>OX941083.1:96052581-98552581 GCA_954870635.1 Arctium minus
AATGGAAAAGCAAGGGATATAAAGTAAATTAAATAACTAATTATAAGGGTGTTAAATGTAACTTTGAATCAGAAAAATGGAAGAAAAGTGGAGCTAAAATTTTGGATTTAAAAACTTTCCAAAAAAACTAATTAACTTGTATTAGAATTTTAATAAGAGTGAATTACAGTTTTGGTCCATGAGGTTTCGTATTTTCTTTGAAAAGGAGAACCTATACTTTTGTATCTCAAATAGTGGTCCCTGAGGTTTGGTATTTGCTCCGAAAGGAGGACCTCCCTCACTAACTTCGTTAAAAACCAATGTTAGTGGCAGGGGTATTTTGGTCCGATCATGTTCTTGTCCTCTTTTTGAATCTTTTTTGCTTCTCCTTATAATTGTAAAAATAATTAAAACACAGGGACAACCTAGTAATTAACTCTATTATATGTATATATCTAGATTACACAAGACTCGTCGGCCAAACCCATCGCCGGCCAAACACATCACCGGCGAAACCCATCGCCGACCAGTTAGCTCCCACTTTTTTCAACACCAAAAACTGTACTTTCATTGCGTCTTTGACTGTTGTAACCCTTTTCCACATGTTCATCTTCATTCCTACACCTATAAATACTCCCTTCAAATCCACCAACCAAACCCCACTTCCATTTTTAACCTTCTTTCCATCTTAAAAAAACCCACTAAAAAATCTAAGTCTTTTTGCGATTTAAACCCTCATGGGAGTAACCCTTTTGCCTCTTTTTTCAATCTTGAAAAGGGTTCATGAATCAAGATTGTTTCTGTTTCGTTTCATCAAGTTTGGTTCTAGTGAACAAGAAAAGATCATGAAGATGACCCCATTAATGGAGACAAGGTTTCTTTCAAGAAACTTGTTCTTGATGATGATGATGATGATCAAGAAAGTTTCAATAGTGGCAAACACATCATCGTAAAACACAAGACCTATATATATATATAGTATATAACGCAAACTTATATATATACACGCACAACACACAGACTTGTATATATACACACACAACACACATACTTATATATATAAACACACACACACAACCAACTCCGACGAGAAGCTCCGGTCATCTCCCCGCCCCAAATCAACTCCGATGATACAAAGAACCATCACCCCCCTCATCTGGTCCTGTGATTTGGTCCCTTTAGAATGTTCGATCACCGTCATCGTCCCTATGGTTTTGATCTCCGGTCATCTCCCCGCCCCAAACCAACTCCGATCAAGAGTCGGGACGATGAAGTCTAAGTCGATGAGGAGGTTTGGTCGGACGTATGCCGGGCTTCTTTCAATTGTTCATAGGGACGAGGGTGGTGCCGGAAAAAAAAGGAGGGGAGGGTGTCACCGGTCTTCCCTGTGGTTTAGTATATATATCTATACTATATTATAAAGAAGACCTAAAAAACTCTTAAAAACAAGTCTTAAAGCTTAATGTATCGTCATTTAATGCTAATTACTTAAAAAACAACCATTAAAGCTATATGTACTACATTTAATGTTATTTATTAATTTTCAATCATTATCTTTAACCATTTTAACTCCCCTAAAATCATTTCCCACTTTAACTTCCCTAAAATAACTCTCAGCATAATTAAATATAGAATAAAAATCAAATTTTAAATATAAAAAATATAAAATCTAATTAAAAAAATTAACATAATATTTTATAAAAAAATTATATTATGAAACCAAAATAAATTACATTATATTATTAAGTCTAAATTAAACAAATTTATATAAAAAAAACATTATCACTCTCTCACAACCATCCAAAATTGTAATGTAAATCGACAAAAAACTGAAAATAAAATGAAACATTAAAATCGTGAAGTATCTAGCTGCATTGCGCGAGTACACTTCTAGTATATATATATATATATATATATATATAATATTATTTACATAACAGGTCCCTAAATCTTTATGGTTTTTACAAAACTAAGAAAAAACATAACAAATGTGCAAAATAAGGGATAATAAGAGGGAAAATGTGATCGGACCAAAATACCCCTGCCAATAACATTGATTTTTAACGGGGTTAGAGAGGAGGTCCTTCTTTCAGAGCAAAATCCCAAACCCCAGGGACTACTATTTGAGATATTGAAGTATAGATCCTACTTTCAAAGAAAATACGAAACCTTAGGGATCTAAACTGTAATTCACTCTTTTAATAATATAGTAGTGTTGTAGGATTATGTGCCATCATCAAAAGGAAATGATTGATGTAATATTTTCCTAGTATTAGAAGTTACCATAATGAATGTTTCCTTTTCTTTGTAAACTTCTCCCTATTTAAAGGGCTTATGATTAATGAGAATTATAGATTTCATTGTCTCTCTATTATGTTGTTATTTTGTTTCGTTTTTCTTTTAACACGTTATCAGCACGATGCTTTGCTAAAGTTCAAAAGAGAAGTAAAGCTAAGGTGTTCACATTATCAATATCGATTTGAGGTACGTTTTCATGTTAAACTTTCAATTGATGGTTCATTACTAGTTATTTAATACAATAAAGTTGTTTAATGATAATCTTATAACATAATCATCGCTAAACGACCATCAATTATTGTTCTTGCAACGTTTATGTTACTTTAGTATTGACATCCTTTTTGCTAATTCATTCATTAATATATGTATGTTAAACCTTTGAATAATATATTGTTAGTTAACATAATATGTAATGTATATTGTTTGAAAAAAAATAAAAAATAATATGTAATCTATATTAAGTTATGCGTCACTATACATATGTATGCCATGTGTCACCATAACCATTGTTTTGCGCTCTATACATTTTCAATAAATTTCTTTCACATACTGCATAGGAGTTTTCTATATAGTATTGTTTTTATTATGAGCAATGTTTATGTTCTTTGAAATTATTATGTTATCTATGCATGCAACTTGCTTAAGAAAGATTGATACTTTTCATTTATTACGTATGTTATATCAGTTACAATAATAATTCCCAATTACATTATAGGTTTTGATTTATAAATCAAATCGTAATCCTTTATATTATATATCTTCAACTATATATGTATATATAAGATTCCCAATAAAAAGAATATTATCTTTACTTTGAAATAGAAAATTATAAGTTATCAATATAATCTAAATATAAGGAAAAGATATACACATGATATGACAAGATCATTTCCTATTAATAAACTGTTAAATATGTGTTTAACATATTTAATATATATATATACATATATATATATATATATATATATCTGGCTTTGTTTTTGTTATACTAAAAAAAAAATTATATTTGTTATTGTAACCTTTTTTTTAGCAAATATCGGTAGATTTTTCTAATATGTGATCTTGTTTGATTAATCAATTGTGTATTCTAACATAATATGATTTCATGAATAACCAATGTGTAGTTTTCACCAAATCATAAGGACTAAACATAATGATATGTGACATTATATGTATGATTATCATTAATCGAAAGTTATTATTATTATTTTTTAATCATATTATTATATTAGGTTGCTAAATATCTTATTTTTGGTTGGTGTCAATTCTTTTTGATTTTGGTTCAATGTCATTTAATTATAATCGGACTAATATATCCTATGTGGTTTTGGACTTGTTATTGTTATTTATTCATTTATTCATGTGGATGAAACCCTAGAACAAGTTAGGGTCTTGGTAAGAGTCGAGAATGATTTTTGTCAGGATCTTAATTCTTAACAAGAATAAACACTCAGAAACAATATTAAAAAAGTTTGCGGAATAACACTTTAATATTCAATGAAACAGTGAATCAGAATGACAACTTGTAAACTTTATTGAATGATTATAAAGCTACAAGATTCAACACTCAACCTCAATATTGATGAACAGACTCACCAATACGAATTCTACTTCTCTAGAATTAGGATTACAAACCTTGAGGTTGATTCTCTCTATGAAAACAAAACTTCAGAATTCTAAAAGTTATTTTCTATCAATTACAAACTATTCTATATATACTGAAGAAAAAAAGATAATTACAAATAATAAAAGATCTTCAAAAATAATCTTCCATCTTTATCTCCAAGCTTTCCATAAACTTCAATCTTGATTTGCACGAATCTTGATTATCTCTTAAGCAGCACTAAGTCTTCAGCAGCATTAATACTTTGAGCAGTATTAATGTTCAACAGTACTAACCACTAGCAGTACTAAAATTGCTTAGCAGTAGTAACTTCATCCAGCAGTATTAATCTTTGACTAGCAGCATTAATCTTGTTCAGCAGCATTAACTTCAGAAGTAGTAATTAAGTTCTTCTAGCAGCATTAACTGTACTTGTACATTTCTGAGTTTCCCAACAATCTCCCCCTAACTTGAATTTTAGGAAGAGAAGTCAAGTTCTTCAGATGATCTTTTAGATGCTCCCAAAACTTCATAGTTCATACTCCTATATTTGCATCCAGCCCCAAACTCTGATTGATTGTTCTTTGAATCAGATATTTTGCCATTTCTGAATTTGGAGCACATCTAAGCTTCTTCTTCAACATTGCATGTAGCTTCAATCTACTGTGATTGTACACTCTATCCACTAGGAAGTATTCTATGTGATTTGAATCCATAGTCAAAGCATATACTCCACTAGTTTCATATAGAGTCCAGTTGGTGACTTTTTGAAACACATTTCTGATTACATGCTCCACTTCTTCAGGCTTGAACATCATACACAGATACTCCATCACAAGTTTTGTGATTGAAATCCCTGGAGCTTTTAATTGATCTGCATACAACTTCATTCCTATTTCATACATCTCTTCTAGATCTGACCTGGAGCAAGTTCTGACAATCTTTGCCCAAGTATTATACACTTCATGTTTTTCATCTTGTCTTTTAAGCCTGATGTATTCTTTTCCATCCACCTTCATTGTATCCCATAGAATGACCTCAGGTGGCTTAACTCCAACAGGTTCTGCTGTAATAGGTTCAGGCACTTTGTCCATCACTACCATGTACAGATTCACATCATCAGTACTTGATGGTTCTTTCTGTTCAGTTGGCTTAGGTGCCCCTTCTTCTTCAGCAACCTTCTCTGTTTCTACTTCAGCTACTCTAGGCTTCTTGACTGATTTTCTTCTGGCCATCATCTTAGTTCTTTTTAAAGTCCTCAGACTTTCACCTAGAGTGGCTTCTTTCTTAGGTGTTTCTTGCTCATCTGGAAAAGGCTTTTCTATCAGAAAGTCATTGCTTTCTTTCATTCTCTTCTCCATTTCCACCCTGGCAGTTTCATTCCTTTGAAGCTTGGTCATTTCTGAATTGTACAGCTCTTTAATATGCTCAAAAGTCATCTTTGAGAACATCTCCTTTCTGACTCCTACAGCACCTTTGAGAAATGTAATCATCTTGTTTCTCTCTTAGGTACCAAGGTAAGTCTTTGAGGGTTGTCTCTTCTTTGCAGCCACTTTGAACAACACTGATTTCTTCATGGTTGCAGCTTTCTTCTGAGCCATTTCAGTTTCCAGACTTTGTTGATAAGCTTCATTTAATTCTGCAGCCAGAGCCTTAGCCATTTCCCTGTCCTTTTCAACTTGAGCCCTTTCTTCTTGCTCAAGATCAGCCTGCATTTTCCTGGCCACAGCTTCATCTGACTCAACCAACTTTTGCTTTTTGATTGGTTGATCAGATTCCACCATTTTAGCTTTGCCTTTATCCTTGCTTGCCATTTTCTCAATACTTGCTTTCTTTGTAGCCTCACCTCTTTCTTTGATGACAACTCCTTTGGCCTTTGAGGTGACCTTGGGAGTATCATGTTTGGCTTTGATTAAGGTCTCTTCTATCTCAAGATCTGTTAGTACTTATTGCACTATTTCTGCAGCTTCATTTAGTTCAGCAGTACTAACAGTTTCTGCTACTTTGCTTGATTCAGCAGCATTAACTGTTACTGCTGCTTTCTCTGTTTCTGTTACTGCTTGTTGCTCCCCCTCAAAATCAACTTTCTCTTGCTCCCCCTTATCTTTGGCATTTTCCATGTTGGCATCAGCTTCTGACTCCCCCTTTTTGGGAGCATCAGTCACTGGTTCCCTTCTTTTGAGTACATACTGTTTCTTCTTCTTTTTCTGGATCAATCTCTTCACCATATTCTTCAGATGGACAATCTGTTCTTGTTGAGACAGAATGATCAGCTTCAGCTCTTCTATTTCTTTTCCCTGCTTGATAACATCCATGTTGATGTTTCCCATGGTTTCCATCAATTCAAAATAGTCATATTTGTCCTCACCTTCTCCAGGAGTGTTATCCCCTTTTGAAGGATCATGGGATCTTTTTGTAGTAGAGGTCTTTTGCCTAGCAGAAGCACCTGCTACCCCCATGGTTTCTTGGCACCTGGGACCTTTGGATGATTGCTCACCCAAAGTTGCCATGGGGAAGGTCTTATTTATGTTACCACTGACCTCCTCTGTGCTAGCAGGAGTAGTGGCAGCCTTTGCACCCATATGATCAGTCATCTCCTCATTGAGCACCTCCTTGGGGTTGGGAGACACCCCTGTGGTTTCCCTGTAGATATTCTCTAATGGAGAATTCTCCATTAGAGGGCTTAAAGGCTCTGTGGGTGAAGGTACAAGAAGGGAAAGGAGCCTTCTTTACCTTTTTCCTAATATATGTATTGGTTATTGGTGCAATTGGTTTTTGAACAAGGGACTGAGGGATTGATATGGTGATGGAAGGTTGGGATTGGCTTTCAGTGGGTTGGTCTAATGAGGGCCTTGACCCTGAAGCCATACCTTCTTTAGTGTGGGACACCACTATCATTGTAGAGAACGATGGGGTGTCAACTCCTTCCGAGTCCAATGGAGATCTTTTCATGTTTGAAAAGACCTTACCTTTGGGGATTTTTGGTACAGATACCTCATCAAAGTGAGGCATATCCGTCAATTCATGGGTTGTAACTTCCTGTACAAACCTTGGGTACATATAAAAACTCTTTTTGCTTCCCAAGTTTGATACAAGATCACTGAAAATCATTCTTGAGAAATTGTACTTTCTGGCAGTGGCCAAGCAGACCAAAGCATAAGCAATGTTACTGCTAAACTCACTCCATCCAGTAGTCTTTTTGGAAATACAGTGCATCAGGGTATGAACAAGAAAACGCCATTGGGTATAAAATTTTGCTTTTGAGAATTTGAAACCACCCAATTGGCCTCCATACCCCATTCTTGAAAGGTTAGAGAACAAGTCCTCATTTAGAATAGAAGTAATACCTGCAGCATCGTCTAGACGTAGACAAATGCGTATCACCTCTTCAGAAACTGACAAGGGTTTGTCGCACACCCTTGTCTTGATTATCTGCACACCATTCTCTATGACTACGGTGGCATTCGCCCAGAATTGTCTTTGATGCTCTATGTAGATAGTTGGCGACACAGTAAGAGCATGGGCAATGTGGTTGGACTTTAGAAAGTCCACAATCTGGTGAAATCCAGCAGCTTGTTTCGGCTTCTGTAGCATCGCAATCTCGTTGTGCTCATCAATGAATGCCATGGATGCCATTGTGCTTGAGTAATATGGACTACAACACTTGGTGCTTGAGAGAAAAGGGTTAGAGAGCAGATGGATAGAAAGCAAAGATTCGTTATGAGCTTTTGGGCGGGCAAAAAGGGTATTTATACGATTCGGGACATAAGCAGTATTAACTCCTAGAAGTATTAACTAACTAGTAGTATTAACTGAGAACAGTATTAACCACTAGCAGTATTAACTGAGAGCAGTATTAACCACTAGCAGTATTAACTAACTAGCAGTATTAACTGAGAGCAGTATTAACCACTAGCAGTATTAACTAATTAGCAGTATTAACTGAGAGCAGTATTAACCACTAACAGTATTAACTGAGAGCAGTATTAACCACTAGCAGTATTAACTGTGCACTGGCAGTATAAAAACTGCACTGGCAGCATTAACTATACTTACACTTTTTGAAGCTTGAGGTACTCTGAGCAAGGTAATAACTTCCTGAGAAAGATGTTAGTAGCACCAAATAATAAACCAATAACAGGTATGAAAACACTTTTTAAGACATGAGATCATTCAGAGTTGATCATGCCCACACTTGTGACCAAGAATGTGAATCTACCCACATCAAAAGCTTTAGTGAATAGATCAGCAAACTGGTTGTCAGTATGAACTTTAACAACTTGAATTTGCTTCTTTTCATTACAATCTCTAATAAAGTGATACCTGATCTCAATGTGCTTTGTTTTGGAGTGCTTGACTGGATTGTTAACAATGCTTATAGCACTGCTATTGTCAATGAAGATTGGAGTGTGAAGAAAGGTTACCCCATAGTCCAGCATCTGATTCTGAATCCATAGAACCTGAGAGCAGCAACTTGCAGCAGCAATATACTCAGCTTCTGTTGTTGATAAGGACACTGTGGTTTGTTTCTTACACTGCCAAGATACTAGTCTTGCACCCAAAAGTTGACATCCACCTGAAGTAGACTTTCTGTCCATGTTAGCACCTCCCAAGTCACTATCTGAATAAGCAATCAAGTCAAAGTTGGATTCATACGGATACCAAAGACCTAATCTAGGTTGCCCTCTCAAGTATCTGAAAATCCTTTTAACAGCTTGAAGATGTGATTGCTTTGGCTTGACTTGGAATTTGGCACACAAACACACTGGAAACATGATGTCTGGTCTTGAGGCTGTGAGATACATGAGAGATACAATCATTGATCTATATAGATGGACATCAACATCCTCCCCCTCAAGATCAGTAGTCATCTGTTTATGAGTCTCCATAGGTGTGCTTGCTGGCTTTGAGTCTAATAAACCATATTTTTCCAGGATGTCTTTCATATATTTTGCTTGGCTTATGAAGATCCCATCTTTCTTCTGTTTCACTTGAAGCCCAAGGAAGAAGGTAAGTTCACCCATTGAACTCATTTTAAAGCTCTTGTGCATCAACTTTTCAAAGTCTCTACACATCTGATCTTTTGTGGATCCAAAGATGATATCATCCACATAAATCTGAACCAATAGGATGTCCTTCTTACTTTTTTTAATGAAGAGGGTCTTGTCAATTATTCCTCTTTCAAACCCATTCTCCAAGAGATAAGTAGACAGTGTATCATACCATGCTCTTGGGGCTTGATGAAGACCATACAGTGTTTTCCTCAGTTTGTATACTTTATCTGGATATGATGTATTTTCAAATCCAGGGGGCTGACAGACATATACTTCTTCATCAATTTTACCATAAAGAAAGGCATTCTTTACATCCATTTGGTATACCTTGAACTTCATGTATGAGGCATAGGCTAGAAATATCCTAATTGCCTCTACCCTTGCCACTGGAGCAAATACTTCTTCATAGTCAATGTCTTCTTCTTGAGTGTACCCTTATGCCACCAGCCTTGCTTTGTTCCTTATCACAATGCCTCTCTCATCCTTTTTATTCCTGAAAATCCACTTGGTGCCAATAGCTCTATGACCTTTTGGAAGGTCCACCAAGTCCCAAACTTCTTGCAATTTGAATTGCAGTAACTCTTCTTGCATTGCTTCTATCCAACTGGAATCTTTCATTGCATCATAAACCTTCTTAGGCTCAATCTGAGATAGAAAGCAGGAGAGTACTGTGTGTTGCTGATCCTGCAGCTCTTGAAGTCTGCTTTGATTCCTTGTTATCATAGGAGAAGAGATGTCTCCTATGACCAGCTCTTGAGGATGGTTCTTTTGAGTTCTAGTCTGATGACTAGGTTCTTCATTGAGTCCCACATCTAGATTGGAATCATTTAAGTCAGCTGAGGGGATCTCATCAGCTGCTTCTGGCTCTTCATGCACTTGATTCTCCTCATCTCTTCCTTCTTCTTCACTCTGAATTGGTTCAGTCATAGTTTCCTTTGCACAGACATCAACAGGCTCTATTGTAGGTATGGGAAAGATCACAGACTGAGGAATAATGTCTTGTACTTGTGCTTGTTCATCCCCTGATCCTCCACTACCTGAACCTGCATGATAATCACTACTGAAACCCAAAGAGTTAGTTAGTGAATCAATGTCAAATAACCACTGAGGACCAGACCCAATAGGATTTGGTGTGTTCTCATTGCATTTGACATTGTCACTTTCCTCAATTATTCTAGAAGAAGTATTAAAAACTCTGTAATCCTTACTCTGAGATGAGTAACCAACAAGAAAACCATCATCTGCCTTGCTATCAAACTTTCCTAAGTGAGTTTTAGTATTGAGAATGGTACAAGGACACCCAAAAGGTTTGAAAAATCCAATAAATGGTTTTCTTTTATTTAAAAGCTCATATGGTGTCTTGTTTTTAGGCTTGACTACTAAAACCCTGTTTTGGACATAACAAGCAGTATTAACTGCTTCAGCCCAGAAAGTAATTGGAAGTTTTGAATATGCCAACAGAGATCTAGCAGCTTCAATCAGTGTCCTATTCCTTCTCTCCGCAACACCATTTTGTTGTGGAGTCCTAGGAGCACTGTATTGCCTCTCAATTCCTTTTTCCTCACAAAAGGTGTTTAGGTCATGATTTTTAAATTCAGTACCATTGTCTGGCCTAATGACTTTTACCTTTTGATTTGTTTGGTTTTCAATTCTTAGAATAAAGGATTTGATCAGTCCACTTGTCTCATCCTTAGTCCTTAGAAAATATACCCAAGTAAATCTAGAGTAATCATCAACAATAACTAGGCAGTATGATTTCTTACCTATACTCATAACATTTGTAGGACCAAACAGATCCATATGCAGCAACTGAAGAGAATTAGAGATTGTGTTCAACTCTTTGGACTTATGAGAAGTTTTGTGTTGTTTGCCTTTGAGACAGGCAACACAATGATCATCACATGAAAAGACTTTGGAAGGTAGACCTCTTACAAGGTTGTTTTTAACAAGTTTATTCATTGTTTTAAAGTTCATGTGACACATCCTTCTGTGCCAAAGTGATGATTCATCCAAAGAGGCTTTTGAAACAAGACAGTTTAGGGATGAATCAGTTGAAACACTTTCCATATCTAAGCAATATACATTATCCTTTCTGGGAGTTCTTAATAGTATCATCTTTTCATCAACTACCTGTGATACACTTAACAGGTTGTACCTTAACTGTTCAACATAGAATACATCTTCAAAGGTAATTTTACCTTTGGTTACATCCCCCTTACCACTTATCTTACCTCCATCTGGAGTATTACCAAAGGCAACATGTCCACCATCAATTTTCTTGAAATTCTTGAGGCATGACATGTTCCCTGTCATGTGCCTAGAGCAACCACTATCAACATGCCAGATGCTCTTCCCCTTGAGCTGCTGGTTGCCCTGCACATAAGTTTAAACAATTAGTATTGATTGGGAACCCAAGCCAAAGTGGTCTTGGGTCTCCCTTTCTCATCAAAGTATTTACATTCCTTTTTGATGAGGTTTTTAAAATCAGTACACTCTTTATTGGAGTACTTTGTCAATATGATTGGCTTAGCAGCACAAACACTAGAAGCAGTACTAACTTTGGAAGTACTAACAGAGTTAGCAGTACTAACAGGTTTAGCAGTACTAACCTTATTAGCAGCACTAACTGAGTTAGCAGTATTAACTTTTGAAGAAGTACTAACAATGTCAGCAGTACTAACATTGTTAGCAGTAGTATTGCTTCTAGCAGCACTAACATTGTCAGCAACACTATTTGTGGTAGCAGTACTAACAGTTTTAGTGCTTTTAGGAACCCACATATTGACACTTTCTTTAACATTCTTTTTCTTCATGTGGCTTTTAGATTTAACAGATTTCTTAGCCACATGGTTCCTTTCAATCTTCCTATAACCAAAGGGTTTTTGCATAGACCTTTGAAAATTCATCCTTTGGTTTATAGGATTGAAATAACAGTATTTGGCAAGATGATTTATTTTGCCACAGATAAAACAAGGTTTTGGCCTATTGATTTTACTCAGATCAACCCCTTGTTTTTGTGCCCACTGATTATTCCAGTTTCTTTGATTTCCCCTCTTTTTATCATGTTTTTGGGATTCAGTCTTCTTACATGCACACTGTTTGCATGGAACTGGATTCACAACCGTGGTCTGTTTGTAATGGACCTTACCAGACTTTCCCTCTGTCTTCTCTATGTCATTTGATTTGATCCAATCCCTTCCACAGTCCTCATTGGTGATAATGTTATTCTCTAGAAGAATCTCACCACTCACATTGTTCTCTTTACTCTTACCAACCTCTTTCTCAGTCTTATCCTCAACAACTACCTCATCTAAGGGATCTATCTCAGTGGCTCCCTCAGGCAAGTCCTTCCTATCTTTGGTTTCTAGCAAGTCTGAAGTAGGAGGAATGTAGTTGTTGTTGTATGGTGGAGGTGTGGCATTGTACCCAATTCCTTTTCTCAGTTTGTCATGAATCTGAGTTTGTAGTAAAGAGTCCATTGCTTTAGAAGCATTGGAAAACTTTTCCACATCAAGCTTAACCTTGGTTAGCTCCTCTCTCAACTTTTCACTCTCCTCTTTAGATTTGGTCAGTTTAAGTTCTAGATCCTTTTTCTCCCACTTCCAGTAATTGGTGTCATATGAGTGTTGGAGTTCATTGGCTTGAAAACCTTTAATCTGTTCCTCAAACCTCTCAACAATTCTCACATAGTCTTTTATATCTTTTTCTAATCTCTTAAGGTCATCATTCATCTTCTGGTTGTGATCCCTGTACCTTTTAACAGTGTCTATGCAAGTTTTAGAACAGAGATTAAAACTTACCTCAGTTGGGAGATCAGATACTTCAGCCATAAGTGCTTGATTTTGGATAGCCTATTCTGCTTGATCACTCCAGTCAAACCCCATTCCTTGTTGAGAAACAAGGGCTTGAGCAGAGTTTCTGTTATGGTTGAGGTTTCCAGACTGTGTTTGATGGTGGTTGTTGTTGTGAGACACTCCACTTCTGCATTCCCTTGCAAAGTGTCCCTTCAGATGGCATTTATAGCACTCCACCTTTGATTTATCAAACCCTGCTCCATCTTCTCTTCTTTGGGAGAAGTTGTTCCTCCCAGTTCTCTTGATGAACTTTTTCACCCTCATGGAAAGCATGGCCATCTGCCATTTAATATCCATATCTTCCAGATCATCAGGATGAAGTTGTTCCAAATCATCATTAATTAAAGAAGAGTTTCCATGGCTAGAAAGAAAGGCTTCAAACACAGATTCAGTGCCTTTCTCTTGATTTGCTCCATTAGCAGCATTAACTGATTCAGGGTTAGCAGTAGAATCAATTGATGCTGATAGGGGTGCAACATTATGAATATATCCAGAAGGTTTCTTCTTTGCCTCCACCTCGGCTTCAAATACTCTAAGATCATTGTACAAATCATCAAGTTCTTTCTCTTCTAATTGTTCATTCTGTCTGAATGAAACAGTGTACATGGTCCATTCATCTCCAAGGAACCTTAAGAACTTTCTGTTTAAATCATCTTGATCAGTCTGTACTCTCATAGTAGCTAGTTCACCAATCAGCTTGTTAAACCTGTCAAAAGTTTTAGTCATGGACTCATTCTTAGTTGACATAAAGTTTTCATACTGTTGTTTCAAGATTGCCTTTTGATTTCTCTTGGTACTTTTAGTACCAGAGAATCTCTTCTCTAGAGCATTCCAGAGCAACTGTGCATCAGTGCAATTACAGAATTGGTGTTGGTACTCATTGGGAATGGCCAAGAGCAGTGTGCTCAAAGCTTTCATCTCTGTCTGCCTTGTCTTTCTTTCTGCATCCGTCTTTGGTGGGGTTCTTTTTCCATCTTCACCAATCTTTCCTGCATCAGATGGGCCATTCTCAATGATGTCCCACATGGAGTAATCTGTGAGGAGAATGTATTGCTTGATTCTAATCTTCCACATGTCAAATTCATTGGATCTGAGCATTGGAACCTTTGAGACCAGAGTACTGTTTGATTCAACTGTGTTTTCCATGATGAATAAGATTTCTGAGAATACTCGCTCTGATACCACTTGTCAGGATCTTAATTCTTAACAAGAATAAACACTCAGAAACAATATTAAAGAAGTTTGCGGAATAACACTTTAATATTCAATGAAACAGTGAATCAGAATGACAACTTGTAAACTTTATTGAATGATTATAAAGCTACAATATTCAACACTCAACCTCAATATTGATGAACAGGCTCACCAATACGAATTCTACTTCTCTAGAATTAGGATTACAAACCTTGAGGTTGATTCTCTCTATGAAAACAAAACTTCAGAATTCTAAAAGTTATTTTCTATCAATTACAAACTATTCTATATATACCGAAGAAAAAAATATAATTACAAATAATAAAAGATCTTCAAAAATAATCTTCCATCTTTATCTCCAAGCTTTCCATAAACTTCAATCTTGATCTGCACGAATCTTGATTATCTCTTAAGCAGCACTAAGTCTTCAGCAGCATTAATACTTTGAGCAGTATTAATGTTCAGCAGTACTAACCACTAGCAGTACTAAAATTGCTTAGCAGTAGTAACTTCATCCAACAGTATTAATCTTTGACTAGCAGCATTAATCTTGTTCAACATCATTAACTTCAGAAGTAGTAATCAAGTTCTTCTAGCAGCATTAACTGTACTTGTACATTTCTGAGTTTCCCAACAATTTTTCAACATCTGGAGTATAAATACAACTACTGCCCTAAGTGATAATGGACAGTCAAATAAGAAATGCACTAAAGAGTGCTCTTGTCGAAAAGAAAACAAATTAAAAATGATCTATGTCATAAGAATGATAAAGCATAGATTTTTTTTGAAATTTACTTTATAGTATTTTAATTAGTTTCTTTTGCTTAAGTAAAATCGCATATGTAACCATTATAGATGTAAAGGATTACATCAAAAACAAAATAAAACTCTCAATGTCCTTCGTTCCGTGTAGGAATGTATCGAGGAGAACTTGATTGTTTTTATGACATCTCATACAAGAAATATATTATTATTCATTGAATTAATAATTTTCCTCCAACCAAATACTTAGACGATGAACTGTCATTTTTTTTATTGGTACAAGATTAATATGAACCTTGTAAAGATATTCATATAAAATGGAAATCAACATATATACATAAATTCCAATGAATATGAAAGGAAACATATATCATGGAACTAATGTGTCAAACTAGTAGATTATTGGGTCATCGAAACATTTTTGTCAATAAAAAAAAACTTTTGGGAAATGACACATATATGTTTCGACATGACCATGTGGGACACCATGGTTATGACATAGTGATCCGTGTATTGCAAAATACACATCGACACATTCTCTTTCGAGTGATAGGCAAAACGAGGCAAATTGCAACTGTTGACTTCTGTAGCATAAGAAACAACATTGCCATCATAATATGCCCTCTCAAATACCTAAAACTTTTGTATATACCTTAATCCTTAGCTAAGACAAGAATGAGATCATCCTAAAGCTAAGGACATAATACAAAAATATTCCATTGTTACAACGAATACAAGATGATATTTATGGACATAAACATCCAGAATGCGAGCCATTAAAACTTTATGGTTCTGGTTTCGATACGATGAACACATGTCGTATTCTTGTCCACATGAAATATTGCACTCCTAGCACTAGCTATACGTTTAAGGGCTCACCACCCTGATTATTTCATCAAGTCTACATGATTTTGAATGCTGGAGAATTTACATCATAAGGATTTGATGTTAATTGCATATGTATGAGGATCAATGTAGAGTTTCTTATACCCCATGTGTATATATAAAATGGTCTCATAGAAGTTGTAATCAAAAGAATATGATGACATCTAGGGTATTAGTAATGCGCACCAATTTACCCACATCTACCTGGGGTTATGTAATTATTATATGCAGTTTTTTTTCCGTTTTTAGACCCACTATTAGCTAACCAACCTCATGCGTACCAGTTGGTAACTGGATATAAGCCTGATATTTTACATTTACGCATGTTTGGTTGTGTAGTATATGTGCCAATTGCGCCCCCACAACGCATCAAAATGGGTCCTTAAAGACGATTCGATATATGTTGGATATGAATTCCCAACTTTTATCCGCTAATTAGAATCCTTTACTAGTGATCTCTTTACCGTCAGATTTTGCGGGTTGTCACTTTAATGAGACAGTCTTCCCGTCGTTAGGGGGAGATAGGAGAAAGGATTTTCCATAGGAACAACAGGAAGTGTCATTGAGTATTCCCACTCTGTCTCATGTTGATCCCTAAACTTCATAATGTAAAGTTGAAGTCAAACGAATCAAACTCGATACCTGATACGTTTAATGTTATTCTAGAAGTAACAAGATCACATATACGAGCTGCAAATATACTGGCAAGGTTAAAGTCCCCAAACAAGGGCACAACGCCATTGGAAAGTGTGTTGCAATCACACATAGTGGAGGTGTGGTTGAGTTCGTAGCTACCAAATGGAAGTGGTGGAAGCTATTTAGTTCGATGGATACTATTCTAAAGGAAGAGAATAGTTAGGCACATCCATTTATCATCAATACACAAAACTCTCATGAAATTGTCTCTAATTATAATTATGTCCATAAATCGTCACTGGAGGACGCTCCGAAGTTAATATTGATTCTAGGGATGAATATTAATCTCAAATGAACTATGAGAGTATATATGAGTCGATGGACATATCATATATAATCATTGATGATTTATTCGCATATACGATGGCTCATAAGATGATCGAGCACGATGACATTGAACCAGGCTCAGTTGAATAATATCAACAAAGAGCATAATGGCCTAAATGTAAAGAAACAATCCAGAAAGAATTATATTCTTTGACAAAGGATCGGGTATTTGGTAAGGTAGTGTTAACCTACCAAGTGTAAAGCTCGTAGGACATAACTGAGTCTTTGTCAGAAAGCGTAACGAGAATAATGAAGTTATAATATGTAAGGCTCTCCTTTGGCGCAAGGTTTCTCACAACGCCCTGGATTGACCATGAGGAGACTTACTCTCTCATGATGAATGTTATGACATCCGAATAGTTTGTTAGCCTAGTAGTTTCCGAAGGACTGGAAATGCAGCTCATAAATGTGGCTACCACATATCTCTACGGGGATCTAGATTTAGAGATATATAAAAGTGTTTGATGATATTACATTACCAAAATCAAGTAACTCTAAACCACGAAATGCGTTTGCAATAAAATTGAAACACCCACTTTATAGATTAAAGCAATCTAATCTATAAATGATATATAAGAATTAATGGAATCCATGATTGGGAAAGAATATATAAGAACGATGAACTGTTCCCTTGCGTATTTATTACGGAAAACAAATTCCAAATTTTCAAAGTAGCTCTATATGTCAATGTTATGAACATAATAGGCACTCTTGATGAAATAAGAGGAACCACAAGCTACTTGAAATCTGATTTTGAGAGGAAAGATCTTGGGAAAACTTGGTTTTGTCTAGATATTTGAGTTAGGACACCGAGTTTGTGAAATATTAATTCATCGATCGCATATGTCCAGAAAATAATCAGGCAATTTAATATGGACAAAGCGCATCCGGTTAGCACTCCCATGATCGGTTGAAGTGTCGGATATAAGGAAAGATCCATTTCGTCAAAAGGATGATGACGAAATATGTTGGGAGTTGGAATTCCCTATCTAAGTACAATATGCGCATTATTGTACTTAGCACAATACACTTGACCGTATATTGTATTTTTTCAGTGAATTTTTTCAGTGAATTTGATAATACACAGTGTATTTTTTAACTCAGCGCCAACGCAACGTCATTGGAATGATATCAAATTAATGTTTTGAAACCATTGACATAGACTTATACTTTCCCTATAGAAAGAAAAATGGGATTGATAATGAAACTTCAATACCTACTTATAATGTAAGTAGCAAAAGTACTAGCTCTTATAGAAAAACACCAAACAATGTCTTAGTATGCCTTTGCTGATATTAGGTATCTGTCTGACCCATACAAAGATTGTTCCCAAACTGGATAAAGAATTACCACAAGGAACACGCCGATTGTTTGGAAGTGAATTAAGCAATCATTTGTAACTACCCCTTGAACTAATCCAATAATATTACTCCCCATGATAATTAAATAATGTATATGATTAAGGACTATCATTGCATATATTAGAGGAGCTAGTAATTCTAGGTTCAACCACTATCCTACTTGCATATATGGAAATAATGCATCATGTATCGAAGAAATGAACATAAGATTCATCAAATATTCTGCTTTAAGTCTTATATAATTAGCAATAAGAAAACTCTCATCGAGATTCAATTGAATCAAGTAAGATGTCAAGAGAACATGACACATTTTACCAAATCATTACCTAAAATCATATATTGGGAAACATGTAGAAAACAAGTACAAATGTTTTCCAAACTCCCTTGATTAATGCACGAATAAGGGGGAGTAATAGACAAAAGGGGGAGTCTACTATATTTGTGAAATTGGTATGTTGTGCTATTTCCTTCAACCAAGGTTTTATTTTTCCTATTGGGTTTTGTTTCTTGGTGTAAGGTTTTAGTGAGGCAACTGTTTATATACCATCATGCTTTCCTAACTCTCATGATTAATGTATGAATCTAAGATAAAACTAGACTGAAGAAAAAGTCTATATATTGCAAAGAAACTGGTGCATTGTACTCTTTCCTTCGTCCTATTTTTTATCCCACTGGGTTTTTATTTTGGCGTAAGGTTTTAACGAGGCAACAATTGTGCACCATCACTCCTTTGACTCGGCACAAGGGGGAGTGTTGTAGGATTATGTGTCATCATCAAAAGGAAATGATTGATGTAATATTTTCCTAGTATTAGAAGTTACCATAATGAATGTTTCATTTTCTTTGTAAATTTCTCTCTATTTAAAGGGCTTATGATTAATGAGAATTATAGATTTCATTGTTTCTCTATTATGTTGTTATTCTGTTTCCTTTTTTTTTAACAAATAGAGATTAATTATAAAATTTAATTAATTTATAATTTTGTGTAATTCTTGAATTATACCCATTAATTTTAACCGGCCTGTTATTTCGAGAACTGTTTTTCAATCTCATTTTCTATTTGTTGATCAGATAATAAAATTTCAACACTCGAATTTTTTTTATATCAATCGAAAAATACACCCACTAATCAATTAGACAGATGAAAATAAAAAATAACAAAAGTAAAAAGACAAATAAAAAGACATTGCAAGTTGTATCACCTATTTATACATACAAAGTCTTGGACCATCGCCATCCTATTTGGAAGGATTGCCCCGAAATCTTCCAGATAATTCTCTAAACTTGGAAAAATTTCAAGTTTTCTCTATTTTAGCAAACAAGATAGCAAAGTTGTTGGAGAGGTTTAGAGAACAAAAACCCAATTTTTTCTATTTTAGCAAAGCTGTTGGAGATGCTCTAACACCCTCTACATTGGAGAATTCTACAAGTTTATTATGAATTCCAAATTCTTCCAAGCGAAAGCAACGGATGAAAGGAGTTTGGGTAACTCGTCAGGTATTAGGGGTGTTTAAATTTCCAACCAATCCGATTAACCCGGTTAATCCAACTCAAGAAAACGTAAAAAAGTTCAATTCGAGGTATAATCAATATAAATTTTGCCCAAACTGCATCTATTGGGTTAGAAACGGGTTAGACCCAAAGTAACCCGACCAAAACTTGTACGCTTTTACTTTTTTTTTATTAATGATTTTAGACTTTTAACGGCTTTTCTTTCTCTCAATTCTTACTATCTTAGCTCTAGTTTAGATCTGTCCATGAGACCACGTCGATTGAAATCTCATGAATCTAACCTTCAACTCTTCAAAAATCTTCAACATCGATCAAATCAAGAGTCAAAATGTACTCTTTTTCTGCTTTTCTCTTCCCTTGTTATGTTTCTTTAAACGGAATCACTTAGTTAGATTATAAAATGATGTATTAAAGTTTCAACACGACCAACCCGATCAACTCAACCCAAGTCGCACGGTTTAGGTTGGGTTGGGCTGCACTTTTGATTGGGTTGAGATTTTTTAAACCGCAAACATTTGGTTGAGTTGTTCAAGTATCTTCAACCCAGCCAACCCAACCCATAAACACCCCTATCGGGTATGTATCATCGGTCTTCATTAGATAACCATTTTATAAAGTAATAGTAATAACCATAATAAATATTACTTTTAGGTAAGAAGAATTTAGTGGATATCCGTTAAGTAAATAATAATAATAATGTAGAATATATCAATATATATCGGGTTTGGGTTAGCCGATTAGGAGCGTGTGGTACCATTATGGAATCCACTTCAGGTATATAATTGAAATCAACCCCATCCACATTCCGGGTTGTTCATGGTTCGGTTCGATTCTGTTTGGTTTGTAAAGAAAACGTGAACCAAATCGAATGAGACGGATACCTGGTTATCTGAACTGAAACCGAACCGTAGGTTACACCGAACTGAACATAACCGAAATAAGGTGGTTAACCGTGGTTCGGTTCACGGTTACCCGAAGTTAGAAAAATTATCATTTACACTATATAAAATGGCAGTGAAATATAACATTTAAAACAATTACATAACAAATAAAAAAAATCAAAGCTCTACAAATTAAAATAAGTTTAATTAATTGTTTAAAAACATACATTTTTTGGTTAACATCGACTCCTTCACAACTTCGTACCACCAAATTTAATCATCCACCACAATAGTTGACAACAAATTAACACAAAATATTTGTACTCATTTAACTTTAATAAATAAATAAACAATAATATAAATTAAATATTATATATATATATTATATCCAATTCGGTTCGGGTACCTATAGTTCAAAACCGAAACCGATCCGTGAATATCTGGTTTTTTCGGTTTTCGATTTTTTGATTTTCAGATTTTTCGGTTATCGTTTTTTTTCCGGTTTTGGATCAAACAGTTCGGCTCGGTTTCTCGATTTTTTTGAACACTCCCATACACTCAATTAAGAGTGGATACCAGTTTGAACAGGTCAAATTTCCATCTTTTATGAAAACCTAGTTGGCAATCCAATAAGCACCAATCTTTTGTTTGCAAGACACTAATATAGGGAAACCACGATACAACAAGCGCCTATGACACAAATCTTGTGTTAGCATACTGTTATGTTTAGAGGCCGATAGGCATCTTCATCTTTTAGGATGATTTTATCAACCAATAAATATTTAAAGACGCTTTGGTGTACAATTTTGTAAGTTTTAACATGATCCATGAATGACAAGGGCCTGAAATAATTAAGGTCGCAAACTTGACTTGACAAAACATTTGGATGATAGATCTTTCAGGTTCTCCATACGCGAAATGTTGGAAAATTTTAGTAAAAAATGTGAGTTTTTTTACTAACCTTGGACACAAATAAATACATGTATATGTATAGTATATATCTAACTCTTCGTGGGTTTGTGTTCTCCTATATGAGAGCTTCAAAACGATATATTATATGTCCAAAACGGAATATGTGTGAATGAGATATCGATGCTCAAAGTTGAGTGTTTGGGATGAAAATTGGCAAAACCAAGTGGGTGTGAGAACTTGTCCTACATAGGAAGGAGGAACCAAACTTGTGTGGTTTATAACCAAAAATGTGAGAAGGACTTTCAAGTCCTTTGTTTGGTTTTACTCCATCACCTACCCGCGCGCAGGGCGTGGTGCCGATTGAGACTTTCGTAGGCTAAATTCGGCGAACTTGTGCATGGGCGCGACCTGCGGACACGAATGCTGCCGCTCCGAAATCTTGTTTCAGGCAAGAGGTTCTATCCGGCAGTTCAACTGTTTACGCTGTTGTACCCTGGGAACAGACGGCAAATCTGTTTAAGGGAATCGTGTTCAACATCGATTGTTTCGATATACGGTTTATTCGTTTACGTTTTCTGTCGATTCCCTTTTAATACTATTTGTTTTATTATCTTGTTGATCGTATTTTGTTTTACATTCCTGTAATTTATATGTATTATTAACAAATACATATTTATAGTGGACTGTGTACTAACACGAAATACATCAGATAGAACGATTATATGTATATTTGATGAAACATATACATAAGGTGTGTCAGTAAATATGTATATGTTACACATATTTGCCCAAACATACACAAGACATGTCCGTAAATATTTATATATAAACATAAAACAAGAAAAACCATTAAAAATATATAAAAATTTCAACATGCTGGTTTATCCAAACACAAACAATTTAATAAACCTAATTTTTGAAGTAATAACTCCATAGGAAACTAAATATACTAAAAAGAAAAATATTACATGTAATTTTTTTTTCTTTCGAATTTGTGGGTGAGTTTGGAGGCCCCTTAGTGGCTCACCCTCCTCGAATGCACAAAGAGGGTGAGCCAACTTTGCAATTGTATATCTTTATATAATAAATGTGACAAAAATAATTTTGAGTTTTTAGTCATAATTAAAAATATGTTTGTTAGATGACATTTTATGATAATATCAAATTAACTTTAACAACTTGGAATGAACTATTTGTGCCCTTGACTTGGATGGATATGTGGTGGCGTTACAATTGGTAATGCATATTATAGCATTATACGTTAACACTTGTACCTTGTAAATAAACATATACTTTTGAAAAAATATTATTTTTATTGGAACCTTTTATATTTTAAATTTGGTCAAAGAGACCCTTCAATTAATCATTTTACAAAAACAACATTTGAAATGAGATTAGAGTTGTATAATGGTCAATTTAACAAATTTAATATAAATGAAACGACTAATTGCAAAGTTTGGTGATCCTTTTTGTTCATATATTTTGGCTCAACTATATTATAAACTTTTGCTATAGTGTAATAACCTCAAGGAAGATAACATTTATTATTAGTATGCACAGAAAGATAAAATAAAAATAAAAACTGATTGTTAAATAACTTGAATAAAAAAAGAAACCAATGCCATAAAACTTAACTTGAGAAATTAAAAGAGCCACAAGAAGCAAGCAATAAAATAGACAAGTCCTAGCCATCTTTTGAAAACCTTGTAAATGTTGGTTCGTCTTCCTTTGAACTTATTTGTCAATGGTACTTTTAGTGTTGCTTGTGTTATTAATTTATATGATGCAAGAGCCATAGAAATTATAACATTAATATATTCAATAAGTTGTATTAATCTTATTAATGGTAATTCATTATTTTCAAACTGACTACTTGTGGTGGATAATGCATAAATAAGTGTATAGAACGGTAAAGAAGAGAGGCAAATTGTAGGAAAATACAACGTACTTTAGTGTGATTCAATAGATTCTTTATTTTAGAGATTACAACATTAATTAACATTAATTATATTATTAAAATATTTTATACATGTAATAAAATATAATTTGTCTTTCAATAAACTTTTAACATTAATGTTTCTTATTTGTGAGAATATAATAAAAATATATTTCTCACTCATAGTAATCATTTTTTGGAGTGTTCTCCAAATATGGAGAATTTCACTCTCTCCCATTCTTTCCCCATTTTGGAGAATTTGTTGGAGCAAAAATTTGTTTAAAATTTCCATTTTCTCCATTTTGGAGAATCTATCGGAGATGTTTACGGTTAAATTCTCCAAATTTGAAGAACTCTCTAAAAATGATTATTTGTAATTAATTGAGCAAAGCCTTTAGCAACGAGACGAGCCTTGTACCGATTGTCATCTTTGACTTTGAAAACCCACTTGCAATCAATAGCATGGCTGTCATTCGACAATGGACATAAGTCCCAAGTGATGTTCTTCGAGAGAGCTTCCATCTCTTCTTGCATGGCTCCAAGCCATTTAAAACCGTGGGTCGAGGCCAACGCCTCCTTTATATCAAGCGGCTCATCTTTCCCTACATGCAAAGCAAACTCCAGTTGATCTGTAAAACTCATGTTAGCAAAATCCTAAGCTCCATACCTATTAGGTGGACGAATAGTTCTTTGACTATGTCTGATAGGCGCAATAACTGGGATTGTATCACCATCGTCTCCACCATCATTCAGAATCTCTTCTTCTGAATCACTAGTAGAAGTCACTGGTGGATTGACTTCTTTAACATTAACGGGTAATTCTGAGCTAATATCAGGAGTGGATGAACTGGGAATATAAGGACTGTCTACTGTCTCCATATCATCGACAATAGGAGCAACAGTAGTAACGACTTCTGGATCTTGAGAGGACTGAGGATCCTGTGACTTCAACAGGACTGATTCATCAAACGTGACATGTCGAGAATGAATCACTTTACGAGTCAAGGGGTTCCAGATTCGGTAACCTTGATACCATCTGTATAGCCGAGCAAGAATCCTTTCGTGGCTTTAGGATTCAACTTATCTTGGCCTGAAACATGAAAATAAATAGGACAACCAAATACATGTATGTATTTCAGATATATGTTTCTTTTACCTCTCCAAACCTCTTCCAGAATCTTTTCCCCGATGGCCGAACAAGGTAACTTATTAATAATGTGCACCGCGGTGTGAAGTGCTTCGACCCAGAAAGATTTGGGGAAGCACATACACCCAAAGCTTATGTGAGAAATCATCAATAAACGAAACGAAGTATTTACCTCCACTGAGGGATTGAGTATTGGATGGTCCCCAGACGTCTGTATGAACATAATCGAGGATTCCTTTAGTGTTGTGTTTTCCAACACCAAATGAAACACGTGTCTGCTTTCCTTTGACACATCCCGAACAAAACTCCAGGCTAGCAGGTACGACGACTTTAATGAGTTTTCGCTTTCGTAAAATATCCAAGTTCTTCTCGGATGTGTGGCCCAAACGAAGATGCCATAAGCGAGCAACATCGAGATTCTTTGAGCTTTCGGCCACACACGATTCAGAAGAAATAGTTTCACCAATCAAGTGGAAAAGATTATTTTCCGCCTGTTCGCCTTTCATTACGATAATACTCCCTCGGGATGCAAACTCCCATCTTCAATCCGAATCTTGCAACCCAATTTAAACAATTGCCCAACATAGATCAAGGAACGAGTCATGGATGGAACAAACTTGACATTTTTCAATGTCCGAATACACCCATCGAACATCTTGATCTGCACAGTACCGATACCCTTAGTAACACACGAAGTACTGTTTCCCATATAAATACTGTTACCTTCAACTTTTTCGAAGGTAGAGAAACAGTCCCGGAATGGTGTCATGTGGCAAGATGCACCGATATTTAACACCCATCGCCTGTCACCTTGCGGTGGTGTAACTGTGGCAGAGAAGCCATCTTGCTCCTCTTCGGCTGCAACAACTGATGATTCAACATTGTCTTTGTCTTTATTTTTAAGACTCCGACAATCTTTCACCCAATGACCTGACTTGTGACAATAGTTACAGTTGTCACGTGTCTTTGATTTCCCACGACAGCCAGGCCGATGGGACTGAGAGCGCCCACGGTTTCTTCCTCTTGAAGATTGTTGATCGTCTCGGCCTCTGTCAGCAAATAGGCCTTGACTACAATTGCTCTCCCTGGGATTGTTACCGATCCTCATTTGAATTATTTGATCTTCAGAAATCATTCCTGTTTTCACATCAGACAAAGAAAGAGTTTCTCTTCCATATATAAAACTGTTAGTGAATTGGGAATATTTCTCGGGAAGTGAATACAATAGGATCATAGCAAGTGCTTCTTCATCTTTAGCAAGAAGCACATCCGTTGCCTTTAACTTCATAATAATATCTTCAAATTCGGGCATGAAAGCTTTAATGGTTGTGCCTTCCTTCATTTTGAAGAAGAGACACGACTGCATCAGTAACAATCTGTTGGTCAAAGTTTTCTTGAGATATAAATTCTCAAGCTTGCTCCAAATACCTGCAACTGTCTTTTCAGACACAATCTCAGATATAACATTTTCTCCCATAGCCATCTGCAAAGTAGTAAATGCCCATGCTTCCATTTCTTTAGCCTTAAGTTCAGGCATGTTAGGGTTTAACTTGTCTTTAGCAAATACTACGGGATGGACTCCATTTTTCCTAAGTACAGTAGATGTTGTGAACTGCCATTTACCAAAGTCACTGTCCCCATTCAAAGTGTGTATATGAATCCCAGCCCTGGACAAATTAAATGTACCTTCTTGGTACGACTTTTGGGTCTGGGTTGAGGAACCGACACCAAAAGGGTTTTCTATGTCAGACATAGAGAAAAAAAAATGTGCAAACTGGTTTATGTATATTTTCTACATGTCAGGATCTGAATTCTTAACAAGAATAAACACTCAGAAACAATATTAAAGGAGTTTGCGGAATAACACTTTAATATTCAAAGATCAGTGAAACAGTGAATCAGAAATCACAAATTGTAAACTTTATTGAATGATTTAAAGCTACAAGATTTCACACACAACCTCAATATTAATGAACAGGCTCACCAATACGAATTCTACTTCTCTAGAACTAGGGTTCTAAACCTTGAGGTTGATTCTCTCTATGAAAGCAAAAACTCAGAATGTTGTTATCCTTGATGTTACAAAACTATTCTATACATATACTGAAGATAAAAGATAATAATAAAAAAAATAAAAGATCTTCAATATAATCTTCCATAGTTATCTCCAAGACTTTCCATGATTATCTTCAGTCAATACATCTGTCATCCTTGCCATACGAAGCCTTCATCTCATAAGCAGCACTAACTTTATGAGCAGTATTAACTTTGATCTGGCAGTACTAACTCCAGCAGTACTAACTCCAACAGTACTAACTACTAGCAGTAGTAATCATATTATACTGGAAGTAGTAACCAGTTGTGCTAGCAGCATTAACCATACTTAAGCAATTCTTTCAGTTCCCAACAATCTCCCCCTAACTTGACTTTTAGGAAGAGAAGTCAAGTTCTTCAGATGCTCCCAAAACTCCATTATTCATATCCCTGTATCAGCATTCAACCCCAAATTTTGATTAATTGTTCTTTGGATCAAATACCTTGCCATCTCTGAATCTGGTGCACAACCAAGCTTTTTCTTTAACATAGCATGCAGCTTTAATCTGCTGTGGTTGTAAACTCTATCCACTAGGAAGTATTCTATGTGATTTGTATCCATAGTCAGTGCATATACTCCACTAGTTTCATATAGAGTCCAGTTGTTAACTTTTTGAAACACATTTCTGATAATATCCTTCACTTCTTCTGGCTTGAACAACATACATAGATACTCCATCACAAGTTTTGTGATTGGTATTCCTGGAGCTTTTAGTTGATCAGCATACAATTTCATTCCTACTTCAAACATCTCCTCTAGATCAGATCTGGAACATGTTCTGACAATCTTGGCCCAAGTCTGATATACTTCATACTTCTCATCTTTCCTCTTGATCCTGATATACTCTGTTCCATCAACTTTCAGTGTATCCCAGTGAATGATCTCTAGAGGCTTAACACCAACAGGTTTAGCTGATATAGGCTCAGGCACTTTGTCCATCACTACCATGTACAGATTCACATCAGCAGTACTTGATGGTTCTTCCTGTTCAACAAACTTAGGTGCCCCTTCTTCTTCAGCTCCCCTCTGTTCTTTCTCAGCTTCTTCCACTCTAGGTTTCTTAGCTGGTGTTCTTCTTGCCATCATTTTAGTTCTTTTCAACTTCCTCAAACTGTCACCTAGAGTAGCTTCCTTCCTTGGTGATTCTTGCTCATCAGGGAAAGGTTTTTGAATTTGAAGATCATGTCTTTCTTTCATCTTCTTTTCTGCTTCAACTCTTGCTCTGTCATTTCCTTGTAACTTGGTCATCTCAGCTTCATACAAACCTTTGATTTGTTCAAAAGACATCTTTGTGAACATTTCCTTTTTAACTCCCACAACACCTTTGAGAAAAGTAATCATCTTCTTTCTCTCTTGAGTGCCAAGGAAGGTCTGTGAAAGTTGTCTCTTCTTTGCCCCCATTCTGATCATTCCATGCTTCTTTAGAGTTGTAGCTTTCTTCTTTGCTATTTATGTTGCAAGACTCTTTTGATAAACTTCATTAAGTTCTGCAACCAGAGCTTTTGCCATCTCCCTGTCTTTTTCCACTTGAACCTTTTCTTCTTGCTCAAGTTCAGCCTGAATCTTCTTGGCCAATGCTTCATCTGACTCAACCAACTTTTGCTTTTTAATTGGTTGATCAGATTCCACCATCTTAGCTTTGCCTTTGTCCTTGCTGTTTACTTTATCAGCACTAACTTTCTTGATAACTTCAACATTGTCTTTGATGACAACTCCTTTGGTCTTTGAAGTGACCTTAGGAGTATCATGTTTAGCTTTGATTAATGCTTCAGCTGTCTCAAGTTCTTGCACATTGCTGCTAAGAAGGTCTGTTAATACCTCTTGAACCATTTCTGTTGCTTCATTCAATTCAGCAGTATTAACAGTTTCTGCTGCTTTGCTTGTTTCAGCAGCATTAACTGTTACTGCTGCTTGTACAAATTCAGCTGCTTGTACAAATTCTGATTCTGTTTCTACTGCTTGCTCCCCATCAAAATCAAATTTCTCCCCCTTATCTTTAGCATCTTCCATGTTTACATCAGCTTCTGACTCCCCCTTTTTGGGAGCATCATCCACTGGTTTCCTTCTCCTGAGCACAAACTGTTTCCTTTTCTTTTTCTGAACCAATCTCTTCACCATTTTCTTCAGTTTGGTAATTTGTACTTGTTGAGACAGAATTACCAGTTTCATCTCTTCTATGTCTTTGCCTTGCTTGATTACATCCAGATTGATGTTGCCCATAGTTTCCATCAATTCATTATAGTCATAACTGTCCTCACCTCCTTTGGATGTTTTTACCACCTTTGGAGGATCATTGGATCTTTTTGTAGTAGAGGTCTTCTGCCTAGCAGAAGCACCTGCTACCCCCTTGGTTTCTTGGCACCTGGGACCTTTGGATGATTGCTCACCCAAAGTTGCCATGGGGAAGGTCTTATTGATGTTACCACTGGCCTCCTCTGTGCTAGCAGGAGTAGTGGCAGCCTTTGCACCCATATGCTCATTCATCTCCTCAGTGAGCACCTCCTTGGGGTTGGGAGACACCCCTGTGGTTTCCCTATAGATATTCTCCAATGGAGAATTCTCCATTAGAGGGTTTAAAGGTTCTGTGGGTAAAGGTACAAGAAGGGAAGGAGCCTTCTTTACCTTTTTCCTGATGTAGGTATTGGTGATTGGAGAAGTTGGTTTTTGAATAAGGGACTATGGGATTGATATGGTGATTGAAGGTTGGGATTGGCTTTCAGTGGGATGGTCTAATGAGGGCCTTGACCCTGAAGCCATACCTTCTGGATTGTGGGACACCACCATCATTGTAGAGAACAATGGGGTGTCAACTCCTTCCGAGTCCAATGGAGATCTCTTCATATTTGAAAAGACCTTGCCTTTGGGGATTTTAGGTACATATACCTCATCAAATTGAGGCATATCCGTCAATTCATTGGTTATAACTGCCTGGACAAATCTTGGGTACATATAGAAACTCTTTTTATTTCCCAAGTTTGACACAAGGTCATTGAAAATCAATTTTGAAAAATTGTACTTTCTGGCAGTGGCCAAGCAAACCAAAGCATAAGCAATGGTACTACTGAACTCACTCCATCCAGTAGTCTTTTTGGAAATACAATGCATAAGGGTATGAACAAGAAAACGCCATTGGGTATAAAATTTAGCTTTTGAGAATTTGAAAACACCCAATTGGCCTCCATACCCCATTCTTGAAAGATTGGAGAACAAGTCCTCATTAGGAATAGAGGTAATACCTGCAGCATCGTCTAGTCGTAGACAGATGCGAATCACATCTTCAGAAACTGACAAGGGTTTGTCACACACCCTTGTCTGGATTAACTGCACACCATTTTCTGTAACAGCAGTGGCATTCGCCCAAAATTGTCTCTGGTGCTCTATGTAGATTGTTGGAGACACTGTAAGAGCATAAGCGATATGGCTGGACTTGAGAAAATCTACTATCTGGTGAAATCCATCAGCCTGCTTCGGCTTTTGAAGCATTGCGATTTCGTTGTGCTCATCAATGAACGCCATGGATGCCATTGAGCTTGAGTGTTCTTGCCTGAAACTTACTAGGTGCTTGAGAGAAAAAGGGTTAGAGAGAAGATGAATAAGATTCAAAGAGTCGTTATGAGCTTTAGGCGGGAAAAAGGGTATTTATAGTATTTGGGACAGAAGCAGTATTAACTTGGAGCAGTATTAACCACTAGCAGTATTAACTAACTAGCAGTATTAACTGAGAGCAGTATTAACCACTAGCAGTATTAACCACTAGCAGTATTAACTAACTAGCAGTATTAACTGAGAGCAGTATTAACTACTAGCAGTATTAACTAACTAGCAGTATTAACTGAGAGCAGTATTAACCACTAGCAGTATTAACTTTGCACTGGCAGTATTAAAACTGCACTAGCAGCATTAACTGCACTTACACTGTTGAAGCTTGTGATAGTCTGAGCAAGGTAATAACTTCCTGAGAAAGATGATTAGTAACACCAAAGAATAACAAATAACAGGTATGTAAACACTTTTTAAATCATGAGCTTATTCAGAGTTGATCATGCCCACACTTGTGACCAAGAAAGTGAATCTACCCACATCAAAAGCTTTAGTGAATAGATCAGCAAACTGGTTGTCAGTATGAACTTTAGCAACTTGAATAAGCTTCTTTTCATTACAGTCTCTAATAAAGTGATACCTGATCTCGATGTGCTTTGTTTTGGAGTGTTTGACTAGATTGTTAACAATGCTTATAGCACTGCTATTGTCAATGAAGATTGGAGTGTGAAGAAAGGTTACCCCATAGTCCAGCATCTGATTCTGAATCCATAGAACCTGAGAGCAGCAACTTGCAGCAGCAATGTACTCAGCTTCTGTTGTAGATAAGGACACTGTGGTTTGCTTCTTACACTGCCAAGATACTAGTCTTGCACCCAAAAGCTGACATCCACCTGAAGTAGACTTTCTATCCATATTAGCACCACCCAAGTCACTGTCTGAATATGCAATCAAGTCAAAGTTGGATTCATAAGGATACCAAAGACCTAATATAGGTTGCCCTCTTAAGTATCTGAAAATCCTCTTAACAGCTTGAAGATGTGATTGCTTTGGCTTGACTTGGAATCTGGCACACAGACACACTGGAAACATGATGTCTGGTCTTGAGGTTGTGAGATACATGAGAGATCCAATCATAGATCTATATAGATGGACATCAACATCCTCCCCCTCAAGATCAGTAGTGATCTGTTTATGAGTCTCCATAGGTGTGCTTGCTGGCTTTGAGTCTGTTAAACCATCAGCTGCTAGGTTCTTTATTGATTCCCACTTCTAAATTGGACTCATTTAAGTCAGCTGAGGCGATCTCATCAGCTGCTTCTGGCTCTTCATGCACTTGATTCTCCTCATCTCTTCTTTCTTCTTCACTCTGAATTGGTTCAGTCATAGTCTCTTTTTCACAGAAATCAACAGGTTCCATTGTAGGTATGGGAAAGATCACAGACTGAGGAATAATGTCTTGTACTTGTACTTGTTCATCCCCTGATCCTCCACTTCCTGAACCTGCATGATCATCACTACTGACACCCAAAGAGTTAGTTAGTGAATCAATGTCAAACAACCACTGAGGACCTGAACCAATAGGATTTGGTGTGTTCTCATTGCATTTGACATTGTCACTTTCCTCAATTAGTCTAGAAGAAGAATTAAATACTCTGTAAGCCTTACTCTGAGATGAGTAACCAACAAGAAAACCATCATCTGCCTTGCTATCAAACTTTTCTAAGTGAGTTTTGGTATTGAGAATGGTACAAGGACACCCAAAAGGTTTGAAAAATCCAATAAATGGTTTTCTTTTATTTAAAAGCTCATATGGTGTCTTGTTTTTTGGCTTGACTACTAGAACTCTGTTCTGGACATAACAAGCAGTATTAACTGCTTCAGCCTAGAAAGTAATTGGAAGTTTTGAATCAGCTAACAGAGATCTAGCAGCCTCAATCAGTGTCCTATTCCTTCTCTCAGCAACACCATTTTGTTGTGGAGTCCTAGGAGCACTGTATTGCCTCTCAATTCCTTTTTCCTCACAAAAGGTGTTTAGGTCATGATTTTTAAATTCAGTACCATTGTCTGACCTAATGACTTTTACTTTTTGATTTGTTTGGTTTTCAATTCTTAGAATAAAGGATTTGATCAGTCCACTTGTCTCATCTTTAGTCCTTAGAAAATATACCCAGGTAAATCTAGAGTAATCATCAACAATAACTAAGCAGTATGATTTCTTACCTATACTCATAACATTTGTAGGCCCAAACAGATCCATATGCAACAACTGAAGAGAATTAGAGATAGTGTTCAACTCTTTGGACTTATGAGAAGTTTTGTGTTGTTTGCCTTTGAGACAGGCAACACAATGATCATCACATGAAAAGACTTTTGAAGGTAAACCTCTTACAAGGTTGTTTTTAACAAGTTTATTCATAGTTTTAAAGTTCATGTGACACATCCTTCTATGCCAAAGTGATGATTCATCCAAAGATGCTTTTGAAACAAGACAGTTTAGGGATGAATCAGTTGAAACATTTTCCATATCTAAGCAATAGACATTATCCTTTCTGGGAGTTCTTAGTAGTATCATCTTTTCATCAACTACCTTGAATCCAGGAGCAAGGATAATGCATTCAGAATCAGTAAATAATATACTATGCTTTTTGTCACAAACCTGTGATACACTTAACAGATTGTACCTTAATTGCTCAACATAGAATACATCTTCAAATGTCATTTTACCTTTGGTTACATCACCCTTACCACTGATGTTACCTCCATCTGGAGTATTTCCAAAGACAACATATCCACCATCAATTTTCTTGAAATTCTTGAGGCAAGATATGTTCCCTGTCATGTGCCTAGAGCAACCACTATCAACATGCCAGATGCTCTTGCCCTTGAGCTGCTGGTTGCCCTGCACATAAGATAAAAACAATTAGTATTGATTGGGAACCCAAGCCAAAGTGGTCTTGGGTCTCCCTTTCTCATCAAAGTATTTACATTCCTTTTTGATGAGATTTTTAAACTTAGAGCACTCTTTACTAGAGTACTTTGTCAAGATGATTGGCTTAGCAGCACAAACATTAGAAGCAGTACTAACCTTAGAAGTACTAACAGAAGTAGCAGCACTAACAGGTTTAGCAGTACTAACCTTGTTAGAAGTACTAACAGAGTTAGCATTATTAACATTAGAAGAAGTACTAATAATGTTAGTTTTAGCAGTACTAATACTCTTAGCAGCACTAACATTGGTAGCAATAGTATTGCTTCTAGCAGCACTATCATTGTCAGCAGTACTATTTGTGGTAGCAGTACTAACAGTTTTAGTGCTTTTAGGAATCCACATCTTGACACTCTCCTCAACAGTCTTTTTCTTCATGTGGCTTTTAGATTTATCAGATTTCTTAGCCACATGGTTCCTTTCATTCTTCCTATAACCAAAGGATTTTTCCACAGCTCTTTGAAAAATCATCATTTGGTTCATAGGATTGAAATAACAGTATTTAGCAATATGATTGAGCTTTCCACAAATAAAACAAGGTTTTGGTCTATTGATTTTACTCAGATCAACCCTTGTTTTTGTGCCCACTGATTATTCCAGTTTCTTTTATTACCCCTCCTTTTATCATGTTTTAGGGGCTCAGATTTAGTACAAGCACACTGTTTGCAAGGAACAGGATTCACAACTGTGGTCTGCTTGTAATGAACCTTACTAGACTTTCCCTCAGTCTTCTCTATGTCCTTAGATTTTACCCAAATCTTTCCACAACCCTCATTGGTAATAATGTGATTCTCTAGAGGAATCTCATCACTCACAGTGTTCTCCTTACCCTTACCAGCTTCTTTCTCAGTTTTTTCCTCAACAACTACTTCATCTAAGGGATCTATCTCAGTGGCTCCCTCAGGCAAGTCCTTCCTATCTTTGGTTTCTAGCAAGTCTGATGTAGGAGGGATGTAGTTGTTGTTGTATGGTGGTAATTCCTCTTCTCAGCTTGTCATGAATCTGAGTTTGTAGTAAAGAATCCATTGCTTTAGAAGCATTGGAAAACTTTTCTACATCTAGCTTAACTTTGGCTAGCTCCCCTCTCAACTTTTCACTCTCCTCTTTAGACTTTGTCAGTTGGAGTTCTAGATCCTTTTTCTCCCACTTCCAGTAGTTTGTGTCATATGAGTGTTGAAGTTCATTGGCTTGGAAACCTTTAATTTGTTCCTCAAACCTCTCAACAATTCTCACATAGTCTTTTATATCTTTTGCTAACCTCTTAAGGTCATCACTCATATTCTGGTTGTGATCCCTGTACCTTTTAACAGTGTCTATGCAAGTTTTAGAACAGAGATTAGAACTTACCTGAGTTGGGAGATCAGATACCTCTGCCATGAGAGCTTGATTTTGAATAGCCTCTTTTGCTTGATCACTCCAGTCAAACCCCATTCCTTGTTGAGAAACAAGGGCTTGAGCAGAGTTTCTGTTCTGGTTTAAGCTACCAGTCTGAGTTTGTTGGTGGTTATTGTTAGACACTCCACTTCTGCATTCCCTGGCAAAGTGTCCCTTCATATGACATTTATAGCATTCCACCTTTGACTTGTCAAAACCTTCTCCATCTTCTCTTCTTTGGGAGAAGTTATTCCTCCCAGTCCTCTTGATGAACTTCTTTACCCTCATGGAAAGCATGGCCATCTGCCATTTAATATCCATATCTTCAAGATCATCAGGATGAAGTTGTTCCAAGTCATCATTGATTAAAGAAGAGTTTCCATGGTTGGACAGAAAGGCTTCAAAAACAGATTCAGTGCATTTTCTTGATTTGCTCCATTAGCAGCATTAACCGATTCAGGGTTAGCAGTAGAATCAATTGATGCTGATAGGAGTGCAGCATTATGAACATATCCAGAAGGCTTCTTCTTTGCCTCCACCTCAGATTCAAACACTCTAAGGTCATTGTACAGATCATCAAGTTCTTTTTCTTCTAGTTGTTCATTATGTCTGAATGAAACAGTATACATGGTCCACTCATCTCCAAGGGACCTTAAGAATTTTCTGTTTACATCATCTTGATCAATCTGTACTCCCATAGTAGCTAGTTCACCAATCATCTTGTTAAACCTGTCAAAAGTTTGAGTCATGGACTCATTCTTAGTTGACATAAAATTTTCATACAATTGCTTCAGGATTGCCTTCTGATTTCTCTTGGTACTTTTGGTACCAGAGAATCTTTTCTCTAGAGTATTCCAAAGCATCTGTGCATTAGTGCAATTGCAGAATTGGTGTTGATATTCATTGGGAATAGCCAAGAGCAGTGTGCTCAAGACTTTCATCTCTGTCTGCCTTATCTTCTTTTCTGCATCTGTCTTTGGTGGTGTTCTTTTTCCATCTGCACCAATTTTTCCTTCATCAGATGGTTCATTCTCAATGATGTCCCACATAGAGTAATCTGTGAGGAGAATGTATTGCTTGATCCTTATCTTCCACATGTCAAACTCATTAGATCTGAGCATTGGAACCTTTGAGACAAGAGTACTGTTTGATTCAACTGTGTTTTCCATGATGAATGAAGGTTTCTGAGAATACTAGCTCTGATACCACTTGTCAGGATCTGAATTCTTAACAAGAATAAACACTCAGAAACAATATTAAAGGAGTTTGCGGAATAACACTTTAATATTCAAAGATCAATGAAACAGTGAATCAGAAATCACAAATTGTAAACTTTATTGAATGATTTAAAGCTACAAGATTTCACACACAACCTCAATATTGATGAACAGGCTCACCAATACGAATTCTACTTCTCTAGAACTAGGGTTCTAAACTTTGAGGTTGATTCTCTCTATGAAAGCAAAAACTTAGAATGTTGTTATCCTTGATGTTACAAAACTATTCTATACATATACTGAAGATAAAAGATAATAATAAAAAAAATAAAAGATCTTCAATATAATCTTCCATAGTTATCTCCAAGACTTTCCATGATTATCTTCAGTCAATACATCTGTCATCCTTGCCATACGAAGCCTTCATCTCATAAGCAGCACTAACTTTATGAGCAATATTAATATCATTCAGCAGTATTAACTTTGATCTGGCAGTACTAACTCCAGCAGTACTAACTACTAGCAGTAGTAATCATATTGTACTGACAGTAGTAACCAGTTGTGCTAGCAGCATTAACCATACTTAAGAAATTCTTTCAGTTCCCAACACTACACAAACCCAAATCTAGATCTGAAGCTCTGATATCAATTGTTAGGAAAAATGTGTCTCACAAATGCAAAAGTTAGCGAGTGATTTCTAAGGTTCCAAATGGGTAGAAATCCAAGTGCACAATTAACCAACAACGAATGCGGATGACAATAATCTAGATGTTGCACAATAATTCTCTAACATAGAATAATAAACCCTCAAAATATAGATAGTAACGAAAATGTTATTATCTATAACTATAGCAAGTTCAAAACAAAATAACACCGGGATTTAACGTGGTTCCACTATCGGTGTGATAGTATACATCCACCAAAGAGAGAGAACAAGAATGTTATTACCAACCAAGAAGATTACAAAGTGCTTGTACAAGGATCTTGAGATCCACGATCGCCTAACAAAACTTCACGAACACCACCGAATATTAAGAACACTCTCGACCTCACATAAACTAAGTATATCGAAAGGATATACTAGGGAGAGTATTTGGTGTTTACCAACTAGAGGAAGCTTGTAAGGGATGATAAAAAATGGTTGGGGAAGAGGGTTATTTATAACCATGAGAGTAGTAGGGACCAAATATCTTGAGTGGTGACCAAGTATGAGTAATGACCAAGTTGGCAAGCTTGGAGGCCAAACTTGACTTTAATCACATGTAGCATCCAAAATATATAATATGATTAAATATTATAACATCAACATCATTTGCGTTCTCCCCACTCATACTTGTATCGTTCGAAAATTAGACCCACGAATCAATCAAACAAATGAGAAATCAAAATTGAAAATGTTTATGCCAAAAATTATACAAAAATAATTTATGATTTGGATTACGAAGCTAGGGGACCTTTAATTTGCAACCCTCATAAAAGTTGAAACCCTTAAAACCCACATCTTAGTCCTTGATTACAAAATGAACGATCAAAATGAATATCAATCTTTAATAATATTAGTTACATTAATAATTAATTTTTTTGATGAATCTTTTAGGTGCTAAAGGGTATAATTGGAAGAATTGTAAAAAGAAAAGATCGTCCATAATTAAAGAAACCAGCTAATGATGGGCAAGGTATCTTTTATCATTATTATATTACTAAAAATCCTCTCCATCTTTATTATTAGCTTTTTTCGGTTGGATCATACCTAAAACGACCAACCCATGCATGTTGCTTAATTATTGCTTACCATGAGCCACTTGCTAAGCCTACTGCTACCGTTCTCCTTCTCCAGCCATATATTACAAATTAACGTGGAATTCTGCATCAAGATTCATCTCCATCGATCTTCATCTCCATCAAGATTCATCGAGATTCATCTCCGCCTTCATCCAGATTCATCAATCTTCATCTCCGCCTTCATCCAGATTCATCGATTTTCATCTCCGCCTTCATTGAGATTCCACGATTTTCATCTCCATCGGGATTCATCAATCTTCATCTCCATCGAGGTTCATCTCCGCCTTCATCCAGATTCCACGATCTTCATCTCCGCCTTCATCGAGATTCCACGATCTTCAGGAGCAAAAATTAGGAAAAATAATCAACCAAAAAAAAAAACGCATGAGATGATCTTCATTTCCATAGTTAGTTGATATAATATCCACAATTTACGGATTAGATTCAAATCTAATTGGATATAAAAAAATTTTAAAAAATAAATAAATTATCATTTGACCGAATTGCCCTTATGAATATTAAATACCACTTAAAAATTAAAAAAAAACTAATCAAATTAAATCAACGGTGATGATGAGGGTTGCAAGAGTTGCAACATTTTTTAGGGTTGCAAAATATCCTTCCTCTATGAGGCTATCAACTACAGATTGAACCTTCGAGACAACAAATAACAAATAAAGAAAATGACACGGATATTTTGGTGATGCGAAAACCCCGTTGAGGGTAAAAATTGCAGACAATCATGGATATCGCTGATGCACTATACACGTAAAAGAGGGACTTCGTCCTTAATAACATGTATTGTTCTTACAGAAAGTGGTTAACTTAGAATGTCGTTAATAAACTTAGAACAATGATTCTAGCAGCGAAGAATTCTTTGAAAGCACTTCAGAGAAGAAGAATTGATGTAAATTAGTGTGTCTCTTCGTTTGCTTGTAACTGTTGAAGTCTTCATAATGATGGTAACAGTTGCGTCTTGAAGATATCATTGAATGTGGGTACGGTCCCAAACGAGTCAAATTTCATCTCTAATGAAAGCCTTGTTGGTAATCTAATAAGCGTTAACTTTTATGTTTACAAGGCACTCGCTTAGGAAAACCTCATGTACAACAAGCGCCCATGGTAGAAAGCTTGAGTTGACATGCTTTATGTTTAGAGGCCGATAGGCATCACCATATTTTAGGACGATTTTATCAAACAATAAATACTCAAAGACACTTTGGTGCACAATTTCGTAAAATTGAACATGATCCAAGAATGACAAGGGCCCGTAAATAAGGTCGTAACTTGACAAAACATTTGGATGACAATACTTGCAGGTTCACGATATGCAAAAAAAAAAATCAGAGAGAATGATTATATGTATACTTGATAAAACATATATTAGTCAAAGACAAAGTGAGTAAAATTTAATTTGATCAATTCATAGAACATATATATTAAACATAAAGACATATAATCATCTAGGTGGCGTTTGTTTTTTAAGAGGTCTGAAGTTTGAAGTCTTATTTCACTTCTAACTAATAAGAGGTGGTGTTGAAGTCTGAAATCTTAATCAAAAGACTGTTTGTTTTTGTAGACTGTTTATTTATGTAAATTGAAACGTCTGAATCTGAATCAACAAGACTCAAAACCACTTGAGCAGTTCTTGAAGTGAGATTAGTATACCCATAAATGAACAAGATGTGAAATCATACAAATTTAAAGAAAACCTACAACTTTATATATATATATATATATATAGAGAGAGAGAGAGAGAGAGAGAGAGAGAAACACAAACAAACACATACAGGCCCTTATAGAGAGAGAAAGAAAACCATCATAGAATTCAAATTATGTGTATTCAATTTGGGGGATTAATAATTAAAGCAAATGTATATGTTAAAAAAAGAAAAAAATGGGTTCATCTCCATCAGCAACACCATATCTGAATGGAGATATCAAAGGAGGTGGAAGAAGATCACAGATTATTCCAACTAGTTATGATTATTCCTTCAAGATTTTGGTCATTGGTGATTCAGGTGTTGGTAAAAGCAGTCTTCTTCTCAGTTTTGTTTCCAACTGTCAAAACCCTCTTCAAATTTTTACTGATTTTTATTCATTATCGGCTTCTTTGTTTTGTTTTTGATTGATATATAGGGTTTTTTGATTGTTAGGGAGTAACTAGTATCATTTTGTTTCAAATTTATGGTGATTTTTAATGGGTTTTTGTATGTGTTTTTAGTTATTTGATAGCAATGTTTTACGGAGAAGAAGAAATCAAGAACAAAGTCTCATACAAATCTACTCATTTTGACATAGATGAGCTAAAATTACCTGTTTGTAAGTTAAGGTTAATGTTTAAAAAAAAAACCTCACCAAAATTCTTCACATACAAATCGTATAGTAGCCTTGATTAGAAAACTCTAACCAACAGAGTTGACAAGAAACATAAAGAATAACCAGAAGAAGATGGTGAAGAGGCCATCAATAGTTCCTTTCTTGTTGAATAATGTTATTTGAAAGGTTGCACATAAATTAATTACTTACATCATTTTAACTTTTACAATTGTAGAAACATACACAACTATAAGAGCCAAAGGAAACAGGAACACACTGTCCATTACCATTATAACTTTGAAAGCATTGCTTCCTACAATCAAACAAGGTACATCCTTTAGGGTCCAACACCTCTTGGCATCTTCTTTGAGCAACCGCTTGATTCACATTTATTAATGTAACCATAAGAAAAGGAACACGAATTAAAGATGAAAGTTATAAAATCTAAACAAATGCCTAGTCAAAACAAATAGATCAGTATATTCCAAGTATAGAAAAAGTTTCAAGCGGATCATTGAGCTAACAATGCACAAAGGGGAGGAGCCAAAAAAACAATCAGTATGAGCCCATGCCATAAACAATGGAAGAATATTTTTGGTTTTAAAGTCAGCAAGACGCTTCTAAAATATTTTTTTTTGTTAATACTTAACCATATACTATAGCTACTGAAAAAAACTTAAGAAGAGTCGGAAAACATGAATGAGATAATTTGACATGCATAACTATATATGCATATGTTTACCCAAACATACACAAGACATGTCCGAAAATGTGTATATATAAACATAAAACACAAAAAGCCATTTGAAAATACATCAAAATTATTGTGAAAAAATTGTTCTTTCAACAAAAATTCATATTTATTTATCCAAACGAAAACCATTGAATAGACTATTCCATGGTGTTGCAACCGGTAATGCATAATATAGAATTGTGCATTAACACTTCTACCTTGTAAATAAATATATATTTTTGAAAAAGTATCTTTTCTATTGAAACTTTTTTATTTTTTAAATTTAGCCAAAGAGACCCTTCAATTAATCATTTTAGAAAAAAAAAACTTGAAATGAGATTAGAGGGGATAATGTCTACCATTTTGGATCATCAATTTAACCATAATATAAATGAACTCGACTGATTGCAAAGTTTTGTGATCCTTTTTGTTCATGTTTTAGCCCGACTCTAGTCGAAACTTTTGTTATGGTGTAACAATGTCAAGTGAAATAATATTTCTTATTAGTATGGAGAGATAAAATAATATAAAAATTATGTTAAATAACTTGAAAAACGAGTGTATAAAATTCAACTTGATCATTAATTAAATTAAAAAATAGTATAGCTATTGATCTAACACAACAACTGTAACACTCCAAAAATGAGACTAACAAAAACTTCCGGAAAGTGGAAACTTGGTATGCATAAAATGCCAAAGCATGAGCTCATACAAAAAGGGAACAATAAATGTCTGTTAATTACAAGTTTGTAAAAAGAAACAATAATAGATAACAACTTCCTAATCTAAATCTTTCTAGACAAAGATTACGGTCGGTTGTCAACTATATTCAAAAGAATTGTCTTCACAAATGGCCTCCCAAAAATGCTCTCATGCTCACCACTAACGGTCGGCTAAGCTTCCTTGGCGCTTGCGCCACTAGAACCTGAGATACATACCAACAATCAAGTGTTAGACCAAACGGGTCTAGTGAGTTGCATAAAAACATGGCATACATATAATAAGCATGTTATGAACAATTATAACACTTCAATCACCAAAGTCCATACGGGGTCAATCATGGGGGAGACCCATCACACCAATGAGTTTTACCGCAAGTCAATGTACCTTGATGTTCACTCGCTTGAGCAACATCCCGAAGGACCGACGCACTTGAAGAATACCTCCCAGGCATTACTCCAAATGGCGGAGGTCTAGGCGCATACCATTATAGTGGCACCTAAGACTACATCCTCCTAACACTTACTCATGGTTCGTTCTATATACGTACAAAGTCCGTCTATATACATAATTCCATACCCATAAGATACATGTATAAGACTCCAACAATCCCAAGTATAATTTAGGTACAAAATTCTAAAATATACAAATACTCAATATTATCCATGGCTCATCAAAGTATATATATATATATATATACATATATATATATATCATCATGCTCAAATACCAAGAATAATAATCTCATCCATGTCCGCAATAATATCCAAGGCTAAGATACCAATAACCTCCAAAGTAGCAGTTAGGTCAAACTTATCAGGTGATCAGATTTTCTCATGAAAATGATGTACTAAGTGGGAAAACACATAAAGTATGTATCTCATTTGAAAATAGTATAAGAAACTCACTATCTAGGGTTTTTCACAAAACCCTAGAAAACTTGGATTGAATGGTGAGAAAATGGAGGCTTGATGGACTTGAATGCTTCCACTTGGGTGCTCCTTTAACTCCCTTGAATCCCCAATAAATGCTACCAACTAATCCTAGGGTTCTAATAAATGTGGAAGGGTTTAAAGATGAGGAAAATCGCCCCAAAATGTTTACCAATCGGCTCAAAGTGTGGTCAAAATGGTCAAAGTTGAGTTTTTATACCCTCAGACCCCGTCGGCGACAGTGCCCGTCGCGCGGTCACTATCGCGCGAAAACCCCCAACTCTCGGTACATGCCACGCGACCGTGACCTGCGATTGTGCCCTTGGCACTGTCGCGTGGTCACTATCGCGCCAAGCCCCCGAGTCCCAAAAATTCAGATAAAACCCAACACTTGCACGTACGATGAAACAATTTAAGAGATATAACATTGACGGGTCGATAATGCACAACTTTCACACAATTGACAGTTCTAATATAACAAGGTAACCAAATACGAGAGAACTACTTACCTTAGATTTTTCGGGCGTTACATCAACGGTTGTGATTGGTTAACATGGTTAATACTAATGGGTTGGTTAACAAAAGAATGAGACCCTATACAAACACACACATATATGTATATAATCATTTGAGAACTCCAAAAAATTTGAGATCTGTAAAATCTATTCTAGTCCACTCATTTGGCTTAATTAATTTGATTTATTAATTAAACATAAAAGGTTAATTTAGTAATGTAATTATTAATGACAACTCATCAAACCATTTTTTTTATCACAAGTCAATTATTATTTTATAAATATATTTGTCACTTTCTCTTCCTCTAAATTGTAACCGCCCTTTTTATTCTCACCTCTCTTATCCGTCTCGTCTTCATCCAAAACATCGATCTAACTATCATGTTATGTGCACAACATAAACAAATTAAAACAATCAAATTTCAAATAATGAATATACTGAAATCATAATATGAACACATTGAAACAATAAAGTTTTAAATAATGAACATACTAAAATTACGTTGTGAACACGCTAAAACAATAAGAAATATATTATTAGGTGTATTTGCATATCGCAATTGTAACATCCAAAATTTTGGGTAAATAAATAATTATGAAAAAAAGGGAAAAGAAAAATTAAATTAAATGGTTTTATTTATTTTGGACCAAATATGTAAAATATCATGTCTTAAATAATATCACCCAAATTGGATTTAAACATGTAATTGACATTCATCATAAATAATATAACTCAAATCAGAAGAATTGTAAAGCATTTAGAACAATGAATACGGATGATAAATAACAACCTACTAATCTAAGCTAGATTATAGACGGGTGTCACTATCATCACCAAAAGAATACTATCTTCAAGCAACGCCAACTAACAAAAGCTATCGACCCAAAAAATGCCCAAGATGGCATACGTCGCTCCACTCAAGCCTTATATATGAGCCCCTTCGCTAAGAGAACCTGGTATACATGTCATTGAGAAAAAGTGTTAGGCTTAACGCGTAGTGAGTTCAAACAGTTATAAATAAAGCTATAAAGCATTAGAATTGAAAACATAGTTTTAATAAGTTTTCAACATATTATTCATACCTCTTTTATCCTTGAAAGGACAATAAATTCCATAAAATGAAGGGGTTACTCAATTTACCATTGACAGTGACAGAACACAAAAGTAGGTCACATTACAATGTTATAGAGCTTCTATTAAAGTAACATTGGTCATCGAGTTCAACCATCCACGGTCTGTAGTTCGAATCCCCCAATATATATTAGGTTCGGGTTAGGAGCGGTTGATACCATCCTACAGTCCACTTTAGGTACTACTCTAGGGATGAGTACTAGTCCCAACGGATCAAATTCCATCTCTAATGAAAGCTTTTTGGTAGTCCAAGCGCCAATCTTGTGTTTGCAAGGCACTAGTATAGGAAAAACTTGTGTACAACAAGCGCCCATGATAGAATGTTTGTTCCAGTATGCTTTATGTTTAGAGGCCGATTAGCATCACCATCTTGTAGGATGATTTTATCAACCAACAAATACTCAAAGACGTTTTGGTGCTCAATTTCATGAGTTTGAACATGATCCAAGAATGATAGGGGACATCAAATAAGGCCGCAAACTTGACAAAACATTTGGATGGCAGGGATCTTTCAGGTTCACGAACGTGAAAGATATAAGATAGAAGGATTATATGCGTATTAGATGAGACATATATTGTAAATGAAAATATGATAATTTTTACGATGATCATCACAAATTTTATTCGATTAGTTCATGAAACATATATTCTAAAAACAAAGACATATAATTATTTGAGCGCCTCTAAGATTAATTACTTATGTTGTTTTAATCTCAACTTTTACAATCGTAGAAACACATACATTGATAAGAGCCAAGGAAATATGAATGCACTATCCATTTCCATTATGACTATGAAAACATTGCTTCTAACAATCATATAGAGTACATTCATAAGGGGTTCAACATCTCTTGGCATCTTATTTGAGCAACCTGTCACGTCCCGCCAAGAGGTTCTACGAAAATCCGGAATATTCCGGATCAATCAAGAGATTGGAGGAAGCTTGGAGAAGGATCAAGGATGGATAAACAATGATCAAGATGATCCAAGCATACTCTAGAAGGATTCATATCTTTCAAGGGATTATGTCTTTAGATCCTTCCTTGTAATAGCTAGCAGAATAATCTAGATAAAGTTCTAGATAGATCCATAGAGTAGTATAAATAGGGGTAGTCTTTCATTTGTAAAACACACTCCACATTTTCACAACTTGAGTAATAGAAGCATAGAGCTCTCCCAATCTTCTTAACATTCTTGTTTGCTCATCATTGTCCGGTATTCTTGTAGTTTGGCTGACTTAGTTCGAGAACTAAGGCCGCAGGCGAGCTTGTGAAGACAACTCTGTGACAAGTGGTATCAAAGAAAAGGTTCGATGCGATGGCAAACAACGTGGAGTTGAATGTTACGATTGAGGAGGTAACCCGAGGACGGGAAGAGTCTCGTCATAAAGGAGTCAAGATTCGAAGCAGGAGTCGGGGGCAATCAAATGAGTTGATGGCCAGCCTGAATGCTAGAGTCGTTGTTGTGGAGAAGTCCACCGAAGATTTGAAGTTAAGGATCGATGATCTTGATCATCACCTTGAAGATGTCAAACAACAACTTGGAGTCTTGGAAGCGGAAGACTCGGAAGTTCGCTAAGAAGTTAAGGATCTTCGAGACATCATTCGGAATGAGCTAGCTACCTTGCGCGCACAAGTTGGGAGGGTGGAAAGAGAGCAAGCTATCACTCGTGACCAACTTGAAGAAGTTTAGACCGACATAGGTGTTTGCAAGCGAGCCGTAGCGAATGGGGTAGGTATCAGTGCACCAATACCAAGGTTCGAAGTTCCAAAGCCTACAACCTTTGATGGTAAGAGAGAAGCTAGGGTGATCGATAATTTTCTTTGGGAATTCACGAGATATCTCGAAGCTATGGGGATCGAGGATGACGCCACAAAGATTCATACCACCACGATGTACTTGAAGGACACCGTAACTTTATGGTGGTGTGGGAGACATAGAGACATCGAGAGAGGTATGTGCACTATGCAAACTAATAATGAGTTTATTTCTGAATTCAAGAGGCAATTCTACCCATAGAATGCCATCCATGAGGCAAAGAGTTGACTTCGGAGACTAAAGCAATCGGGATCGATCCATGACTACGTGAAAGAGTTCACTAGCCTCACACTTGAGATCCCCGATCTTTCGGATGGTGACGCCTTGTTCTACTTTTTAGATGGGCTTTCTCCATGGACGAAGATGGAAATACGAGGCCGTGGGGTACGAGACCTTGCAGGTGCAATCGCGGAAGCCGAGTCGATTGTTGAGCTTCACGAGGAAACAAGGAACAAAGAGAAGTATGAAGGAAGAGGTGGGGGAGAGAAAAGAACCCACGAAGTCAAGAAGCCCTCTCCGGAGAAGTGGAAGGGAAAAGAGATTGAAGGATCACCGAAATCATCGGTGAAGTGTTTCCTATGTGATGACCCACATCGAGTACGAGAGTTTCCGAAGAAGGTCGGGTTCCATGCCATAGAAGCACGAATGGAGGAGTACGACGAGCACTCAAGAGACGCAAAAATGGGTTCCTTGAGTTTCTTGAACGCGGTCGAGACGAAAGCGGAACCACCAAAGTCGAGACCATACTTACAATTCGTGAACGTGAAGATAAAGGGATCAAATGTTCAAGCCCTTGTCGGCACTAGTGCCACCCACAACTTCATTGCTGAGAGCGAAGCCAAGAGACTTGGAGTCCGTATTACGAAGGAAGGCAGATTCATCAAGGCAATAAACTTGAAGGCTCAACCTATCTGAAGAGTTGCGAAGGGAGTGAGGATCGAGATCGATAGTTGGAGTGGTACCGTGGATCTAACCGTTATCCCGATGGATGTAACACCCCAATTTTTAGGAAGGAATAATTTCTAGTTAATACAGAAATGGGTGTTTTAGAGAAAAAGAAGAAATAGTATTCTGGACTTGAATCCTAGATTTTATAGTCTTGTTGGATGAAGGGTTTAATTACGATTCCAACAGTTCTTTCTGGAGCAAAATCGGAGCTAAAACGAAAAAGTTATGACCAAAACAGTGATCGGGCAAGAAAATGAAGAAAATCGGGCGAGCAGTGTTCCGCGCGGATCGATTAGCGTCGGCATCCGCGCGGAGCCACTGTGTGCAATAAAACGGGAAAATCCGGCCCTAAACCTCATTTTCACCAAAACCTCAACACTCCTCCTCATTTTCTCTCCCAAACCGACCCCCAAACCCCAAATTTGAACCCTAACTCATGTTTGGAGGATTTCCTCCTAAAACTAAGTGTTTTTATCTATCTAACAAGTTGGGAGCTAGAACCATCATCCTTCCATCTTCATCTTCTCCACCAAGATTCTTAGGGTTTCACCCAACCTTTTTATCTATTCTGAAGATGGGAAGTTTGTGGCTCATTTTGGTGACCTAGAAGTGCATTGTTGATGGATTCAAGTTGTGGGTAAGGTAACCTTCTCTTTCCTTCATCTATGGAAGTTAGGGTTTGGTATAAGTTGAGATCTTTATGTATAATGTTTGGGGAATGATTCTTTATGGTGGGATGTAAATATTTATGGTTGGAAAATGTTTGGATCTAGGTTTTTGAAGTTTTTGGCTTGAGGATCCAAGTGCTATTCAAAGGAGCTCAAGTTGGGTAAAATCGAGATTTAGCCTAATTCTAGCAAGGTGAGTTCAAGTTTATTTGTGAAAACGTTGTACATGCCAAAATGTTTATTTTTAACATGTTTATGTGTTTTACAAGAAATTATCATTTATTAAGTTATTTGGTGGGTTTTGATCATTTGAGGTGTTTGGCTTTATAAACCTTGTCAAACCCCATATTTGGGATTTTTGGGCATTTTAATAAATAAGTCATAAATAAAAGTGTCTTGATGATTTATTGCATAAATGAAAATGATTTAGTAAAAATGCACTTTTAGTGTTTGTATGGGAGAAATGCTTGATTGTGTGTTATGGAACGTTTGAAATAATATAGAATATACATCCATTTGGAAAACCATATTTCCCAATCTAAACTGTATTGGAGTCTACACATGTGTTTTGGAGTATGTCTGCATGACGTGAGTCGATTGAGTTATTTATTTGGGGATTGTTGATCGTTGGTCAAAAAGGGTTTTTAGCATTTTAGCTCGGTGTTGACTTAAAAGAGTCTTGAGGACACTTGTCCGGTTTTAATGGCTCAATATAGAGCCCGATTATGGTTTACATCCATATTGATGTTTGTTACATGCTCGAGTGCGTTGGTCATTCCTGTATAGTCATATAATGTTAGACTATGTTGCATTAGATCCATAGGCACGTAAGTCAGTCTGTTTTGGATGGTCAATTGGGTATTGCGGGGTTGAACTCCGATACCCATGTTTTACGACCAAAAACTTTACAAGTAGGCACTGGAGGGTTGAGTCTGGAGGTGCTACCTGGGAGGTAGGCACTAGGACCTCTGCCGCTTGAAGTAATGCTTGGGAGGTAGTCTTTAAGTGTTCAGGGCCTTCGGGATGGAGTTCTTTGTAATGTTCATCAAGGTCAACCGTATCTTAAGGTGTAACTTGTTAAGAAGTCGTAGGGACACTTGGGCTTTTAGGTCATGAGGTGTCATGCGATTAACGTTGCAAGAGTGACATACTTTTGTGTTCCTCCACTCTCAACGGATACGGGTCTCCCCCGTCATCGACCAACTGTATCTTATATGTTGACGTCTTACTTTATTATCATTGGTTTTATGTGGTCGACAGTGAATGAGGGCCTTAATATTGGATATTCCTCCACGTATGTTAAGGTTTGAATGATGTATGTCATCCCCATGTTTTGATACTTGGTTTTCTTTCATTATATGGTCGCGTGAGTATTGGGCCTAGTGTCCATATTTTTGGACGTATTGCATATGTGGGTTTTGACAATGACTTAGGGGTTGTGTATCTTGCCCCACCGCGCTTGGGTGTTTTGGGATGCAATGCTTTATCCACGTATCTTAAATTGGGAGTCAATTATATTCACGTTTTGAGTGAGTTTTGGGTTGCATCATTTTGTAAAGAATTTTTTGCATTGGAGCATTGTCTTTCAAGATTCATGTTTTTGGAAAACGAGTCGCTTCCATATTTAGAGTAAATCATTTTGAAAGATCATGGTTTGAATTGAATTCTTTCCTCTTAACGATATATTTATTCATGCTGAAAACTCTTGAACTCACTAGGCGTTAGCCTAACCTTTTTATTTGTTGGCATGTGCAACAAGCTTCATTGGGATTAGTTCTTGTGGCACTATAAAGAGAGAAGTGCTAGTTGTGTGCTCGTGATTGTGACGTCTTCCGCATAGGTTTTGTGAAGAGCAACTTGTATTGGGGTTATGTATCACCCGACCTCGGTTTAGACCTTGTATTTTAATGGAGTTTATACTGGTCAAGGTTAATTATAGATTTTAACTTGAGATATATTGAGTTTTGAATTATAAGAGGAATTCTTGTCCCTATTTTGATGTTACATCGAAATTTTAAATTAGTTGCTCTTACCAAATTTGAGGGTATTACAAGTTGGTATCAGAGCTTAAGTTTGAGAGATTTAGGTGTTGATTTTGGATGCCTAGACTCAAACTAGTGTCTTTTAAGTGATCGAGAGAGAGAATTTCACCAATAGGCACTTTAAGATTGGATGTTTTAAGGTTGATGGAGACACTAGGGACGGTAATCACGTCAAGAGTAGCAAGGATGGTCAAGTACAGTACGTTCATAATTACACCTGACCAGTGTTATGGTGAACCTACGAGTTACATGTGTATGCTTGGACTACTTTGTTAAAGCACATATTTATTGGATTCAAGATCATAATTATCTGAAGATGGAAATCTGAAGTTAAAGCTGATAAAGTCGTCTGAACAAATAGTCTAGGGTCCTTTTGTAATAAATAGTCAAAAGTGTGTTTTTCGTATTTTATTTATTTGTTTTATAATTTAGTTATTAGTTAGTTTTTGTAATTTGGGCCCAAACCTTGTCAAGCCCATTTGGTTATTAGCCTAAGTATAAATTAATCTTGTTTAGTGATTATTAGGTCAGAGTGAGAGGAGGCTTAATTGAGAATTAATATTTTAGAGAGGAGGCTGTGTTGGTGGTGGTGCGCCGTGAAGAGAGAAACAGAGAGAGAGAGATATCGATTTCAAGAACTTGTAACTCGTTGAATCGTTTGATTAATCAATATCATGTTTGAATTATTGTGTTGATTATTTGTTTACATGATTGAATGATTGCATATTGGGACACACAATTGGTATCAGAGCATGACAGATTGAATTGAAAATTTTTGTTTTCGGTTCTGCTTTTTCTGTCAAAAGGTTCATAATTTTTTATTGTGTTTGTTTGTGTTTGTTTTACCTATTATAGTGATTGGGTATTGATTGATTTGATTATTGCATCGATTTTGATTATCAATTTGTTGAATTTGTTGTTCTGGGTTCGTTCACGAAGTCGACACTGTGTCATCAATCAATTTGTTCTTAAAGTGGTTTTTATTGAAATTAATTGATTGTAATATGTTCTAGTTGGTAAATTGATCATATTGGCAAAGTTTGGTACTTTAATTCGTGGTATCGAGTGTTTTCTGGACCGATTTTTGGTTTCTGGGTCGATACTGCATCAAGAACATATCGATCTTTGCACTTCCGGTCGAACATTTTTTTTATCGGTCTATTGCATTCGACCGGTACTCTCACAGTCCACCCGGTCGAAGATTATATCGGTCGAACATCCATCCGGTCTTGCATTCTATCGGTCAAAGTTATATCGGTCCTTAGCATTCGACCGAAACTCACACAGCACACTATCGGTCTAAGGGTATATCGGTCGAGTAACACCGGTCTAAGAGTATATCGGTCGAGTCATATCGGTCAAAGCATCTATATCGGTCAAATCACACGACCGGACTTTACAAGTTCCCGGTCGAACTCTATATCGGTCAAATCACTCGACCGGACTTTACAAGTTCCCGGTCGAACATAATATCGGTCCTTTCACTTACCGGTCTTCACATCTACCCGGTCGAAGCACATCCCCAGTCAGCATTTCGGTTGATTTTTGCAAACTGTAATAGGGCATCTAAATGTCAAAAAAATTTCTCTAGGGGCGCTGCCCCCATACCCCCGCAAGGGCGTTGCCCCTTGACCCCACCTGCTAACCTGGTAGCGGGACCCCCGTGCTAAGTCTGCGAAGGGGGACAAAGTTCTGTTCATGATCAGATTTTTCTGAATTTCATTCTACGATTTTCAGTATTGTGTGATTTTATTTTGATTTCTAACGATCTCATCCAGTTAATTGTCTCATATCAGATAAGATTGTCAGTATTGTGTGATTTTATCTTGACTAACGGTCATTTTTCAAGTTCTTATCTTATATCTATCAGTATGACTTCCAGCAAAGCTCCTTCAATCAGTACGGATGAGAAGCCACCAGTACGCTTCAAAGGAGAGTATGATGCATGGAAAAATCAGTTCATAGACTTCATCGATCGAAATGATTTGGGAGATTATATCAGAAAATCTCTGAAAGAAGGAATCATGACACCTCCAACTAAACTTCTCACCGTAGCTGGACAAAATGGTCAAGATGAACAAAGAGAGTATAAATTACCTCTTGATATGTACTCAGACGAGCAAAGAAAAAGGCATGAAGCTGACAGATTAGCTCGATCTTTCCTAATGAAAGGAATGTCAAAAGAGATTTCAAAAGAGATTTTCTTTACATTAGACAGTAAAAATGCTACAGGAAAGCTATTACGGGAACATATTGAGAAGATTGAGACAGGACCAAAGTTGTCTTCAAGAGTAAAGTTTCTGGAATTTGAGAACTCTGAACTAAAAGAAAAGATTTCTGCTTTGAATGCTCAAATCCAGAAACTAGATTTTGTTGAGAACAATGAGAAAGTTATTGATTTGGAGAATGCAAATGCTGAGCTTCAAAAGAAGATATCTGACCTGGAGAAAAAGATGGCCAAAGAAAGATCTAAGTTTGAAATTGAAAAGAAAGCATTTATAAAGAAATTCTCAGATTTTTCGAGAAAATGTGCAGACGAAAAGAAGGCAATTGAGCTGAAATGTTTAAAGCTTTCTCAAAAGACTTCGGAGTTTGAGAAAGTAATTATTCTGGAAAGGGAAAAGTTTGCCAAAGACAAGAAGGCCATTGAACAGAAGAACGCTGGATTCTTTAAAGAAATATCCGGCCAGAGAAATGATGCTGAGAAGGGATTTGAAGAAGAGAGAAATTTCTTCGAAACTGAGATTAGAAAGCTGACTGTGAAGCTATCTGACTTATCTGAAAGTGCCTTGAAAGATCAAAAAGCGAGGTCTGAATTCAAGAAAGAGATTGACCAACTTGTTAAAGAAAGAGACAGCTTTGCTTCAAAGATTAAAGAGCTTGAAAAGATTGTTTCAAAGGTGGTGGTGACTGAGCAAACGACTCCAGAGTCACAAATCCACACACCTAGAAATAATTCAGCTGACTTCAAAAAGACAGCCTCAAGTTCACATTTGAAATTTGTTTCTTCAAAAAGGTTAGTCAATTCATTTGATCAGATTCGTACTACTAATATTTTCTTTGATGACAATGTAGATTGTTCAGATACATACAACAGAAGAAGAAGAAGGAGAAGATACGAAGAAGAAGAACTGGTCTGGAAGAAGAAACCAATTGAAAATGAGAAGAAAGACGAGAAAGGAAAGAAGTCATGTGTACATAACCATAATGCCGAGAAGAACAATGCGCATAAAGGTAAACCTGAACATATCTACACGAGAGATCAATTAATCAGGTTGTCAGGTAAGCAATTATATTGTTCTTACTGTCGTACACATGATCTTGTTCATAAAATAAGTGATCATTTCTGGTATGGTTCTTACTCAGTTATTCCCACAAGAACTGCAACTAACAAACATGGACCCAAATACCAGTGGGTACCAAAGAAAAAGGATGAATTTGTGTTGCAGGCACCAACTGTCAAGGGGGAGTAAGAGAACGAAGGCTTCTAAGTAAATCAGCTTAGGACCCGTACTTCAACGAAGTTTGACTTCTAAACACAACAGTTTAGGACTCGTACTTCAGTGATCAAAAGACCTTACTCCTGTGCTGATAAGAGATTGTACTCCAATGAGGAAATCAACCATCAAAGGGGGAGTGCATACTTTTCTGAAATTTTATGCATCTGTCAAATATGATATTGAGGGGGAGTCAATGATTATATTTTTCACTTATAGTTTTTCTGATGCATAATTTCAGGGGGAGTAAAGGTGATGACTTCTGATTATTTCTGATCAGAACTCGTACTTTAAGTGTTTTACTGCTTTATGTTATTTCAATTCCAGTGAATAAAGTTACTTTGACTAGACTTTTAGATTTTTGTAGGTTGAGAGATGCTTCAAAGATCATATCTTTATGACTTTAAGCTTGACTTCGTGAGATGTAAGATTGCACTCAAACGGTATAATTCCTTATCTTCATCTCATTTATGGTTGAAATAAGGACAACTTTCAATCATAAGAAAACATGTTCTTAAATGTTCAAACCACTTCCCGATTCTCAAACAGATTTCTTGAATTGGAAGTGTGATTTTAAATGTTTTCTGATTCATCTTTGAGCTTTAACTGATAAAGTTAAACTATCTGAGCATTATGTGCTTCATAGGAAAATATGGGATCAGTGTGCTAGAACTTAAAAGAAACTTCTATGGATTCACGTTAACCAGTGTTTCCTACCCAAGAAGTTAATCATTTAGTGATTAAATGTGAGGAATTCAAAAGAAATGAGTGTGGGATGTGTGATGAGAGAATATGTCAAAAGAGAGTTCGGTTAGCTGTGAGCTTAAAGATTAAAAGAAAGAGGGTGAGAGATAAGAGTAAAAGAATAACAAACTCTGCACCAACTACTTTCTGAGCCGGGCAGCCACATTTCTAATGCTTCACAATTCTTGGTGAACATTATTGAAACAGGCAACTAGCCCATGCGAACTCTTGACTTTACCCCACCAGCCACTCATTTTCTTCTCAACAAGAAAATGTTTCATTTTCAAAGGGGATGCAGCACATATGCTATCTGATTTTCATTTGGAAAATCTGGATATTGAAAAAGAAGGAAGTCTGCCCCACCTTCACACTTCGTTTATGCACATTAAGTCTGTGTTTCACTACTTGTCTCAGTGGTTTACACTTTTTGAGCCTTATAAGCAAACATCATATAATTTATTTCTTTCTATCACTTGCACGAACATACAAAGAATTTGTTTCTTTGTCATAACGTTCATAGAAATTACCTTTGTGGTGTTTCGATGATTGAATGGAAGCCCTGGGGGAGTGAACATCATAAAAGCTCATTTATATTGTGTATTCGTTACACACAGTGACTTTGTGTTACTGACAAGCAATTTTAACTGATTCATTTGTTGATTCAGGTGTTACACTTCATTTTCTAATTTGTCTAGATTTGCAAAGATCTGGATGAACATCTTAATGAATTGACGGATACTCAGTGGTTCTGTTTGCAAGATCAATGGTGGAAGAAATTTTTTGAAGACACGTTTTGATGAACTCTTTGCTCTTTTCATCAAAAAGGGGGAGAAACGTCAATCAAGAAATGCGGAGATAAAAAGTTTTTGAAAGAATTTCTGAAGATATTATGAAGATTTGCTGCTTTGAAGAAATTTTCTTTGAAGATGATTTGCTGAAGCATTCCGAGCTGAAACTGGAGATAATTTCTTTCCAAAAGATATTCTCATCGATTGGGGAGATTGCTAAATTCTAAAGACAAAGAGGAAGATTACATTTTCTGGGCTTAGAGAATGATCTTGATCCAAAGGGGGAGATTGTTAAAGCACATATTTATTGGATTCAAGATCATAATTATCTGAAGATGGAAATCTGAAGTTAAAGTTGATAAAGTCGTATGAACAAATAGACTAAGGTCCTTTTGTAATAAATAGTCAAAAGTGTGTTTTCGTATTTTATTTATTTGTTTTATAATTTAGTTATTAGTTAGTTTTTGTAATTTGGGCCCAAACCTTGTCAAGCCCATTTGGTTATTAGTCTAAGTATAAATTAATCTTGTTTAGTGATTATTAGGTCAGAGTGAGAGGAGGCTTAATTGAGAATTAATATTTTAGAGAGGAGGCTGTGTTGGTGGTGGTGCGTCGTGAAGAGAGAAACAGAGAGAGAGAGATATCGATTTCAAGAACTTGTAACTCGTTGAATCGTTTGATTAATCAATATCAGGTTTGCATTATTGTGTTGATTATTTGTTTACATGATTGAATGATTGCATATTGGGACACACATACTTTGATATGATGACCGTTGGGGTAGTGAAGAAGTTTCTAAGTGGGTAGCCGTTAGGAGAGGTTGATGATCTTGACATATGTCACTTGGGGGTGACAGTAAGCATGGTGATTGCTTTAAGTGGACCATTTAGGGTCGGAATGATTGGTTAGATTAGAACCATAGACTTGGAATTGACATTATTCGAGGAGAAGTTGTAAGGTGAACCTATGAAACCCTTGAATTATTGTCCTAAGATGTTTGAGTATCCGAATGACAGTAGTGTGTCGGGAAATTGAGGATCTTTGGTCTGGGGAAATTCATGCGCAAAATTTTATTCTAAAATGAATTGCATCAACTATTTATCATGTTTCCGAAATCATCATGTGGATTATATTACAAAATCTTGGAAAGATGGGTAACACACACAAGGTTTTAAACCATGATTTTAAACATGCATAAAACTATTTGATTGCATGAGGTTGCAGACTTTGTTGAGACTTTCTTTACTCTCATTTTTGTCCAACGCTATTTTCGGATATTGTGATGTTCGTATTTTGACGTTGTGTAGGGTCTTGGACAAGTAACTACGGTTTATGACCTTAACATTGGATCTCCTCCACATATGTTAGGGTTTTGGACAAAGAGTTATCCTCCATTATTTTGATGTTTGATGTTTATTGGAAATTTTATTTCTGTGTAAGTTTTGACGAGTCTTATGGAGTATTATTTTACCGTGTCTTGAACGAACATTGAAATGCGTTGTAACACGGTACTTTTGGCATTTCATAGACCTTGTTGCAAGTATATTTGTTAGTTTTGAGAATCCTAATCTCATTAAATCCTTATGCATGTTAGAGAGGAGAACCATGCTTTGGCTTTAATTTTCAACTACGTTCTTGGAGTGGGAAACAGGGACTTACGCGGGCCACGTCGTGGGCTCTAAGCCACATGACTCTTTGTTTGTTTTCAATCTCAATAGCACACGCGGGTTACTCCGCGGGCTCTAAGCCGCGGTAAAAACCCTCTGCAGACCTTATAGACGAGTTTTCACCCCTTTTTTCTCATTTACTCTTCTCCATCTCTCTCTCTCTTCATAAATTCGAAAATTAGAAACCCTAGGTGTTCATCTACACGTTGGAGGAACATTTACTCTCCCTTTTTGCCTCAAGATTCAAGGGGGCTAGCTTGGATAGTCAAGATCTTCACTCTCTTCTCACCATACTTGGTTTTCTAGGTTTTCTTATCAAAAACCTAATTTGTGAGTTCATTCACTTTTATAAACTTTATACGTGCTAAAATGTGGATTTTCACCATCTAAACACCCCCATCATTAATTGTTGCATTTCATGAATTTTGTACCTAAACCTAACTTTTGGAGTTTTAGGGTTTTATGGTAAAACTATGGTTTTTGGATTTATGAACTTTTAAAGTTGATCTGTTGATAAGTTTGTACATGGGAACTTGTTTTACTATAACCTTAGTTTAAACACTTGGGATTCAAAACTAGGGTTTCAAAATATCAAAGTGACCCGAATGGATGGGAACTTGAAGCATTAGACTTAGAGTATGGGAATATGATTCGAATGGCGACTTGGAACCTCTTGGTAAAATTATGTGAGTAATTATGTGGAAAACTTTCACCTGTAAATGTTTTAGTTGATATAATCACATGTCGAATCACCGGTAAGCTTATTAGCTTTATGTGACATATTTGGTTGCATTGGGAGTCATGACCCCATATTTGTTGTTGCATTTTGTCCGACGTTGGGACATTAGTTTCTCACGTCGAGGCACGTTTAGGCATCGGATTGGGTTATAAGTCCTACGTGCTAAGTATTACGATATTGGATGAGGATCTCAACGTAAGGACCCTATGTGGTTGAAGTTGACTTTCCGTGGGTGTATGTTTAAAGCCACCGAACCTGCCATCCCTTGCGTGTACTTTTATGTGTATTGGCTTTACTAACTTGTCAAGTGGCTTACTTTTGTGTTCCGTCACTTGTGTTAGTAAGCGGGTATCCCCCGTTAACCCAAAAGGTATTTGTTACATCAAGAGTTGCATCAATATTATCACAATTTCACTTTTTATACTTACGCTTACCTTTGATCATTTTAAATGATCTCACTAGGCTTTAACCTAACACTTTTTCTTAAAATGACATGTATAACAGGTCATTCTAGCGGTGGGACGCGTCGGGAATGAGTGAGCGACCTTGGGGTCGGGAACGGTCTTTTGGGAGATATATTGACCAATACAGTGTTTATAGTGGATACACATTTTGGAAGGATAGCGACACCCGATCTTAATCTTTCTTGACTAAGTTAGATTATTAGGTTGTCGAAGTTTATTCTTCATTTGGTTGTTTGTAATGTCATAACTTTATTCCTCGTTCCGAGATGATACTTTGGGATTGATTTGACAGGTTATTGATTACTCAGATTTACCCATTTTATAGCCGTCATATTGTCGAATTTTCGTTTTTTTATTCCTCTAAAATTTAGGGTGTTACATGCGTAGGCTAGATTAATGGCGTGTGTTGGTTCATTGTATATTAAAAAAGAAAAAAAATCGCGAGAGTTTTGTTGGTGGATATTACCCCATATGCTATTTTTGGAGTTTTAGTATCGTGTGATTTCTCTTTAGAGTTTTATACAAGCATATTTCGCTGCACACTACTTAACACTATAAATGATTTATGTTTTTGATGTGAGTAAGCATATGGATGATTTATGATGGTTTGTGTTAAACTTTTGCTTTTAACATCCTTGGGTTGTTGATTTTACTGTTATAGTCTCACGCAATGCATTATAATGATTTACTCGTATGCATGGCATTATAGCCACCATTTTTGGGTCAATGAGGGTTTTATCCGTGTGGCTAAAAGTTTGAAGTCAATTTAAATTATTTTATGTATGACTAAATCGCAAGCACTTATCGTTTTAATAAGTGTGGGAAATAAACTAATGGATGTGGGAAATTTTATCTTATGTCATTACATGGTTAAATGAGAGATTTTCGGAACTTGATTATGTAAACCTACCCTTTGGGAGTCTTGTACAAACGCCTTATTATACACTGTTTTAGTACGTAAAATTTTTCTCATCTGTGGCGTAAATTTATTCATGTTGGGACCATAGTGGTCCATCTGAAAAGTTTGATTGTGTATTCTCGTTTACTGTCATTATTAGTATGAGTAATAACCAAACGGTTTTCAAAATGGTTTTATGTATGTATCGATTGAGACCACTTTGTACACCTACCGAGTAAACGGTAGTGAATTTTTATTCGTATGATTAATTTACAATTTCATAATACATTGGTACAACTTATTCAAGCACAATATCTTATATCATCATCTATTTGTGGAATGGATACTCATTTATTAATATAAATATTTGTTTTTTTTATATTTAATGGACGATTTGATCAATATTATCTATTATTATCAGTATTTATTTTTTATATTTATTGGACGATTTGATCAATATTACTATTATCAATATTTATTTTTTATTTTATGATTTGCTCTTAATATATCTATATCTATATTAGTTATAATCTCATAACTAATATATCTATACTATATTATAAAAAATGCATTGATCTAATAAATATATTTAAAAATAAATAAAACAGGTAGTTTATCTTATAGTGTTTATCCTGTATTTAATATGTTTATTTGCAGTTAGTTATACAAATAAAAATATGGGACTTTAATAAGTTATAATTATGTTTCATTAACTTATAATTTTGAATTTTAACTAATATATCTATACTATATTATAAAGCATTTAAGTTAAACTCTTAAAAACTAATTTTTATGCATTAGGTACTACTTATTAATACATATTACTTAAAATCCAAAAATACAAATTGATTAAACATAAGTACAACTTATAAAAGCTCAATGTTTGAATTCGTGTAACTAACTGCAGATAAGCACTTATTTTTATTTTCTAAAATATCTAAATTTTTTAACTATTGATATAATTAACCGATAAATATAAGAAAATTCGAGATAAAGAACTTTATTTTTATTTTTTTATTGAAATATGTTATCTTTTTAATTTTAAATATAAAATATCTTAAATATAGTTATCATTTAAATTAAACATTTTTTGACCCATAACAAAATTTATTATTATTATTTTTTATAAAAAAGCATAATTAAATTAAATTAAATTAAACTAAACTAAACTATATTTTTGTTTTAAATCTAGGTTTCTCAAAATCGAAAAAAAAAATAAAAAAAAAGACTAACAAAAAGTATGAATAATGATTGAGGGTTCGAGTTCTAGATTTCAGAAATCCGCTGCATTGTGAGGGTACATTTCTAGTATAAAACACGAAAAACCATTTGAAAATATATAAAAATTATTGTGAAAAAAATGTTCTTTCAACAAAAACTCATATTTGTTTATCCAAACAAAAACCGCTGCCGTGGTGTTGCCATTGGTAATGATATAGCATTTTGTAGTAACACTTGTACCTTGTAAATAAATATATGTTTTTGAAAAAAGTATATTTTTTGTTGGAATTTTTTATTTTTTAAATTTAGCAATATCAAGTGAAATAACATTTGTTGTTAGTATGGATTAGGGGTGTAAATGAGACGAGATAACTCGCGAGCTATTCGAGATCGACTCGGTCAAAACTCGACTCGACATACTAACGAGTCGAGCGACCCGATACTCGACTCGATAAGCTCGTGAGATACTCGAATATTATATATATATATATATATATATATATATATATATATATATATATATACGTTCATTAATGTTCGTTTACGTTCGTTTACTTATAATAGTAATCTAAAGAATCTAAAGAACGTATATTAAAGAAATAAACATTAAAATAATAATATAATTATTATTATTATATATATATTTTTTATTATAATTATATAATTATAATTATTATTAAAGAATTACTAGCATTTTCTTTTTAAAAAAAAAAGTAATAACACCTATATGACTTGTGGGTACCATTATTTAAATACGGATTGTCCTCCTTTTGCTTAAAAACTCATCCCACATTGGTGGGACAATCCATCCAAGGCTTTTGCATTCAACTATAAATAGGACTTATCCCCTTCATTTCCCTTGCCATTCCATAGCCCTTGTGGCATACCCTTTCTATTGTGCCTAGTGGCTTGAGCCCTTTGGCTTGAAGATAGACAAAAAAAAATTTGTTGGTACCTATTGGAAGTGGGTGCAACTAGTTTGTTATGTTTGTTTACAATTTTAATCAAACAAACATAAACAAATAAGAACACATTGAATTTTTAAATGATTGAATACGAACACTAGTTCGAGTTTGAGCTTAAAATTAGTTTGAGTTTGAGCTTGAAACGAGGTCGAGCTTGAAACGAGTTCGAGCTTGAGCGAGCTTGAAATGAGTTCGAGCTTGAGAGAGCTTGAAACGAGTTCGAGCTTGAGCGAGCTTGAAACGAGTTCGAGTTCAAGCTTGGAAATTGGTTATCGAGTCGAGTTCGAGCTTGGATTTTCAATACTCGCGAGCTTTCGAGTCGAGTTCGAGCTTGAGAATTTTTTTTCGAGTTCGAGTCGAGCTTACTGATACTCGACTCGACTCGCATCATTTACACCCCTAGTATGGATAGATACAAAATATATATATATATATATATAAATGATGTTAAATAACTTGAATAAAAATGAAAAGAGTGTGTAGAACTTAACTTGAGAAAAGAGTCACGAGGTGCAAGCAATAAGATAGAGAAGACCTAATCATTTTCTAAAAAACTTCTAAACGTTTGTTCATCTTTCTATGAACTTATTTGCCGATGGTATTTATAGTGTCACGTATGGTATTTATACGACGTAAGAGCTATTGTAATTATCATATGAGTTTAATAGCATTAATATATTCAATAAGTTGTATTCGTCTTACCAATGGTAATTTATTATTTTCAAATAACGTTACTTGTGGTGAATAATACATAAAGAAATATTTAGAAATGGTAAAGAAAATATCATAAATGGACAACATAATTTGTTAATGATTCTTTTCTATTAGGGACTCATTATTTATTAGTTTTCTATCATTAACATATGCAGATTTGGTAAGTGGTAAAATGTAAGAGAGAATTCAAAAGGACATTATGCTAGAATTAAGGATAAAAAAGATAGCACTTCCTAACTAAGAAATATAACGTTAATTCTTATGAGGAGTTGAGAACAACGAAAACTTTATGAAACAAGGATCTTGTGAAGGGAGATGGACACACATAGGGACACGTAGGGCTGTTTGTGCTCCCTGGGGAGGGCGGGTTGAGCGCACGCCCCAGACCCACAAGAAATAGTTGCCCAATACTATGTAAAAAATGATAAGATGTTTTTGACGGTGGAACAGATTGACAATGCTATGTAAAAATGATATGGTAAATAATATTAATTTAGAAATAATTGTCAATTGATTTTGTGTCTGTGATTACAGTTTTATATCAATTATTTGTGTTTCTTGAAATTGATGTTATTATTTTTTTTTATAAAAACAATATGTTGAAAAATACGTACTTATCAAGAGTCCATTTTTACATCTCGTTCAGGGTCTATAAAATGTCAGGATCGAGTTTGGGGACACGCCATAACATAGGGCACGAGAAACAAATGTTCGAACACTATAACACCCAGACCTGTGAAGGACCCAGGGCCTGCTGAACTGATTTTCACAAGTAGAGTTTTTTGAGATATAAAAGGTGCACACAATGAACTTTGATAGGTGCTTCAGAATATCAGAAAAATACAAGAGACGTCAACCAAAAAACCAAAAAGTCTCTTGAAAAACCTAAACCCAAGTCCCTCAAAATCAACAAGAAAAAAAACATAAAAAAGTCTCTCAAAACGATGGAATTCAATAAAAACACATTGGACTTACGTCTAAGATGTAGTCTAAACTTTTGCTCAAAATTACAATTCCATCTAGAAAATTTTCTTTTATTCTACAAATCGACACAAATGAATTTTCTCCAGGTCAAACCATATCGACTTTTCTACATAATCAATCTCAACTTTACGAAGTTTAATCCACTTTAAAAATACACTCATTCACTGGTAACACCATAAAACTTATAATAGTAGACTACCTTTTGATAACTTAAAAATAATAATAATTAGCTGAAATGACCAAATTACGGAGAGGGATTGGCCTCTTAGCCATCCCTCTCCCTGACTTGCAAAAATGTCCTAAGGGACGCAATGGAGTCCAGGGCGCAATTGCGCCCCTACGCATAATCTTACTGAAAACAAGTCATTTTTTTTACTGAAAACAAGTAGGGACGCAATTGCGCCCTGGGCTCCATTGCGTCATTGGGGCTCTATTGCGTCTCTTGGGACATTTTTGCAAGTCGGGATGGCTAAGAGGTCAATCTCTCTCCATGGTTTAGCGATTTCAGCTATTATCTCTAAAAATAAACTTAAAATCATAATACAAATTATTGGTTATCTATGATTAAAACTTGTACAATATCCTCCCAAATCTACTTATTGATTTATTCTGAAACGACGATGTAACGCAGCGCGCCAACACCTGTATCCCCTGTGTACGGAACCATTACACCTGTTAAATCTCATCCCCTTTGATCAACGGTCCAGATTGCATCCTTCTCCGGTGATAAATTGTGTCGCATACGCTCCCTAAATCGTACAACAATGGACGTCGGAAGGACCCAAAAACCTAGACTCGATCCCGGAACTCTCCTCCGCGTCTCCGATCACTTCCTCCGCCGCCGGCATTTCGACGATTGCCGTAAATACGCTCATCAAGCTCACCAGATCGACCCTAATTTTCCTGGCATCTCCGAAATCCTCGCCGTTGCCGACGTTTTACTCGCCTCAAACCGTCGAATCTCCGCCGGAGATGTACCTGACTGGTATGCGGTCATGCAACTCAATCGCTATTCAGGCGACGCTGATTTAATCAGACAAAGGTTCAATCACTTGTACGACCTTCTAGACCCTAGCAACAACAAATTCTCCTTGGCCAAAGAAGCCTTCGATATTGTCTGCGATGCTTGGTATGTTTTGTCGAATCCTTTACAGAAACTTGAATTTGATGCTGCGCTTAAGAAACATTTGGATGATGAACAGTCGAATTTTGCGTTTTGGACTGTTTGCCCTTACTGCTATCATCTGTATGAGTATCCTAGGGTTTATTTGGAACTTTGTTTGAGGTGTCCGAATGATAAATGTTCAAAGGCCTTTACGTGTGTGGAAATTGATCGGCCTCCGGCCGAGGTTTTGACGGAGGGAAAGTACTTGTGCTCCGGATTTTTGCCGGTAGGGTTTCAGGACGATAGTTGGAATCCATTTTTCCCATCGAAAAAAGAGAAAGTGAATGCTAGCGATGATGCTGGTAATTTTGTGGACATATCCGATGATGATGATGATAATGGTGATCAAGTTGAGACCAAGAGTGATAAATCTTTTAATGCTAGTGGTGAGGGAGTCCATGGAAGTGTAAAAATGGGCGGTGGTATGCAAACCATGAAGCCTGCAATTGGAAGGAAGAAGTCAGTGGCTAAGAAAACCAAGAAGCTGACTGGGGTTGGGAACAGAGTGACAAAAGAGGGGTTTGTACATAGGGAAGAAACAGATGTGAAGGTGCATTCTACTGATAATGATCATGAGGGTTGTGAAAATGACTTTAGTTTTGGCTATCTTGGTGGACCGGCGAATGGCGGGGAAGTAGAATTTTATGATGCTGATGGTGACATCCTTGTGAGTCTGCAGAATGGTATCTGATGGTTATGACATTGCTGGTAGAGTATCTCGTTGGTCGCGTGTTAGGAACATAATCGGTCTCCTTTATGTACAAATTTCAGCTTTGTGTTCAGGGATCTGAAAATATGGTAGAAATTGCAACTAGAATACTTGGTTTCCTGGTGTTCTTGTTATGGGGAAGCTATGCAAATATCACAATAGATTAGTAGACTATGATTTCTAGGAATAGTTTTCTGACCATTAGTAATGCTTTTTGTAGAAATTGAGTTGGATGTAAATCGGATATCTATCTATATTAATGTGCTTAGTTTACCAGCAATCTTGTTGCCTGGTTTCCTGGTATTCTCGCTAGTTTGTTCACTACAATTGCTCCAAGTTTTCTGCCTGAAGTTAAAGTATTTGTGATGTTTATGACCTCAAATTGTCTCTGGGGATGGTAGAAAACATAGCATGCATGCTCATGCTGTGCTGCATTTCATATAACTCATAGGATTCAGGAGAGAATGGCAAGTACGATGATTATGCCACGTCATTATGCTCGTTAGCTAATGGGTATTACAAGTCAATCAATTTGCTGTAAATGACAAGGTTTGAGGGAGAGACCAGCCTGCTATTTAGAACAAATTTGAATGCTTGGCTGACCATTCAGTATAATGATGTATTTAGAATATACTCTGGATTGAGATCCTGTTCAAGGGTTTAACAAAGCCCTCACTTGAATTGCAATTAGAAATTCAGTGAACCAGTAGGTGTCGATATGAAGGTTTGATGTCCATGTTGCATGGTAAGTGTCGATATGAACATCATTTATCTTTGCTATTTGCATTACTTCATTACTTTTGATGAATAAAAGTATTTCTCTGAAATAATACAAACCTTGAATGTGAAAGTTTATGCTTAATTGAACGTTTTTTTATCAGATGGTTCTTGTTCTTTCTGGGGCAGTGGAGAACATCTTGCTAAATGGTGAAACCTGGGTTATAGTCTACTATTAGTAATCAATTTGAATCAGATGCTAAATTAGAGACAAGGTTGGTAGTCAACTTTTACATTTGGCCTAGTTGGAGTCGATCTGATTCAGGCGTTCTTAATGCTCTGCTAAGCTTATTTCTTTACTGGGGTGAACATAGCCAACCTGTTGGTCTTTGGACTTGGCATGCTCGTTCAGACCAGGCATTTAGGGAACTAGGAACTGGGTTGGTCCAGGTGGGGAATCGACTATTTCTAGGGCTGGCCTGTTGGACCTGCATAGGGTTTAAGATACTTTTCAACCATACCAGATCAGCTGCACTTTTACAATTTGTGTTTGTTGTGCATCTGAACTAGGGGTGTAAATGAGACGAGACAACTTGTGAGCCACTCGAGATCGACTCGACATACTAACGAGTCGAGTCGAGCGACCTGATACTCGACTCGATAAGCTTGTGAGATACTCAAATATATTTTATATATAATTAATTTTATATTGTAATTTATAAAATATAATGTAATTTTTTTTAATGATAGTAAGAATTAATCGAGAGAGAATAATAATTATCGTTTGTTTCATGAATCAAAACCAAGTAAGATCACCTAAGAATTTGTAATAAACAAATTCTATAGACTAAACTCAAGTAGATAAAAGAAAAACAAAGGGACCAAAAATGAAGTTAACTCAAAATTATATGTATTTGGCCGATGATCAAATAAAAAAACCACAAGACCATTACAAATTTACAACTTAGTGAGAGTTAGGTGCCAATTGTTTTTTAAGAGGTCTAAAGTCTGAAGTCTTATTTTAGTTATGATTAATAAGAGGTGGTGTGTAAAAAGGTCTGAATGATTCAGACTTAAGAGTCATTAAGAGGTTTTTAAAAAAAACCAAACAACCCCTTAGTGGGTTAGGTGTTTGTTAAGAGCATCCCACATCGCTTGTCTAAGGAGTCTTTTTGCTTCATTTGTTGGTTATATATACACCCTCATTCCCTTAAAACTCAATTGATTTTCCACCAATCACGGTATTAGCCAGTGATTTGAGTCTACTATTGGCTTGAATTCAATGTTTTGAGCCTATTTGGGTTAAGTGACTTGAGCCTATTTGCTTGGTTAAGTAACTTTTTGTTATTGATTAAATGAGTTCGAGCTTATTTCGAGCTTGAAACGAGTTTGAGTTTGAGCTTATTTTGAGCTTGAAACGAGTTCTAGTCGAGTTTGAGCTTGGGAATTGGCTTTCGAGTTCTAGTCGAGTTTGGACATTCACTACTCGCAAGTTTTCGAGTCGAGTTCGAGCTGGAGAATTAGTATTCGAGTTTGAGTCGAATATTATGATACTCGAGCTCAACTCGTACCATTTACTCCCCTAATCTGAACAAAATTTTATAACACAAAAATCATAGTCACAATATGCAGAGAAAACGAGTTAACGGTTTTAATCATTAGAATATAGAAAATAAAATAAAGGGAAAAAAAGAAATTTTTTTATTTGTGTTTTTGAGAGTGAAAGTGAAAGGAAGGAAATAAAAGAAAAAAAAATCATGTAACTGAGAGAGAAGAAAGGAAAGATGTAACTTTTACAAATATACCCTTATTTATTTTATAGTGAAATGTAATTGATGGATAAATATGTAATTTTATTAAAAAATTTAATTGTTATAAATTATTTTCTTTCCTTTCCTTTTCTTCCACATTTGGGAGGAAAGTTTTTGGAAATCATGTTGATTTTCCTTCTTTTTCCTTCCCTTTCCCTTTTCTCCTTAAAAAACTCGAGAACATAATATTTTTTCTTCTCTCTACGTTCCTTCTCCCTCCCTTTCCCTTTTTTTCTTTCGTAAAAAAAAACTCGATAACACAACATGAAAGTATTGTTCTTTCCGTCCTTGGATTGGGATGCATTTTGTCCAAAAATTGGGGATTTACTTGTTGCATTGACAATATGTTTTATTGTCTGGTGTAGTATTTGACATAGTTCTAAATAACTCGTTATGACCTTGTTGTGGTGCGTTATGGCGTTGATGCTTGGCTAACTCATGATTTTTGTAATTTACTCTTGAATATTAATTATCCCGTTTTTACATATTTATATAATATTAAATAATAGTTGCATTCTATTACTATATTAATTAAAACGAAGGACATTTTGTTGAATCTATTTGTCAAAGAAACCAGAGATCAGTGGTCGACTTTTGTCCATTGGATTTTTTTCAACATATAGGTGATATTTTCAACACTAATGACTTTTAGCTTCAATTCTTATTTCTTTTACATAAAATAACTTATATATATATATATATATATATAGGGGTTAAATCATGTGAGAACCAAAAAAAGATTGAGAACCGATCTAAGCCGTAATTTGGTTTTGATCCTGTCGTTTTAATTAAAAGTTGTTTTATTGTAGTTCATTTCAAAATTGTCATTGCCTTTAATGACCATGGATTAAAATTAATTAATGGTTTAGATCGGTTTTCACGGTTCTCAACCTATTTTTGGTTTCCATTTGATTATCGTCCTATATATATATATATATATATATATATATATATATATATATATATCTTCACCCAATTAAAATATATATAAAAAGAAAACAAAAAAAATCACTTATACACCAATGTTTTTTAAACTCACAACTTGAGGAATATATATCTTGTTTAATTTGGACCCAGGTTCAAAGTCTTTTAGTAATTAAGAAAGAAAAACTAGCAAATTAATCTAAATTAAGAAATATATATATATATATATATATATATATATATAATTCACTTGGAAAATTGAATTTTAAAGTTGGAAGAGTTTTTAAAAAAATAACAAAGAAAGAAGCAAAATTAATTTTTATTTGTAAAACCAATAATAAAACAACCATCTTTATGTTAAAGGAAAAATGAACGATGTTTGTACACATGGTTGATACTATACATAGAAGAATTAGTTGATGGAAGAAGTGCGTTATTCAATTAATGGGAGAGATGGGATTGGAAAAAAAAAACTTGGTTTTCTACATAAAGTTCCCCATACAAGTTTACTAGAATAAGTTATTTTCCATATCATTAAGCCACTACCAAACAGTCGTGAATAGTTGATCAAATAAGCAGTAAGTCTCATTAAATTTATTAAACTGTTAACAAACAAACCTTTAGTTATACTACTAACGTGTCACCTCTTAACCTTTTAGTTAGACTATATGTATGATTGCATGCTAACGATTATAAGTTTATATTGATTCTTATACATTATGATAAAATTAGGACTCTTCCCTCGTTTGCAATCATTTTCACCTATAAGAAAAGACAATTTGATACCTTGTTTGGAATCTTCACCAACAATAATAAAGAGAAATTAACCAAAATGGCCATTTCTTACTCCCTAAGTAGAGCATCTCCAACAGCTATTCTAAAATAGAAAAAAGTGAGATTTTAACAATTTTTTTGCTCCAACAACTATGTTATATTATATGCTAAAATAGAGAAAAGAAGAGAGAGAAGGTAAAAATCTCCAAATTTGGAGATATCTCCAAAACTCTATATTGAAGAGAGAGAAATAATATTTAATTCGTTTTCATCAATAGGAAACATTGAAGTTGTGTTTTTAGGAGAGAGAAATAATATTTTATTAACATAATTGATGATAGAATTGCTAAAATAGAGCAACTGTTGGAGTTGGATGTAATTTCTTTTAGAGATTTTAACTTTTTATATTCTATTTTAGAAAAATTATAGCATAGCTGTTGGAGATGCTCTTAGTATTCTAGCCATTCATCTCTCATTTTTACCTAAATGTCACTACCTCTACAAGTGACAGGTCCGCAAATTGCGGAGGGGTGAAAAAGTTTATAAGCTCCGCAAATGTACCGAATTGGTTCTTGTACTTGCGGACCATGTACAAAAACTTTTTTTTTTTACTTTTTCACCCCTCCACAATTTACGGACCTGTCACTTGCGAAGTTAGTGACATGTTGGTAAAATTAGGAGAGAAATGAATAAGAGACAAATTGTGAAGAAAGAAATGACTATTTGAGTCAATTTCTCTAATAAACCCGCTATAGTAATCCATATAGCTTCTTTTTCGCCTTCAAGTGCAATAACTAGTTTCGATGATGGGATTTGCTTAATGTTCCACTTGATTTACATGAGGCATAGTTAAGTGTCGTTTTTCTCTCTTGTATACAAAAACTTTCGAGATAAGAAAATGCTAAAAACATCCATAACATACGATCTTTGAAAAATTGAAAGTCTGATAAAAAAAAATGGTAAGAAAAAATCTAATAACTTGCACTATCTTATTAAAGAATTATATCTTTTAAAATACCAGAAAGAAAAACATACATATTTCATTGATGGGTTTAAACTTATAATCATTTAATTAGTTGATTTAAGAACATATATAATTAAGTTACAAATGGTTGGACAAAAAACAACTAGAATAAAAATGAAAATTTTAGAATTCAATTATGTGTTCCAATTATAGCTAATATTATAGCTTTCAAATAACGTTTCAAAAGCCGATAAGAAGACTTGTTCGCAGTTTTAAATGTATATGTTGTAACATTGTGTTCAACATCGATCAAGACTTTGGAAGTCAGTCTTGAAGCGTTACTAGATGGAATATATGCTACAACATGCAAGAGGATCTTGTAGGAATCAATTTAGAAGTATGGATGCAGGTATATACTTATAAAAGGGAGTTCTAAGAGATAAGTCATTAAATTATACTACATTATATTTCGATGAAAATATAATATATTAGTTTTTTATCTGTATATATTCCATAATCAAACCATGTTAACAATATTTGATGTCATTGTGTTCGTTAGTTGTGTGTGTTTACTATGTTACATGTCTTGGGACATTGTATACACCATGTTACAACATTGCACTCCAATAGAAATCAATAAACATTATCCTCATACAATTCAATAATATTGAAACACAAATTTCAAAATATTTGATGGATTAGGTAAATAACTAAAAAATAGGTATATATGATAAATTTAATATGATATTTTTGTCAAAAAAATGTTATAACGATAAGATTAATATTAATTGATGACTAAAAATAAAAATATGGGGACAATAATTCAAAATATCTATAGATACATGCATATATATTATATGCATGTATAAACATACATGGTTTAATCATTTGAAAATTCAATGTAAGAGCCGTAAGATCCATCATAATTCACTAATTTAAGATAATTAATATTACTCATTAATGAGATAATTATCGTTATTTATTAAATAAAACTTAATACATTTTTTAGGAAATTCCATACATATCTTTTGCTCACACTCCTCTCCGCTCTCCTATCCCAGTATTAATATACACAAATGTACAGTTAAATGTGCATACAAGGTGAACACAATGTAAACAACCTTAAGAAATTTTTACTAGAGTATTTTGTTTACAAGTGGTATGTTAAATTAGTTTTATTGACTTAGTTGGTGTTCACAATATGTTCACAAGCTATGCCAGATCTCGTAGGTTTAGAGTGTTTCACAATATTCACAAGCTATACCAGATCTCGTAGGTTTAGAGTGTTTCACAATGTGATCACAAACTATAATAGTATTTCTAAGAATATGTTCACGTGTTCAACTTGAGTTAATATTCAATTATGTGTCTATCAGTTTGTGCGTGTACATTATGGAGACATGAGAGATGAGAAAAAAAAATAGGAGGGAGGAGAGAAAGGGAGAGGTTTATAATTTATATTTTACTAGTGGCAACCCCGTGCGTTGCACGGTAGCGATAAATTTTTTTAAAGAAGTACTTGACCGAGTTAAAATAGAACATAATTTCTTGCTTAATAATTAATGAGACACAATTTAAAATGAAGAATGTATTTACATAAGTGGATTATTTTAATTAATATCGATTTTATTGTTACGAAGAGTTTGACACGTATTGACATTAACTTTTTTTTATGTTATTTAGAATGAAACAACATGTCATACACCCATATCATTATTGTTGTTACGAAAGTTTTGAGGAATCATCGTTTGACTCAAATTTGAGTTTGATAATTTTGAAGTTTGAACTTAAAAAATGTTGCTTATTATTTTAATGACTCAAACTTATAATGCACTAATATGATATCCAACTTGATTCGTTCCAAAAGTTCGTTTGATGCTCTTGAGTTTATATATAAGGTGACATATAATAAAAACACTATAACAAACATGTTTGACATTAAGTTTTAAACTTAAGGCCTAAAGTAGATGTATAGATTTTTTGAAAAATTATTGTTGGCCAATATATTTAGTCAAACCTATTTTTAAATTTTTCAAGCCAACTTATACTCATATATAACCATCTATTTTTAAATTTTATCATCTTCATAGTAATGTGGGATAATTTAACCAAACCATAATTTAACGTTTAATAATACTCGAACTTGGGTAGGCCACATCATCAGTTGTGGCGATAATTATTTCAGGAAATATATGTATTGAGATAAGATATATAAAACATAATTCTTCAGTTAACAGTTGATTGAATACAATAGAAAATAATTGATGTGTTTCAATGAGTGGTTAATTATTTATATATATATATATATATATATATATATATAATTTTTTTTGGAAAATGAGAGTTGACAGCCAATATCAACCCTCTCTTCCAAATCCTACTTTCTTGCTAATTTATTATGGGATTTCAATCGTGAGGTAAAACATATTTATCCAACTAAAATTTTGATTATCAAAATCAACCCTTGTTTCTTACAGTCATCTTCATTCTCCAATCTTGCACCTTGCATCAAGGTGGGATAATTGAACTACAACACAATGCAATATTTTAGAATACTGAAATCTCACAATGTCATCTCATTATTTATGGTTGTTCTTTTTTATATAAATAAAGTCACATAAAGATTAATATTTTATAAAATTTGGTTTTTAGCGAAAGAGGTCGACTAAAATGAGACAACCACATAGGTTGCCACAAACTTTTAAACTTATAAGTCATTTTATCCGCCTTTTCTTTTGTTTACCTCATCTTCCAAATTTATTATCTTTACGTTGATGTGGATTAACCAAATAAGACAACTCATGCACCTTTTATATACTAACCTCTTCTTTCAAATCTATCTTTTTTTACCGATGTGGGATAAATAAATAAATAAGACATTTCATCCAGCTTTTATATACTAACATCTTCTTCCAGATCTATTGTCTTTATGTCGATGTGGGACAATCAAATAAGACATCTCATTCAACTTTTACATACTCATCCATTCTTCCAAATTTATTTTCTTTCTATCAATGTGGGATAACCAAATAACATCACAATTCAAGATTTGAGAATACTTAAATCTTCTTGTGACTTGTGAGAAAATAAAAAAACATCAAGGTTCAACATTGATAATATTGTATAAATTGATGAAATATGATGATTTGTATACATTTGTCTATCGATTTATTTGCTTATATAAATGGGCATTTTTAACAAAAATAGAGGTCGGCCAAAAAGAATATTTAGCCAAGTAATCCTTTAATTTATCAAAATCTAAATCTTTGTGTTTCTACAGGTATATCTTCATTCTCCAATCTTATATTCACTCATCAATGTGAGATGTGTAAAACACCACCAGAATATAGTAGTATTTGAGAATACTCGTATCTCATATCAAATTCAAATGTCCTCGTTTCTTATAGGTACCTACATTACTCAAATCTCACAATGTCATATCATTCTCTATGGTTCTTTCTTTTATATAAATATAAATATAAATAAATATATATATATATTGATGATTCTTATTTGAGGCGTGTCATTTCTCTTGGGTAATTTTACTTTTATATATATATTAGATTTCTTAATCCACATCATGATATGTCATTTTGTCTTGTTTTCATTTTATGTATACAAAGACAAAAAGATATAAAAAATAAACAAATTAAATGAAATAAGTGTATCTTATTAGTTGTAATACAATATATATCAACACCAATAAATTTGTAACTAAAAATCAACTCTTTAATCCAAAATGGATTAAAACAAATCATAAATCATGTAAAAAAAAGTTGGCATATTTTTCCTTTTATAATCATCTTCATGTTCCAACATTTCATCTTTCTATCAATGTAGGATAGCCAAAGTTAACCACAATCCAATATTTTAGAATTCTCAATCCACATTGTACCATGTCATTTATCTTGGTTTTTGCTTTTATATATTTAAAGATAAAGATAGTTGTAATACAATATATAATATATATTCAACATCAACAAATTTGTAACTAAAAATAAACTCTTTAATCCAAAATGGATTAAAACAAATCATAGGTCATGTCAAAAAAGTTTGAATTCTTCTCTTTTTATAATCAACTTCATGTTCCAACATTTCATTATTCTATCGATGTGGGATGGCCAAAGTTAACCACAATCCAATATTTTAAAATTCTCAATCCACATTATGTCATGTCATTTCTCTTTATTTTTGCTTTATTCTATCAATGTGGGATGACCAAAGTTAACCACAATCCAATATTTTAAAATTCTCAATCTACATTGTGTCATGTCATTTCTCTTGGTTTTTGTTTTTATATATGTAAAGTTGTATAAAAATAAAGATAGTTGTAATACAATATATAATATATATTCAACATCAACAAATTTGTAACTAAAAATAAACTCTTTAATCCAAAATAGATTAAAACAAATCATTCTTCTCTTTTTATAATCAACTTCATGTTCTAACATTTCATTATTCTATCAATGTGGGATGACCAAAGTTAACCACAATCCAATATTTTAGAATTCTCAATTCACATTATGCCATGTCATTTCTCTTGGTTTTTGTTTTTATATATATAAGGATTTTATTCTATAACTAATTTTTTTGGTTTAAATTGGATCTTACGAATTAACAATATTATTATGGAGTACATTAAGTTTTGATACTATAAAAAATTACTTTTATACCATTAATTATACATCATTTTCGACACTCAAGACCGAGAGGGGTCTTTAAAGGCATCTTCAATCCAACATTAAAAACACTAAAAACACAAAAATGAAGGTGTTTCATATCCAATCCAATATTAAAAACACAAATATAAAGATTTTTTCATCTTCAACCCACGAGGCCACCACTAAAACACTAAAAAAATAGAGGTCTTCAAACTTGGTCTCTATATTTGAAGGTCAATAATGTTGATCTCTATAAATCAAATATTAATATAATATTAACTTTTTTATAATTATAATTATATATATATATAGATTAAAAGTTTAATATATTAAGATATTTATTATTATTAATATTAAAGATATTTTTTAGTGTTCTTTTTAATGTGTGATTGGAGTTGATTTTTTTAATGTTTAAAAGACCAACCACTTTTAGTGTTTGGATTGGAGATGGTCCAAAGGCATCTACCAGTAAAAACACTCAGAACACTAAAGCATAAGTGTTTTCTCTCCAATCCACCACTAAAATACCCAAAAAAAATGGAGGTCACCAACATTGGTCTCTATATTTGGAGGTCAAAAATGTTGGCCTGTATTTTTAAAATATTAATATTATAATATTAAGTAAAATGAATATAACAAAAATTATTTATATTTTATGGTAATCATTTTTTTGTAGTTCTCTAAATTTGGAGAATTTCACACTTTCAAGTTAAAAAATTTGTTGGATCAATTTGTCCAAAATCCCAAAATTTTCAGTTTCTTCATTTTCTGAATCTATTGGAGAGCCTCTTGGGACCGTTTATTAAATGTTTACCGAGTAAAAGTTTACCGATATCACTTTCCTAACGTATTGAGCATGACATGAACCAAAAATATTACCCGGTAAGAGGCATAACAAGGATCAAGAGTTTTACTTGAGGAAAATGATTTTTACCCGATAAGCGCTTACTCGGTTTAAGACGCTTACCAATAATCCATATTGATAGCCGATAATATTACATGATAAAGTAAGTGAATTTAATTTCTCTAGCCAGTAAGCGTTTGGTAAATGGCCATATTCTTTTTCTTGGCAAAAGAATAATAATTTTAAGAATTTAATTCAAATTTGGTCCCTGTGCGGTTTACATAAATTAACGAGTAAGATCCCTGAAAAGAATTTTAAAGAGGGACGTCTCTATAGTTTCATTTTTATAATAGATATGGTATCTTCTAATAATGTTGTTAATTAAAGTGTCACCGATGAGGGGTAATTTTGTCCGTTATCCATTATCCTTTCTCTATTTTCCATTTTATAACGGATTGAGTCTTTACATCTACTTTTATTTCTATAAAAAGATTTGGTCCACTTTCATTTTTATAACGGATTTAATACCTCTATTTAATCAATAAATGCATGAATAATTAAGCATGGATTTAGTGTTGATGAGGGTGGTCAAATTGGATGACCAAAGGTTACATCAAAGGGAACATAAAATGACTCTTTATTCTATTTTCTTCACCTTTCGAATTTGTTGATGTTGACAATAAATGGAGACAAAGAAACACTATATGTCTATTGCTTTTTCCTCCTTTCTACATGTTCACTTATTACACCCCTTTTTTATATATAATTGTAAACAAATTCGTATAATAATTTCATAACGTGTCGACGTTTTTATGGACCTTATTGATTGCTAGTTAAAAATCTATACATCTTATGAATTATGTTAGATTCGCAATAATGATGATGTTAATTGTTTCAAGTCAATTGTAGGACAATATGAAAACCAAAACCCGAAAAAAATCAAGAAACAACAAATTAATTAAAAATAATGTAGTCATAAACTCTTAGGCATTGTTTGGCAAACTAGCTTATAAGCTAGCTTTTCAAAACGCTACTATAAGTAACTTTTCAATAAGCTAGCTTATCAGCTAAGCTAACTTTTTTTTCCTGGTACATGTTTGGATGACCATAAGCTAGCTTATTGAAACGCTACTCAAAGTAGTGTTTTGAAAAGCTAGCTTATAAGCTAGTTTGCCAAACAATGCCTAATAAAAATTCCAATTGGATGTTGATAACTTTTTGTTCTCACAAAATATCAACCATAACATTTTTGGCAAACTAGCTGATAAGCTAGCTGGTGATTGATAAGCTAGCTGGTTGCTGATAAGATAGCTGATGAAAAAATCATGTTTGGTAAAAACTAGCTTATAAGCATTTAAATTACCAAAAAGAACATTAATTATTTATTTATAATTAAAAGTTAATATATAATTATGAATATTAATGAGGGGCATAATTGAAATAATCACAAAAAACTCCTCATAAGCTACTCCAAGTAGCTTATCAAAAAGCTAGCTTATGGTCATCTAAACATGTACCAAGAAAATAAGTTAGCTTATAAACTAACTTATTTTTGCCAAACAATACCTTAATAAAACATTCAAACACTAAAAATAATACGAATTTGAAAGGTACCACAAAAACTCAAAATGGCCAAAATCCTACACTACTTTCTTAAAAGCTCAAATACTTTTTTTCTTCATTACAAATGGATGTTTTTTCTTTTGTCGTTGCTTTTTATTCGTTTATCAAATATTGAAACATTTTTTAACTCTTTATTATTATATATTTATATTACATTATATTTTTAATTTATGACTGTTCAATGTCTGTATCTTTAAAAAAAAGAAACATAAAAAGTTTAAGAATAATTAAAAGAAAACTAAATGAAATATGAAAATAATAATAAAATTCATGAGTCATTTATAAATCTTGGATAACATACACTTATAAAATTGAAATAATATGTATGAATAATTAAGTTATAAAAATATAGGAGTGGGGTGTTGGGAAGAAAATAAAGAAAGAAAAGGGAGAAATGACAGCTTTCTGGACATGAAAATGGGAAATTATGAAGAAAACAGCAATAATTGGCGTAATCAACTGCGCCGGAAAATCATTGCGTCTTTCACGTTTCATATCTCTTTCTTTTGGGGAGTGTCATTTGCGTCAAAATCAGGTCAATTCGTGCATTAGAAATGTAATTTCCAAAATCAGGGTGCACAAAAAAGGTAGCATATGGGCAAAAAAGTGTAAATGTATTTTCTATAAAGGTAAAGTGGGGGTGCACAAAAAAAAGGGTGCACAATTGTGCAGGGGTGTGCAATTGCGTACCCCTCTTTTTTGCGCAGATAGTGACATTAATATAAAAAAAAGGGGGGGGGGGAGAGAGAGATGGCTAGGAGGCGAATCCCTCCCCTACTATGGGCCTGTTTGTTAGCAGCTTAATGAGCTTAATGAGACTCACAACTTATTCAATCAGCTATATATCACTGTTTGGTAGTGGTTTAATGATATAGAAAGTGACTTATTCATTAAGATTTCAAGGGGGAGTTTTATAAGACAAGTTTTTTCCAAACCAGTCCCTCCCATTAAAAAACACTTTCCTTTCATTTATGAAAAAACTCTCTCAAATAAAAATCTTCTAAATTTATACAGACAGATTAATCCATACAGACAACTTTACCCATACAGAACTTAATGGAAAACCAACCAAACAGCCCCTACGACCATTTAGGTTAATTTCCCAAATAAATATGAGGTTTTGGTCCCAAACTGTACGAATGTACGTGACCCAATAATGCAGAAAGTACACAAAACCCTCTTTGTCTTGTAATTCTGCCAAGTTATTGCGGACATTGAATGCATAAAGTTTGATGTTTAATTTTTATTAACAAAATACTTTGTTTTCTTTTGTTTAATACATGGGAGAAAAACTTAAATAATATAATATATAAATATGTCATTTAAAAATGAAAAAATTTATCTTATTTCCACATCTTTTTCTTATATTATAATAGCATCTTCAATAGATTCTTTAAAACAGTGAAAATAGAGTTATTATTCCCTATATGACTCCAATAGAATTTTTATCTTATTCTCTAAAATAGAGAAACATACACAAAGTTCTAAATATAGAGAATTGTATAAAACTTTCACGGGAGGAGAGAGAAATAGTTTTTTTTTATCCATTCCACCAATGAGACTTACCAAACGCTTACCCGGGTAAGCGCTTACTAAGTCATATTACCTTATGGATGAAGATGACAATGACAATAATCTTACCCGGTAAAAACTAAGGCAAGAACCAAGAGTCTTACCCTGGTAAGTGATGACAAAGACTCTTACCACGATTAGCGTTTACCAGGAAAATTGTTGCATACGATACCTTTTTGGTGGACTAAAATCTTACCCGGTAAATAAGTGATGGCGTTAAAATTTACCGGTAAGTGCTTATCGGGAAAATTGTTGCATATGATACCGTTTTGGTGGACTAAAATCTTACCCGCTAAGTAAGTGATAGTGTTAAATTTTATTGGTAAGCGTTTATACGAGTAAGCGTTTGGTAAATGACCCCTAAGGGGTTGTTTGTGTTTTTAAGAAAACCTCTTAATGACTCTTAAGTCTGAATCACTCAGACTTTTTTACATTTACACGGTTTGTTTTTTTCCAGTTTTCAGAACCTCTTAACTCTTAAATACGTCTGATATAAGAAGTGGTGACCTAACTTTTTAAAACTTTTTATCGCCACCTCATTTCATATGCTCTTTTTTCTCTTAAGAGTCAAGACGCATCCAGACGTTACAGAAACATACAATCATGTTGATTCAGATTTCAGACTTCAGCACCACCTCTTATTAATCAGAAATAAAATAAGACTTCAGACTTCCGGCCTCTTAAAAAACAAACACCTAAATTAATATTATTTTTAAGTGTATTGAGACATAAAATTATAGAATATTTAAATAATATAATTAATGATGAAATCATTAATTAAAGATAAGAATCTATTGAAGTTGAATTTAATTTATTTTAGAGATTTTAACTTTATTCAATCGGTGGGTTCGGTTGGAATTGGAATTAGAACTTCGATGCAGGAGGTGGAAACGATGGCCAACGGGTTAGGTTGCAAGGCGGGTTCTTTCCCATTTATTTATCTTGGCTTACCGGTGGGAGCTAATATGTGACGAATTGGGAACTGGAATATTATATTAGAAAAATTTTCAAAGAAACTCGCGGTTTGGAAACAAAAACGTTGTCTTTCGGTGGTTGGTTAACCCTCGTTAAATCCGTTCTTGGTAGCCTACCATTGTACTATTTTTCCTTGTTTCGTGTGCCGTTGAGTGTCATAAACTCTCTTGACAGATTGAGGCGTGAGTTCTTTTGGGGGGTTTCGGGTGGGGGAAGGTTGGCTTGGGTTAAGTGGTCTGTCGCTCTTTCACCCTTGGAATCGGGGGAGGGGGGGGGGGTTGGCATTGGGAGCCTTATGGCTTTGAATCTTGCTTTGCTAGCTAAGTGGTGGTGGCGGTTTCCTTATGAAAAGAACTCCTTATGGGTAGGGCTGGCGTTATGTTTCGACCCGTTGGATAAAGGTATGGATAAAGAAAATTTTATCCATTTATCCACTTATTCATTACCCGTTTACCCGAAATTTTAGTGGGTATGGTATGGATAAACGGTTTTTCGTTATCCATTACCCGTTACCCGTTAGGATATAATATATATGTATGTATAATTATATAAAACTAAATGTAAGTATATATACACATAATTATATTAAGTTAATTATTAATATTTTTTTATAATGTTGTCGTATATTAACATGTACTTTAATTTATTTTTTATATTTAACGAGTAAATGATTTCATTTGATTAAATGGGAAACAAGACAAATTTAGAAAAATAAATAAAACAAAAAGTGTTAATCTTACAATTTTCATATTGTTTTTTAAAATATTGTACCATGATTAAATTTAGAGTAATAAAATGTTTACTACAACAAATTAGATATAAAATAATAACTATATTTATGAACTTATGTTTTACTTATATTTTTGAGGTTTAACAATATCAATTGTAGTCCAAAATGAAATTTTGTTTTACCATTTATCCATTACCCGTTTCGTTACCCGCAACTTTTAATGGGTAGGGTAGGATACGGATAAGGGTTTTATGAGATGGATAATTACCCATTTCGTTACCCACTATTTTAAATGGATTGGATAACGGATTAACCCTTACCCTACCCATACTCTACCCGTTGCCAGCCCTACTTATGGGTTAAAATTGTTAGTAGTTTATACGGTATTGAAGGGGGTTTGGGACAGGATGAGTCTAGTAGTGTTAGAGGTATTGGGAGTACTTGGAGCAATATCACTTCTCTAGGTTCGTTGTGGATTCCATTGGTATAGATTTTTCTTCATCTTTTATTAAAAAATTGGGTGATGGGTTGTCTATTTCCTTTTGGTGGGATAATTGGTTGGGTAATTTTCGTTTGTGCGAGTGATTCCCGCGGTTGTTTAGTTTGGAGAGGGACAAGGGGGTAAAAGTTGGTAATCGGGGTTGTTGGGTAGAGGACCGTTGGGCTTGGAAGTGGGAGTGGCATAGGGATCCTAGGGGTCGAGCTACCAATGAGTTAATTGATCCGACCGTTTTAATTGAAAATGTTAAACCTCTTCGTAATTGCAGGGACAAGTGGGGGTGGCTTTTAGATAACGGTGGGCAATTTTTGGTCAAAATTTTGAAGGCGTTAATTGAAGAGAAATCTCTAATCGAAAGCGGGCATTATTTTAGAAACTCGTTGGAACTCTCTCCTTCCCATTAAAATAAACATCTTCATTTGGCGGTCCCTCCATGGAAGGCTTCCGGTTCGGGTGGCTTTAGAGGATCGAGGGATCGATTTGGACTCGGTGCTTTGTTCTATATGTAAGGAAATTCAGGAATCATTGGATCACTGTCTCGTGGGATGCAAGTTTGCAAATGAAATATGGAAATCGGTTAGGAATTGGTGGGGTCTTGACATCAATCTGGAGAGCAATATAAACAATGTTTTAAATCATTCGGGTGATTCTTCTTTTTCAGATTCTCTAAAAAAGATTTGGCAAGCAACTATTTGGGCAACATCTTACTTGATTTGGAGTCATCGAAATAGCATAGTTTTTAAGGAGAAGTCGTTATCGGCGGAAGTGTTTGACGACATACAGATTCGAGTGTACGAATGGATTTCGAGAAGATCTTGTAAAGATTTTATCCCTTGGGATTGTTGGGTTGTCGCTCCTTACCTGTCCTCTGCTTGAGCTCCTCATTTATGTTGTTGGCGTTCTTATGGTCGATGCTTTTAGTTTCTTTTGTGTTTTCCTATCTTTGTAGTTACTGTTCCTTTTTGGTTTGTGGGGTTGCAGTCGGATCATGTTTGTTGTTTTTATTGTTGGTTTTCTAATAAAATGCCGTTGCCTTTCAAAAAAAAAACATTTATGTTTTTCATTTGTTGGTAATAGTATCTTAAGATATTTATTAGTTTATAAAAATAAAAAAAGTCTTATTAATTATGTTTTCTGATTTATTAATAGATAATATATTTTAAAATAATTAATACTAGTAGAGTGAAAAAACAAAACCTTAAAAAAAAACGTTTAATATAATTAGATGAAAATGGGGGGCTTTGAGACAACATAATTTCCACCTGTCAAGCCGATTGCTGTGTGTGTAGGGCTGTCGCCCGACATATGACGTTTACACATTGACCACATTTTCACCCTCTCCTCCCTCCCTCCATATATCCATCCATTTCACTCTCCAAATTAGCCTTCATTCAACACAAAAAAATAGTTAATCCCTTCCTTCAGTCAATATATAGAATTATTATTAATATAGATAAATGCAGTTTCTACCCACTCATCATCAGTTCGATAATTGTTCCACTATTATAAGAGATTTAGTCTACGATCACCACGCAGGAGCCCAACAACTGTCACCAAACACGGTGGCCGCAGCGGCAGAGGAGAGGGCCGCAGCAGCTTGCAACCGACACAGCGAAGCTGAACGTAGACGACGGAAGCGAATCAATGGCCACCTTGCCACCCTCCGTACCCTCCTCCCCAACACCATCAAAGTACTAATTAATTATTACATTTCAATTTTCAAATCAATTAGTTACTCGGTGTCGTTGTTAAATGTGTGATTTAGGTTACTGATTGTAATTAGTTGGTTTGATTGACAGACGGATAAAGCTTCATTATTGGCGGAGGTGGTGAGGCGAGTGAAGGAGTTAAAGAAGATGGCGGCGGAAGTGGAATCAACAACTACGGATGATGATGATGATTTGATAAGAAACAAGGAATATTATATGATTCCAAGTGAGATCGACGAGCTGGAAGTGACGTACGTGGGAGAAGATTCGAGTACGAACAGGATAATGATAAAGGCTTGCATGTGCTGCGAGGATCGGCCGGAATTGATGGTGGAGCTACGGCGGGCGTTGGCGGTGGTGGGTGGGAAACTGGTGCGAACGGAGATAGGGACACTGGGTGGGAGAATCAAGTGTGTGTTATGGGTTCAAATAACACGAGAGCAAGGGTTACAAGAGTTACGAAGGGCGTTAAAAGTGGTTATGGATCAGGCTGCATTCTTGGATCTACCTCGAAACAAGAGACCACGTATTTCGGGTTTAATCTGATTTTGATTTTTGATGGTTAATTAATTTTGTAGGATGGATGGATGGATGGATGGATTGATTATAAACAATTTATGTCAAAGCCACATGTAGGAAATTTTTTGTTGTGTTTGTGGTTTAGTCTTTTGTGGGATTTATTTATTATTAATTTATAAGACGTTAAATATGTAGACTGTTTTATAAGAATTTAGAATTTTGTCTTAAAGTAATAATAATAAGCAAAAGGCAGGGGCTACTCTCGTGAAATCTCGAAACCGAGAGGTCATATGGCAGGCTTGTGAAAAGGATGCAAGTTAGAAATGGGTTTCATATTCAAATTGATCGTGGGTTGAAAGGCAAGAAAAAAGGGGTGACAACGGGTCCGGGAGCGTCGATTAAGGAAGCAAATGGCAAGGACGATCGACATTTTCTACTCCTTATTATCATCGAGCACAAACCAAGAGCGAGAGAGGGAGGCGGAAGGAAGCGAGAAGTCATATAGGGTCCTGTTTTAAAGAGTCGATTTCAGTGATTGAGGTAAGAAGGGTCTATCGTTTTCATTATGCGTGATTGATATACATGTTATTGAACCGACCCGTTGTAATCGGTTCAAATCTGAAGCTGTATAGTAGGGTTAAAAACAGAGATGTTTGATTTAGATTGAAGTACGAAATCATCATTCAACGTTGTTTAAAATTTGATTTGAAGCAACACTTTTATGTGTTTTTTTTTGCACAAAATTGTGTTGTTTGGTGAATTAATTGAGTGACAAAGTCGGGATCGATTGAAAAAAAGTGGTTGCCTAAAACCAATACCACACATTGGGAGATGCTAAACCCGAATTTATATTGGGAGTGTTGTGCGTGAATATATAGAGAGAGGAAAGTTTATTTATAAACTCATTTTTTATTGTCAACATGAAAATTGGTCTCAAATATCTAACAACTCGCATTAAATAGAATTTGTAATTAAAATGATTGATTAGGATGATTAGGGTAAAAAATGAAGTTAATTTCAATCTCGTGTCTATCTTATTTGACTTTTTGTTTTCTTTTTTTAATTAAAAATTTTTACCCCTTAAAATTTAAAATAAATTATCTTAAAAATTATTAATATTTTTAATAAACAAATTAAATAAAAAAACGAGAATTTCATTCTTTTCGATATGACATCCATCTCGATATAGGTTTTTTTTGTTTTAAGTGTGTTTTTACGTGAAATGTTATATATATATATATATATATATAGTATTTTTACGGGAAATGACATATATCTCAATATAGTTTTTTCATTTATTTGATTTCCGTTTCATCAAATTTTGGAAAAGAGTTATTTTTATAGAAAATTCAAATATTTAATTATATTTAAAATCAATATTTGTTTTCATTGAATTGAAATATTTTTAAAATATATTATTTCCATTCTTTGTTATATATTTGTATGATTTTTTTAATTTGAGTGTAAAAAATTAACCATATGGAGCAATGAAGGGTAACATGTTTGATGGTGTTTCGGCTAACGAAATTCATGTTCGAGATCTACTCGACAACGATGAAACGTTTTTATCGTATTTTATTCGTCCGGTTGATGAAATTTCTAGTAATGATTCTGATAAGATTCCCGATAGATGAAACACGTGTTTGATGAAACAATGTTGAAACTCATGAACAAATACGTGTTTCATCAAACATTGTTGAAACTCATGAACCAATAGATGAAACACGTTTACACATGATGAATTTGTTATAGATAAAACAATGTTGAAACGTGTTTCATCAAATACGTGTTTGATGAAACAATGTTGAAACTCTAGAACCAATTTGTTTCATGGCTTTCATTAGCTTTCAAACAATGCACACAGATGTTTCATCAAAAATCGATTTCATCAACAAAAATAGGTTTCATCAATGATGTGTGTATACCTTTTCATCACTTCATCCCTTCACCAGCTTTCTAATAATCCTCTTAATTAATTAAGCATAGATATATAAAAAGAACTCTAAATTAGGTTTATTGATTATTATGTTTAAAGGTGCAAGAGAGTTATATAACGAAACAATTAACCCACTGATTCAAACCCATCCATACGTAACCCATCGCACAAGGTTTTTAACTCGAATTTTACCGAAAGGGAAAGATTATCGCTTACCTAACTGGGAGAAGGCACAAATCTAATACCTCAATCATTCCTGCGTGCACCAACTCAAAACTGGAACCCAAACATTAAGACTGACAACCGTCAGATCATCTGTCGCTTCAATTCCCAAGGACTTCTCTAGCCCCTCGTTACAACTTCCTTCACGATAGGGGTTTAAATCTATAGCCCTAATGAGTTCAAGGTTTTTTTTCAACTATAGGACTCAACAAATATGTCAATTGAAACTGTCGTAAGATTTTTTAAACGCAAAATCTTTATACAATTAATCGTACATGTAAAAACCCGTTACCGCTTACTAGTCAGTTGTGCAAGGTGGTCACAAACGCCACACATATAAAACCATTTCGAAGGTCGTTTGATCATCACTCATACTAATAATGACAATAATAAAGTATATGCAACAACCTCTTTAAATGGATCGTTATGGTCCGAATGTGCATATCACTTTATGCCATTTACGTAAAATAATTTGTTGGTCCCAAATAGCAGTAAATAAACAAGCAAAGTATTGTAGAAGGGGGGGTTGAATACAATACACACAGTTTTTCACTTAATTTAATTCTTATTGATTTGAAATCAAGAATTACACATAGAAAACTTTGATTGTTGCGGAAGAGAACATATGAGATATGTTCAAACAATCTTACACATAGAGAATAAAGAACAATTGTAAAACACTTAGAAAACAATTGAACTTCGTAGAGAGAAAGTTGCCAGGCACTTAGAGAACTTGAAGGTAGTAGAGCTCGGTTTATCTTGCATGTTGAAACATCCATCATATTTATAGTGCCTCATGCATTTAATGCATGAGACACCTGTTGAGCAAGGGATGGACACAGGTCTTCTGCATGGTACATGATGTACCTTTTGTCTTGGAGTGACTTTGTCTTGAAGTGTTGACCTGCAGGGATGGTGTGGACCTTTCCTTAAAATGGTGTAGGAGACAAAGCTTACTTTATCTGATCTTCAGATGAGGTCCACGTCAATGCAAGATATCACAAATATACTTTGTCAGATAAGTATAATGTGTTAGAAGGAAATCTTCAGGCATCTTCGGCTCTTCAGCTTCTAGGGAGAGGTCATCGGCTGCCGAAGGCTTGAGAGATCTTCGGATTTTCCCGAAGATGAGAGATCTTCGGATTTTCCCGAAGATGTGAGATCTTCGGATTTTCCCGAAGATGTGAGAACATCTTCACAATCCTGAAGATATGTGATTGACACCATCCTGGCCGATGGTGTTCATCACTTGGGCATGCTTGGCTTTAGGCAGAGGAGACTATCTTCAATCCGCTTTGAGAGATGTACTCCTTCTTTGTCTTCTTCGGCTAATCTTCGACTTCACCGAACATTTGTATAGAAACCAAGATGCTAAAAGAACCTCAAACATATTCTAAGTAGGATGATATAAGATGGAAGATCAGGAGGTCATCTTCAAATCTTCAGATGACCCAACAATCTCCCCCTATTTGAAGATGACATCCATACTAAAGAATAAAACAAAGAGTATACTGAATAAATTCATTTTGACCCATCTTTACTCTTTTTGGGTTCTTTTCACATAGACCTTTTTTTTTTTTTTTTTTTTTGGTATATCTGACTTTTACATAGTGAAAGAAAAAAAATAGCTATACATACGAATAAATGAATACAATGAATAAAGAATGATAAAGAAAAAATATATACAAAGATACAGAAGAAGACATAGCAGGGATTGTTTGAATTTGAGTGGTTGGATGCTCCCCCTCAATTCATACTCCCCCTCAACTAATGTCAGGTGGCTTTGATCACATAGTTCATTGCAAAATTAGTTTCAGCAGAGTTTAAGCTTGAGTGGTAAGATGCTCCCCCTCAACTCATACTCCCTCTTAACTAAGAAGTCAGAAGATTTTCGGGATCCTCCGAACCTGCTCCTGGAAGGGCAGATTCATCCTTGGATCGTGCAGAAGCATCAGGACTGAGAATCCTGAGTGATAGGCTGTGAGGTGGAGAAGAGGTACCTTGGATAGGGAAGGAGTCCAAGTCATCCTTATCAACCAAGGAAAAGGTTGATGAGGGAATAATAGGGGTCCCCAATTTTACAATTGTATCCTTTTGAGAAGATACAAAGGAGATGGCTTTGGGTTTAGCAGAGTCCCCGGGCCCAGATGGGAGAATTTCAACACCTGCTGATTGTAGAGAATCGGTAGGTGGAGTAGGTGGCTTGGCCCTTGAAACCTTCCTCAGCCTCTTGAGAGGAGAGGGAGGGGAAGAGGTAGAGTGCCGCCGCTTTGAGATATGGGGTGTGACCTGGGTAACCGCTGAAGGTTCTTTCGGTGGTATGGCCATTTGGGCAAGTGCGGCGGTGCCAGTAGCTGTTGAGGATTTAGTGTTAGCCGGCGTCACTGAAGAAAGGGGAAGAAGGGTCCACTACAGTTGAGGGACCTTTGGACACCCGAGTGTCTTTAGTATCACCCCATTGTAGATCGGGAGAGTTTATGAAGGAGAACATACCTGGGTTGAGAGCTTGATTGGTGGATAGAGATCCCTTGTTGAGAGAGATCTTCTTGAGTTTCTAAGTGTTGGTAAGAGAGTCATCACCAAATCAATTTGTGACACAACAATTTTTCTCCCCCTATTTGATGATGACACCAACACATAGAAAAAAATGGTACAGACACTAAGAAAAATTACAAGACATGAAGAACTCATATATCCAGTGGCCCATTTTTTTTTTTTTTTAACAGGAAAGAAAAAGAAAAGGAAGAGAGAAGGGGGGTAGACAATGGTAGGAGGTGTAAGAAAAAGGAGAAAAGAGGGGATGGATGATAAGTCTTGGGAAAAAAATTAAAAAAATGGGGTGGGTAGGGGGGTTTGACCGAATGGGGTTAGGGGGGGGGGGATTGAGGAGGGCCAAAAAAAAACAATGAAAGGGGGTTGGGTGTAGGTGATTTGGGTGTTGTGGGTTCGGTGGTTAGGAGGGAAATGGTTGGGACCGAAGAGGGTAGTGGTCGAAGGTTGGGATTCGGGTGAAAGAGGGTGGTTCGGTGGGTATAGGGGAGAGGGGATCGGCTAAGAAGGGTGTGGGGAGGGGGGTTTTGGCCGAAAAAAAAATTTGGAGGAGGAGGGGGGGTTCGGCCAAGAAGGGTGTGAGGGGGGGGGGGTTATTTCGGTTGTAGAGTGGGCAAAGGGAGGCCGAAGGTGGGAGGGTGGTTAAGGGAGAAGGGTGTTCGGTTAAGTAGAGCATCGACTAAGGGTTGGGAGGGGTTGTTGCCGAAAAAGAAGGGAGGTAAGGGGTGGTCGGTAGCCGATGGAAGGTGGGGAGGGGTTGGATTGGGAGGTGCCGAAGACAAGGGGTTATAAGGGGTGGTGGCTTCGGCTACCAAAGTGGGTAAGGGAAAGAGAGAGAGATCGGCGAGGGGAGAAGGGGGCCGAAGAGGGAGAGAGGCCGAAGGGGAGGGGAAGGGGAGGGGGAGAGGGAGGGGTTGGGTGGGATTATCGGCCGCCGAAGGGAGGATGTGGGTGTGGATGGATATTCGGCGAAGGGGGTGTTCGGTTTTGATTATGAGCCGAAATGGGGTGAGGGCCGAAGAGGGAATGGCCGAAGGAGAGAGGGAGGGGGGCCGAAAGGGGTGGAGTTCGGCTAAGAGGGTTTTCGGTTGAGGGGGTGAGGGAGTTCGGCTAAGGGGTGTGTGGTTGCCGAAGAGAGGATAGAGGGAGAGAGAGATCGGTGGCCGATTGGGAAGAGAGGGTGAAGAGGGTCGGTCGCCGAAGGGGGCTGGGGTGTTTGGGGTCTTCGGCTAGGAAGGGAAAAGGAGGGGGAAAGGGGTGGAGGTTCGGTGGGGAGAAAGAAGGGGTTGAAAAAAAAATTAAGGGGGTGAGAGGTGGAAGGATGTGCAGTAAAAAAAATTAAAGAGGGGTGAAAGGGTTATGATGGGTTTTTGGTGACAAGGTGGAGGGGAGTTGGGGGAATTTTCGGTTACCGAAGAAGGGATGAGAGGGTGAGGGGATCGGCTAGGATGTCGGTGGCCAAAGAAGGGTGGTGGTGGTGGCGTCGGCTGCCGATGGAGGGGAGAGGAATTTTTTTTTTTTTTTTTTTTTTTTTGTCGGTAGCCGATGAACAGTAAATCGGTAGCCGAAAAAAAATATATTTTTTTTTTTTGTAAATGGATAGTAAATCGGTAGCAAAAAAAATAATTTTTTTTTTGTCGGTAGCCGATGAACAGTAAATCGGGCGATTTTTTTTTTTTTTTTTTTTTTTGTTGTAGGTGAGAGTTGGATGGAACATCTTTGAGAGAGAGAGATGGATGATCGACATGAATAGGTGAAGAAGGAAAGTGTGGTTGAGAAAGTGAGATGATTTGTGGAGAATTTTAAGGTTGGGAGGAATATGGGAATGATGGAGGAAGGAGAAGTGATGTGATGAGAAATGGGGAAGAGTAGGATATGAGGGATCTTGATTTTCAGAGATGACTATCTGAAGATCAGATACTGGAGATGAGAAGATGGGTAGGTCACCATTTTGATGGGTTGTGTCTGAGAAGAAAGGAACATATGGTTTTGAGCTAGATGAAGGATTTTGAGAATCTTCACCAACACATGATGATATCCACCAATCATCATCTCATGAAGAGATGATGACTTAAGATCATCAAACTTCACATGAGTAGATGCAGTTTCTCCGAAGATGGTGGACTCGGTAGGCTTTTGAAGAGTGAGAGAGAGGGGTCGAAGATAGTGGGAGAGGTTGAGGGCCGAAGGTGAGGGAAGGGTCGAAGAAAGGGAAGGGAGGTATAAGGGAGGTTTGTTCTTTGGTGGGTTTAAGAGGCCGAAAGAGAGAGATGAGAAGAGAGAGATAAAAAGAAAAGGGATGTACCTGGGTAGATGAGGTAGAGCATTCAACAGACACAATGGCCATAGAGAAGGATTGAGCTTCACTGTTCATCAACATCATCTATTTTAGCCATGAAGCAGAGGTTGACCATTTCTTTGTCACTTTCAGAAGTGGGTTCATCTGCCCAATCATGGGTTTCAGTCATTTGACCTTTTCCCTTTTTGAGCAAGGTTTCATTTCTCTCCTTCTCTCTCTTATATTTTGCCTTGTATTTCTCAGCCCGGCCAGACTTTGAGGAGACGGACATATTTGTCTTTTGGAAAGAAGGTTGGTAAGAATCAGACTTGGTTCTAACAGACCTAGAGGATGTACGGTGAGAGGAGGGCAGTCTAAATTTATCAGAGGACATGCTTCTGCATTCAGAAGCAAAGTGTCCTTTCCTCCCACACCTGTAACATTCCTTATTTGATTTGCTAGATGGAGTGGTTTTAGAAAAAGTAGAAGAAGATTTTCTTGAAAACTTGGATTTTCTCGAAGAGAAGCGAGAGTTACTGGAAATTTCCTCACCTTCGTCATCAGCCTCACTAAGATAGGCTTCTAAAGGATCATTGGGATCCTCTTGACTATTACGGTCAGAATCGGAGGGATAGGTGATTCTAGGAACACACACAGAGTTTTTGGAAGAATCACTAACAAGAGCTAGAGAAGAGATTTTAATGTCATTTGTGATAGACTTCCTAAGCAATTTAGTTTGCTCATAGTTAAAGAGAGTACCATACAAGGCAGTGAGAGGCATGGAGTCAAGATCCTTGGTAGACTTGATGCAAGTACAAATGTTTTCCCAAAACTCAGGAAGACAGTCCATGAACTTGCACAAGACTTCCTCATTATCATAGATGCGACCCACAAGTTTTAGATCATTGAGAAGACCGTTAAAGCGGTTGTAGTAGTCTGAGAGAGACTCACCCTTCTCATGAGAGAAGAGTTCATACTTTCTTACAAGAGCAATCTTTTTGCTCTTTTTCACCTCAGACGTACCTTCATAAAGAACACACAGAGTGGACCACATTTCATTTGCAGTAGAAAGGTTAACAAGAGAATGGTAGACCTCATCAGGCAGAGAGAGGGCAATGATGACTCTGACTTTAGTATCAAGAGCTATAAGACGTCTGTCTTCATCATTATATTTGCTGGGATCCTTTACAATGTATCTCCCATTTGCTGGAGTTCTTTCTTCCTCAGAAGAGTCCTCATCAGCATTTCCCTTATCTGCCTTTTTGGCATTGTACCGGTCCCAAACCCTAGGAAGAAAAGGACCTTCATGTAAGATAGTATGATATCTGCTGTCAACTCCTTCTAAGAAGAGTATCATACGACTTTTCCACAGGAAGAAGTTATTGGGGTTAAAATTTGGTGGTTTGGCTATAGAGCCATTGTCGTATGATACAGCAGTGGTGTTTTGAGAAGAATCATTTTTCAAGGAAGAAGAAGAAGAAGAGGTTGCCATTGTGGATCTAGTTTATTGAGTTAAACTGAACCGCTCTGATACCACTTGTTGGTCCCAAATAGCAGTAAATAAACAAGCAAAGTATTGTAGAAGGGGGGGTTGAATACAATACACACAGTTTTTCACTTAATTTAATTCTTATTGATTTGAAATCAAGAATTACACATAGAAAACTTTGATTGTTGCGGAAGAGAACATATGAGATATGTTCAAACAATCTTACACATAGAGAATAAAGAACAATTGTAAAACACTTAGAAAACAATTGAACTTCGTAGAGAGAAAGTTGCCAGGCACTTAGAGAACTTGAAGGTAGTAGAGCTCGGTTTATCTTGCATGTTGAAACATCCATCATATTTATAGTGCCTCATGCATTTAATGCATGAGACACCTGTTGAGCAAGGGATGGACACAGGTCTTCTGCATGGTACATGATGTACCTTTTGTCTTGGAGTGACTTTGTCTTGAAGTGTTGACCTGCAGGGATGGTGTGGACCTTTCCTTAAAATGGTGTAGGAGACAAAGCTTACTTTATCTGATCTTCAGATGAGGTCCACGTCAATGCAAGATATCACAAATATACTTTGTCAGATAAGTATAATGTGTTAGAAGGAAATCTTCAGGCATCTTCGGCTCTTCAGCTTCTAGGGAGAGGTCATCGGCTGCCGAAGGCTTGAGAGATCTTCGGATTTTCCCGAAGATGAGAGATCTTCGGATTTTCCCGAAGATGTGAGATCTTCGGATTTTCCCGAAGATGTGAGAACATCTTCACAATCCTGAAGATATGTGATTGACACCATCCTGGCCGATGGTGTTGATCACTTGGGCATGCTTGGCTTTAGGCAGAGGAGACTATCTTCAATCCGCTTTGAGAGATGTACTCCTTCTTTGTCTTCTTCGGCTAATCTTCGACTTCACCGAACATTTGTATAGAAACCAAGATGCTAAAAGAACCTCAAACATATTCTAAGTAGGATGATATAAGATGGAAGATCAGGAGGTCATCTTCAAATCTTCAGATGACCCAACATAATTTCTCGTACTAAAGCGGTGTGCAACAAATGTTTGTATAAACTTCGGAAGGAGAAATTTACGTAATCAAGTTCCAAAAATTTCCCTTTTAACCATAGGATGACGTGAAGTAAAATTTCCAGCAAGACCCACACTCATCAGTTTATTTTTCCAAACTTGGTAAAATGATAAGTGCATGTGACTTGTTCGATACGTAAAATAATTTAAATCGACTTCAAGCTTCAAGAAGTATAAACGATACACATGATAGTTCAAAAAGAGTGGTTATAATGTCATGCATGCCAATAAATTAATATAATGCACTCTTAGGAAACGATAATAAAAGTGCCAACAACTTAAGTGCATAAAACAAAACATTTAGTATAAACTATCGCAGACTCCTCATACACTTACTCACGCCATAAGTATAAACCAATTTGTAACCCACGTAGTATATAATGAAATGTACTAGCACAAAACTCGAAAGAGAAAATCATGCGGTTCCACAATTCCAAAACTACTGTTTTTTTTCTTTTTCTTTTTTTGACGTAAGGTAGCATTTTCTCAACATAGCTCGCATGAGATAAAAAAATGTTCAATAAAACTCATAAATTAACGCACACAACAAATCAAATATACGCATTTCAGAGTTCCTTCAAGTGACGCAAAATGTCGTAAAATAAAATTCGAGGAGACTCAATAAAACATCCATAAAACCCCAATGAAAGTCAATGAAACCCAAAAATTTCGTTTTCAATAATCAAATAGCATGAAACAAGGTTACGACTAAATGTCAGAATTCCAAAAATTTCCCTTTTATTGCAATATGATATGAAGTGACACAATTTAACAAAACTCGCATGAAATACAATTCCAATAAAACTCAAACACCAAAAATAGTGGAAGGTAACTTTCGTCCAAAACCTTAATATATGTGGAGGAGAACCAATGTTAAAGTCATAAACTGCAGTCACTTGCCCAAGACTCTAAACAACATCAAAACAAGGACCTCACAATATCCGAAAATGGTGTTGGACAACAACGAGGATAAGGAAAATCTTGACAAAGTTTGTACCCACATGCAATAAAATAATTTTATGCATGTAAAAAAATCATAGTTTAACTATTTGTGTGTGCTAAACATTTTTCCAAGATTTCGTAATATAATCCACATGGTGATTTGGAAACATGAGAAATAATCGATTCAATTTATTTCAAAAATAAATTTTGTGCATGAATTTGGTCGACACTCAACGTCTTAGAACCACGCTTCTCAATTTCCTAGTCCCACTATTGTCATCCGGATGCTCAAACGTCTTAAAGCAATAATCACACTAAATTGGTTAACCTTACAATTTCTTCTTGAAAGAAAGTCAATTCCATAAGTCTATGGTTCTAATTCAACCAATAACCCCGACCCAAAATGGTCAACTTAATGTATTCATCATACTTAACCATCACTCCAAATGACAATGCTATAAATATCAACTCTTCTTTCGGGTACTCGCTTAGAAACTTCTTTACTACCCCAACGGTCATCATGCCAAGGTAGTACAAGTATACACATGTAGCATGTAGGTTCACCATGATACTGGCCAGGTGCCATTATGGACGTTGTAACATCCGGTATTTTTGCAAGTGAGTTTCCGTCCTTCGTTGATCTTTACTCTGTCTTCCGTTTATCTTTTTGGGTGAATTATGTTGTCCTTTCGAACCTTAAATCGACCCATGCGAAAATCTCGAGCTTTTGGAACTTTTTAGGGCTCGGTATAGTTTGTGCGAGAGTGACTCGCGATAGTAACAAGTGTTACTATCGCTTGGCACAATCGCCAAGGAAGTACCAAACTTGCGGTACAATCCACGCGAGAGTGCCTCGTGATAGTGACACTGTCACTATCGCATGGCAAGATCGCGAGCGGGCTGCAGTGAGTTAAATGACCCTTTTCCTCATTTATTTATCATTCTTAACTCAACCTTTTCTTTTGTTATTCTCTCTCAACTTCTCCCTTTCATAGAAACCGAACCTAGGGTTCCATTTACTCTCATCTACCCCATTTATTACTAGTTGTTGGGGGCTCTATCTAAGGAGTCAAGTTTGAAGCTTTGATCACTTTCTCTATTGTCATGTTCTCCAAAGGAGCAAAAATCTAGAAGTGGAGAAATCGATAGGTTTAGCGTTGATTTACCTGGAGCAAGCAGAAGAAGACGATCGATGGGTTTAGGCGTGGAGGCGATGATGAATAGAGTGTTTTAGGTTGTTGTTTTTTTGAAAGGGTATGTTGGAAAAAAAGACGTTGTTCTTTCTTGTTCCAGGGGGTGGGGAGGGACAAGTGTGTCCCACATACGGTCACGCCAAACATGGGACAAGGTTGTTCTATTATGTCCTTTTGTCCTGTTCCACCTTGTTCTGCATACCAAAGTTGTTCTGCTCAATAACGTTGTTGATACGAAAAGTCCCATCAAAGGAGTTGAAAATGTTGAATCCAATCGAGATGATTTTATGGGTCAGGTTTTTGTATGTGTGAGAAAAATTATGATTTCATAGTTAGGTTCATGTTTATCTTATGTCATGATTTATTAGTAAGGGATGTTAGCATTAATGAACATGTGTGCACAATAAACATGAAACTAAACATTTATTTCTGTAGTTGTTGTGGAATGTTCATCCGAATCATGAATATTAATGAACAGAAAATTTGTATTAAAATATGAACAAATATGAATCATGAATAATTATTGGTGTTCATATGAACATATTCGGATCATGAGTAAATCTTGGGTTTCTTGTGTGCATGAACAACCATGAACACATATGTATTTCTTAGTAAGAGATGTTAACATGTTTATCTTATGCCATGATTTCTTAGTAAGGATGTTAGCATGTGATAGCCAATGCCATGAACACTAACAGGTAATGTTCGTTCATGTTCATGAGTATAGATCCAATATATTCACCATGGTTCATATAGTCTAGAGATTTCATATGATCATGATTGTTTATGGTTCGTACGGTTTCATGATTGAACAAAAAGAACTTCAAATCTATAGTGCTCATGAACATGCAAAATTTAGTACCATGGTTCATAATTATTCATATAGTTATCTAGGAATAACAGTCAATAGTGAGTGACCGTTATATGTGTTCACTGTATCTTTTCATATTGCATGTTCATCCTTGTTCATAATTTCGTTTGGTTTCAATTAGCAAGCACGTCGGTTTTGAATTTGGGTTGATTAATACGCGGGGGTTACAAATTGAAAAAGAGATCGTTTTCCCCAAATACCCTCAAACACCGTTGTTTAGTATATTAATTACCCCTTTCACATTTTTAAAACTAATTTATTTAATTCTGATTAATCTAGGTCATTCATTCTAAGATCAACGGTTATAAATTGGGTTAATAAGGTTAGTACAAAAAATTGGGTTAACAAAATAACCCAACCCTATATATATATATATATATATATATATATATATATATATATATATGTAGGGGTAGGTTCAAACGAGAACGCTAACTATTTAAGAAAACACGAGAACGACTGTTAATGTACAAAATCATATATGATTCACGTGAGCCCGCATCCATTTTTTTTGGTTAATGTAAAATCACATGTGATTTTGTACATGATTTGTTGTTTTCTTGTTTTCTTAAATAGTTAGTATTCTCGTTTGAACCTTCATCTCTCTCTCTCTCTCTCTATATATATATATATAGGGTCAGGTTCACAGGAAAATCTTAAAAAAACGGATAACTGAGGAACACCCTAGTAGTCCTTCATCTTGACGGTATGCACTTGTGCATACAAGTAATTTGTAACATGCACAAGTGCATAATGCGCACGTGCATAAAAACCAAAAAAAAAAAACTTAAGTTACTTGTATGCACAAGTACATACTGTCCAAATTAAGGGCTACAAGAATGTTCTTCAATTTTTCATTTTTTTGAGGTTTTTCCTTGAACGTCCCTCTATATATGTATGTATGTATGTACGTATATCATGGTTTAAATAACTCGTTATGCTTTTGTTATGACGTCAAGGCTTAGTTTCGCTGCCATATTAACCCATGTGATTCCACTCTATGGCTTGGCTTGAATTGTAACGCGTTATTGCGCATTACGACTCGTTATAGCACGTTACAGCGCGTTATTTTGTAAGGTTTGGGTTTTTCTTAATATAAACCTTGAGGAATAAATAATAATTATGTACGAGATATAAGACTTAAATAAACATAAAAAGGAAACTTAAAAACTAAAACCCTAAATAGGAAAATACTTACTTTCATTCCCCTATACAAATAATAAAACATGAATTCTTTGAAAATTGAAGAAAGTAGTGAGTAGAGATTCAGGAGATTTAATCCCGATTTTGCACTATTGATATCATTTTTATAATTTATATATATTTGGTATCAGTGGTTCTTTTTTCTTTTTTAGTTTTATTACTTTATGTAAATTTAATTTGTTCTGCAGTATTATTCAAAACACTACACACACACAACTGTGTGTGTGTGTATATATATACCGCCTTAGGGCACGCCTTGGAAAATATCGTGGCCTCGCCATAACTCGTAGGCTTGAGGCTTGACTTCGTTGTCACGCCACGCCTCACGTCATTTAGAACCTTGATGTATACAGGGTTGGGTTTCGGTGAGAACGAAAGTTATGGTGAGAAGAAATCTCAACCCTTAGATGCACGTTAGGATGAGATGCACCGAGATCAATCCCATTATCAAGTGCGATTCATGGACAGGTTTGAGATTAAAAGTGATCAAGAGTCCAGATTCCTTCTTACCATGTCACCTTAACTCTTCTTCATACACGATCTTTCGTGTATATATATATATATATTATATATATATATATAAACAATATGACCTGTCTATTTCAGTCTTTCATATCTGATGCAAATTGGTGAAAATATGCATAGCTAGCATGATGCAATTTTCATGCTCCATTGTCAAAAAATAGAGATAAGTTTATTAACCCAAATAACCCCCAATCGACTAAAACCATGATAAGAAGTTATTAAATGCTACCCGACTAACAATTAATGGTTGATAATTAAGGACCAAAAAATTGACAATCGCAAGTAATTAATTAATGTAAGACCTTGTTTGGTAAACTCAATTTGATAATGTCATTGTTAATTAATTATGCCCAAATAACCATCTACTTATAATTCATAATCAATCAAACCAAATGACAATCTAAAGAATCAGTATTGGGTCGGCCTAGTGGTAAGGCTCTAGGGGATAGTGCATGGTATGCCTATCTATCAGGGTTCGAATCCTGGGGGATGCACTTCGGCGATACCCAGACCTTGGGTCGGCCTTCGGGTCGGTTCGGGTCCAGGTTTACGGGCATACCAGTCTATGGGTATGCGGGTTCGGTCTTGACCGGGCTTAGTCGTACCTGGGCGGGTCCAGTCGCTTTGGACTGGGCCGGGTCGCCGCGGATTAGTCGGTGCTGCCCAATTAGATGCCCGGACACCGCGGGTGCGTGTGTGTGGGCGTAGCTCAAGTTGCCGTACAAAAAAAAAATCTAAAGAATCAGTATGATTTATCGAATTCATAGCGTCAATCAATTATGCGTCATATACATATATAATAAATTAATAGAATGTGTTTGAATGTTATAAAGAGTTTTTTAGAACATTTTTAAAAATAAAATGTCTTATTAGTATTTTTATGTGAAATTGTTTTATAAAAGATACATGGCTTGATAAATAAATTTAGTTACAAGATATTTTGCAAAAAATGAAGTGTTCTAAAAAATTGGTTAGAGCGTTCAAAAACATGCTCTCAACTTATTATAATACTTTTATAAAGCATACATAATTGTTTGGAAACTTACATTTTATAAATCATTCTTTGAAATATATAATATTATATTAAGCCGTTTTTGTTATAATAATTTTCTGTATTTTAAAATTTAAATTTATTTTATTTTGGCAGAAAAATAAGGATGATAAGTAGGCATTGGCATGAGGGGTACCGAAAATTATGTTGAAAATAATATTTTTAAATTGTTTAAATTTAACTAGAAGCGTACTCCTGCAATGCAGCGAGATACATCATGATTTTAATGTTTCATTTTATTTTTTGTCGATTTACAGTACGATTTTGGATGGTTTTGAGAAAGTGATAATGTTTTTTTTATAAATTTGTTTAATCTAGGCTTAATAATATAATGTTTTTTATATAAAAAAAAGTAAGTATTTTGTTAGAATTCAATGATTATTTTATATATTTTAATGACATCTAAAAAAATTAACCAATTACATATTTAATAATATGATTAAAACAAATTTATAGTAATATAGTATATTAATTAATAGTGATACATTGAAAGGTCTGCATAAAAGAAAGGTCCTGTACATACCAAATTGGTGGGTGTTAGAAGTCTACAATAGTAATATGTATCTTGTGTTTTAAAACTTGTAAATTAAGAGATTTTTAAAATATTGCATTAGATAATGGTATATTGTGCCTAATAATTTGTATTTAAGAGTTTTTTTATCCGTGATTTATAATATAGTATAGATATAGATGTTAGAACTAAAATACTTTAACTTTTTTTTAGAAAATAATGAATTACTATGATACGATTTTACAATTGATAGAATATATTCATGTCACTAATTAAAGCCACTTGATAATTAGGGCCTTGCATTTATAAATACCGCGCAACACCATAATGAAGTTTCATCAACAAATTAATAGGCTTAGTACGAGAAACCAACGTTTTAAGATTATTAAAAGATGGTTAACGCTTCTCGATCTTGTTTCTTGCTTCTCGTGGTCATTTTCACAGGTTGAATTTCTACACACTTCATGTTCTTTTTGTTTACGTTATTTGACATCTTCTTTCTTATTCTTTGTTTTATCTGTTTGTACTGATAATAAATATGATCACATGAGGTTGTTACACAACAGCAAAAGTTTCAAGCGAGAGTCAGACCAAAACACACGTACAAAAGGTCACCAAACGTTACGATTGGGTTCATTTACATCAAATTAGATGACCCAAATGTAAAATTTGTTGACCGGTTGACCCTCTTTGTACGTTTGTCAGCTCAATGATCTACTTGAAACTTTTGTTATAATTTAGTAGCATCGTCCATTGTATTTATATTTATTATCTATTATTCTTGTGCGAAATAATGATCAACAACTCAATCTCGGAACATATTGAGTTGATTATGACTTGCACATACAGTTATTTAATCTTTTATAATTTTCATCTTTAATCTGTGTTCTTTGTTTCGGTTGTAGTTGCATTAATAAATGTCGATCAAGTGGTTGCTCAAAAAAGATGCCAAAAAGTGTTGGACCCAAAAGGATGTACACTCTATGACTGTAAGAAGCAATGCTTTCAAAGTTTTAATGGGGATGGAGAGTGCGTTTCGAGTGCCTTTGGCGCTTATGAATGTGTGTGTTTCTATGACTGTAAAAGTAGAAATTAATTAAAATGACATAAGCAATCATAACACGCTCAAATGATTTTTTTGTCTTTATGTCTATTGTAGTTTCTTATTTCATGAATTTAATTGAGTGTGTCTTTAATTTACTATATACGTTTTATCAAGGTGTTCCATGTACTGGTCTACCATGTAAATATATCCAGTATTTTCCGCATATGGGAACCCTTAAGGTGAAGTTTGCATCCTTATTTTGGGTTCCTATCATTTGTGGATCATGATTTGAATTAAGCATAAAGTCAGTTAGAATTTTTATAAAACAATAGTGTCTAGTAAACCAACATGTTCATCGATCAACAAATTGTTCAAAACACATGCAAATGGAAAACCGTATTGGTTGATAGAATCGTCCTAGAAGATAGTGATAATGTAGCAACACTCTTGAGTCCAGGATGTGTCGCATTACGTTTTGAAACATTTATTTAAACATGAATGGTTTTCATCTTAATTTTTTTCAAATTATAACATAGTAACGCCACAAAAATTACAATGAAATCTTCTATACCATCAAACATGGTTCTACAAATCAAAGGGTCTTTCGCCTAGTGGTACCTTGTAACCCGTCTTTATTAGAAGTCAAGGGTTCTAATCTCGCCTCATCACCTTTGGTGAGGTTGGAACATATGACCTACATACATATTAGGTTACAGGATACCACACCAATGTTCTTGTGTTGTTTACGGAAAACAGCTAGATACAAATATGGTGTACTAGCTCAAAAAACCTGACTCTATCGGTTGTTCCAATGTTTTTGAGGTTCTGTTACACCTATACAATACCGTAGATCAATTGAATTTCTATTAACAACTTATGATACAAATTAAAACATCAAAAAATACATTCCAATAACACACTAACATATAAAATTCACTTGTGATTGATTTGATTTATGTGATACATAGAAGATTTATTTTCCATAATTGCATTAACTCTAGAAATTTCGACTAGTAGGAAAAGTAAAGCTAAATTAAAACATGTATGATTGGGCTAAAGGGCACAGGCTAAAACGTGCTTAATTAAACTAAAGGCTAAGGGGCTGTTTACCAAAATTTTCATTAAGTCCTGTATGGATAAATATGTTTGTCGGGATAAATTTGTCTGTCTAGATAAATTGATGTTGTTGTTTACTTTTTTATCTGAATTAACAGTCTGAATAACATAAATGACTAATTTACCCCTGAATATGAATTTTAAGTTGTTTTATAATTGTTTATTTTTTAAGCCATATATTCATAAATTCATTGATATAATCCAAAAATCAAACAAAAATTCATTAAGTACTTAAACTTCCAAGTTCAAACACAATGTAGCCAAGTTCAAACAAAAAGTAGCAAATATGAAACAAGTATGAAATCGACATTGTAGAAATCATGGTTACAAAAATCTACATTGCAGAAATGTCGAGCAGCTATGGAGAAGAAACAAGTATGGAACAAAAATCGACTGAAAAAACAAGTAAGGAACAACAATCGACTGAAGAAAACAAGTATGGAACAACAATCGACTTAAGAAATAAGTATGGAACAACAATCGACTGAAGAAACAAATATGAAACAACAATCGAGTATGGAGAAGAAACAAGTATCGAACAATCAGTAAAATCATTACCTTTGGAGAAATCGACCAAAGGAATTTATTGTCTAGGGTTGAAATCGAACCAGCAGTGAATTGAAATAGTGTAATCGAAGTAGTAAAATCGAACGAGCGGTAAAGGTGAAATCGAAATCGAACATCCAGTGTAGGTGAAATCGTGCAGCTAGGTTTTAATTGCGTGATTATTGAGTAGGAGGGTAGGCATGTCTTTATTTTTAATGGGTAGAAATGTCAAAGATGTGTCTTAATGGGGACAACACATCTTTCCCCTACTTAGTGAATAAGCCGGAAATGTCTGCACGAATAAGCCGGTTTTTTCATTAAGCCCCAAGTAAACACTCCAAACGTCTGCGCGAATAAGCCGATTTTGTCATTAAGATCATTAAGCCCCAAGTAAACACCCCCTAAAACGTTTATAATTTGACCCTAAAATTTTTGGGGCCATCTTGCATCTCACACTGGAACACCCTAAGCACGCCCTAGACAGATGTATTCTACAGATCAACAAAGGATGTAGGAATGACTATAAAATATATACAGAAAACCCACAAAAATTAAAATTCTGCTACTTCCTAACCATATATATTATATATTGGTTGTTCAATGCTTGTAAAATACAAGATCTCTGCTGCAATTGGTTTTCAAAGCTTCCTCCAATGCTTCAGCCTGATCAAAACTAATTTTGAAGGTCACCATTGTTATGCCATCTTTTCCAGTATCATAATCCTGCTTAATATCTACAGCTTTGAATGATTGCAGCTGAAAATCACCAACAAATTAAGAGGTCATATATATATATATATGTGTGTGTGTGTGTGTGTATGTATATAATACTGTTTGAAGTATATATTAGTACTAGCACATGATGTTCAATGTTTACCTGATGGTAAACAACCCCCAAAAGATCAAATGTAACCTCAACACCCATAGGCACCTACAATGGAAATTCAGCATTACTAACACTTCTCAAATCGAGTGAATTACCATTATAACAACCACTTGTTTCAAAGCAACCACTGAACTTGGTCGAATCGCAAAGAAATTGGAAAGCTGTAAAATCTTGCCCCAACCCATGTTGATCACGTTCGACTACTTTCTTTAACCATCATCCTTGCAAATTACTACGTTAACATTGTATTTGACAAATTACTTGCACCTTTGCCCAGATCTTTTGCTCCAAATTGTATTTCATAAATCAAGGATATTTTGTATGTACTGTACTTTGAACTCTTTTGTACTAAATTGTGTATGACAAAATTTGAACACTTTTTACACATTTCTACCCAAATCTTACTTTGACAAATTGTCGACACTTTGCTCAAATCTTTTGGCTTGAACTGCACCTTACAAGCTCGGGATCTTCAACAAAACAGTCTCTCTACTCCTTAGGTACATCTTACCCTCCCCATATCCTACTCCGTGTAGGATTCACCGGGTTCGTTTGGTTTGGTTAAATCTGTGAACAAACACTTTCTCCAAATAATACTAATTATTTTGCCCAAATCATACTTGATATAGACTTTTATGGAACTTCGTAACTGTGGGGATGAGAAAATTAGCGGAATTCGCTCATTTTATTAACAAAATTTGGACACTTTTTGCAACACTTGGGCAAAAGAGTTCAAGGTTTAATTTGTAAAATACAAATGGGGGTAAAAGATTTGGGGAAAAATGCTCTGTGTTTGTCAAAATGTTGACAATATGTCAACAGGAGCTTGTAAAATTCAACTGACAAATTTGGGCAAAAGTGTTCTCAATTCGTTAAAATTTGTCAAACACAATGAGGGCAAAAATGTTTAAAGTATGGCCTGTTAGAAGCGTTCACAATTTGCCAAATATTGTTTGGGGAGAAAGATATGAATAAATGTGATGAAAGTTTGTGATATGATGGTTTTGGTATTCTTACATGGAGGATGGTTATTTTGAAAACAAACACCGAGTACGACCCTTTAAAATGTAGAACACAATCTAGTTAGGTTGACTAGGGCCTGTTTGTTTGCAACTTAATGAGTTTAATGAGACTCACAGCTTATTCAATCAGCTATATATGACTGTTTGGTAGTGGCTTAATGATATAGAAAGTGGCTTAATCAATAAGATTTCAAGGGGGAGCTTTATGCAGAAAGTCAAGTTTTTTTTTCTAAACCAGTCCCTCTCATTAAAAAACATGTTCCTTCCATCTATGAAAAAACTCTCTCAAATAAAAACCTTCAAAATCTATACAGACAGATTAATCCACACAAACAACTTTATCCATACATAACTTAATAGAAAACCAACCAAACACCCCCTAAGCTTAACTGGGGTTGATCCAAGGTAAAAAAACACCGGGGTTTTCCAAGTAAGTGGTTGCTTTGAAATAACTTCCAAAGTCCGATAGCTACAACAGTAACTCACTCTTATCAATACTACCAAACTATGGTAAGAGTGATGAAATTGAAAATTACCAACTAGTACCAATACGAGAAAGTAAAAGAATCATGAAAGCTCCACAAAAGGATCTATAAAATCAAGATTTTGGGAAAATGTAGGCAGAAAATTAATTACCTGAGATTTTACAAGTCGTGTTGGGGCATTTTTCAAGCATTCTACTGCTACTCCACCATAGGCTCTAACTAGCCCTCCAGTGCCTAGTTTGATCCCTCCAAAGTGCCTAAGAATAAACATAAGCAATCACAAAGAAACGAATAAGTTCCATTCTTATAAGTTCAATTCATCCACTATTTACTATGGGGCCAGGCATGTGATCTGACTAAAATATAGTTGACTGTAACCCAAGAACAAATCCCTCGTTATTTTTCTCTGATGAAGTGACAAATATCTAAATTTTTAATAGCGAAAGTAGATGATGGAAGTGAATTTGAGATCATATTTACCTAATGACAACAACCATCACTCTATCTAATCCTGAATTTTCGATTGCAGAGTATATTGGTTTTCCAGCTGTACCAGATGGTTCACCGTCATCATTACTTCGATACTGATTTCCAACCTAGAATGCAAAGAAACAAACATCATACAAAATTGGTGAGGGAACCAAGTAATTATCACGTTTCACCACGGTCCATTAAATCATTTTTCTAAATGTGCATGCATCTATCACCAAAAGTGTAGATTAAATGCAAAATCTTTGCACAAATAGTACACAGTATTTGCCTATTATATTTGTTAGACACTTCCTTATGGCCAATGAGGCAATGACAGGCTAAAAATCATGAGCAGAAGATGACAGTGGTGAGAGGCAGGATACACTTTCTAACATGAACGCTAGCAATTGAGCATCCAGTTATGTCAAACTGAATATTTATGCAAAAGCAAGTGAATATACCTTATAAGCCCAGCAATTATGAGTTGCACGTGGATCTTGAACCTGCACATCAATACAAGATGAAATCAGAAGTTTTAACAGCACTGAAGCAAATAAAATAACACAGGCGATAAAAGAATAATTCTATTTCAACTAAAAAAAAGGCAACATTCTCATTTAATGCCACTAATGTTATGCTAGAGAACTTTTTTCAGATATCCTCATTCACTTGACCGAAAACAAAATGTATGGATCATTAAAAGCATCAGGACACACACATCAACATTAAGAATTAAAAGAAAAACTGGTACAGAGGACCTGGGTTGTCTCCCTGCATCCCCACAACAAGAAAATATGGATCTTATATCTCGTTAGTAGCATGTTGTTGGAAATAAAAAGAGGGAACAGACTTTGAAAGAGGCAAAAAAACATTATCAAAACGACTGAAAATTTTGTTGTTTAACAAAAAATATAGAATATTTCAGATTAGAACTACAAATTCATATAAAGAACAACTTAGATGTGCCATCAAGAAGATTTAGTTAATGGTCCTTACTCCTATCTCTATGGACTGGTGCAAATTCAGCAAGGAGTCCATTTCTCAAAAGCAATGCTTAGATGGTCCTTACTCCTATCCCTATCGCCTGGTGCAAGGATATATACAGATCCCGTTCTGCTCAAGAAGATTTAGTTAATCTGGAAACTTGTCACTAGTTCTTTTAGGGTGCGTTTGGTAAGAGACAGGATAAGGATGGGACAGGACAGAACAGAACAAGAGTTGTTCAGCGTTTGGTAAAACAAAACTGGATAGAACAGAACAGATAATATGACCAATTTACCCTTAATAAGATGTTTATATATTATATATATTTTGATTAATTATGTAATTTATTAAATAATAACGAAGTAAATATTTTTATAACAAAATATAGTATTAGAAAGTTCCAGATAGATTAAAGTGACACCAAGATAAAAAGTTTATATAGTTTTCAATTTTTATTTTTTAACCTTTTCTATATTTTTTCACTATTAATGTTTAATAATTTAAATAAATTAATCAAAACATAGTAACTATATAAAAATAATATTTGAGGACAATAAAGTGAAAATTTAAAAAACACAAAATAAAATAAATAAAATATAAAGAATGAATAAAATATAAAAAAGAAGGCGTATTTAATGTTTTAGAAGAGAATTATATTTTATTTTGAGGTTATATTGGTAAAACATAAGTCTATTCCACCTTGTTCCATGGGATAGGGGTGGATCAGGCTTGTTCCATTTTTGTTTCACTCTGTTCCTGTCTGTTCCATCTAACAGTCCTGCCAAACGTGGGACAGTGATCCTGTTCTATTTTGTTCAGTGTACCAAACGCACCCTTAATCTTTTTCTGACCTGCAGTTGTAGTTATTTGACTAGTGTTTTGCCATTACTGGAAAATGTGCTTAAGGATGTGAAAACAACTGTATAATTTGTTATGAATTGGAACAGATATGCAGCACAATAGTGCACACTGAAGATCTATACCTACCGAGACTGGTGGTTTAGACCTCAAAAAACATATGAATGGATAGTGGATAAGTTGACCCCATATGGAACCTTGCAACAAAGTAGCTGGATTGAAGTGGCCATACATTGCTGAAAATAAGTCCTTTCATTTTGAAGGTGTAAAACCTCAAACCTAGAGCAAACTAGTAGCCCAAATAACCGCCAATTGATTAAAACCATGGTAAGAAGTTATTAGCAGCCACCTAACAATGGTTGATAAGGAGCAAACAATTGACAATCGCATGTAGGACCTTCAAACTCCCCCACTCAATTTGCTAATGTCCTTGTTATGCCCGAAAAGAAACTCAAAACCATCCACCTATAACTATAAATCATGACCAATCAAACCAAATGACAATCACCAGAACCAGCATGGTTTCTTGAATTTCTTCATGCTAGGGTGACTTGCCATTTGCTTCCCATACAGCTTTGACTTGGTTCTCATTATCAAGGGGCAGGATGAACTTCTCTCAAGGGTTTCTTTTCACAAAACAAAACAAAAAAAAAAATCGAATCAAAGAAGGGGGAAATGGAAATGTTATCCAAACGAATAAACAAATAAGATTTTTATTAAAATGCTGACCTACTCTTGGCAAACAGCACATTTTCCTTCTTGTCTTGAGTGGTATCTTTAATGGAAGCCATATGGAACACAATAGACCCTAGTGGAAGCTAAATGGAAAAACTTAACGCACCAAAATCTAACTCTAGAACTAAAACTTCAAAGTTAAAGAAAAGGGTGATAGAACAGTAAATGAGTTTGAACTTGAGCTCTCATTGGCCTGCTTTTGGATGATACTCTAGAGTTCCGACCCATGTTATCGTGGCCTTTGCCCCGTACCCATATTGATATGGAACTACTGCCTAACGTCAATCCTGTGGATGAATGCTGTCAATTCAGTTAGTAACTACGAACATAACGACCAACGTAGCCACCTCGTGTACATAGTTATCCCCTGAGACTTACTTGGGGTTGATAGGGCAGTACTAGTAACTTCCCTCGTTTCATAATTCTTAACTTCTTTCTTTCCAAAGCATCAAGGATTTTGCCAAGTGATTGCTGCCTTGCCAATAATGTCAACAATACTATTTAGCATGACATATGTTCCTATTGTGGTTCAAGCATGGAATTATTTCATCACATTTTCTCCTATGCTCTATTTAAAATTAAAAAAAAAAAGAACTCAAGGAAGATCACTTGTTGACAGAAAAGGGACTAACCATGAATGTTGCTAGTGTTGGGAACTGAAGAGTTCATCAAGTATGGTTAATGCTGCTGGTTCAAAATTACTACTGCTAGAAGACTTAAAGGTTAATACTGTTGAGTGTTACTACTGCTAGTATTATTAATACTGCTAGTCAAAGTTATTGCTGCTTGAACAAAGTTAGTGCTGCTTGAACAAAGTTAGTACTGCTTTCAGTTAATACTGCTAGTGGTTAATACTGCTTTCAGTTAATACTGCTAGTGGTTAATACTGCTTTCAGTTAATACTGCTAGTGGTTAATACTGCTTTCAGTTAATACTGCTTTCAGTTAATACTGCTCGTTAGTTAATACTGCTAGCAGTTAATACTGCTAGTAGTTAATACTGCTCTAGGTTAATACTGCTTCTATTCCGAATACTATAAATACTTTTTGCCCGCCTAAAAGTTCATAACGACTCTTTGCATACTGTTCTCTTGCGCTCAAAACCTTTTCTCTCTCAAGTTCGAAGTTTTCAGGCAAGCTTTTCACTAAGATCAATGGCATCCATGACTTTCATCGACGAGCACAACGAGATTGCGATGCTACAAAAGCCAAAGCAAGCTGCAGGATTTCATCAGATTGTGGATTTCCTCAAGACAAGCCACATTGCTCATGCTCTTATTGTATCCCCTACAATCTATATTGAGCATCAAAGGCAGTTCTGGGCTAATGCAACCATTGTTGTTGAGAATGGTGTGCAGATGATCAAGACAAGAATCTGTGATCAATCACTAACGGTTACTGAAGTGGTTATTCGCATCAGTCTACGTCTAGACGATGCCTCTGGTATAACCTCTATCCCAAATGATGAACTATTTTCAAACCTTACAAGAATGGGGTATGGAGGCCCATTGGGAGTTTTCAAATTTTCTAAAGCAAAATTCTCACCCCAATGGCGTTTCTTTGTCCATACTCTTATGCATTGTATCTCCAAAAAGACTACTGGATGGAGTGAGTTCAGCAGCACTATTGCTTATGCTTTGGTGTGCTTGGCCACTGCCAGAAAGTACAATTTTTCTAAAATGATTTTCAGTGATCTTGTCTCAAACATGGGAAACAAAAAGAGCTTCTTTATGTATCCCAGGTTTGTTCAAGAAGTTATTACTCATGAATTGACGGATATACCTCAACCTGTTGGGGTATATGTACCTAAACCCCCCAAAGGCAAGGTGTTCTCAAATATGAGAAGATCTGCTGGGGACTCTGAAGGAGTTGACACCCCATTGTTCTCTACAATGATGGTGGTGTCCCAAACCAATGAAGGTATGGCAGCAGGGTCAAGGCCCCCATTAGACCAACCCACTGCTAGCCAAGCCCAACCTTCCCTCTCAAAATCAATTCCCCAGTCCCTTCTTGAAAAACCAACCTCTCCCATCACCCAAATTTACAAGAGAAAACAGGTAAAGAAAGCTCCTTCCCTTCTTGTACCATTACCCACTAAGCCTATAAACCCTCTAAGGGAGAATTCTCCCCTAGAGAATATCCAAAGGGAAACCACACGGGTGTCTCCCAACCCAAAGGAGGTGCTCTCTGAGGAGGAGGTAGAGCATATGGGTGATGAGGCTGCCACTACTCCTGCTAGTACAGAGGAGGAAAGTGGTAACATCAATAAGACCTCCCCCATGGCAACTTTGAATGAGCAATCATTTGAAGGTCCCTGGTGCCAAGAAACCACAGGGGTGGATAGTGCCTCTGCAAGGCAGAAGACTTCCACAAATAAAAGATCCAATGATCCTTCAAAGGAGGGTAACACTTCTGGAGAGGGTGAGGACAGATATACGTACGATGAATTGATGGAAACAATGGGGAACATCAATCAAGATGTTCTCAAACAAGGCAAAGAAATTGAAGAAATGAAGCTAGTAATTCTGTCACAACAAGAACAGATTGCTAAGCTGAAGAGGATGGTGGTTAGTCTGGTACAAAGGAAGAAGAGAAAGCAATTCCAATTAAGGAGAAGGACCACTGAGGATGATGCTCCCAAAAAGGGGGAGATCAACATGGAAGAAGCCACAAGAAAGGGGGAGCTTGATGGAGAGAAAGTTGATGTTGAGGGGGAGCAGCAAGCAGAAACAGTTACTACTGCTGACATTAATAAAGCAGCAGAAACTGTGAAAGAAGTGTTAACAGATCTTGAGATTGCAGAAACCTTACTAAAAGCCAAGAATGATACTCCCAAGGTCACTTCAAAGACCAAAGGTGTAATCATAAAAGAACAAGGTGAAGTGATCAAGAAAGATAACAGTAAGAAGGCAATGAGCAAAGACAAAGGAAAAGCAAAGATGGTAGAATCTGATCAACCAATCAAAAAGCAAAGGTTGGTTGAATCAGATGAAGCCCTAGCTAAAAAGATGCAGGAGGATATTGAAAAAGAAGAAAGAGTTCAGATGGAAAAGGACAGGGAAATGGCAAAAGCCCTAGTTGCTGAACTGAATAAAGCTTATCAACAGAGTATGGCAACTGAAATTGCACAGAAGAAAGCTGCAAGTATGAAGAAATCTGTGGTGAAAACAGTTGCAAAGAAGAGAAGACCCTCAAAGACATTCCTAGGTACCCAAGAGAGAAACAAGATGATTATATTTCTCAAAGGTGCTGTAGGAGTCAAAAAGGAGATGTTCTCCAAAATGTCTTTTGAGAAGATCAAAGAGCTCTATGATTCAGAGATGTTAAAGCTTCAGGGAAGTGAAACTGCTAGGGTGGAGATGGAGAAGAGAATAAAAGAAAGTAATGACTTTGATTGTCAAAAGCCATTTCCAGATGAGCAAGAAACACCTCCTAAGAAAGAGTCCACCCTGGGAAAAAGTCTAAGGACTTTAAAGAGAACAAAAATGATGGCAAGGAGAAAGCCAATTAAAAAGCCTAGAGTATCTGAAGAAGAGGCTGATAAGGTTGCTGAAGAAGAAGGGGCACCTGAGTCATCTAAACAGACAGAGCCAGCTAACACTGATGATGTAAATTTGTATATGGTAGTGATGGACAAAGTGCCTGAACCAATTTCAGCAGAACCTGTAGGAGTTAAGCCTCCTGAGGTGATTCTCTGGGATACATTGACAGTGGATGGAAAGGAATACATAAGGCTGAAAAGAAAGGATGAAAAGTATGAAGTGTTTAACACATGGGCAAAAATTGTCAGAACATGCTCTAGATCAGATATTGAAGAGATGTTTGAGATAGGAATGAAGTTGTATGCAGATATTCTAAAGGCCCCAGGGATTTCAATTACAAAACTGGTAATGGAGTATCTGTGTATGATGTTCAAACCTGAAGAAGTAGAGCATTTGATCAAGGATGTCTTCAAATCAGTAAACAGTTGGACTCTATATGAAATTAGTGGAGTATATACAGTGACTTTGGATTTAAATCACACTGAATACTTCCTAGTGGATAGAGTGTATAATCATAGCAGATTGAAGCTGCATGCCATGCTGAAGAAAAAGTTAAGGTGTGTTCCAGATTCAGAAATGGCTAAATACTTGATTCAAAGAACCATCAATCAGAGTTTGGGATTGGATGCAAACACTGGGATTTAGGCCTTGATAGAGTTTTGGGAGCATCTTGAAGAAAATTTGAAGAACTTGACTTCTCTTCCTAAAAGTCAAGTTAGGGGGAGATTGTTGGGAACTGAAGAGTTCATCAAGTATGGTTAATGCTGCTGGTTCAAAATTACTACTGCTAGAAGACTTAAAGGTTAATACTGTTGAGTGTTACTACTGCTAGTATTATTAATACTGCTAGTCAAAGTTAGTGCTGCTTGAACAAAGTTAGTACTGCTTAGCTAGTTAGTACTGCTAGTGGTTAGTACTGCTTAGTAGTTAATGCTGCTAGAAGGAAGTTAATGATGCTGAAGATTAATACTGCTTATATGATGAAGATTCGTATGAAAGGATATACATGGAAGCTTAGAGATATACATGGAAGATATACTGAAGATATTTTATTTATTATAATTATCTTTGTATTCAGTATATATATTGTATAGTTTAGAATAATGAGTTAACTTTTAGTTTTCATTCTTTTAGAGAGAAAATCAACCTCAAGGCATAGATCCTAATTCTAGAGAAGTAGAATTCGTATTGGTGAGCCTGTTCATCAATATTGAGGTTGAGTGAGTAATCTTGTAACTTCAAAGCATTCAATACAAGTTTACAGTTTGTTATTCATATCTACTGTGTTGATTTACTATTTTGACTAAATATCAAAGTGTTATTCCGCAAACTTCTTTGATATTGTTTCTGAGAATTAATTCTTGTTGAGAATTCGATCCTGACAGCTAGCAATATGATTAAAGGCAGAAGTTTCATACCTTTCAAAAAAGCCAGAGTTTTATAAGTCAAATTTCTACAGCTATTTTTCAGTCACCTGTTGCCAATAAGCTTATGGGAAAGTATTTGAAAGATAGTTTGATCACAAACACAAGAACGTCATTTGCTTTGTACGATGCATATCTAACAATTCAAGGTTATAAAGAAATAAACAAACTCATTTTCTACGCGTACATTGGGGAATAGGTGAACACATGTCGTCTTGATATCAGTTTCTGACATTTATGTAGACTTTTCTTGTACTGTGCCATGTATATGGCGGCAAACATTTTTTTTATTATAAGGGTGCCTTTGGTACACAGAATGAACATAACATAACAGGACTGGACAGACGAGAGTAAGGTAGGCTGGTGAAAGAATTGTGCAGGGTTTTAGGGGTTTAATTTGACATGATTAGTTTAGTAGTTTACCTACCTTGTCTCCTGATTTTTGTTCCACCTATTTTAGTAGGACGATAAAATTATTTTTGTCTCCCTCAGTCCCATTCCTATCCCAATCTAATTTCACACCAAACATGGGACAACAAGTTTTGGTTCTCTCATGTTGCATCCTGTCCCCCATACCATACACACCCGAACTGATGCTCAGGCAGATTGTTTCATTGTTTTTGCACTGTCCTATTTAACTACAAATGCATCATTTTTCAAATAATCTAACCCCAAGATGTCTGTATGCATGGAAGTTGCTAATCCTTTGAGATTTAATTACAAACAGGTGGTTAAAGTGGAAGGGATGGAGTAAATTAACTGGCCCAAATACAAATTCCAAAAGCAAAAGGAAGAGGAATATTTTGCCTCTTGTGGACTGTGGTCTTTAACCACTAGAAAATCACTTGTGAAAATCTCAGAGATAGGTTTGCATCAATTTGTCATTTGAACATTTCCAGAAACATATACTGACAAATCATATTATGGAAGAAAATCCTCATTCCCAACAAAGTCCTTTCTCATTTTGGAAAATTAACCTAATATTTTCAAATTCAAGATCGATCAAAAGCTTTCTGTATTCTAACCCCAAAATTTAACAAATTGTAACTGTCTAATTTGGTTCCAAACAACTTTCTCTCAATTCGTTTGCATCAATCAAGCATTTTCTTTCCAATCATCATAGCGCTCTAATTTGAAACTGATACAAAACAGAAACTTGTCATCGATATTATAATTTGCAACGGATGGAATTATCAGAGCTAGCAGTATACCTCGGAAAGGAAAGATTGAGCAGAGCGCTCGTCGGAGATGTGGCCGGCAATAGCGATGAATTTGCTCTTTTTAATATCACGTTCCAAGCTGACTCTCTCAGCGATGGTAGTGAAAGCACCACCGCCGGTAGAGGTAGCGGCGATACTGCTACCGCTGGTGGTGGCGGTGACCATCGATCTGAGAAGAAAGAGGGTGGAGGAGATCCGGTGATGGGGGTTATGGACGTGGTGGTGGTAAGGTGATATCAAATTCGATACCTGCATTTGGAATTGGATACAATACACCTCACCATTCGGAATCCTTTTCTTCGATATTAACTCTCGCTACGACGTCGTGTCTGTCCAAAATTTCTACAGAAATTCAAATACGGTCCATAAACTTTTAAAGAATTGAATATTAAGCCCCTATCTTTTGAAACAATTACACAATATTCTTCTCATTACATTTTAACATATAATAAAATATATTATTTTTAAGTTTTGCTTTTTAAGAATCTTAGGTGGCGTTTGGTTCACCTGATTCCAACGGAATTTGAAGGAATTGGAATGGTCAATTCCGTTGACCAGATTCCATTCCAACGTTTGGTTCAATTTTTAGGTTTTGTATTGGAATTTGAAATCCAAAAATGGTTGAATCTAAATTCCTTTTGTTTTGTGCGGGAATTTAAAATCCATTCCCTCCCAACATTTCATAAAGACTATCTTACCCCTCCACCTACCTATTCGTATTGTCTTCCAGATTAGGCGATGAATTTGTTATTATTGATAAGCTTTATCCTTCTTCTTATCTGAAGGTTAAGCACACCATCTTCTCATAAAGTTATCCAGTAGAAAAGTACCTCTCGTTTAATCTGCTTCTTCTTCTCCACCCTCCGATCTACAAGTCGATTTGGTTCGTCTCGATATTTTGCAGTATCTGCTAGCAACGGCAACGTGCAACACAGGTATGTTCTCGTTTTTTCTGCTCCTGTTCCGTTTGATTTGTATATAATCGAGTGTTCTTAACCCTCGATTTAAGTTTTTCTTTGGTTAGTTTTTTCTTTAGTATATAATGATTTGGTTTTAGATAGTGTTCTGCTCATGTTCTGGTTCGATTTTTATAAATAATGATTGGGTTTTAGATAGTGTTCTTAACCCTCGATCTCCTCTTCTCGTTTTTTTCCACCCTAGATCTACGTTTTTTCTTTTGTTAATTTTTCTTACCCTAAACAGAGACCAAACAACCGCAACTATTATCATTGTTTTCTTTTTGAACAACCAAGAGTAGATTGAAAAAAGTAATGTCCGTTTCTTGAGGAATCACACGTGAAGAAAAAATAAATTTCTTGAATTATTATTATAAAGCCCCACTTGATATCAATTTCCATAGATGATATCAAGTGTAGTTCCATCAATTGTATAAGGGAAAATGGATTCTGTAGTTCCATCAATTGTTGTAGGGAAAATGGATTGTGGCTTGAGCTTGCATTATGGGTTTCAATCTCAACTTCTACAAATAGTTTATTTCTTGTGCTCCCCTTAATCATCATTAATTATTAGTTGTGTAATTTTTTCTTGGACTGCATTAATCAATTTAAACCCAAATGAGTCAAACAGCCACCAATACAATGTCCAAACTATTGTTCAAGAATCAAAATAAATTACACAGGCCATCAAACCAAAATAAAAGGCTAAGTAGAGAAGAGGTTTGCGAGAGGAAAACCTCGACTACCACCCGAACCGCATGCTGACCCTTTTCATTTGAGTTTCCGGAAAGAGCTAGTTTGTCCCGATCTGATACGGAAGCAACCGAGAGTTGTTACGAGACCCTCCAATAACATCCTAACAGTCCTCACTCGAGTCTCCAAGTAAAATCAAAAGTTTCCAACACAAGGGCCATCATAAGACAGAAAGATCCATCCCCATTGATCGAAACAAACATCACCGATTAGACCAAATTCCTTCTGACCATGTCTGTTGGCAGCCGACCCTCACACCCACAAGCCCCCTGCCACGCGATAATTGCCGACTTTACCCATAAGGTTCCGATAGCCATGTGTTCCAATCTAAAGTTAACTCTTTATCCCAACGGTTAATCCATTCGAATGCTTTAAGTTGGAATTCAAAGAAAGAATTCGTGACGGATCCTCTAGTCTTTTCGAATACAACTTTGTTCCTATTTCTCCAAATTAATTAGTTGTGTGATATTTGTGATCATTTTAAAAATCCACTATAATCGTAGATAAGCTACAGCTATCGATACTTTGGATCTTTCCCGGTTTCTCACAAACAGGGAATTCTTGTGATGGACTATCAATTTCCTATCTAAGTTTCTTTGGATAAAGTTCCTATCTAAGTTTAGCGCATGCTTGGTCCGGGATGTGATTAATTAACCCCTTTAGCTATGTTATAATTATCTTACTAATGCGAGTCAAATAATAAATCTACATTTCAACCAGTATACCAAAGAATGTGTAGCATATGTGTGGATAAAAAGCATATTGGAATATAGTAGACCCATCACAGTTATATTATAGTACTTAAAAACAATTTGATACAAATTTGTATATGTAAAATCAGACTATAAATCTTCCGCTATGCATGACTGCATCCATGTCTAAGCTTTTCTTTTTAATTACTGAGTTCGGACAGTTCATGTTGTTTTTCATATGTTTGACCATTCAAAGTTCATTGCGACCAAATACTATTAATAGTCACCATTTCATAGTGATGAATGATTTCCTCATACACTTCAGCTTAATATGATAATGTGAATGCAAATTTATAGGGATAAAGAGAAAAATAAAATATTGAAAATTCATCATATTTCCCACTACTGAAAACATGAGCTTGGTTGATTTATTGCTAGTGAATTATTTAAAAAATAGGCATACAAGAAAAAAATAGGTTGCTTTCACTTGCTCCACCAACGCCCACTGTTATCCAATGGCAACATCCTTGTGTATATCTTCCTCCAAATACATATCATGGCATCATGACGTTTTCTAACTAATAAATACCACAACATTCATCGCTATTCCCCTTGTGACTCAATTTGATATTATATTCATTCTTGATTGTATAAAAATGCAACTAATTTTCTTGTAGTTCTTCTTTCGCTAATGATCTTATTTGTACGTTGTTGAACAGGAAATGGCCCAACTTAGTTTAACAAAACGTAGGCGTAAGCTTAGAAGATTGTTTTTGGAAGAAGCTATGACCATTGTAGTTTGGTTTTTTCTTATGGTTTACACTTTAATAGTCAAACACAAAAGGGATAAGGTACGTGTTAAATACTCTTTGTCTAATGTGGATAGAGATTCAATATTGCACAGGTATGCCTATGAGAGTGATAATATGTGCATGTCACAACTTAGGATGGATAGAAGGAGTTTTAAAAAGTTATGTGGTATGCTTGAAACAATTGGAGGACTACAAGCAAGTAGGAATATGAATATTGATGAGCAAGTTGCCATTTTCCTCCACATTATTGCTCATAATGTTAAGAATCGAGTCATCACATGTCGTTTTCATCGCTCGGGAGAAACAATTAGTAGACTTTTTACTCGAGTTTGCAATGCGGTGCTAAGATTACATCCACATTTGCTTAAGAAACCCGAACCTGTCCGTGAGGATTCTACTGATGGAAGATGGAAATGGTTTAAGGTATATGTATTTTTTTTTGGGTTTTCCATTTAAATAACTTAAAATGTGTAATGACAATTTGCTTTTTCTTGGTTCTAGAATTGTCTAGGAGCTTTAGATGGAACATACATAAAATGTTTAGTACCACTTGAAGACAAGCCTAGATACAGAACAAGAAAGAATGATATTGCAACAAACGTGTTAGGGGTGTGTTCACAAGATATGCAATTTATCTATGTCTTACCTGGATGGGAGGGGTCAGCAGCCGATGGTAGAGTGCTTCGAGATGCTCTTCTTAGGCCAAATGGGTTGAAGGTGCCAATGCCATATTATTACTTAGTAGATGCTGGATACACGAATGGAGAAGGTTTTCTCGCTCCTTATAGAGGTCAAAGATATCATTCTTCGGCAAGAAACGTTATAGAACGATGTTTTGGTATTTTGAAAGCAAGGTGGGGAATTTTAAAAGATAACTCGTATTATCCCATTGAAGTGAAAGTTAAGACCATAATGGCATGTTGTCTCCTTCATAATTATGTAAGGCAAGAAATGCCAATCGACCCGTTTGAAAATGAACAAGGGATGGACGGAACGACCGAAGACGATGGACATCAAGATGAACACCAATATGAGTGGACTGCATTTAGAAATAACTTGGCACAAAATATGTTTGACCAATGGAATACTACAAGTTGATGATTCATGATTATGATTAATTTGTAATGTCTAAACATTGATCCTTATGATTTATAATGCTTATGATCTTTATGATTTTTTATATGTACGGTTTTGATGATTATGATTTCTATGTTTATGTTTACAATATAATTCTATGCTTTCTAATGTTAATGAATTTATGTTAATGTGAACAATTAATCTTTATGCTTTGTAGTGCTATAATTTGATGATTATTGTGAATTTTATATGTATATGTTTACAATTTAATCTTTTTGATTTTAAGAATAGGTATGATGAGCCATAACAGAAACTATCGAAATTGGACAAGTATTGAAGATTCCAAACTTGTGGAGGCTTTGGTGAACATGGTTAACTCGGGATGGTATAAAGCTGATAACGGATTTAAATCCGGGTATTTACAACACCTAGAACAAGCGTTGAAGGTTTCAATTCCTGAATCTTGTATTATGGGTAAGCCACATATCGAATCAAGAATTAAAACGATGAAAAAAGACTGGCAAGTTGTATATGATATGGTAAGTGGTACAAACACCAGTGGTTTCGGTTATGATAGTTTGAAACAATGTGTAGTTGAATATTATGAATTTTGGTTATTCTACGTGAATACTTTTGGTTATTAGTAATGTATAAATACTTTGAGTTATAAATAACGTATTTTGGTCTATGTTTTTTCTTGTACATGTTCGTTTTTACATTTGATTTAATAAGTTGTAGTTAAAAATTGTAACATTTGGCATTTTTTTTCATTTTAATAAATCGTAGTATATGCTATGCAATAAATAGAAAATTTTAATAATATTGTGCAAGTTAAACAACAATATACAAAAATATCATAAAGGGTATTTTGGTCATTTATTATAATTTCATTCCAATTATGAAATTACATTATGTCAACCAAACAGACAGATTCCATTCCAATTCCTGCCAACCAAACGCGTGGTCAAACCTAACTAAATTCCATTCCAATTCCTTCAGATTCCAATTCATTTGACAGATTCCAATTCCGACAGATTCTATTCTGCGAACCAAACGCCACCTTATTTTCATAATGCAACTACACAAATATGATGATTTTGAACAAAGTTAGAACACACTTAGGGGTTGTTTTTTTTTTTTAAAAAACCTCTTAATGACTCTTAAGTCTGAATCGTTCAGACCTTTTTACACACCATCTCTTATTAATCATAACTAAAATAAGACTTCAGATCTCTTAAAAAACAAACGACACCTTAATATAATAAATGATATAACATACAATTTTTTTATGCAACTGAAATATATTTTTTTTCTCTTGAAATATACCAATATATTATCAAAAAATAGGGAACAATTATAGAGAAGAAAATATAATACAAGGTTTGCAAGAAACACCACCAACCGAAGTAAAAACAATCAACAAAAAGCTGAAGAAACAAGCAAAAATTAACTGAAATATAATTTGTTTCATGTTTTTATTTTTATTTTTCCTACCTTGTAGATTCTTGCAAGTGCATTTGTGTTTTAAAGTCAAAAATGTTGAAAAACAACCGTTAAATACTTTAAACATATGGAAAAAAATACAATAAAAAAAACTTATACTTCCCATGTAAACATAAAAATGGGTAAAAACAAATTCATTAATTATAGTTCTTGTCTTTATAATTTTCCCTCTAATTCCATCAGATAGCTCTCTTATCATGTGAGTTCGTCGACAATATAAATTTTAAAGCGAGAAACAAATAAACTTGTAAACAATAATGCAACACGACTTATCACCACATAACCTGAACTAGTCTTTTTCGAACTTTTGGCCACAATCTTAAGTCCAAATACCAAAACCTACAAATTGTATATCACCATAATTTATCACAATCATGTCATCAATGAAAGAGAAATTCAGGAAAAAATAATGCATCTCGTATATTATTGTTTATTTGATTTATTCTAATATTAAATAATTAGTTCAATGATATATTTTAGTAAATACCATCTTTTGTATTTCATAACTTGTATGACAATGTCTACTAGGGATGGACCAGGTTGAAACCAAACTGAATCAAGTTAAACCTGAACAAAGCAAAAACATTGAATCAAACCAAATATACCGAAAAACAAAGACATATTCCTTGGAAAATTAAACGGGAGGATCTTTGATGCAATTATGCCAAATTGAGTTTTAATGATTCTTATGCTTTGAGTTCGAATCTTGATGAAAACACGAATGTATTTGTTGATTTGTTTTTTTCAAAAGCACAAAGTCTTAACTTTATTATTAACTTTGAAAAGATGTCCCAAAAATAACTTGTTTTTATTATATAACTTTTTAGAGTAAAAATGTTACTTGATTTGAATGGACGTAGAATGGGTCAGATATCAAAAACCATTTAAAATTAAGATTGGATTACGTTCGTGGTCATGTTGCACGATTGTAATTCACTTTAAATTTAATGAAGAACATTAACTTTGATGATGATATAATGAAAAAATAGATGATTTAAATATATATACTTCTTCCGTGTCATAATAAATGTCCACAATAAAAATGATAATAATTTTATGAATGTGTAAATATTACACTTTTTAATAATTAAACGATACTTTTATTCTTAATAATAGAGAGAAAAGTGAAAGCGCTTACCAATATTATTTATCTATATCTATATACTATATTATAAAAGAGACATAAAAAACTCTTAATTACAACATCTTAAGCACAAAATACAACTAATTAAAGTCAATTACTTAATTTACAACTTCATAATGCTTTGGTACAACCTAACGAAACACAGTATCTCAAATTCGTAAAAAAAACAGGGTTTATTATAATAGACGCATGTTTTGTATTTGTAAATCGCTAGATTGTTATCTATATATAAACCAAGTTTTATTTTAATTTGGAAATCGTGTTGAAAGATATATGTGTTATATAAAAACGTAAATAAATTTTTAGAGTTATTAATTATAAAGTAAATCTTCTTACATATTTATTATTTATGTTATATATTTCATATTATTTTAAATCGAATATGTTAAGTTTAAATTGAGATTTGATCATTAAAATAATTCATATTAATTCACAAGTGGCAGTAAATATGTATTTATAATCGTTATCAATTGGAATTGTAAATTGCGTGCAATTCATCTTATTTTAATATGTTTTAATTAATGATTTATGTGTGTTCTAAGGTTAATTTATCTATATCTATATCTATACTATATTATATCTATATCTATATTATATTATAAAAGATACATAAAAAACTCTTATTTACAACATCTTAAGCACAAAATACAACTAATCAAAGCCAATTACTTAATTTACAACTTCATAATGCTTTGGTAAAACTTAACGAAACACCGTATCTCAAATTCGTAAAAATCTTCTTTGGTACAACTTTTATCGTTCTCTTCTTCTTGCTTCAATAACACGCTTCCAAACCCTAACCCTACCACCATCGTCGTTGCTCTCGACCGGTTCTTCTCTCAATCGGCGTTGCTCTCGACGTTGTTAAGTGTAACACCCTAAAAATTGGGGTAATTTAAAACTTAAAATTTTGGCAATATGACTGTTGTAAATTCATAAAAACCTGTTGGTACAAAGACCTGACAAGGTATCCCAAAGTATCGCCCCAAACGGGGGAATACAGTATATTGTGTACAAACTCAATGAATGAAGAATAAATATACGACAACCTAAATAATCTAGATTGTTCGATTAGATTACAGTCGGGTGTCGCTATTCTTCCAAAAGGTAACTAATCATCATGTATACCGGTCTCTAGATCTCCCAAAAGGACCGCTCTCGATCATACGATCGACCACTCACTCCCGAAGGTTCCCGCCACTAGGATTTCCTGTCATACACGACAACCAAAGAAACAAGTGTTAGGCTAAGGCCTAGTGAGATCGTATAGTCATAAGATGAAAAATAGAATGAAATCACAACACAAGAATATTGCATTTTTCACAGCGCTCTAGCAAATTGCTTCACCTAACATTAAATAGGAAACACATTATAGTCTCATCAACTCATTTATAATTCCTCCCAAGTCATTTGACTTGATTAGCATCAACCCAAACAGGATCTTTAGCTATTCGGGCACTCAACCCAAACAGGGTCTTTAGCCTAATTGACAATCAACTCAAACCGAGTCTTTAGTCTATTTATGACCTCAACCCAAACCGGGTCTTTAGTCTATTTATGACCTCAACCCAAACCGGGTCTTTAGTCTATTTATGATCTCAACCCAAACCGGGTCTTTAGTCTATTTATGACCTTAACCCAAACCGGGTCTTTAGTCTATCAATGATGGCAACTTAAGCCGAGACTCATGAACCAACATCAACCCCAACATGACCAAACATAAGACTTACCGGTCTCATATACATATGCTACATATTTTGGTCAAATAGTATCTCTGATACTCTCCATTTGAGACTTCACCCATAAGTGGGATTTTAGGTTAGTTCCACATAATCAAATAAATAGATAAGAAAAGTGCATATAAATACTAGCACATTATTGGACATGTGAAAAGTAGGAGAGTCAAGAAATACACTCACCTTGGTGACCCCTTACAAGGAAATCAAAACCCTAGGAAGGAAAGTGGAGAGATAGAAGCTCGAGAGATGGTTGCAAATGTACACTTCACAAGGACCAACCCTAGAGGAGCATTAAATCCCCATTAATGCACCTAGTAGATTCATAAATGAAGAGGGTGAAACTAGGGTTAGAGGCTTACCAAAATCGCAGATGAGAAACCCCCAAATCTGCTCTCCTAAATCAATTAAACTGAAAATTCCCGAAATCTGATTTTTATACACCAACAGTCCATCGGCGACTATGACACAGCGACAGTGACAATAATTGTTGCGTGGTTCCACTACCATTCGGTACAAACGGGGCGAGAGTCCCCCCCCCCCCCCCCCCCCCCCGCGATAGTGACCATGTCACAATCGCAGGGCACAATCGCGGGACCTGTACCGTAAGTCTCAAACCCACGACGACTTTACCCTCACGATAGTGACACCCTGTCACTGTCGCGGGCAATTCTCGAAAACCCCCAAACTTCCAAAAACTTGCATTTTCAGCCCACGATGCTCAAAACAGATAAAATTGATATTTACTATTAATTCCCAACATTCAAAAGGTTCCTAAAATATGAAGAAAGTTACATGGGTTCTCAGAATTCGGGGTGTTACAATCCTCCCCACCTTGGGAATGATTTCGTCCTCGAAATCCTACTAACTAAATAAATGAGGGTATCTACGCCTCATGTCTTCTTCCGACTCCCAGGTCACGTTGGTGCCACGGTGGTGTTTCCATTGAACCTTTACCATCGCTACCTCTTTATGTCGGAGCTTCTTGATTACCCTTTCCAAAATGGACTAGGGCTCTTCGATGCAACGGTTATCCTCCACTCGAATTTCGGACAAAGGTATGACGCTTTCTTCTTCCGCTAAACACTTCCGTAAATAGCACACGTGGAAAGTGGGGTGAATCCCGTCCATCTCTGGTGGTAAATCTAATTTGTTAGTTTGGAGCCGATGCGCTCAAGAATAGTAAACGGTCCAAGGAAACAAGGACTTAGCTTCCCACGCTTCCCAAAACGGATCAAACCTTTCCAAGGAGATACTTTCAACATTACTCGATCTCCTACTTGGAACTCCACCGGTCTTCTCTTCTTGTCGGCATAACTTTTCTGACGATCTTGCGCCGCTTTCAACCGCTCTCGAATTGATTTAATCTTTTCGGTCGTCTCTTGTACTATTTCCGGACCGGCAAATTGCTTCTCTCCTGCCTCTAGCCAATACACGGGGGTTCTACACTTTCTCCCGTACAAAGATTCGAATGGCGCCATCCCGAGACTAGAATGGTAACTATTGTTGTACGAAAATTCCACCAAAGGTAGATGGGTATCCCAACTACCGCCAAAGTCGATCACGCATGATCTAAGCATGTCTTCAAGCGTTTGAATCGTCCTTTCACTTTGTCCATCCGTTTGTGGGTGATATGTCGTGCTCAAATTTACTCGTGTGCCCAACTCTTGGTGTAAAGCTCCCCAAAACCTCGACGTAAACCGACTATCACGATCGGAAGCTATCGACAAGGGTATACCGTGTCTAGAGACCACTTCGTCTATGTAAAGCTTCACCAACTTATCCATTGGCAAAGTTTCCCGCATCGCTAGAAAGTGGGCACTCTTCGTCAATCGATCGACAATAACCCAAATAGTATCGTTCCCTCTCAAGGTCTTCGGTAACTTGGTCACGAAATCCATGGTAATCTTGTACCATTTCCACTCGGGGATTTCAAGTGACTGAAGGCTCCCATAGGGTCGTTGATGCTCGACCTTCACTTGCGAACAAGTTACGCATCTCTCTACATAATGAGCCACGTCCAATTTCATAATTGGCCACCAATAATGTAGTTTCAAATCCCGGTACATCTTGGTGCTTCTTGGGTGGATAGAATACTTGGACTTGTGCGCGTCCTCCAAGAGTAGCTCTCGACAGCCACCAAACTTCGGTACCCAAACTCGCCCATTAAAGCATTTTATCCCTCGACTATCTTCGGTCAACAATAACCGTTGTTTGGTCATAACTTCATCCTTGAGGTTTTCTTCCTTTAGTGCTTCGGTTTGCGCCCCTTTAATCTTTTCCATGAGACTCGACACCAACTCAATTCTTGTAAGTTTGGCTCGGAGCTTCCCACTATATTCCTTCCGACTCAACGCGTCGGCCACCACATTAGCCTTACCCGGGTGGTAAAGCAATTCGCAATCGTAATCCTTGAGTAGTTCTAGCCACCTCCTTTGCCTCATATTTAGCTCTTTTTGATCGAAGACATACTTCAAACTCTTGTGGTCCGTGTACAAGGTACACTTTGTGCCGTAAAGATAATGTCGCCATAACTTTAATGCGAACACTACCGCCGCTAATTCTAAGTCATGCGTGGGGTAATTCCTCTCATGAACTTTCAGTTGCCTCGATGCGTAGGCAATAACCTTCCCTCTTTGCATGAGTACGCACCCAAGACGCATTTTCGAGGCGTCGCTATAAACCACAAAATCTTCCGACCCCTCCGGCAAGGACAAGATCGGAGCCTCGCAAAGCTTCCTTTGTAATGTCCGGAATGCCTTCTCTTGAGCTTCGGTCCACACGAACTTCACGTTCTTCTTGGTCAATGTTGTTAACGACGAAGCGATCTTTGAGAAGTCCTGGATAAATCTTCGGTAGTAACCCGCTAGCCCCAAAAAGCTTCTGATCTCCGATGGGATTTTAGGAGGGTCCCAATTCATCATGGCTTCTATCTTCACGGGGTCCACCTTCACACCTTCTTTCGAGACTACATGACCCAGAAATTGCACCTCCTTCAACCAAAATTCACATTTGGAGAATTTAGCATAAAGCTTCTCTTTCCTCAATACTTCCAACACGTCGCGAAGATGTTGGTCATGCTCAGCTTCATCCTTGGAGTAAACCAATATGTCGTCGATGAACACAATGACCGACTTGTCAAGAAACGGTCGGCAAACAAAGATTACAAATTCACAACTTTCTCTCTCTAAACTCTCTCACTAGAAACATATTCAATTAGCTCTTCTCTAATATGCTCTCACTCTGATTCGTGTACTTCTACTTCTGATTGATACACCTCATTACAAAGGAAACAAAGGAATTTATACCCTTGACAATTACAAAGAAACAAAATTACAATTACAATTACATTGACTTTGACTTTTATTACAAAAGACTTTGACTTTGATGAAAGTTGACTTTCCAGCTTTGACTTCTTGATTTTTTTGTCTTCAATCTTAATGATCTTGAATCCAATAAATCTGTGCTCTAACAATCTCCCCCTTTGGATCAAGATCATTACTAAAAGATTTAGCAATTCAGTCTTCACTTTTTAAGCTTGATTTGATTAAGCTCCCCTTTTTTAACAATCTTTATCTTCTCTTGTAATCTCCCCTTTTATACAAACACGATATACAAACTCCCCCTTAACACAATGAAATTCTTCTTTAGCTTTGTCTTCAAAAACTTTCAACAATCTTCCCAACGTCTGATCTTCAAAAATAGTAACAATCTCCCCCAAGATTATAAACAAACCTCTTTCAGACATTGAAATAAATTATCTTCATTTCCAGCTCTGAATGCTTTATCCAACTTTCTTCAAATAAACTTTCTCCAAAATCTGCTTGCTTTCGAAATTCTTTGAACTTTCGCCTATCAACTTTGATCAAACTTCAAATCTGAAATATCTCTCTCCATATCCAATACAAACACTTCTTTCCGGACATTTCTTTCAACTTTAACATTTCTTTGAAATACACATTTCTTGATCTTCTCCCCCTTTTTGATGATTAGAGCATCGATATCATCAAAACATTCTTCAAGAAATGTCATTGACCATTCTGATCTGTCAAACTGAGCCTCTGATTCATTGATCCGTAACCATGTATTTATCTAGATATTTTCAAATCCAGACAAAATAAGAACATGTAACTCCTGAATCAACAGATGAATCAGTTAAAATGCCTGTCAGTAACACAAAGTCACTGTGTAACGAATACACAATATAAAGGAACTTTTTGATGTTCACTCCCCCAGGGCTTCCATCCAATCATCGAAACACCACAAAGGCAATTTCTATGAATGTTATGACAAAGAAACAAATTCCTTGTGTGTCCGTGCATGTGTAGAAAGAATTAAGCACGATGATTGCTTTTCAATAAGGCTCAAAGTTGTGTAAACCACTGAGACAACAATAGATAAACACAGACTCTAAGTGCATGATTGAAGTGCGAAGGTGGGGCAGACTTCCTTCTTTTTCAATATCCAAATTTTCCAAATGAAAATCAGATAGATTATATGTTGCGTCTCCTTTGAAATATGAAACACTTTCTTTTTGAGAAGAAAATGAGTAGCCGGTGGGGTTTAGTCAAGAGTTGGCATGGGCTAGTTGCCTGTTTCAATAACGTTTACCAAAGAATTATGAAACGCTAGTAATGTGGCTGCCCAGCTCAGAAAGTAGTTGGTGCAGAGTTTAATATTCTTTTACTCTGTTCTCACACCCTCTTTCTTTTGATCATTAAGCTCACTACTAACCAAACTCTCTTTTCCATTTTACCTCATCACACCCACACTCATTTCTTTTAGACTCCTCACACTCAATCACTATTGGATTAACTTCTTGGGTAGGAACCACTGGTTAACGTGAATCCATAGAAGTTCATTTAAGTCCTAGCACAAAGAACCCATAATATCCTAATAAGCATGTGTTGCTCAAGATGGTTTAACTTTAACAGTTAAAGCTCATATACAAATGTCAGACGAATGTATGCTCATAAAATATAATCATGAAGATTTGAGCATTTTTAGACATTGAAGTATTTTCAAACAAGTATACTGAATGAATGAACATGAATGCAAAAGACTTGTTTGAAAATATGACATTGTATGAAAATGATCAGAAATGAAATGATATAGCAATTAGAAATGATAAAGTTTTGAGAGATGATTTTCAGAAACGTCCAAGTCAGAAGATTCAAAGTAAAGATTTGAAGAAGATCAAAGAATTTCTGAAGATGTGCTATTTTTGAGAAAAATTTCTTTGAAGATTATTTGCTACAGCAATCCGAGCTGATTCTGAAGATAATTTCTTTCCAAAATCTGAAAGTGTCTTGTGAAAGTTTTGGGGAGATTGTTAATCATTTGAAGACAGATTTGGAAAGAATACCGTTAAACAAAAGGGGAGATTGTACTGACAGAGCTTAAAGTGATTAGATCTTTCAACAGTGATCTTGAATCCAAAGGGGGAGATTGTTAGAGCATAAATATGTTGGCTACAAGATCAAGAAGACTGAAGGTCAAAGTTCAAGAAAGTCAAAGCTGAAGAAAGTCAACTCTTATTAAAGTCAAAGTCTTTTGTAATAAAAGTCAAATGTATTTGTATTTTTGTATTTTTGTTTTTTTTTTTGTATTAGGAGTTGGTATAAATAGTCTTTTAATTTCTGTTTTAGTAGTAGAGTTCAAGTGTGTGAATTGAACCGTGTGATTTAGAGAGAGAGAATACGTTTGAGAGAGAAATCTTGTAGAGAGAGAGAGAGAAAGAGTTTTAGAGAGAGAAAGTGTAATTGTTTAATTGAGAAGATTAATCAAAACAGGTAATTGTTTGAATTGTTTGTTTGATTACTTGTTAGTGATTAGAAACTATAATCTGGGAATAACAATTGGTATCAGAGCAGATCCAAAGTGAAATCAGATCAAGAAATCCAAGAAAGTGTTGGTTCGTCACTGTTCTTGAGCCGAGAATCGAATTTTGAGTTTTAATGTGTTTTTGGAGCAGATTTTGATTAGGAATTGTTCGAAAAGTGTAATAGATCGAGTCTATGTACTTTAATTTTTGAATTGCACTGTAATTTTCTCATATTGTTGGATTTTATTGAGTTTTTAGTCACGAGTTTTTAAAGCACTGTTCTATAGATCATTTTGTACTTTTAGTGTTTGTAATTGAAAATCAGTGCTTGATTTGTGTTCTAGATGAATAGTCGATCGATTTCACAAAGTTTTGGAGTGTAAATCATTGTTTCAAGTGGTTTATGATCGATCAAATGAAGAACACGCACAGAACTCTGAAGAACGCGCTAGATTCATAGAACGCGCAAGTTCATCGTTCAAACGCGCAAGAATCAACCGCAAGAACGCGCAAGTCAAAGGATTGATTTTGGTTTCAAACGCGCAAGGAGTTATCTGCGAGTTCTAGAAACTCGCTGATTGAAGTCTGTGACTTTGAAAAAGTGAGAAATTTTTTTCTAAGGACCAGAACGTGCACGTAGTGATCTGCGAGTTCTACAAACGCGCTAATCGAAGGGTGCGAGTTTAAGCCGGAATAGTGATCTGCGAGTTTGTTCGATCTGCGAGTTTGGACGATCTGCGAGTTTGGTTGTTCTGCGAGTTTGGTCAAAACGCGCTAGTAGCGACTAGCGAGTTTATCAAAACGCGCACGTCTCTATCTGCGAGTTCTTAAGTGAATAGTCTCTTGCGAGTTTAAGCATCTAGCGAGTTTTAGCGGCTAGCGAGTTTTACAAAACACGCAAGTCTTTGCGTGCGAGTTTCACAAACGCGCAAGCTTAAGCCTGCGAGTTTCTTAGTAAACAGTTGTTTGCGAGTTTCAGCGTCTGCGAGTTTCATATTTTAATAGTGACTTGCGAGTTTCTATACTTAGAATATTTTCTGAGAAATTTTTCAAAACAGTAATATGGCTTTTAATAGTGAAAATTTTTTCTCTAGGGGCGCTGCCCCTCGACCCCGCAAGGGCGTTGCCCCTTGACCCCACCCGCTAACCGGTTAGCGGGACCCCCGTGCTAAGTCTGCGGAGGGGGACAAATTTCTGATTGTGATCAAAATTCCTGAATTTCTATTTCAAGATTTCTTGTATTTTTGTGATTTCATATTTTGGACTAACGATCAGTTCTAGTTTCTTATTGCATATTTGTTTAAAACAGGTAAATACATGATGACTTCCAGAGATGCTCTCTCAATTGGAACTGATGTCAAGCCTCCGGTGCTGTTCAAAGGAGAATATGAACAATGGAGAGATAGATTTTTGGACTTTGTTGATAGACAATCAAATGGAGAGAACATTCTGAAATCTATCACAGAAGGCTAATGAAGAAACCTACTGAGGAGATTCCTGCTGGTGGTAATGATTCAGATGGAGCTCCGAGAACAAGGAGAGTGGATAAAAAGTATGCTAGTTTTTCTGATGAACAAAAGAAAAGGTTTGATGCTGATAAACAAGCCAGATATTTGCTTTTACAAAGCATGACAAATGAGATATATGTGAAAATGGATAGCTACAATGAAACTGCCAAATCAATGTGGGATCAAATTAAGAAAAATGATGTTGGGTTCTAGAGTTGGAAACCAAATGAAGGTAGCTAACTGCATAAACAACTACGAAGAATTTAGAGCAAAAGAAAATGAAAGCTTGGAGGAAACCTATGATAGGTTTGTGCTGCTTCTGAATGAGATTTCCAAGAACAAGGTCAACAAGCAACAGATTGAGAACAATGTAAAGTTTCTCAGCATATTGCAACCTGAATGGAAAGAGCACACGCGAAGGATGAAACAAATGAAGGATTTGAGCGAAATACCTCTACATGAAGTCTACGAGACTCTGCGACAGAATGAAGAAGAGGTAGAAGAGAAAAGAGTTGAGAAAAAGAAAGTTGAGAAAATTGTTGATCCTATAGCATTAGTAGTTGGAGAGAAAGAGAAAGAAAAGATAGAGAAGAAGAATAAGAAGAAGACAGTGGTATTTAGTTCTGAATCAGAGTCTGAATCTGATGGAGATGATGGAGATGATGGAGAAAGTCTCAAGCAGGCTATGCTATTGTTAACCCGTGCTTTCCAAAAGAAGTTCTACAAGAAGTCGGGATCCAATTCTCAGAGATATTCTTCATCAAGCTCAAAGAACCACGAGCATAGAGAAAGAATGGAAGGAAATAGAATGATTGAGAAAAATCCAAAAGAAAAGAAGAAGTATATAAATGATTACACAAGTACTGAAAAGAAGACAGCTAATGATCTGATCAAATGCTACAACTGTGGCAAGTTCGGACATTATGCAAAAGAATGTCGAAAGCCAAAGGTTCGCAACTCCGAATATTATCAAAACAAATTGCTCTTGGCCAAACAACAAGAAGCTGGCAGGGCATTAATGGTTGAAGATGAATACTGGTTGGATCATTCTGATGAGGAAGAACAAGAAGAGATTGCTCATCTATGCTTGATGGGAAAAGAAGTGAAAGATGATTATTCAGATGATGAGACTGCTGATGAGGTAATGAACTTAACTGAAAATGATTTCATGACCAAAATGGAAGCTATGAGGGTCGAACTTCAAGATCTTCAAAATAAATTGAAAAAGGAAAAAGACAGAGTTGCTAGGAGAAATGAAAAGGTCTTTGAGCTCAACACTTCAGTTATTGAGAACAAAGATTTAATTGATTCTCTACGCAAATCTGCTTCTGTTTTTCAAAATGAAAAAGATTGTTTTGAAAGTAAGATTTCTGAATTGCAAAAACAATTGTTTAAGTCTGATTCTGAAAAACAAGAATGTGTTCTAAAATCGTTTAAACTGCAGGTTGAGAACAAGACTTTAGAGAAAAAGGTAAATGGTTTGGAAGCAAAATTGTATCTTAGAGGCCAAACAAATCAAACTATTTTTTGAATACACCTGATGAAGATGCTGATTTTAAAGAAAAATGGGGATTAGGGTTTGATAATCCTCAATACTTAGAAAAATCTATCAGAAAACAGCCAGGTCTATATAATGCAAATTATATGTATGCAGCTGATGAATATCCTCATTTGAAACCCAAATTTATCACCAAAGCATCAAAAGAAGTTGAGGAAAAAGAAGATGAGAAAAGAATGAATTTGAAGAAAATGCAACTACCATTCTGTTATGAAAGACTGAATGATAGTTATCTTTCTAAAACACCAAAATATTATTTTGCCAGTTATTCTTCGACTGAGATGGAGGCAAAACCTGTTCAAGCCAAAATTTATGTACCTCCACTTGTCTTAGAGAGCAAAATAATTGAGTTAGAAAATATTTTATCTGATGAAAGAATTTTGAGTGATCTAACACAAAACGTATTTTCTACAGTATTAAAGAACAAAGGTTTTATTTGCAAATCTAAAGTGTGTTCTACATCTTCAAAAGTATCTCAAACTTCTAAGACTGATTTTGATGATCTATTTGAGTCTGCAAATGATTTTCTAAATTCTGATGAAGGGTGTATCGAGGAAATTGATATGTTTGACTTTACTGCTCAACTTCCAAATCATTCTACTTTTATCATAAATGGAAAAGTTTTACCAAGTGTACATGAGAAAGGTGAATCATCAACTAAGGTTGGTGAATCAGTTTCTGGGAATGCTGATTACTATGCTAATGGTAAGAAACATAAGAAACAACATTCACAGAACAAGAATAACACTGGTAAACGTAAGAAAAATCAATCTCAGAAATCTGATTTTCCTAATAAATCTAAATCTTTTGTTTTAGATATAAGGAAGAAAAGGTCGAAAGCGAGAACCGAATGACGACCAAAAAGGAAGGATGATGAGATAACTGAATCAGTTTCTGATAATTCTTGTACTAGATCTGATAGTAGTGATTCTGATGTAGTTAGTCAATATGTTTCTCATAAACAAAACCTTGTAACTTCTTACAAACGTTATTCAATAAAGCAATTGATTCAATTATATCCTGTTACTACTAAATCTTATCATTATCGGAGAAATGATTTTCCTTATTCTCATAATTCTTCTGATTGGTTTGGATCTTATCATGTTTATTCTTCAAGGTCAAATGTTTTTAAAAGTTTTCAAAGAAAAGGAGGGTCCATATTTAAATGGATACCAAAATCTTGTACTAATCTGTTAGGACCCGTTTTTAAATGGGTACCTAAATCTATTGTTTTCCTGATTTCTCTTGCAGACCCGACATATGTGGTACTTGGACAGTGGATGTTCCAAGCATATGACTGGGCAAAAAGCTTTATTGTCTAATTATACAGAGAAATTCAGTGGAAATTTCAGATTTGGAAACGATCAGCTTTCACCAATCTTAGGATATGGTGACATCATTCATGACAACATAACGATAAGTAAGGTGAGTTATGTCGAAGGCTTAGGGCACAACCTGTTTAGCATTGGTCAATTCTGCGATAAAGGGTTAGAGGTCAACTTTAAATCTAAGAGTTGTTCGGTTCGTACTGAAGACGGCACATAACTCTTAGGTGGACATCGCAAGACAAACCTCTATACCATCAACCTGTCCAAAGTCCAGATTGACAATCAAGTTTGCTTAATGACAAAAGTTTCAATGCAACAAAGTTGGCTCTGGCACAGACGTTTATCACATCTGAATTTTCGTTATATCAACAAGCTGGTTAGTGGAAAATTGGTAAAAAGGACTTCCTGAGCTGAAATATGAGAAAGAACACTAATGTGCTGCATGTGAGAAGGGTAAGATGAAGAGAGTCGCGCATAAATCGAAGCCTGAACCAAGCACTAGTTCTCCGTTAGAGTTACTGCATATGGATTTGTGTGGTCCGATGAGAATACAAAGCTTGGGTGGAAAGAAATACGTGTTGGTTATTGTGGACGATTACTCAAGATACACGTGGGTCAAATTTCTTCGATCAAAAGATGAGACGCCCGAAGTTCTCATTACTTTCTTAAAGACGACCCAGGTGAATATGCAAAGACAAGTCAAGTTTCTTCGAACGGACAACGACACAGAGTTCAAAAACAAGATAGTTAAAGAATATCTCGAATCGGTCGGGATATCACATCAGTACTCTATTGTTCGTACACCTGAACAAAATGGAGTAGTCGAAAGGCGAAATCGGACGCTAGTCGAGGCCGCTCGGACTATGCTTAGCCAATCGGACTTACCTCTATTCTTGTGGTGTCGACTGCATGCCATACTCAAAATCAATCCATGATTCACCGCCGTTTTCAAAATACTCCATATGAGCTGATCAACAATAGAACACCGACAATCAAGTATTTTCATATATTTGGGTGTAAGTGTTTCGTGCTTAACGACAGAGAGAATCTGAACAAATTTAGTGCTAAGGCGGACGAAGGCATCTTCATTGGCTACTCTTCAACATCTGCAGCATATCGTATTTATCTGAAAAAGTCTAAGACAGTTGTCGAGAGCGTCAATGTAACATTTGATGAATAAATGGCTTCTGAACAACTCAGTTCAGAACCCGTGATCACTGGAGTATTAGCTTCTGGGCAGATCAGTCCAGAACCTGCTTCTACAGCGAATAATTTGAATAACGCTTCTACATCTATTTCACATTTATCTGATTTAGATTTGTTATTTGAATTATTTTATGATGAGTTTCTAGGATCTAATTTGCCTAAATCTGTTGTGACAGACAAGTCTGAAGACACAAGCTGCAATCATCCAGTCATTTCAGAAGTTATAACTGAACCTGTATCCCCCGTTCAGTCAGAAACTCATGTTCCATTGAATACTCCTACAGTTGAAGATGTACAAGTAAATGCAGAGCCAGAAGTAACTGTTTCAGTTGAGTGTGATATATTGTCTACTCAACAGCCAGAGTCTGTTGTTCCAAATGATGCTTCTGCACCTGAAACTTCAACTGTAAACCTCCCTCCTATTATTCAAACTGAAGAGTCTGATAGTGGATTTTTAGATGATGATCATGATCAATCTTCATCTACTCCACTCCCTCATGAGCATCGCTGGACTAAAGAGCATCCATTACATCAAGTAATTGGAGATCTCAACAAGCCTGTACAAACGAGGTCAGCGACTCTTAATCAATGTATGCATGACTCATTCCTCAGTAAGATTGAGCCAACGCGAGTATCAGAGGCTTTAGCTGATTCGGATTGGGTATCTGCTATGCAAGAAGAATTAAATCAGTTTGAAGCCCTGAAGGTCTGGAGATTAGTTCCAAAACCGGAAGGTAAATCCGTGATTGGCACTAAATGGGTATTCAAAAACAAGAAGGATGAAGATGGTATTGTCATAAGGAACAAAGCTAGACTTGTTGCCAAAGGTTACCAACAAGAGGAAGACATAGACTACGATGAGACGTATGCTCCAGTAGCGCGTATAGAGGCAATCTACATGTTTCTAGCCTACGCAGCTCATAAGAATTTCACAGTCTTTCAGATGGATGTGAAAACAGCCTTTCTGAATGGCATTCTTAAGGAGGAAGTATACGTGTCTCAACCAGAAGGGTTCGTCAATCAAGATAAGCCAGATCATGTCTACATCCTGGATAAAGCCCTATATGGTTTAAAACAAGCCCCTCGAGCATGGTATGATGTTCTATCTAAATTCTTGGTCAAGTCCGGTTTTTCCAAAGGTAAAGTTGATACCACTTTGTTCATCAAAAAGGAAAAAGCCGATACCATCCTTATTCAAATATATGTTGATGATATAATATTTGGCTCTACAAATCCTAAATATTGCAAAAAACTTTTCTAACCTCATGGTGTCACGTTTTCAAAAGAGTATGATGGGAGAGATGAATTTCTTTCTTGGATTACAAGTTAAACAATTTTCAACGGGGATTTTCATTAAACAATCTAAGTACATTTTGGATATTCTTCGGAAATACAAAATGGAAAATTGCAAACCAATTGGAACCCCGATGGCACTAGGTACTAAAATTAATACTGATCCTTCGGGTAAAAGTGTTGATGTTAGAACTTATAGAGGTATGATAGGATCGTTAATGTATCTTACATCTAGTAGACCAGATATTATGTTTTCAACATGCTTATGTTCTAGATATCAGGCTGCTCCTAAAGAATCCCATTTGGCTGCTATCAAAAGGATTTTTAGGTATATGAAGGGGGCTGCAGATCTTGGTTTGTGGTATCCTAAGGATACTGGTTTTCAACTGACTGCCTATTCAGATGCAGATCATGCAGGTTGCATGTTGGACAGAAAGAGCACTTCAGGTCATGTTCAATTTCTTGGAGACAAGCTCGTTAGCTGGGCATCAAAGAAACAATTATGCGTTTCTACATCAACTGCTGAAGCAGAGTACGTAGTTGCTGCCAGTTGCTGCTCTCAAGTATTGTGGATGCGAACACAACTGCGAGACTATGGATTCAAGTTTGATAAAATTCCAATATATTGTGACTCGAAGAGTGCAATCGCAATATCTGCTAATCCTGTCCAACATACGAAAACCAAACACATTGATGTCAGGTATCATTTTATTAAGGATAATGTAGAAAAAGGAACAATTGAACTCTATTTTGTAAAAACAGATTATCAACTTGCAGATTTATTTACCAAACCATTAGATGAAAAGAGATTTAATTTTCTTATCTCTAAGCTCGGTATGTTAAATTTGAAGACATAATAAGTTATTACCTAATATAGTTAAGTATTGTTATTTTTCATCATTTTCTTTATCATTATTTCTGAAAGATATCTGCACTTTAATAGTTTGCTTATGATATCAGGGGGAGAATGAGATGCACTTTAAGATGATCTACATTCTTTTGAGGGGGAACTTATCTAATTTCTGCATTTTATTTAACTGATAATTTTTTTTGTGATGCATGATTTTAGGGGGAGGATATAAATCACATCAAAAGGAGTAAGACTATGATTTCTGATTATTTCAGATCAGAACTCGTACTTTAATCGTTTTACTGCTTTATGTCTTTTATTTTCGAATAAATTTTGTGAATAAATTTTTGACTAGACTTTGAGACTTATGCAGGATGAGAGAGGATGACACGATCATATCATTTTGACTTAAGCATGACTTCATGAGATTTAAGACAAAGCTAAAAGGTAAATTTCTTATCTTAATCTCAAATGTATCTGAAAGAAGGACAACTTTCAGATATAGAAAACATGTTCTGAAATGTTCAAACCACTTCACGAATTTTAAACAGATTTTATAATTTGGAAGTGTGATTTTAAATGTTTTCATTTTATTTTTGTGCTTAATTGATAAACAAACCGTGTGTTTCCAAAGATTAATACTTGCGTATTGTCTTTTCTATATACTTTCAAGTATTCACACACACTGGTTTCAATTTTTGTTTAAAATGTTCTTACCATGTCTCTAAATTGAAACAATTTTTTCGATGGTAAGACACTCCTCTTGTAATTCAAAGAATTTTTTAGCGATATTTCATTTCGAAACGTTTTATTCAAGAATGTCTATATTTTTGTTTCGTATAGACAATATCCATTATTCTTGACCTTAAGCTTTGATTGTTATATCATTTCATTTATGATCATTTTCATACAATGTCAGATTTTCAAAAAAGCCTTTTTGCATTTATGTTCATTCATTTCATATACTTTGTTTGAAAATGCTTCAATGTCTAAAAATGCTCAAATCTTCATGATTATATTTCTGAGCATATTTACATCTGACATTTGTATATGAGCTTTAACTGTTATAGTTAAACCATTTGAGCAACACATGTTTTCATAGGAAATATGGGTTCTTTGTGCTAGGACTTCAATGAACTTCTATGAAATCACGTTAACCAGTGATTTCTACCCAAGAAGTTAATCCATAGAGATTGAGTGTGAGGAGTCTAAAAGAAATGAGTGTGGGTGTGATGAGGTAAAATGGAAAAGAGAGTGTGGTTAGTAGTGAGCTTAATGATTAAAAGAAAGAGGGTGTGAGATCAAAGTAAAAGAATATTAAAACTCTGCACCAACTACTTTCTGAGTCGGGCAGCCACATTACTAGCGTTTCACAATTCTTTGGTGAACGTTATTGAAACAGGCAACTAGCCCATGCTAACTCTTGACTTTCACCCCACCAGCCACTCATTTTCTTCTTAACAAGAAAATGTTTCACATTTTCAAGGGGACGCAACATATAATCTATCTGGTTTTCATTTGGAAAATCTGGATATTGAAAAAGAAAGAAGTCTGCCCCACCTTCGCACTTCAATCATGCACTTAGAGTCTATGTTTATCTATTGTTGTCTCAGTGGTTTACACAACTTTGAGCCTTATTGAAAAGCAATCATCGTGCTTAATTCTTTCTACACATGCACGAACACACAAGGAATTTGTTTCTTTGTCATAACATTCATAGAAATTGCCTTTGTGGTATTTCGATGATTGGATGGAAGCCCTGGGGGAGTGAACATCAAAAAAGCTCCTTTATATTGTGTATTCATTACACACAGTGACTTTGTGTTACTGACAGGCATTTTAACTGATTCATTTGTTGATTCAGGAGTTACATGTTCTTATTTTTTCTGGATTTGCAAAGATCTAGATGAATACTTGGTTATGGATCACAGAATCAGAGGCTCGGTTTAACATATCAGAATGGTCAAAGACATTTCTTGGAAGAAAAGTTTTGATGATATAGATGCTCAAATCATCAAAAAGGGGGAGATGGTATCAAGAAATGATAAAGTTTTGAGAGATGATTTTCAGAAACGTCCAAGTCAGAAGATTCAAAGTAAAGATTTGAAGAAGATCAAAGAATTTCTGAAGATGTGCTGTTTTTGAGGAAATTTTCTTTGAAGATTATTTGCTACAACAATCCGAGCTGATTTTGAAGATAATTTCTTTCCAAAATCTGAAAGTGTCTTGTGAAAGTTTTGGGGAGATTGTTAATCATTTGAAGACAGTTTTGGAAAGAATACCGTTAAACAAAAGGGGAGATTGTACTGACAGAGCTTAAAGTGATTAGATCTTTCAACAGTGATCTTGAATCCAAAGGGGGAGATTGTTAGAGCATAAATATGTTGGATACAAGATCAAGAAGACTGAAGGTCAAAGTTCAAGAAAGTCAAAGCTGAAGAAAGTCAACTCTTATTAAAGTCAAAGTCTTTTGTAATAAAAGTCAAATGTATTTGTATTTTTGTATTTTAGTTTTTTTTGTATTAGGAGTTGGTATAAATAGTCTTCTAATTTCTGTTTTAGTATTAGAGTTCAAGTGTGTGAATTGAACCGTGTGATTTAGAGAGAGAGAATACGTTTGAGAGAGAAATCTTGTAGAGAGAGAGAGAGAGAAAGAGTTTTAGAGAGAGAAAGTGTAATTGTTTAATTGAGAAGATTAATCAAAACAGGTAATTGTTTGAATTGTTTGTTTGATTACTTGTTAGTGATTAGAAACTAGAATATGGGAATAACAACACGCGGTTCATCAAATCCATGAACAACGCCGGGGCGTTTGTCAAACCAAACGGCATCACCAAGAACTCGTAATGTCCATAGCGTATCCTAAACGCGGTCTTCGGAATGTCATCCTCCTTGACCTTCACTTGGTGGTAACCGGAACGAAGGTCGATCTTGGAGAAACATCCCGCTCCTTGAAGTTGATCGAATAAGTCATCAATTCTAGGGAGTGGGTACTTGTTCTTCACGGTCACCTTATTAACTCCCTATAGTCTATGCACATTCTCATAGTGCCATCTTTCTTCTTCACGAACAAGACCGGTGTTCCCCACGGTGACGAGCTCGGCCTCACGAATCCCTTCTCGAGAATATCTTGAAGTTTCCCCATCATTTCTTTCATTTTGGATGGAGCCAACCGATACGGGGCTCTAGCTATCGGGGCCGCTCCCGGTGTTAGATCAATCTTGAACTCCACCTGACAGTTGGGTGGTAAACCGGGCAAGTCGTCCGGGAATACATCGGGAAATTCTTTAACTACTTCCACGTCTTCAAGCTTTTTCTTCTCCAGCTTGGCGTCTATAACATACGCCAAAAAGGATGGACATCCTTTCAATAAGAACTTACGCGCCTTTACCATGCTAATGATTGCTACTTCACCTTTTCGCCTCTCGCCGTACACGGTTACAGTCCCACCACTCAAGATCGGAGTTCGGATCAGTTTCTTGGCACAAAGGATTTCGGAATTGTTATCTGCTAACCAATCCATACCAATTACAACATCAAATCCCCTTATGACCATCGGCATTAGATTGACCGGAAACTCCTTCCCTTCAATCTCCAATTTGCACCCTTTCAGAACATCCCGGACCACGACTTGGTCGCCGTCCGCCAATTCTACCACTAAATTGTTCTCTAAACTACTAGTGGGCACAAATAACTTTTGACAGAACGAAATTGATACAAACGAAAAGCTCGCGCCGGAATCAAACAATATACACGTAGGTACGGAGTTTAGGAGAAATGTACCCGACACTACATTGGCCGAAGCCTTCGCTTCTTCGGTGGTCATTTGGAACGCTCTTCCCGTTGCTCTTGGAGGATTCGCCTTATTTGCTTCCTTTCCCCCGGTTTTCAGTTTCGGACACTCACTCCGGATATGACCCGATTCCTTGCATTCAAAGCATGTGATCCCTCTGACCGGGCAATCACGACGATTGTGACCCGACTTTCCACATTTGAAACAATTTGACCTGCCCGAGGAGCACGGGCCAAAATGCTTACTCCGACACTTAGAGCACCATCTAGCTTCATGTCCAGATTCATTTCCACGATAGTTGTTGTTGAAAGGTCTGGTCCTTCTTGAAGGTGCGGAATTCCCTTCCCACATCCTTTTCTCAACCGGTCCACTCCTCTCTACCTTGCTCGGGCCATAGGAGTCTTCTACCAACTGAGCCTATTCGATAGCTTCACGGAGGGTAGAGGCTTTAGACACTCGAACTAGATTTTTCATCTCACTTGGCAACCCTTTGGTGTAGGCCTTGATCTTTTCCTTCTCGGTCGGGACCAGATGTCCCACCAAACCGAGCTTATCCATGAACTGACGGTTATACTCTTTCAAAGACGAGTTCCCCTTCCTCAAACTCCTGAACTCTTCCTCTATTCGGTCCAAGGCCCACTCATTGCAAAATTCCTCCATCAATTTCTGCTTGAAGGTTGACCAACTCAATTTGGACAAAACCGTAACTTCCACCGAGGAGTAGTAAACGTTCCACCACATTAGGGCCGCCCCTCTCAACATCTGCGAACCAAATATTGCCTTCTGACTCTCTCCGCATTCACTTGATCTAAAGGCCTGCTCCATCTCTCGAACCCAGTTCATACACACTAGCGGATCATCGATACCCTTGAACTCTGGGGGTCGGCATCCAAGGAATGTCTTGAAAGTGCAAGGCTTAGACCCTTGCCTTACTTCCGGGGTTAGGGTCTCATTGGTGGGAATTACGGGTCCCGTGCCCCCGGATCCCACCACTATGACATTCTCTGCGACCGTTTCATGCCTACGGTTATTGGCATCTCGGTCTTCCAATAGCTTCATGAACATTTCTTGCTGTTGAGCCATTGCCGCGTTCATGGCCTGCATCATCCGATCCATCATTCTGGTCTCCGGAGTTGCCTCTTCAAGAATCCGATGAGTTGCAGCTATATTACGTTGGGGTATGTGCTCCGGTCCCCCGCCCAACGCGTTTATAAACGGTGGGGGCAGATTTGCATTGGTTACCCTTGGTTGGTCGACTGTAGACGCCGTTGTATCTTAACCCTCCGGTCGGTTCCGAGTATTAACCATTTTCTGCCACACATACGCGAGAATACAGATGAGATATAGATCATGGAAGGAAAAACCAAGAAACGTACTACTACACTCATTAATCATTGTAACAACGGTAATAAGCATGCTCACGTAAAACATCCTCATAATAACGTTAGCTAGGCGAAATTATGAACATGCGATACATAAGAATTTTCATCACCATTACTATAACTCTCAATTTATGTAGTTTCCGGTCGACTCTAAGACAATCCTATCTTAGAAGTTCTACCCAATCTCACTCAGTCATAACTTAATTTCACAGCTTAAGTCTAGGTATTCTACGTACATACCTAGTTCACTTAAACTAAAGCTATGATACCAACTTGTAACACCCTAAAAATTGGGGTAATTTAAAACTTAAAATTTTGGCAATATGACAGTTGTAAATTCATAAAAACCTGTTGGTACAAATACCTGACAAGGTATCCCAAAGTATCGCCCCAAACGGGGGAATACAATATATTGTGTACAAACTCAATGAATGAAGAATAAATATACGACAACCTAAATAATCTAGATTGTTCGATTAGATTACAGTTGGGTGTCGCTATTCTTCCAAAAGATAACTAATCATCATGTATACCGGTCTCTAGATCTCCCAAAAGGACCGCTCTCGATCATACGATCGACCACTCACTCCCGAAGGTTCCCGACACTAGGATTTCCTGTCATACACGACAACCAAAGAAACAAGTGTTAGGCTAAGGCCTAGTGAGATCGTATAGTCATAAGATAAAAAATAGAATGAAATCTCAACACAAGAATATTGCATTTTTCACAGCGCTCTATCAAATTGCTTCACCTGTCATTAAATAGGAAACACATTATAATCTCATCAACTCATTTATAATTCCTCCCAAGTCATTTGACTTGATTAGCATCAACCCAAACAAGATCTTTAGCTATTCGGGCACTCAACCCAAACCGGGTCTTTAGCCTAATTGACAATCAACTCAAACCGAGTCTTTAGTCTATTTATGACTTCAACCCAAACCGGGTCTTTAGTCTATTTATGACCTCAACCCAAACCGGGTCTTTAGTCTATCAATGATGGCAACTTAAGCCGAGACTCATGAACCAACATCAACCCCAACATGACCAAACATAAGACTTACTGGTCTCATATACATATGCTACATATTTTGGTCAAATAGTATCTCTAATACTCTCCATTTGAGACTTCACCCATAAGTGGGATTTTAGGTTAGTTCCACATAATCAAATAAATAGATAAGAAAAGTGCATATAAATACTAGCACATTATTGGACATGTGAAAAGTAGGAGAGTCAAGAAATACACTCACCTTGGTGACCCCTTACAAGGAAATCAAAACCCTAGGAAGGCAAGTGGAGAGATGGAAGCTTGAGAGATGGTTGCAAATGTACACTTCACAAGGACCAACCCTAGAGGAGCATTAAATCCCCATTAATGCACCTAGTAGATTCATAAATGAAGAGGGTGAAACTAGGGTTAGAGGCTTACCAAAATCGCAGATGAGAAACCCCCAAGTCTGCTCTCCAAAATCAATTAAACTGAAAATTCCCGAAATCTGATTTTTATACACCAACAGTCTGTCGACGACTATGACACGGCAACAGTGACATTGTCACTGTCGTAGGCATTGTCGCGCGGTTCCACCACCATTCGGTACAAACGGGGCGAGAGTGCCCCCCCGCGATAGTGACCATGTCACAATCGCAGGGCACAATCGCGGGACCTGTACCGTAAGTCTCAAACCCACGACGACTTTTCCCTCGCGATAGTGACACCCTGTCACTGTCGCGGGCAATGTCACGAAAACCCCCAAACTTCCAAAAACTTGCATTTTCAGCCCACGATGCTCAAAATAGATAAAATTGATATTTACTATTAACTCCCAACATTCAGAAGGTTCCCAAAATATGAAGAAAGTTACATGGGTTCTCAGAATTCGGTGTGTTACATTGAGTGTTTGTTCTACTCTGTGACTACAAATTGAGCTCTAAATCCAACTATTTCATCTGGGTTTTTGCCAATTTGTCAATTACTTGCATTTCTTGATAACTTTTTATTCAACTTTTAAGTGAATATATGGTCAAATTAGGGGTTTTTGTCAATGGGTTTTCAAGATTTGGTCATGTATGTTTTCAAAAAAAAATCCAAGCTCTAATAAGCAAAACTCAACTTAATCCACCTAAAATGCAAACCCAATCACCAAAATGAAAAACAAATCACGAAAAAACCTAACAAATCTTCAAACTTGATAACGAAAACATGGATATGAGATTGAAAATGAGTTGTTGGAAATAATTATCAAATACAAATGGAAACCCAAGTTCTGTTCATCATAGATAAAAAAGGAAATAGAAACTTTCAAATGCAAATGGAAATCACAAACTAAAACCTAATCTAGCCACTTTTACATCAAACCTTAGATCGTTCGTCGTTGGTTCGGTGAGAAACCCATAAATTAGAAGACGAGATTTTCATATCTGGACTTGGGTTGTCATCGTTTTTCCAGAAATCAAAAGACGAGATCTTCAAATTGTGAAATCATACCGTTGTTTCCATCGTTTCCCCAGAAATCAAAAGACTAGATCTTCAAACTGTGAAATCATACTGTTGTTTCCGTCGTTTCCCGCTAGTTTTTCGAATAAGAAGATGAAACATTGTTGCAATCGAAGTTGGTTTCCTTCATTCTCTAACGTTTGCCGGAAAATGTGGTGAGGCTGTAGTCCGGTAGGGTCTCCTAATGGTATGTTTTTCTTCCTCTTTTTGGGGCCTTATTTGGATACTGTTTGAGTGTATGGTGTGGTATGTTGTTTCTTTGGCCAAAAAAAAAGAAAAAGGAAAAAGAACGGGGGAGAAGGGGGGCATTCAACAACTTTGTTTGGGATAATGGGAAGGATTGGGATTAGATTTACAAAGTATATATTAATAATAATTAGTAATATATATAATACTAAATATAATATATAAATTTAAAAGAAAATTATAAAATGACAAAGATACTCTAGATTTAACAGAGTTAAATTTAACTTTTTTAGAGGTAGGGACTCAATTCATAACAAAATCAAAACCACAATGACCATACCTGAAATTATTTCATTTGAGAGAGCCAATCCAAATTTTTATATAACCACATGGACGAAATCTGTAATTTACTCTTTATTAAATGGATGTATCAAATGTTTCCTTTAATTGTTCAACTTTCCCCCAATGCCATCATCGATTCCTTTTCTCATTCTCTCTCTCTTTTCCATCTTCGTAGCACATGTCTCCCACACCCAATCGTTCCTCACTTTTCCCCCATTTCCCCTCCGATTCACATAAACCCTAATTAATCTCTCTCCTCCATACCCATTTCCTGTTTTTAGCCCTATCCATGGGATTGAAAGGATTTGTTGAAGGCGGCATCGCATCAATCGTCGCCGGATGTTCAACCCACCCACTCGATCTCATCAAGGTCCGTATGCAGCTTCAAGGTGAAAACGGCCACCAATCCACACCGGGAAACAACAACATCAAACTTTCTCGGCCTCCGCGCGTGGGTCCCATTGCCGTCGGGATGCGGATCATCCAGCAAGACGGAGCAACAGGGCTCTTCTCCGGCGTATCCGCCACCGTTCTCCGCCAAACCCTTTATTCCACCACCCGTATGGGTCTCTACGACATGATGAAGAACAAATGGACAGATCCCGAAACCGGAAACATGCTCTTGTGGAAGAAGATCGGCGCCGGATTGATCGCCGGCGGGATCGGCGCCTGCGTCGGCAACCCCGCCGACGTGTCCATGGTCCGGATGCAGGCGGACGGAAGGCTGCCGCCTTCCCAGCGTCGCAACTACAAAAGCGTTGTCGACGCTTTATCACACATGGCAAAAAACGAGGGGATTGGTAGTTTGTGGCGTGGTTCATCACTTACGGTGAACCGCGCCATGTTGGTAACTGCTTCACAGTTAGCTTCGTATGATCAGATCAAGGAGATGATCTTGGATAAGGGTTGGATGGAAGATGGGCTCGGGACCCATGTGTGTGCGAGCTTTGCGGCTGGGTTCATTGCCTCGGTGGTGACGAACCCAATTGATGTGATCAAGACTCGGGTGATGAACATGAAGGTGGAGCCTGGGAAGGCTCCACCATACGCGGGTGCGACCGACTGCGCCATGAAGACTATAAAGATGGAAGGTCCGATGGCGCTTTACAAAGGGTTTATTCCAACGATATCTAGGCAGGGACCATTTACTATCGTGCTCTTTGTTACACTGGAACAAGTCCGGAAATTGCTCAAGGATTTCTGAATTTTTATTTGTTGATTGATGATGATGACGACAGATATTTAGTGCTGGCGTAATTTTTTAATAAAAATTACCATAGTTTAATTTTTTTTGTTTTCATTTTTGAAAAAGTGAATAATAATGATATTATATCGTTAATTTTTTTAATGCAAGTGTTTTTGTATTGAGAAAAAACTATTAATTATTAATAACAATAAAACAAAAAACAAAAAGTTATGGGGCAGTTGCTATTTTTAGAGTAATGGTTAATTGTAAAAATGTAAATTTCTTTGAGTAGTTCGAGTAGATTCTCTAAAAAAAAAAGTTTAGGCTATGTAACTAATTTAACTTATCAAAAAAGAACATTAATTATTTATTTATAATTAAAAATTAATATATAATTATGAATATTAATGAGGGGTATAATTGGAATAATCATAAAAGTTCTCTCATAATCTTTTGTAACTGAAGCGAAAGGAGAGATGCGGATGTGGTTCGAGGGTGATTCGAGATGATTTCGGGATTGCTTCGGGGGGGCACAAACGCAACTAATTTTTTGGTTGTTCAAGCACAGGGAGACTGTGTTGCTCGATTCATAGCAGTCGGCTGTTGGTTTTGTTGTTAGTCGTGGATCGAGTCTTTAGGTCTTGTTTTTCGGTATTGAGTTCGTAAGAGTTGTAACCTTAGTGTGTTGTTGGTTTGTTTCTTGCAAACCTTTTGTACCAGTGGTTAACTCTTTGTAATTGGTTGGTGATAATCTATTTTGCTTTTCAAAAAAAAATTTGATCATCATAAAAATACATTATTTTTTATGTAGCAAATTAAATATTACATTTTTGTATAAAAAATGTGTATATATTATAATATAACACGTGACTACCATCGTTTGAAACTAAAATTTGAAATTAAACAAATGATGCGTGACGTAGCCGTTTTATACTTCTAAATTTCTAATACGTTGATTGTAGATGTGGGAAGTATATTCCAATTTAGACTTTTTCTTTTATTCATAAATCGTATTTTCAAAAATAATAGAAAAACAAATCACAAAAATATAAAAGGAAGTTGCTTAAAGTACTACTTAAAAAAAAAAAAAAAGAGTAAACTACGATTTTAGTCCCTTTGGTCTAAAGTTTATAACGATTTTCGTCCCTGATCTTTAAAAACTGTTTTTTTTAGTCCTCATGCTTTCCCTTTTGGTTCTCTTTTCATCCTTCATCAGACGCCGTTAAAAATTGGGGGTTAACCCACGTGCGAACAAGCTTTAAAATCCAAAAAGTGAAGGAAGCAAATTACATATTTAGTCCTCATAGTATACAGATTTTTACAAGTTTATCCTTTAAATTTCATTTATTACGTTATATATTCTACTTTTTTATACCTTTTTTTATTTATTATATTTTATACTACATTATTTATATATATATACATATACAATTAAACAAATTTAATTAATTAATAAAAAATAGTTGATAAATACTAATTTGTTTCACATTTATTCTAATTTCTATTATGGGTTAAATATTCTAATTTATATATATATATATATATACATATACCACTTTAATTTTGAAAACCATAGAAACCATCGATTTCATTGGTTAAGTTAATACAATTGTTTCATGAATTTGTAAGATTTGATATGTTGTTTTATATAATTGTTTTCTTGATGAAATTATTTTATATATTTATATTTTTTATGTAAAAATGATAAAGTTTCATCAGAATGAGAAAATGCATGAAACAATTTCATCAGAATGATAAAAATAGATGAAACAATTCCATTTTTACATAAAAAACACAAATATATGAAACAATTGTAATAACCAGGTTGATCATTGAGACTTTATTTTGGCTTGGAATATTATTAATCATTGAGACTTTATTTTAAGAGTTGATCCGTTTGTTTATATTTTTGTTGGGATGTTATATTTTTTTGTTGGGATGTTATATTTTTAAGGTTGTTATATTTTTGTTGAGAACACAAAAAATATAACATTACTTTGCATATTTTATAAGGTGCAAATTACACAAAGAAAATACAATATGTTCTTGTTTGATTCTTATTTTATATAATATACTTTGAAAACCTTCGGTTTAGAAAATACCAAAAACATGTATATAAAAAAGATGATCAGATACAAAAATTGACTTGATTTTGAATAATTCTTCTTAAATTTGGACTGAATTTAGGCAGGTTATCAATTTACAAACAAGAAAGTTGAATATTATCATCATCTAAGTTGAGCTTTATTACTTTCCAAAAAAAAGTAAAATAACCCACATTGTTTTTTTGAAAGGCAAATTTATTGAAAAACAAACAACCAATACAAGGGAAGAAGGGAAAGTTTGCAAGAAACAAACCTCCCCAAAAACCACACAGCAACCAAAAACAGATGCAAGCCACACCAAAACAGCAGGAACAAAAATAGACCGGTTTACGAGCAGATTTTTTCTCACATTTGAGAAAAGGAAATTGATTAATTTTGAATATTCAATTTAATTTTTTACAATTTACCAATCGGAGGTAGAGATAAAAGAATTTAACAAAATAAATAAAAATAAAACATAGAGTAAACTACAAATTTGGTCCCTATTGTGTGTTGAAAATAACACTTTTCATCTCTGTAGTTTTGAAATTACAAGATGACCATCGTGATTTGTAAAAACGTCCGGATTTGATCATTCTCTCTAATGGTCGTTAAAAAAATTCTCTTAAATGAGGGGCATTTTTGTTATTTTATCAATTTTCGTCTTTTTACCCAATAAAAATCAGATTTTATAATTTTGGTCCACGTGGTTTTTGATTGGATAAAAGACAAAAAAATCGATAAAATGATAAAATTGTCCCTCATTTAACGAAATATTTTAACGACCATTAGAGGGAAGAACCAAATCTGGACAATTTTACAAACCACGATGGCTATCTTGTAATTAAAAACTATAGGGACGAAAAGTGTTATATTCGACCAACCATAGGGACCACATTTGTAGTTACTATAAAATATAACAACAAATTTGGAAGCCACATTATTGATTTAAGAAGAGGGTTGGACCATGAAGCGGGCGGACCACACAACCAAATAAAGAAAAGCCAATAAAGGCATAAGACCGACATACGGCGGGTCCCACTTCGATGGACCTTTTACCTACCTCATCAATTCATATATTACAAATTTTCATTTGATTTGATTTGATTTTTTCTATTAACATAATTTATTACGATTTTGATAGAATCAGGTATTTATTTAAATAATGAATTGATTGAAAGTTACCGGGTAAGTTTCCCGGTCCTTGCCATACTCAATAAGGTAAATAATATTGGTAAGCACTTACCCAATAAACGTTTAACAAACGGGCCCCTTAGTCACCTTAACGCTTAGTGAATTAATAAACATTTGGTAACCAAGTGCATCAATGCACCAACACAAGCAGTCTAAACACATGCATGTGATTGTGCAGAATTTTGAACATTAAAAACTAATCATGTAATACTGAACATCCCTATGCATATCATACCTAAACATTGCACGAATACAACATATACATTTGAACATGTATGAGATCTCAAATATGAACCAAAACGGTGGGATCAGGGGGGATTCTATACACATCTAAACCTACAATGACTGCAATATGTATGGGTAACATGTGACTAGGGATGGAAACGGGGCGGGTAATGCATCCCCCGTCCCCACCCCGATTAATCCCCGTCGGGTTGGGGGGAAGGAATCCCCGACACGGGTACCCGTTTAGTAAAATAAATAAATAAAAATGTATTTTAAAAATTAAAATTATAATAAATCGTCACTTTATTAATTACCGATATTGAAAATAAAAATGTATTTATCATTTAATAATAAATGTATACATATATATAATATATATATATATATATATATTTATTTATACACACACTATGTATATATATTAAATAAATTAAAAGGTTTAATCGGGTCCGGATTAAGGGCAAGTAATGCCATACCCGACCCCGCTTCGGGTATGAAAATAAATCCTCGTCCTCACCCCGTTACCCGTTAAAGCGGGGAATCCCCGCCCCATTAGGGTCGGGTACCCGCGGATACCCGCCCCAATGGATAAAATTTCCATCTCATACATGTGACACACAAAGTACAAAGGTATCCTCATGATACATGTACAGATTTAATGCATATTCTCGATACCCTACCTACCACTACTGGCAAATGGGTACATGATCGTTGCCAAAACATTTTCATGTTTAACATAATTTGTAAAATACTAAACATGAATATCATGCTTTAGTTAAGTATATATAAACTAAAACAAGCAACATTCACACAATATTTCACAATAATTGAAACTGTAAAGTGTTTTAGAAAAATCACTTGAAACTCCCCTCAAACAAGTTTAGATTGGTTAGTTACCGGTTGCATACTAGCAACACAGGTCATATCATGATCTTGAGTATGATACTGACTACTAAACAAATATGTTGAGTTAACTTAGGGGCTGTTTGGCAGTTGCTGAATGGTTTAGTGCAGAATGATTAAGTGGTCCGAATGATTAAGAGGTTTTTATAATATAATGTAAAATGAAATATGGTTGTTTGCTAATTGTTCATAATGAAATCAGGGCTCTTAATGGTTAAGGGAGGTTCAGGATACAAAATCATTAAGAGAATTTTGGAACCATTAAGAGGCAACACTTTTTTTTGCCAAACAAGATTTACCTCTTAGCGATTCAGAGGTTGCCTCTTAATGGAACCATTAAGAGGTAAACAAACAGTCCCTTAACCTTCTATATGGATCTTATCATATGTCACGTCATGATTCATTTGTTTGAACAGGTCCTGGTCCTGCCTAGTCTCTTGAAGAATAATAAATAACCGATTGTAACCAGTTGGACCCAACTGGTCCCTTAACCGGTTCATTTGTGTAATTATATATTAACGATTTCTTTAATGACATTATTATTTAAATGCTAGAAGTGTACTCGCGCAATGCAGCTAGATACATCACGATTTTAATGTTTCATTTTATTTTCTGTTTTTTGTCGATTTAAATTACGATTTTGGATGGTTGTGAGATAGTGATAATGATTTTTTTATATAAATTTGTTTAATTTAGACTTAATAATATAATGTAATTTATTTTGGTTTAATAATATAATTTTTTTTATAAAATATTCTGTAAGATTTTTTAATTATATTTTAGATTTTTTATATCTAAAATATGGTGAGAGTTATTTTAGGGGAGTTAAAGTGGGAAATAATTTTAGTGGAGTTAAAATAGTTAGAGATAATGATTGAAAATTAATGAATAACATTAAATGTAGTACATACAACTTTTATGATTGTTTTTTAAGTAATTAACATTAAATAACGGTACATTAAACTTTAAGACTTGTTTTTAAGAGTTTTTTATACCATCTTTATAATATAGTATAAATTAACTATTCATTTAAGAATATTAAATATTTACTGTTAAATAAATATTAACCTTAAAATAGTGTTTGAAGTTGATATATATGCTGAAACATAAAATGTTATTTACTCGAATCAAATAATATTTTATTTATTTGATTATAAATACAAACAACTTTTTAAAGCTCAAAAGTTGTTCAATAATCGTAGATATTAAGTAAAATTGTTTACAACTCGTAAAATCGTAGTCTTTAATCATCTTTGTTTTCAATATCGGTTGATTGTTGTTATCATTGTCTTCCTTTGCTGGCGTGCTTCCCTCTTTGTTTGTTATATCGTCATCGGAAAAGTTTTTCTTTATGTTAACGGTAGGTGTATGGACCTACTTGCCCACTTCGACTAATGTTAATGGGTCCTTAGGTGCGTTTGGTACGCAGACAAGACAGGACAGGACAGGACAGGACGAAGCAGAACAGGACAGCTGTACAGCGTTTGGCAAGACATGACAGAACTGGACTAGACTGGTTAAATGACGAATTTACCCCTGATGAAAAATCATATATTACATCACATAACACTATTTTACATCACTAATATATAGTGCAATGGATTATCAAAAACATAAAACTAATTTATCACGATTGGATTTTGAATATGGAAATCAAAACCCAAATTTTAAGTTTCGGATTTTAGGTTGTTTCGGGTTTGGGTTGGTCGAGTTTCGGATTGATGTCGGTCGGGTTCGGATATTATATAATGCAAAAATTATATATAAATACAATCATTTTTTAGGATGAATACAATCGATTGAAATATTGATGAAATCGATAGCAAGTTTAAAATTTAGAAAATATTTTAACAGAGTATAATTTACAATTTTCAAAAAATAATTAGATATATATATATATATAGTATTTAAAATATAGATTTATGTTATTTCGGGTTTTCGGACGGGTTGGTGGCCAACGATCAAACCCAATCCGAACCCAAATATCCTTCCAAATGTTGGGTTTCGGATTATCGGATTTCGGGGTATTCGGATTTTGCAAAAACACCTTATTTTCGATTCGGATGCGGATGCGGATTTCGGACTATTAGGGTTTTGCACACCCCTAGCTTGGAGGCGTGGATGATGAGAAGACATGTTTTATGTCCTTGTTTTTAACAAATGGTATATTAGTCAAAATATTGTTGTTCTACTTAGTTCCAGGGGGTTGGAGTGGGACAAGTGTGTCACATGCTTGTTCCACTTAGTTCTAACGTGTCCCACATATGGTCACACCAAACATGGGACAAGTCTGTTCTATTCTGTCATATTACACCCTCTTCTGCATACCAAACACACCCTTAAAGAACAACCATGCAAATTCCAATGGCTTTAGAGGGACTCAAACCACAAAGGTCCAAGTATTATTGTCAGTAAACTTAAGAACCGTAGGTGTGGAAATTTCAACCTGAATTATTGTGTATTTTGTTTTCAATCATAGCTATGTTTTGTAATGGGTCTATATTATTATGTCTATTTTGTAATAATGGCTTATTTTAGTGGATAGCAGTTTATTTGGATCTTGCTATTTTTTATGTATCCTTTCAATTTCGGAAAGAAGAAACAAACGTATCATTATATTTTTCATTTATATATTTAGATAGAAAAGATTTACTAACATAAACATTTACTCATAATTTTCATCCAATTTTAAACAAACTAGTTAAAATGAGTTGTTAATTAACCTGAAATAAGGAAAAAGAAAATCTGATTGATATAATCTTAATAAGATTTATATTAAATAACATGATAAAAATAATAATATGATTACAAAAAATATGTATATTCAACTACCTGATACATTTAGTCATTTACGTAAAATTGTTTGAAAGATTGTTGGTAAAAACTATCATTTCTAATCGAGTAAACATCTATTACTTAATAAGAGATAATAAATAATTAAATATTTAGTTGCATGATAGATAATAGCAAGTGTTTATGAAATATATAACCTACTAATACTTTGTATTTATGTATTTGAGGATTTGTACCATCAATTTTTTTCTAACAAAAACTTAACATTTGATTCGTTTTAACGAATGAAAATAAAAACGGTATGAATATGTCGATGAATGAGAATAATTACATCCATTCCAATGTTTTATATTATCCTTTAATTACTTGATGTTGGGTAGGAAAAAACCATTCATCTTCGAAATAGCAACACCGACTCAGTATCTTCATCTATATCTTCCTGATTTCATCTCCAAACCCAAAAGATGTTGGCTTCTAGGGTTATTATACAAAATCGAAAAAATCAAAATCAAACAAACCAAAATTGAACACAACATCTCCAACACAATTGCTTCCTTCCTTCCCTCAAAAATCAATAAAAGCGAACAAACCAAAATGGGAAAAAACCAAAATCGAACAAAACCGAAATCAAAACCCAAAATCATGGATGTAGATGGAGATATTGCAAAAAATCGAAGAGAGAATATACTGTTCTTGAGAATCAAAACTATGAAAGAAAAAAAGAAAAGAAAAAACATTTATGAAAAGAAGAGGCAGCGTGAATTTTGGAATAAGATCTCATTCCCCTCAATTTGGGGTGAAATAGTTTTTAACCAATGTTCGAAATGGCGTGAGGTGTGGCGTGATGGCAAGGTCAAGCCTCAAGCCTTACAAGTTACGGCAATGCATTGGACAACAAATTTGTATATAATATATATGTATATATACGTGTGTGTGTGTGTTTATGTTAGTATCTTGAACAATAATGAGTGAGTTATTAACAATTTAACTTCATATAAAACGTAAACAAAAGAATTTCTAAATTCTAATCGATAGGCCAAATTCTAATCGAATTTAGAAGTGCACATATTCGAAGAATCGAAAATACATATTTGTAACGTCATAACGCGCCATAATGAGCTCGACGTCTTGTATCAACGCCAAGAGGGTAAGCGTGGTGGGCTGGTGGCAAGGCCACACCTTGGCGCCATGGCACATTTTTTTAGAAAATTGTTTTTAACCCATACAAGTTAATCATTAATTGCATAATATAATAACAAACATTTCAATCATTCCATTTTCATTCCCTCTCTACACCAAGGACTCTCAATCATTTTTATTTCATTCATTACCCCTTTGATAAAATAAACGCTTTTATCATATTTTAAATCACTGTTACAAACAAGTCTTATGAAATCCCTTGAAATACCAACTTCCTCAATAGAATTTCTAATTCAATGTTAGCATGATTCCAATTCCCGACTTTTCCTTAAACCAAACACGAGATTGAAATGAAATCTAAATCCAAATCCCACCAAATCAACAACACAACCCTTAAATTCTACTTCAGGTCAGACATACCAGGCCTGTTTGGTTTGTTCTGGTTTAGTTTTATAGAGTAAAAATTTACCTTACCAATTACCATATTTTCTTCTCTTAAGAACGAGTTTTTTTTTAAAAGGGTGTCCTAGGCTATACCGTAGACTAATTCCTTGGCAAATTATGATCGTAAGACATCAGCCCTGATTAAACTTCAGTGGCCACAATTGTTGTGTACGACTGGATTCGAACCCTGGACAGATAGGATATTCCACCACATCCCCTAAGGCCTTAACCAGTACGCCACAACCCTTGTGGTTCTCTTAAAGAAGAGTTGTAGGTACCAGGAAAGAAAACGCATATTACATTATATGTTTACTCTGTGTGTGTATATAGATATAATATAGGAGTTGTGGTGAATTTGATGATAAGATTGATGGTAGTTGTATATATAATAGCCTAAAGAGCTACTCCATAACATCATAGTTCCAATGTTTTATAAAACACAAAACAGTTTAGACAAGAACTCACCTCAAAATATTTGATTTCTCGATATTCAACTGTAAAGGAAAAAGACGCAGCCTTGAAGTCGGTATTTATTCACATACAAGCATACTACTAGAACCAAAACCTACTCCAATGCAATCTAGACTTGTATCAAAAGATGGTTTCAGTGATCTCACATATCAACTTTTCGACCCCAGCACTTGTTGCTTAATCTCTTCGATCTTTGATGCCAATTCATCTCTGTTTCTCTGCAAAATGTAAAATCGATACCAAGATCAAGCTTCTCTAAATAAACCCTTTTTATTCGTTATGTTATTTTCTTGAAAACGGTCAAGAAACTCGCACAACCTGATACAACTGGGCTAATGGCCAAGTAGTTTTTTTTTGTGGTTATGTTAACTCACAGATACACACACACACACACACGAAGAAATAAAGCACTCTTGCTTCCGTACCTTAAAGAGCAAGTAGCGTGAGCTGAACCAGATAGTGTAGCCGAGACCCACCACTTCCATTAACTTGGGAAACTGATAACAGGAAAATGGAATCAAGTTTTTTGTATAAGACAGAGGTTAAGATGTATCAAGATTTTACTTTACCAAGTACAAAAACTAAATAACCCACCAAAGGTATATTATCGATGGCCCCAACTATGGATGCGGTTAACCACAGGGCTGCAATGCCACCAACACTGAGCAAACCGATTGAGAAGGAATCTTCAAAATCCAACTACAAAAAAAGGACAGGAATGTTGGTAAGTACACGGGTAGTAACAAATTTTCTGATGACTGCATCAGAATCACTCTAGTAACATTTAATTGGTGAAATATTAATCACCGGATGGTAGCCATAACATGACAATTTATTTTTTTCCTTGCAGAAATAGATATGCTGAAAGTTGTATTGCCACCAACCATAAACTTCCACACAAAAAGATCAAGACAAAATGAATTGCAAACATTTATAATATGAGATAGGCACCAAAACTTCAGACTTCAGAGAATAAGGTACTCAAAGGCAGTAAAGTTTTTAGTAACCATTACACTAATGCATTAAAAGCCAATCTTGTCTTATAGATTGATAATGGACATTAAGAGTCACAATTGAAACATGAAAAAGAAAAAATTGATAAAGGCTCGTTGCGATGCAAAAGATTCAATTTAAATCTACTAGATCAGGTTCTTTTCTATGAAGCTGTTATAAGACTACCCAATTAAATGGAAACCCTTTTCCCAAAAAAATTAAATGGAAACCAAAGTACATGAATTACATTTTACTAGAGTCAGTACAAGTAGGAGAAATTCACATGTAAGATCATGAAGGCAGGTACACAGTTCAGAGAAATACCCATGAACAAAACCATACCTCTACTTTGAGTTGATTTAGAAAATCAAACTGAGGGAACTGATCGTTCGCCACATTGTCATCATCTTTGAATAGACCAAATCCTCCAAACCCACTCTTCTCCTCAGGTTGAACTTCATCATCCGTCACTTTACTTTCAGGTTCTTCTTCGACATACTGATTTGTCTCGTTTGATGCTTCCTGATCAGGAGTTGTTGCTTTTATGGATGAGTAGTTAACTATATCCGGTTCTTTTTTCACATACTGATTTGCCCCACTTGATGTTTCTTCAGATGATGTAGCTTTTATAGAAAAGTAGCTGTAATAGCGTGATCCTGTAAAACGAAGATAAATGAGAAAACTAGTCCTTTCTGTGAAACAACGATATCCTAGATAGTGTGTATATTTGTTCATATTACTTCCTTCTCACATCAAGTGCAACAATATGATTTACAATGCACATTTAGTCAATTTTATATGAACCTTTTGCAAGAACTTTCCAGTAAACATAGTACTTATAAGTTTGAAGTAAATATTTAGCGAAATTGTGAAGCAAAATGCGTGAATCGCTTAATATACTACTTTTCAACACCAAAATCATTGGTCTTCACATCAAGCATCTCAAAATTCATCAATTTGGTTGAAAAGAACGTACATAGATACAAGGTAATGAATACTCTAAATTTAGGGTTAACAAGTCCACGTATCAAACTAGGATCGATGCCAAATACGACAATTTTGCGTGCTAGATCCATGAAATTACACATTTCCTAGAGAAACACATTCAAAGATATCCAAGCCTGCATACTCGCATGTGATCTTCAAAATGATTATTAAGTGTTGTATTTGTTGTTGTTCCCTTGTAAATCTAATGGCATGTAATGATTTCTGATTAATTTTAAAGACTATTGAACAGCAGCAGAAAATAAAGAAACCAACAGAAATGTTAATGAAATCTAGGGTTTAGGGTAGCAACAGAGTGTTGTAGTTGTACCTGGATAGTTGCGAGCAATGGAGTCGGATTTCAAAGGGAGAGAGCATCTCCATTGGAGGGCAGGTGTGTAAGGTGTAAGATTTGGTAGACGATTGGGGATGCAGCAACGAGTAGAAGTGCAGAGCTCCATTGTAGTATTTGTTGTGGAATGGAAGGTTTTGGGGGTTTTAGGGGTTCGAGTAGAATAGGGTTCTGTATTCATCCCGCCCGGTATTTAACAAATAAAAATCAAAGCAACAATATCACCTTTAAACAAATTAACGAAAAAGATAACAATAAAAATGTAATGATTTGTTATATTATATTATATTATATTATATGAGGGAGGTTAAAGGAAAAACCTTAAAAAATGGAAAACTGAGGAACACTTGGTAGTCATTCATCTAGATGGTATGCACTTATGTATACAAGTAAATTAAGGTGTTTTTTGGTTTTATGCACTTGTGAATGTTATAAATTACTTGTATGCACAAGTGCATACCGTCCAGATAAATGACTATCAGGGTGTTCCTTAGTTTTTCGTTTTTTTTCGTTTTTTTTTTAAAGTTAACCTGACCCTATATTATATTATATTAAATCAAATTATATTATATATTTTTTATTATGATTTACATTTATTATTTTTCAATACACCAACCAAACGCCCCTTAAATTTATCTATAAATAATTGTTACTATAAAAAATTAAATTGTGTTTTATGGCGCACACTCTTTCTGTTTTTTCTTTTTTAATTTTATTTTATCATAAAACATTTGAGATAATTAAGTATTATGAGAGTGTTTTCGATAAATATTTTAAAATAGAGAATTAAAACTTAAAATCTCTAAAATAAATTGTACATATTATCTATATTATTAAAATTATAACATTAATTATATTATTAAAATATTTTATAATAATTTAAGAAAATATTGTTTCTCCATCGTAAATATTTAACATCAAAATTTCTTATTGGTTTGAATATAAAATAAATTGTTTGTCTCTCATGGTAATATTTTTTGGGAATTTTTCAAATTTGGAAAATTTCAAACTCTTTCGTGCTTTCTCCATTTTAGAGAAAGTTTTGAAAAATCTTTTATACAAAAATTTACCTAAAATATGCATTTTCTTCATTTTTCTTAAAGTTTTTAAGAATTTATTGGAGCAAAAATTTGTCCAAAATCTATATTTTCTCCAATTTAAGGGGTGTTTGGGATTGCTTATTTAAAACAACTTATGCTTATTTTAAAAAGTGTTTATTAGCTTATGCGGTGTTAAACCGGAATTTTTAAAAAAGTGTTTGGATTAGCTTATTGTGGTACCAAATCGTAATAAGCTAATAAGTTGTTATTTAAAGGTGTTTGGGATTGCTTATACATATAAAATAACCAAAAAAGTCATAAACACTTTTCAAATAAGTTGATAAGTTAAAACCAAATGACTTATCAAAAAGTGTTTTTCAGCGGTTTGGCACCGCTATAAGCCATTTTAATTTTGGGAAATTGACCGAAATGGGCCAAACCGGGAGAAGGATTGGCCTCTTAGCCATCCCTCTCCCTGATTTGCAAAAATGTCCAAAGGGACGCACCATGAGTCCAAAGGGACGTACCATGAGTCCTAGGGCGCACCATGAGCCCCTAGGAGAAATTACTTGTTTTCATTAAGACTATGTGTAGGGGCTCATGGTGTGTCCTTGGACTCATGGTGCGCCCTAGGACTCATGGTGCGTCCCTTTGGACTCATGGTGCGTCCCTTTGGACATTTTTGCAAGTCAGGGAGAGGGATGGCTAAGAGGCCAATCCCTCTCCCGGTGTGGCCCATTTCGGTCAATTTCCCTTTAATTTTTCCCCATCCAAACACTCAAAAGTGTTTATCTCCAGTGCCAAATCGCAATAAGCTAAAAAGCACCTTAAATAAGCAATCCCAAACACCTCCTTAAAGAATTTATTGGATATGTTATAACAACTAACTAAGGGTGTACAAAAAAACTTCAACCCGCGAAACTCGCCCAACCCAAACCCCTAACAACCCAATTAACCCCAACTCGCCCAACTGTCAACCCGTAAATTAAGAGGGTTGAAATTGGGTTACGATTTGTTTAACCCGCCGCTAATATATAATTGTTATAAAATTATATATATTTATAGGGGTGGTTTCAATTGGAAACCAAATTTCATTGGAAACTTTGGAAACCAAATTTCAACCAATGATCTTTTTAATCAATGGTCAAGATTCATTTGAATTATATATGGTAATAAATTAATTAATTTATTAATAAAAGATAATAATAATATGTCAAAAGGGTAAATGTGTCTTTTTCTTTTGTGTTTCAAATTTGGCAACAAAGATGAAATATGCTTACATATAGAAAAACGTACATTTCTTAAAAAAGAGAGAGAGGGCATATCAAGACTACCTTTTTATTACATGTTCATCAATATGCAGTATGTAAAAACTCAAATAAGTTTCATTAAGTTTCATTACCATTATTGTTTCATTACCTTTCCATTATGTCTCACTATATCAAATCTGTTTCATCAGGTTTCACTATATTAATATTTTGTTTCATTACCTTTCCATTATGTTTCATTATATCAAATTTGTTTCATCAAGTTTCACTATATTAACATTTTATGTTTCATCAGGTTTCATTATATCAAATCCATTATGTTTCACTATATTAATATTTTGTGTCTGGAGGTAATATTAAAGATTTCATTTGAATATTAACTTTCATTCATTGGATTAATCAATAACTGATTCATAAGAATAAAAAAAAATTTTGATTTGTAACTTGTATATAAATCAATTTATATATATATACACATATAATACAAGAATAAAAAACAACTAGTCTATTTAAACAAATTTATAGCCCAAACTATATTATATACATTATCTATTACTACCTTATAATGCATATAGTCATATACATCTAAACTCTTAATTACAATACATCAAGCATGAGATACAACCATTTTATGCATAGAATTCAAAAAACTAAGAATTTACAAGCTAGAAAACGTAATGTACACCTTGTTGATGCACCACCTCCTAAACCACCAAAACTGAAACTGTGAGGCTTACTTTCTTAGTTCTATCTTTTTCTCCAACACTATTTCCAGCTTTCTTCCTCTTATTTGGCATGTTCAACCCACTCTTTTTACGTTCAAACTCCCATGGATGCTAAATTGAGCTCTCACCTGCAGTAAACGGATACAGATGGTAAAACCAACACACAAACCAAGCTACACATTATGCACTAAACTAAGAATACTTTCAAACTATCTTTCTTGACTAAAAGAGTTAATGTACAAAAACCTTCTTGTTTTGTGAATGCTTTTACCCAAGAGTCTTTAACATTGTAGCCAAGAGTCTTTGGCTTCTGATGTAGTATATAAAAAGATCCCTGGTTTACAATTGTAGTATATAAAAAGATCCCAAACACTCACCATTTTGCTCCCAACGGCTCCAGCTCCATTTTGCTTTGTGCAGTAAGGTAAAAAACCCCAAATTTTTGCTTATTTTCTTACAGCATATCAAATGGTTGCTTTAACAACATATCTTGTAGGTACGAAAGAAAACCTCAGCATTGAAGCTCTTCTCTTTACTCTGCTCCACTTTGCTTTATCTCCATTTTTGCTCTGTAAGGTACGACATCCCCTACACCCCCTTCACCACATCCTGAGATAAGTAGTTCAAAAGGAGAAAGCATGGGTCTGAAGTATGGTAGAATGGTTTTAAAATTCCTATTGTAAGTTATGCTTTATGAGATGCTTAAGAAATGCAGGAGTTAAAAAAGTTTTTCAATTTGTACAGCATGTTGTCTGACATGTACTTATAAAGAAATCTTTTTAGCTTTAAACGCAGTACTTTTGTCTGTGCTTTTGGCGCAAATCAAAAATTAATAAAACAAGATTGCTGGTTGTCTTCATTGTATAACCAAAAAATTATCTAAAGTCCTAACTCCTAAATATAAAAATACGAAATATCCGTAAACCTTAAGCTGGCCGGAGTTGATTTGTGTATACAAATGCAATACATAATGCTCAATCAACTGTTCTTCACATATAGCAGCTCCTGAAAATGGAAGATAGGCCCAAACAAAAAACAAGAGAAGATGTGCAGGTTATGTGGCTCGACTAACAAACGGATGAAACAAACAAACTAATCATACAACATCATTGCAGAAATCGAACATAAGAAGCCATAACATATACGTGTCATCATATAGATCTATATAACATGAAACAAAATAGATCTAGAATAAACAGATTTTTATAACATAAGAACAACAGGAAAAATGTACGGTCAAATAGAAGAAAAAATATCTTGGATAATTCGGCTAAACCCTAACGATCGAATTTTGACCTACCATATCTTTATACTACTTTTCTGTCTTAGAGAATGAGCAAACTTTGTATCCTGTATATTGAAGAAACTTCACATAGTTGAGACTTGAGAGGTTTTGTATAGAGAACATAAAGCAATTATTGCTGCATTGTTAAACCATTAAGATTCAATGTTACCTAAAACTGGGATATATGAAAACAATTACTATAATCTAAAAATTGGGAATATAAGATTCAATGTTACCTGATCCAAAAACCACCAATAACGAATCAAGAACTGTAGCATGAGTCAAAAAAGTCAGAGAAGTTATAGAGAATGGTTATCCGAAAAAAAAACAAAACCAAAATACGTTGGATGAGGAACAGGAACACATAAAAGACACACACGAACAAGAACATGTAACACATAATAAAAACACACAAACAAGAATTGTTGTATCATAATAAAAACAGTAGCTTCAATCGTTATTAGTGTTTTGTTCAATCGTTCAATAACAATCGATAGCTTCAATTGATTGAATAAAAACACAGGTCAGAAGTACCTTATCGATTGAATAACAATTTCTGAACACATAATATAAGAAATACCTTATCGATTGAATAACAATTTATGAACACATAATAAAAACACAAAAAACAGAAGCTTCAATCGATCCATTAAAAAAACAGTAACTTCAATCGATAGTAACATAATGTTCAAGATCAACTGCTGTTTTTTGAAGCTTTCCATCGATAGCTTCAAAAAACCAAACATAGCTAACTAATTTCGATTTGATAAACAAAAATTGATCATAGCTAACTTTATGGATGAAATCAAAAAACTGAACAGTAGCTTCAATCATTCTTCTGTCAAAATCGAGTGGTAGATGGAGAAGAAAATGTTAGCAAAATCGAGAGGTAGACCGTAGATGGAGAGAAAAAGCAAGATCTGAAAACGTTAGCAAAATCGATTTTGTTCTCAATTTCATACCGCAAACCAGATCGAAGAATACAAGTCGGGAGAGATGGAGAGAAATGGAGAACGAACCAGATGAGAGGAGCGGGTTGTTCTTCTCTGGCAAGAGATGCGGCCGGCGAGAGATGGTAGCAGAGAGCGTCCACAAAGAAGAGAGGAGGGTGTCGTCCAGTATATCAGGATGCGATTAGGGTTAGAAAGAAGGGCAAATATGTAATTTAATAAGTGGTGTTTGTTTTAAACTTAATAAGCTTAATAGTTGGATAACTTAATTTATTAAATTATATTAAGGTGTTTGATTTTAACTTAATACTAAGAGATTGCTTAATATGTTAAGTTACCATATCCTATCTTAATGTATTAAGTTATATATTTTTTTCCAAAATTACCCTTGTCCTAAAATTTTTAATTACACGACCCATTAAAAATTAAATAGTTTACCAACATCCATAAATTAAAAAAATTATAATCAAACAATAATACTTTATTGTTTTAAATATATTTTAAGTTATTGAATTATTAATTGGTTGAATTCATTTTATTTATGTTATTTTAAATAGTTCATATTATTATAAATCTTTGTCATTTTAAATATTTATCAATTATTTTCATTCAACGCTTATGTAGATATAATGTTAAAATGGTCATTTTAGTTGTTTAGACTATTCATTAAGAAAAAAATCAAACAATAACTTATCTTGATTTATTCAAGACAAATTAATACTTAAATACAACTTAATAGATTCAGAACTTAATGTATAAAAAATCAAACAACCCCTCAGTTTGAAATGACTTATCAAAAACTGCTTATTAGCGGGCTGGAAAAGTCATAAGTCTTTTTTGTTTTTCCCAATCCAAACACTCAAAACAACTTATTTGTTGTTTGAAAGCGCAATAAGTTAATAAACAATTTTAATAAGCAATCCCAAACACCCCCTTAGCGGTACATAATGCTTAAATGGTTGTTTTTAAGAGTTTTTTATGCATGTTTTGCGATTATTTTCCTATATATCTTATAAATAAACATATTTTATGGTAGTAACTGTAGTGCAAATAAATCATACTAACCTATAAAAAATTGAGAGAAAACGAGAATAATATGAACAAAAAACATTAGTGCCAGAAAAGTTATTTGCTTTAGAATTGTGATTCACCCGCGATGCATCGTGCGGGTAGACAACTAGTATATATATATATAATACATTTTACTTAACCGAACAAACTAATGGAGACTTGTTCGTGTTCGTTCATTAAACTTAACCAAACAAATGAATGAACACGAACGGTAAAAGAACGTAATTTTTTGTGTTCATGTTCGTTCGTTAAGAAAATGTGTTTGTTCGTGTTCATATATGTTTGTTCGTTAAGATGCTAAATGAACGTAAACAAGCGAACATAAACGAACGAACACAAATGAACAAAAAAACAACATCATTAATCATCATTTCGTTCCGAAATAACATAACAAAATAAAAAATCGGGTAAATTTATGAGTAATAAAAAAGTAATTCTTAAATTTTAATATAATTAATGATTTTACATATTAATATCATAATATATATATATATATATATAAAAACAAACATAAATAAACATATATTAACGAACGTAAATGAACGAACAAACTCATTGTTCATGTTCGTTCATTTAACTAAACGAATAAAAAAATGTATTCATGTTCGAGCAATTCTTAAATAAAAGAATATAAACGAAATTCTCCCGAACGGTTCGCCAAACGTTTGGTTCATTTACAGCCCTAACACTGCTAAATGCTAACCAAATAACCTCTTGGTTCGCTAAACGTTTATATATTCTTAGTAGTATTTATCGTATTTCATTTTACAATTTTAAGTAAACTACTAACCCGCCCAACCCGCCATAAACCGCAAGGGTTGGGTTGAGTTATACTTTTGAATGAGTTGGGTTGTGTTGAGTTTTTCCAAACCGCTATAATTAGGTTGAGTTATAAAAATGTCCCAAACCGTCCAACCCAACCCGCGTACACCCCTACAACTAACCCATATACATTATTGGTTTTGAAAACGTTTTCAATGAACATGTGTTTAAATCATAAACGATTTTCATTTTAAAATTGTCTAATATGTATTAGAGTCGTTTTAGATCAAATTACACAATATTATAATGAAAGCAACTTAACATCAAAATTGGGGGTCGTTTTACCAATGTTTACGGGATAAGTGTTGAGTCATCACCTTTAATTACCTTAGTAGGTAAGAGCATTTTCAATAGATTCTCCAAAATAAATTTAAAATAGAAAATCAAATTCAAAATCTACACAAAAAATTACATTCAACTTTAAAGTTTTTATTTTTTATTTTTGGGGATTACAAACATTAAACATATATTATTAAAATACTCATACATTTAACAAAATTTTATTTCTCTTTTTTAAACATTTAATTTTCAAGTTTTGTTATTGGTAATAATATAATAAAATGTAATTCTCTCTTATAGTAATCATTTTGTGGAATTTGAATTTCAAACATTCTCTTATACTTTTACCATTAATTTTAGATAATCTGTTGGAGCAAAAAAGTTTCTCAAAATCTCCATATTCTCCATTTTGTAGAATCTGTTGGATGCTCTAAGATTATTAGTCATTAAAATGATATAGTAACATTGTTGGTAAGTGTCTCTTAACCGATAAACGTTAACCGGGTAAGAATCACTAGGGGTGCTCACAGTCACGGGTTGGGTTGGCCGGGTTGAAGACACTTGAACAACCCAACCCAATGTTTACGGTTTGAAAAATCTCAACCCTACCCAACCTAATCAAAAGTGCAACCCAACCCAACCCAACCCAAACCGTGCGGGTTGGGTTGGTCGGTTTGAAACTTTAATACTGTAACACCCTCAATTCTAGAAATAGCAACAAAATAAAAAATTTCTAAATACATCGATAAATGAATCATCTACAACCACAAATTATTATTTAACCTCAATGCACACAATTCATTCTATACATACAATCTATAATAAGGACGAGTGCTATTAAAACCCAATAATAGTCACTATCCTCAAACTGCGGAAGACTTCACCAACTATTTACACTTGCACAAAGTTAAAGCTCAATTCTTCATAGCTGCCAGAACCAAACCCCAACTGAAACCTGATGCACATGCCGACAAATAAAAAATGTAAGGCTTAACGCCTAATGAGCTCAAGAGTTTTCAACATATACAAATAAATCGTTTAAAGAAAGAAGGATGCCATTAAAAATCATAATCTTTCAAAATGATATGCTCCGCTTACGAAAACGACTCGTTTACCAATAAATATGCATTTTAAACAATAGAGACACCGAATTAATCATTTAACCAAACCAAACTGTTTTACAGACTAAGACCCCAATATAAAACATTCTTTCGTAAACTTAGATTTAACCCAGAACTTGCTCAACATGAGAATAAAGAGAGGACTCCCAATTTTATAAAACGCGGGTAAAATGTTATACCTCGAAATACTCAACACGGGTAGAACATGATACACAACTCATAAACCATAGATGAAAATCTATATAAACAAACATTGTCGTGAACACGGACATTAGACCCAAACTCACACGACCATAAAATGGACGAAATCAAATAACAAAACATGAAAATGACGCATTCCATTCAAACCTTAATATACGTGGGAAAGACCCAATATTAAGGCCATCATTTGTCGTCAACCACACAAACCAAAGTTGGTAAAAATATGACATTAACTTTTAAAATACCACGGATCTACGACGGAGAGACCCGTATACATTGAGAATAGAGGAACACGCAAGTAGGCCGCCCATACAACTTCCTCGCATGTCATCTAAACGTTTCCATCTTGGGTGGCGAGAACACGTGAATGGGGCCACCCGTGATGTTATTGGATTTCACCACATATCCCGATCCTAGTTCCCATGCCATACCAGACATCACAATCCTCAGACCGTTTGTTGCCTCTTGACATACTCCGTCGAGTTCAACCCCAAGGTCTTATGGACATGGATGCCTATCCAATCTAGACGAGTTTCAACTCAGCGGCTCGAGCCACCTATTGCCTACTCGCTAGCAAACCCAAGCGGTCATGTAACACCCTAAAATTTGGTAAGAGCAACTAATAAAAAAAATCTTGATATAACAACAATTATAAAACTACAATCTTATATACAGAGACTAATTCGAAGTCGGGTGTCACTTAACCCCAAAAGTAAGTTGCTCTTTCCTAAACTAACGCGGAAGACCTCACCTAGCAAGACGCTTCTCGAGCTTACAACCAACACTCGCCTCTTCAAAGTGTCGCTAGCACTAACCCAAAACGGTACCTGATGCACATGCCGACAAAATAAATTGACTCCCGATTTATGACAATGTAAATAATACTTCATATTCCAAAACACCCCAAAACGCGGGTAGGGATTAATACTCAACCCACAAAACATGGAATGAACATATGTATGCAAAATGTAACTGAAAACAAATATATAAAGACAACCCAAAGACAACACCTTTCGGTGACGGGGGAAATCCGATTCCGCATAATGCGACATGCACAAAGTAAGCCACACATTACGTTAAACTGGTATTAAATATCGGGCTCAACATCTTTCAGAATATACCCATAAATAATAGCACGGAGGACTTACACCATACCGAAGAAGCCAAACCGTGCCTCAATGGGGATTAACTAGCGTTCCACCATTGGACAAATAATAAAGTATCGAGCTCAACATCTTTCAACATACACCCATAGATACTGCACGAAGGACTTACAATCCCAATCCTATGCCAACGTGCCACGATGTGAGAGGCTAGTCGTCCCAATATCGCCCAAAATAACAAAAGAGCTAATGGATCCATAGCAGACGGGGCTGAAACATTACATGACTCAAAACAAATGAACTAACGCATTCAAAACATGTAATTCCCAAATAAGATGCAATAAATGCAAATCATAACCAAGCGCTCTATAATGAGCTATCAAAACCGGACAAGTGTCCCCAAGACCCAACAAAATCTAAGCCGAGCCATAAGCTCAACAAATCCGAAAACCCAACGTTGAAAATCATAAAATGAAATCAAACGTAAATGACCTGAAATAATGCAACCCATGCTTCAACTCACACAATTAACTCCAACACGATTTAAATCGGGACAAAACATTTTCCAAGTGGATCTATACATTTTATCTTTTCAAATCATCCCATGACACCCAATAAGATGCATTTATACTCGAAAATATACTTCATGAAATAAATCATTTAGATACCTAAAATATATGATTTATTTATCAAAATGCACAAAATCCCCAAATGTGGGTGTTTTATAAGTTTATAAAGTTGGATACTTTCAAATAGCCAAAACTTATCAGATGATTAGTAGTTAACAATTTCATATAAAACATGTAAACACTTTAAAATAGGCATTTTGGCATGTACACCGTTTTCACAAATCAACTTGAACTCACCTTACTAGATTTAGGTTAAATCTAGATTTTACCCCTAAAACTCGAATCTCCAAAGATGAAGGCTTGAATCTCCAAGAAAATTTTCTAGATCTTAGATCCAACACATCTACAAGATCACCTTCACCACACAAGTCAACAAAATCAAACCCAAGATGAAGGATGAAAGGGAAAAGGATGAAATCATCAAACCTTAGCTTAACATTGAGAGGGATGAGGAGCTTACCACCACAAAATAATCTTGTATACTCCAATAAACTTCCAATATCTTGCTAAATACTTGAAGAGCTCTCAAAAACGAAATCATGGAAACTAGAATCACCAAAAACGGAGTTGGGATGAAGAAGATATGAAAAAATGAAGTTTTAGGGCTGAAAATCGGGTTTTAAGCTCGAACAGGTCTCCGCGCGGGTTACCGGGCGGGTTAGGTCGCGCCACAAGTCGTCCGAATGGGTTAACAGGGCTCCGGGAGGGTTACGGGGCGGCCTAAGTTGCGCCACAAGTCGCCCGGTGCACTGTTCGTCCGGTTTCTCCTCGATCACTGTTTTAGCCATAACTTCTTCGTTATAGCTTCGATTTTGCTCCGGAAAGAACCGTTGGACTCGTAATTGAATAATTCATATATCTAGACTATAAAATCCAGGATTCAAATCCAAAATCTTTTATCTTATTTTTCCCTAATATATCGGTTTCGGTATTAACTCGAAATTATACATTTCGAAAATCGGGGTGTTACAATCCTCCCAACCTTGAAAGAGATTTCGTCATCGAAATCTGGCACCGATCAAACATCCAACAACGCACTTGGAAAGATCGATCCGTTTCTTATCAAAAGGAATGCCTTCACGAAACCTTACCTCATATACGAACCCGATTACATCCCAGTTGAGGTTGTTACTGTATTTCTCATAACGGGTCATCGCAAACTCAACTTCAACTGTTAAGTCTGATTTTATAGTAATCATTGTATTTATAGGGCTTGGTCAAATACTGTGTTTAGTGCTTATCTGTCTTGTATCTGACCAAGGGTATTTAAGTCCCTTTGGTCTTGGTTTGTTGTAAGTTTGACACGCACATTAATCTAATTTTCTTACTTTGCGCTCCAAGTCTCTCTCTCTCTCTCTAAAGAATCAGTGATCTTGGATTCTCAATTGGTATCAGAGCTATCTGAATCTTGAGAGGATTGAGAGATTGCATTCTTAGAATCTGAATTGTTGATTGAAATCGAAAATTTGATTGATTTTCTTGAATTTTTTCAAGAAAATCTCGTTTTCTTGATTTCTCATCAAATTTGGAAGTGTTTGTGATCGTTTTTGGTTGAATTTGATTTCATTAGTTGCGTTTTTGATAATCGATCACTTTTGCTTCATATTGTTTTGCATTAATTTTGAGTTTAGATTTTTGATTTTGCGTTTCTGTGTTTTCTGAAAATTCGTTTTTTTTTCAACGTACTGTTACATTCAAGAATTTTGAGTTTTAGTGTGTATTAATCGAATTTGGTGTTTGTTTTGTGTCAAAAAGGTGTTTTCGATATTCAGTGTGTGTTTTTTCATACATAAATTTCTTAGTTTGATTTGATCTTGCGAAAATTTGTGAGTTTTTGAAGTTTGCGTTTCATTCATGCACTTTGTGCCTCATTCTTACTACTTTGCGCTTTATTCATCATGATTTGCGTTTCTCACATCACCCGCAAAGTCTAAGTTTGCGTTTCTCACATCACCCGCAAAGTCTAAGTTTGCGTTTCTCACATCATCCGCAAAGTTCCACTTTGCGTTTCCCACTACACCCGCAAACTTTGTCTTGCGCTTCTGCCTACACCCGCAAAGTCTACTTTGCGCATCTCTACACAAACGCAAAGTTTACTTTGCGTTTCCCTCTTCTCACGCAAAGCTTCACCCGCAAAGTTCATTTTGCGTTTCTCTAAGCAAACGCAAACCTCTAGTTCGCGGTTCTCTTTTGAAACGCAAACCTCTACTTTGCGCTTGTTCCAGACTTGGTTTAAAAAAAAGTCTGGATTTTTTTTAGTGTGTCATCTTTATTTTTTTTAAAACTTTGTGTCATAACAAGTGTTTTTCAAATTGTCAATTTTTAATATTTTTTCGAATTTTTTTTTTCAATTCAATCTGATTTTTGATTTTCTGATTCATCAGAAATGGATTCTGCCAAATTTGCTCTCCAAGCTAGGTTCTACTCCAATGATCTGATGATGCAATTAGGAACATATACTCGTCCACCAGTCTTAATCAACGAAGATGAGTTTACACAGTGGCAAGATAGGTTCATCAATTTCATTGAACGTCAGACTAATGGTGAGAATATGATGAAATCTTTATCTGAAGGACCATTTGTCAAACCGAAAAATGACATTCCTTTAACTGCTAATGAAATCAAACGTGAAAAAGCCGATAGAGAAGCAAAGTCCAATTTGATGCTAGCTCTGCCTAACACGATCTACAATCGAATTGATTGTTTCAAACATAATCCAAATATGATGTGGACTCAATTAGAAAAGATCATGCTTGGGTCATCTGTTGCTACTCAGATACGCCAAACACGCTTCATGAACAACTTTGAGGAATTTAAGGCGAAGGACAATGAATCTCTGAAGGCTATCTTTGACCGGTTTTGCGCTGTGATTAATAATCTTAGAAAGATTAAAGTGGAAAAGACTGATCTGGAGACGAATCTGAAGTTCCTTAATTCTCTTCAGCCTGAGTGGAATAAAGCATGTCATAGACTGAGGAACGATGTTCGGATATCTACAATGCAGATTCAGGAACTGTATGAGATTTTGCTGACTGATGAGAGTTTGGTACTGGAAAAGAAGGCCAAACTGGATAAAAAGAACAAGAAAACAGTTGATCCGGTTGCTCTTCTCACGAAGCAACTGAATGAACAAGCGTTGTCTGATAACGCTTACACCGGGTCAACTGATGACGATGGAGAGGCCTTACAGAAAGCTATGATCCTTCTCTCCCAACACTATCAGAAGAAGTTCCAACCTAGATCGGGTTCCAACTCTTCTCGCTTCACTTCCGGTCCTAAAGTAAAAGTACCCGAGCCAAATACTGCTGCTTGCTACAACTGCGGAAAGCCGGGTCACATCTCAAAGGAGTGTAGAGCAAAGAAAGTTAAGGACTCAGCTTATTACAGAAGGAAATTGGAGCTGGTTGAGAAAAGAGAGAATGGAACAGCTTTGCTGGCAGAAGAAGAATTCTGGCTGGATTATTCCGATGATGAAGCTTCAAACGTCGAGATCGCTCAGATGTGCTTAGTTGGAGATGACCAGTCAGACGATTCTGATTCTGATACGGATGAGGATGAGGTATATTCTGAATTTGACTACAAATTTATTACCTCTCAGTTTGATATCATGATAAATGCTTTATCTGATTTACGTTCAAAGATTTTATCTGAAAAGAATTTAAATTCTGAAAAGTCAGATTTGATTGACAAACTGAAAATTTCTTTGAAAGATGAAAAATCTATTTTAGAAAATACTAAAGACATCTTTCAAAAGAAATTGGATGATTTGGAAAATTCAAATAAGACTTATCTTGAATCTTTGACGGCTATGACTAAATTAAAAGATGAATTTTCAGATAAAATAAATAAGTTAGAAGAAAAACTTTATCGAAGAGACCAATCTGAACAAAAAATTTATATGAACAAACCGAGGAGTGACGAGGCTTTAAAACAAAGGTGGGGACTTGGTTTTGAAAATCCTCGTTGTTTAAACAATGCGATTGAAAAATCCCCAACTTTATATAATTACGATTATCTGACTCTTGCTCATTATGCTCCTCAATTTAAAATTGATTGGATGAATGAGAAGCAAGTGTTAGAAATCGAAAATGAGAAAAGGATAAATAATAAGAAAAATGAATTCCTTTTGTTTATACGTCTGAAAATGCCAAATATTTTCCGGAAAAATCAAGAAGAGGTAGAAGAGTTTTAAATGATATATCTCCTATCAAATCTTCAATGTCTGATGATTTTGCTCCTTATGCACCTGATTCTGATAAAGGAAATATTTCTCCAATCATTTATGATTCGAAGAAATATACTCCTCCATTAGTATTAGAAGGAAAAATCATCGATCTTGAAGACAAGATAGAAGATCAAAGTATTTTGAAGAAAATTGAATATGATATTATTCTTTCTTTCATGACGTCTAGTCTTGAAGAAAATTTATTTTCTCAAAAATCAGATTCTATTTCTAGCCTATCTTCTGATTCTAAGGAAAATAAAAAGGAAGTTTCAAATTTTAAAATATTTTCTCCAAATTCTTCAGACTCCGAGGCTAATTCAGATTTTTTAGTTGATCAGATTGGTTGCTTGGATAAATTTATTTCTTCTGATTTAAATATTTCGTCTAAAATTCTTGATGATTTTTTTACACTAAATGATCAATATTATAAACCTAAGCGTAAAAGAAGACGGTCAAAGAAGTCGAAGAAACGAGATACAGTTATTTCTGACTGTTCTAATTCTTCCGATTCTATTCTTTCAGATAGGACTGTGAGCAAGTCAAAGAAGCAAATCTGGAGAGCGAGGCGGACATCTGATGAATCTATTGTTGATGAGGATAAATGTGTAGACAAACTTTATAACAATTATTCATTTGCTAAATGTAATAAAATTTCAAAATATTCTAGAAAGCAAATGTTTCGAATTTCAAAACATGTCTCATGTTCTTCCTCAGATTCTAGTTCTGATGATTATGCTTTCTCTTCTGATAGTTGTGATTATTTCTCTGATAATATTCCTCGTGTTTTAAATGTCAATTATGTTTATTCTTTCCCCATACGAACTGCAACTAACAAACACGGGCCCAAATTCAAGTGGGTACCCAAATCTCAATCTGATTTAAAATTGCAGGCATCACATGTTAAGGCGGAGTAAGAGAATATTGGCTTCTGAGTATTTCAGCTCAGGACCCGTACTTCATAGACTACGACTTCTAAACAAATTAGTTTAGAACTCGTTCTTCAAAGCTTTTAAGCTTCTGACTATATGAGATACTGTGAGTACATCAATTTTATTTCCGCTGCATTTTATCTCTGATAATGATGGTATTCCAGTTTTTCTCAATGTTTCAAGAATCTGAGCTTGTTTATCTATCTCATGAATTTGTATTACCCAAAATTTTCTTTTAATATGAGACACAAATTTATTTTCTTTAATGTAAAAGATGAAATAGTTGAATTTTATTTTGTTCCAACTAAATATCAATTTGCCGAATTCTTTACATTTTGTCTTTAAGGAAAATTTTTAACATCGGCATATTGAGTTTAAAAGTTTAAATCTTTACAAATTTTATTCTATAAATTAAAGTTTTACATTTTTTCTTTCTTTTGAATAAAATACGTGTCTAGGATAAATTTTCAAGTTCTTTGTTTATATTAAAGTTTTATATGTTCAACTTTCAAGTCTTACAAAAGTCGAAAAGTCAGCAACATGTTTGAAACTTTTATTACTGCTTTAAAGTTGTGTGATTCGGAATTTTTATAGTTTACTTTGCTTAGACTACCTAAATGATCAGAATTATAGATCGGAATGAAAATATGGGCTAAGCATTTAGACGTTGATCTGAGTGATTGAGATGATTATTAAATTCTTAAAATACAGAAATCTCTAAGTTTAAAAGTTTGTACCTGTGACCTTTCTGGTTTGGGAAAGTAAGTTCTTCGGGATGCTTGTCATCTGGTCCCCTAAGGTCATTTGGTCTGGGAGTGATCGAACAGAAATCCTTCAATAGAACCAGATCGAAAGTCATGTTCTACTGGTATGAATGGGTTTAGGATATGTCGATGTAGCCTTTCTGATCTGGGAGAGTAAGTTCCAAGGGGTGCTTGACACCTAGTCCCCTAAGGCCAACTGGTCTGGGAGTGGCTGACCCAAATCCTGCAATAGGGTCAGATAGAAAGTTACGTTTACGGCATGTTCTTTACTTAATAAACTTTTTGATCAAAAGATGCCAAAGTGCACAAGCTTAAAAGATGCCAAAGAGCACACTCATGTGAAGATGCCAATGTGCACAATGCTAAAAGATGCCAATGAGCACACATCTCATGATACTTGGTGATATGTTTGAGTTGCGATAAATCTGTAAATTTATGAATATCTTAATTCTTGATGGTTTAGTGTGAGTACATGCAAAGTTCTCTATAATATTTTTAGAATTGCATTTTCTTGTAGCTAATCGAAGATTCGCATGTGAGCACACTGAATAAATTGATGGAAGTTTTTGAAACTGAACATGTTTTAACTTGATATGCAATGAAACTTGTTCTTGTATCCAACAACATATGTTTGATTTCAAATGATTGATAAATCTGTAATATTTTACTAAGTAGAATTTTATTTGTTTAGTGTTTAAAATTTTATATGTTTAGTTGTTTCAAAATTTACATTCAGTATATTTTTCTTTCTACATTAATATTTGATCATTGTGTTCTCATAAATATATTTTAATGGGTTTATGCATTATTCAAGGGGGAGTGAACAAAGAGAATATTTTTTTTTCAAAGATTATATCTGTTTTTGAGGGGGAGTATCTGATTTTCTTTATATGAATGCTAACTTGAATTGTCACATCTAGTGCATTTGTGTAGGGGGAGTCAAAGAGCTTAAAAAGGTAAATCTTGTCTAAGTCAGCTTTGCGCTTCCAGCATGACACGCAAACTTTGATTTGCGCTCCCTTCATGAAACGCAAACTTTGGTTTGCGCGTCCAACATGAAATGCAAACTTTGGTTTGCGCGTCCAACATGAAACGCAAATCTTGGTTTGCGCGTCCATCATGAAGCGCAAACCTCCTCTGTTTTCTCTGTTTCTTTGAATTTGCAGATCTTAAGCTGTCTCGTCTCCAACATTTACATGACCAAGTTGATCAAGATCATCAAGGCCATGAAGGGGAGAAGTCAATGAGAAGTTAAAGAGACAAAGAGCTCAAAAGTTTATCTGCTGATCAAGATTCGCTCAAAGATTCTATTCTCTCAGCTACAACTAATTCTTTTGCTGTTTCTGCTCCGAACACCACAGTTCATTCAAGATCATTCAAAAGAGGTGTATCGTCTAGATCTCAAAACAGTAAAGACAACTTTATCTGAAAGATGCTGAGAAGAATTTTTTCTTAAAAAGTCAGAAAGCTTCACAAAGTCGCTTTGTTGGTCCGTGCTGTTATAGAAGACAATTTTTGAAGACCAAAGCGCCAATGATTACTAAGGGGGAGATTGTTAAGTCTGATTTTATAGTAATCATTGTATTTATAGGGCTTGGTCAAATACTGTGTTTAGTGCTTATCTGTCTTGTATCTGACCAAGGGTATTTAAGTCCCTTTGGTCTTGGTTTGTTGTAAGTTTGACACGCACATTAATCTGATTTTCTTACTTTGCGCTCCAAGTCTCTCTCTCTCTCTCTCTACTTTCTCTCTCTAAAGAATCAGTGATCTTGGATTCTCATCAACGTTCGATGTAACTTACCCATGTCGGGATGAACGTTGAGTCTTTGCTTGATCACTTTCTTAATATTACTCTCAGTTGCCTCCCAACCTTAGATTGATCATGTTAAGTCAGATTTTATAGTAATCATTGTATTTATAGACTTGGTCTAATACTGTGTTTAGAGTGCTTGTATTTTTGATATTAGCCAAGGGTATTTAAGTCCCTTGTGGCTTTGTTGTTTGTAAGGAACTCACGCATAATCAACTTTATCTCATTCTTGCGCTTTCAACTCTCTCTCTACTTTCTCTCTCTAAGATTTGGTTGATTTTGGGATTATCAATTGGTATCAGAGCTATTCTAAATCTGAGAGAATTGAGAGAAACGTTGTTCGTTTTTTGAATTTGTGATTGAATCAGAAAATTTGATCGATTTTCTTGATTTTTTCAAGAAAATCTCATTTTTTGATTTTTAATCAAATTCGGTCTGGTTTTTGAACGAATTGCCTTGTTTTCTGGTTTGTTGGATTCGATTTTAATAGAAAAACATATTTGATTCACATCAGATTGCAAGAAAAGTGTGTTTTGATCTTCAATTTTGAAATTTTTAGAATTTCTGGAAAAGTCGTTTTTCACGTACTGTTGATATTACGAATTCTTGATTTTGTGGTTTTTGATCTAATTGTTTGAATCAAAGTTGTTAGAAAGTTGTTTTCGAACATTTCTGTGTAAGAAAATTTCATCGAATTCGGTTTTGTAATCGTAATTAGAAGGTTTTTGTGATTTTTCAACGTTTTGCGCTAGATCTAAATTTTGCGCGAGTTCATCAACTTTGCGCCAGTTCTTACGTGCTTTGTGCCAGTTCTTCTCAGGTTTGCGCGAGTTCATCAGATTTGCGTCAGTTTATCTGAAGGTTTTCATCCAGCTCAAGTTTTCAAGAAAAGTACAAGTTTTCTCTATCTGCATTTCGCGCAAAGTCTAGTTTGCGCTACCTTTGTATCACGCAAAGTTAAGTTTGCGTTACAGGCTTCTCACGCAAATCTCGTTTGCGCCATCTATTATTCACGCAAGTCAGTTTTGCGCCACTTACTTGTCAAGCAAAGAAAGTTCTCGTCAACATCATCTCACGCAAAGTCTATTTTGCGTCATCAGTACATCACGCAAACTCAAGTTTGCGCCATCAACGCTTCGCGTAAATCTAAGTTTGCGCCATCTTCATCAAGAGCAAAATCAAGTTTGCGCTAGCATCTTCTCACGCAAAAGTCAGTTTGCGCTATTCACTGTTCACGCAAATCTTCAGTTTGCGCCAACCTCTCTGTTTCAGACTTAGCATTTTTCTGAAGTTTTTCTCTATGGATTCTGAAAAGTTTGCGTTTCAAGCTCAGTTCTACAAGAGTGATATCATGATGTCATTAGGCACAGAAACTCGTCCTCCAGTTCTGGTTGATGAGAATGAGTTCACTCAGTGGCAAGATCGGTTTCTGAATTTCATCGAGCGTCAAAAGAACGGAGATGACATGATGTCAGGATCGAATTCTTAACAAGAATTAATTCTCAGAAACAATATCAAAGAAGTTTGCGGAATAACACTTTGATATTCAATCAAACAGTAAATCAATACAGAAAATATGTAGAACAAACTGTAAACTTGTATTTAATGCTTTGAAGTTACAAGATTACTCACTCAACCTCAATATTGATGAACAGACTTACCAATACGAATTCTACTTCTCTAGAATTAGGATCTATGCCTTGAGGTTGATTTTCTCTCTAGAAGAATGAAAAAATTCCACTAATTATTATTCTAAACTATACAATATATACTGAATACAAAAGATAAATACAATAAAATATCTTCAGTATATCTTCCATGTATATCTCTAAGCTTCCATGTATATCCTTTCATACGAATCTTCATCATATAAGCAGTATTAATCTTTAGCAGCATTAACTTTCTTCTAGCAGCATTAACTACTAAGCAGTGCTAACTACTAGCAGTACTAACTAGCTAAGCAGTACTAACTTTGTTCAAGCAGCACTAACTTTGACTAGCAGTATTAATTAACACTAGCAGTAGTAACACTCAACAGTATTAACCTTTATGTCTTCTAGAAGTATTAACTCTGAACCAGCAGCATTAACCACACTTGAGTTTTTCTTCAGTTCCCAACAATCTCCCCCTAACTTGACTTTTAGGAAGAGAAGTCAAGTTCTTCAAATTTCCTTCAAGATGCTCCCAAAACTCTATTATGGTCTAAATTCCAGTGTTTACATCCAATCCCAAACTCTGATTGATTGTTCTTTGAATCAAGTATTTAGCCATTTCTGAATCTGGAACACACCTTAACTTTTTCTTCAACATGGCATGTAGCTTCAATCTGCTATGATTATACACTCTATCCACTAGGAAGTATTCAGTGTGATTTAAATCCAAAGTCACAGAATATACGCCACTAGTTTCATACAAAGTCCAATTGGTAACTGCTTGAAAAACGCTCTTTATGATCTCCTTCACTTCATCAGGTTTGAACATCATACACAGATACTCCATCACCAGTTTTGTAATTGAAATCCCTGGAGCTTTCAACTGATCTGCATACAACTTCATCCCTATATCAAACATTTCTTCAATATCAGACCTTGAGCATGTTCTGACAATTTTAGCCCAAGTACTGTAGACTTCATACTTTTCATCTTTTCTCTTCAGTCTGATATACTCCTTGCCATCTACTTCCAAAACATCCCAGTGAATGACTTCAGGAGGTTTAACTCCTACAGGTTCTGCTGCAATTGGTTCAGGCACTTTGTCCATCACAACCATGTACATCTTGACATCCTCAGTACTTGCAGGTTCTTTCATTGTAGATGACTCAGGTGCCTCTTCTTCTTCAGCAACCTTTTCAGCCTCTTCTTCCACTAATCTAGGCTTTTTTGTAGGCTTTCTCCTGGCAATCATCTTTGTTCTTTTTAGAGTCCTTAGACTTTCACCAATTGTTGTTTCCTTCTCTGGAGTTTCTTGCTCATCAGGGAATGGTTTTTGTAAGAAATCATTGCTTTCTTTCATTCTTTTCTCCATTTCAACCCTTGCAAGATCATCCCCTTGAAGCTTTATCATCTCAGCATCATACATCTTCTGGAGCTTCTCAAAAGACATCTTTGAAAACATCTCTACCTTGACACCTACTGCACCCTTGAGGAAAGTAATCATTTTCTTTCTCTCTTGAGCACCCAGGTATGTCTTTGAAGGTTGTCTTTTCCTTGTAGCCATTTTGATCTTTTCAGGCTTCCTCAAAGATGTGGCTTTTTGCTTGGCTTGTTCTGTTGCTAGGCTTTGTTGATAGGCTTTGTTTAACTCTGCAGCCATTGCTTTAGCTATCTCTCTATCCTTTTGCACTTGCATGGTTTCTGCTTCTTCAAATTCAGCCTGTATCTTTCTAGCTAGAGCTTCATCTGATTCAATCAGCTTCTGCTTTTTCATTGGTTCAACTAGCTTTGCCTTACCTTTATCTTTACTCATCTCCTTCTCAATGCTGGAGTTCTTTGTTGCATCACCTCTTTCTTTTATGACAACTCCTTTGGCCTTTGAGGTGACCTTGGGAGTATCATGTTTTGCTTTGATAAGTGTTTCTGCAACCTCAAGATCTGTAAGGACCTCTTTTACTTTTTCTGCTGCTTCTTTCAGCTTAGCAGTATTAACCATTTCTGCTGCTTTACTTGAACTGGCAATATTAATGGTTTCTGCTGCTGACTCTGTTTCTGCTGCTTGCTCATTCTCCCCCTCAACATCATGTTTTTCCTCTTGCTCCCCCTTAGCTTTGGCATCAGCTTCTGACTCCCCCTTTTTGGGAGCATCAGTCACTGGTTTCCTCCTTCTGAGCACAAATTGTTTCTTTTTCCTTTGCAGAATCAGTTTCCTTACCATTTGCTTCAACTTGATGATTTGTTCTTGTTGTGACAGAACTATGAGTTTAAGCTCTTCTATATCTTTGCCCTGTTTGAGTACATCCATGTTGATGTTGCCCATTGCCTCCATCAATTCATCATAGTTATATCTGTCCTCACCTTCTCCAGGAGTGTTACCCCCTATTGAAGGATCATTGGATCTTTTAGTAGTGGAAGTCCTCTGCCTAGCAGAAGCACTATCCACCCCTGTGGTTTCTTGGCACCAGGGACCTTCAAATGATTGCTCATTCAAAGTTGCCATGGGGGAGGTCTTATTGATGTTACCACTTTCCTCCTCTGTGCTAGCAGGAGTAGTGGCAGCCTCATCACCCATATGCTCTACCTCCTCCTCAGAGAGCACCTCCTTTGGGTTGGGAGACACCCTTGTGGTTTCCCTTTGGATATTCTCTAGGGGAGAATTCTCCCTTAGAGGGATTAAAGGCTTAGTGGGTGATGGTACAAGAAGGGAAGGAGCCTTCTTTACCTGTTTCCTTGTATAAGTTTGGGTAATTGGAGAAGTGGGCTTATTTAGTAGGGACTGTGGGATAGATATAGAGTGGGAAGGTTGGGCTTGGCTAGCAGTGGATTGATCTAATGGGGACTTTGACCCTGCTGCCATACCTTCATTGGGTTGGGACACCACCATCATTGTAGAGAACAATGGGGTGTGAACTCCTTCAGAGTCCCCAGCAGATCTTCTCATATTTGAGAAAACCTTGCCTTTGGGGGGTTTTGGTACATAAATTCCATCAGAATGAGGAATATCCGTCAATTCATGGTTGATAACTGCTTGAACAAACCTGGGATACATATAAAAGCTCTTTTTGTTTCCCATGTTTGAGACAAGATCATTGAAAATCATTTGTGAAAAATTGTACCTTCTGTCAGTGGCCAAACAGACCAAAGCATAAGCAATGGGACTGCTGAACTCACTCCATCCAGTAGTCTTTTTAGAAATGCAGTGCATCAAGGTATGAACAAGAAAACGCCATTGGGGTGAAAATTTAGCTTTTGAGAACTTAAAAATACCCAATGGGCCTCCATACCCCATTCTTGTCAGAGTAGAAAACAGTTCATCATTAGGGATAGAAGTTATACCAGAGGCATCGTCTAGACGTAGACTGATGCGAACTATCTCTTCAGTAACTGTCAATGGATTGCCACATACTGTCGTCTTGATCTTTCGCACACCATTCTCATTAACAATGGTGGCATGTGCCCAGAATTGCCTCTGATGCTCTATAAAGATAGTTGGAGACATAGTGAGAGCATGGGCAATGTGGCTAGTCTTCAGAAAGTCGACTATCTGATGAAAGCCATCTGCTTGTTTTGGCTTTTGGAGCATTGCGATTTCATTGTGCTCGTCAATGAACGCCATTGATGCCATTGACCTTGAAGATTCTTGCCTGAAAACTTTGAACTTTGAGAGAGAAAGGGTTTAGAGCGCAGGTGAATAGTATGCAAAGAGTCGTTATAAGCTTTTAGGCGGGCAAAGAGTATTTATAGTATTCGGAATATAAGCAGTATTAACCTAGAGCAGTATTAACTACTAGCAGTAGTAACGGCTAGCAGTATTAACTAACTAGCAGTATTAACTGAAAGCAGTATTAACCACTAGCAGTATTAACTGAAAGCAGTATTAACCACAAGCAGTATTAACTGAAAGCAGTATTAACCACTAGCAGTATTAACTGAAAGCAGTATTAACCACGAACAGTATTAACTGAAAGCAGTATTAACCACTAGCAGTATTAACTGAAAGCAGTATTAACCACTAGCAGTATTAACTGAAAGCAGTATTAACCACAAGCAGTATTAACTGAAAGCAGTATTAACCACTAGCAGTATTAACTGAAAGCAGTATTAACCACGAGCAGTATTAACTGAAAGCAGTATTAACCACTAGCAGTATTAACTGAAAGCAGTATTAACCACTAGCAGTATTAACTGAAAGCAGTATTAACTACTAGCAGTATTAACTACTTACTCCTGTTAAACTTGCTAATCACTGAGTACTGCTATGCATATCCTGAAAAAGAAGATTAGTAACTCCAAGAATAATATACAGGTATAAAACCACTTTTTGAGAAGAAGATTATTCAGAGTTGATCATTCCCACACTTGTTACCAAGAAAGTGAATCTACCCACATCAAATGCTTTAGTGAATAGATCAGCAAACTGATTGTCAGTGTGAACTTTGACAACTTGAATAAGTTTCTTTTCATTACAATCTCTGATAAAGTGATACCTGATTTCAATGTGCTTTGTTTTTGAGTGCTTGACTGGATTATTCACAATGCTAATAGCACTGCTGTTGTCAATAAAAATTGGAGTGTGTAGAAAGGTTACCCCATAATCCAACATTTGATTCTGAATCCATAAGACTTGAGAACAGCAACTTGCAGCTGCTATGTACTCTGCCTCTGTTGTAGATGTGGATACTGTGGTTTGTTTCTTGCACTGCCATGAGACTAGTCTTGCACCCAAAAACTGACATCCTCCAGAAGTAGATTTTTTGTCCAAGTTTGCCCCACCTAGATCACTGTCTGAGTATGCTATTAGGTCAAAAGGTGAGTCATGAGGATACCAAAGTCCCAATCTGGGTTGCCCTTTGAGATATCTGAATATCCTCTTAACAGCTTGAAAGTGAGATTGCTTTGGCCTAACTTGGAATCTTGCACATACACAGACTGGAAACATTATATCTGGCCTTGAAGCTGTGAGATACATGAGAGAGCCAATCATGGATCTATAATGATGCACATCCATATCCTCCCCCTCAAGATCTGCTGTGATCTGCTTGTGTGTTTCCATAGGTGTGCTGGCAGGTTTTGATTATGAGAAACCAAACTTGATTAGAATATCCTGCACATACTTGGATTGGCAAATGAAAATGCCATCTGACTTCTGTTGAACTTGGAGTCCAAGGAAGAAAGTAAGTTCCCCCATGGAACTCATTTTGAACCTTTGATGCATTAAATCCTCAAACTCCTTGCACATGTTGTTTCTTGTAGAACCAAAAATAATGTCATCAACATATATTTGGACCAGCAAGATATCCTTCTTCTTTCTTTTGATAAATAGAGTCTTATCAATGACTCCTCTTTCAAAGTCATTTTCCAAGAGATAGGATGACAGAGTGTCATACCATGCTCTTGGGGCTTGATGTAGTCCATAAAGTGCTTTCTTTAATTTGTATACCCTGTCTGGATAGCTTGGGTTTTCAAACCCTGGTGGTTGACAGACATATACTTCTTCTTCAATTGAGCCATAGAGAAAAGCACTTTTTACATCCATTTGATAGACTTTGAAGGTCATGTAAGAAGCATAGGCTAGGAATAGTCTGATTGCTTCTATCCTAGCTACAGGTGCAAAAACTTCTTCATAATCTATACCCTCTTCTTGAGTGTAGCCTTGAGCTACCAGCCTTGCTTTGTTTCTTATAACAATACCTCTTTCATCTCTCTTGTTTCTGAAGATCCATTTTGTGCCAATTGCTCTGTGACCTTTAGGAAGGTCTACTAGATCCCATACATCTTGGAGCTTGAATTGTAACAGTTCTTCTTGCATTGCTTCTATCCAGCTAGATTCTTTCATAGCATCATGTGCCTTTTTAGGCTCAAGCTGGGATAAAAAGCAAGAAAGGACTGTATGCTGTTGATCTTTCATTTCTTGAAGCCTGCTTTGATGTCTAGTCATCATAGGAGAAGAGATATCTCCTATTACCAGCTGTGGAGGATGATTCTTTTGAACTCTTGTGTTATGACTAGGTTCTTCATTCAGTCCAGCCTCTAGATTGGAGTCATGCAATTCAACTGAAGTGTCTTCAGATGTCACTTCTGATTCTTGAGTCTCCTCATGTCTAGTGTCTTCTTCACTCTGACTTGGTTCAGTAAATGATTCCTTTTCACAGTCTTCATTTACTGTGGGTATGGGGAAAATCACAGATTTAGATATACTGTCTTGAACTTGTGTGATCTCTGATTCTCCACTACCTGTTCCTGTATACTTAGTACTTAAACCAAAAGAGTTAGTTAGTGAGTCAATGTCAAATAGCCACTGAGGTCCAGACCCAACAGGATTTGGTGTGTTCTCATTGCATTTGACATTGTCACTTTCTTCAATTATTCTAGAAGAAGAGTTAAAAACTCTGTAGGCCTTACTCTGAGATGAATATCCAACAAGAAATCCATCATCTGCTTTGCTATCAAACTTACCTAAGTGAGATTTGGTATTGAGAATTGTACAAGGACACCCAAAAGGTTTGAAGAAACCAATAAAAGGTTTTCTTTGATTTAAAAGCTCATATGGGGTCTTGTTCTTTTGCTTGACCACTAGAACTCTGTTTTGGACATAACAGGCAGTATTAACTGCTTCAGCCCAGAAGGTAATTGGCAATTTTGAATCAGCCAACAGAGATCTAGCAGCCTCTATTAGTGTTCTATTTCTCCTTTCAGCAACACCATTCTGTTGAGGAGTCCTAGGAGCACTAAATTGCCTCTCAATACCTTTTTCTTCACAAAAGGTGTTTAGATCATGATTTTTAAATTCAGTTCCATTATCTGATCTAATGACTTTTACTCTTTGATTAGTTTGGTTTTCAATTCTTAGAATAAAGGATTTGATGAGATCACATGTTTCATCCTTAGTCCTTAGAAAATAGACCCAAGTAAATCTGGAGTAATCATCAACAATAACCAAGCAGTAAGATTTCTTGCCTATACTCATAACATTTGTAGGACCAAACAGATCCATATGCAGTAACTGGAGACAAGAAGAAACAGAATTTAACTCTTTGGTCTTATGAGAAGTTTTGTGTTGTTTGCCTTTAAGACAAGCAACACAATGATCATCACATGAAAAGACTTTTGAAGGTAAACCTCTTACAAGGTTATTTTTAACAATATTGTTCATAGTCTTGAAATTCATGTGACACATCCTTCTGTGCCAAAGGGAGGATTCATCTATAGAAGCTTTTGAAACAAGACAATTTAGAGATGAATCACTATCAACATTGTCCAAATCAAGACAGTAAACATTGTCCTTTCTTGGAGTTCTCAGTAGTATCATGCTTTCATCAACTACCTTGAACCCTGGAGCAAGAATCATACACTCAGTATTAGTAAATAATATACTATGTTGTTTGTCACAAACCTGTGATACACTTAACAGGTTGTACTTTAATTGATCAACATAGTAGACATCCTCAAATGTCATCTTACCGTTGGTGACATTACCTTTTCCACTTATCTTACCACCAGTAAGATTGTCTCCAAATGCAACATGTCCTCCATTGATATGCTTGAAATCCTGAAGGCATGACATGTTGCCTGTCATGTGCCTAGAGCAACCACTATCAACATGCCAAATGCTCTTTCCTTTGAGCTGTTGGTTGCCCTGCACATTAAATAAATCAATTAGTATGATTGGGGACCCAAGAAAAAGTGGTCTTGGGTCTCCCTTTCTCATCAAAGTATTTACATTCCTTTTTAATGAGGTTTTTAAACTCAGAGCACTCTTTATTAGAGTACTTTGTCAATATGATTGGCTTAGCAGAACCAACACTAGAAGCAGTACTAACCTTAGAAGTACTAACATAGTTAGCAGTACTAACAGGTTTAGCAGTACTAACCTTAGAAGTACTAACATAGTTAGCAGTACTAACAGGTTTAGCAGTACTAACCTTGTTAGCAACATTAACATTGTTAGCAGTAGTATTCCTTATAGCAGCACTATCATTGTTAGCAACACTATTTGTGGTAGCAGTACTAACAGTTTTAGTGCTTTTAGGAATCCACATATTGACACTTTCTTTAACAGACTTTTTCTTCATGTGGCTTTTAGTTTTAACAGTTTTCTTAGCCACATGGTTCTTTTCAATTTTCTTATAACCAAAGGGTTTTTGCATGGATCTTTGGAAATTCATCCTTTGTTTTATAGGATTGAAATAACAGAATTTTGCCAGATGATTCAATTTGCCACAGATAAAACAAGGTTTTGGTCTATTGATTTTACTCAGATCAACCCCTTGTTTTTGTGCCCACTGATTATTCCAGTTTCTTTGATTTCCCCTCTTTTTGTCCTGTTTTTGGGGCTCATTCTTCTTACATGCACACTGTTTGCAAGGACCTGGATTCACAACTGTGGTCTGTTTGTAATGGACCTTACCAGACTTTCCCTCTGTCTTTTCTATTTCCTTGGATTTGATCCAAGCTCTTCCACAATCCTCATTGGTGATAATGTTATTCTCTATAGAAATCTCACCACTCACCTTGTTCTCCTTACTCTCGCCAATCTCTTTCTCAGTCTTATCCTCAACAACTACCTCATCTAAGGGATCTATTTCAGTGGCTCCCTCAGGCAAGTCCTTCCTATCTTTGGTGTCTAACAGGTCTGAAGTAGGAGGAATGTAATTGTTGTTATATGGTGGAGGTGTGGCATTGTACCAAATTCCTCTTCTTAGCTTATCATGAATTTGATTTTGCAGTAAAGAGTCCATTGCTTTAGAAGCATTGGAAAACTTTTCTACATCAAGCTTAACCTTGGTTAGCTCCTCTTTCAGTTTTGCACTCTCCTCTTTAGATTTGGTCAGTTTAAGTTCTAAATCCTTTTTCTCCCACTGCCAGTAATTGGTGTCATATGAGTGTTGGAGTTCATTGGCTTGAAAACCTTTGATCTGATCTTCAAATCTCTCTACAATCCTTACATAGTCTTTGATATCTTTTTCTAATCTCTTAAGGTCATCACTCATCTTCTGATTGTGATCCCTGTACCTTTTAACAGTGTCTATGCAAGTTTTAGAACAGAGATTAGAACTTAACTCAGATGGGAGATCAGATACTTTAGCCATAAGAGCTTGATTCTGAATAGTTTCTTCTGCTTGATCACTCCAATCAAACCCCATTCCTTGTTGAGAAACAAGGGCTTGAGCAGAGTTTCTGTTGTTATTGAAGCTTCCAGATTGAGCTTGTTGGTGGTTGTTGTTGTGAGACACTCCACTTCTGCATTCTCTAGCAAAATGTCCCTTCAGATGGCATTTGTAGCATTCCACCTTTGATTTATCAAACCCTGCTCCATCTTCTCTTCTTTGGGAGAAGTTGTTTCTCCCAGTCCTCTTTATAAACTTCTTAACCCTCATGGAGAGCATGGCCATCTGCCATTTAATATCCATCTCTTCCAGATCATCTGGATGAAGTTGTTCTAAGTCATCATTAATCAAAGAGGAATTTCCATGATTGGAAAGAAAAGCTTCAAACACAGAATCAGTGCCTTTATCTTGATTTGTTCCATTAGCAGCATTAACTGATTCAGGGTTAGCAGTAGAATCAATTGATGCTGATAAGAGTGCAGCATTATGAATATATCCAGAAGGCTTCTTCTTTGCCTCCACCTCAGCTTCAAATACTCTAAGATCATTGTACAGATCATCAAGTTCTTTTTCTTCCAACTGATCATTCTGTCTGAATGACACAGTGTACATGGTCCATTCATCTCCAAGGGACCTTAGGAACTTTCTGTTCACATCATCTTGATCAATTTGTACTCCCATAGTAGCTAGTTCACCAATTAGTTTATTAAACCTGTCAAAAGTTTGAGTCATGGACTCATTCTTAGTTGAGATGAAGTTTTCATACTGTTGCTTTAAGATTGCCTTTTGATTTCTCTTGGTACTTTTGGTACCTGAGAATCTCTTCTCTAGAGAATTCCAGAGCATCTGTGCATCAGTACAATTGCAGAATTGGTGTTGATACTAATTTGGAATGGCCAAGAGCAGTGTGCTCAAGGCTTTCATCTCTATCTGCCTTGTCTTCCTGTCTGCATCTGTCTTTGGAGGGGTTCTTTTGCCATCTTCACCAATCTTTCCTGCATCAGATGGGCCATTCTCAATGATGTCCCACATAGAGTAATTTGTGAGGAGAATATATTGCTTGATTCTGATCTTCCACATGTCAAATTCATTGGATCTGAGCATTGGAACTTTTGAGACCAAAGTACTGCTTGATTCTGTAAGATTTTCCATGATGAATAACTGTTTCTGAGAGAGTTTGGCTCTGATACCACTTGTCAGGATCGAATTCTTAACAAGAATTAATTCTCAGAAACAATATCAAAGAAGTTTGCGGAATAACACTTTGATATTCAATCAAACAGTAAATCAATACAGAAAATATGTAGAACAAACTGTAAACTTGTATTTAATGCTTTGAAGTTACAAGATTACTCACTCAACCTCAATATTGATGAACAGACTTACCAATACGAATTCTACTTCTCTAGAATTAGGATCTATGCCTTGAGGTTGATTTTCTCTCTAGAAGAATGAAAAAATTCCACTAATTATTATTCTAAACTATACAATATATACTGAATACAAAAGATAAATACAATAAAATATCTTCAGTATATCTTCCATGTATATCTCTAAGCTTCCATGTATATCCTTTCATACGAATCTTCATCATATAAGCAGTATTAATCTTCAACAGCATTAACTTTCTTCTAGCAGCATTAACTACTAAGCAGTACTAACTACTAGCAGTACTAACTACTAGCAGTACTAACTAGCTAAGCAGTACTAACTTTGTTCAAGCAGCACTAACTTTGACTAGCAGTATTAATTAACACTAGCAGTAGTAACACTCAGCAGTATTAACCTTTATGTCTTCTAGCAGTATTAACTCTGAACCAACAGCATTAACCACACTTGAGTTTTTCTTCAGTTCCCAACACATGATGAAGATTCTATCTGAAGGATCTTTTGTAAAACCTACTCTGGCTTCTGGATTATCAAAGCCTACTGCCGAGTACACACCCGATGAGTTGGTACAATATAAAGCCGATCGTGATGTAAAGGCTAATCTGATGCTAGCTTTGCCAAATTCTATCTACAACAGGATTGATTGCTTCAAAAACAATCCTAAACTAATGTGGGCACAACTAGAGAAGATTATGCTTGGATCTACAGTTTCAACACAACTTCGGCATACACGTTACATGAACAACTTTGAAGAATTCACAGCCAAAGATGGGGAGTCACTGAAAAATGTTTATGACAGGTTTTGTGCGGTGATAAATGATTTGAGAAAGATAAAAGTGGAAAAGACTGAGCTAGAGACAAATCTGAAGTTCCTCAACTCTCTTCAATCAGAATGGAACAAATCTTGTCATAGATTGAGGAATGATGTTCGAATCTCTACCATGCAAATCCAAGAGATGTATGAGATCTTGCTGACAGGTGAGTGCATTGTCAAGGATAAGAAGGCCAAACTTGACAAGAAGACTAAGAAAACAGTGGACCCGGTTGCACTTCTAACGAGCAAACTGGCTGAACAAGCATTGTCTGATAATGCTTACAACGGGGAAACTGATGACGATGGCGAGGCATTTCAGAAAGCTATGATTCTTCTCTCTCAACACTACAACAAAAAGTTCCAACCTCGTTCGGGTTCCAACAATCTTCGCTTCACTTATGGATCTAAGAATGTCAAAGTGATCGAGGATAAGAAAGCAAATGCATGCTTTAAATGTGGAAAGTCGGGTCACCTTGCTAAGGAGTGTCGAGTGAAGAAAGTTCGGGATTCGGCATATTATCGGAAGAAATTGGAACTGGCTGAAAAGAGAGAGAATGGAACTGCTTTGTTAGCTGAAGAAGAATTTTGGCTAGATTACTCCTAAGACGAAGCTGATAATATAGAGACTGCTCATATGTGCTTCATCGGAGATAATCAGAGTGATGATGATGAATCTTCCACTGATGAAGATGAGGTATTTTCTGAATTTGATTACACATTTATTTCTTCACAGATGAACATTATTATAACTGCTTTACATGATCTTCGCTCAAAGTTATTATCTGAAAAACAATTAAATTCTGAAAAGTCAAATTTGATTGATAAATTACAAATTTCTTTGAAAGATGAAAAATCTATTTTGGATCAAACAAAAGAAATCTTTCAAAGAAAATTGAGTGATTTAGAAAAATCAAATATGACTTATCTTGATTCTTTGATTGAAATGATCAAACAAAAAGAAAATTTTTCTGATAAAATAAATGAGTTGGAAGAAAAATTATATCGAAGGAATCAAACTGAACAAACTATTTATTTGAACAAACCGCGGAGTTATGAGTCTATAAAAGAAAAATGGGGACTTGGTTTTGAAAATCCTCATTGTTTAAACAATGCTATAGAAAAATCCCCTACTTTATATAAATTCGATTATCTAACTCTTGCTAAATATGCTCCTCAATTTAAGATTGATTGGATGAATGAAAAGCAAGTGTTAGAAATCGAAAATGAGAAAATGATGAATAACAAGAAAAAAGGAAATTTCTTTTGTTTACACGTGCGAAAATGCCAAATATTTTCCTGACAAATCAAAGAAGGGCAGAAAAAGTTTAAATGACATATCTCCCATCACGTCTTCAGTGTCTGATAATTATGTTGATATATATGCCACTAAATCTGATAAGGAAAATATCTCTCCAATCTTTTATGATTCTAAGAGATATACTCCTCCATTAGTATTAGAAGGCAAAATCATTGACCTTGAAGATAAAATGGAAGATCAAAATATTCAAAGAGAAATTGAATCTGATGTTATTCTTTCTTTTATAACTTCAAGTCTTGAAGAAAACTTAATTTCTCAAAAACAAGATTCTGTTTCTGGCATTTCTTCTAATTTTAAAGAAAACAAAAAGAAATTTCTAAAATCTGAAATCTTTTCTCAAAAATTTTCTGACTCCGAGGTAAGCTCAGATTTATTGTCTGATCAGTTGGGCTACTTAGGTAATATTGTTTCTTCTGATTTAAATCTTAAATCGAAAATTCTTGATGAATCTTTTACGCTAAATGATGATTATTATAAACCAAAGCGTAAAAGAAGAAGGTCAAAGAAGTCAAAGAAACAAGCTAAAGTCATTTCTGACAGTTCTAATTCTTGTGATTCAAATATTTAGATAGGACTTTGCGCACACCTTTAAGGCAGATATGGAGGGTCAAGCGGACATCTGATGAATCTGCGACTGAAGAGGATCGAAATGTAGACAAATTTTGTAAAAGTGATTCATTTGCTACTTGTAATAAAATTTCAAAATATTCAATAAAGCAAATGATTCACATTTCAAAAGTTGTCTTCTATTCCTCCTCTGGTTCAAGTTCAGATGATCATGCTTTGTCCTCTACTGATGATTCTGCTAATTCTTCTGATTATTTTTCTCGTGCTTTCTATGTCAAATCTAACAAGTTTACTCCCATTAGAATTGCAACTAACAAATATGGACCCAAATACAAGTGGGTACCAAAATCAAAGCTTCATTCTAAGTTGCAGGCACCTAATGTCAAAGGGGAGTAAGAGAAAAATGGTTCTTGAGTAAATCAGCTCAAGACCCGCACCTTAATGTCAAGATGATGGCTTCTGAGTAAATCAACTCAAACCCGTACTTCAATGGACTTCGACTTCTAAACATTTCAGTTTAGGACTCGTTCTTCAATGCAATTAAGCTTCTGGACAAATGAGAAACTGTGAGTGCATCTACTTTATTCTGCTACATTTATTTCTGAATGTGATGTTGTTCTAGTTTTCTTATATATTTCAAGAATCTGAGCAAGTTCAACCAAAACCTGATTTTGTACAAACCAAATTTTTTTTTCATATGAGATACAAATTCATTATACATTATATGCGAAGATATTATTGAATTTTATTTTGTTCCAACTAAATATCAATTTGCCGAATTCTTTACATTTGTCTTAAATGAAAATTTTTCAAACTCGGCATTTGAATTTAAAAGTTTAAATCTTTACAAATTTTAATTCTATAAAGTAAAAGCTTTACAGGTTTTCTTTCTTTTGAATAAAATGTGTGTCTAGGATAATTTTTCAAGTTGCTTTGTTTATATTGAAGTTTTATATGTTCAACTTTCAAGTCTTACAAAAATCGAAAGGTCAGTGTCGGTCCACAACAATACTACTACTATCAAGTTTATAGAAACAACAACACAATATGATTACCAACCTGTATTGATTATAACAAACGAGTTACAAGGTTGATCGATTAAGCTTTGATTGTGTTCTCTATGTTTTCTCTCTTTTTACACCTTGATGTGTGTTTTTGTGTGTGTGATCTATATCTGATCTAGAGAGAGTTGTTAGAGATACAACAACTAACAAGTGTGTTGAATACACTATCTATCTTAATATCTAGATATTAAATCTAGATATTAAAATCTAATAAAGCTAACTAACTTATACTAGAAACTAACTAAACTAGATAAGTTACCTTTATCTAACTATTACAATACTTTAACTTAGATATATAGATCTAAGTAAATAAAACATATTACATTAAATTACATTGACATTTATTACAAATAGACATAGACTTTAACATTGAGAGTCGACGTTTCGGCATTAGCTTCAGATTACAATCTTCAGATTGGATGATCTTGAATCCAATGAGACTGTGGTCTAACAATCTCCCCCTTTGGATCAAGATCATATAATAAAAAGATTTATCCAATTCAGTCTTCTTGTTCAGCTCAAAAGATGCAATCTCTTTTCTCTAGCTCTGAAATCAGCATGTCTTCAATCTAACAAACTCTCCCTTTGAAGAGTGGACGTGATTCATGAAACATGTGATCTTTGCCATTTCTTATGTAGTCATTCTCCCCCTTTTTGATGTTAAGTGCAACGACTTCATCAAAATTTGTGGTAAGAAATGTCAATCTTTCGGTTAGAGCCCCTGATTCGTCAATTCATAAGAGATTCATCTAGATCTTTGCAAATCCAGACAAATGTGTCGTGTAACACCTGAATCAACTAATGAATCAGTTAGAATGCCTGTCAGTAACACTAAGTTACTGTGTGTAACGAATACACATGGGAAAGGAGCTATTTGATGTTGACTCCCCCAGGGCTTCCATTTAATCATCGAAACACCACAAAGGTTATTTCTATAAACGTTATGACAAAGAAACTAATTCCTTGTGTGTTCGTGCTTGTGTTGAAAGAATTAAGCACAAATGATTGCTTATTGGCTCAAAATTGTGTAAACCACTGAGACAACAGTAAGTTAAACACAGACTCAATGTGCATGATTGAAGTGCGAAGGTAGGGCAGACTTCCTTCTTTTCAATATCCAGATTTTCCAAATGAAAATCAGATAGCATATGTGCTGCATCCCCTTTGAAAATGTGAAACACTTTCTTGTGAAGAAGAAAATGAGTAGATGGTGAGGTTTGATCAAGAGTTGGCATGAGTTAGTTGGCTGTTTCAATAATGATCACCAAAGAATTGTGAATCACTAGAATGGTGGCTACCCGGCTCAAAAAAAGTTGGTGCAGAGTTGTGATATTCTTTTAACTCTGTTCTCACACGCTCTTTCTTTTAAACTTTTTGCTTTCTCTAATCACACTCATTTCTTTTCTATTTTCACACTCAATCACTAAGGATTAACTTCTTGGGTAGAAATCACTGGTTAAGGTGATTCCATAGAAGTTGTGTTAATTCCTAGCACAAAGATTCTTTGTTTTCCTATGATGCACGTGATGCTCAGATTGGTTTAACTATTTCAGTTAAAGCACAATTTAGATCATGAAAACATTTAAAATACACTCCCAAAATATAAAATCTGTTGAAAAATCGGAAAGTGGTTTGAACATTAAAAACAATGTTTTCGATGATTGAAAGTTGTCCTTCTTTCAACCATATGTGAGATGAAGATATAGAATTATACCTTTACGTATGATCTCCCATCTCATGAAGCTAAGCTTTAAGTCATAGAAATATGAACTTGTAAGCTTCTCTCAAAAATTCTGCAAAAGTCTAATGTCAAGTCAAAGTAATAATTATTCACTTATATTGAAAAGACAAAAAGCAGTAAAACTTTTTAAAGTATGAGTCCTGATCTGAAATAATCAGAAGTCATGTCCGAACTCCCCTTTTGACTTGAAGAGCTCCCCCTAAAATTTTGCATTACAAAAAAATTTGACATTTTAAAAGGTATATGCAAATTTTATGAGCTCCCCCTCTTAGTAATATTGACCAGATGTCAATTTCTTCTCATACTCCCCCTTCTATCATGAACAGAATGTTAACTTGCAGATAGCAATCAGATTTAAGAATAAGATAAGGATGAAAAAGTATACAATTAGAAAACTTTTATAGGTAATTACTGGTTATACTTTGAGATTTAGCATACCAAGCTTCGAGACTAGAAAGGTAAACCTCTTTTCGTCTAAAGGTTTGGTGAACAAATCAGCAAGTTGATACTCAGTCTTTACAAAGAAAAGTTCAATTGTTCCTTTCTCTACATTATCCTTGATAAAATGATACCTGACGTCTATATGCTTTGTCTTCGTGTGTTGAACAGGATTCACCGTTATTGCGATGGCGCTCTTGGAATCACAGTATATCGGGATCTTGTTGAAGTGGAAACCGTAGTCGCGTAATTGAGTTCTCATCCACAAGACCTGAGAACAGCAGCTAGCAGCAACTACATATTCTGCTTCTGCCGTGGAAGTTGAAACACACAGTTGCTTCTTTGATCCCCAACTTACTAATTTGTCACCGAGGAACTGCACATGTCCTGACGTGCTCTTCCTGTCTAACATACAACCTGCATGATCTGCATCTGTGTAGGCTGTTAGTTCAAAACTAGTATCTTTAGGATACCACAGACCAAGATCTGCAGTGCCCTTTAGATACCTAAAGATGCGCTTCACAACAGACAAATGGATTTCTTTAGGATTGGCCTGATATCTTGCACATAAGCATGCTGAAAACATTATATCTGGCCTACTCGACGTAAGATACATTAAAGAACCTATCATCCCTCGATAAGTCCTAACATCAACAGCCTTTCCCGAAGGATCGGTGCCAATCTTAGTACCTGGTGCCATTGGGGTACCAATCGGTTTTGAATTTTCCATTTGGAACTTCCGAAGAATATCCCTAATGTACTTTGATTGATTGATAAAGATACCCGTAGAAAACTGTTTTACTTGTAAACCGAGAAAGAAATTCATCTCTCCCATCAAGTTCATTTGAAATCTAGACACCATAAGGTTTGCGAAGTTCTTACAGTACTTAGTATTTGTAGAACCAAAGATAATATCATCTACATATATTTGAATTAAAATGATATCGTCTTTTTCCTTTATAATAAACAAAGTGGTATCCACCGTACCTTTTGAAAACCCAGACTTGACTAGAAAAGTGGAAAGGACATCATACCAGGCTCGAGGTGCTTGTTTTAGACCGTAGAGTGCTTTGTCGAGAATGTATACGTGATTCGGATTCTCTTGATTGACAAAACCTTCTGGCTGAGAGACGTAGACTTCCTCCTTCAGAATTCCATTCAGGAATGCTGTCTTCACGTCCATTTGAAAGACTGTGAAGTTCTTGTGGGTTGCGTAGGCTAGAAACATTCTGATTGCCTCTAATCGTGCCACAGGAGCATATGTTTCGTCATAGTCTATTCCTTCCTCTTGTCTGTATCCTTTGGCTACTAGTCGTGCCTTGTTTCTGATGACGGTTCCATCTTCGTCTTTCTTTATTTTGAACACCCATTTCGTACCTATTATGGTTTTACCTTGAGGTTTCGGTACTAGTCTCCAGACTTTAAGTGCATCGAACTGATTTAGTTCTTCTTGCATTGAGATCACCCATTCTGGATCAGCAAGTGCCTCTGATACGCGTGTTGGCTCAAACTTGCTCAGAAAGGAGTCATGCATGCACATGTTCATTGATGCTGACCTTGTTTGCATCGATTTTGATGGATCGCCAATGATCTGGCTTAGCGGGTGCTCTTTGGTCCATTTATGTTCATGAGGCAGTGGATTAGATGATTGTATGTCTGTTGTGTCATCTACGAATCCACTTGTACCTTCTTCTGTTTGTGCAGGAGGATTGATGATTTCAGTTGAAGTGGCAGGTTCAGAAGGCTCAGTAGGTACAACTTGATCTGGCTGTAGATTGATCTGTACAGAATCTCCTACTGTTTCAGCTACTTCTGTCTCTTTATCAATTGTCACTTCTTCAACTGTTGGAGTCGGCATTTGAATTGTAATTTCTTGTTGAATCGGGGCGTTTGATTCAATAGGAACATCTGAACTGGTTGGATGAGTAGTTGTTGAGTCTTCCATCCTGTCAACCACAACAGATTTCTTTACATTAGATCCAAGAAATTCATCATAAAACAATTCAAATAATAAATCTAAATCAGATAAGTGGTTAGTAGAAGTTGATGCTTCATCTGATTTATTTTGTTGAGACATAGGTTCTGGACTGAGTTGCCCAGAAGCTAGTATTCCTGTTATTACGGATTCTGAACTGTGTTGTTCGGAAGCCATTTCTTCATCAAAGGTGACGTTGACGCTTTCAATCACCGTCTTAGTCTTCTTTAGATAGACAAGATATGCAGTTGAAGTCGAGGAATATCCAATGAAGATTCCTTCATCTGCCTTAGCGCTGAATTTGTTGAGATTCTCCCTACCGTTTAATACGAAACACTTACATCCAAATATATGGAAATATTTGATTGTCGGTGTTCTGTTGTTGATTAATGCGTAAGGAGTCTTCTTGAATCTCTGATGTACCATGGATCTATTCTGTGTGTAGCATGCGGTCGAAACAGCTTCTGCCCACAAAAATAGAGGTAAGTTGGAATGACTTAGCATAGTACTAGCAGCCTCGACTAGCGTTCGATTTCTTCTTTCAACCACTCCATTTTGTTGAGGCGTACGAGGAGCAGAGTATTGATGTGAAATCCCGACAGATTCGAGATATTCTTCAACTTTGTTGTTCTTGAACTCTGTGCCGTTGTCTGTTCTTAGAAACTTGACCGGTTTCTGCAGATTCACCTGGGTCGTCTTTAGGAATGTAATGAGAACATCAGGTGTCTCATCCTTTGAACGTAGAAACTTGACCCATGTGTACCGCGAATAATCATCCACGATCACGAGTATGTACTTCTTGCCGCCTAAGCTTTGAGTGCGCATTGGACCGCATAGATCCATATGCAATAACTCTAAAGGAGCTTTTATACTTGGTTCAGGCTTCGGTTTATGAGGTGCCCTCTTCATCTTCCCCTTTTCACAAGCTGCGCATAGATGTTCTCTTTCATATTTCAGCTCTGGAAGTCCTTTGACGAGCTTTCCACTGACCAGATCATTGATGTACCGAAATTTGAGGTGAGAAAGACGTCGATGCCATAACCAACTTTGTTGCTATCAGGATCGAATTCTCAACAAGAATTATGAATACTCAGAAACAATATCAAAGAAGTTGCGGAATAACACTTTGATATTCAATGTAACAGTAAACAAATAGTGAGTATGATTAACAACTTGTAAACTTGTATTGAATGATTAAAATCACAAGATTACACACTCAACCTCAACCTTGAAGAACAGACTCTTTCAAGACGAATTCTACTTCTCTAGAATTAGGAACTATGCCTTGAGGTTGATTTTCTCTCTAGAATAAAACTTAGAATGAATAATAAATTATTCTAAACTATTCTATCAATTCTATACATATACTGAAGATAACAGATAATTACAATTAATAAAATATCTTCCATGAATATCTTCAGTATATCCAGCTGTCACTCTTGTAATTCTAATCTCCATCTCATAAGCAGCATTAATCATCTTGGAAGTATTAACTCAGTCTTGGCAGCATTAACCACTAAGCAGCACTAACCTCTAGCAGTACTAACTAGCTAAGCAGTACTAACTTTGATCAAGCAGCACTAACTTTGACTAGCAGTATTAATTCTACTAGAAGTAGTAATACCTAGCAGTATTAACTTTTGAAGTCCTCTAGCAGTAGTAATTTTGAACTAGCAGCATTAACCATACTTAAGCTTTTCTTCAGTTCCCAACAATCTCCCCCTAACTTGACTTTTAGGAAGAGAAGTCAAGTTCTTCAGATCTTCTTCAAGATGCTCCCAAAACTCCATCATGGCCTAAATTCCAGTATTTGCATCCAACCCCAAACTCTGATTTATTGTTCTTTGGATCAAATATTTAGCCATTTCTGAATCTGGAATACATCCTAGCTTCTTCTTCAGCACGGCATGAAGCTTTAATCTGCTATGGTTATACACTCTATCCACTAGAAAGTATTCAGTGTGATTCAAATCTAAAGTCACTGCATATACTCCACTAGTTTCATATAGAGTCCAATTGTTGACTGATTTGAACACATTCCTTATGATCTCCTCCACTGCATCAGGCTTGAACATCATACACAGATACTCCATTATCAGCTTTGTAATTGAAATCACTGGAGCTTTCAGTTCATCTGCATATAACTTCATCCCTATCTCAAACATTTCTTCAATATCAGATCTTGAGCAGGTTCTGACAATCTTGTTCCAAGTGCTGTACACTTCATACTTCTCATCCTTTCTCTTTAATCTGATATATTCCTTTCCATCCACTTCCAATACATCCCAGTGAATGACTTCAGGAGGTTTAACCCCTACAAGTTCTGCTGAAATTGGTTCAGGCACTTTGTCCATCACTACCATGTACATTTTAACATCCTCAGTACTTGCAGGTTCATGTATTGTAGATGACTCAGGTGCCTCTTCTTCTTCAACAACCTTTTCAGCCTCTTCTTCCATTAATCTAGGCTTCTTTGTAGGCTTTCTCCTGGCAATCATCTTACTTCTTTTCAAAGTCCTTAGACTTTCACCAATTGTTGCTTCCTTTTCTGGAGTTTCTTGCTCATCAGGGAATGGTTTTTGTAAGAAATCATTGCTCTCTTTCATTCTTTTCTCCATTTCAACACTTGCAATATCATCTCCTTGAAGCTTTGTCATCTCAGCATCATACATTTTCTTGAGTTTATCAAAAGACATTTTTGAAAACATTTCTACCTTGACACCTACTGCACCTTTGAGGAAAGTAATCATTTTCTTTCTCTCTTGAGCACCCAGGTATGTCTTTGATGGTTGTCTTTTCCTTGCAGCCATTTTGATCTTGGTAGGCTTCTTAACAAATGTGGCTTTCTGCTTGGCTTGCTCAGTTGCTAAGCTCTGTTGATAGACTTTGTTTAACTCTGCAGCCATTGCTTTAGCTATTTCTCTATCCTTTGCCACTTGCACAGTTTCTGCTTCTTCAAGTTCAGCCTGTATTTTCCTAGCCAGAGCCTCATCTGCTTCAATCAACTTCTGCTTTTTCTTTGGTTGATCAGATTCAACTAGCTTTGCCTTACCCTTTTCTTTGCTTATCACCTTCTCTTCTACATTTGTTTTCTTGATCAATTCCCCTTGTTCTTTGATGACTACTCCTTTGGTCTTTGAGGTGACCTTGGGAGTATCATGCTTGGCTTTAAGCAAGGTTTCTGCAATCTCCAGCTCTGTTAGAACTTCTTTCACTGTTTCTGCTGCTTTGCTTATTTCAGCAGTACTAACCATTTCTGCTGTTTTACTTGAACTAGCAACATTAATGGTTTCTGTTGCTTGCTCTGTTACTGCTGCTTTGCTTATTTCAGCAGTACTAACCATTTCTGCTGCTTTACTTGAACTAGCAGCATTAATGGTTTCTGTTGCTTGCTCTGTTACTGCTGCTATCTCCCCCTCAACATCAAGTTTCTCTCCCTTTTCTGGAGCATCTTCCCTGTTGACATCAGCTTCTGACTCCCCCTTTTTGGGAGCATCAGTCACTGGTTCCCTCCTTTTAAGCACAAATTGCCTCCTCTTCTTTTTCTGGAGCAATCTCTTTACCATATTCCGCAGTTTGGAAATCTGAGCTTGTTGAGACAGGACTATTAGTTTCAGCTCTTCGATGTCTTTTCCTTGGTTGATCACATCCCTGTTGATGTTGGCCATTGTGTCCATCAATTCAAGATAGTCATATTTGTCCTCACCTTCTCCAGGAGTGTTACCCCCTTTTGAAGGATCATGGGATCTTTTAGTAGTGGAAGCCTTCTGCCTAGCAGAAGCACTTTCCACCCCCGTGGTTTCTTGGCACCTGGGACCTTTGAATGATTGCTCATTCAAAGTTGCCATGGGGGAGGTCTTATTTATGTTACCACTGTCCTCCTCTATGCTAGCAGAAGTAGTGGCAGCCTCAGTACCCATATACTCAACCCTCTCCTCAGTGAGCACCTCCTTGGGGTTGGGAGACACCCCTGTGGTTTCCCTGTGGATATTCTCTAATGGAGAATTCTCCATTAGAGGGCTTAAAGGCTCAATGGGTGATGGTACAAGAAGGGAAGAAGCCTTCTTTACCTGTTTCCTTTTGTAAGTTTGGGTAATTGGAGAAGTTGGTTTGTCAAGAAGAGACTGAGGAATTGATTTAGAGTGGGAAGGTTGGGATTGGATAGCAGTGGGATGGTCTAATGGGGGCCTTGACCCTGCTGCCATACCTTCATCAGTGTGGGACACCACCATCATTGTAGAGAACAATGGGGTGTCAACTCCTTCCGAGTCCAATGGAGATCTTTTCATGTTTGAAAAGACCTTACCTTTGGGGATTTTTGGTACATATACCCCATCAAAATGAGGCATATCCGTCAGTTCGTGGGTGATAACTTCTTGGACAAACCTGGGGTACATATAAAAGCTCTTTTTGCTTCCCAAGTTTGAGACAAGATCATTGAAAATCATTTTAGAAAAATTGTACTTTCTGGCAGTGGCCAAGCACACCAAAGCATAAGTAATGGTGCTACTGAACTCACTCCAGCCAGTAGTCTTTTTGGAGATACAATGCATAAGAGTATGGACAAAGAAACGCCATTGGGGTGAAAATTTAGGTTTGGAGAACTTGAACACACCCAATGGGCCTCCATACCCCATTCTTGTAAGAGTAGAAAACAATTCATCATAAGAGATAGATGAGATACCAATGGCATCATCTAGACGTAGACTGATGCGGATTACCTCTTCAGTAACTGTCAACGGTTTTTCACAGACCCTTATCTTGATCATTTGCACACCATTCTCAGTAACAATGGTGGCAATTTGCCCAGAATTGCCTTTGATGCTCGATGTAGATTGATGGTGAGACAGTGAGAGCATGGGCAATATGGCTTGTCGTGAGGAAATCCACAATCTGGTGGAAACCAGCAGCCTGTTTGGGCTTCTTTAACATCGCGATTTCATTATGCTCGTCTATGAATGCCATTGATGTTGAAGGTCTTGCCTGAACACTTGGAACTTGAGAGAGAAAGGGTTTAGAGCGCAAGTGAACAGTATGCAAAGAGTCGTTATGAACTTTTAGGCGGGCAAAGGGTATTTATAGTATTCGGGATATAAGCAGTATTAACCTAGAGCAGTAGTAACTATCAGCAGTATTAACCACTAGCAGTATTAACCACTAGCAGTATTAACTAACTAGCAGTATTAACGGAGAGCAGTATTAACCACTAGCAGTATTAACTAACTAGCAGTATTAACTGAGAGCAGTATTAACCACTAGCAGTATGAACTAACTAGCAGTATTAACTGAACACTGGCAGTAGTAAAATTGTACTGGCAGTACTAAAACTGTACTGGCAGTATTAATCATACTTACACTTTTAAGCTTTGTGAAGGACTGAGTACTGCTATACTTTTCCTGAAAAAGAAGATTAGGACCACCAAGAATAAACAATATACAGGTATTGAACCACTTTTTAAGTAGGAGCTTATTCAGAGTTGATCATTCCCACACTTGTTACCAAGAAAGTGAATCTACCCACATCAAATGCTTTGGTGAATAGATCAGCAAACTGGTTAGCAATATGAACTTTTACAACTTGAATAAGTTTCTTTTCATTGCAGTCTCTTATAAAGTGGTACCTGATTTCAATGTGCTTTGTCTTTGAGTGCTTGACAGGATTATTAACAATGCTAATAGCACTGTTGTTATCAATAAAAATTGGAGTGTGTAGAAAGGTTACCCCATAGTCCAGCATTTGATTCTGAATCCATAAGACTTGAGAACAACAACTTGCAACTGCTATGTACTCTGCCTCTGTTGTAGATGTGGACACTATGGTTTGTTTCTTGCACTGCCATGACACTAGTCTTGCACCCAAAAACTGACATCCTCCAGAAGTAGATTTTCTGTCCAAGTTTGCACCACCTAGATCACTGTCTGAGTATGCAAGCAAGTCAAAAGATGAGTCATGAGGATACCAAAGCCCCAATCTGGGTTGCCCTTTGAGATATCTGAATATCCTCTTAACAGCTTGATAGTGAGATTGCTTTGGCCTAACTTGGAATCTTGCACATACACAGACTGGAAACATTATATCTGGCCTAGAGGATGTAAGATACATGAGAGAGCCAATCATGGATCTATAATGATGAACATCCATATCCTCCCCCCCAAGATCTGCTGTTATTTGCTTGTGTGTCTCCATAGGTGTGCTGGCAGGTTTTGAATCTGAGAAACCAAACTTGGTTAGAATATCCTGCACATACTTGGACTGACTGATAAAAATACCATCTGACTTCTGTTGAACTTGGAGTCCAAGAAAGAAAGTAAGTTCCCCCATGGAACTCATTTTGAAGCTTTGATGCATTAGTTCCTCAAACTCCTTGCACATATTGTCTTTTGTGGATCCAAAGATAATATCATCAACATATATTTGGACCAGCAAGATATCCTTTTTCTTTCTCTTGATGAATAAAGTCTTATCAATGACTCCTCTTTCAAAGCCATTTTCCAAGAGATAGGATGACAGAGTGTCATACCATGCTCTTGGTGCTTGATGCAGTCCATAAAGTGCTTTCTTTAGTTTGTATACTTTGTCTGGATAGTTTGGGTTCTCAAACCTTGGTGGTTGACATACATATACTTCTTCTTCAATTGATCCATATAGAAATGAACTTTTGACATCCATTTGATAGACTTTGAATTTCATAGAAGAAGCATAAGCCAGGAATAATCTAATTGCTTCTATCCTGGCTACAGGAGCAAATACTTCTTCATAATCTATTCCCTCTTCTTGTGTATACCCTTGAGCCACCAACCTTGCTTTATTCCTTATTACTATGCCTCTTTCATCTCTCTTATTCCTGAAGACCCATTTTGTTCCTATTGCTCTTTGGCCTTTAGGGAGGTCTACCAGATCCCAAAAATCTTGCAGCTTGAATTGCAGTAGCTCTTCTTGCATGGCTTCTATCCAACTGGACTCTTTCATAGCATCATGTGCCTTCTTAGGCTCAAGCTGGGATAAAAAACAAGAGAGCACTGTATGCTGTTGGTCTTGCATTTCTTGCAGCCTGCTTTGATTTCTAGTCATCATAGGAGAAGATAGATCTTCTATTACCAGCTGTGGAGGATGATTCTTTTGAGTTCTGGTGTGATGACTAGGTTCTTCATTAAGTCCCACCTCTAAATTAGAGTCATTCAACTCCACTGGGGTGTTTTCAGCAGCTACTTCTGGGTCTTTATCTTCTTGACTCTCCTCTTCTCTACTTTCTTCTTCACTCTGATTTGGTCCAATAGATGGTTCCTTGTCACAGTCTTCAATAGAATCCACTGTAGGTATGGGAAAGATCACAGATTGAGATAAACTGTCTTGAACTTGTGTAGTTCCTGATCCTTCACACCCTGAACCTGCATAGTCATTACTACTGAAACCAAAAGAGTTAGTTAGTGAATCAATGTCAAACAGCCACTGAGGACCAGACCCAATAGGATTTGGTGTATTCTCATTGCATTTGACATTGTCACTTTCTTCAATTATTCTAGAAGAAGAGTTAAAAACTCTGTAAGCCTTACTCTGAGATGAGTAACCAACAAGAAATCCATCATCTGCTTTTCTATCAAACTTACCTAAGTGAGATTTGGTATTGAGAATAGTACAAGGACACCCAAAAGGTTTGAAAAATCCAATAAATGGTTTTCTTTTATTTAAAAGCTCATATGGGGTCTTGTTCTTTGGCTTGACCACTAGAACTCTGTTTTGGACATAACAGGCAGTATTAACTGCTTCAGCCCAGAAGGTAATTGGCAGTTTTGAATCATCCAACAGAGATCTAGCAGCCTCTATTAGTGTCCTATTTCTCCTCTCAGCAACTCCATTCTGTTGAGGAGTCTTAGGGGTACTATATTGTCTCTCAATGCCTTTCTCTTCACAAAAGGTGTTTAGATCAAGATTTTTAAATTCAGTCCCATTGTCTGATCTAATGACTTTAATTTTTGATTAGTTTGGTTTTCAATTCTTAGGATAAAGGATTTGATCAGTCCACTTGTCTCATCCTTAGTCCTTAGAAAATATACCCAGGTAAATCTAGAGTAATCATCAACAATAACTAAGCAGTAAGATTTCTTGCCTATACTCATAACATTTGTAGGACCAAACAGATCCATATGTAATAACTGGAGGCAAGAAGAAATAGTATTTAACTCTTTGGTCTTATGAGAAGTTTTGTGCTGTTTGCCTTTAAGACAAGCAACACAATGATCATCACATGAAAAGACTTTTGATGGTAAACCTCTTACAAGGTTGTTTTTAACAAGTTTGTTCATTGTCTTGAAGTTCATGTGACACATCCTTCTGTGCCAAAGAGAGGATTCATCCACAGAAGCTTTAGAAACAAGAAAGTTCAGGGATGAATCACCAGAAACATTGTCCATATCTAGACAATAAACATTGTCCTTTCTTGGAGTTCTAAGTAGTATCATGCTTTCATCAACTACTTTGAACCCTGGAGCAAGGATCATACACTCTGTATTAGTAAATAATATGCTATGTTGTTTGTCACAAACCTGTGATACACTTAACAGGTTGTACTTCAACTGATCAACATAGTAGACATCCTCAAATGTTATCTTACCTTTTGTAACATTATCTTTTCCACTTATTTTACCACCAGTAAGATTATCTCCAAAAGCAACATGTCCTCCATTGATATGCTTGAAATCCTGAAGGCATGACATGTTTCCTGTCATGTGCCTAGAGCAACCACTATCAACATGCCATATGCTCTTCCCCTTGAGCTGTTGGTTGCCCTGCACATAAGATAAATCAATTAGTATGAAATAGGAACCCAAGCCAAAGTGGTCTTGGGTACCCCTTTCTCATCAAAATATTTACATTCTTTCTTGACAAGATTTTTAAACTTTGACTCCTCATTTCTGGAGTACTTTGTCACAATGATGGTTTTGGAAACACTTTTGCTAGAAGCAGTACTGGTTTTAGAAGTACTAACTGCCTTAGCAGCACTTGCATGCTTAGCAGTACTAACCTTGTTAGAAGTAGTAACTGTGTTAGCAGAAGTAACTGTGTTGGCAGTATTAACCTTTGAAGAGGTACTAACAGTATTAGCAGCATTAATATTTTCAGCAGTACTAACACTGGTAGCAGCAGTAATGCTTCCAGCAGCACTATCCCTGTCAGCAGTACTAACAGTTTTAGTGCTTCTAGGCACCCACATTTTAATACTTTCTTTTAAAACCTTTTTCCTCATGGGGCCTTTGGTTTCAACAGATTTCTTAACCACATGTTTCTTTCCCGCCTTCCTATAACCAACAAGTTTTTGCACAAATCTTTGAAAGTTCATCTGTTGGTTAATAGGGTTAAAGAAACAATGCTTAGCCAAATGGTTTAATTTACCACATATGAAACAAGGTTTTGGTCTGATTATTTTATTCAGATCAACTCCTTGTTTCTAAGCCCATTGATTGTTCCAGTTTCTCTGATTTCCCCTTGGTTTATCATGTTTTTGGGGCTCAGATTTATTACATGCACACTGTTTGCAAGAAATAAGGTTCACAACAGTGGTCTGCTTATAGTAAACCTTCTTGTTCTTTCCCTCAGTCTTCTCTATCTCATTGGACTTGACCCAATTCTTTCCACATCCCTCATTGGTGATTATGTGGTTTTCTATAGGAATCTCACCACTCACAGTGTTGTTCTTATTCTTGACAACTTCTTTCTCAGATTTATCTTTAACAACTACTTCATCTGAGGGATCAATCTCAGTGGCTCCCTCAGGTAGGTCCTTCCTATCCTTTGTTTCTAACAAATCTGAACTAGGAGGAATGTAGTTGTTGTTATAGGGTGGTGGTGTGGTATTGTACCCTATTCCTCTTCTCAGTTTATCATGAATCTGAGATTGTAGTAAAGAATCCATTGCTTTAGAGGCATTGGAAAACTTTTCTACATCTAGCTTGACTTTAGCTAGTTCTCCTCTTAACTTTTCACTCTCCTCTTTGGATCTGGTCAGTTGAATTTCTAAGTCATTATTCTCCCACTTCCAGTAGTTTGTGTCATAAGAGTGTTGAAGCTCATTGGCTTGAAAACCCTTAATTTGCTCTTCAAATCTCTCAACAATCCTCACATAATCTTTTATGTCCTTTTCCAATCTCTTAAGGTCATCACTCATGTTCTTGTTGTGATCCCTATACCTTTTAACAGTGTTAATGCAATTTGGAGAACAAAGATTGGAGGTTACCTCTGTTGGGAGATCAGACACCTCTGCCATTAGAGCTTGGTTTTGAATGGCCTCTTCAGCTTGATCACTCTAGTCAAACCCCATACCTTGTTGAGAGACAAGGGCTTGTGCAGAGTTTCTGTTATTATTGAAGCTTCCAGATTGAGCTTGTTGGTGGTTATTATTTTGAGACATTCCACTTCTGCATTCTCTAGCAAAGTGTCCCTTCTGATGGCATTTATAGCATTCCACCTTTGACTTGTCAAATCCTGCTCCATCTTCTCTTCTTTGGGAGAAGTTGTTCCTCCCAGTTCTTTTGATGAACTTCTTAACTCTCATAGAGAGCATGGCCATCTGCCATTTAATGTACATCTCTTCAAGATCATCTGGATGGAGTTGTTCCAAGTCATCATTAATAAGAGAAGAGTTTCCATGATTGGACAGAAAGGCTTCAAATACAGTTTTAGTGCCTTTCTCTTGATTTGCTCCATTGGCAGCACTAACTGATTCAGGATTGGAAGTAGAATCAATTGATGCTGAAAGGAGTGCAGCATTGTGAACATATCCAGAAGGCTTCTTCTTAGCCTCTACCTCAGATTAAAAAACTCTTAGATCATTATATAGATCATCAAGTTCCTTTTCTTCCAGTTGATCATTCTGTCTGAAAGACACAGTATACATGGTCCATTCATAACTCAGGGACCTTAGGAACTTCCTGTTTAGATCATCTTGATCAATTTGTACTCCCACTGTAGCTAGTTCACCAATAAGCTTGTTGAACCTGTCAAAAGTTTGAGTCATGGACTCATTCTTGGTTGACATAAAGTTCTCATATTGTTGCTTCAGAATGGCTTTCTGATTTCTCTTGGTACTTTTGGTACCTGAGAATCTCTTCTCTAGAGCATTCCAGAGCATCTCTGCATCAGTGCAGTTGCAGAACTGATGTTGATATTCATTGGGAATAGCGAAGAGCAAAGTGCTCAAGGCTTTCATCTCTGTCTGTCTAGTCTTTCTTTCAGCATCAGTTTTTGGTGGAGTTCTCTTTCCATCTGCACCAATCTTTCCTTCTTCAGAAGGGCCATTCTCAATGATGTCCCACATAGAATAGTCAGTGAGGAGTATGTACTGCTTGATTCTGATCTTCCACATATCGAATTCATTGGGTCTGAGCATTGGAACCGTTGAGATCAGAGTACTGTTTGATTCTGCAAAGTTTTCCATGATGAATGAATAGATGTTTCTGAGAGAACTTGCTCTGATACCACTTGTCAGGATCGAATTCTCAACAAGAATTATGAATACTCAGAAACAATATCAAAGAAGTTGCGGAATAACACTTTGATATTCAATGTAACAGTAAACAAACAGTGAGTATGATTAACAACTTGTAAACTTGTATTGAATGATTAAAATCACAAGATTACACACTCAACCTCAATCTTGAAGAACAGACTCTTTCAAGACAAATTCTACTTCTCTAGAATTAGGAACTATGCCTTGAGGTTGATTTTCTCTCTAGAATAAAACTTAGAATGAATAATAAATTATTCTAAACTATTCTATCAATTCTATACATATACTGAAGATAACAGATAATTACAATTAATAAAATATCTTCAGAATATCTTCCATGAATATCTTCAGTATATCCAGCTGTCACTCTTGTAATTCTAATCTCCATCTCATAAGCAGCATTAATCATCTTGGAAGTATTAACTCAGTCTTGGCAGCATTAACCACTAAGCAACACTAACCTCTAGCAGTACTAACTAGCTAAGCAGTACTAACTTTGATCAAGCAACACTAACTTTGACTAGCAGTATTAATTCTACTAGAAGTAGTAATACCTAGCAGTATTAACTTTTGAAGTCCTCTAGCAGTAGTAATTTTGAACTAGCAGCATTAACCATACTTAAGCTTTTCTTCAGTTCCCAACAATCTCCCCCTAACTTGACTTTTAGGAAGAGAAGTCAAGTTCTTCAAATCTTCTTCAAGATGCTCCCAAAACTCCATCATGGCCTAAATTCCAGTATTTGCATCCAACCCCAAACTGTAACACCCTGAATTTTGGGATTGGGTGAGAAGTTGACCTTTACCCAAAGTTCAAGGGGGTAATCTGTAACTTGGGCTATATATATAAACAAATCAAATCTGAGATATTTTCTAAATATCTCATTTGATCAGTTTTAGTTTTGGTGAAGTCAGAGAGAAGAAGGAAGAGGCAGGAAGAAGCTTGTTTTTGGGTCGATCATTTCGGGCAAATCGAGGTACGAATCTAGCTTAATGCTTTGATCTGAATGCTTTTAGCCGTGTAGAATCTTGTTGTGAAGGTTTTGAACCGTTCCATGTTGAGATCTGAGTATTTCTCATTTGGATCTGGGTTCTGCATCGTGTTGTTCATCATCTGCATCGAACTGTTCTTGATGAACAAAGGAGATGGTCGTTCGACCGGATGGTCCTTCGACCGGATGGTTGATTCGACCGGATGGTCCTTCGACCGGATGGTTGATTCGACCGGATGGTCCTTCGACCGGATGGTTGACTCGACCGGATTGTCCTTCGACCGGTGTTGCCTGTTCGACCGAAGTAGTGTTCGACCGGGGTAGTGTTGGACCGGGGAGGTGTTCGACCGGGGTGGTGTTCGACCGGTTGTTGCCTTTGACCGGATTAGGTTCTGTTAAGTTGTTAGCTTCTGTGTCTTTGAGTCCTATTCAAGTAACGAGAGGTTTATCTGTATTTCGACTTACCGATTCTTTCGGTGTTATCATAGGTAGCGCTCGTTAAGAAGAAGGAAACGGAGGTGAGTTCCTACTATCATTTTAAACTGTATACATATCAAAAGTTACCTTTTGATCTTATCTTATTTTAAAAGTAAAATGATGTTTTACCTGTGCGTTTATGCGAAAGAAATATTCAAAGGAACTTCTTTTAAATGATTTTCATTCTTACCAGAAGTTGAACTGGAATAGCATTTTGTTTATAAAAATGTGTTTGTAACCATATGTTTATTTATGGTTGGTCACATACGTTGTTGTGACGAGTCCTTACCATTACTAGTGGATCCCTAGGTTTTGGAGTAGACTGTATTGTTGGGATGTTACATTCCCCAGAATTGTAGCTATGGATCACTTGTTCCTCGGGGGCATCTTGGTACGGTTATGTGAGGCCGGATACTAGCCATGGTTCATAGTGATCCTAGTGAAGGAGTATACCTTGGTTTTGCGCTTGGGGCTTGATCTCACGTTGAAGCACGGACTTTGTGATTCGTATCCGCGGACTCCAATTGGTTTAGCTCGTAACTCGGATTGTTGGCCTAACTTTGTGTTACGCCACGATCCTTGGTAAAATATTTTGTTTTCGGTCCTTTTGTGGTATGTTTATAACGAAAAAGCCCGATTGTGGCGAGGACCTAAATTGTAAACTTAATCTCTTTGGAAATGTTATCTTGATGCAAATGTTTTATCTTTTGAGCTTCATAAACTGTATGTTCTCACCAGGCTTTAAGTCTGACACTTTTTCTCAAATGGTATGTGTATCAGGTTTCCATTAGCGGTGGGTTGCCGGGGTTTTTGGAGAGACGAGTTTTGAGTCTCGAGGTTTTTGGGATTGATTAGTATTATTGCTGGGCATTGTTAAGTCCCATTCTTTTGATGAAATCCTTGTATAGGATTGTATAGTATGGAGGACTGATCCCATTTATGAAAAGTTATGGTTTTACATTCGTTATATTGTCAGATTTTCAGGTTTTAATTTACTCTGATTTTTGAGGTGTTACACAAACTCTGATTTATTGTTCTTTGGATCAAATATTTAGCCATTTCTGAATCTGGAATACATCCTAGCTTCTTCTTCAGCATGGCATGAAGCTTTAATCTGCTATGGTTATACACTCTATCCACTAGAAAGTATTCAATGTGATTCAAATCCAAAGTCACTGCATATACTCCACTAGTTTCATATAGAGTCCAATTGTTGACTGATTTGAACACATTCCTTATGATCTCCTCCACTGCATCAGGCTTGAACATCATACACAGATACTCCATTATCAGCTTTGTAATTGAAATCACTGGAGCTTTCAGTTCATCTGCATATAACTTCATCCCTATCTCAAACATTTCTTCAATATCAGATCTTGAGCAGGTTCTGACAATCTTGTTCCAAGTGCTGTACACTTCAGTTCCCAACAGTTGCATCGAAGCTTTCGATAGTAGACAAACTTGCTTGTCAGTCTGGACATCTGATAAATTGATTGTGTAGAGGTCTGATTCTCGTTTACCAACCAAAAGTTCTTCGCCTTCTTCATTGCGAATGGAACATCTTTTGGCTTTGAAGTTGACCTCTAAGTCTTTGTCACAGAACTGGCCTATACTGAACAAGTTGTGTCCTAAGCCTTCTACATAGCTCACCTTCTTGATAGTGACATTGTCATGTTGTACATCACCGTATCCCATGATTGGAGAAAACTGGTCGTTTCCGAATCTTACTGTTCCACAAAATTTGTCTTTAAAGTTGGATAGTATCTCTTTTTACCCTGTCATGTGCTTTGAACATACGCTGTCCAAGAACCATGTATGACAAGTCTGCATAAGATAAAATAACATAATTTAGATTTTCGTATGACAACATTGGAATTTACACTTTGATTCTCGAAGTGTGGGTCTTGAACTGATTTGTTCAAAAGCCTATTTCCACTTTGATGTTCGGGTTTTAAATTGCATTATCCAAAAACCTATTTTTGACATGGAAGAACGAGTCCTGATCTGTACATAATCAGAAGTCGCTTTCTCTTTAAGCTTTGTGTGCCTGCAACACAGATTTTGCCTTAGGTACCCATTGGAATTTGGGTCCTGCTGTGTTAGCACAAGATTTTGGTATCCATTTCAAATTGGATCCTTTGTTCTTTTGAAAAGCATGAGAGTTGGTATGAGATGAATGCACATGGTAATTTCCAAACCAATCTCTAGAATCTTGACAAGTAATAGAAACATGTTTATTATAGATAGAGGACTTTCCAGCAGATAAAGATAACTGAAATAATTGCTTCATTGTATATTGTTTACGAGAAACAACAAGTTTTGGATTCAAAACAACAATTTCAGCAATCACAACATCTTTAGTAAGCGAAGTCTTATTACAATTAACACTACTAGACGATAAAACGGCCTTGTCAAGCTTCCGTTTTGGTTGCCATTGAGAATGGGCTTCAGGTCTTGACTTGCTCATATCTGAAACATGTAAAACTGGTGAGTTAGACCTTTGAGCAACAACTGAATGCTTCTTCTTAGAATTACCAGTAGTGGTTGGTTTCTGTGAATGCTGAGATATTTTCTTACCTTTAGCACTCTTAGCGTTCACAGAGACTGATTTATCAACGAAAGCTTTCGTTGATTTTGCACTGAACACAGGCAAACTGGTTTTTCTTGAAGTTTTCTTAACAAAAGATGCATGGTTAGGAAGTTTCGCATTAAAATCAATTTGTTCAAAACAACCATCTAAACCACCGTCAGAATTAAGAAAATTAAACTCTTTGTTTGATGAACCAAACATGTCATTAGAAGTAAAAGCCTTTGTTAAAACAACATTTTTCATAACAGTTGAAAAAACCTTTTGTTGAATCTCAATCATAAGTCTTTCATCTGATAAAGAGGTCTCGAGTTCAGAAATTTTACTTTCTAACACGAGAGAAGGGACATAAATTTTACCTATAACAGGCTTCGCCTCCATCTCTTTTTCAGAATAACTTTGAAAGTAGTCAGTTGAAAGAGATTTCTTCTCATCATTTGGAAAGTCATAACTATTATTCAACTTCGCATAATAAAATGGAGCGTGAACTTTAGTTGACTTCATCCGTTTTTCAAATTCATTGGCTTCATCCTCTTCTGATAGTTTAGTATTAAAAACTTTAAATGAAGCGATTCAGTGAGAAACAAGCATAGAGGTATAGTCATAAAGTGCGGGCACTTCTCTTATACCCTTTTTAAGACATTGAGGTTTCACATAACCGATTCCCCAATTTTATTTATTCTTTTTCGGTTTGTTAAGATGAATGGTTTGCTCACTTTGACCTAATGAGTATAGCTTCTTTTCCAAATCATCTAATTTAGCAATTAAAGTCTTGTTTTCTTTAATACATAAAGAATGCATATCAGAAAGCTTATAAAAATCAATCTCACTTTTTGTCAATTTAGACTTGAGCTCACTATTCTCTTTTAGAATTATAGTCTGTTCTTTTGCGTTGGTGTCAGCGTTTGTATGTAAAACCTCAACTAATACTTTCTTCTCAGCAAGTTCATCGCTAAGTTTTTGTATCAATTGGTTTTTATTAATAATAACACCATTTTCTCGCTTAAGATTAGATTCTAATTCTTCTTGTTTTAAAACTATAACATGCATTTTATTCATTAAATCTTTATACGATAAATCACATACCTCCTCTTCTTCATTTTCTGAATCAGCTTCAGTATCTGATTCGATTTTGCCCATCAAGCATATATTGACGGCTTCATCCTTTTCTTCTTCATCTTCTTCTTCATCTGAGTGATCCAGCCAGTATTCATCTTCAGCCATCAGCGCCTTGACTGCCTCCTGTTGCTTTGCAAGAAGCATCTTGTTCTTGTAGAAGTCGGAGTTTCTAACCTTTGATATTCGACAATCCTTGGCAAAGTGACCGGTTTTGCCACAGTTGTAGCACATCGGTGGTCCTGGCTGACTTGATCCTTCAACTTTGTACTTCCTTTCTTCCGGTTTCTTCTCTTCCAATCTATTTCCTTCTGTCTGATATCTTCTCTCATCAGATTTCTTCTCCTCTTGTCTCTTCCCTTCAAATCTCTTCCCTTCAAATCTTTTCCCTTCATACCTATTTCCTTCATATCTGCTTCCTTCAATTCTTTCCTTGTGAGCATAGTTGTTGGGTCCAGAAGAGTACCTCTGACTGTTTGACGTTGGATTCCTGTAGAACTTTTTCTGAAATGCATTTGTTAGAAACTACATTGCTTGCTGCATTTGTTCATTTTCATCCGAGTCAGAGACAACATCAGCTTCAACTTCTTCTGATTCATACACAATCGTCTTGTTCTTCTTCTTCTTCACAACAAGAGCGACTGTGTCTTCAACTGTCTTTCCTTTTCTCTTTTCTGCTAGAATTTCATCCACCTCATCTTCATTTTGTCGGAGGGTTTCATACACCTCATGAAGTGGAATCTCATTCAGGTCTTTTATCTGCCTCATCTGCCTGGCAAAACTTTTCCATTCTGGTTGTAGAATACTCAGGAATTTGATATTCAGCTCGATTTGAGATTTGTTGACCTTGTTCTTGCTCAATTAGTTTAGCAATGTCACAAACCTATCATATGTTCCTTCTAGATTTTCTCCAGTTCTGCCTTTGAATTCTTCAAAACTGTGCAGGCAGTTAGAGATTTTCAGTTGGTTCCCAATCTTTGAACCCAGCATCATTTTCTCTAGTTGATCCCACATTTGTTTGGCTGAGGCTTTGTAGCTGTCAATCTTTATATAGATTTCATTTGTAATCCCTTGTAGAATGTATGACTTGGCTAACCTGTCGCCTTTTGCTCTTACCTTAGCATCACCTGTTAGATTTGTATAAGAAAGTGCAACTCTTACTTCTTGAGTTCCTGCTGCTGGCTCCCTATACTGTGTTTCCATTAGGCCTTCTTCTAGGGATTGTATAATGAAATTACCCAAATCCTGTCTTTCAATGAAGTTTAGAAACCTATCCTTCCACTGTTCGTATTCCCCTCGAAAGAGAACTGGTGGCTTGGTGTCGGTTCCTATTGCGAGAGCTTCTTTGGATGTCATCCTGTATTGAATAAGAGAAAACTTGACAGATATGATCGTTAATCCAAATAAAATTTGATCACACAAAAAATTACATTATGACAATTAAAGACCCTATTACAGTTTCGAAAAATTCTCAAAAATATATTCTAAGTGTGGATTGGAGCTTTGCGATTGAGAAGGTTTGCGTTACAAGTTGGGAACGCAAATGGAAGTTTGCGGGTCTATTGGGACGCGCAAATGGAGGTTTGCGGGTCTAGTGGGAAGCGCAAGATTGAGGTTTGCGGGTCTAGTTGGACGCGCAAGATTGAGGTTTGCGGGTCTGAGGTTTGAACCGAGAAGTGGGGTTTGCGTTTCCTTTGAGAAGCGCAAAGTAGGCTTTACGTTTGCTTTGGGACGCGCAAAGTGAGCTTTGCGATTGCTTTGGGACGCGCAAAGTGAGCTTTGCGATTGCTTTGGGATGCGCAAAGTGAGACTTTGCGTTTCGTTCTTCCTCTGCTTTGCGCTTTATTCGTCCTGAACTTCGAAAATTTGTATAAAATCTGTTCCTGTAACGATTAGCAATAACAAACACTACCCTTATGCCTAGAAACACTTCTAGAACAGATTATGAGCACTCGATCTCACTAAAATACACTTTTTGAAGATTATTTTGATCGCACAGTGACTTACTTCACTCGACAGTTCACTCACAAAAAATCACCAATTGATACTCGATTTAAGCTTAATACTGAAATTAATCACATACAACTCAATCTAGCATGTATTTCGATCACACCCTGATCGATTCTAACACCTAAAACACTCTAACACTCGAAATCAATTTTTCTTGAAGAACACAGAGACGTTTTTCTTTTATAAAACTTGTTTTGATCTTAATCAGGCTCTGATACCAATTGTCGGTCCACAACAATACTACTACTATCAAGTTTATAGAAACAACAACACAATATGATTACCAACCTGTATTGATTATAACAAACGAGTTACAAGGTTGATCGATTAAGCTTTGATTGTGTTCTCTATGTTTTCTCTCTTTTTACACCTTGATGTGTGTTTTTGTGTGTGTGATCTATATCTGATCTAGAGAGAGTTGTTAGAGATACAACAACTAACAAGTGTGTTGAACACACTATCTATCTTAATATCTAGATATTAAATCCAGATATTAAAATCTAATAAAGCTAACTAACTTATACTAGAAACTAACTAAACTAGATAAGTTACCTTTATCTAACTATTACAATACTTTAACTTAGATATATAGATCTAAGTAAATAAAACATATTACATTAAATTACATTGACATTTATTACAAATAGACATAGACTTTAACATTGAGAGTCGACGTTTCGGCATTAGCTTCAGATTACAATCTTCAGATTGGATGATCTTGAATCCAATGAGACTGTGGTCTAACAGTCAGCAACATGTTTGAAACTTTTGAAAATGCTTTAAAGATGTGTCATTCGGAATATTTATAGTTTACAATACTTTGAAATCCTAAAAAGTCTGAATTATGGATCGTAATGAAAATATGGGCTAAGCACTTAGATGTAAAACTGAGTGATTGAGATGAAAATTTATATATCTAAAATTCATAAATCTCTTAGTTTAAAAGTTTGTACCTGTGGCCTTTCTGGTTTGGGAAAGTAAGTTCCGTGGGATGCTTGTCATCTGGTCCCCTAAGGTCAATTGGTCTGGGAGTGATCGAACCCAAATCCTTCTATAGAATCAGATGGTATGAATGGGTTTAGGATGTGTCGATGTAGCCTTTCTGATCTGGGAGAGTAAGTTCCAAGGGGTGCTTGACACCTAGTCCCCTAAGGCCAACTGGTCTGGGAGCGGCTGACCCAAATCCTGCAATAGGGTCAGATAGAAAGTTACGTTTACGGCATGTTCTTTACTTACCAAACTTTTTGATTAAAAGATGCCAAAGTGCACAAACTTAAAAGATGCCAAAGAGCACACTCATGTGAAGATGCTAATGTGCACAATGCTAAAAGATGCAAATGAGCACACATCTCTTGATACTTGGTGATATGTTTGAGTTGCGATAAACCTATAAATTTGTGAAAGTCTTAATTCTTTATGGATTAGTGTGAGTACATGCAAAGTTCTGTATTATATTTTTAGAATTGCATTTTCTTGAAGCTAATCAAAGTTCGCATGCTAGCACACTAAATAGATTGTTGGAACTTTTTGAAACTGACCATGTCTTAACTTCATATGCAATGAAACTTGTATCTGTATCCAACAACATACACTAGATTTCAACTGATGGATTAATCTGTGATATTTTACTGAGTAGAATTTAATTTGTTTAGTGTTTAAAATTTTATATATTTAGTTGTTTCAAAATACATATTCAATATATTTTTCTTTTCTACATTGATGTTATTCTTGTGTTCTCATATATATGTTTTAATGGGTCTGTGCATTTTTCAAGGGGGAGTGAATAAGGAGAATATTTTGAAAAGATCATATCTGATTTCGAGGGGGAGTATCTGATTTTCTATATGAATGCTAACTTGAATTGTCATATTTAGTGCATTTGTGTAGGGGGAGTCAAAGAGCTTAACAGGTGAATTTAATTTTTCTGATTACAAGTCAGCTTTGCGCCAACAGTTGGTAGCGCAAAACTCAACTTTGCGCCACCTTCATCTAGCGCAAAACTAAGTTTGTGCCACCAACATGTTGCGCAAAACTTCCTATTTCTCCTTTATTCTGAATTTTGCAGATCTTAAGCTGTCTCGTCTCCAACATTTGCATGACCAAGTTGATCCAGATCATCAAGGTCATGAGGGGGAGAAGTTAAGGAGAAGATAAAGAGACAAAAAGTTCAAACGTTTATCTGTTGCTCAAGATTCGCTCAAGATTTTATTCTCTCAGCTACTAATTCTTTTGCTGTTCCAGTTCCAACCACCACAGCTTATTCAAGTACATTTAAAAGAGGTGTGTCATCTAGAGCACAAGCTGATGAACCGATTGTTCTTTCAAGTTTATTACAAACAGGTCCAGTCTTGTCAAGGAAGCAAAGACAATATAAGTTGAAAGATGCTGAGAATAAATTTTTTTTAGTCAAGAAGCTTCTATAAGTCGCTTAGATGGTCTGTGTTGATTTAGAAGATGGATATTGAAGACCACAGCGCCAATGATTACTAAGGGGGAGATTGTTAAGTCAGATTTTATAGTAATCGTTGTATTTATAGACTTGGTCTAATACTGTGTTTAGAGTGCTTGTATTTCTGATATTAGCCAAGGGTATTTAAGTCCCTTGTGGCTTTGTTGTTTGTAAGGAACTCACGCATAATCAATTCTATCTCATTCTTGCGCTTTCAACTCTCTCTGCTTTCTCTCTCTAAGATTTGGTTGATTTTGGGATTATCAGATCATATTACCTCAAAAGCAACTCACGACCTTATCTAGTCATTTCCACCAAGAATACCCCAAAGCAAACTTTTTCCCTTAGATACTTCTAATTACGACGCATCAAGGTCTCCTCAGTAATCGGTTTGTACTTAAAGTCTACTTCAACATTCTCACCAAATGTCCCCAATAATTCATTACCACCAAAGAGTTATCATCTTCCGACGAAATTTCCTAACGACTATTTTGGTCTGATCCGACACAACCTTATATCCGCTCCTCAAAGCTGACACAGACACAATGTCTGCAAGGTTCTCAGACTTCCATAGATCCCAGCATTGGCCTGATGTCTCCCCCAGAAACGTACCAACACACTCTACAGATATTCACTTATCCCCAAACTCCAAGGTTACATAATTCCCGCCATGCACTCAAGCATCGGTTGCCAAGTCAACGAAGGTTATGACAATTATCGAAACACCAATGATCGGTTCTTACTTATCAACATCTAATTTCCTTAAGGTTACCGCTTGGCTTGCAGACACACCAGATCTGACGGAAGTACACTGAGGCACACCAACAGTCAATGTCCTCAAAATAGAGTGTCGATGACTATCTTCGGAATGACCGTTCGCAACGTGAATATACTACCAAACATTTCGCTCCCAAGTTGCAATGTCGAATAAGGTTGACACCTACTCGTGAAATCTAAACCCCAAATCATACCGCTTTATTAGTCAACCATAATATCATTATTATTCACCAATACCTCATAAGGTGGCATTCCACCGACACATAATATGTCGCTATACCATTGGCCCACAAATTCAAAACCGCCCATACCCAAACAACCACACATGGTTTTAACCCGAAGGTTTGTCGAAGCATAAAGATCGTCACTTAATTAACTGGGAAAGAGTATAAGCCTAACGCCTCAAATTCTTCTGCGTGAACTAGTTCATGAACTGAAGTCCAAATATTAAAAACTCACCATGAGTCGGGCCCTCTGACGCTTCAAACATCGAGGACTCCTTTAGTCCTTAATCTTGACCTTTAACCCAAAAGGGCTTACATCTACAGCTCTACTGAGTTCAAGGTTGTTCAAACTACTATGCCAATTTAAAATTTTATAAAACCTCTCAATATAAAAGCTTTATAACGTTTAATCATACGAATAAATTCACTACCTCTTACTCGGTAGGTGTACAAAGTGGTCACAGCCGCCACACATATAAAACCATTTCGGAAAATATTTGGTCGATAATCAAACTAATATTGACACCAACAAAAAAATTTGTAATGATCTTTTTCAAAGGGGGCCACTACGTTCCCAACACATATAGATTTGCGTCACGTATGAGAAATAACTTTACGTACTAAAACAATGTATAACAAAACATTTGTACAAACTACAGAAGAGAATGTTTACTAAATCAAATCCCAAGAGTTCACATTTAACCATGTAATGTCATGAACAAAATTCCCCAAAACTTAGTAAAGACATATACATGCAATTTGTTCGAACGTACGAGTAATCTAGTTTGATTCTAAAATTTAGGCCATACAAATAAAATGCTTGCAAAACTCAAAACAACATTTCATGATATCAAACTTTCAAAGATTCCGCAACAAAACTTGCATGTGACAGTTATTTCGCAAAACGAGTAAGGTGATATGTGCATGCACTTTGTTTAAAACATGAAATAATTTATGTCGGTTTCAAGTTCAAAGACAAAGAATAATATGCTCTCATTGGCTAGAGTGTTAGTTAAAATACTATGATGGAAGTTTCGAGTGGACATGTATGCATGCTATATGCAACTCACACAAATCTCAAGGAAAACGATACCACTTGACGCCATTAAAGCCACCCCATTAAATCCATAAAATCGCATGAATTAAAATTCTCAATAAAACTCAAACACCAAAATAATGGGAGATAACTTTTCGTTTAAAACCTTAACATACGTGGAGTCGATCCAATGTTAAAGTCGTAAACCACAGTTACTTATCCAAGTCCCCAAACAACAACAAAATACGCATATCGCAAAACCCGAAATAACGTTGGACAACAATATGAATAAAGAAAATCTTCAACAAAGTTTTGAAATCTCATGTCATAAAACAATTTTGTACATGCACGAAATCATGGTTTTAAACCTTGTGTGTGCTAAAACATGGCTCCAAGATTTGTAATACAATCCACATGACGATTTAGAAACATGAGAAATAATTAACGTAATTTATTTCAGAAATACATTTCGTGCATGAATTTGATCGACACTCAACACCTCGAAACCACACTCCTCGATTTCTTAGTTATACTATCGTCATCCAGATGCTCAACATCTTAAGGTGAAGATCAAAGATTCCATAGGTTCACCTCATAATTTATCCTCGAAATATCATTGGTGCCAAAAGTCTATGGTTCTAATCCAACCAATCAATGAATACTAAAATCATCAGCTCCTTCTAATAGCTACCCATATAGAAATTGCTTCACTACTCCAACGGTTATCATACCAAGGCAGTTCAAGCATACACACGTAACTCGTAGGTTCACCATAACACTGGCCAGGTGCTATTATGAACGTACGGTACATGATCATCCTTACCATTTTCGGCGTGATTACCGTTCCTTGTGACTCCGCTCACTTCAAATCATCAAATCTTAAAGTGCCTAATTGTGCGGTCTCACATTCAATTACTTAAAATTACGCTAGTTTGAGTCTAGGCATCCAAAATCAATACCTAATTCTCTCAAACTTAAGCTCTGATACCAACTTGTAACACCCTCAAATTTGGTAAGAGCGACTAATAAAAAAAATATCGATATAACAACAATTATAAAACTATAGTCTTATATACAGAGACTAATTCGAAGTCAGGTGTCACTTAACCCCAAAAGTAAGCTGTTATTTCCTAAATTAACGCGGAAGACCTCACCTAGCAAGACGCTTCTCGAGCTTACAACCAACACTCGCCTCTTCAAAGTGTCGCAAGCACTAACCAAAAATGGTACCTGATGCACATGCCGACAAAATAAAAAGGTTAGGCTTAACGCTTAGTGAGTTCAAGAGTTTTATATCATGATTATAGAGGAAAAACGTAAGGGAAAGTATTGTAACATTTAATCATGATCCTTTGAAAAGATTTACTAAAGAAAATAAGAAAGTAGCTCATTTACTAATAATAAGCATTTTATAAATGGATGCCTCAATGCCAAAACATTCTTTCACGAAATAATGAAATCCAACACTTAATCAAAACAAGAATAATGGTAATGCTCGAAAAATGGAATTTGAATAAGCTTTATAAATCAACCGACCAAAATATGCATAAACTCCAGTTTATATGATTATAGCCTAAGAGAGAGAGATAACTCGACTCAAAACGTGGGTATAAATTGACTCCCGATTTATGACAATGTAAATAATACTTCATATTCCAAAACACCCAAAAACACGGGTAGGGATTAATACTCAACCCATAAAACATGGAATGAACATATGTATGCAAAATGTCACCGAAAACAAATATATAAAGACAGCCCAAAGACAACACCTTTCGGTGACGGGGGAAACCCGATTCCGCTTAATGCGACGTGCACAAAGTAAGCCACACATTACGTTAAACTGGTATTAAATATCGGACTCAACATCTTTCAGAATACACCCATAAATAATAGCACAGAGGACTTACACCATACCGAAGAAGCCAAACCGCGCCTCAATGGGGATTAACTAGCGTTCCATCATTGGACAAATAATAAAGTATCGAGCTCATCATCTTTCAACATATACCCATAGATACTGCACGAAGGACTTACAATCCCAATTCTATGCCAAACGTGCCGCACGAAGGACTTACAATCCCAATCCTATGCCAACGTGCCACGATGTGAGAGGCTAGTCGTCCCAACATCGCCCAAAATAACAAAAGAGCTAATGGATCCATAGCAGACGGGGCTGAAACAATACATGACTCAAAACGAATGAACTAACGCATTCAAAACATGTAATTCCAAAATAAGATGCAATAAATGCAAATCATAACCAAGCGCTCTATAATGAGCTATCAAAACCGGACAAGTGTCTCAAAGACCCAACAAAATCCAAGCCGATCCATAAGATCAACAAATCCGAAAACCCAACGTTGAAAATCATAAAATGAAATCAAACGTAAATGACCTGAAATAATGCAACCCATGCTTCAACTCACACAATTAACTCCAACACGATTTAAATCGGGACGAAACATTTTCCAAGTGGATCTATACCTTTTATCTTTTCAAATCATCCCATGGCACCCAATAAGATGCATTTATACTCGAAAATATACTTCATGAAATAAATCATTCAGATACCCAAAATATATGATTTATTTATCAAAATGCACAAAATCCCCAAATGTGGGTGTTTTATAAGTTTATAAAGTTGGATACTTTCAAATAGCCAAAACTTATCAGATGATTAGTAGTTAACAATTTCATATAAAACATGTAAACACTTTAAAATAGGCATTTTGGCATGTACACCGTTTTCACAAATCAACTTGAACTCACCTTGCTAGATTTAGGCTAAATCTAGATTTTACCCCTAAAACTCGAATCTCCAAAGATGAAGGCTTGAATCTCCAAGAAACTTTTCTAGATCTTAGATCCAACACATCTACAAGATCACCTTCACCACACAAGTCAACAAAATCAAACCCAAGATGAAGGATGAAAGGGAAAAAAATGAAATCATCAAACCCTAGCGTAACATTGAGAGGGATGAGGAGCTTACCACCACAAAATACTCTTGTATACTCCAATAAACTTCCAATCTCTTGCTAAATCCTTGAAGATATCTCAAAAACGAAACCATGGCAACTATAATCACCAAAAACGGAGTTGGGATGAAGAAGATATGAAAAAATGAAGTTTTAGGGCTGAAAATCGGGTTTTAAGCTCGAACAGGTCTCCGCGCGGGTTACCGGGCGGGTTAGGTCGCGCCACAAGTCGCCCGAATGGGTTAACAGGGCTCTGGGAGGGTTACGGGGCGGCCTAAGTTGCGCCACAAGTCGCCCCGTGCACTGTTCGTCCGGTTTCTCCTCGATCACTGTTTTGCCCATAACTTCTTCGTTATAGCTCCGATTTTGCTCCGGAAAGAACCGTTGGACTCGTAATTGAACCATTCATCTATCTAGACTATAAAATCCAGGATTCAAATCCAAAATCTTTTATCTTATTTTTCCCTAATATATCGGTTTCGATATTAACTCGAAATTATACCTTTCGAAAATCGGGGTGTTACAAGTCACTAAATGTAACCCAAAACCTCAGGCCTTACAAAACAGACAGACTTACGTGCCTATGGATTCATTACAACACTGTCTAACATTACATGACTCCAATTGAAAGACCAAAGCTCCCAAAACATGTAACTCTCAATGGCATGAAATAATCGCCATCATACTCCAAAAGTTCCACAACTGTTTTTAAACCGGACAAATGTCCTCAAGACTCCATTTAGTCAAAACTGAGCCAACGACCCAACAGTTTACGTAAATACCCAAATGAAAGTCGATATAAATATTGAAACACATTTGACCAACTATTATGCAAACACAACCAAAAGTATAATTAACTAAAATCTCATCGTTGGTTGAGACAAACCATTTTCCAAATGAACTCATACCCTTATGTTTTCAAAATGTCTCATAACACAATAATATGCATTTTCTGAAAAGGTTTATAAGATCAAATACACAAAATGACACTTACGTCAATTGAACTCCGATTATATATATGTAAAATCATCAAAGAGACATTTCAACATGATTTATTTACCAAAATACCCAAGGATCCCAAAATGGGTGTCTCAACATGTTCAAAAACTAAACATTTCAAAATAACCAAAACTTATCAGCAGTTAACAGTTTGAGGTAAAACGCAAACATTTTAAAATAAACATTTTGGCATGTACACCGTTTTCACAAATAAACTTGAACTCACCTTGCTAGATTTAGACTAAATCTAGATTTTACCACATCTTGAGCCTTTCTTGAAGAAACTTGAATCCTCCAAGTCAAAACCTAGATCCATACATTTCCAACTGTCAAAACACATAACCAAACACTTAGAATCATTCCCCAAACATAGCATACCAAAATCCCCAAATGAGGCCAAAACCCTAACTTTCATAAAGGAAGAGAATAGGTGATTACCTCAACAACCACTTAAATCTGTCAATCAAACACTTCTAGGACACCAACACAAGCCACAAACTCCAAATCCTCAAAATGGTGGAAAGTTGGATGAAACCCTAGAAAACTTGGGTGAAGAAGGTGAAGATGAAGGGATCTTAGTTATAGCTTCCAAACCTTTCTAGAAGATGAAGGAACACTTGGCTTGTGACAAAAGCACTCAAAAATGAGTTAGGGTTCGTAACATATGGGAGGAAAAACGAGAGGAAACAACTGGGAGAAAGTTGGGTGAGAGTGGATAATGAGAAAAAGGCTGAAAATAGACATTTTAAGGCTCTGGCACCCGCTCGCGATAGTGCCCCGCGACCTTGACATGGTCACTGTCGCACGGGCACAATCGCCCCACTTGTACCGCAAGGGGTGGATTCCCCACGGCTATGCCCCGCGATTGTGCCCTTTGGCACAGTCGCCGGGCACTGTCGCCCCATTCCCCCCGAACTCCGAAAATCCGACTTTTTTCGATGCTAGAATCCTCGATACTCTAAGGTACTTTAAACAAAGTTTTCCCAACAAAACCCCACCATCTACGAGTTCTGAAAACGTTCGGGTGACCTTTACTTACCGAAAATTATGGGTGTTACAAATACATCATTTTACAATCTAACTAAGTGATTCCGTTTAAAAAACTAAAATCAAAATGGAAATATAAAAATAAGGCTAATAAGAGAAGAGAAGAGTAGAAGACGAGCATCTCTTGCCTCTTGATTCCATTGATGTTGAAGATTTTAGAAGACTTGAAGGTTAGATTTGTGCGATTTTAATTGGCGTGGTCTCATGGACAAATCTAAACTACGGCTAAGATAGGAAGACTTGAGAATTGATAGAAATAAGAGCCGTGAAAAGTCTAAAACCATAAATAAATAAATAAACGTACAAGTTTTGGTCGGGTTACTTTGGGACCAACCCGTTTCTAACCTAATAGATGCGATTTGGGCAAAATTTGTATCGATTATGTATCGGATTACCTCAGTTTAAGTTTTTTTTGCATTTTTTCGGGTTGGGTTAGCCGGGTTGGTCGGAAATTTGAGCACCCCTAAGAATCACCATTGTAACACCTGAAAAATTTATGGTAATTATAAACTAAATTACGCCTTTTACCCTCGCTTTTATATGCCATATTTAGTATGTTTATTTACGTTAAGCTAATAGTAAACATCCGGATTCGAGTCTATTGCGAAAATGGGAAATTCGGAACCCGAAAGATCTGGGGCGACAGTGCCATGCGACCTTGACATGGTCACTGTCGCCGATTGTCAAAGTCACGATTGAAATGGGGGTCTCGGTACCATTGGTGTGATAGTGCCCGACGATAGTGCCTGGGTCACTATCGCTTGGTCATAATTGCGGAAACGGTATTGCGGGCACCCCTAAGCGGGCGATTGTGCCTGGCGACCTTGCCAATGGCACAGTCGCGAGGTCATAATCGCCGGCGGGTGCAGGAGCTTTTAAGCTTGTTTCCTTCCTCTCTCTTCATTTACACTCTCATCTACTTTTCTCCAAAGTTCTCTCTACCCCTTCTTCATTTAAGGAGCCGATTCTAGGGTATCATAAGAGCATTTACTCTCCATTATTGAAAGATTTTGGTGTCATCACTCAAGATTTGAAGCTAGGGTTGTCACTTCATCATCCTCCATTGTCATCTTCCTCAAGTGAATGATTCTAGGGTTTTCATCAAAATCATATTTTGTGAGTCATCCTCCCCACTAAATGTTATACACACATGAAAAACCTCTTACTTATAATATTTGAAACTCTTTGTTCTAAATTATCATCTATGAAAATATTTGGTCTCCTAGGTCAAAACTAGGGTTTTGCCATAATCTTGAATATTTGAAATTGTGTTAGTGTAACATAGTTGAGGAAGTGTATGTAATGATTTCTTTGAAGTTATGTGACCCAAATAATGGGTATGGTAAATGTGGAATCTACGAATATGTTGAAATGAGTCAAAATACCATGGTTCTTGAATATTGGTAATATATCTTGTATGTGGTAAGGTTCATCTTGAAACATAATATGGGTGAGTAGGTTTCCATGAGATGCAATATAATACATTCGGAATGGATTTACCTTGTCATAATAATGTATTTTTATGTGGCTTGCGTGATGGGAATGTTGCTAAATGTAAGCTTACAAAATGATGAAGTCATAAAACATCAAGAATGGTGAGGCTTCAAGGTAAATACCTGGATAGGGTTGAACTTGAGACTCTTTGGGGTAAAGACTTGGATAGAGTTGAACCCATGTTTACATTGGACTAAAGACTTGGATAGAGTTGATGTCCTAACGGCTAAAAACTTGGATAGAGTTGACGCCGGTAAGTATCCATTCTTGATATGTGTGTCGTACGTGTTGTGGCCTACTTATGTGTTCCGTCACAACCTATGGTGATGCGGGTCTCCCCCGTTAAGCATGAAGAAGAATTTAATGTCAAGGAATTGGATGGCTATTCTCATTTATGACTGATGAACTAAAGTATTAAACATTTACTTCTTTACTCTTATATGTATCAGTTGATCTCACTAGGCTCTAAGCCTAACATTTTTTCTAAAATGTTGTGTATATCAGGTCCTCTTAGAGGTGGGGTGACTCGGTCTTGAGAGGAGGGTTGAATCCTCTTGGAATCAAATATTTTTGGGAATAGATTCTTTTGGAGGATTTGGCGTGCACACAATTATAGGAGTTTTTGGGAAATATAATGACACCCGGGCGTAATCTAAATTTGGCAATAGTTTAGATTATTAGGTTGTCAATTATCTTTCTATTTAAAAAGTTGTAAACGCTTATACACTTTCCCCTTTTTGGGTGTTTCCTTTCTATGAAGGTTTATTGCATGTCAAATGTTTCCTACATCTCGTCAGAAGATTGTACCGTCATCACAACCTTATGGAATATCGCCGCCAAGTGCATTTATGATTCCGTTAATCCTTCTTTCCAACTCAAAAGAACCGGTTTTCGAGTCATAAACCACTAAATATCAACGTTTCATGATCGAAACGAAGGACTGTACATAAACTTTATTCTTATGAATGCATATATATAATTATGACATAGTTATAACATATTTTTCATACCAAATTTACGTACACGTATAATATATCGCAAAACCGATTGCAAACATGTAAAATCACCTTGATATCGGTTTACCGACTTGGCTGAAACAAGAACCCGAAACTACCGTTAACTTTCTTCTCTCGAGCTAATCACAAAACTGTGCTCGATTTTATGTTTCGATGGTCAGATTTCCTTCCTTTTTTCTTGTAGATGTGTATGTCTAAAATATATTGAGAGGATGAGAGAGAAATAATATTTTATTAAATATATAAATTTTTTTGTTAATATAGTTAATCTTAAAATTGTTAAATAGAATAGTTGTTGGAGTTGAATAGATTTTTTTAAAGATTTTAATTTTTCATATATATTTTTTCTTATAGAAAAATTATAATATATTTATCGGAGATGCACCACTGTGGTTTTTGATACATATCTAACGAGGTGTTTTCATATAGGAGCAAGGAAACTGTATCATCAAAACTTAAGGGCCCACTTATGTCATATTTGGATTTTAATTACTTTATTATTTTATTTTACTCACGTATATTACAATACATTTACTAATATAAATATATTATTTGTTGAAGGATTATCTATCATCATAAAAAACAAGTGATTAACATAATATTTTTCTACTATTAGAATTTACTATAATAAAGATTTTCTTTTCTTTGTAAACTTCTCCCTATTTAAAGGGCTTATGATTAATGAGAATTACAGATTTCTTCTCTCTGTCATATTGTCAGGGGCGGATGCAGGGTTAAAAAGGAGGGGGGAAGGGACCCCACTCAAAAAGTCAAAATACCAAATTTTCAAGGTTAAAAACAATTTTTTTTTTTAATTTCTACTATAGATCCCCCTGCTAATTTTTCGTATGGGACCCCATCAACCAAAAAACGTATCTTGAAATCAATCAAAAAATAAAAAAAACTCTTGAAATCAACCAAAAAACTGAACAAGTCACTCAAAATCACCAAAAACACTTAGAAATCCCTTGAAAACAATCAATAAAACTTCAAAAATACCTCTAAACGCTAGAATTAAGCTAAAAATATATCGGACGACTTTGCGAGCCTTCAGTGTATTTTAAAGGTGCCTCCACCAGGAAAAAATCCTGGATCCGTCACTGCATATTGTTATCCTCTCTATATTGATTATTCTACAACACGTTATCAACACGTACGTTCTATGAAGATTATCAAACTCGTCACCAAAATATTGCCTTTTTATGCTACTGTTCCTTCAATTAAATCAGGTATAGTTTCGATTCTTTTTACATTTAGTATCGTAATGAACTTTGATACCCTGATAAACCGATTAACATCATGTTATTGCACATCTATGATTTCATGTTTAAAGTATATGCTTAATTAATATTGTGAAATATCTACTACTTCGTTTGAAAATTTTAATTTATTTGTTTTGTGATTAAACACCTAACGAATTGAAAAAAAACTTTACTTTTTTGTTCAATTGATCTTGGCGAAAAAAAAAGAGAATCCAAAATCAATATGTTTTAACTTTTATGGTGTTTTATTTTGGTTAATCAAATAATTTATAGATTTGTTTAAATATTCTTAAAATATATAATTTTATCATATATGTATTGTTTTATAACAAGTTAATTTAAGATATGATAATTTATTTGATTCAATGATATGAGTTATTTAATATTATAGTTACTATTTTAAACCAACTATATATGGATATGTAAATCTAAATACGTTCCTATCATTTATATTGTAATATTTAAATATTATATTAATATTTAAGCATATTTGAAGTCCCTTGAATTATTAGTAGTCATATTTGCGATTTAGGATCATATAATGATATAATTGTTAAAATGCTTTGTAGTTTATTTATTTTGACATTGAATGTTTTATTTTGACATTGAATGAATTAAGCAATCCTTTCTAACTACCCCCTTGAAATAATCCAAAAATATTACTCCCCATGATAATTAAATAATGTATGTGATTAAGGATTATCATTGAATATAGTAGAGGAGCTAGTAATTATGGGTTCAACCAGTATCCTAAATGCATATATGAAAATAATGCATCATGTATCAAATAAATGAAAGTAAGATACATCAAGGGTGATAACACAAAGCATATTTTGCTTAAATTTCTATTCAATCAGCAATAACAAACTCTCCTCTAGATTCAAGTGAATCAAGTAAGATGTCAGGAGAAAATGACACATTTACCAAATCATATATTGGGAATCATGTAGAAAGTAAATGCAATTTTTTTCCAAAATCCTTGATTAATGCACGAATCAGGGGAGTAGTAGACAAAAGGGGGAGCCTACTATACATGTGATGTTGGTATGTTGTACTCTTTCCTTCAACCAAGATTTTATTTTTCCCATTGGGTTTTGTTCTTTGGTGTAAGGTTTTTGTGAGGCAACAATCTATATACCATCATTCTTTCCTAATTCTCATGATTGATGTACGAATCTAAGAGAAAACTAGACTAAAGGAAAAGTCTATGTATTGCAAAGAAGCTGATGCGTTGTACTCTTTCTTTCGTCAAACTTTTATTTTTTCCCACTGGGTTTTTATTTTGACGTAAGGTTTTAACGAGGCAAAAATTGTGCACCATCACTTCACTCATTTGATTCGGTACAAGGGGGAGTGTTGAAGGATTATGTGTCATCATCAAAAGGAAGTGATTGACAAAATATTTTTCTACTATTAGAATTTACCATAATAAATGTTTCATTTTCTTTGTAAACTTCTCCCTATTTAAAGGGCTTATGATTAATGAGAATTACAGACTTCTTCTCTCTGTCATATTGTTATTCTCTCTATATTGATTATTCTACAACATTATTGTAATTCTTGTATCTTTTTTACATTATGATAAACAAACATTGTATGGGGATTTTTGTTGAATTAGTCTTTAACGTGGGAACATAGGAAGGGAATAAACATTTTATAGTGTGGGTTTGAATTACTATTTGGATTAGACATGTATAAATATAAATTTAAGGATCAAAAGATAACACTAACATGTTGTGCAACGTAGCCGACACATGACACAACCTCACTGGATCATAATTTTTCCCCATCTTTTTGATGGTTTCTGTTTTGGGTTGGTGTGGACTCAAATCATTTTTATATATAAAAAGAAGAACCACATGATTTTCAAAAATCTTTCATTTGTTAAAGATTTTTCTATCCTTTATAAGAAAATGAAAGTTCTACTATGAATTAGGGTTCTTTGGTAACATTACATTCAACTTGCATTTATAAGATTAATTAATGTCATAATGACTCACTTATCATTTTCTTCTTCAAGTCTTCTTGAATTCTCACCCTTTCGGTTTTCCTTTCTATTCATTCCTTGAAATATATGTCATCAAAGTCATCCCTACCACAAAGTTCAAACCTCCTGATTGAGATTTCAAGTAAAATCAGCCCAACCCACCGAAATCAAGCAAAACCCTATTTTGTATACCAAATACCCTAGAGTTGTTCTTGAATTCGAGATATTGAGGAAGCTTCGTGGTCAAAATAAACTTAGAAATGTTTGTTCCGATGAACATAAATCATCGTCAATAGTACATTGTACATTCGACGTTTGCCAACCTTCTCCTTATTCTTATATATGATGTTCCAGATCCCGAAAAAACTCTCCAATTCATCATTCGATTCTATTCAAGGAATGGTATGATTTTTTCTATGTTTCTTCATATCCACATGTTATTCCTCCTTTAATGACTTTTTATCGGTTGAAATAATATTGTTATATATATTGATGTATAGTTACTTTGGAATTCACTTTATGGTACTATTTGTGAGTGTGACTATCTACCAATTCAAGTTTGCATTTTTTTAAATATACAGGTCTGTATGAAAAATGTACTCCCTCTCAAATTCTCACGCTTTTCATCTCTTAATTTCTTTCTTTTTTGATGTTCTTGATATATTGGTTTTACTTTTGTTGGGATCTTGATGGATTATCTTTTGGCTGCTAAAGAGTTCCATGCTTATTAAAGGTAAATAGGTAAAACACTCTCATTTTACTCTTGATGTATGTATATTTAGTAGTCAAATACTTAGGCATCATTATCTATACTATATTATAAAGCACGAATAAAAAACTCTTAAATACAAATTATTAGGTACAAGGTACCATCATTTTATGCAAGATTTTAAAAATCTCTTAATTTACAAGTATCAAAACACAAGATACATATTACTACTGCAGGCTTCTAACACCCACCAATTTGGTATGTGCATGGCCTTCCTTTTATGCAGACATTTCCATGTATCACTATTAATTAATATATTATATTACTATAAATTTGTTTTAATTATATATTATTAAATATGTAATTGGTTATTTTTTCTAGATGTCATTAAAATATATAAGATAATCATTGAATTCTAACAAAATACTTAACTTTTTTTATATAAAAAACATTATATTATTAAGCCTAAATTAAACAAATTTATAAAAAAAAATTATCACTTTCTCAAAACCATCTAAAATCGTACTGTAAATTGACAAAAAAAAATGAAACATTAAAATCATGATGTAGCTCGCGCAATGCGCAAGTACGCTTCTAGTCAAATATTGAAAAACGTAATTATTCATTTAATTGTCATGAAATATTCGACATTTTGGTATTCTCCGCTAACATTTGTAATCATTGAGTGTATTCATCTTGACATGTATATGGATGGAGCGCTACGAAAAACCTTCTCTTTACAAACAAAACAAGGAAAAGTTGCAATATAAATTTAGCCCTTCCATGTATGAAAATTGTTCTAGCATTAAAATTCAATTGAATTATTTGTTTTAAGTTTGTAGCCCATTGTTGTTTATTATAAATTCATAGAATTGTTATGGTTACATACAAGGAAACTACATATTATTTATACATAGGAACTGAGAATAAAGAGACCACTCCTCAATTTTCAAATAGGCCATTTTACTTTACATGATCTTAAATCATATAATCCTTTTACTCCATTTACAACATCTTTATATCTTAATTATTTCATCACTCTTATTTATCAGGTTAAGTTTGGCTATTTGGTTATAGAAAATAGAAGAGATAACTTCATAATTTGAATGTGAAGGCTTTTATTTTACGATTTGGTTGGATAAAAATGTGGTTGTTTAGAGGGGGTTTTGAGGATGTACAATATACACAAACCATTTTAATAAATTAATTGCAAAACAAGATTTATAAACTAAATTAGGAAGGTCAATTTTGCGCATAATGTTTAATATTGGGTATATACACTTACTATTAACCATTTTTGTAAATATTTAACTTTGATATTGAAGCATTATTACTTTTACACAAAATAAAAATTTGTATTAAATCTCTTTGTTAAGGGGAAACATTTCCTATAAATGAAAAAAAATTATATTCACTTATGACCTTTTAAAAACGGTTCCAATACACAATAAAATATATTACAATTCATTTCATTAGTTGTCAATTAACGAATTACGTTTCATCGTAACTTAGTTACCTATTTACTAACAAAACAAATTTCGTCACCGTGCATTATTACATGATGCCACACACTAGTTGGAATAAAATCAAAGAAATTTTTTATGGTTGAAAATTATTAACCTAAGCCATTAAACACTCATATACCATTGAGGCTATTTGAGAGATCTTTTTCTCTCCCTGTTTTTGAATATTGATGTTCATGGAGATATTAGGATTTGTTATATCCTATATCTAAGGTTGGGAAGCCATGAAGGCTAATTAACCTTAATCCAACAACACATAATAGGGATAATATTATCCTAATGATAGTGATTACTAATCACATTCTAACTTGATTTTATTTATGATTTTTCTACAATATTTTTCTAACATTATATTTCAATGCTACTTATTTTTATAACCTTCGAAACCAAGCTATTAGTATATCCGTAGAGAAACAATTTCTCTCACGTCACCATTCTAAAATATGATGGTCATTTGAGAATTCTACCCGTAATTTAATTGCTATTTTTAGTTGAATTCTATGCATAAAATATGACATAATCATAAATGTAATTGGAATACGAACTATTAATCTTGGAAAAGTATCAACATAAGATTAAGAACTTTTGGTTCATCAATGCATGAGATATCAAAAAAAAAAAACTTGGTCAAGGTGTAACGCCCGTATTTTTCCTAGTAAGGTAAGTTACATTAATGTACCTAGAGTAATATAATATTCATAACTATCAGTTTATCGTTTCATACTTGAACCATGAATTGTATCACCCCGATCCTTAGACCGAGAAGAAGAGGTCTATGCAAGCAGTGTTCCGCGCGGCTCTCCGTGCGAGTGAAACCGTGCGAGACTCTGCCCCTTTTCAATTCCAGTGGCCGATGCGGCTCTCCGTGCGGAGCGACCCGTGCCACCGCTTGCACGCAAGGCCTGATGCGCTGATAAAAGAAAAGAATTCAACCCCAATTTCATTTACTCCACTTATCTCCTCCTAACTACTCTCCCTTCTCCATTACTCATTGAAAACGATTTTGGAAGCAATCAAGGCATCACCCTCTTCATTTATTACAAGAATCAAGCCTCTCCAACCAAGGATCCTAACCAAGACTCCCAAATCTCAAGAGCATCTTCCTTCTCTATCATTTTCTAGGTTTTGGAGTAAAAACCTAGGTAGTGAGTGTTCTAAACTCTTTTATAACTGAGATACATGTTCATACTTGCTTTGTTATTGCTTTTCTTTGATATGAGAAAACTAGAGTTTCAACCATACAAATTTACTTGACATTAATGATGTTTTAGGATTTTGAATGGAATTTCTTGAAAGGTAGAAATACAAGTATGATTGGGGATATGAATAAATTATTCTTTATGGACATGTGCATAAACAAATATGGTACTTATCATATTATGTCTTGAGTACCTCATTGGTTAATGAGCATACATATTTGGGCTATGTGACTTACATTGGTATCGTATATATATGTAACACCCAAAATTTTGGGAAATTTGAATATTAATAAAATAAAGTTAAAGTATTTATTTTATGGAGTTTTGAAAATTTTGGAGGATTTTATAAAAATAAAAGAAGTATATTGGAATCTTTTATTTTTGGTGGGTATTAATGGAGGAATAATTATTTAAAAATAATTGAATTATGGAAACAATTCAAACTTTGGAGTAAAATCGTGAAAATATAGTGACGCATGGCCTGTTTTGCCAATCTTGAAAAATAAAATATGGAAGGGATTAATGATAATAATGGTGATTCCTCCTACCACATTTTGATGGAAAAATCGACTACATATATACATGGGGTCTATTGGAGTTTTTAGTGTTTTTCGTTGTCGGCATTTTGGGGAGAGTTGGCGTTGGAATATTGACGAACGGTGCCACGAGGAGGAGTCTCAAAGCGTTTGAAGTTGGTTCGTTTTCGGTAGCGATCCGCCGGGTTAAGGTATGTATTCCCTATAGAACTAGAAAATAACTACAGGAGATGTTAGGAATGGATAAAGGTAAACCCAAATACGTTTTGAAGCCGATTGGATAGCCAAAAGGTTGTTAAATCGATCAAAACGTAGAAATTATCGTTTTCGGTAAAAAACGAAACTTTGAACAGAAATATCTCCATCAAAACTAGTTGTTTTCGTGCGATTCTTGTATCTAAAAGATGAGTAATCGAAAAACTAAAATTTAGGAAAAAGAATCATCGAAATCGGATGAGAAACAAGCCACACGATCCAAAACAATGAACTCGTCGGAAAACCGACGAACTCGTCGGAAAAGCGACGTCCGTCGGCGCCGGCGACGTCCTCCGGCGACTTTCCGTCAGGAGGACTGGACAAATTTCCTCAAGACTCCTTTTAAGTCAAAATCGAGCTCAAATGCTCAAAATCCATTTGACCAACAAATATCGGTCCCCAAATAGAAAAACGCGTTTAAACGACATTTATGCAGACACATACCTCAAAGATGTGATTAACCCAAAACTCATCACGGATTGGAACAAAAGGTTTTCCAAATTGGCTCATACCCTTATGTTTTCCAAAATGTCTCATAACACGGAGACGTGCATTTTCTAAATAATTTATGAAATCAAATACACAAAAATGCATAAATCATAGATTAGACTTCATGTGTACAAAATCACCAAATGCATAAATCATACTATTTACTTATCAAAATATCCAAGTCCCAAATATGGCATTTCATGAGATTCAAACAACCCAAGTTTACCAAATATGAAAACTTATCAAAATACTCAACACATTGACAATTACTAAGTAAAACATATTTTTACTTAAAAAAATACTCATTTTGGCATTTACATAGTTTTTACAAAGCAACTTAAACTCACCTTGCTAGATTTAGGCTAAATCTAGATTTTCCCACTCAGAGCTTCCTTGAAGAAACTTGAATCCTCAAAGCCAAAACCTCCAAAACCTATATCCACAAGATTTCAACCATAAACATAGATATTCAACCGTATAGAATCGTCTCCCAACATTTTACATGAAAATCTCATCTATACCCGAAACCCTAATTTCCATAGATGAAGAAAATAGAAGCTTACCTTAACCAATAACTTGAATCCACCACCAACACACCTCTAGATCACCAAAAATGGTCACAAACTTCCAATCTACAAAAGGGAGAACAAGGGTGGATGAAACCCTAGAAAATTGGGTGGGGAAGATGAAGATGGAAGAATGGTGGTCCTAGCTTTCCAACTTGCTAGAAGAGGAAGAACACATAATTTTAGGAGGAAAACCCTCAAAAATGGGTTAGGGTTTGGTATTCTGGGGTTGGGGGTTGGTTTGGGAGAGAAAGGGGAAAGGGATTTGAAGTTTGGAGAGAAAATGGTGTTTGGGGCCGGTTTATCCCTTTTAAATGGGCACAGTGGCTCCGTGCGGTTGGCGGCGCATTTTGACCCACGCAGAAAGCCCTGCCGGGTTCTGGAGTTGTGACGGGACAGAGGTCGCGCGGTTCCACTCGCGCGGAGAGCCGCGTGAAACACTGTCGGCACTCTCTGTCATCCTCTTGGCTACTTCGCTCAACATCGGATTAGGGCGAAAACTCTCAGAATTCGGGGTGTTACAATCCTCCCAACCTTAAAAGAGATTTCGTCCTCGAAATCTGGTCTCGACCCAAAACACCCAACGTCGCATTTAGTGAGATCAATTGGTTCCTATCCAAAAAGGGATACCTTCACGATACCTTGCCTCATAAACGAAACCGATGACGGAAAGAACATCGAGTCCTTAACAAACCATTTTCCTATCATTAGGATCTCATTTGCCTCCCAACCTTTGGTTGCACTTATCACCCCAAGAGTAACTATAGCTCTAATGAGTTTGTGAATATTTTATTGGATTGTGTTGAGACTTGTTGAACTTTCTCATATAATTTGATTTCCATTTATGCAAACTTTGATTTAATCGTTTATCATAGTTAGTTGATTAATTTGAGTAGGTATCCTCATGTTGATTTAGTCTAATTGTGAATTGCTAGATAGAGTTGTGAATCCGTAATTGTTCTCAATTCTATTTTAGTAGCAAACGATACTTCAATTGATTGGGCGTCTGATTAATTTTAGTGTCGTGGGTTTGCTTAATCTAGTCTAAATGGACGTCGTCCGTTCATTGGCCAGGAATGGCGTTTGTCTAAGCCTAATGCAATTAGCAGTTGAGTCTATGTTCGTAACTAGACTTAATTAGATGATTAAGAACTAGTTTATTGAGTGTCTCATGCTAGTTTAATTTTACGGACAAACAGAGTGTCGGTGTGTATCAATGCTCATGGCCTTTCTGGAATAAAATGAGAAAAATCTTTTAAGAACAAGTCTATGATACACGGTCCAGTCAATTATTTGAACTCATTGCTAGTTTATAATTCTTTGTGTTTACGCTTTAATTTTATATGTTTAGTTTATCAATCCAACCCCCCCCCCCTCTAAATAAAGCGTAGAATTTTGACACTGTTCAGGACCAATCCTTGTGGATTCGACCCTGCTTACCGCTATTGCAATTTAGGTGGTAATTTGAGGTAATAGGACTTTATTATTTGTCAGGCTCGACACCCGTCAAATTTTTGGCGCCGTTGCCAGGGATTGGCAACGTTGATTGTTGTTAGTTTTTACGCTTTATTTATTGTTAATTTTTCTTTTTAGTCTTTAATTTTTCGTTTTCATTGTAAGCTAATCGTGTGCCTAACGCCAAGTGGTTTTTAAGTGTTTCTTATATTTATCATGGCATATACACCATATGATTATGGGTCACGATGCACCACCACGGGATGCGATTCAATCGAGGTACGTCTTTCCTCCCTTGAGTCGAAAATTTCAGATTTAACTGACATTGTGAAGCAGGTGGTTAATAGAGAGACACCGAAAGTGGGAATGTTTGGGACATATGCTCAACATGCCCATCTAATGGACACATGTCCAACTTTCCACTACAACACCGAGTCGGCCTACACTTACGGAGGATTCCCTTGCTCGAGCCAAGATCCTATTGATTCATACTCAAGCACTTACTACCCGGGATGGCAAAACCATCCAACTCCAAACGAGTATGAATACAGGTGGCGAGATCAATCATTCTCTAGCTATGAACCGACACCACCGACAACACAACATTATTCTGAGAACTCAGGTATGTCTTTTGAAGAGATGGTCCAATTAATAGCCCTTAACACACAATTATATTCATTTCAGCAGAAAACATTCAAGTTCCAGGAGGAGACAAGGGCTCAAATTCAGAGTTTGAAGGATCAGATTAGTGCATACATATCTTCTCAAAACCGGTGGGAAGCTCAAGATGAAGAGCTAGGAGTGGTTGATAAGTAGAAAATAGAGAGATCCATCGAAGAAGATGACGAAGAAGTGATCTTAAGTACATTTAGTTCACATGTCGGTGACACCGAGGGAGAAGACGTTGGAATTCAAAATCTGATGGTGGTGACTCCTCCTTTTCATATGCCAATAGTTGATCTCATCAAGGAAGAGGAGGAAAGCGTAGATATTTGGGGAACCTTCACAAAGCTTGAAGAACCGATGATTGAAGATAAGAAAGTGACCCCGAGTGATGATGCCTTTGCCGAGCTACAAAGAGAAGTATCACTAAAATGCAAAGGCCCTACACTTGAAATCCAGACGGACTTCAAGGTGCCCCGATATGTAGAAAAGAAGCATGTGTGGGGCATTGGTCTATTGGACACCGGATAGTGTGTGGAAGGCGTCTAGCCAAAGACGTAAAAGAAAGGCGCTACATGGGAGGCAACCCATGGGTTTTTAAATTTATGCATTTTTATTTGTTTATTTTCTTTTTATAGTTTTCCCTATCGTCGTCTAATCTCTTATCTATTTTTTTCAGGATATCCATCCCCTAGTATGGAGCTTAAATAGATGCACTCACTTCACTGGCTCATACATTGTAGGACCGCTCGCCAATCAGGGGAGTTTACTGTTTCCCCTTACTTTTTAATGTTTTCGAGTGTCCTGATCATATTGCATACATCGAGGACAATGTATGAACTAAGTGTGGGGGTGGGATCATTTGCATGATTTGGGATTATTTGGGTTTATAAATGCTTTTAGGGGTAATTTTTTTTGCAAATCTTGTGCTTAAATGTGGGTCTTTGTTCGTTTTGGCAATATGTTAGCATATTTTTAATGAGCTTAAATTGTTGATGACAATGAGTTTGGATGCATGTATAACATGATTGAATTTGATTGATAGCACTTAGAGTCGATTAGTGGTAATATGTTGGTCAAAGTTAGACTTTTGCTAATCTCTTGAACTAGCTTTTAACACCGTGAGACTTTGATCCTATTAGACTAAACCCGTGATATTAGTCTCCGTCTCATTTCTTGTGTGATCATGTCATGCCTAGTTATGTATCTCTAGAACTTGACTTGTCTCTCCTTAAGATTACACGATATTTACATGCTAATAAATATGATAAAGGCCGTCGTTTCTCATTTTTATTAAAGCCAATTAGCCTTAAGTCTACCCTTTATATCATGATTACCCTTTTTGCATACCACTTTGAACATTGGCCTTATTCTTTTGTCACCCACATCATAAACCCATCCAAACACGACTCACCCGACCAATCACCAATATAGTAGTACCGGTATCCCTATGTGCTTGAAAGTAAAACATATATGTTGGGAAAGAAAAGAAAGAAAAAGAAAAAGATAAAAAAATTCTATGAGTAAATATGCAAAAAAAAAAAAAGAAAAAAAAATAGTAAGACGGCCGAAATGATGATAAAGCTAAATATAAGCGTTTATCTCTATTCTATCATCCAAAGGGAAATGTACTTCAAAGATAGATATAAAAAGTTCTTTGTGGGAAGAAATTTTCATGGTTGAATAATCGGGTTCCCTATTTAGTGTTAGGTCCTTAGCCACTTTTTATCCCAAAATACATCCCTAACTTACCCAAAGTCTTATTTTATATTACACCCTCAAAAGACCTTTTGATTTATATGCATGTATTTTATCTAAGTAGTGGAGGGTGAGAGACATTTCAAGCTTATGGTAGGTATATGCTAGAGTAGTGACGGTTTGAGTGATACACTTTAACCCCAAGGAGTGAATTGAGTGTTGTTTTAATTATCCCTTTCGTGAGAGTTCTCGTGATTAGCTTGGGTCTATTTGATTGCATGTATGCCCACTTTTTGACGCTAAGTTGTAAATCTTGAGTTCATGATATGTTATATATGTTGACACTCTCGTTTGATTATTTCTATCATTATGTGCTAACTTACTCATTGCCGAGGACGGACAATGATCTAAGTGTGGGGGTATTTGATAAGTACATATTTTAAATCATTTTTATATCAAATTCCTTACATTCCATCATGATTTAATAGTTAATAGACCCCTTTAATTGTTGTTATTGGTTGGTTATTAGTAGGTGCTAAAAAAAGATGGATTTAGATGCCATAGAATATATATTTCAAAGATTTACAAGATTATACATGTTTCTCAAATGTTTAATCAATTAATGCATAATTATTGAAGTTTAATGTGGGCATATTTCTCATATGGGTCATATGATGAGAATAGAAATAAGATTTTGTTAAAAAAGAAAAAGAAGCCTTACGGCTTATTGCTTTCAATTTTGGTTTCTTCTTCTTATTATTATTATTATTATTATTATTATTATTATTATTATTATTATTATTATTTATTTTGGTTTGTTGTTGGCAGCAAAAGGACGGCCCAAATTGCAGCCTGGCCCAACATCTTTGTGACCTTCTTCCAGCGCCCAATTGATTGGAGGGGGGAGCGATTTTCAGAAGGAGTTTTTTTTTTGGCACGACCTCCATGGGAACCGTCGATTAAAGGAGAAGATGAGAAATTAAAGAAAGGAGAAGAAGACAACTTTGGGGAAAAACTTTTATTTGGTTCAATCCATTAGGTAATTTTAGTTTTAGGTTTAATTTTGATTTCACAGTTAACTTTTACATTTTAGCAATGAGTTTGTGAATATTTGATTGAATTGTGTTGAGACTTGTTGAACTTTCTCATATCATTTGATTTCCATTTATGCAAACTTTGATTTAATCGTTTATCATAGTTAGTTGATTAATTTGAGTAGGTACCCTCATGTTGATTTAGTCTAATTGTGAATTGCTAGGTAGAGTTGTGAATCCGTAATTGTTCTCAATTCTATTTTAGTAGCAAACGATACTTCAATTGATTGGGCGTCTGATTAATTTTAGTGTCGTGGGTTTGCTTAATCTAGTCTAAATGGACGTCGTCCGTTCATTGGCTAGGAATGATGTTTGTCTAAGCCTAATGCAATTAGCAGTTGAGTCTATGTTCGTAACTAGACTTAATTAGCTGATTAGGAACTAGTTTATTGAGTGTCTCATGCTAGTTTAATTTTACGGACAAACAGAGTGTCGGTGCATATCAATGCTCATGGCCTTTCTGGAATAAAATGAGAAAAATCTTTTAAGAACAAGTCTATGATACACGGTCCGGTCAATTATTTGAACTCATTGCTAGTTTATAATTCTTTGTGTTTACGCTTTAATTTTATATGTTTAATTTATCAATCCAACCCCCCCCCCCTCTCTAAATAAAGCGTAGAATTTTGACACTGTTCACGACCAATCCTTGTGGATTCGACCCTGCTTACCGCTATTGAAATTTAGGTGGTAATTTGAGGTAATAGGACTTTATTATTTGTTAGGCTCGACACCCGTCACATGTGAGTAAAAGTCTACTACCGCCTACTCGGTAGGTGTACCAAGTGGTCTCAATCGTCACACACATAAAATCGTTTTGAAAACCGTTTGGTCATTACTCAAACTAATAATGACAATAAACAAGGTATACAACAAACTTTTCAAACAGACCACTATGGTCCCTACATGCATCAATTTACGCCATGAGTGAGAAATACTTTTACGTACTAAAACAGTGTATGACAAGGCGTCTGTACAAAACTCCAGAAGGGGAAATTCATGTAACCACGTTTCAAAATTTCTCATTTAACCTTATAGTGACATGAATTCAAATTTCCCACATCCCTCAGTTTATTTCCCAAACTTATTAGGACGATAAGTGCTTGCGATCTAGTCATACATAAAATAATTTAAATCGACTTCAAACTTTTAGCCGCACGAATAAAACACTATTTGACCCAAAATGGTGGCTATAATGTCATGCATACGAGTAATTCAATACAATGCATTGCGTGAGACTATAATAGTAAATTCAACAACCGAAAGATGTTCAAAGCAAAAGTTTAACAAGAACCATCACAAATTTTTCATATGCTTACTCACACCAAAAGTAGAAATCAAATATAATATTAAGTAATGTGCAACGAGATATACTCGTAAAAAACTCAAAAGAGAAATCACCCGGTATAGAAACTCCAAAATAGCATATGGGATAACATCTACCAATAAAACTCTCAACACATCTCTTACGGTTGTGAAAAGACATGTGCAAAACTCGCATGAGACAAAAATATTAAACAAAACTCATAAGTTAACGCACACAATAATTCGAGTATACGTGTTTCAAAGTTCGTCTACGCGATGCAAAATGTTGTAAAATGAAACTCCATAAGTCCCAAATTTTTTCCATAAAACTCAATGAAACTCAATGACACCCAAAAATCAAATTGTGTCAAAATTTTCGTTCCCAATAATCAAATAGCATAAGACAAAGTTATGACTAAAATGTCTTAATTTCAAAATTTTCTTTTCATTGCAATATGATATAAAGTAACATTTTTCAACAAAACTCGAATGAAATCAAATTTCCAACAAAACTCGAGCACCAAAACATGGGAATAACTTCTCTCTCTACAACTTTAACATACGTGGAGGAGATCCAATGTCAAGGTCATAAATTGCAGTTACTTGCCCGAGACTCTAAACAAGGTTGAATTGTAAATATCACAATACCCGAAAATAACGTTCGATAAAACAAGGATAAGGAAAATCTCAACAAGATTTGCAACCATGTGCAATAAGACAATTTTATGCATGTTTAAAATCATGGCTCAAAACCTTGTGTGCTAAACATCTTTCCACAATTCCGTAATAAAATTTCACCCTGTGATTTTGGAAACATGAGAAATAGTTGATGTAATTTATTTTGGAATTTTTTTGTGAATGAATTTGATCGGCACTCAACGTCTCGAAACCACGCTCCTCACTTTTCTAGTCATACTATTGTCACCCGGATGCTTAAACATCTTAAGACAATAATCAAGGACTTCATAGGTTCACCTTACAATTTCTCCTCGAATAATGACGATCCCAAAGGTCTATGGTTCTAATCCAACCAATCATCTCGACTCGAAATGGTCCACTTAATGCAATTACTATGCTTACTATCACTCCAAGTGAAGATCGCAAAAATCATCAGTCGTTTCTAACAGCTACCCGCTTAGAAACCTCTTTACTACCCCAACGGTTGTCACATCACAGTAGTACAAGCATACACACGTAGCGTGTAGGTTCACCATAACACTGGCCAGGTGCAACTATAAACGTACCATACACGATCATTCTTGCTACTCTTGATGTGACTCCTGTTCCTAGGGACTCCATAGCCTCAAACATCTTACCTTAAAGTGCCTATCGGTGAAACTCTCTCTCTTGATCACTTAAAAGTACACTAGTTTGAGTCTAGGCATTCTGGATCAACACCTAATTCTCTCAAACTTAAGCTCTGATACCAACTTGTAACACCCTCAAATTTGAAAAAAACAACTTATTTAAAATTTTCATCATTACATCACATGAAGGATAAAATTCTTTTCTACAAATCAAAACTTCAAATATAATTCTAGATTTAACCTCAACAAATAACCACTCAAATCTTATATAAAGACTAAATAAAGGTCGGGTGCTACTAAACCCGAATACGTGTTGCTATTCCCAAGATAACCGCGGAAGACTTCACCAAGCTACTCACCCTCGTGCATTAAACTAGTACCCTTCCCTAACCGGGACCTGATGCACATACCGACAAATAAAAAGGGTTAGGCTAACGCCTAGTGAGTTGAAGAGTTTTCAACATGAATAAATATATCGTTAAAAGAAAAGAATGCAGTTTAAATCACAATCTTTCAAAATGATTTCCCTTAACTATGAAAACGACTCGTTTTCCAATAACATGCGTTTTTAAGGACGAATGTCCCAATACAAAACATTATTAATAAAATGATACCGCCTAAAACTCACTTAAACGTGAATAGAAAACGGACTTCCAATTATAAAAACGCGGATAAAACTTTATATCCCGAAACACCCAAAACACGGGTGGAGCATAATACTCAACTCATAAAAATCCTGGAAAACAATCCATACAAATATAATGTGCCATCGAAAACATGGAACTAAAATTCAATACTCACGCGACCATAAAATGAAATGAAATCCAAATGTTGAAGCATGAGCAATTAAATATCCAGAATATTGCTGGCCGACAACGGGGGAGACCCGTATCCATTGAGAGTGGAAGAACACAAAAGTATGCCACTCATACAACGTTAATCGTATGACACTTCACAATATGAAAGCCCAAGTGTCCCTACGACTCCCTTCAAGCTACACCCAAAAAGACAGCTGACCTTAGCGAATATTACCATGAATACCGCCAAAGGCTCGGTACAGTCGGGGGTTACAGCCATGGCATTGCCCCGACATGGCGGAGGCCCCAAACGCCCATCACTCATGATAGCACAACCAGACTCAACCCTCCTAATATACACTTGGAAGGTTAAGGTTATAAATCATGGGTCCCGGAGTCCAACCCCGTAATACCCAAGTGACCATTAAATAAAGACTGACTTATGTGCCTATAGATCTAATGCAACACAATCTAAAATTACATGACTACACAGGAATGACCAACGCACTCGAGCATGTAATTATCATCAATATGAAACAAGGTGCATTAATATGTAAATCATAAATCAGGCTCTACATCGAGCCATTAAAACTGGACAGATGTCCTCAAGACTCCTTTTAAGTCAAAACCGATCTCAAATGCTCAAAATCCATTTGACCAACAAATATCGGTCCCCAAATAGAAAAACACATTTAAACGACATTTATGCAGACACATACCTCAAAGATGTGATTAACCCAAAACTCATCACGGATTGGAACAAAAGGTTTTCCAAATTGGCTCATACCCTTATGTTTTCCAAAATGTCTCATAACACGGAGACGTGTATTTTCTAAATGATTTATGAAATCAAATACACAAAAATGCATAAATCATAGATTAGACTTCATGTGTACAAAATCACCAAATGCATAAATCATACTATTTACTTATCAAAATATCCAAGTCCCAAATATGGCATTTCATGAGATTCAAACAACCCAAGTTTACCAAATATGAAAACTTATCAAAATACTCAACACATTGACAATTACTAAGTAAAACATATTTTTACTTAAAAAAATACTCATTTTGGCATGTACATAGTTTTCACAAAGCAACTTAAACTCACCTTGCTAGATTTAGGCTAAATCTAGATTTTCCCACTCAGAGCTTCCTTGAAGAAACTTGAATCCTCAAAGCCAAAACCTCCAAAACCTAGATCCACAAGATTCCAACCATAAACATAGATGTTCAACCGTATAGAATCGTCTCCCAACATTTTACATGAAGATCTCATCTATACCCGAAACCCTAATTTCCATAGATGAAGAAAATAGAAGCTTACCTTAACCAATAACTTGAATCCCCACCAACACACCTCTAGATCACCAAAAATGGTCACAAACTTCCAATCTACAAAAGGGAAAACAAGGGTGGATGAAACCCTAGAAAATGGGTGGGGAAGATGAAGATGGAAGAATGGTGGTCCTAGCTTTCCAACTTGCTAGAAGAGGAAGAACACATAATTTTAGGAGGAAAACCCTCAAAAATGGGTTAGGGTTTGGTATTTTGGGTTTGGGGGTCGGTTTGGGGGAGAAAGGGGAAAGGAATTTGAGTTTTGGAGAGAAAATGGTGTTTGGGGTCGGTTTATCCATTTTAAATGCGCACAGTGGCTCCGTACGGTTGGCAGTGCGGTTTGACCCATGCGGAGAGCCGTGCCGGGTTCTGGAGTTGTGACGGGACAAAGGCCCGCGCGGAGAGTCGCGCGAAACACTGTCGGAACTCTCTATCATCCTCTTGGCTACTTCACTCAACGTCGGATTAGGGCGAAAACTCCCAGAATTCAGGGTGTTACAGGTTTAAATTGCACGTTATTTATAATTGGTGATTTACGTGCATTTAATTTTTATTTATGGTGCAAGCATGATACTTTTAGTTATATTCATTTAACATAAATTGCATGCATATGGTTGGGGTTTTGGGTTAACATGGTGCGTTAATCAGGGTATGGGATATCGGCTCGATATGTCACACTTAGGGGAGACACGACCCGGGATGAGCGATTAGTTCTTTGTGAACATACACGCCCAGGGAATGCCTGTGACATAGCAGGTCCCTACCTAATGGAGTGGAGTTGAGAGATCTCAATGGGTTGCATAAATCTTGCATGTCACTCTTTATTTGGTATTTATATGGTTAAGGTGTGTGATTGCATACAAACCGTGAACTCACTGAGCTATTTGGCTGACTATAGTATACATCTCAGGAACAGGAGGTTCTGGAATCGATAAAGGCGAGGGACTCGCCTAGGATTCTATACTTTAATTGTTTCGATGTAATTTTATTTAGTTAGGTTGGTTTTAGTTACCCGATATGGGACGTGTTAACTTTTATGATTGTTTATTTCGACGTTTAGACTTCTGCTGTAAATTTTAGGATTTATATTTGGAGTATTTATTTTTGGGTGATTTAATGATGTATTTTTGGGAGACGTAACATTTCATTTTGACAAAAAAGGGATATTGGATCGATATGTCACATTTAGGGGAGGCACGACCTGGGATGGGTGGTTAGTTCTTTGTGAATATACACGCCCAAGGAATGCCTGTTACATGGAATTTAGGGGCACAGAAGGCCTAATTGCTCTAATGAACTGGATAACCAAAATGCAGAGTTGTTTTAAAATATGCAAGTGCTTGGAGGAGCAGAAGGTGACTTATGATGCTACTACCCTCTTGGATTCAGCACTCCACTGGTAGAGGACTGAATGCGTGATCCAAGGAGAAGAGGGTGTTGCTACCTTGACTTGGGAGAAAATGAAGAGTGTGATGATGGATAAGTACTGCACACAGTCAGAGGTGAAGAAGTTGGAATCAGAATTTCTGAGGTTGGAGCAAGGTTCGCCATCAATTCAACAGTACATAAATAAATTCCTAGAGAAGGCCAGATTCACCAGTTATCAAGTTGCGACCAAACAAAGGAAGATAGACCGATTTAAGGATGGTCTAAGGATAGAGATAAAACAATACGTGGACATGACGAAGCCGACCACGTTTGTTTAGGCGGTGGAGATGGCAACGGTGGTCAAAGAGAATAACGTGAAGGCAGCTGGAGAAAGGAGAGACTTCAAGAGAAAATGGGAAGGATCGAGAAAGATGGTAAAGTAGGTGAAAGGAAAGCAAACTTCAACCAGAAGCCAGAATGATGGATTCTCCATCCCTAAATGTAAGAAGTGCAATAGGAAGCACAGAAGGGAGTGTAGAGTAGGAAGTGTGACTTGCTATCGTTATGGGAAGCCGGGTCACACCGTGTGGGAATGTCCCGAGAAAAAGACGTGCTATGAGTGTGGAGCTACAAGACATCTGAGGTTTGAATGTCCCAAGTTGCAGAAGAGCACAGGGAACAACAACCGAACTTTAGGAGAGGGATTAGGGAAAGAGTTAGCAAAGAAGGAGCCGACAAAGGGGCGCGACCGAGCATACAACATGACATTGGAAGAATCAAGGGAAACCCCGGACGTCGTATCTGGTATGTTCCCTATTAATGATGTCTATGCGCATGTATTATTTGATTCGGGTGCGAATGGTAGGTCAAGGCTCGGTTAATTGGTTTTGCCAAGGATCGAATTAGATATGGTCAATGTATGTTAATACCTTGAAAGCAATTAGATATGGTCAAGACTACTTTTTGAAACTTTGGATATCCTGGTTGCTTCCATGAAAGCAATATATATGAACATATATAGATACACGTATGGATTATACGGAAGCAAAAGAAAATTTCGTCGTTAAAAATCAGACCCAATCATGATTTTCAATTAAGGTGGGCCAAAATTGGGCCTTGATGTAACACCTTAGGCATATCCCATATCGGCCGTGGACAGGAGTGATGCTGGGTGTTATAAGTAATATCTTGGCCTTCCTAACAACAACGCGTTTTGGGGCCACAAGCACGTCAGGTTCTGGGAACTCTGAGGTTAAGCGTGTTTGGGTGAGAGTAGTCCCAGGATGGGTGACCCCCTGGGAAGTTTCTCACCAGGTCGCCAGAAACAAATCCGTGCGCTACACGTTGGTTAAATCCAGGGGCAAAGCGGACAATATTGTTGTCGAGGCAGGCGGGATGTTACAGATGGTATCAGAGCCACTCCTGTGCCGTTCGGGATATGGGGCAAACCTCATCGAGGACGATGAGTCCCAAGGGGGGGTGTTTGTAACACCTTAGGCATATCCCATATCGGCCGTGGACAGGAGTGATGCTGGGTGTTATAAGTAATATCTTGGCCTTCCTAACAACAACGCGTTTTGGGGCCACAAGCACGTCAGGTTCTGGGAACTCTGAGGTTAAGCGTGCTTGGGTGGGAGTAGTCCCAGGATGGGTGACCCCCTGGGAAGTTTCTCACCAGGTCGCCAGAAACAAATCCGTGCGCTACACGTTGGTTAAATCCAGGGGCAAAGCGGACAATATTGTTGTCGAGGCAGGCGGGATGTTACAGATGGTATCAGAGCCACTCCTGTGCCGTTCGGGATATAGGGAAAACCTCATCGAGGACGATGAGTCCCAAGGGGGGGGGGTGTTTGTAACACCTTAGGCATATCCCATATCGGCCGTGGACAGGAGTGATGCTGGGTGTTATAAGTAATATCTTGGCCTTCCTAACAACAACGCGTTTTGGGGCCACAAGCACGTCAGGTTCTGGGAACTCTGAGGTTAAGCGTGCTTGGGTGGGAGTAGTCCCAGGATGGTGTTATAAGTAATATCTTGGCCTTCCTAACAACAACGCGTTTTGGGGCCACAAGCACGTCAGGTTCTGGGAACTCTGAGGTTAAGCGTGCTTGGGTGGGAGTAGTCCCAGGATGGGTGACCCCCTGGGAAGTTTCTCACCAGGTCGCCAGAAACAAATCCGTGCGCTACACGTTGGTTAAATCCAGGGGCAAAGCGGACAATATTGTTGTCGAGGCAGGCGGGATGTTACAGATGGTATCAGAGCCACTCCTGTGCCGTTCGGGATATAGGGCAAACCTCATCGAGGACGATGAGTCCCAAAGGGGGGGTCTTTGTAACACCTTAGGCATATCCCATATCGGTCGTGGACAGGAGTGATGCTGGGTGTTATAAGTAATATCTTGGCCTTCCTAACAACAACGCCTTTTGGGGCCACAAGCACGTCAGGTTCTGGGAACTCTGAGGTTAAGCGTGCTTGGGTGGGAGTAGTCCCAGGATGGTGTTATAAGTAATATCTTGGCCTTCCTAACAACAACGCGTTTTGGGGCCACAAGCACGTCAGGTTCTGGGAACTCTGAGGTTAAGCGTGCTTGGGTGGGAGTAGTCCCAGGATGGGTGACCCCCTGGGAAGTTTCTCACCAGGTCGCCAGAAACAAATCCGTGCGCTACACGTTGGTTAAATCCAGGGGCAAAGCGGACAATATTGTTGTCGAGGCAGGCGGGATGTTACAGATGGTATCAGAGCCACTCCTGTGCCGTTCGGGATATGGGGCAAACCTCATCGAGGACGATGAGTCCCAAGGGGGGGTGTTTGTAACACCTTAGGCATATCCCATATCGGTCGTGGACAGTAGTGATGCTGGGTGTTATAAGTAATATCTTGGCCTTCCTAACAACAACGCGTTTTGGGGCCACAAGCACGTCAGGTTCTGGGAACTCTGAGGTTAAGCGTGCTTGGGTGAGAGTAGTCCCAGGATGGGTGACCCCCTGGGAAGTTTCTCACCAGGTCGCCAGAAACAAATCCGTGCGCTACACGTTGGTTAAATCCAGGGGCAAAGCGGACAATATTGTTGTCGAGGCAGGCGGGATGTTACACTTGAACTGGTTTTAAGCGGGCCCAGTCAGTCCACAACCGCTCCAAGCTATAATCGGTTCCTTTAAAAAAACCTTAATTGGTCTAACCAATCCTTAAGGCCCGGTTCTTTAACCGATTGTTTTTCATTATTTGGTTTTTTAATATTTCAAATAAACTTAAACTATTTATTAATTATTTTTTTAAAAAAAAATTGTTTATTAAATTTTTTTTTCAGATAAACTTATTTTTAAAAATTTATGATTAATTTTACATACCTTATTTTAAATATACTTTGTGTCCAATACTAATTACATTTGCTAATCACTTAAAAACGGTAAAGGGGCCTTGGTATATGCTCATTGAACTGAGCCTTGTAACCTAGCCTGATTAACCTATCTCTTAAGGCTGTGTTTGGCAAGCTAGCTGATGACTGATAAGTTAGCAGATGAAAAAGTCACGTTTGGCAAAAACTAGCTTATAAGCATGTAAAATTACCAAAAAAACATCTAGAAAAAAATAGTCAATTACAATATTTAATAATATAATTAAAACAAATTTATAGTAATATAATATAACCAATTGGGAGAGAATCAATAGATTCTTTTTCGGGAGCGATTGATCCTTCCCTATTCGTCTTTTTCATAGAGAAATCTCTAATCAAGGATAGAACAAAAGTCAACAAAAAATAAAGATATGCACTAACTTATTTAATAACTAGGTTCAAACCCGTGTATTACACGGGGTAATTTTAAAAAATTAAATCATTTCAGAAAACTTATCTTACAGATATGAATGATTATCGAAAGTTTGATGCTACTTTTCCAAGTTTTTTTCCCTTCAGAGTTGTTTTTTTGCAGCTGGTTACAAAATGTCTTTGTTTTAGGCAGTTTTCACAAAGGATGTTTTGTAAAAAAATAATAAAAAAATATGAATAAATATTAAGAATTTATAAAACAAAATTTATAATAGAACGTAAATGAAATTATGGAAAAGTACATAGTTAAAATATTAATAAAATAAGAATCACGTATCATAAATTACCAAATACTTCTTTATATACAACATTCTTTGTTCTATTGCTAATTATACCTTCATCATCTATAATTAATATTTTTAAACCTTGCCTACTTTTTACTCTAGATAAAGCAACATACAACTGACCATGGGTGAATATTGGTTGTCTCAGAAACAACCCAACTTTCGATAATGAGTTAATGACTGTCTCTGGCTTTTATTTATGGTCAAGGCAAAACATACAACAATTGAAAAATGTCTTCTTTGAAACTTGAACGGAATCCTTTTGTCTGTAGATGTCAAAGACAATCTTGGAATAAATGTTCGGTTTCCAATATTGCTTCCAGATATGACCTCTGCTTCTATAACCCGATTTCCCAAAGATAACACCGGTAGTCTAGTTCCATTACATAACCCATATTTCTGATCAATATTCCTTAGTAACATAACTGGAACATCGATTTTTAATACTATCTTATGGTTTGGTAAACTCGATAATTTAAGACCATTTAAGACATCAGGTGAGTACAAAGTTTCATCAAATTGTTCGTGAAGATGCTCTGATTCACACAGACTATCTGAACTTAGGTACTCCTTTTCGTCTCCTGGAAACAATGATAGCAAACGATCATTTATTTCTTAAACGACTTTATGCTTGGGTGCAAGTATTGCTCTTTCCTGAAAATATGATGAATTTTTGACATTTACATGAATAGAAGGATAGACAAATTCAATTAATGCAGATATAGGATCCGTTGAATCGGTAATGAGAAGATCATCAGGTATATCGATAATTGCCTCACCATCATTCACACTACCAATCTTGCCTTCTCCAAAATCCAAAAGCCAGTTTGTAAAAATCCTTGTTTGTTCGATATCAGAAGCTTGACTGTCAACAGTTTACCTCATGTTTTTATTTGACCTTAGGACTTTGCATTTTTTCCAAATGTAAGATGAACTTAACGACGCATTAACAATGTCTTGTCTACTTGCGTTGGGAATAACCGACAGGATTTGTCTGAAATCTCCTCTAAGAACAACTACTTTGCCACCAAAAAACATTTCCGAGTCAGTAATGCCTTGACTACCAAAAATATCGTTCATACTTCTATCCAATGCTTCAAATGCATGCCGATGAACCATTGGTCCTTCATCCCATATAATCAACCTAATCTTCTTTATTAACTTGGCAACACCACTGTCTGGCTTTATGTAACAAAGAGAATCTTCGTTAAGAATTAAAGGAATTCGAAAGCGAGAGTGTGATGTCCTACCTTCTGTAAGAAGTAAAGAAACAATACCACTCGAAACAACGTTTAAAACAATTCTCCTCTAGATCTTATTGATGAAGATAATGTCTTCCATAGAAATATTTTACCTGTTCCGCCATAACCATATACAAAAACCACACCTCCTTGGTTACTTTGAACCGCTGTGATGATATCGTTATAAACACCTCGTTGTTCGTTTGTTAAAGCACCTAGAAGTTGACGAAACTCGTTCTGTAGATTATCTATGTCGTAATCTAACTCCTCTGTAATCAAACGAGTGTTTGAAGACTCAACAAAATCATCATCAGGGTAAGGCATAGTAGTAAATTTTTTTAGGCTGGAATTGTTACGAAGTAAAATCTTTTCAATCTCAAACAATTAAATATACTATACCATATGTTGATAACTGATATTATGTAGTTCAATTAAAATTAGAGGAAATAATATAATCATGATTAAGAAAGTATAAATAATTAAATATACTATACTAAAATATTTGCATATTTATATTTTTTAAAAAGGTTCGAACTCATAATCTATAAGTCAGTTGATAAGTGATATATTTTTTTTCCAAATAATTAAATCTTTTATGATAATTCTAAGGGTGTTTCGTTGACATAATGTAATTTGATAGAATTGTAATTCGTCGAAGGAATTCGACTTTGAAGTAAAAATTGATATGAAATTGCAAAAAAAAATCACGACAATTTAGTGATTATTTGTATCAAATCTCATACTAATTTCAACAAATCCAATACTAATCATGACACATTAATTCGTATATATTTATGATATTTAATAATATAATTAAATCCAAAAATATTCAATATTGGACTCATTTCGAAAATATTGATGAATCGATTACAATGGTATAATTTGTAAAAAATAGAAATGTTTTTTTTAATGCATTTTAGTTCATATACATTATTTATGTTTATATGATAAGAGTCTAAAATGAAAAATAAAAAAGTAAGAAATTAAAAGTAAACTACGTACCTAATTATAAGGGTAGTAAATATAACGTATAAATTAAAAAAATTGAATTAAGGAGAGATTTAAGGAGGGGTGAATGTGGGTGTAGTAATTGAATTTATAATGTAAACCGTGTCCAGATAAATGTTTAGGCAGGAAAATACTGAAGTCGACTTACTAGAAGATGACACGTGGCATGCTAGTTACTTATTTATAATTATATGTATAGATAGATAGATAGATTTAATTTAATTAATACAAATAAGGTAGTAAATAATATAATATGTTAATTAAAAGAATTTAAAATTTATTATTATATATATTATAAATTTTAAATTTTAAACCAAATTTAAAAAAAAATCTACATTAACTTATTATTTTAAATATGATACATATAATATAAAAAAATAATCAAATAATAATTACAAAAATAATAATAATTGATAACTAAAATATACTGATCAATATTTAAAAAATTGATATAATTATCAATAAATTTAAATGATTAAAAATTAATATCAATGTATAATTAAAATTTATGTTATAATTTTCAGATAATATTAATTAATAATAACTAATATTTATTTATAATTAATAGTTAATATATAATAACGAATATTGATGAGGTCATAATCGAAATAATCACAAAAACAAAAAGCTAGCTTATTATGTTTATGTCTATTTAAACATGTAACTAAAAAATAAACTAGCTTATTTTTGCCAAGTGATACAGTTTCATATCATAACCAATCACACTTCCAGTAACTAGTATCAGACCTCTTTTTTCTCAATAATTTTATTTTTAAACAGTTTAACAATCATTTTTTTGTTTTGCTTTGATTTTGAAAAAAAAAATCTGCTGCAAATTTTGATTTCTATATGATGAGTTTGGAGAAAGAGACGTGGGATTCAATCATTTGTATTTAATTGTCAAATATAATTATGAAATTATTATTAAATTTGTTCACATAACTTTGATTTTTCAGATTGTTTGACTTGTTTTTTCTACTATTTTTTTTATAAATTTAATCGACTAAACTAGTTCACAAACAAATATAACCCAACTGATTTATTTTTATCTACATGGATTAAAATTCTTTAACATTTTTCAAAGTTTATAATATCCTTTTATGTACTACTCAAGCATAATCGTGTATACTTCAACCCCTTTCCCAAAAATATTGATTTGTTTACAATAAAAAAACAAATTCAATAGTTTAATTGGATATTGACATGATTTTTTTAATGAATGGTTAAAAAGACGACAATGTCCTTGATTTTTATAGAGTTAAGGCAAGGGATCCGTTCCATAATCGTAATGTTTTTCTTCGAAGGACTCAATCCATAATATATAACGACAACAACGATATTTTACTCAAAAATTAATTACTCACTTAGCTTGTAACACATAAGTACAACCAAGTTCCAACAGAAGAAAAACCAACCAAAATCAGAGATCTCAATGCTATGTTGTACACTTAAATGAATTGGGACAAACACAAACCAATTGTATTTGTATCCTGTATTATTTTCATCAAAAAGATTAAACTGACCAGAATTTGTTTGAAACTGCCAGTTCCTTCATCTAATTTTACTGTGAATTAAGTTTGAAAACTTTGTCAAGTATATAGATTAAAATGGTTTGTAAGATTAGAGAAAGTCGGGCTGCCGTCAAGCAACGATGCCACATGCGGCTGTTTTGGTCCACGATTTTAGGGTAAAAGATGACTTCTGTAATCGGAAAGTAGACATAGTGAGTGTTGCATATTCCGACTGTGATCCCACTGTAGCCCGCAAATGCACCATGATTTATATAAGACCATATAGTTTACTTATGCATACGTACATATATCAGAATGTTGGTCAACACGTGTTACTTGTTTGGCGCCAATTGGTGAAGCACGTGTGACGGTTGGTTAAGTGACAGTTAATGGGGGTCTTTGATGGGAAGAACCGCCAACACTGTCATATATATATATTCTTGTTGGTCCCAAATAGCAGTAAATAAACAAGCAAAGTATTGTAGAAGGGGGGGTTGAATACAATACACACAGTTTTTCACTTAATTTAATTCTTATTGATTTGAAATCAAGAATTACACATAGAAAACTTTGATTGTTGCGGAAGAGAACATATGAGATATGTTCAAACAATCTTACACATAGAGAATAAAGAACAATTGTAAAACACTTAGAAAACAATTGAACTTCGTAGAGAGAAAGTTGCCAGGCACTTAGAGAACTTGAAGGTAGTAGAGCTGGTGATCTTGCATGTTGAAGCATCCATCATATTTATAGTGCCTCATGCATTTAATGCATGAGACACCTGTTGAGCAAGGGATGGACACAAGTCTTCAGCAAGGTACAGGATGTACCTTTTGTCTTGAGGTGTTTTGTCTTGAAGTGTTGACCTGCAGAAGGATGGTAGAGACCTTTCCTTAAAATGGTGTAGTAGACAAAATTTACTTTATCTGATCTCCAGATGAGGTCCACGTCAATGCAAGATATCACAATATACTTTGTTAGATAAGTATAATGTGTTAGAAGGAAATCTTCAGGCATCTTCGGCTCCTGAAGATGTGAGAACATCTTCGGCTTCTAGGGAGAGGTCATCGGCTGCCGAAGGCTTGAGAGATCTTCGGATTTTCCCGAAGATGTGAGATCTTCGGATTTTCCCGAAGATGTGAGATCTTCGGATTTTCCCGAAGAAGTGAGATCTTCGGATTTTCCCGAAGATGTGAGATCTTCGGATTTTCCCGAAGATGTGTGATTGACACCATCCTGGCTGATGGTGTTGAACACTTGGGCATGCTTGGCTTTAGGCTTAGGAGACTATCTTCAATCCGCTTTGAGAGATGTACTCCTACTTTGTCTTCTTCGGCTGATCTTCGACTTCACCGAACATTTGTATAGAAACCAAGCTGCTAAAAGAACCTCAAACATATTCTAAGTAGGATGATATAAGATGGAAGATCAGGAGGTCATCTTCAAATCTTCAGATGACCCAACAATCTCCCCCTATTTGAGGATGACATCCATACTAAAGAATAAAACAAAGATTGTTCTGAATAAATACATTTTGACCCATCTTTACTCTTTTTGGGTTCTTTTCACATAGACCTTTTTTTTTTTTTTTTTTTGGTATATCTGACTTTTACATAGTGAAAGAAAAAAGTATAGCTATACAAACGAATAAATGAATACAATGAATAAAGAATGAGAAAGAAAAAAAATATATACAAAGATAAGAAGACAGTAGCCGGGATTGTTTGAACTGGAGTGGTTGGATGCTCCCCCTCAATTCATACTCCCCCTCAACTAATGTCAGGTGGCTTTGATCACATAGCCCATTGCAAAAGCAGAGTTTAAGCTTGAGTGGTAAGTTGCTCCCCCTCAACTCATACTCCCCCTCAACTAATTCATGATGTCGGAAAGTAAGAAGTTAGAAGATTTTTGGGATCCTCCGAACCTGCTCCTGGAAGAGCAGATTCATCATTGGATCGTGCAGAAGCATAGGGATTGAGAATCCCGGGTGATAGGCTATGAGGTAGAGAAGAGGCACCTTGGATAGGGAAGGAGTCCAAGTCATCCTTATCAACCAAGGAAAAGGTTGATGAGGGAATAATAGGGGTCCCCGATGTTACAATTGTATCCTTTTGTGAGGATACAAAGGAGATGACTTTGGGTTTAGCAGAGTCCCCGGGCCCGGATGGGAAAATTTCAACACCTGCCGATTGTGGAGAATCGGTGGGTGGAGTTTGTGGTTTGGCCCTTGAAACCTTCCTCAGCCTCTTGACAGGAGAGGGAGGGGAAGAGGTAGAGTGTCGCCGCTTTGAGATATGGGGTGTGACCAGGGTAACCGCCGAAGGTTCTTTCGGTGGTATGGTCATTTGGGCAAGTGCGGCGGTGCCAGTAGCAGTTGAGGATTTAGTGCTAGCCGGCGTCACTGAAGAAAGGGGAAGAAGGGTCCACTACAGTTGAGGGACCTTTGGACACCAGAGTGTCTTTAGTATCACCCCATTGTAGATCGGGAGAGTTTATGAAGGAGAACATACCTGGCAGTAGAGGGTGATTGGTGTAGAGAGAGACATTGTTCAAAGGGTCTTCATGACTTTCTAAGTGTTGGTCGAAGAGTCATCACCAAATCAATTAGAGACCAAACAAATTTTCTCCCCCTATTTGATGATGACACCAACACATAGAGAAAAAAAATGATACTGACACCCAAGAAAAATTACAAGACACGAAGAAACTCATAAATTCAGTGGCCCACATTTTTTTTTTTGGGCTCTTTTCTGTTTTTTTTTTTTGTAACAGGAAAATAAAAGAAAAGAAAGAGAGAAGGGGTTTAGAAAATGGTATGTAATGATGGTGAAAGATGGTAGCAGGTGGAGAAAGGAAAGGAGTATGTTAGAAAAGGCTAAGTATGGAAGAAAAAAAAAGGTTAAAGGGAGGATGGTAGGATGGGAAGGGAAGTGGGAGGTGTAAGAAAAAAAAAAGGGATGGGAAGGGTAGGTAAGTCTTGGGAAAGGAAAGAGAATGGGGAAAAGGGTTAATTAAAAAAATATGGGATGAAGGAAAATAAGGAAGAGATGGAAGGAATGTGAGAGGGGGTAGGAGTTGTAAGAAAAAGGAGAAGGGATGGGATGTGTAGTAGGGGGGAAAGTCTTGGGAAGTGGGTAAGGGAAAGTGTGTTCGGTGGAGTGATAAGGGGGGGGGGGGAACCGAAGAATGTGGTTTGGGTGGTGTGGGCCGATTGTGGGAAGAGATAAGGTGGATGTTCGGTGGGTGTTAGGGACCGAAGAAGGAGGAAGAGGGTGGGGGTTAGATTTTCGGTGGAGAGGGAGGGGAGGGAGGGAGGGGGTTTCGGTGGGAGATGGGAGGGAGGAGAGAGAGAGCCGAAGGAGGGAGGGGAGGGGGGTTACGGTGGGAAAGGGGAGGGAGGATGGCCAAAGAGGGCAAGGAAAAGAGAGAGGTTCGGTAGCCGAGGGTGGGAGGAGAGGGAATGGGTGTTAGCCGAAAAAAATTGGAGTGGGGGTAGGGGTGGGTGGGTTTAGGCTAGAGGGTGAGGGGAGGGGTTCGGCTAGAGGGAGTTTGGGAGAGAGAAGTCGGTTGTATGTTGGGCCGAAGAGGACCAAGGCCGAAGGAGTTCGGCTTGGGTGTGAGTGTGGTCGGCGGTTGAGGGGTCGGCGGGTGAGGGGTGTTTGGGGTGATCGGTGACCGAAGAAAAAAGGAGGGGGGGCGAAGAAGCTAGGTCAAAGGGGGGGGGGTATAAGGGGGGATGTTTGAGGATGTAAGGGGTCGAACGGGGGAGGTATAAGGGGGGATGTTTGAGGATGTAAGGGGTCGAACGGGGGAGGTATAAGGGGGATGGGGTGTTCGGCTAGGGAGTGAGAGTGAGGGGAAGTGTTGGGTACCGAATAAAAAGAAGAGAGGAGGCGAGGTATCGAGAGGGAGAGAGAGAGGGGTTTGGGAGGGCTTTGGAAGGGCTTTGGAAGTGAAGGATCCAGCGAGAGAGGGGGGTGGGGGTCGGCTGCCGATGGGAAGGAGAGAGGGGGTGGGTCGGTAGCCGACGTGAAGGAGGGGAGGGGGAGAGCCGAATGAGAGGGAGGGAGGGGTGTAGGGGGCGTCGGCTAAGGGGGGTTCGGTGGCTAAGGGGGGGGGGCGAAAGAGGGATGAGAGTATAAGGGGGTTAGTGGGTTTCGGCCGAAGAGGGAGGAATAAGGGGGTTGGTCGGTAGCCGATGGAAGGTGGGGAGGGGGGGGGTTATCGGCTACCGATGGAGTTATAAGGGGGTGTTCGGTTTTGATTATGAGCCGAAATGGGGTGAGGGCCGAAGAGGGAATGGCCGAAGGAGAGAGGGAGGGGGGGCCGAAAGGGGTGGAGTTCGGCTAAGAGGGTTTTCGGTTGAGGGGGTGAGGGAGTTCGGCTAAGGGGTGTGTGGTTTCCGAAGAGAGGATAGAGGGAGAGAGAGATCGGTGGCCGATTGGGAAGAGAGGGTGAAGAGGGTCGGTCGCCGAAGGGGGCTGGGGTGTTTGGGGTCTTCGGCTAGGAAGGGAGAAGGAGGGGGAAAGGGGTGGAGGTTCGGTGGGGAGAAAGAAGGGGTTGAAAAAAAATTAAGGGGGTGAGAGGTGGAAGGATGTGCAGTAAAAAAAATAAAGAGGGGTGAAAGGGTTATGATGGGTTTTTGGTGACAAGGTGGAGGGGAGTTGGGGGAATTTTTGGTTACCGAAGAAGGGATGAGAGGGTGAGGGGATCGGCTAGGATGTCGGTGGCCAAAGAAGGGTGGTGGTGGTGGCGTCGGCTGCCGATGGAGGGGAGAGGAATTTTTTTTTTTTTTTGGTCGGTAGCCGATGAACAGTAAATCGGTAGCCGAAAAAATATATATATATTTTTTTTGTAAATGAATAGTAAATCGGTAGCAAAAAAAATAAATTTTTTTTTTTGTCGGTAGCCGATGAACAGTAAATCGGTAGCCGAATTTTTTTTTTTTTTTGTCGGTAGCCGATGAACAGTAAATCGGTAGCCGAAAAAAATATTTTTTTTTTTGTAAATGAACAGTAAATCGGTAGCAAAAAAAATATTGTTTTTTTTTTTTTTTTTTTTTTGTGGAAGATGAGGAAGAAAGGAACGTTGTAAGTGAGAGTTGGATGAAACATCTTTGAGAGAGAGAGATGGATGATCGACATGAATAGGTGAAGAAGGAAAGTGTGGTTGAGAAAGTGAGATGATTTGTGGAGAATTTTAAGGTTGGGAGGAATATGGGAATGATGGAGGAAGGAGAAGTGATGTGATGAGAAATGGGGAAGAGTAAGATATGAGGGATCTTGATTTTCAGAGATGACTATCTGAAGATCAGATATTGGAGATGAGAAGATGGGTAGGTCACCATTTTGATGGGTTGTGACTGAGAAGAAAGGAACATATGGTTTTGAGCTAGATGAAGGATTTTGAGAATCTTCACCAACACATGATGATATCCACCAATCATCATCTCATGAAGAGATGATGACTTAAGATCATCAAACTTCACATGAGTAGATGCAGTTTCTCCGAAGATGGTGGACTTGGTAGGCTTTTGAAGAGTGAGAGAGAGGGGTCGAAGATAGTGGGAGGGTTGAGGGCCGAAGGTGAGGGAAGGGTCGAAGAAAGGGAAGGGAGGTATAAGGGAGGTTTGTTCTTTGGTGGGTTTAAGAGGCCGAAAGAGAGAGATGAGAAGAGAGAGATAAAAAGAAAAGGGATGTACCTGGGGTAGATGAGGTAGAGCATTCAACAGACACAATGGCCATAGAGAAGGATTGAGCTTCACTGTTCATCAACATCATCTATTTTAGCCATGAAGCAGAGGTTGACCATTTCTTTGTCACTTTCAGAAGTGGGTTCATCTGCCCAATCATGGGTTTCAGTCATTTGACCTTTTCCCTTTTTGAGCAAGGTTTCATTTCTCTCCTTCTCTCTCTTATATTTTGCCTTGTATTTCTCAGCCCGACCAGACTTTGAGGAGACGGACATATTTGTCTTATGGAAAGAAGGTTGGTAAGAATCAGACTTGGTTCTAACAGACCTAGAGGATGTACGGTGAGAGGAGGGCAGTCTAAATTTATCAGAGGACATGCTTCTGCATTCAGAAGCAAAGTGTCCTTTCCTCCCACACCTGTAACATTCCTCATTTGATTTTCCAGATGGAGTGGTTTTAGAAAAAGTAGAAGAAGATTTTCTTGAAAACTTGGATTTTCTCGAAGAGAAGCGAGAGTTACTGGAAATTTCCTCACCTTCGTCATCAGCCTCACTAAGATAGGCTTCTGAAGGATCATTGGGATCCTCTTGACTATTACGGTCAGAATCGGAGGGATAGGTGATTCTAGGAACACACACAGAGTTTTTGGAAGAATCACTAACAAGAGCTAGAGAAGAGATTTTAATGTCATTTGTGATAGACTTCCTAAGCAATTTAGTTTGCTCATAGTTAAAGAGAGTACCATACAAGGCAGTGAGAGGCATGGAGTCAAGATCCTTGGTAGACTTGATGCAAGTACAAATGTTTTCCCAAAACTCAGGAAGACAGTCCATGAACTTGCACAAGACTTCCTCATTATCATAGATGCGACCCACAAGTTTTAGATCATTGAGAAGACCGTTAAAGCGGTTGTAGTAGTCTGAGAGAGACTCACCCTTCTCATGAGAGAAGAGTTCATACTTTCTTACAAGAGCAATCTTTTTGCTCTTTTTCACCTCAGACGTACCTTCATAAAGAACACACAAAGTAGACCACATTTCTTTAGCAGTGGTGAGGTTAACAAGAGAGTGATAGACCTCATCAGGCAGAGCAAGGGCAATGATGGCTCTGACTTTAGTATCAAGAGCTATAAGACGTCTGTCTTCATCATTGTATTTACTGGGGTCCTTTACAATGTATCTCCCAGTAGCTGGAGTTCTTTCTTCCTCAGAAGAGTCCTCATCAGCTTTTCCCTTGTCTGCATTATATCGGTCCCAAACTCTAGGAATAAAAGGACCTTCATGCAAAATAGTAGGATATCTGCTGTCAACTCCTTCTAAGAAGAGTATCATACGACTTTTCCACAAGAAGAAGTTATTGGGGTTAAACTTTGGTGGTTTGGCTATAGAGCCATTGTCGTATGAAACAGCAGTGGTGTTTTGAGAAGAAGCATTTTTCAAAGAGGAGGAAGAAGAAGAGGCTGCCATTGCGGATCTAGTTTATTGAATTAAACTAAACCGCTCTGATACCACTTGTTGGTCCCAAATAGCAGTAAATAAACAAGCAAAGTATTGTAGAAGGGGGGGGGGGTTGAATACAATACACACAGTTTTTCACTTAATTTAATTCTTATTGATTTGAAATCAAGAATTACACATAGAAAACTTTGATTGTTGCGGAAGAGAACATATGAGAAATGTTCAAACAATCTTACACATAGAGAATAAAGAACAATTGTAAAACACTTAGAAAACAATTGAACTTCGTAGAGAGAAAGTTGCCAGGCACTTAGAGAACTTGAAGGTAGTAGAGCTGGTGATCTTGCATGTTGAAGCATCCATCATATTTATAGTGCCTCATGCATTTAATGCATGAGACACCTGTTGAGCAAGGGATGGACACAAGTCTTCAGCAAGGTACAGGATGTACCTTTTGTCTTGAGGTGTTTTGTCTTGAAGTGTTGACCTGCAGAAGGATGGTAGAGACCTTTCCTTAAAATGGTGTAGTAGACAAAATTTACTTTATCTGATCTCCAGATGAGGTCCACGTCAATGCAAGATATCACAATATACTTTGTTAGATAAGTATAATGTGTTAGAAGGAAATCTTCAGGCATCTTCGGCTCCTGAAGATGTGAGAACATCTTCGGCTTCTAGGGAGAGGTCATCGGCTGCCGAAGGCTTGAGAGATCTTCGGATTTTCCCGAAGATGTGAGATCTTCGGATTTTCCCGAAGATGTGAGATCTTCGGATTTTCCCGAAGATGTGAGATCTTCGGATTTTCCCGAAGAAGTGAGATCTTCGGATTTTCCCGAAGATGTGAGATCTTCGGATTTTCCCGAAGATGTGAGATCTTTGGATTTTCCCGAAGATGTGTGATTGACACCATCCTGGCTGATGGTGTTGAACACTTGGGCATGCTTGGCTTTAGGCTTAGGAGACTATCTTCAATCCGCTTTGAGAGATGTACTCCTACTTTGTCTTCTTCGGCTGATCTTCGACTTCACCGAACATTTGTATAGAAACCAAGCTGCTAAAAGAACCTCAAACATATTCTAAGTAGGATGATATAAGATGGAAGATCAGGAGGTCATCTTCAAATCTTCAGATGACCCAACAATTCTTTTGTACGCCATTTCATCATTCTCTCTCAAGAACACTAGTGATCCTGAAATCGCCAATTCCATCAAATGGTTAGGGCATAAAGGGTGTATCTTGGAATAGAATGGATGAAGAACAGAGTAATAACGTGAATCAGAGTTCTTCAATCACACCAGGTATGTCAGTACGTTTTCATAAGCAATTTTGTGGTTCAATTTGATGTGTTAATCGAATCCTAATTCCTATTAATCCAACAATTGGTATCAGAGCCTTTTAACCCATTAAATTGAACCAAGCGATTGTGCTTCCATCGATTAACACAGGGACTCCAATTTCGTACCCTAAAGAAAGTCCCTGTATGATCGAATAATATTTATTGTTCTCCATGCTATTTACGAAATTGCCTACAGAATGTATAAATCAGAAATTGAAGTGAATATTTGAACAAACTCATACTTCGATGCACAAATCTTGAAAAATCAAAATGATTAAGGAATCCACATGTCACCCTAGTGACTCTGGATTACAGTGATTCAAGTTGCTATCACAATAGCCATGAACCATAGTATAAAATTGAAAATCGGCGACAGATGTTTTGATTCACATACTGTCACAACAGTTTGATCAAAACACATGCCTAATTGTATTGAAACTTCGAATCTTGATATGCTTTCTCAAAAGGAAATCGAATTCGAAATTGATATACAGATTATGATTAAAGTGGTTAAATTATCCTGTGTTTAGTCACTTATGCAAATTTTGGATGAACTGTTGCAAACACAAGCGAATGATATAAAGTAAATTTGTTTCCTGATCCAGGTTCACCAAGTAAAACAGATAGACAACAATTCCTATCGCATTCAACCCATTATCCTATGAGTGTAGTTAACTTTGCACCACTAAATAGGGTTAACTACAAGAAATGGAAGGAAGATATTGAACTCATGTTAGGAATCTTATATTACGATCATGTTCTTAGGGAAGACCCACCAGCAGAACCAGCAAGTAATGCAACTAAAGAAATAAAGTTTAAACACCAAGAATGGCACAAACACAATAGGATAGCCTTAATCTACATAAAGAAATGCATCACTGATGCTGTTAAGGGAGGTATTCCAGAATCAAACCTTGCTAAAGTTTACCTTGCATCTATTGCTGATAAATACAATGTTTCTGATAAGGCTGAGACATGCTACCTAATGAATAAGTTAATAAGAATGACCTTCAATGGACAAGGAAGCATAAGAGAGTACATTCTGCAAGGGATTGACACTGCTTGCAAACTCAAGGAGATGAAAGTCTCAATTAATGACTCCTTCCTAGTTCATCTTCTGCTGAATTCCTTTCCAGATCAATATAGCCATTTAAGAAGTTTATACAATACACAAAAGGAGAAATGGACATTGAATGAGCTGATTACCATTTGTGTTCAAGAGGAATCAGAAGTAAAGAATAAGGGTAAGGCAGTGAGTATCAATCACATATCTAAACCCAAGAATAAAATGAAGAAACACTTTGCCTACAATAAGGGAAGTCCCTCAACCTCCTCGGTTCAGAATGTAAAGGATAAAGGAAAATTTTTCAAAAAGAAAAGGGAACAAAAGTGTTTCTTTTGCAAAAAAGCAGGGCACTTTAAGAAGGACTGTGCTGGATTCAAGGAATGGTTGAACAAAAAAGGTAATGTCAACCATCTATTCTCTTTAGAAACCATTGATCACAAGATTGACAATTCATGGTGGTTTGACACAGCTTCACCCATTCATATCATTAATTCAATACAGGGATTATCAAGGATAACAATCCCAAGGCCGAATGAATCGAAGGTGTGTGCAGCAAACGGACAGGAACTAAAAGTGGAAGCTGTTGGAGAATGCAGATTATTGTTTAAGAATAACTATGTTATTACATTAAACCATGTCTATTATATACCTAGAATAAGAAGGAACCTAGTGTCAGGTTCTCAAATTGTAAATGAAAACAATGTTTCATTTTATGCCGATAAAGATTGTATGTTATTCTATATGAATGATGTGTGTTTCGGAAATGCATACTTGGTTGATGGGTATTGGTATTTAAATTGTATTAATGAAACCATCAATAAAGGATATAAAAGACATATATATTGTATAAACAAATTGACAGGTAGCATAAAGAAACATAAACTAAACGTTTTATTATTCTTATGGCATAAGAGGTTGGGACACGCTTCAAAGTCCAGGATGCAGGATCTGATAAAACAAGGAATCCTACCAGATCTGAACTTTGATGATTTTGAAATTTGCATAGATTGTTTAAAGGGAAAAATGACAAATTCTAGGAATTTTCAATCCAAAAGAAGCCAAAGCATTCTTGAGCTGATTCATACAGACATATGTGGACCTTTTCCAGTTAAAACAATATGTGATAATAAATATTTTATCACATTCATTGATGACTATTCAAGGTACTGCCATATATTTCTGATGGCAGAAAAATCGCAAGCATTGGACTGTTTTATCAGCTTCAAAACTGAAGTTGAAAGACAAAGTGAGAAAACAATTAAGACAGTCAGATCAGATAGAGGAGGAGAATACTTTGGAAAATATTCGGAGAAAGGACAACATAAGGGACCTTTTGCCACATACGTGGAACAAGTTGGAATTAAAGCCGAATACACAACTCCATACACCCCTACACAAAACGGAGTATCGGAGAGGAAGAATAGAACCTTGATGGACATGGTTAGGAGCATGTTTGCAAGATCAAATCTGCCGAAATTCCTCTAGGGAGAAGCCTTGCAAACATCAAACTATATTAGCAATAGGATCCCAAGTAAGGCTGTAAAAGGCACACCTTTTGAGTTATGGAATGGATATAAGCCTAGTCTAAACCACTTTCATGTGTGGGGTTGTAAAGCAGAAACAAGGGAATACCACACTGAGAGTCTAAGCAAATTAGATTCAAGATCTCTCTCTGCATTCTTCATTGGATATTCGGAGAAATCTAAAGGGTATTTGAAACAAATAAAGCAGTCTTCTATGATGAAATGTTCAATGAAGACAGTGATTTGGGAAGTTGTTCTCAAGATCCACATGGATTAAATGATTGGTTAACTTATCATGAAGAGGAAATTCAATTAATCCCTGAGAGAGAAAATTTAACCTCTCAATCAATACCAATAGTAGGGAGCAATGTATTGGATGGCACAACTGATATGACTGAAAACCAATTCATGGAGACAATACATGAGACAACTCATAGTCAAAATCATGCACCTGAAACTGAACCAGTGAGTGACCCAACACTGGAACAACAGACGCATGCTATGCCAACCACTACAGCTTTAAGAAGATCGATAAGGGAAAGAAGACCTGCCATACCCGATGACTATCATGTTTATATGACTGAATTGGACATTGATTTAGGAGAAAATGATGATCCAATCAGTTTTAAGGAAGCCATGGAATCACCAAACAAGGATAAATGGATGATGGCCATGGAAGATGAGTTGGCCAACATGTTGAATAATAAGGTATGTGATTTGATTGAAAGATCAGACCTTATAAAACCTATAGGTTGTAAATGGGTGCTTAAGACCAAAAGAGATGCAAAAGGAAAAATTGACAGATATAAGGCTAGATTAGTAGCTAAGGGCTACAATCAAAGAGAGGGCATCAATTACAATGAAACCTTTTCACCTGTCTCTACAAAGGATGCATTCAGAGTGATAATGTCTATGGTGGCTTATTATGATCTAGAATTATATCAAATGGATGTAAAGACATCTTTCTTGAATGGAGAATTGGAAGAGGAAATCCATATGATTCAACCAGAAGGATTTACATTAAATGAAAATCAAGTCTGCAGATTGAATAAATCCATCTATGGGCTAAAGCAGGCATCAAGACAATGGTATAAAAAGTTTGATACTATGATGAACAACTTTGGTTTTGAGGAAAACAAGTTGGATGAATGTATTTACTCAAAGTTCAGTGGGAGTGACTTTATATTCCTTATACTGTATGTGGATGACATATTACTAGCAACAAACAGTAAAGGCATGTTGCAATCCACAAAAGCTTTCCTTATGAAGAGTTTTGACATGAAAGATATGGGTGAGGCAAGCTATGTGTTAGGAATTGACATAATTAGAGATAGACAGTTAAAAACCCTGGGACTGTCTCAAAAGAACTATATTGAAAAGGTGCTGAGGAGGTTTGGAATGGAAAACTGTAAGAGAGGTGAAGCTCCAATTTCAAAGGGTGATAAACTGCATAAAGGGCAATGTCCTACAAACACCCTGGAAAGAAATGAAATGTATAAAATACCTTATGCAAGGATGGTTGGAAGTCTGATGTATGCACAAGTGTGCACCAGACCAGGCATAGCGTTTGCAGTAAATATGCTATCCAGATTTCAGTCTAATGCTGGACATGCACACTGGGTTGCAGGCAAGAAAATATTGAGATACTTAAAGAGAACTATGAGTCATATATTGACTTATGAAGGATCTGATAAGGAATTAGAAGTAGAATGCTATACAGATGCTTCATATAAGCAAGATCATGATGATCTTAAGTCCACTTCTGGCTACATTTTTATGTTGGCTGGAGGTGCAATCTCATGGAAAGCCAGTAAACAATCTTTAACTGCCACCTCTACATTTCAAGCAGAATATATAGCCATATATGATGCAACATCTCACGCTATATGGCTTAAAAATTTCATTGATGGACTGAAGATTATAGATTCAATACAAAAGCCATTAAAGGTATACTTTGATAATGCTGCTGTTGTGTTCTTTGCTAAAAACAACAAAAGAAGCAGTGGGTCTAGAAATATAGATGTTAAGTATTTTGCAGTAAGGGAAAATGTGAGAGACAAAGAAATTGAGGTTTTGAAGATAGGAACGAAGGATCAGTTGGCAGATCCCTTTACAAAGGCACTTGCTGTTAAGAGTTTCAAGAAGCATATCAAAGCAATGGGTATGAGGAATCTGTTCAACGAATGAAAATCATCATGACAGGATCATAAACTACAGTTTATTGTAAATATATTCATTGAATGTATACTTACTTATGTACTACTTGTGTAATGCGGGTTACTTAAATAAGATTAATGTATAGATGAAATGTTGATTAAGTAAAAGCTTTGGATTTTAAATTGTCAAGGATGCAGAGTACAGATATGTATGCATATGTTATTGAAACTGTTTTAGTGTGACCCTGGAAGTCTACACAGTTTAGCTGATGTATGAACTTCCTTGATCCCTAATGCAGTATCAATATATAATGTATAATGATTTGGAATTATATAAATCAAGTGCACAATTCAGTGGATAGTTATTTTCAATTATTATCTTGTTCAGTGGGAGATTATAGCATATATATATATATATATATATGCTCATCTTAATGAACAAGATGAATTGAATGATAATGGTCCATGATTTATATAAGACCATATAGTTTACTTATGCATACGTATATATAGTAGAATGTTGGTCAACACGTGTTACCTGTTTGGCGCCAATTGGTGAAGCACGTGTGACGGTTGGTTAAGTGACAGTTAATGGGGGTCTTTGATGGGAAGAACCGCCAACACTGTCATATATATATTCTTTTGTACGCCATTTCATCATTCTCTCTCAAGAACACTAGTGATCCTGAAATCGCCAATTCCATCAAATGGTTAGGGCATAAAGGGTGTATCTTGGAATAGAATGGATGAAGAACAGAGTAATAACGTGAATCAGAGTTCTTCAATCACACCAGGTATGTCAGTACGTTTTCATAAGCAATTATGTGGTTCAATTTGATGTGTTAATCGAATCCTAATTCCTATTAATCCAAAAGGGAGTTCAATTTTCCATAATTGACCATATGTTTATATTAGGAGTAAAAATTGAATTTGAGGGATAAAACCTGAGTAAAAATTGAATTTGAGGGATAAAACCTTTGTACCTCGATGTATGCAGCATTTATCGCTCTTTGTGCTTCCTCGACGGCAGTATCAAAACCAAATGTCTTATCCATGAGCAGAATATCGTTGTCTATAGTTTTGGGAACACCAACTACAGCTACCTTTAACCCTCTTTTTATGCACTAACAAAATTAAGCGGTTAAGAATTCAGGAACGAACCAGTTGTTTTACAAAATGATAAATCCTTGATCTTTCCCAGATGAGCAACTATTATCACAGGGAAAAGGCTCAAATAGTATACAGAATAAGTTTTAATAACATAAATTTTTAGCTTATCTCCATGTTTGGAAATTTATCTCTTCCTTTTATGTTCTTTTTGGGGTTGGGGGGGATCATGAATAAGATGCATCATAGCTCTATTTTCGGATATAAATAGAATTCCAAAAATTAATTTTATCATGTTTGACAAATACCATCTATGAAACAAAAATATATGAACAAGAAGGAACGTGATGGTTACAGAAATCTGCACAAGTCCTACATACAGACAAAAAAATTATATGCCAACCTCTTTGTGTATTGCATTAATTAGCGCCTGCATGTGTTCCATTTCCCCCAAGCACAAAAAGCATGTTAATGTCTCTATCCTGTACCAGTTTACAACAATATACATCCTGTTTAAATCATAAATATAACCAAAAAGCAAACTATATATGGACCAATCAAAAAGGGAAAAAGAAATACAAATGCTATCCACGATTTCATTGACACTTGGTCCTCCACGAGAAACTCCTAACAAGCTTCCACCGGTAAGATGAACATTTTGAACCACTTTCCGAGACAACTAATAATGAAAGACAAAGCACAATTACCTAAAGTAAACGAGGCATGCATAATGCAAGGAGTTAATGAGTATTATTTATTGAAAATTATCATAAATTTCTATGTTTCCCTTGGTTGGCGAATTAAAGTCGATGGAAAATACAGGTTCAATATATGTCTTCTTTGATTATGACACTCATTTTGCCATAAGAGGAGCAACAATGTCTTGAATATATATATATATATATAGGTGTAAATGATACGAGTCGAGCTCGAGTATCAATAAACTCGACTCGAACTCGAAAAAAAATTCTCAAGCTCGAACTCGACTCGAAAGCTCGCGAGTATTGAAAATCCAAGCTCGAACTCGACTCGATAACCAATTTCCAAGCTCGAACTCGAACTCGTTTCAAGCTCGCTCATGCTCGAACTCGTTTCAAGCTCGCTCAAGCTTGAACTCTCAAGCTCAAGCTCAAACTCAAATTAATTTTAAGCTCAAACTCGAACTACTGTTCGTATTCAATCATTTAAAAATTCAATGTGTTCTTATTTGTTTAATTAAAATTGTAAACAAACATAACAAACTAGTTGCACCCACTTCCATAGGTACCAACAAATTTTTTTTTATAGTTGAATGCAAAAGCCTTGGATGGATTGTCCCACCAATGTGGGATGAGTTTTTAAGCAAAAGGGGACAATCCTTATTTAAATAATGGTATCCACAAGTCATATATGTGTTATTACTTTTTTTTAAAGAAAATGCTAGTAATTTTTTAATAATAACTATAATTATATAATTATAATAATATATATATATATAATAATAATAATTATATTATTATTTTAATGTTTTTTCTTTAATATATGTTCTTTAGATTCTTTAGATTACTATTATAAGTAAAACGAACGTAAACGAACATTAATGAACATATATATATATATATATATATATAATATTCGAGTATCTCACGAGCTTATCGAGTCGAGTATCAGGTCGCTCGACTCGATTCGTTAGTATGTCGAGTCGAGCTCGAGTTCGAGTCGAGCCTATTCGAGTCGAGTGTTGACCGAGTTTTGACCGAGTCGATCTCAAGTAGCTCGCGAGTTGTCTCGTCTCATTTACACCCATATATATATATATATATATATACTAGCAGTCTACCCGCACAAAGCGACGGGATGTAATAAATCAAAAATATAAAATTAGCACAACAACTTACCAAAAGAATTCGAGATTAAGGTTAAACAAAATAAATTTGCAATGAAATTTCTAAATCTTCTGAAATTTCTTCTTTACAATGTCAGCAACTTTCAGACACCAGAAGCAAATCTCCACTCTTCAGCATCAAGCAAAAAGTGATCAGAAGGCCACTTTATAATCTCATATCTGCAGCTAAAATTCAAAAAAACTTCGATTAATCTTCTTAGCAACAGTAAATCGCATAAATCACCAACATTAGTGTTCAAAACCCTATCCAAAACAACATTTTAAATCACTTTAATACTAACAACAGTTGCTTTAACTACCACTAAATTTAGACTACGAATGGTAGTCATTTGACTGAGTATGTGCAATTTCATTAATATGCATTTAACTTCTTATATGATAGTTGAAAATTTCATTTGCCATTAAAAAGTAATTATCTTAATCGATGAAGGACGATTTTGCAAAATAAAGGATCTAGGTTCAAAATCTAAGGGGGCGTTTGGTTCACAGAATGAAATTTGATGGAATTGAAATTCATAGAAAGAATTTGACTTTGAAGGAATTGAAATGGAATTTGACCACACATTTGGTTAGTAAGAATTCAATTCTTTCACTTGAGCATGAATTCCTTAAATTTTGGACTTCAATGGAATTGGAAGGATTCCTTCACTTCCATTCCGTGAACCAAACATGGGTTTGGAATTTGGTCAATATAATTGACCATTCCAATTCCATGAACCAAACAACCCCTAAGAGAGTGAATCTTCTATCGGGTATTCTATACATTATTAAAATTTAAGAAGCATTTTTTATTCTTTTCTAAATCAGTTCATATATACTTAAGAACAAATAAAAAGACTGATTGAAGCAATAGAAAGGCACAAAAAGATATAAAAAAACACACACAAGTTAATACTTTAGTACCTCGACTTACTTTTCCGGCTCGTATGTGTTGATGTTTACCAGAGACCCAGAAGAACAACCATTACAAAATTTTCATCATCCACATCAAGCTGACGGATCAATCTATTACACTGATTAGCATCTCAGCCAACTCAAAATCATTACAGAAGAAGCATTCTGTGCAAGTCCATCAGTTTTGCTAGTCTTTGTAAGTAGCGCCCGACAATTATGGCCACGCCTTTGAAGTCATCCGTTCAAGAAAAACCTAAAAAGATTGTAAAATTTGAGGTTTCTAGTATGTGTTACAGTGTCTTTAAAACATCTTTTGTTAGAAGATACTCATGTTAACAATCATAAAGTTCACATGTTGCCTACAATCTTATGGTGCATCGGTGCCAAATATGTGTGTGCTCAAGTCTCTTGAAGTTATTTGCATAATGTGAGTTACAAGTGTAGATATGTGAGTAAGTTATTTGCATAATGCGTGCTCAAGTCTCTTGTAAGTTATTTGCAAAATGTCGACATAAGTCATAATGCCGGTTTTACAAACCGCATTTCTTGGATTCTTGAGGGATTTCACAACGAGCAAAATCACTCTCCCTTTTTCATCGAGATTACACGGTTCGGTTACAACAAACCATCTTACTTTCTCTTTGAATCTATAACCTGGAAATCAGGATGGTTTGGGCATGAAAGTGAATCAAATTATGTTAGGGAAAACATCAATAGAAAGCTTTCATTCCATTCGGATTAAATGTAAACGTTATTAAACAACAATTATAGTATCACCAATATCAATATAGCAAGTAAGATTAAATCATGAAGATCTCAAACCGACATTGATGATCTTAGAATCGATTTCACAAGAGAAAATATTGTTTTCTTCACAACTCCGAACACCCTAGAAAAATCCTAACAACAAATAGATGACAACAATCAATGGATTTAACACAATAAAATATGAACTATGATGATGGGAATGATGGATTATATCTTTTCTTAAATATAAAAAAGTCTTTGAACCTCTTGGAGTCAATAAATCACCTCATAATACTTTAAAAAATCTGTAAATTGAAAAGGGAAATGAAAAAAACAAGAACCATCAGTAGCATGAAACATTGAGCTCAATTTAAAAAGCAACCTAGGACCGTAGCTTTTACCTCCCAAATCACATCATAAAACCAAGCCATAAAAAAACACTCTAAAACCAACTTACAGAACCAGATGTAACTGAAATTTCCATACTTCAAAGAATTGAACAAATTAGAAGGACAAGGGAGCTTTGTAAACAATGTAAACGGAAAAAAAAATCCATAAGGAATACATACATATAAATTTAACCACAATCAAAAAATGCAAAATGAAAGAAACCCTACGAGGCCACATTGGGCTAACCTCTGAAAACCATCCGGAATTGACAGATAATATGTACCCACTCGTCTCAAACGCGACATCGCGGTTCTCGTCTTCTTCTCTTGGCCTCTTCATCGGAAAATCGGAAACGGTGGCAACGATGATCTCTTCAGCCATCTCTGCTTCTTTAAATGTGCCCTGAACCGTGGAGACGAAGACATAAAGAGAGGACGTAAGGGTCGACTTTGCTTCAAAACGTTATGGAGAATTGACGGAGAAACGGGGAGCCAGAAGGTTAAAGACGTATGAATTTGAAATTTGAAATATTGGGAACATGCTCAAGATTGAAGAAGAATAAATATTATGCAGAAGGGGAAAGTAAACTCTGAGCATTCCAAATTTGGTATTGATGGTTAAATTTGCAGGAGGCTTTAATAACTTGTATCTTATGTATATCAAGATATAATTCATAGTTTTTTGTATTTTATGCATAAAAGAGTTGTATATTATGCTTGGTAGCTAGATTGTAATTAAGAGTTTAGTTGTGAATGCATTATAAGATAGTATAGATATCCCTGGGTCAATTTTTGGTTTCTCCTATATGCATGGCAGAAGTAGAGACATGTACAGAATGGCCGGGTGGTCTGTATTGTGGCCCATAAACCTTCAAGGGTGGGGCCGTGTACCTTCTTTGCGTATTTCTTTCTCTGTTTGCTTACTAAAGGGAAAAGGTGAAAGGCATTCGGTGTCTCCCATTTTCCCATGTCATATATCATTTGATATTAGATACTAATATAACTGTTCTTGGTGACCTTTTTACATACCGATCGAAAGACTGATGCATAAAAATATACACAACGATTTGTCACTTTCACTGGGTAGGTAAAGAAATAAGCAGAGTTTGGCTGGACTATTTTTAAACCATAAATTCTGAACATTTGTTTTTGAATGTTTGGCTGGACCATTTATTCATTCAGTCCATCGATGCATTTGTTCAATGAGCCAGTACATCAAGTTAACTGCTGAAGAGTTGCCTTGTAAAAATAATCACCAAAAGACATTAATTCCTATGAAGTGTTTGAATTTGCAACACCCATTTCCCATAAATGATGATATTGCCAAAAGTGAAAACGAAGTAACTCATAGGCATTTCAGCTATTCCTTTGCCAAATCCACGGTATCCAAAAAGAATCCCCACAATCTTTTTCACGCCATAAATCTCAAGGGTGATGACAATCTGTAGCCACTCCACGGTAATTAAAGGGAAACGTCAAGAGTTAAAATATAATGAAGTGCTATTTAAAAGTAATAACAAAAAGATCTTCGTACAACCTATTGGAAAACTACACTGGTTTTCCTTTATAAATAGTACCTTTATCATCTTGACATATTTTATAATTTGGTTGCGACCTTTAAATTATGAGCACAGCTACATACTTTCGTTTATCTTTTTCCTCATGAAATAACTATCATAATTAGTTACTGTAGGTATATAAATGTATGCCTAAAACATTTTTCGCAAGGGCGAAGATCAAGGAAGATGGCATATATAGCAGACACTTTTGATGCTAGTGGTTGCAATCTTAGGTTACTTTTGCAACAGCCAAAATTTCTAGATTCGACAATGACATAATGTTGGACCTAGCTCATAAGAAGTGGCATATCGATCTCTAATTCACTTCTAGATTCGACAATGACATAATGTTGGTAATTTCCTTTTAAAAATTTAATTAAAGGGCATTTTAGGTATTTTAAAAGTCTCATCTCTGCACTTTCCTCTCTCCTCGCTTCTCTCTCCAGACTCCGGTGAACTAATTCCGATGAAATACACTCTAATACCCTTTGTGATACAAAATACACTGTGATACCCACCGTGATACAAAATACAGTATGATACCACCGTTACCCAAATGTGATACAAAATACACTGTGATACCTATTGTGATAGAAGATACATTATGATACCCATTGTGATACAAAATGCAATGTAATACCTAAAACACATACAAGACCCACTATGATACAAATACAATGTGATACCCAAAATACATTCAAGATCCACTGTGATACCCACTATAATAATTAATACCACTGTGATGCCGTAAGATATACGATATGATACATTGTTATAGCCACACAGGTGATAAGTCGTTGTTGGTCACTGAATCTGGGTTTTTTGTTTTTGGTGACCCACATTCCACGACATATTCTTGGATGTAGTGGTGGAAATGAAGTGAGGGAAAGAGGTAATCAGTAGTGGGGGTTTTGAATTTTTTTTTATATATCAAATTGACTCGTTTGCCATGGGTATTTGTGGAGGTTGGGTTTCGAATACAAGATGCTAGTCCATTTCTGGTGGAGAAGCAACAATCACAGTGTTGAAGATCACCTTCTCATCCCATTTTCTTGTTAACCAAACGTCAAACTTCAGATTAAAAAAAAAAACACAAAATCAAATCCCTTAACATCTTAGACCCCTTATGAAAACCCAAATTCTTCAAAAACCCTTTACACCTTATGAAAACCCAAATTCTTCGAAAACCCTTTACGGACACCCAAGTTCACCCCCCCCCCCCCCAAAAAAAATCTCGGAATCAAACCCATATTCGAAAAACCCTTAATATCGTCAAGAACCCAAATTTGAAACATTTATGCACAAAAAACACAAATTCAAAATTTTTAACAAAAAAACTCGGATCAAAAACCAAATCTATCTGAGGAATCCACTTTAAAAGTTTCATTTTGGGAAATATATATGCATTTGATGCAATTAATTAATGAAACATATTAAAGACTTTGTGAACAAAAAGATTGATTTATTATATTTTTTGTAAAGAAAAAGTCATTCCAGAATTATTTTTTAGTTAATTTTTATTATTTACGTAGACATCAAAATGAAGTTACTGACTAAAATAAGAACCGAAACAAAGTTATTTCATTTTGATATAATTTGTCCTAAAAAACTAAAATCACTATTAATTTTTTTAATTAGAACCTGGAATTCATTATTTTATTATATAATTACTATTAAATATAAGCATAAAATAAGTTTGCTTAGGGAAAAGAAACATATTGGAATTAGCAACAATCGAGTATAATTTCGAGGTATTTTGTCTAACAGCCGATCTTAAGAGATATTATCAATATCTAAATCCCATAATTAATTATCATCAACTTTCAACTTTAAAGACTCGTTGAGACTATAGTTGAAGTGGTTTTGATATTCAACATGATGGCCTAAACAATAGTTCAATAATAAAGCGAATACATACATGCATAAAACCAATGTTAAGGAGTTTTCTTGAAACCTTTTAGGTAAACTTTAACAATCATATTGTTTTCAACGTAAATCCCACCACACAAGCAAAAGACAATCACACATATTAATGCGAATAAACAATGATATGAAACAATTATTGGTGGAACAAAACTACTTTCTTATCTTACGGGGTTCAAGATTAAGAGACAAGTTCGTATACATAAATATAATATCTGACGAATCTACATATATATTTTAGACCTTTAATGTTGTTATACCATTACCACATCTGACATCTGATAATATTAATTGTAGTTATAACACTCTGTCATTACTTATGATATTAGCTAATATCTACGCAATTATCGCTGTCGTGTCTGACATATGATAATTTAATATTACAAAGATGATATGCTCTTCTTATTTACTTATTTCATGACATACGTACCAGTTGACGAAGCATTCTTTGAACTTCAATCTTCATTTGCATTTGAACATACTTGTCATCATCTTGGTATCCATCTTTGTTGCTTGTTACACATATATGTATATTATATGTAGAGATACATGTGTGTGTATATATATAAAATAGATACATATATAGATATAGATATATGTAAGTATATAATGGAGTATGTTAACATGAGGTTGGAGAATGGTGTAACAAATAGACGAGGGCAAGTGATGAAGAAAAAGCATGAAATCACCATTTAAGGTAAATTTTAATAAAAAAATTATTATCTTAATTAATTATTATTTTATCATTTTTGACAATCAATCTTGTTGCAGGAATCCGCCGACGGTAAACGACAAAAGAAGCTTCTGTTCCAATACTGGCTCAACACCTCTCCTTATTTCTTTTATTGAACAGGATACCGCATAAATCTGTTTTCAAAGCATCGGAGAAATGGAAAGAATTAAGATAATAAATGTTACCACTTTTGGTAATATAAAATTGTTAAAAATGATCAAGTTTTAATAATTTTCACAAAATCACCACTAAAATCGCAACTGATAGATTCCACTTTAAGTCAGAAGTGGCACCCACAAAGCATAAAAAACTAACAATTTTCTATGCAGATCGCGGTCGTGTTCTAGCTAGCTTGTTTACAAATCGATTAATTTTATAGGTTTTAAAGAACATTTGGAAAAATTACAAATGGTTTTATAAGACTTGAAATGACGACCATTTAAAAGTAGCTTTAAAAACTCATGTTTTACTGCAATAAAATTGAGTTTATAGAATGCCACCAATTTCTAAAGATAGATTCTTTTATAAGACTTAATTTATAGGATCTAAATATAAAATGTCATATCTAAAAACGTTGTAATAAGTCTATATGCACTTTCTGGCATCTTAATAAGTTTTTTTTTTAAAATATTTTTAATACAAAATATCGTATTAACTATTTTATAGGACACTTTTGAGAAAAATGTCCTATAAACCTATCTTTTTACAAGACACTTGTTTTTCTAAGACATTTTTTGAACTAGTGTCATAAAATAATTATTTCGATGTTTTTTTTTTACAAAAATGTACTAAAAAACTTGTTACGACGCCCAAAAACATCTGATATAAACTTCTTATAATGCCTTTAGATATGACACTTTATTTTATTGTTCCTACAAATTAAGTCTTATAAGACAGTTTATTAGGATGCTTAGAAATTTTTGGCTTCATATAAACCCACTTTGGCAGTGACTTATTGCTAATTGGTTAACAAATTGCCAGTTTTTCAATGTGAACACACCTACGAGGAGGAGCCCTAAAGGTCCACACACATACACACACTAGTTGCACGTCTATTTTCTAAAAGTTTACGCCTACACACACATACTAGTTCTATCATCATACGATGCATCGATATGTAAAATGTTATATTGTTCACCGATATGAAAATATAATATAACTTTTAGTAAAAAAATCTGAAATTTATGGAGTATTCCATCGTATTAGTGGGGCTTAAGACTTATTCTGTATTTGAATGTGTTTACCAATTAGTTATATAGAGTTGAACGTGGAGTTTTAAGAAGTTATATGTTTTCAATATTAAGTTGGGATTTGACAAATTTATTTAATAGTATATGCAGAAAAAGAAAGAGGAAGAGAGAGACCAATTAAAAAAATCTTCGAGATAATCACTATTAGAAAACATGGTATCACTGACGAGAAAAATCTATCGGTATTTTCCGAACGGATCACAAACGGAAATCCCACCTATAAACAAATTCCATTGGAGAATTTTACAATTTCAGACGAATTCAGAAATAATTTTATTTTTTATTTTTTAAAATAGATTTCCACTTGGTGGTCGGTGATCCGTCGTAAATCACAGATGGATTTAGGCAATCCATCCGTGATTTGCGATGGATCATTGACAATTTTTTGTATTTTTTGTGCTTCAAGTTTTTTTTGTATCCGTATGAGCTTTACTTTGATTGATTTTGTATAATTTTCTATGTGTGTATATATACATGTGTATGTGTATGTGTGTGTCGTATATGTGACTTAATATGTATATATATATGTGTGTGTGTACATGTGTATACATATGTCATATACCACGCATGTATGTGTGTATATGTATATGTGTGCGTGTATTTCTGTATATGTATGTATGTGTTTATACATGTATGTGCATGTGTGTATGTTGGTTGCTAACCGCATATGATGGATCTATGTATATATATGTTGTATCTGTACATGATATCATGGATATATATATATATGTATGTATGTGTATGTGTATGCGTATATGTGTATATCTATATGTATATGCATAAGAATGTACAAATATTGTCACTAAATTTCGAAAACTCGAATTTGGTCTATCACGTTTGTCATTTCATAAAGGTTTTGGCTCCTCATCCTGACGACGACAGTTAACTTTTTCCATTAAGTTCAATTAAATCAAATGTATTTTAGTCATTTTAAATATTTTTCCAATAACTAAAATACCCCTCATTTAACCGCGCCTTAGGGAAGATACATACGCCGGCTCAGATCCTAGCATCATTCCTCTTGATGACCCATAGTTGTGGGAACGTAATTTCGGAGGCCAACACAAGGGCCGCCTGTTTGGGTTCGGGACCAGTCAAGATCCCCGATTTGCTATAACCGGTGATCCTGGCGCTAGTAGCAGCAACAACTAGAGCTCGTACAGTAACCACAGGGAGATATGTTTCATATAGTTGTTCGTACGGTAATCACGTGGAGATATGTTTCATATAGTTGCCATATATGTATATTGTTTTTCAATCATTTATCGTCTAACATTATTATATTTTTGTCAAATGTTGAATAATTTCATGTAAATGCACTAAAAAAGAAGCTGACAAGTTATGAGGATGATTGGAGGCTAAACAGAGAAAGACAACAGCTTTGTAGCGGCAACAAAAAGAGCCAACAAACGAGCTAGCTCAGCAGAAGGCGTTGACTAAGCAATTTTCTACATTCATGAGGCAGTTTTGAGGGTGGAAACCCTCCTCCTCCCCCTCCCCCTCCCCCATTGTAAGATATTTTAGAATTTGTATGTTATTTTGGGATTAATTTGTAAAACAGATTATGTTTTGATTTCGTATAATATTTTCCAATTTTGGCAAGTTTGATTGTAGAGAAAATACGTACCTTTAAATTACTTTTTAAAGAAAATGAAAAGTATTGATGGATCACCGATGAATATGCGTCGGTAGTTATTTTTTTTTTTTATAAACTATCAATGATTCGTCGGTACTTTTGTCATAGGTGATCCGTCGGTAATGTCATTCGTAGGTGATCCGTCAGTGATGGAAAACCGTCGGTGATGCCTTTTTCCATGACATTTTTTCCGATACACTTTCATTGACGACTCCGACTTTTAGTGACGGATTATCGACAGATTTTTCCGTCGGTGAAAATCCCTTGTTTGTTAGTGAACCAAATGGCCAAAATATGTGATAAAAGACATCGACGAAGCTAGCCTTTTCCCCGGTAATCCCATACACATAAGGGGATTTGGATTTTTTTTTTTGAAAACAAAGGAATGAGAACCCTATCGAACTTTGGCAATTCCATCACCCGATCGAGTTTTATTCTATTGAACGATTACTACAAACGTTTTCAATACAAACATTTAAAAAAGAAGGCATGATATGGAAAATACAAGGACAAGTAAGAGTACATGAGTGTCTCGCTGTCAAGTGAGCCATCTCGTTAGCTTGTCGGCTAATATCATGGACGGAGAAATGGTCCTTAGAGATGAGGATGCGTCTGATGTCTTTGATAATGTCCCCGAACTTCGAGTTGTCAATTGTTTCGTCATAAATGGCGTCAACTACCACCTTAGCATCCGATTAAAAAATAACCTTCTTATCTTTCCAACCGGAAACCCAAAGGAGAGCATCGCGGATGGCCAACTGTTGGGTCTGAATGTGCTAAGGATGGATACTGCTGCTACTTGAAAGGTATTACTACTGCTTGTAACATTACTACTGCAAGATGAACGATTATTACTGCTAGTAGATTTAATACTGCTTGGAGAGTTAGTACTGCTTGAAGATTACTACTGCAAGTGAAGGGTTAATACTGCAAGCATGTTTATACTGCTGAGAATGTTAATGCTGCTGGATAAGGATGAAGTTAATACTGCTTATGAAGATAATGCTTGAAGAGAAAGAATAGGAGCTGGAGATAGAGATGAAGATAATTATGGAATGGATTATGAAGATCAATTTTATTTTGATAATTATCTTGTAATCTGTCTTGTATATATACTGTATAGAAGGCATAATTTAGAATACACATTGATAGTTTTTCATATATGTTTGTTTTAGAGAGAATTAACCTCAAGGTTCTTAGAAGTCCTTTCAATAGAGAAGTATTGAACGTCTGTTGAGTCTTTTCAACAGATTGAGGTTTTGTTTGTAATCATTAAGTTAATCAATATAACTTGTGATTTGCATTCAAGTACTGTTTCATTGATTGAGTGTTAAAGTGTTTTTCCGCAACTTCTTTAACATTGTTTCTGAGTGTGTTAATTAAATTCTTAATTAGAATTTTTCGATCTTGACAAGTGGTATCAAAGCCAGGAAACTCAGAAACCTATAATCATGGACAATTCAAGCGACAGCGTTTTGGTATCAAAGGTTCCCATGCTCAAACCCAATGAGTTTGACATGTAGAAGATCAGAATCAAGCTATATATTCTTCTCACAGACTTCTCAATCTGGGATATCATTGAGAATGGTCCCTCAGATGGAGGAAAAATAGGACCAGATGGCAAAAGACCTCTACCAAAGTCTGATGGAGAGAGGAAGATGAGGCAGACAGAGATGAAAGCCTTGAGCACTCTGCTCTTGGCTATACCTAATGAGTACCAACACCAGTTCTGCAACTGCACGGATACACAAATTCTATGGAATGCACTGGAGAAAAGATTTTATGGTACCAAAAGTACCAAGAGAAATCAGAAGGCCATCCTGAAGCAGCAATATGAAAACTTCATGTCTACAAAGAATGAGTCCATGACTCAAACTTTTGATAGATTTAATAAGTTAATTGGTGAATTGGCTACTGTTGGTATCCAGATAGATCAAGATGATGTCAGCAGAAAATTTCTAAGATCTCTTGGTGATGAATGGACTATGTACACTGTCTCCTTCTGACAGAATGACCAACTGGAGGATAAGGAACTGGATGACCTCTATAATGACCTTAGGGTGTTTGAAGCAGAGGTAGAAGCAAAGAAGAGGCCCTCTGGATACTCATACAATGCTGCTCTTTTATCATCTTCTACTAATTCTGCTGCTAATACAGAATCAGTTAGTGCTGCCTATGGATCAAAGCAAGATGGATCTAATGACTCAGTTCTAGAAGCTTTTCTAGCCAGTCATGCTAATTCCACTCTAATTAATGATGACTTAGAACAGATAAATGCTGATGATCTGGAAGAGATGGATATCAAGTGGCAGATGGCTATGCTCACAATGAGGGTAAAAAGATTCATCAAAAGGACTGGAAGGAACAACTTTGCTCAGAAAAGAGAAGATGGGGTTGGATTTGATAAATCCAAGGTTGAATGTTACAAGTGTCACAAGCTGGGGCACTTTGCAAGAGAATGCAGAAGTGGAATGCCTCAACAACATACTAGCAACCATCAACCATCACAGTCCACTAGCTTCAACAACAGGAACTCTTCTCAAGCTCTTGTTTCCCAAGAAGGAATGGGATTTGATTGGAGTGACCAAGCAGAAGAAGCAGTTCAGAATCAAGCTTTAATGGCTAAAGTTTCAGAGTCAGCAAACAATGATATTCCCACAGAGGTAAAATCTAACCTTTGCTCAAAATCTTGCATAGAAACTGTTAAAAAGTACAGGGATCACAATCAAAGCATGTGTGATGACCTAAAAAGGTTAGAGAAAGATAGAAGAGAGTATGTTGTGATTGTTGAGAATTTGGAAGAACAGATTAAGGCATACAAAGCCAATGAACTTCAACACACATATGATACTAACTACTGGAAGTGGGAAAAGAATCAGTTAGAGTTTAAGCTTAAAAAGTCTGAAGAGGAATGTGAGAAGATAAGGAGTGATTTTGAGAAAGCCAAGCTGGACATTGAGAAGTTTTCCAATGCCTCTAAAGCAATGGACTCACTTCTAAAATCTCAAGTCCATGACAACCTGAAAAGAGGTTTAGGATACAACTATACCCCTCCACCCTATAACAATAACTATATCCCTCCCACTTCAGACCTCTTAGAAAGACAAGAGAAAATAGACTTACTTGCAGGAGCCACATATGTAGATCCTCTTGACAGTGTAGTGATTGAGGAAGAGGCTGAAGAAGATACCACTAAGGGTAAGAATAAGGATGACCTTAAAGAAATCCCTTTAGAAAATCATATCCTTACTAATGAAAGGGGGGTAAACCTTTTGTAAAGAGTGAGAAGGTTGAATGTTCTAAGAGGGGGAAGGGAAAGGTACAGGGAGTCCATTACATGCAAACCACTGTTGTTAATCCCTGTACTTGTAAACAGAATCAGTCCCAACAACATGATAAAACAAGGGGAAGTCAAAGAAACAGAAATAATCAGTGGGCTTTAAAACAAGGAATTGATCTGAGAAAAATTAACAGACCAAAGCCTTGTTTTATCTGTGGCAAGTTAAATCATCTAGCCAAACACTGTTATTTCAATCCTATTAACCAAAGGATAACTTTTCAAAGAAATATACAAAATCCTGTTGGTTATAGGAAACAAATAAGGAATCATATGGCTGAGAATGTGAGAAAGGCACCTATAAAATCTCATGCTCAGAATAAGTTTGCTAATTCAAAGAAAAATACTCCAAATAAGCCAATGAGTAACTTAAAGAAAAAGAAAGCAAACAACTTTGTCTAGGTTTGGGTTCCAAAAGTAAAGAAATCTGTTAGTACTACTACTACAAATAGTACTGCTGACAGAAATAGTGCTGCTGCAAGCAATACTACTGCTAACCCAGTTAGTACTGCTAACCCAATTAGTACTGCTAATGATGTTAGTACTGCTAACAAAGTTAGTATTGCCAATCAAGTTAGTACTGCTTCCAGTGACAGGCCCATTCTTCTAACAAAGTATTCAAGCAATAAGATTCCTCAGTTTGATAATCTCATCAAGTCTGAATATGAATATGTTGATGAGAATGGGAAACCCAAGACCACTTTGGCTTGGGTTCCTATTAAAAACTAACTGCTTTATTATATGTGCAGGGCAACCAACAGCTCAAGGGAAGAAGCATTTGGCATTTTGATAGTGGTTGTTCCAGGCACATGACAGGTAACATAGCCTGCCTTCAAAACTTCAAAAGAATTGATGGAGGACATGTTGCTTTTGGTGATAATCCAGCAGGTGGAAAGATAAGTGGAAAAGGTAATGTGTCAAAAGGTAAGATGACCTTTGAGGATGTATACTATGTTGAGCAATTGAGATACAACCTGTTAAGTGTATCATAGGTCTGTGACAAGAAACATAGCATATTATTCAATGATACTTAATGTATTATCCTTGCTCCAGGGTTCAAGGTAGTTGATGAAAGTATGATACTACTTAGAACTCCTAGAAAGGACAATGTTTATTGCTTAGACTTTGTCAGGATCGAATTCTTAACAAGAATAAAGTCTCAGAAACAATATCAAAGAAGTTGCGGAAAAAGACTTTGATATTTAATGTAACAGTAAACAAAACAGTATATGATTAACAACTTGCAAACTTGTATTAAAATCACAAGATTACACACACAACCTCAATCTTGAAGAACAAGCTCTTTCAAGACGAATTCTACTTCTCTAGAATTAGGAACTATGCCTTGAGGTTGATTCTCACTTGAACAAAAACTTAGAATTAAAAATTTGTATATAAACTATTCTATCAAATCTATACATATACTGAACAAAAAGATAATTACAAAAAATAGAATATCTTCAGTATATCTTGCATAGTTATCTTCAATCCTTCCATGAATATCTTTATTCTTTACAGCTGTCATCCTCTCCATCCAGATCTCCAATTCATAAGCAGCACTAATCATAAGCAGCATTAACTACTAAGCAACACTAACCTCTAGCAGTACTAACTAGCTAATCAGTACTAACTTTGTTTAAGCAACACTAACTTTGACTAGCAGTATTAATTCTACTAGAAGCAGTAATACTTAGCATTATTAACTTTGAAGTCCTCTAGCAGTAGTAATTCTGAACTAGCAGCATTAACCATACTTGAGCTTTTCTTCAGTTCCCAACAATCTCCCCCTAACTTGACTATCAGGAAGAGAAGTCAAGTTCTTCAGATCTGATCTTCAAGATGCTTTCAACACCTCTTATTCAGTTGCCCAAATTTGGATCTAGACCCATACTTTGATTGATAGTTCTTCTCACCACAATTTTGGCCATTTCAGAATCCTTAGCACATACTAGCTTAGCTTTCAACATCCCTTCAAGTTTCTGCTTGCTATGATCATATATTTTGTCAACTAGGTAGTATTCATGATAACATTTATCAATTGTAATCATGTACACACCACAGTTTTCAAAGAGTATCCAATTATCAATCTTTTTGAACACATACTCATGATGAAGATCTTTAATCCTATGCCCCACCTTCTCTGGATCAAACATCATACATAAGTATTCCATTGCTACTTTAAGAAGATTCTCTTCTTTACCTTTCAACACAGGCTCAGAGAGTTTCATTCCCACTTTGTACATTTCCTCAATGTCTGCTCTTGAACAACCTCTGATTACTCTCCCCCATGTTGAATATGCTTCAAATGCACCACCTTCTCTTTTGAGTCTAACGAAATCCTTTCCATTGTCTCTTAGAATATCCCAAAAGATGATCTCTGGAGCCTTCATGGAGATTGGAACAGCCTGTACAGGTTTTACTATAGTCATATACAGCCCCATATGCTCATCTGATTGCTCTTTGGACTGTTCTGGGATCTGCACAGGTTCTGTTGAAGGTGTGACTGAAGGTTCTGCTGTTTCTGCTGTTTCTTCCACTCTAGGCCTTTTAGACTGCTTTTTGGAAGCAATTGTCTTCATCCTCTTCCCAGATTTGGCTTCTATACCAACACTCTCAGGTTCTTCCTTCATCTCCTCAGTTTTGTCTTTTGAGGGTGTGGTCTCCTCAGGAAATGGCTTTTGAATGTTCAGGTCATGCCTTCCCTTCATTCTTCTCTCAGCCTCTTCCCTTTGGACTGAATCCCCTTGAAGCTTGAGCATCTCTTTCTGATACAACTCCTCAACCTGAGTGTATGCCATGTTAGTGAACATCTCCCCCTTGACACCAATTGCACCTTTCAGGAAATTTATCATCTTTCTTCTTTCCTTATTGGCCAAAAATGTTTTGGAGGGTTGTCTTTTCTGTTTTTGAATGGGCATCTTTTTGACTTGAAGTTTCTTGGCTTGAGCTGCTTCTTTGATGCTTTTCTGATATTCTGCATTCAACTTTCTAGCCATGATCTTTGCAAGTTCTCTGTCTTTTTCTGTTTGCAACTGTTCCTCCTTTTCCATTTGGTCTTGAAGCTGCTTTGCTATTGCCTCATCCATTTCAATTTGATTCTTTTTCTTTGCAGGCAGTTCAGCTTCAACCATCTTCTCCTTTCCTTTTCCTTTTGACTCCTTTGCCTTTTCTGTTGCCTTTTGTTGAACTTCTCCTTCATTGATGACTACTCCCTTGGCCTTTTGAGTAGCCTTAGGAGTGTCATTCTTTGCTTTGACCAGTGTTTCAGCAATTTCCATTTCTTCAACAGAAAGCCTTATTACTGCTGCTTCAGCAGTATTAACAGTTTCTATTGCTTCAGCAGCATTAACAGTTTCTACTGCTTCAGCAAATTCTGTTTCTTTTTCTGCCTCTTCCTCCCCCTCAACCTCAAATGCCCTCTCAGCTGTACTTTCTTTCTCTGTTTCAGCCTTTTTCTCCCCCTTGTTGGAAGCATCTTTATTATTTGACCTCTTCTTCAAAACAAACTGCTTTCTCCTCTTCTTGTGCACCAACCTTGTCACCATTTTCTTTAATTTGGCAATCTGTACTTGTTGGGACAAGATTACCAATTTCATTTCTTCTATCTCTTTGCCTTGTTTAATAACATCCTGGTTGATGTTACCCAATGTCTCCATCAATTCATAGTAGGTATATCTGTCCTCACCTTCTCCAGAAGTGTTACCCTCTATTGAAGGATCATGGGATCTTTTTGTAGTGGAATCCTTCTGCCTAGCAGAAGCACTGTCCACCCCCTTGGTTTCTTGGCACCTGGGACCTTTGAATGATTGCTCATTCAAAGTTGCCATGGGGGAGGTCTTATTTATGTTACCACTGTCCTTCTCTGTGCTAGCAGAAGTAGTGGCAGCCTGCTCACCCATATGCTCTTCCTCCTCCTCAGAGAGCACCTCCTTGGGGTTGGGAGACACCCTTGTGGTTTCCCTGAAGATATTCTCTAAGGGAAAATCCTCCCTTAGAGGGCTTAAAGGTTTAGAGGATGAAGGTACAAGAAGGGAAGGAGCCTTCTTTACCTGTTTCCTTTTGTATGTTTGGGTGATTGGTGAAGTTGGTTTATCAAGAAGAGACTGAGGAATTGATTTAGGGTGGGAAGGTTGGGATTGGCTAGCAGTGGGTTGGTCTAATGGGGGCCTTGACCCTGCTGCCATACCTTCATCAGTTTGGGACACCACCATCATTGTAGAGAACAATGGGGTGTCAACTCCTTCCGAGTCCAGAGGGGATCTTTTCATATTTGAAAAGACCTTACCTTTGGGAATTTTTGGTACATATACCCCATCAAAATGAGGTATATCCGTCAATTCATGGGTAATAACTTCTTGGACAAACCTGGGGTACATATAAAAACTCTTTTTACTTCCCAGGTTTGAGACAAGATCATTAAAAATCATTTGGGAAAAAATATACTTTCTGGCAGTGGCTAAGCATACCAAAGCATAAGCAATGGTGCTACTGAACTCACTCCATTCAGTAGTCTTTTTAGAGATACAACGCATAAGGGTATGGACAAAGAAACGCCATTGGGGTGAAAATTTGGCTTTTGAGAACTTGAACACACCCAATGGGCCTCCATACCCCATTCTTGTAAGAGTAGAAAACAGTTCATCATTAGAGATAGAAGTTATACCAGAGGCATCGTCTAGACGTAGACTGATGCGAATTACCTCTTCAGTAACTGTCAAGGGTTTGTCACACACCCTTGTTTTGATCATTTGCACACCATTCTCAGTAACAATGGTGGCATTTGCCCAGAATTGCCTCTGATGCTCTATGAAGATGGTAGGAGATATAGTGAGAGCATGGGCAATATGGATTGCCTTGAGGAAATCCACAATCTGGTGGAAACCAGCGGCCTGTTTGGGCTTCTGTAGCATCGCGATTTCATTGTGCTCGTCTATGAATGCCATTGATGCCATTGATCTTGAAGTTTCTTGCCTGAAAACTTTGAACTTGAGAGAGAAAGGGTTTAGAGCGCAAGTGAACAGTATGCAAAGAGTCGTTATGAATTTTTAGGCGGGCAAAGGGTATTTATAGTATTCGGGATATAAGCAGTAGTAACCAAGAGCAGTATTAACGACAAGCAGTATTAACTACTAGCAGTATTAACTGAGAGCAGTATTAACTACTAGCAGTATTAACTGAGAGCAGTATTAACCACTAGCAGTATTAACTGAAAGCAGTATTAACTACTAGCAGTATTAACTGAGAGCAGTATTAACCACTAGCAGTATTAACTGAAAGCAGTATTAACCACTAGCAGTATTAACTGAAAGCAGTATTAACTGAGAGCAGTATTAACTGAAAGCAGTATTAACTGAGAGTAGTATTAACTAACTAGCAGTATTAACCGCTAGCAGTATTAACTAACTAGCAGTATTAACTGTGCACTGGCAGTATTAAAAATGCACTGGCAGTATTAAAAATGCACTGGCAGTATTAACAATGCTTACTCTTTTAAGCTTGTGATGAACTGAGTACTGCTATGTATTCCCTGAAAAAGAAGATTAGGACCACCAAGAATAAACAATATACAGGTATTGAACCACTTTTTGAGAAGGAGCTTATTCAGAGTTGATCATTCCCACACTTGTTACCAAGAAAGTGAATCTACCCACATCAAAGGCTTTGGTGAAAAGATCAACAAACTGGTTGTCAGTATGAACCTTTACAACTTGAATAAGTTTCTTTTCATTACAGTCTCTTATGAAGTGATACCTGATCTCAATGTGCTTTGTCTTTGAGTGCTTGACAGGATTATTCATAATGCTAATAGCACTGCTATTATCAATAAAAATTGGAGTGTGTAAAAAGGTTACCCCATAGTCCAGCATTTGATTCTGAATCCATAAGACTTAGGAACAGCAACTTGCAGCTGCTATGTACTCTGCCTCTGTTGTAGATGTGGACACTGTGGTTTGTTTCTTGCACTGCCATGACACTAGTCTTGCACCCAAAAATTGACATCCTCCAGAAGTAGATTTTCTGTCCAAGTTTGCTCCACCTAGATCACTATCTGAGTATGCAAGTAGGTCAAAGGATGAGTCATGAGGATACCAAAGTCCCAATCTGGGTTGCCCTTTGAGATATCTGAATATCCTCTTAACAGCTTGATAGTGAGATTGCTTTGGCCTAACTTGGAATCTTGCACATACACAGACTGGAAACATTATATCTGGCCTAGATGCTGTAAGATACATGAGAGAGCCAATCATGGATCTATAGTTATGAACATCCATATCCTCCCCCTCAAGATCTGCTGTTATCTGCTTGTGTGTCTCCATAGGTGTGCTGGCAGGTTTTGAATCTGAGAAACCAAACTTGGTTAAAATGTCCTGCACATATTTGGACTGACAGATAAAGATTCCATCTGACTTCTGTTGAACTTGGAGTCCAAGGAAAAAAGTAAGTTCCCCCATGGAACTCATTTTGAACCTTTGATGCATTAGTTTCTCAAACTCCTTGCACATGTTGTCTCTTGTAGATCCAAAGATGATATCATCAACATAGATTTGGACCAACAAGATATCCTTCTTCTTTCTCTTGATGAATAAAGTCTTATCAATGACTCCTCTTTCAAAGCCATTTTCCAAGAGATAGGATGACAGAGTGTCATACCATGCTCTTGGAGCTTGGTGCAGTCCATAAAGTGCTTTCTTCAATTTGTATACCCTGTCTGGATAGCTTGGGTTTTCAAACCCTGGTGGTTGACAGACATATACTTCTTCTTCAATTGAGCCATAAAGAAATGTACTTTTCACATCCATTTGATAGACTTTGAATTTCATATAAGAAGCATAAGCCAGGAATAATCTAATTGCTTCTATCCTGGCCACAGGTGCAAATACTTCATCATAGTCTATGCCCTCTTCTTGTGTATACCCTTGAGCCACCAGCCTTGCTTTATTCCTTATCACTATACCTCTTTCATCTCTCTTATTCCTGAAGACCCATTTTGTTCCTATTGCTCTTTGGCCTTTAGGAAGGTCTACCAGATTCCAAACATCTTGCAGCTTGAATTGCAGTAGCTCTTCTTGCATTGCTTCTATCCAACTGGACTCTTTCATAGCATCATGTGCCTTCTTAGGCTCAAGCTGGGATAAAAAATAAGAAAGCACTGTATGCTGTTGATGTTGCATTTCTTGCAGCCTGCTTTGATTTCTAGTCATCATAGGAGAGGATATATCTCCTATTACCAGTTGTGGAGGATGATTCTTTTGAATTCTGGTGTGATGATTAGGTTCTTCATTAAGTCCCACCTCTAGATTTGAGTCATTCAACTCAACTGAGGTGTTTTCAGCAGCTACTTCTTATTCTTTATTGTCTTGAGTCTCCTCATCTCTACTTTCTTCTTCATTCTGACTTGGTCCAGTAGATGGTTCCTTTTCACAGTCTTCAACAGCTGTGGGTATGGGAAAGATTACAGATTTAGACATACTGTCTTGGACTTGGGTAGTTCTTGATTCTCCACTCCCTGAACCTGCATAATTATCACTACTGAAACCAAAAGAGTTAGTTAGTGAATCAATGTCAAATAGCCACTGAGGACCAGACCCAATAGGATTTGGTGTGTTCTCATTGCATTTGACATTGTCACTTTCTTCAATTATTCTAGAAGAAGAGTTAAAGACTCTGTAAGCCTTACTCTGAGATGAGTAACCAACAAGAAATCCATCATCTGCTTTGCTATCAAACTTACCTAAGTGAGATTTGGTATTGAGAATAGTACAAGGACACCCAAAAGGTTTGAAAAATCCAATAAATGGTTTTCTTTTATTTAAAAGCTCATATGGGGTCTTGTTCTTTGGCTTGACCACTAGAACTTTGTTTTGGACATAACAGGCAGTATTAACTGCTTCAGCCCAGAAGGTAATTGGCAGTTTTGAATCAGCCAATAGAGATCTAGCAGCCTCTATTAGTGTCCTATTTCTCCTCTCAGCAACTCCATTCTGTTGAGGAGTCCTAGGGGCACTATATTGTCTCTCAATGCCTTTCTCTTCACAAAAGGTGTTTAGATCAAGATTTTTAAATTCAGTCCCATTATCTGATCTAATGACTTTTACTTTTTGATTAGTTTGGTTTTCAATTCTTAGGATAAAGGAATTGATCAGTCCACTTGTCTCATCCTTAGTCCTTAGAAAATATACCCAAGTAAATCTGGAGTAATCATCAACAATAACCAAACAGTAAGATTTCTTGCCTATACTCATAACATTTGTAGGACCAAACAGATCCATATGCAATAACTGGAGACAAGAAGAAATTGTATTTAACTCTTTGGTCTTATGAGAAGTTTTGTGCTGTTTGCCTTTTAAGACAAGCAACACAATGATCATCACATGAAAAGACTTTTGATGGTAAACCTCTTACAAGGTTGTTTTTAACAAGTTTGTTCATAGTCTTGAAATTCATGTGACACATCCTTCTGTGCCAAAGAGAGGATTCATCCACAGAAGCTTTTGAAACAAGACAGTTTATGGATGAATCACTTTCAACATTGTCCATATCTAGACAATAAACATTGTCCTTTCTTGGAGTTCTAAGTAGTATCATGCTTTCATCAACTACCTTGAACCCTGGAGCAAGGATCATACACTCTGTGTTTGTAAATAATATGCTATGTTGTTTGTCACACACCTGTGATACACTTAACAGGTTGTACTTCAATTGATCAACATAGTAGACATCCTCAAATGTCATCTTACCTTTTGTAACATTACCTTTGCCACTTATTTTACCACCAGTAAGATTATCTCCAAAAGCAACATGTCCTCCATTGATATGCTTGAAATCCTGAAGGCATGACATGTTGCCTGTCACGTGCCTAGAGCAACCACTATCAACATGTCAAATGCTCTTTCCCTTGAGCTGTTGGTTGCCCTGCACATAAGATAAATCAGTTAGTATGAATTAGGAACCCAAGCCAAGGTGGTCTTGGGTACCCCTTTCTCATCAAAATACTTGCATTCTTTCTTGACAAGATTTTTAAACTTTGACTCCTCATTTCTGGAGTACTTTGTCACAATGATAGGCTTGGAAACACATTTGCTAGAAGCAGTACTGGTTTTAGAAGTACTAACTGCATTAGCAGCACTTGCATGCTTAGCAGTACTAACCTTATTAGACGTAGTAACTGTGTTAGCAGCAGTAACTGTGTTAGCAGTATTCATCTTTGAAGAGGTACTAACAGTATTAGCAGCATTAAAATTTTCAGCAGTACTAACACTGGTAGCAGCAGTAATGCTTCTAGCAGCACTATCTCTGTCAGCAGTACTAACAGTTTTAGTGCTTCTAGGCACCCACATTTTAATACTTTCCTTCAAAACCTTTTTCTTCATGGGGCTTTTGTTTTCAACAGATTTCTTCACCACATGTTTCTTTCCAGCCTTCCAATAACCAACAGGTTTTTGCACAAATCTTTGAAAGTTCATCTGTTGGTTAATAGGGTTAAAGAAACAATGCTTAGCCAAATGGTTTAACTTTCCACATATGAAACAAGGCTTTGGTCTATTTATTGTACTCAGATCAATGCCTTGTTTTTGTGCCCATTGGTTGTTCCAGTTTCTCTAATTTCCGCTTGGTTTATCATGTTTTTGGGGCTTAGATTTATTGCATGCACACTGTTTGCAAGAGATAGGGTTCACAACAGTGGTCTGCTTATAGTGAACCTTCTTGTTCTTTTCCTCAGTCTTCTCTATCTCATTGGACTTGATCCAATGCTTTCCACATCCCTCATTGGTGATTATGTGGTTTTCTATAGGAATCTCACCACTCACAGTGTTGTCCTTATCCTTGACAACTTCTTTCTCAGTTTTATCCTTAACAACTACTGCATCTAAGGGATCTATCTCAGTGGCTCCCTTAGGTAGGTCCTTCCTATCCTTTGTTTCTAACAAATCTGAACTAGGAGGAATGTAGTTGTTATTATAGGGTGGTGGTGTGGTATTGTACCCTATTCCTCTTCTCAGTTTATCATGAATCTGAGATTGTAGTAAAGAATCCATTGCTTTAGAGGCATTGGAAAACTTTTCTACATCTAGCTTGACTTTAGCTAGTTCTACCCTTAGCTTTTCACTGTCTTCTTTGGATCTGGTCAGTTGAAGTTCTAAGTCATTCTTCTCCCACTTCCAGTAGTTTGTGTCATAGGAGTGTTGAAGCTCATTGGCTTGAAAACCCTTAATCTGCTCTTCAAATCTCTCAACTATCCTCACATAATCTTTTATGTCCTTTTCCAATCTCTTAAGGTCATTACTCATGTTCTGATTGTGATCCCTATACCTTTTAACAGTGTTAATGCAATTTTGAGAACATAGATTGGAAGTTACCTCTGTTGGGAGATCAGACACCTCTGCCATTAGAGCTTGGTTTTGAATGGCTTCTTCAGCTTGATCACTCCAATCAAACCCCATACCTTGTTGAGAGACAAGGGCTTGTGCAGAGTTTCTGTTATTATTGAAGCTTCCAGATTGAGCTTGTTGGTGGTTATTGTTTTGAGGCATTCCACTTCTGCATTCTCTAGCAAAGTGTCCCTTCTGATGGCATTTATAGCATTCCACCTTTGACTTGTCAAAACCTGCTCCATCTTCTCTTCTTTGTGAGAAGTTGTTCCTTCCAGTTCTTTTGATGAACTTCTTAACTCTCATAGAGAGCATGGCCATCTGCCATTTAATGTCCATCTCTTCAAGATCATCTGGATGGAGTTGTTCCAAGTCATCATTAATGAGAGAAGAGTTTCCATGACTTGCCAGAAAGGCTTCAAATACAGTTTCATTGCCTTTCTCTAGATTTGCTCCATTGGCAGCACTAACTGATTCAGGGTTGGAAGTAGAATCAGTTGATGCTGAAAGGAGTGCAACATTGTGAACATACCCAGAAGGCCTCTTCTTATCTTCTACCTCAGATTCAAAAACTCTTAGATCATTATATAGATCATCAAGTTCCTTTTCTTCCAGTTGATCATTCTGTCTGAAAGACACTGTATACATGGTCCATTCATCACTCAGGGACCTTAGAAACTTTCTGTTCAGATCATCTTGATCAATTTGTACTCCCACTGTAACTAGTTCACCAATAAGTTTGTTGAACTTGTCAAAAGTTTGAGTCATGGACTCATTTGTGGTTGACATAAAGTTCTCATATTGTTGCTTCAGAATGGCTTTCTGATTTCTCTTGGTACTTTTGGTACTTGAGAATCTCTTCTCTAGAGCATTCCAGAGCATCTCTGCATCAGTGCAGTTGCAAAACTGATGTTGATATTCATTGGGGATAGCCAAGAGCAAAGTGCTCAAGGCTTTCATCTCTGTCTGTCTAGTCTTTCTTTCAGCATCAGTTTTTGGTGGAGTTCTCTTTCCATCTGCACCAATCTTTCCTGCTTCAGAAGGGCCATTCTCAATGATGTCCCACATAGAATAGTCAGTGAGGAGTATGTACTGCTTGATTCTGATCTTCCACATATCGAATTCATTGGGTCTGAGCATTGGAACCTTTGAGACTAGAGTACTGTTTGATTCTGCAAAGTTTTCCATGATGAATGAATAGATGTTTCTGAGAGAACCGGCTCTGATACCACTTGTCAGGATCGAATTCTTAACAAGAATAAAGTCTCAGAAACAATATCAAAGAAGTTGCGGAAAAACACTTTGATATTTAATGTAACAGTAAACAAAACAGTATATGATTAACAACTTGCAAACTTGTATTAAAATCACAAGATTACACACACAACCTCAATCTTGAAGAACAAGCTCTTTCAAGACGAATTCTACTTCTCTAGAATTAGGAACTATGCCTTGAGGTTGATTCTCACTTGAACAAAAACTTAGAATTAAAAATCTGTATATAAACTATTCTATCAAATCTATACATATACTGAACAAAAAGATAATTACAAAAAATAGAATATCTTCAGTATATCTTGCATAGTTATCTTCAATCCTTCCATGAATATCTTTATTCTTTACAGCTGTCATCCTCTCCATCCAGATTTCCAATTCATAAGCAGCACTAATCATAAGCAGCATTAACTACTAAGCAACACTAACCTCTAGCAGTACTAACTAGCTAATCAGTACTAACTTTGTTCAAGCAGCACTAACTTTGACTAGCAGTATTAATTCTACTAGAAGCAGTAATACTTAGCAGTATTAACTTTGAAGTCCTCTAGCAGTAGTAATTCTGAACTAGCAGCATTAACCATACTTGAGCTTTTCTTCAGTTCCCAACAGACTTGGAGAGTGTAGCTTCTGATTCATCTTTAAATTGTTTATTTTCAAAAGTTTCTTTGGATGAATCATCTCTTTGGCACAGAAGGATGTGTCACATGAACTTTAAAACAATGAACAAACTTGTGAAAAACAACCTTATAAGAGGTTTGCCACAAAAGGTATTTTCATGTGATGATCATTGTGTTGCATGTCTTAAAGGCAAACAACACAAAACTTCTCATAAGTCCAAAGAGATAAATACAATCACTTCACCTCTTAATTTACTGCATATGGATCTGTTTGGTCCTACAAATGTGATGAGTATTGGTAAGAAATCCTACTGTTTGGTTATTGTTGATGATTTCTCTAGATTCACTTGGGTCTATTTTCTGAGGACTAAGGATGAGACAAGTGGACTGATCAAATCCTTTGTTCTTAGAGTTGAAAACCAAACAAATCTAAGAGTTAAAGTCATCAGGTCTGATAATGGAACTGAATTTAAAAACAATGACCTAAACAACTTCTGTGAGGAAAAAGGCATTGAGAGACAATACAGTGCTCCTAGGACTCCTCAACAGAATGGTGTTGTTGAAAGGAGAAATAGGACTCTGATAGAAGCTGCTAGATCTCTGTTGGCAGATTCAAAACTTCCAATTACTTTTTGGGCAGAAGCAGTTAATACTGCATGCTATGTTCAAAACAGAGTTCTAGTAGTGAAATCCCAAGACAAGACACCTTATGAGCTTTTTAAAAAGAAGAAACCTTTTATTGGATTTTTCAAACCATTTGGGTGTCCTTGAACAATTCTCAATACCAAAACTCACCTAGGCAAGTTTGATAGCAAAGCTGAGGATGGGTTTCTTGTTGGATATTCATCTCAAAGTAAGGCCTACAGAGTTTTCAACACCTCTTCTAGGATTATTGAAGAAAGTGACAATGTCAAATGCAATGAGAACACACCAAATCAACTTGGTTCAGGTCCTGATTGGCTATTTGACATTGATTCACTGTCTAATTCTTTGAGTTTCAGTAATGAGAATAATGCAGGAACAGGGACAGAAACGGTACAAGTACAAAGACAAGAGTTTGTGCTGTTCCCAACTCCTACTGTTGATTCTGTTGAATTATGTGACCAAGATAAGAAAGATAATTCAGATTCAAAGGACACTGAACCAGCTCAGAATGAAAAGGACAAAGGTGAAAAGGAAGATCAACCCTCAGATTCAGGAATCAAAGGTCCTGAGATGCCATGTTTGGAAGAAGATGACACAGATGATGATAACTCTTCAGTTTTTGGTGGCAGCACTCCTGAAAAGAATGACTCTAATCTGGAAGCATATATTAATGAACAGGCTGTTCATCAAACAAGAGTTCAGAAAAATCATCCTCCTCAATTGGTGATTGGTGACATCAATTCTCCTATAATCACAAGGAATCAAAACAAGTTGGGAGGATTGAAGGACATATAATCAGGATTACTATCTTGCTTTCTATCACAGGTTGAACCCAAAAAGGCATATGATGCAATGAAGGATCCAAGCTGGATAGAAGCAATGAAAGAGGAGCTACTGCAGTTTGTGTTGCAGGATGTATGGGATTTGGTTGACCTTCCAAAAGGACACAGAGCTATAGGCACTAAATGGATCTTCAGGAACAAGAAAGATGAGAGATGAATAGTAATAAAGAACAAGGCCAGATTAGTGGCACAAGGGTATACTCAAGAAGAGGGAATTGATTATGAAGAGGTATTTGCACTAGTGGCCAGGATTGAGGCAATCAGGCTATTTTTAGCCTATGCTTCTTTCATGAAGTTCAGGGTCTACCAGATGGATGTAAAGAGTGCTTTCCTGTATGGGAGAATTGAAGAAGAAGTGTATGTCTGTCAGCCTCCAGGGTTTGAGAATCCAAGTTATCCTGACAGAGTATACAAATTGAAGAAGGCACTCTATGGGCTACATCAAGCACCAAGAGCATGGTATGACACTCTGTCTACATATCTCTTGGAAAATGGTTTTGAAAGGGGAATAATAGACAAGACTCTGTTCATCAAAAGGAAGAAGAAGGACATCCTACTTGTGCAAATCTATGTGGATGACATCATCTTTAGATCCACTAAAGATTTTATGTGCAAGGAGTTTGAGGAGCTAATGCACAAAAGATTCAAGATGAGCTCTATGGGTGAACTTACATTCTTCCTTGGGCTACAGGTTAAACAAAAGACAGATGGTATCTTCATCAGCCAATCCAAGTATGTGCAGGATATACTCACCAAATTTGGATTTTCAGATTCAAAGCCTGCAAGCACACCCATGGAAACACACAAACAGATCACTGCATATCTTAAGGGGGAGGATGTGGATGTTCATCACTATAGATCCATGATTGGCTCCCTCATGTATCTCACTGCTTCAAGACCAGATATCATGTTTCCTGTTTGTGTGTGTGCAAGATTTCAAGTAAGGCCTAAGCAGTCACACTTTCAAGCAGTCAAGAGGATATTCAGATATCTCAAAGGCCAACCTAGATTAGGTCTTTGGTATCCTCATGACTCACCATTTGACCTACTTGCTTATTCAGACAGTGACCTGGGTGGTGCAAATTTGGATAGAAAGTCAACTTCAAGGGGATGTCAGTTTTTGGGTGCAAGACTAGTGTCATGGCAGTGCAAGAAACAAATCACAGTGTCCACGTCTACAACAGAAGCAGAGTATATAGCTGCTGCAAGCTGCTGTTCACAAGTACTCTGGATTCAGAATCAAATGCTAGACTATGGTATGACTTTTCTTCACACTCCAATCTTCATAAACAATAACAGTACTATTAGCATTGTTAATAATCCAGTCAAGCACTCCAAAACAAAGCATATAGAAATCAGGTACCATTTTATCAGAGACTGTAATGAAAAGAAGATAATTCAGGTTGTGAAAGTCCATACAAGTAACCAATTTGCTGATCTATTCACTAAATCTTTTGATGTGGGTAGATTCACATTTTTGGTCACAAGTGTGGGCATGATAAACTCTGAATAAGCCTAATATCTTGTGTCTCATGTACCTGTATAGATTCTTCCCTGTGTACTTTCTCATAATGTATGGAATATGGTGATTTTAATCCTCTGTCTTTAAGTGTTTCAGGTTGCATTGAAATAAAGGAAGTTAGTACTTCTGGTTCATTTAATACTGCTCACACAAATGCTGACAGGACAAATAGGATTAAGTATGGTTACTACTGCTAGGCGGTTTATACTGCCAGTACAATGTTACTACTGCTTGTCTTGTTTCTACTGCCAAAAGAGTTAATACTGCTAGCCTGTGTTAATACTGCTGGTATGTGTTACTACTGCTAACCTGTGTTAATACAGCTGGTATGTGTTACTACCGCTAGCATATGTTAATACTGCTGGTATGTGTTACTACTGGCAGTTTGTGTTAATGCTGCTGGTAAGTGTTACTACTGCTACTGTAAGTTAATACTGCGGGTTTGTGTTAATGCTGCTAGGGTATTTACTACTGCTCTTAACTGAAACCAGTACCCTATAAATACCCTTCATGCTCGCCAATATATCAAAACGGCTCTTTGAATTTCTTTTGCTTATTCATTTTCTCTCGTCCTAACTCTTGCTTTCCATTGATTACACCCTAGTGTTCAATCGACTTAAGAACTAATGGCAGGTCTCATGTTTGTGGATGATCACAACGAGTTAGCAATGCTACAGAAACCCAAGCAAGCTTCGGGGTTTCATCAGATTGTGGATTTCCTCAACTCGTCGCACATTTCCTATGCCCTCACTGTCAATCCCACAATCTATGTGGAACATCTACGACAGTTCTGGGCAAATGCCTCAATCCAGACTGTGGAAGGAAGGCAGGTCATCCAATAAAGGGTTTGTGATAAACCCATTACCATATCAGGGGACAACATACGCATTCATATTCAATTAGATGATGCCTCAGGTATTACCTCTCTTCCTAAGGAAGATCTCTTCCAAGTTCTTAGTCGTATGGGGTATGAAGGTCCCACTGATGTATATAAGTTTTACTAAAACAGATTTTCAGCTCAGTGGCGATTCTTTGTTCATACCCTACAACACTGCATTTCACGAAAAACAACTGGATGGAGTGATTTTAGCAGTACCTTAGCTTATGCTTTGGTCTGCTTAGCGACCTCTAGAAAGTTTAACTTTTCTCAAATGATTTTAAACGATTTGCTGTCAAACCTGGATACCAAAACCAAAAGCTTTTATATGTATCCAAGGTTTGTACAAGAAGTACTAAATCAAGAATTGACGGATTTACCTCATTTCAATGAGGTATATGTACCAAAACCCCCAAAGGGGAAGGTGTTCTCTAATATGAAGAGGCCCAGTAAGGACTTCTCTGGTATAGACACACCATTGTTCTCTACAATGATGGTTGTGTCCCACTCTCAAGGTGAGACATCAGGGTCAAAGCCCACTTTAGACCAACCCACTGATGACCTACCCACACCTTCCACTACAAAGCATATCCCTCAGTCCCTTCTAAAGAAGCCAACATCCTCCATTACTCATACATACACAAGGAAAAAGGTACAGAAGGTTCCTTCCCTTCTAGTATCTTCACCCCCAAAGCCTAAAAGCCATCTGATGGAGCATTTTCCATCAGAGAATATCCAAAGGCAAACCACAGGGGTGTCTCCCAACCCCAAGAAGGTGCTCAATGATGAGGAGGAAGAGCATGTGGGCAGTGAGGCTCACACTACTGACTTTGCACAAAGTGCAGGGCAGGATAGTGTGAACATCTTTAAGACCTTCCCCACGGCAACTTTGGGTGAGCAATCATCCAAAGGTCCCAGGTGACAAGAAACCAAGGGGGTAGAGGATGCTTCTTCTAGGCAGGAGACCTCTACTAAACGTTCCAATGATCTTCCAAGGGTGGTCAACACACCTAAAGGTGGTGAGGATAGATATACATACGATGAATTGATGGAAACCATAGCAAATATCAATATGGATGTCATTTCTCAAGGGCACAAAATAGAGGAAATGCAACAGGTCATAACTGCCCAACAAGGGCAGATTGCTAAACTCAAAAAGATGGTTCTTAAGCTGGTGCACAAAAAGAAAAAGAACACAGTTTGTATTGAAGAAAAGGAGCATTCCTCATGATTCTTCCAAAAAGGGGGAGAGTCAAGCTGAAGTTGAAAAGAAAAGCCCTGTTAGAATGGAATCTCATTTTGAGGGGGAGATTGGTGCAGAAGCAGAAACAACAAAAGAAGTAGAAACTACATCAGCAGCAGTAACTACACCAGAAGTAGTAACAATAGCAGTAGAAACATAGAAAGTTGCAGCTGAAACAGGTATCTCTGCAGAGGAAATAACAATTGCAGAGACTCTAGTAAAAGCAAAGAATGACACTCCCAAGGCCACTCAAAAGGCTAAGGGAGTGGTTATTAAAGAAGGAGAATCAGAACAGATAAAGAAAAAGATCAGTGAGGAAGAGATCAAAAAGAAAGGGAAAGAGAAAGTGGTTGAGTCTGAGAAACCAATGAAGAAGCTGAAACAGATTGATTTGGATGAAGAGTTAGCAAAGAAACTACAAGAAGAGATGAAAATGGAAGAAGAAATCCAATCTGCAAAAGACAGAGAGATTGTTTTGGAGTTATCTACAAAGCTTAATGAGGAATTTCAAAGGAGTTTAAAGACTGCTGTTGCTGCTAAGAAAGTTACAAAGAAGGCATCAAGGCAAAGGCTGACATTAAAGACAAGACAAAGACAGCCTTCAAAGACATTCCTGGCCAATCAAGAAAGAAGAAAGATGATCAACTTTCTGAAAGGGTCAGTTGGAGTCAAAGAAGGGATGTTTACCAACATGTCTTATGGTAGAATAGAAGAACTGTATAAGAAGGAGATGTCCAAACTACAAGGGGATTTCACTCAAAGGGTAGAGGTTGAAAGAAAGATGAAAGAAAGGAATGACCTCAACATACAACAACCCTTCCCTAACAGTGAAGAAGGCACTCCTATCAAAGACAAGGAAGAAGTAAAGAAAGAAGAGACCTTAGCTCAGAAAATTGGAGCTATAAAAAGAAAGAAATCTATTGCTACCAAGAAACAGGCAAAGAGGCCAAGAATTGAAGAAGTTGAAAAGGAGAATAAAAGTGAAAGAGCAGAAGCAGAAGCAGAACCTACTGTTGCACCTTCAGCAGAGCCAGAGCAGAATCAAGAGCAGTCCAATCAACCTTCTAATGAGCAGTTCCATTTGTACATGACTTTGACAAATGAAGAACCAGTGCAAGCTGACCCTATCTCTATGAAAGCACCAAAGATTATCTTTTGGGATATTCTGAAGGACAACAGAAAAGAATATTTCAGATTCAAAAGAATGGGTGATCAGTTTGAGGTTTATGAAACTTGGGGCAAAGTGATCAGAAGTTGTTCCAGAGCTGACTTGGAAGAAATGTACAAAGTTGGAATAAAGCTGTATGAATCTGTGTTGCAAGGGACTGAAATGAGCTTAATCAAGATTGCCATGGAGTACTTATGCATGATGTTTGAGCCTGAAATAGTGCAGTACATGATCAAAGATTTGCATCATGAATATGGTTTTAAAAAGATTGATCATTGGATGCTGTTTGAAAACTGTGGTGTCTACATGATTACAATTGACAAAAGCTATCATGAGTACTACTTGGTTGACAAGATCTATGACCACAACAAAGCTAAGTTGGAAGGGATGTGAAAAACTAAGCCGGTATGTGCTAAAGGATCAGAAATGGCCAGAATAGTAATCAGAAGAACAATTAATCAAAGTCTGGGATTGGATCCAAATCTTGGGAATTAAAGTTGCAGTTTTGAAAGCATCATGAAGACCTTATGCTGAAGAACTTAACTTCTCATTCTGAAAAGTTAAGTTAGGGGGAGATTGTTGGGTCTGAATGTGCTAAGGATGGATACTGCTGCTACTTGAAAGGTATTACTACTGCTTGTAACATTACTACTGCAAGATGAACAATTACTACTGCTAGTATATTTAATACTGCTTGGAGAGTTAGTACTGCTAGTAGTTAGTACTGCTTGAAGATTACTACTGCAAGTGAAGGGTTAATACTGCAAGCATGTTTATACTGCTGAGGATGATTATATTGCTGAGGATGTTAATGTTGTTGGATAAGGATGAAGTTAATACTGCTTATGAAGATAATGCTTGAAGAGAAAGAATAGGAGTTGGAGATAGAGATGAAGATAATTATGGAATGGATTATGAAGATCAATTTTGTTTTGATAACTATCTTGTAATCTGTCTTGTATATATATTGTATAGAAGGCATAGTTTAGAATCCACATTGATAGTTTTTCATATATGTTTGTTTTAGAGAGAATTAACCTCAAGGTTCTTAGAAGTCCTTTCAATAGAGAAGTATTGAACGTCTGTTGAGCCTGTTCAACAGATTGAGATTTTGTTTGTAATCATTAAGTTAATCAATATAACTTGTGATTTGCATTCAAGTACTGTTTCATTGATTGAGTGTTAAAGTGTTTTTCCGCAACTTCTTTAACATTGTTTCTGAGTGTGTTAATTAAATTCTTAATTAGAATTTTTCGATCTTGACACCAACGCCTCGCATTCTCGAATGGAGGGGAGAGATCTAATCGGAGAGGCCTTGACAGCTATGAATTCTTCTTTGTAATTACGAAGGACAACCCCTAGACCCACAGAAGAATTCGATTCGAAAACCGCCGCATCCACGTTGCATTTTATGAACCCGCTCCTTGGTGGGAGCCAAGAGATCATACCCGATCGATTGGCCGTATCATTCAACACCGAGGAAAGATTTTTGGTTGCCTTCCAGTCCGAAAGAACTTGATTAGCACGTCGAATAACCGAAAAGGAGTCATGGGTGCCATTATTCCAAATCACGTCATTCCTTCGAAACCAAATACTCCATAAGAACATGAGGAATTTTTCACTCAAGAGGCCGGGGTTATCTTTGAGGTAGCTAAATGTGAGTTTTTGGAAGGAATTCACAAGATTAGCTCTCGCGTCGATATCGTTCCGCAAGTCCTCCTCGTGCCAAATTAGACGAACCATGGGCAATCTATGAGAGCATGCCAAACGTTTTCCACATTTCTATTACAAAGAGGACAAAGAGGAGAGTCTCGAATCCCTCTTGATTGAAGAGCACTACGAGTAGGTAAGATGTCCCTTAGTGCTCGCCATGCAAAAAATTTGACTTTACTTGGAATGTTGGTCTTCCAAATTCTAGCACAATCTCCATTCACAAAAAGATGCGTTGTTGGGGAAATTTTTTTCCGTAATAGTCCGGTAGCTAGACTTTACAGAGTAAATTCCATCATTAGTCCAATGCCAAACGAGCATGTCAACACGAGAATTCGACGGAGGAGGGAGATGGAGGATTTTTGTGCAATCCCGAGAGGAGAACGATTGATGAAGTAGATCCGTATTCCAATCGAGCGTTTGAGGGTCTACCAAGTCGCTCACAGTTTGAATAGCATGATTAGGATCCATTGGGGATTCGATGTTAAAGTTGGAGTCATCTCTAAGCCAAGGGTCTTTCCAAACGTTAATCGAAATGCCATTTCCAATTTTCCACCGGAGACCCTCTTTGAGAACGAGTTGGGAGTACCAAATAATACGCCAAATGAAACTAGGGGAGTTTCCTAAATGAGTCGTCATAAAGTTCCCATGTGGGTAATATTTGGCTTTTAGAATACGGCCAACGAGAGAGGAAGGCAAAGAGATGAGTCTCCATCCTTGCTTTCAAAGCATTGCAAGGTTGAAGGTCGTAAAGTCCCGGTATCTGAGCCCGCCGAATTTTTGTGGAATGCAAAGTTTGTCCCACAAGAGCCAATTGACTGAGCGAGGGCCATCAGATTTTCGTCCCCACCAAAATGAATTAATCATTCTTTCAAGGTTCTGGATAATGGAGCCTGGTATGAGAAAGACGCTCATGTAATAAACTGGAATAACTTGAGCTATGGCTTTGATGAGAGTGGATTTTCCGGCGGAAGAAATGGGTTTTTTGCTCCAATTTTGAAGTTTGGACCAAAGTCTTTCACGGATGTGTCGGAAAATGCATTTCTTTGAGCGACCCACTAACGAAGGGAGGCCCAGATAACGTCCCGTATTGATCGGGTTATGAATCCCAAGAATTTGGTAGAATCCATGCATAAGGTCTGGAGCAAGATTGTTACTGCCCATGATGCCCGATTTGGAATAATTTATGGCTTGTCCCGATGCGTCTTAGTAGGATGTGAGCATGAATTTTAAATGACGGGTTTCATCGATCGTGGCCCTGCAAAAGAAAAAAGCATCATCTTCAAAGAAGATATGAGAAATAGTGGGGGGGGGGGGTCCCTAGCCGCTTTACATCCATGTATACTCCCGCTCGACTCTTCGAAGTTCAAATAGGCCGAAAGGCCTTCCATGCATATGATGAAGAGGTAAGGAGAAAACGGGTCTGCTTGACGAATGCCCCTTTTTGGAGAGATGGGGCCGACCAAATCGTTGTTAACTTTTACGAAGTATTTCACAGTCTCGACACACATCATAATCATATTTGTTCATCGGAGAGGTAAACCCAGGGTCGTTAACATTTGACGTAAAAACTCCCAATTTAAACGATCGTAAGCTTTACTTATGTCAATCTTGAGGGCCACTTCACCAATTTTCCTACGGGTATTGCGTTGCATGGAATGAAGCATTTCAAAGGCAATAATGACGTTATCCGTGATCAAACGGTCTATGACGAATGTAATGCCCTCAAATTTGATAAGAGCAACTAATGAAAATTTTCGATGTAACATCAAATAAATCGACCACATCTTCCTACAATTCAAAACTCATTACGCTTCAATTATGAAATTCGATAAATAACCTCAACAAATACAAACTCCAATAATACACAAAGACTAAACCAAAGTCGGATGCTACTTAATCCCCAAACGCAAGTTGCTCTTCCCAAAAAAATTGCGGAAGACTTCGACAAGCTAATCCCTCCTCGGGTACACAACTAGCACTCTTCACTTCATAGCGTCACTAGGACTATTCCCAACCAGAACCTGTTGCACATGCCGACAAATAAAAGGTTAGGCTAACGCCTAGTTAGTTCAAGAGTTTTTAACATGAATGAAGATATCGTTGAAAAAAAGTAATGCAATCTAAATCATAATCTTTCAATTTGATAGGTCTCAAATACGAAAACAAATCGTTTTCCAATAATATGCATTTTAGGCAAAGAAACACCAATATAAACGTTATTTCGTAAATTAAATTCAACCCAAAAACTCACTCAAACGTGAATAGAAATTGAACTCCCAATTATGAAATACGGATAAAAACTTTATATCTCGAAACATCCAAAAACACGGATGTGGCATAATACTTAACCCATAAATCATGGATAAGATCCATATATAAAAAACGTCACCGAAAACTTGGATAATAAAATTCAATACCCAAAACAACACCTTTCGGTGACGGGGGAGACCCGAATTCCATCGAATGTGGCGGACACACAAAGTTAGGCCACTTATCAAAGTTATATTAGAGTCATTTAGGGATAAAACACTCGTTAACATCAACATTTCTGGGTCTATAGCTAACAAACCAACATGCTCAATAACTCCATGTCTATTGCTTGGATAATCATCAAGTTCAACCCCTATAGGTCTGTACCTTGGAAATCTTCGTGCACTCATCAAGTTCAACCCCTCTAGGTCTATACCTTGGAATTCCAAAACATCCCAGTTAAGCTCGTTCACAAGAAAATTGCAATTATTGGTCAGAGGACCTCATGCCTATTTCAAGTTATAATACGGGGATATTTATCCCACTCAAACTGACTCTTATGCCTATGGATGCATTTGCATTACAGCCTAAAACCACTAGGTCTTTGGCCTAGTGGCCAGCTCCCTTCCGCAAACGCTCCTTCCAGGGGTTCCCATTCAGGGTTCGAATCCTGGGGGAGACAGGATGTCTTTTCCGGTGCAAATTCATGGAGCTAGGGTCTGTAGGGTCCCCAAAAGGGGACCACGGGGCCATGGGTCCCCGCCATTAAACCTTTTTTTTAAAACCTTACATGACTCCAAATGAATGAACTAGCGCATCCAAAACATGTAATTCTCAAATAAGATGCAATGATACAAATCGTAACCAAATCTCTTTAGTGACCTATCAAAACTGAACAAATGTTCCAAAGACTCATCTGAGTGTAAACCAAGCCCCCAAATGCAATATACACGTTTGGCTAAAATACTTGAGCCAACAGGGTTCCATAAACCAAAATACATCTTTTCCCAAAAATCTTTGTCTCCAAAATCACAATTGGTCTTCGGTCCAAAATTAAAAGGTTTACCATTTCCAAAATGTTCCTAAGGTTGGGAATGATCAAAATCAAAGGACTCACACATTCGTATCTTCAAAACGTCTCATTACATAAATGATGCATATTTCCAACAAATACTGAAAAGCGCATTTTTGACCAAATATCCATTTATGCAATAAATCATCAAAACACATTCATTTATGATATATTTATCAAAATGCCCAAAAATCCCAAATATGGGTGTTTTACAAAGTTTAATAAGCTAAACACTTCAATTAATCAAAAGTTACCAAATAACTCAACAATTGACAATTTCATGTAAAACACATAAATACTTTAAAATGGTCATTTGACATGTACAACGTTTTCACAAATCAACTTGAACTCACATTGTTAGATTTAAGCTAAATCTAGATTTTCCCCAACTTGAGCTCCTTGGAGAAACTTTGGATCCAAAAGCAAAACCTTCCAAAACCTATATTCATAAGTTTCCAACCATGAATATTACTCATTCAACCATTAAGAATCAATCCCCAAACATTTTTCATCAGAATCCCCAATTTGGTCGAAACCCTAATTTTGACCTAACTTTCCCAAAGTCATCCAACCGAATATTGGAGAAATAAAATACCAGGAAATCATCTGAGGAGTGTTTATACTCATAAAGAAGCTTAGAAATGGAGAGGATGGACTTACAATTAGGTTTTGAGCAAAACCCCCAAAACTTAGAAATCTTCAAGAAATGGTGGAAGAACACATGAACTAGCACATGAGGTTGAGATCACAAGCTTGGTGATGAAGAAACACCTTGAAACCCAAGGAAATGGCCTCAAAATAAGTTAGGGTTTGTAATGGGGAGTGAGGAAGCGATTTGGGAGAGAAAGGGTGAAGGGTTATGAGAAATGGTAGTAAAATCGGCTCATTTAAACATCCAGCCCCCGACCGTGATTGTGACAAGCGATAGTGACAACGTCACTATCGCGAGTCACTCTCGGCGAAGATGTACCGCAAGGGTATCAGTCCCCGCGATTGTGCCCTGGCGATAGTGACACTGTCACTATCGCGGGGCACTCTCGCCTGAAGCGTACCGAGCCCCCAAACTCACTTCTCTAGCACGGATCGCCCTCGATTCTCACGGAGACTAATATAGATGAGTTCCCAACTAAAAATCACATCTTAGAAACCTAAGAAAATGCACAGGTGACTTTTACATACCGAGAATTACTGGTGTTACAACGAAGGCCGTTTGATTGGCCGAAATGAGCAACGGAAGAATCGGTTTGATCCGGTTAGCCAAAACTGTGGTAAAAATCTTCATAATGACGTTGCAAAGAGCAATGGGTCTATAATCTTTAAGAGACGATGGAGAATCAATTTTGGGAATAAGAGCGATGATAGTGTCGTTGATACCCATGGGTAAGAACCTATTGTCGAGCCAATGTTTTCCTCCAATATAAATTTCATCACCCAAAGCGTCCCATTTCTTTTGAAAAAACTGCGGGTTGAAACCGTCCGGGCCCAGGGATTTGTCCGGGTGCATTTTAAAAAGAGCCTTTTTGAACTCTTCCTTTGTGAACGGGGAATCAAATTGGGTTAGATCTTGCTCCGAGAGTCTTCTTTTGACAAGTTTAGTGATCATGTTTGGATTTCCAGAACTTGCCAAGAAAGTTCGGTTAAAGTGATCGGTGACAAGGTCGCGAATTCTCGGACGGGTTCTCGATCCAGATACCGAGATCATTTTTGAGTTTGAGGATACGGTTTGCTTTTCTCCGCCCATTTGCAAAAGCGTGGAAAAAAATAATTTTTATACATCTTCTTTACCTGTAATGTAATCTTATGCTATTGATGTTTAGTTGACTTTATTGATTATCTGTCTCTCTCATCAAGATATCATAGGATTCACACACACACACACACATATATATATATATATATATATATATATATATATATATACTATATATATATATAGGGGAACGATCAATTGGAAACCAATATTACATTGGAAACTTTGGAAACCGAAATCAACCAATCAGTGAATTTCTTTTTTTTTATTTTTATTTTTAATTGAAAAGGTTATTTTTGTCTTTCACATTATTTCATAATATATATGGTAACTGTTATTATTATTATATTAATAATTATTTAATTTTAATTTAGCTTATATATGGTAATAATAATCATTGATTCATTTAAAAATGAGATATTTAATTTAGGTAAATTATTTAATTTTAATTTAGCTTATATATGGTAATAATGAAACAATAATGCTAACACGATGAACCTGATGAATCTATTTTCATTATGAAACAATAATGCTAACACGATGAACCTGATGAATCTATTTTCATATACGGATATGCAACTGAACAGGTAATGAAACAAAAATGGGAAGTTAACAAAAATGACACAAATTCATCATGTTTCATTATTAAACAATAATGTTAACACGATAAACCTGATGAATCTATTTTCATTATGAAACAATAATGCTAACACGATGAACATGATGAAATCTGTAATCCAATGAAATCTGTAATCCACAAATTCATTCTGTTTCATCACAATATTAGATTGCGTGGGAAATTTTATAATAAAATGAAATTAAAAAAAATATTTTCTTACATTTTAAAAGAAAAATATTTTTTTTGATGAAAAGACAAATGCTCCACGTTTTCATAGTAAAAAAAAATAACAAAATTTAGATTGCATGGGAAATTTTATTTTGGTTTCAAGTAATCTAAATAAAAAAAACATTTCTTGCCATATTTGAGACACATAATCAAAAGATATATTTACCCTTTTCATCTATTATTTTTATTTATTATTAATAAATTAATTATTTTATTATCATATATAATTCAAAAGAATCTTAACCATTGATTATAAAGATCAATGGCTGAAATTTGGTTTTCAAAGTTTCCAATGAAATTTGGTTTCCAATAATAATAATATAATATTATTATATTATATATATATATATAATCTTTTCTTCATTTTCCAATTATAAAATATAAAAATTATGTTGTAGCTTATAAAAAATTATAACTCACCTATACCCATGTCTTGCAAATTAAATCTATAGGGTAGTTACATATAATCTTTTTGTTTATTTATTTATTTATTTTAGGTATAACTTTACATAATGACATTTAAGTTAATCTAAATATTTATTAACTTTTAATCGTGTACATATATTGTATCTAATAATCACAAACTAAATTAAAAGTCAGAAAACAGACTTTTAGCAACTGATGTATTTATTAATATTCCGTTTATATAGAAATATAGATCTTTTATGTTATTGCAATAAGCTAGGTTCCCATTATTTTTTTTTTGTTCCCTTTTTTTAAATCAATTTAACAATAGTTTTTGAACAACATTGTAAGCTTGGGCGTTTGAATGATAATTAATTTTTTTAATTAGTTGATATTGTTGGATTATCTTGCTTAATTTTCTACTAATTTTAATATTTTTTCATATCTTGTAAACAATTTGATGTGAAAGAAAGTAAACTAAATTTAAAGAAAAAAAAAACATAAAAGAAGTGTTACCTTTTCTTAAAACAATCTAAAATAAAATCCAGTTTACTCATTCCGAGCTATTAATTTGGCAGATGATTACTATTATTCCTTGTTATATCTCATGTTGAATACGGACTTGTCCAATCCTTAACGTACTTATTTGTTAATATATTTCATAAATATTAATGTGAACATATATTATGCCAACGTTATACTACAAAATGAATATAAAGCGGTAGATATGACAAGTTCTATTAATTTAAATAAAAACGCTTTGATTCAATTTATGTTCTATTGATGACATACCACACATATAAAATAGAAGAAATTAGCTATGAAGGAAAACGGGTCATACGGGTTAAAAATCTCCTAAACTGTATTCGTATGCTTACACCTCTTAAATCATTTTCTCATGCTTTAATATTGTTTTAGCAAGATCATTCTTTCAACGCAATAGTAGTTGATGCTGTAGTAACTTGATCTTGTATATAATGGCGGGATGACAACTATATGAGATATTGCATTCATAGCTCCTACAAGTTGAGGTCCAACTACAAGGAACTGTTGCAATTATTGAACAATATATAAAATTCAACAAAGCAAAAGTCAATTGTTCTAATTATCAATCTATGTTTAAAATTGAATCAATTTAATATGTGAATAGGCTTTAGTCCTCAATCAATAATGCATATCATCAACACATGCAACAACAATAAAAGAGATATATATAGAGTGACATCGTAAAAGAAATATGAAACATGAAAAAATCATATGTGGATGAGTCAATCGAGATGCCTATTAAAACGATGAAAATTATGCACAAGCAATGAGAAATGAAGCTATATGGTACTTAGATGTAGTGTATAGATATTGGTTGTATGTATATCTATTGTCTTGGGAAAGACTAGTAATATCTGTTGGTACTTGTAGATTCATAGGCCATTCAAAGTCGCTTCTGAACACTCGTGGACTCGTGGTCCTTCAAATTAAATTGGTCGTGAGCAACATGGACAGTGACATAGCCGCTTTGCGCTTTTCATATATTGAGAGTTCCTCCTATTCTTGTGCATTTTGTGCGACATCGAAGTCTATATATCTTAAACAAACATTATATAATTACATATGGTAATTCATTTAATAAGTTTGTTTATGACTTAATTTTCTACATTACTTTTGGGATCTTTTTGAAGAAAATTTATATTTTGCTGTTCACACATGGATTTTCAATATAGTGAATATAGATTTATTCGCTGGTTATTTTCTTGTAGCGCCTTTAAATTCAATTTAAGTAATTAATTAATTTTTTCTTTTTCAAAAAGGGCAGTACCAACAACCATCTGTTGCACTTTTTTGGTTGAAATTTCATATTTTTTGCCAACATGATTTCGTCGGATTTCCGTACCTTCAACTTTAAAATCGGGAAATTCTTACCAACATCTGTAGACTTTTGAGTTCATCAAAAACAAATCATATGTGGTATATCAATAAAGACGGAGATTCAGGGGAAAACTTAAAAAAAAAAAAAAAAAACTGAAGAACATTCTGATAGCCTTTCATTTGGACAGGTAATTTTGTTGTTTTTTTGGTTTTTATGCACAAGTGCATTATCCACTTGTGCATGTTACAAATTACTTGTATGCACAAGTACATACCGTTCAGATGAAGGACTACCAGGGTGTTGTCTCTTTTAGGAAGTGTTGATGGTAACAATAACATAGGTATTTGGAATTCAAACATATAATAGCGATAATGACACTGATTCATTAAAACTAATAAGACTTCCGCAATGAAAAATTAGATAAGGTTAGCAAATTAACCTCAATGAAAAATAATTAATAAGGTTATCCAAGAAAATAAGACTTCCGCATGTGGACACGAATTTTTTTCTCTTAATTAATGCAGTTAGTCCCTATATTATTAATAACTTCTAATAATTGTTTTAGTGAATCAGCAAATTTAGTAAATTATTGACGTGATGATGTATATAGCAATATATACATGTTGACAATACATATGCGTATGTGTATGTGTGTGTATATGCTTTCATACGGAAAGGGGAAGACAGAAGACTTCTTAATCAATTGAAGATGGACTTTTCATCATCAACATCATCCCCAGAACAAAGTATTGAGCATAAAGAAGTCAGTACAGAGAGAAATGAAGAAGGTGAGAAGGGAAAGCAATACATCGGTATTCGAAGGAGGCCATGGGGAAAGTTCGCTGCAGAGATAAGGGATTCAACCAGAAATGGGAAGAGAGTTTGGCTGGGCACTTTCGATACCGCAGAGGCGGCCGCGTTGGCATATGATCAGGCATTGTATTCAATGAAGGGGCCTTCATCTGTACTCAACTTTTCGGCCGAAACCGTGAAGGAGTCTTTGAAAGGAATACATTATTGCTCCAGTAACAAAGATGGGGAATCTCCGGCAGCTGCTATAAAGGAGATGCATAGGCTTCGTAGAACCTCGTCTTTGCCATCGAATTCGAGAGGAAAAAATAAGCAGGAGGAAAACTTAGTGGTGCTAGAAGATCTAGGATCTGATTTGTTAGACGAGCTTTTGAGTTCATGATGATTCTTTTGAAAGAGAAAACACACGCCTACCTCCCTTACCACCACCAAAGCTAGGGTTGTAACCATTCTGTAAGAGGCCACTTAATAACTTCATGATTATTCATTAAATTATATTTCTGATTTTGTTTTTATTTCTTCGCCTCTTGATTTTCGTTCTTGTTCCTTCATATATATCTTCAGTTATATATAAATGATATGAGGGTATATATTACGTTAAACCACATGCTTGGACATTTCGATTCAGGTTCTTTAATGATTAATATGTAAACAAAAGATCTATTAATGTTCAAGTACTTTAAGCTTGCAATATATATATATATATATATATATATATATATAGTTGATGCATACTGTATTTTGATGATTGCTATAATCAAATTGAAATCCTAGAGGCTTTACTCTTCGGGTATATAGAAGTTAAGATTCTAATAGGGTTGGATTTAGGATCAAGTCAAGATACATACAGGAGATCGTCTTCTTCCCAAAAATAAAATACACCGACACTTAGAAGCAGAAAAAACCAGAGGGAGAAGACATGAACTGTTGATTTTTAGATTTGTAAAAATCAATAAAATAAAGAAACGAGATTTATATAAATAAAAGTGACAACTTTAATTATAAAGTATCGAACTTTATTTATAAAGTTTAATACTTTTCAACCAAAACAGTGAAAGATTAAATATTGGGTGATCCTAAGAACAAATCTATCCTTTGCGATAGATGTAACACCCTGAAATTTTCGTTTGTAATACTTTTATCGTTCAGCCTTCTAGTCTTCCGTATTTTAATTTTAGTCTTGAACGTTATCTTGTTGGTGAGTACCACATGTCCCTAGCCTGGTTGTGTGGCAAGACTTGGATTTTGGTTAAGAAGAAGCAGTGGACTACGCGACTTAATCGCGACTTGGAGTCGCGGCATTAGCCGCGTAACTTACTGTTAGTCTAGCATCTCAAGGACACGGGCGACTTATGCCGCGACTTGAGGTCGCGGCATAACCCGCGGAGCTGCTCTGGTCATCTAATACGGGTTTCTTCCCCCTTTTCTCTCATTTGGTTCAAGTGTGGTGCTACTAGGTGAGCTTGGTGCGATTTTGGGTGCCCTAGGTGAGTAGTTCTTCTCTCTCTCTTCATTTAATCTCCATAAATGAAGCCCTAAGATTGTTGTTGGTATTATCTAGGTTATATAACTCTCTTTGTGAAGATCTCCCTCCATAAGCTTTTGAGTTCTAGGGTTTCAAATACAACCCTACAAGGTGAGTTCTTACCTTCTTACTAAAACTTATACATGTCAAAAGATGGATTTTAAATACCTAATATCTCCTCCTTCGTATATTTGCATTGTATAGCTTTATGCTAAACCTAACTTTTGGGGATATTAGGGTTTGTGTTGACATTTGGAGAAATGTTGATTTATGAACTTTAAGAATGTTCTTTATGCTTGTTTTTACTTGGGTTATACGTTTACGGGAATGGCATGGCTATGCAAAACTTAAGAACTTGGAAATATTGGTTTTGTAATTAACTGCTGATAAGTTTGCATATTAACTCACTTCATATTTTGGGGACTTGAAATAAAAATGAATCATCTATATTTTTTACTAGTGGTCCTTTAGTAAACAATGGAAGTGGTTTTGGTGGAAAATAACTTTATATCAATTATTGCATATTAATTAGAGTTGGGTTTACTTGTTGGGCCTTATGCGCATTATTTGACTTATTTAATGCATTTGGGAGTCATGACCCCGTATTTGGTTTATTATTGTTCCAGCTAGACCTGGCAAAAACTGACACGACACGCTAACCCGACACGAACTCGACACGAAATAAACGGGTTTGGGTAATACATTTCAACCCGTTTAAGTAAACGGGTTGACACGACACGACACGAAAATTAAACGGGTAAGGTCAAGGTCAAAAATTTCAACTCGAAAATGACCCGAGTAACCCGTTTATATATATATATATACACACACTACACCAAATGTCACTTAGGCAACAAATGAAAAATGTTGCTTAAGAGGAGTTTATATGTTGCCTAAGGCTTAGGCAACATGCCTATGTTGCCTAAGCAATGTTGCCTTATCAATGTTGCATAAGAACTTAGGCAACATAGGCAAACATCGTATGTTGCTTAAGCGGACTCCTTAAGCAACACACAACAGATTATGTTGCCTATGAAAAAAACATATGTTGCACCCACCAAACACTAAGGCAACATTAGATTTATGCATGTGTTGCCTAAGATATCAACTTAGACAACATACTCTATTTACGTATGTTGCCTTTGAACTTTGATTAAAAAATTAAAATAAAATAATATTTTCACTTAGGCAACATTTATAGATAAGTTGCCTAAGATGTTTTATATATAAAAAAAAATATTACTGTTCATTTTGTGCACCACTCGTAAACAAACAAACTCGTGTGAATCGACAAACAACTCCAATTACCAAACAAAACTAATAAATTCAATAATTGAAATATAACGTTTTTCCTAAATACGTACAAAAATAAGCAACAAGTTCGAAAACATTAAATAAAAATCAACCTAAAGCATTGTTCGTCGGGGTTGTTGTGTTGGAGTTTGCATCACTAGCACCACCGCACATACGCATCAAAGATTCTATCATTTTTCTTTGCTCGGTGGCTTCCTTTTTTTGTTCGGCGGCTTCCTTTTTTGCCTCTTCTTGTGCCTCTTTTAGTAAGCGAATCTCCTCATCGCGTTCGGCAAGTTGTCGCCGCAAATCATCCTCGTTAACCGTACACACCGACATACGGGTTCCCTTCGCCGGACCTCTCATCCTCGGAGCTCGAACCGCCAAGCTACCCATACCTCGAACAACCGTCCCTACCGACGGACCAACAATTTGCTCAATTATTGATATTTCTTCCTTGATTGGGCAACGCATTGGAGTCACGATAGAATCTGAAGTGTTGTCAAAATCATTCTTTATCTTCTCAATTGCTTCCTCAACAAGTCTCTATAAATACGATTCAAGCAATTATTAACATATATTACGTTTAAAACATCATTAGATATTAGATATTAGATATTAGATAACGAACACCCAAAGGGAAAATCAAACATCATTAGATATTAAAAAGGATAAGCAAGTTTAGTAAATATTATGTAAGACATGACTCCCAAACAATATTCTATAATTATCCTAACATGAATTTGTCATATAAAGGGAAAAACAAGAAAACATTTGCTTAAAACTATAAGTTCTTACTTTACGGTCTTCGCTTGTAGTGGTCTCGGCAATTGTACCAAGATGAGGAGCCACGTGTCCATTAGCTTCAAGTTTATTAGCCCTTTCCCGGAACAAAGTCGATCCCGATTTATGCTCGATCCTATTTGTTGACAATCTCGTTTTCGACATTCTCTTTGATTTATTCTACAACATAAGAAACACTTATTTTACTATCTAAACTCAACAATAATATGTATGTTTAATTATTTACTCATTAAATACCTTCCATGCATCTGTTTCAAAAAGTCTGCACAAAAAGTCCCACTGATCCGGCCGATGTACAAAGTTCTTCGGAACAGCAAACGACCGTGAGCCCTATATAACGCGTAACAATAAGTTCTCCACCTATTGTATGCGTGATGCGCAGTTACGTGGATCCAATCAAATAGTGTGTCACCCGCAAGTCCTTCCCAATCAATCTAAAAAAAAGTCTAAAAACCAAATACAAATCAAAATGAAATAAAAAGTTAAGCACTATTATAAACAATTAGGTATAAATCATAAAAAAATAACAATAAAAATGTACTTACGCTAAGTTGATCAACTACAATCTTGAGTTCATCTTCCGTGAACTTTAAATAACTATCGGTCAACATCGGAATATGTTCACGAACAATGGCCCCGATTTGCTTTGAGATCCTAGAAACATTGTTTGTGTCGGGCAAATTATTATCCATGCTCCACTTGAGGGGGAGACGTTTATTTCCATTATTTGCGATGTCTCTCATGATCGTCTTTCCCATGACAACCCCTCATTTTGCCTTCTTTCTCACCGGCTCTTCCGTCGGTTCAATATAGACCCGACGACAATTTATACGTATATCTAGAGCCGGTGGCCCACTAGTAGGTGTGATCGTCTCATCCCTAGTTGGTGATACCGATGTAGTTGGTGACCCCGTATTCGGAGGGTACAATCGGTGTTGGACGGAAACTAAAGGTGTCGCCTCCGATGAGACCTCCACCGAATCATCATCTGAGCGTGTGGTAGTTCTTCCCAAGACCGACGCCTTTGCTAAACTGAACGCGTGACTTTTTTTTGGAGGCATATGGATCTGCAAAAAATAGAAACTTACATAAACGATTCCAGATTCCAGATTTCAATTCCAGATTCCAGAAACTTACATAAACTAAACAATTCACACCTGTTTCTCAAAAAATCATTCAAGCAACTAGTCTCGTGAAAGAATTAAAAAAAAAGATATATAAGAACTAAATGATTCCAGATTATTAACAGAAACTTACCTAAGAAAAAAACAGAAATTTACATATCACGTGTTGTTTGTAACCATGACATGGCAATGGAGAAAAGAACCATAAGAAACAACCAAAATCTGGTCTTCAAACCATAAGAACAGAAACTTACATTCATCTGGACGGTATGCACATACAAGTAATTTATGGCATGCACAAGTGAATAGTATGCATAAATGCATAATATGCACATGTGCATGAAAACCAAAAAACTAATTAATTACCAGATCAATTCCATTCTAAGGGGCTGTTTACCCAAGTGAACCAACAAGATAGACTCAACAGAAGAAAACCAACTAAACAAAATAAATGCATGTGATCCTAGGCAAGGTTTTGCCCTGTATCCTCCAAAGACCATCAATAAAAAGCACCGATATGATAGAAAATTGGCAACAATTTCTTATACTTTCATGAAATCGTAATTACTCGTTTGTGGTTACACTTTCTTCATCACCACAGTAAACAGGGAGTTTGGGGGTTTTGGTTTTACCTCTTTCAGTAGTGCTTGTCGATGACGAAGTCGGCTGGTGGTGGTTGCTGGTAGTGGCGACGTCGGTTCTGAAGTAAAACCAACACAAATCAATAAACAACCATGTATAAATACATACGTATTTATATATAGAGTCAGCAAGCCAGAAAACATTAGATGCCAACAAACCTGTTGTCCAAATTCAAGTTCACTAACTGACTGGACTAATGCAGCAAGCCAGAAAACATCAGAGTAGGGATTCCCATTGTTCTCATTATACTGCACGATAAATAAAAGCATAAGGATAACAAAAAAACAATGAAGATATAAATTACATAAGGATAACAAAAAAATCTGAACCAAACATCCATCTTCAGAAGTTGTAAAATGAACTCAACAGCTCTAACCAAAGCTACGTATGCGGAATAGCCTGTGAAAACATCACAATGCACAAAAATTAAAAAAAAATCGACAAATATTATTTTATATCCACCTCTATCTTTTGGTGAATCGCTACCAAAATAAGAAATTGTTGTGCTGTTTAAAATGGAAAATCAAGCACATAGAAATCATTAGATAAGGAAGAAAGAGGTGGATATAAAATTGAACCAAGACTGAATCAAATCGAACCAAGACTGTTGGAGAAGCAAGACTGAATCAAATCGATCGGTGGAAAAGCACAACACAAAGGAGAATCTACATACCTGAGATTGTTGGTAATCGGCTCGTGTTGGGGAGGACTCTCGATCGGTTTCTTCTTGATGGCGACGCAATGGGTAGGGCTCTCGACAACGACGTGGTGGGGAGGGCTCTCGATGGCAACAGGGAGGGGGAAGGGATGACGGGTGGTGGTGATGTGGTGGTGATGTGGGCTGATGTTGGTGGCCAGTGGTGGCGATGGTTTCTTCTCAACAGGGATGTGAACGGCTGATTAGGGTAGAGTAACATTTTTTTTTTACTTTTAACCTAGATAGTCAAAAAATAAGTGGGAAATGAATTTGGGTTAGGTGGGAAAATAATTTGGGGAGGCGGGAGAAACAAAAATTTTGTAAAGTGTTAAATTTTTAGTATTAAAAATCATTAATTTGGATTTATTTAAGATAAAAAAATATTAACATTTTTTAATTTATAATTTCATAATTTTTTTAATTTATAACTTAATTAAATACTAGAAACTTACTCACTCAATGGAGCTAGATACATCATGATTTTTAATGTTTCATTTTATTTTTTGTCAATTTACGGTACGATTTTAAATGGTTTTGAGAGTGTGATAATGGTTTTTTTATAAATTTGTTTAATTTAGGCTTAATAAGATAATGGTACATTAAGCTTTAACAATTAAGCTTTAACAATTGTTTTTTAAGAGTTTTTTATCCTTGGAGACAATCATGAGAGCATAATTTGTAACATAAAAATAAATACTATGAGTAGGAATAGATGATTACCTGCTGTATAGACCCAATGAAATCCTTTAAAGTATAGATCCGTTGAGGCCCAATGAAACCCTTTAAAGCCCGAAAGATTAGTTAAGGCCCAATGAAAACCTTTAAAACCCAATAGAACCCCTTAAAGCCCGATAGATCCATTAAGGCCCAATAAAACCATTAAAGGCCAATAGAACCAATTAAAGTTCGGGAGAACTAATTAAACCCCAATATATTCATTAAGACCCAATGAAACCCTTTAAAGCCCGAAAGATCAGTTAAGGTCCAATGAAAACCTTTAAAACCCAATAGAACCCCTTAAAGCCCGATAGATTCATTAAGGCCCAATGAAAACCTTTAAAACCCAATAGAACCCCTTAAAGCCCGATAGATCCATTAAGGCCCAATAAAACCTTTAAAGGCCAATAGAACCAATTAAAGTTCGGGAGAACTATTTAAACCCCAATATATTTATTAAGACCCAATGAAACCCTTTAAAGCCCGAAAGATCAGTTAAGGCCCAATGAAAACCTTTAAAACCCAATAGAACCCCTTAGAGTCCAATAGATCCATAAAGACTCAATGAAACCCTTTAAAAGCCAACATGACCGATTAAAGTCTAGTATAATTAATTAAAGCCCAATAGATCCATTAAGATAATAAGAACTTTTAAAGCCTAAATAGAACCCTTTAAATCCCGATAGATCCATTAAGACCTAATTAAACCCAATAGAACCTTTTAAAGCCCGATAGATCCATTAATGTCCAATGAAATCATTTAAAGCACAATATAACCCTTTAAAGCCCGATAAAACCAATTAAGATCTATTATAGTCCAATAAGGCCCACTATAGCCTACTAAGAACCATTAAAGCCTAGTAAGAACCAATATAGACCAACAAAACCTTTCATGACTTGTTAAGGCCCAATAACACCAATGGTGACTTAATATGTGTTTGTATGTAGATATGTACTACATCTATGCATGTGATGTGTACTGGGATCAATAAGGCCACTAAGGCCCACTATAGCCTACTAAGAACCATTAAAGCCTAGTAAGAACCAATATAGACCAACAAAACCTTTCATGACTTATTAAGGCCCAATAACACCAATGGTGACTTAATATGTATTTGTATGCAGATATGTACTACATCTATGCATGTGATGTGTACTGGGATTAATAAGGCCACTAAGGCCTACTATAGCTTACTAAGAACCATTAAAGCCTAGTAAGAACCAATATATACCAACAAAACCTTTCATGACTTATTGAGGCCCAATAACACTAATGGTGACTTAATACGTGTTTGTCTGCAAATATAATATGTACTACATATGCATGTGATGTGTATTGGGATCAAATGGATCCTTCAAAGCTTAATCGATCCATATGGATCCCTTAAAAGCCCAACCGATTCGTTAAAAGCCCAAATGAATCCAGTAAAACCAAAATGGAACCATTAAAGCCCAAGTGGATCCATTAAAGACTAAATGGATCCATTAAAGCCCAATCGATCCATTAAAGACCAATTAGATCAATTAAATCCTAATTGGGTCTATTAAAGTCCAAGTGGATCCATTAAATCCCAACTGATACATTAAAGCCCAAATTGATGTTGAATATTTTTGAAGACTTGAAGGTTAGATTTGTACGATCGATATTATTCGGCGTGGTCTCGTAGACAGATTTGAACTATGACTAAGATAGAAGGACTTGAGAACTGATAGAAAAAACGAGCCGCTAAAAGTTTAAAATCATAAAAAAAACGTAAAAGTTTTGGCCGGGTTGACGGCTTGGTCGGGTTACTTTGGGCCAAACTCGTTTCCAACCCAATAGATGCTTATACAAGTTATTACATTTTTAACTACCTATATACATTTATATGTTTAACCATAGGCAACATAGAACCAAGAAAATATGTTGCCTAAGATAACTTTCATTGATTTAAAAAAAACATTATACAAGTTATTAAATTTTCGACTACCTATATTTAGTTATATTTTTTACCTTAGACAACATAGAAACAAGAAAATATGTTGTCTAAGATAACTTTCATTGATTTAAAAAAAAACATTATACAAGTTATTAAATTTTTAACTACCTATATTTATTTATATTTTTGACCTTAGGCAACATAGAAACAAGAAAATATGTTGCCTAAGATAACTTTCATTGATTAAAAAAACATTATACAAGTTATTAAATTTTCGATTACCTATATTTATTTATATTTTTGACCTTAGGCAACATAGAAACAAGAAAATATGTTGCCTAAGATAACTTTCATTGATAAAAAAAAAACATTATACAAGTTATTAAATTTTCGATTACCTATATTTGTTTATATTTTTGACCTTAGACAACATAGAAACAAGAAAATATGTTGCCTAAGATAACTTTCATTGATTAAAAAAAACATTATACAAGTTATTAAATTTTCGATTACCTATATTTATTTATATTTTTGACCTTAGGCAACATAGAAATAAGAAAATATGTTGCCTAAGATAACTTTCATTTATTAAAAAAAAAAAACATTATAAAACTAAGGCAACATAAGGGAAAATGTTGCTTAAGATAGTTGAAGCAACATATAATTATTCATATGTTGCATAAGGTCTGACTTAGGCAACATAGAACTACATGTTGCCTAAGAGCAAACTTAGGCAACATATATTAGCCTTTGTTGCCTAAGCTTATCTTAAGCAACATATACAATTAACATATGTTGCCTAAGACAACATTTGGTGTAGTGACACACACACACACACACACATATATATATATATATATATATAGAGAGAGAGAGAGAGGAACGATCAATTGGAAACCAGTATTACATTGGAAACTTTAGAAACCGAAATCAACCAATCAGTGAATTTCTTATTTTTATTTTTATTTTTAATTGAAAAGGTTATTTTTGTCTTTTACATTATTTCATAATATATATGGTAACTGTTATTATTATTATATTAATAATTATTTAATTTTAATTTAGCTTATATATGGTAATAATAATCATTGATTAATTTAAAAATGAGATATTTAATTTAGGTAAATTATTTAATTTTAATTTAGCTTATATATGGTAATAATGAAACAATAATGCTAACACGATGAACCTGATGAATCTATTTTCATTATGAAACAATAATACTAACACGATGAACCTGATGAATCTATTTTCATATACGGATATGCAACTGAACAGGTAATGAAACAAAAATGGGAAGTTAACAAAAATGACACAAATTCATCATGTTTCATTATCAAACAATAATGTTAACACGATGAACCTGATTAATCTATTTTCATTATGAAACAATAATGCTAACACGATGAACCTGATGAAATCTGTAATCCAATGAAATCTGTAATCCACAAATTCATTTTGTTTCATCACAATATTAGATTGCGTGGGAAATTTTATAATATAGTGAAATTAAAAAAAATATTTTCTTACATTTTAAAAGAAAATTAATTTTTTAGATGAAAAGACAAATGTTCCACGTTTTCATAGTAAAAAAAATAACAAAATTTAGATTGCGTGGGAAATTTTATTTTGGTTTCAAGTAATCTAAATAAAATAAATCTTTCTTGCCATATTTGAGACACAAAATCAAAATACATATTTACCCTTTTCATCTATTATTTTTATTTATTATAAATAAATTAATTAATTTACTACCATATATAATTAAATGAATCTTAACCATTGATTATAAAGATCAATGGTTGAAATTTGGTTTCCAAAGTTTTCAATGAAACTTGGTTTTCAATTGATACCACCCCTATATATATACATATATATATATATATATATATATATATATATATATAAGTTTTCCTTTTAATTCTTTAGATTTTTAGTGTTTTAGATTTGATTATAATTTTGAACTATAAATTTTGGATTTTTAATGCTTTCATTTGAATTTTGTATTTGTATTTTTTTGTGAATTTTTGATTTTTAATTTTAATTTTATAAATGTTAAACGGGTTAGGCGGGTCGGGTTAGGGTTGGGATTTTCTGACCCGTTTATTAAACGGGTCGGGTTAGGGTTAGACATTTTAAACCCGTTTAACTTTGAACCCGACACGACACGACACGTTTGCCAGGTCTAGTTCCGGCGTTGGGACGACTAGTTTTCCACGTCGAGGCACGTTAGGTACTAGATTGAGGTATAAGTCCTTCGTGTTGCACGTTAGGTACTGGATTGAGGAAAAAGTCATTTGTACTCAAGTATTACGATATTGGATGAGGGGCTCAACATAGGAACCCGACGGGGTTGAACTCGAGTTTCCGTGGGTGTACGTTTAAAGCTACTGAGTCTGACATCCCTTGCGTGTACTTTATGTGTTTATTGGCTTTACTGACCCATCGAATGACTTACTTTTGTGTTCCATCATTCGGGTTAGTATGCGGGTCTCCCCCGCTAACCCAAGAGGTATTTATTATACTATCAAAGAGCATTGTTGTCATTATTTCCATTATTGTCGTAGTTTAAAAAGGACAACTCTTTTACTCACTTTTATGTTTGATTTCTTAAACTGCAAATGTTTGATCTCACTAGGCTTTAGCCTAACACTTTTTCTTAAAATGACATGTATAACAAGTCAGGTTTCCGGTGGGGTTCGTCGGGACTGAGTGGATGGCCTTGATGCCAAGAGCGGTCTTTTTGGGAGATGTATAGATCGGCGTTTTTGAATAGTGAACATACCTTTTGGAAGAATAGCAACACCCAATACTAATCTCTCTTATTTAAGTTAGATTATTAGGTTGTTAGTCTATCCTTCATTTGATTAACTGTAATGATTCTGGAATTGCTTCCCCGTTCTATCGGGATGATTCTTTGGGATTGAGTATAGCAGATTTCAAACCCAGGTTTTATATCTATTTATGGCCGTCATATTGCAGAATAGCGAAATTTTATTCCGCTAAATTTTAGGGTATTACAAGTTGGTATCAGAGTCTTAGTTTAAGTGAACTAGGTATGGATGTAGGGTACCTAGACTTAAGTTGTGGATTTAGGCAATGATTTTGTGAGGTCGGGTAGAACTCTTAAGATAAGATAGTCTTAGAGTCAACGGAAGCTACACAAGTTAAGAGTTATGGTAATGGGAATGAAATTTTTTATGTATTGCATGTTCATAATTTCGCCTAGCTAACGTTATTATGAAGATGTTTTACGTGATTATGCTTGTTTTACGTTGTTATGATGATTGATGAATGTGGTGGTACGTTTCCTTGTTTTTACCTGTATAGCCTTATCTCACTTATGTTCTCGCGTGTGTGTGGCAGACTATGGTTAATACGCGTAGCCGGCCAGAAGGGCAGGATACGACGGCGTCGACGACCGATCAACCGAGGGTAACGAATAATGATCTACCTCCGCCTCTTATAAACGCGTTGGGTGGAGGGCCGCAATTTATACCTCGGTGCAACTTAGCTGCAACTCATCCGATTATAGAAGAGGTAACTCCGGAAACTAGAATGATGGAGTGGATGATGCAATCAATGAATGCAGCTATGGCTCAACAACAAGAGGCATTCTTGAAGCTTTTGGATGACCGAGATGTCAACCATCGTAGGACTAAGGTGGTAGCGGAAAATGTGATTTTGGCGGGATCCGGAGGTTCGGAGCCCATTGTCCCTTCTAATGAAACTCCTCCTCCCGTTCCGCCTAAGACTCGTACATTCAAGGCATTTCTCGGATGCCGACCGCCGGAGTTCAAAGGTACTGATGACCCGGTGGCATGCATGAGCTGGATTAGAGAGATGGAGCAGGCCTTCTGATCGAGCGAGTGCGGGGAAAATCAAAAAGTCGTATTTGGGTCTCAAATGCTTAGAGGGGCGACCCTCACGTGGTGGAATGTATATTCCGCTTCTATTGAGGTCACTGTTTTGGCCCAACTGAGCTGGGAGACCTTCAAGAAGAAGGTTATGGAAGAATTTTGCAACGAATGAGCCATGGACCGGATCATCGATGAGTTCCGGAGTTTGAAAAAGGGAAATTTATTGGTGAAGGATTACAACAAGCTATTCATGGACAAGCTGGGTTTGGTGGGACATATGGTTCCCACCGAGATAGAGAAGATCAAGGCGTACATCAAGGGTTTGCCTACAGAAATGATGAATATGGTTCGAGTGTCCAAAGCCTCTACCCTTCGAGAGGCTATAGAGGAGGCGCAACTTGTGGAGGACTCTTACGGTTTGGGTAAGGTGGAGAGAGGTGGAGCAATTGAGAAAAGGAAATGGGAAGGGGGTCCCACGTTTTCGAAGAGACCGAGCCACTTCAACAACAATCTTAGGGGGAATGGTCCAAGACGGGATTCCCCGTGGTGTTCAAAATGCCGATGCACACACACTGTCCTTGCAACTCGGGGTCTAATCCGTGTTTTAAATGTGGAAAACTCGGCCATCGTTTCAACGAGTGTCCCATCAAAGAGCGAATTTGTTTCGAGTGTAAAGAGACGGGCCATCTTAGAAGTGAATGTCTGAAAACAGCGACGAACTTTAGCGGAGGCAAAAAGGTGGACACTCCTAAAGCAACAGGGAGAGCCTTCCAGATGACCACCGAAGAGGCGAAGGCGTCAACAGATGTAGTGTCGGGTACGTTTCTCCTAAACTCCGTACCTACGTGTGTACTATTTGATTCGGGAGCTAGTTTCTCGTTTGTATCCTGTTCGTTTTGCCCAAAACTATCCATGCCCACTACTAGTTTAGAAGATGTGTTAGTAGTAGAGTTAGCTGATGGTGATCAGGTAGTAGTTCGGGACATCCTAAGAAATTGCAAGCTTGAAATCGAAGGAAGAGAATTCCCGATTGATCTAATGTCGATGGTCATCGGGGGATTTGATGTTGTAGTGGGTATGGACTGGTTGTCAACCAATCACGCTGAAATTCTTTGCGCAACGAAGTTAATCCGAATTATGGGTTCAGATGGTCATGTGGTGACCGTGTACGGTGAAAGACGGAAGGGTGAAGTTGCAATCATGAGTATGGTGAAGGCACGAAAGTGTTTGGCGAAAGGATGCTCATCCTTTTTGGCATATGTGATATATGCCAAACTTGAGAAGAAGAAGCTAGAAGATGTCGAAGTGGTAAGGGAGTTTTCCGACGTATTTCCGGACGACTTGCCTGGTTTACCTCCCGACCGTCAAGTGGAGTTCAAGATCGATTTGACGCCAGGAGCGGCCCCCAGAGCACGGGCTCCGTACCGTTTGGCCTCGTCAGAAATGAAGGAAATGATGAGCCAATTGCAAGACCTTCTGGAGAAGGGATTCGTAAGGCCGAGTTCTTCTCCTTGGGGAGCACCGGTCTTATTCGTGAAGAAGAAGGATGGTACGATGCGAATGTGTATCGACTATAGGGAGTTGAATAAGGTAACCGTGAAGAACAAATACCCACTCCCTAGAATCGATAATTTATTCGACCAACTTCAAGGAGCGGGTTGTTTCTCGAAGATTGATCTCCGTTCGGGTTATCACCAAGTGAAAGTCAAAGAGGAGGACATTCCTAAAACCGCTTTTAGGACGCGTTACGGTCATTACGAATTCCTAGTGATGCCATTCGGATTGACGAACGCCCCAGCGGTGTTTATGGATTTAATGAATCGCGTGTGCCGACCTTTCTTAGATAAATCTGTCATCGTGTTCATTGATGACATTCTTATCTACTCAAAGGATGATGTCAATCATGCTCGACACCTTCGGGACGTCTTAGAGATCTTGAGGAAAGAGAAGCTTTATGCAAAGTTTTCCAAGTGCGAGTTTTGGTTGAAGGAAGTGCAATTTTTGGGGCATGTAGTTTCGAAAGATGGAGTGAAGGTGGATCCGGCCAAGATTGAAGCTATGATGAATTGGGAACCTCCCAAAAGCCCATCCGAGATTAGAAGTTTTCTAGGCTTGGCGGGGTATTACCGAAGATTCATATAAGACTTCTCCAAGATTGCTTCTTCGTTGACGAGGTTGACCAAGAAGAATGTAAGGTTTGTATGGACTGAGGAACAAGAGAAGGCATTTAGGACCTTGCAAAGGAAACTGTGCGAGGCTCCGATCTTATCCTTGCCGGAGGGATCGGAGGATTTTGTGGTCTTTAGTGATGCGTCCAAAATGGGACTAGGATGTGTATTAATGAAAAGAGGAAAAGTGATCGCGTACGCATCTAGGCAATTGAAGGTGCATGAGAAGAACTACCCCACTCATGACTTGGAATTGGCGGCGGTAGTGTTTGCATTAAAGTTATGGCGACATTACCTCTACGGCACAAAGTGTACCTTGTACACGGATCATAAGAGCTTGAAGTACGTTTTCGATCAGAAGGAGCTCAACATGAGGCAACGAAGGTGGTTGGAGTTACTTAAGGATTACGACTGTGAATTACTCTACCACCCGGGTAAAGCGAATGTGGTGGCTGATGCCTTGAGTCGAAAAGAATATAGCGGGAGACTTCAAGATAAGCTTACAAGGATCGAGCTAGTATCGGACCTTATGGAAAGGATTAAAGGGACGCAAACTGAAGCATTAAAAGAAGAAAACCTCAAGGAGGAAGTGATGACAAAGCAACAATTATTGTTGACCGAAGATAGTCGAGGGATAAAGTGCTTCAATGGTCGAGTTTGGGTACCAAAGTTTGGTGGTTGCCGAGAGCTACTCTTGGAGGACGCGCATAAATCCAAGTATTCTATTCACCCGGGAAGAACCAAGATGTACCGGGATTTGAAGCTACACGTTTGGTGGCCAGTTATGAAATTGGATGTAGCACATTATGTGGAGCGATGCGTAACTTGTTCACAAGTGAAGGCCAAGCTTCAACGACCTTATGGAAGCCTTCAATCGCTTGAAATACCCGAGTGGAAATGGGACAAGATTACCATGACTTCGTAACCAAACTACCGAAGACCTTGAAAGGGATCGACACTATTTGGGTTATTGTTGACAGTTTGACTAAGAGTGCTCATTTTCTAGCGATGCGGGAAACTTTACCGATGGATAAGTTGGCAAAGCTTTACATAGACGAGGTAGTCTCTAGACACGGTATACCCTTGTCAATAGTTTCCGATCGTGATAGTCGGTTCACATTGAGGTTTTGGGGAGCTTTACACCAAGAGTTGGGTACTCGGGTGATTTTGAGCACGACTTATCACCCACAGACGGATGGGCAAAGTGAAAGGACTATTCAAACGCTTGAAGACATGCTTAGATCATGCGTGATCGACTTTGGCGGTAGTTGGGATACCCATCTACCTTTGGTGGAATTTGCGTACAACAACAGTTACCACTCAAGCCTTGGGATGGCACCATTTGAAGCTTTGTATGGGCAAAAGTGCAGAACCCCCGTGTGTTGGTTAGAGGCTGGAGAGAAACATTTTTGCCGGCCCGGAAATTGTGCAAGAAACAGCCGACAAAGTCAAATCTATTCGGGAACGGTTGAAAGCGACTCAAGATCGTCAAAAAAGTTACGCCGACAAAAAGAGGAGGCCGGTGGAGTTTCAAGTGGGGGATCGTGTGATGTTAAAGGTGTCCCCTTGGAAGGGATTGATTCGATTTGGGAAGTGTGGGAAGCTAAGTCCCCGTTTCCTTGGGCCGTTTACTATTCTGGAGCGTATCAGACTCCAAGCTTACAAATTGGATTTACCTCCGGAGATGGATGGGATTCATCCCACATTCCACGTGTGCTATTTACGGAAGTGCTTAGCGGAAGCGGAGAGCGTCATACCTTTGTCCGAAGTTCGAGTCGAGGATAACCGCATCAAAGAACCCGAATCTATTTTGGAAAGGGTAATCAAGAAGCTCCGACATAAGGAGGTAGCGAGGGTAAAGGTTCAATGGAAGCATCACCGTGGCACTAATGTGACTTAGGAAGCGGAGGAAGACATGAGGCGTAAATACCCTCGTTTGTTTAGCTAGTAGGATTTCGGGGACGAAATCATTCCCAAGTTGGGGAGGATTGTAACACCCCGAAATTTTCGTTTGTAATACTTTTATTGTTTAGCCTTCTAGTCTCCCGTATTTTAATTTTAGTCTTGAACGTTATCTTGTTGGTGAGTACCGCGTGTCCTTAGCCTGGTTGTGTGGCAAGACTTGGATTTTGGTTAAGAAGAAGCAGTGGACTACACGACTTAATCGCGACTTGGAGTCGCGGCATTAGCCGCGTAACTTACTGTTAGTCTAGCATCTCAAGGACACGGGCGACTTATACGCGACTTGAGGTCGCGGCATAACCCGCGGAGCTGCTTTGGTCATCTAATACGGGTTTCCTCCCCCTTTTCTCTCATTTGGTTCAAGTGTGGTGCTACTAGGTGAGCTTGGTGCGATTTTGGGTGCCCTAGGTGAGTAGTTCTTCTCTCTCTCTCTCTCTTCATTTAATCTCCATAAATGAAGCCCTAAGATTGTTGTTGGTATTATCTAGGTTATATAACTCTCTTTGTGAAGATCTCCCTCCATAAGCTTTTGAGTTCTAGGGTTTAAAATACAACCCTACAAGGTGAGTTCTTACCTTCTTACTAAAACTTATACATGTCAAAAGATGGATTTTAAATACCTAATATCTCCTCCTTCGTATATTTGCATTGTATAGCTTTATGCTAAACCTAACTTTTGGGGATATTAGGGTTTGTGTTGACATTTGGAGAAATGATGATTTATGAACTTTAAGAATGTTCTTTATGCTTGTTTTTACTTGGGTTATACGTTTACGGGAATGGCATGGCTATGCAAAACTTAAGAACTTGGAAATATTGGTTTTGTAGTTAACTGCTGATAAGTTTGCATATTAACTCACTTCATATTTTGGGGACTTGAAATAAAAAGGAATCATCTATATTTTTTACTAGTGGTCCTTTAGTAAACAATGGAAGTGGTTTTGGTGGAAAATAACTTTATATCAATTATTGCATATTAATTAGAGTTGGGTTTACTTGTTGGGCCTTATGCGCATTATTTGACTTATTTAATGCATTTGGGAGTCATGACCCCGTATTTGGTTTATTATTGTTCCAGCTAGACCTGGCAAAAACTGACACGACACGCTAACCCGACACGAAATAAACGGGTTTGGGTAATACATTTCAACCCGTTTAAGTAAACGGGTTGACACGACACGACACGAAAATTAAACGGGTAAGGTCAAGGTCAAAAATTTCAACTCGAAAATGACCCGAGTAACCCGTTTATATATATATATATATATATATATATATATATATATATACACACACTACACCAAATGTCACTTAGGCAACAAATGAAAAATGTTGCTTAAGAGGAGTTTATATGTTGCCTAAGGCTTAGGCAACATGCCTATGTTGCCTAAGCAATGTTGCCTTATCAATGTTGCATAAGAACTTAGGCAACATAGGCAAACATCGTATGTTGCTTAAGCGGACTCCTTAAGCAACACACAACAGATTATGTTGCCTATGAAAAAAACATATGTTGCACCCACCAAACACTAAGGCAACATTAGATTTATGCATGTGTTGCCTAAGATATCAACTTAGACAACATACTCTATTTACGTATGTTGCCTTTGAACTTTGATTAAAAAATTAAAATAACATAATATTTTCACTTAGGCAACATTTATAGATAAGTTGCCTAAGATGTTTTATATATAAAAAAAAATATTACTGTTCATTTTGTGCACCTAACTTTGGGGGATATTAGGGTTTATGTTGACATTTGGAGAAATGATGATTTATGAACTTTAAGAATGTTCTTTATGCTTGTTTTTACTTGGGTTATACGTTTACGGGAATGGCATGGCTATGCAAAACTTAAGAACTTGGAAATATTGGTTTTGTAGTTAACTGCTAATAAGTTTGCATATTAACTCACTTCATATTTTGGGGACTTGAAATAAAAAGGAATCATCTATATTTTTGACTAGTGGTCCTTTGGTAAACAATGGAAGTGGTTTTGGTGGAAAATAACCTTCATATCAATTATTGCATATTAATTAGAGTTGGGTTTATTTGTTGGGCCTTATGTGCATTATTTGGCTTATTTGATGCATTTGGGAGTCATGACCCCGTATTTGGTTTATTATTGTTCCGGCGTTGGGACGACTAGTTTTCCACGTCGAGGCACGTTAGGTACCGGATTGAGGTATAAGTCCTTCGTGCTCAAGTATTACGATATTGGATAAGGGGCTCGACATAGGAACCCGACGGGGTTGGACTCGAGTTTTCGTGGGTGTACGTTTAAAGCTACTGAGCCTGACATCCCTTGCGTGTACTTTATGTGTTTATTGGCTTTACTGACCCATCGAATGGCTTACTTTTGTGTTCCGTCATTTGGTTAGTATGCGGGTCTCCCCCGTTAACCCAAAATGTATTTATTATACTATCAAAGAGCATTGTTGTCATTATTTCCATTATTGTCGTAGTTTAAAAAGGACAACTCTTTTACTCACTTTTATGTTTGATTTCTTAAACTGCAAATGTTTGATCTCACTAGGCTTTAGCCTAACACTTTTTCTTAAAATGACATGTATAACAGGTCAGATTTCCGGTGGGGTTCGTCGGGACTGAGTGGATGGCCTTGAGGCCAAGAGCGGTATTTTTGGGAGATGTATAGACTGACGTTTTTGAATAGTGAACATACCTTTTGGAAGAATAACAACACTCAATACTAATCTCTCTTATTTAAGTTAGATTATTAGGTTGTTAGTCTATCCTTCATTTGATTAACTGTAATGATTATGGAATTGCTTCCCCGTTCTATCGGGATGATACTTTGGGATTGAGTATAGCAGATTTCACACCCAGGTTTTATATCTATTTATGGCCGTCATATTGCAGAATAGCGAAATTTTATTCCGCTAAATTTTAGGGTGTTACAATAGAATTGATAGAAGGAGTAGAAACAGAATGTCCACTCTACTGGACGAAAGTAAGACAATGCATAAAATAAGAACTAACCTGTTTAGATGATCGATAACTTCACAGCACCTCCGAAACAGAACTGCACGGTTTTTCGAAACCTGTCCTTAAAGATTTTGGCGTATCTCTTATAATGATGTGAGATTAACACTCGCTAAACCCCCAGGATTTGATGCAGTACACTTAAACACTAGCAGCAATAGTGCTTAATTATAACACAAAGTTGAGACATAAACTTTGGTATAGATCGTGTGAGAGAGAACTTAGAAAGTAGAGAGATCGAGATACAGCAGAGAGCACAAGATCGGTTTTTTTCAGTGTGTTAAATCAATAGGAGGAGGCCTCAAATTATACTCGAAAATCAAATAATAATCTGATAATATTTCCTAAATTCCTCCCCAAGAATCGAAATTGGAGATAGAGTTGGAGACTAAGTCTCCAACTGATTTTCAGCTCAATTAACCCATGTCTTTAATGAGCTAAAACCGAAAAACTTATCTGAAAAAATCGAACCTTTATCTGCTTAAGAATAATTATCAGCTGAAAAATAATTATCTGCTCAAATTAATTAACTTCACTTAATTATTATCTCGATCTATAAAAAGAAACTCGGAGCTCGGGGCGAGGCTCCTCATCTCCGATGCAAAGTGCAAAGTGCGTGTCTCTTCGTGAGAAACGCGCCCACGGCCACGGCCACACGCACGCGTGCGTGCGTTGCACTTCTTTGAGACCCCCACCATAAGGCCACCATTTTACTCAAGACCCACTTGAGATGATAGACTTATAAACAACACTTTCTTTGGTGTCTCTACCAATGTGGGATGGAAAAACTCCAACCTCACACTCAATTTCCAACAATCCCCCCACCAGGTTGGAAAGTTTTTCCTGACATTCAATAAAAATGATGTCATAGTGGTGTCACTAAGATTAAACCCCGTTTAATGTAAATATGTAAGAAGGAACAATTTAGAAGTATCCTTAGGATTTAAACTTTGAATCTTGTGATTACTTCGGCTAATTCACACACATCATCTTTTGTCTTTGCATTCTCACTGAGCGCGAATATGGCCATGTGCTAAAATCCTGTTTCATGACCTTTTAGAAGAGAAAACTACAACTCTTCATTTGAGGCGGCACCACCTCTCAGTCGTATAGGCAAAGTTTTATAACACCTTCGTTGCAAAATGCCTCTAAACTTTGTTAAGAGAACTAACTCATCCTTGTTCTCGGCAACGACGTACTATCTCATACCTTACATGGGTTTATCATTTGATAGTACCTTCTATTAGTTAAGTGACTTGTTATTACCCATTAAACTTGAGAGATAGGAGCACTAAATTCAAGTTGGGTTTCCATCACTAACCGATTCTGAGTGGTTTAAGACCCATGTCTCTGGTAGTTGATCCTACTAAGTCCCTCGTCAGAGGCTTAGTCAATGGATCTGCCAAGTTTCCACGCGAGTTGACATACACAATACTAATGGTACCATTTTCTATAAGTTGTCTCACATAATTATGTCAGAGACCTATATGTCGCGACTTCCCATTATACACGACATTGTTTACTTTTGACAGTGTGGCCTCACTGTCACAGTACATGGGAATCAAAGGAGTTGGATGGGGCCATAAGTGGATATCTGTCAGTAGATCTCTAATCCATTCGTCTTCTTTGCCCGCAACAGCTAGGGCTATGAATTCGGTTTCCATAGTCGAATGAGCGATACATGTTTGTTTCTTGCTCACCCAAGAAATCGCTCCACCACCAAGTGTATAAATCCATCCACTGGTGGATTTAGAATCACTTGAATGATCTATCCAACTAGCATTAGAGTATCCTTCTAAGATTCCAGGATGTGTCGTGTATGTTAACTCTAGATCACTAGTTCTTTTCAAGTATCCCAATACTCTACTTATTGCCTTCCAGTGATTTGGGTCCGGATTACTAGTATATTGACTTATCCTAATTACAGCAAAAACAATATATGGTCTAGTACACATTGCATACATCATGCATCCTATTGCACTAGCATACTCTAGTTGAGCCACTGCTCTACCAGAATTCTTATCAAGTTTCACACATGAATCAAATGGAGTGTTGAACTCCTTTATATTCAAGTGTTGAAACTTAGTCAGTATCTTCTCTATATAGTGGGATTGACTAAGAGAGATTTGAGACCCTGACCTTTTGATTTTAATTCCAAGAATTGTATCTACTTCTCCAAGATCTTTCATCTTAAAGTTCGAGGATAAGTAGTTTTTCGTCTCACGGATACCTTCTAGATTGGTTCCGATGATCAGCATATCATCGACGTAAAGACAAATAATTACAGTGGACTCTTTGGTGCATTTCGAGTAAATACACCGATCAACTCCATTATGTCGGAACCCGAAAGATGTGACAGTAGTATCAAATATTTCATGCCACTGTTTTGGGGCTTGCTTTAAACCGTACAGAGACTTAATAAGTCTACACACTTTGTTCTCTTGTACGGGTACAACAAACCCTTCGGGTTGTTCCATATAAACCTCCTCATTTAAGTATCCATTCAAAAAGGTTGTTTTTAAATCCATTTAATGAATATACAGTTCTTTTATGGCTGAGATTGCTATAAGAGTTCGAATTGAACTAATTCTAGCAACTGGAGCGTAGGTGTCGAAATAATCGATACCTTCTTTCTCTTTATATCATTTGGCTACCAATATAGCTTTAAATACTGAGATTGTACCATCCGGGTGCAGCTTTATTTTGAATACCCACTTGGAACCTATGGGTTTTGCTCCGTTGGGTAAATCGGCTAATTCCCAAGTTCCATTTCCCATAATAGAGTCCATTTCATCGTTTATTGATTTTTTCCATAGTGGAGCATCCCTTGAGGACATGGCTTCTTTAAAAGTCTTAGGATCATATTCGACGTTAATCGATAAGATGACTTCTCTAGTCACTTTCTTTTGTGTTCCTTGTACTAGGTAGGAGAAGAAATCATCTCCTAGACTTTTCTCTTTTTTTACTCTAGCACTTCTTCGTGGTTCATCAACCTTGGTTGAGGTTTTTGAACTATCAAGAGATGTGCTAGGAATATTTGGAGCCAATGTTCTATTTGAGTTTTCAGCATCTTCTGAAGACATGTCTTCAAAAAATTCCACATCTCTGGATTCCACTATTACTCCTGTTTGTTTATCCAATAATCTATAAGCCTTACTATTTCTAGCATATCCTACAAATATGCTTTTAATAGCATGAGCTCCTAGTTTAGATCGTTTTGGATCAGGGGTACGATAGTAAGCAATACAACCCCAAACTCTAAAATAGTCCAAGTTAGGCGTCCTTCCTTTCCATTGCTCATATGGACTGGTTGTAATCACACGACTAGTGATTCAGTTGTGTATATGGCAAGCAATCAGTAATGTTTCGCCCCACAAATTGTTTGGTAGACCCGATTGGTTCAACATACAGTTGACCATCTCAACAAGGGTTCGGTTCTTACGTTCCGCCAAACCATTCTGTTGTGGAGTAAATGGTGAGGTGCGTTCATGTTTGATGCCATTCTCTTCGCAAAATGTATCAAACTCTATATTGAAGTATTCACCTCCCCTGTCTGAGCGTAGTAGTTTTATTTGTTTTTCATGTTGATTCTCTACTTCAGCTTTATAAAGTTTAAAAGCATCAAAAGCTTCGTCTTTAGAATGTAATAAATAAACGTTTAAAAACCGACTGAAGTCGTCACAGAATGTAATGAAATACCGTTTACCACCACGGGTAAGTATTCCATTCAATTCACAGATATCAGAGTGAATCAACTCTAAAATAGTAGTATCCCTTTTAACTGATGGAAAAGGTTTCTTTGTAAACTTTGATTTTACACAAGTTTCACATTTTCCAAAATCATTATTGTCAATTTTAATCAATCCTTTATTTTGCATTTTTTCAATATTCTTTACGTTTGTATGTGATAAACGTTTATGCCATAAAAAATAGAACACGTAAGATAATTAAAATTAACTTCATTGATATCAAAAGGAATTACATCAATAACAGAAACTGAAAAACCAACACTCTTTCAGACAAATTTGAAACATTGCTACCTACTGACTCACTAGTGCTTGCACCAGAACTGTCATCACCATCTTCAAACAAACTAAGGTGATACATACCCAGTTGATGGTATGCCTTGCGAAAGTAGTGGTGTCTCTTGTGGAACACGATCTTCCCAGCCTCCATTGCAATTCCAATCCTATTTTCATCAAGCTTGCTTTGGGATACGAGACACTTGCATACAGTAGCCACGTGCAACACATTTTTCAAAATTAAAGTTTTCCCCGAAGAAAACCTTAGATGCACAATTCCAATCCCCGCGATATCAGCTCTACCACGGTCTGCAGTCATAATATGTCTTCCGTCTCTTACCGGATTATACTCAACAAATTTGGATCTGGAATCACACACATGAACCGTGGCTCCAAAATCCAAGTACCAGCCACCTCTCCCAGCCATCACCCTGGTTGAATCTTCAGCAATCATGTCAATCTCATCCATGCTCAGATTGGCCACAAGATGTCCTAAGTCTACGACCGCATTAGCTATGGCCGGTGGGCCAGACTTTCGCTGCTTACACTCCCTCGCATAGTGTCCCGTCTCTCCGCAGACGTGAAACTTCCCCGTTCTTTTTGGTCCCTGACTTGATGATTGACCAGACTTTTTGAAGTTCTTCTTTTGTGGACCCAAATTCCACCTTTTGGCGGGTCCAGAAGACTTCCCTTTTCCTTTGCCACTAGCCTACACGCTGTTGGCACTCATTACGGCCTTGCCCTTTTTGTCCCGATTTCTCACTTCTTCCTCAATCCTGATGTGTTTTATCAAATCATCCAAAGAGTAGTCTTCGGATTTGTGCATCATACGTTTTTGAAAATCCTTCCATGATGGGGGAAATTTGTCAACAACAACCCCCACTAGGAAGATCTCAGGAAGAGGAATATTGAGAACTCTCATTTTGTTTTCCAATACTTGAAGTTCATGAATTTGTTCAAGTATTGGCTTGTCATCTACCATTTGGAACCTCAAGTATCGAGACACAAGATATTTATTTGTTCTTTCTTCTTGTGCCTTGTACTTGAATTCCAAAGATGTCTAAAGTTCTCTAGGACAAGTTATCGGGGCATAAAGGTCATAAAGTCTGACAGATAGGGCAGTTTTTATGTACCCACAAGCCAGTGTTTCAGCCTCCTTACGGAGTAGCCGCTGCTTATCTAGATCGGCTATTCTGGCGAAGTCAGGTTTTTTCCCGGCTTCGGGAATGGGGTTATCGGCAATGGGCAACAGAGAAGGGTCCAAGACAAAAAACAGTTTTAAGACCATGAGCATGAATTTGACCTTTTCTGCCCAACGGGTGTAGTTTGACCCGTCAAAGCTATCCAATTTTACCAGTTCTTGTTGCATCAAACGAACGTTGCCGGATTCCATTTTTTCGATTTCAAAACCTTTAAGATTGTTGATTTTTAGATTAGTAAAAATCAATAAAATAAAGCAACGATATTTATATAAATAAAAGTGACAACTTTAATTATAAAGTATCGAACTTTATTTATAAAGTTTAATACTTTTCAACTAAAACAATGAAAGATTAAAGATTGGGTGATCCTAAGAACAAATCTATCCTTCGTGATAGAATTGATAGAAGAAGGAGTAGAAACAGAATGTCCACTCTACTGGATGAAAGTAAGACAATGCATAAAATAAGAACTAACCTGTTTAGATGATCGATAACTTCACATCACCTCCGAAACAGAACTGCACGATTTTCCGAAACCTGTCCTTAAAGGTTTTGGCGTATCTCTTATAATGATGTGAGATTAACACTCGCTAAACCCCCAGGATTTGATGCAGTACACTTAAACACTAAGACAATGCATAAAATAAGAACTAACCTGTTTAGATGATCGATAACTTCACAGCACCTCCGAAACAGAACTGCACGGTTTTCCGAAACCTGTCCTTGAAGGTTTTGGCGTATCTCTTATAATGATGTGAGATTAACACTCGCTAAACCCCCAGGATTTGATGCAGTACACTTAAACACTAACAACAATAGTGCTTAATTATAACACAAAGTTGAGACATAAACTTTGGTAGAGATCGTGTGAGAGAGAACTTAGAAAGCAGAGATATCGAGATATAGCAGAAGGCACAAGATCGGTATTTTTCAGTGTGTTAAATCAATAGGAGGAGGCCTCAATTTATACTCGAAAATCAGATAATAATATGATAATATCTCCTAAATTCCTCCCCAAGAATCGGAATTGGAGATAGAGTTGGAGACTAAGTCTCCAACTGATTTTCAGCTCAATTAACCCACGTTTTTAATGAGCTAAAACCGAAAAACTTATCTGAAAAAATCGAACCTTTATCTGCTTAAGAATAATTAGCAGCTGAAAAATAATTATCTGCTCAAATTAATTAACTTCACTTAATTAATTATCTCGATCTATAAAACGAAACTCGGAGCTCGGGGCGAGGCTCCTCAGCTCCGATGCATAGTGCAAAGTGCGTGTCTCTTCGTGAGAAACGCGCCCACGGCCACGGCCACACGCACGCGTGCGTGCGTTGCACTTCTTTGAGACCCCCCACCATAAGGCCATCATTTTACTTAAGACCCACTTGAGATGATAGACTTATAAACAACACTTTCTTTGGTGTCTCTAACAATGTGGGATGAAAAAACTCCAACCTCACACTCAATTTCCAACATGAACAACTACTTTGAACAATGAAGTTATTGAAATATAGAGATACTTTATATCTTTGTACGATGTATATCATCTTCAAATACAAATTTATTTCTAGTTTTTTTTCATGGCGACTAGATCTAGTCGGAGCTCTTGGTCATTTTGTGCTAATAAGTTACTTTGTTTTCGGCATGAAAATGGCTCCGGATATAGTGAACCCGTTTTACTTGTAGATGAACTTGGAGGAAGATAGCTAGGACAAACATTTTAGTTAACTATTTAATGTTAGAAATCGGGGTAGTGAAATAGGGTAAAATGGTGATCAAGTAACCTGGATTGCTTAAGAATCGTATGAGTTCACTTTCCGAATTGATATTTCGACCCTATGCCAGGGTTTCACAAAATTCAATCTCGGATAAGACTCAAGAACAGTTTCGATTCTAGGCACAAAATCGAGAGCAAAATTGCATGAGAGTATTTCAAGGTTCAGGTTTTTCGTGAGTCCCAAAAAGCATAAATATATCGTATATATACTACTTCCATTCGAAAAGAAGAAAAAAATAACTGAAATGACGGTTTTTAACAAGTTACCAGCAGTGGTTCCAGATGGTCATAACCGTATTTGGATGTATTCACAAGTTGGTTACAACTACATCAAAGTTCGTGAAGGACTCTGGTCATACATGATCAGAGATATAACATCTCAAGTACAACCACAAAAAGTCCCTGACCAGAGGTACCCAACCTGAGGCAAGACCAAAACAGACTAGAGGTTAAGGTCAAGAACAACCAGAGTCGGCCAGAGCCGCCGCCTGGTCTATGTTTTCCAGAACCTAAGCTGAAAATACACCACTTGATCTAAACTCAAAATTAATCAGAACTGAAGTATTCCTTCATTTTGATCACGTTTTCCACCGCCAGGGACGTTGCCCCTTGACCCCACAAGGGGGTGCGCCCCCCTTGAACCCCCGCAATTTCATCGTGTCCGGGATCAAACTCGTCTTATATACAATGTGCACTCCGCACCGTCTAATTTGTATTAGTTCACAATATGAAACCCCATTGGCATTCGTGTTAACTCCAATTACACTTAAATGACTGCTGATACTAAAATCACCAACATTTAAATGTAAAATCATAAAGGAAATAAAAGGGTTATTTACAAAATCAATTAAATATTGATCATTCCCGACCTTGGGAACATTTTGGAAATGGTAAACCTTTTAATTTTGGGCCGAAGGCCAATTATGATTTCAGAGACAAAGATTTTTGGGAAAAGATGTATTTTGGTTTATGGAACCTTGTTGGCTCATGTATTTTAGCCAAACGTGTATATTGCATTTGGGGGTTTGGTTTACACTCAGATGAGTCTTTGGAACATTTATTCAGTTTTGATAGCTCACTATAAAGCTTTGGTTATGATTTGTATCATTGCATCTTATTTGAGAATTACATGTTTTGGATGCGCTAGTTCATTCATTTGGAGTCATGTAAGGTTTTAGGCCGTAATGCAAATGGATCCATAGGCATAAGAGTCAGTTTGAGTGGGATAAATATCCCCGTATTGTAACTTGAAATAGGCATGGGGTCTTCTGACCAATAATTGCAATTTTCTTGTGAATGAGCTTAACTGGGATGTTTTGGAATTCCAAGGTATAGACCCAGAGGGGTTGAACTTGATGAGTGCACGAAGATTTCCAAGGTACAGACCTAGAGGGGTTGAACTTGATGATTATCCAAGCAATAGACATGGAGTTGTTGAGCTTGTTGGTTTGTTAGCTATAGGCCCGGAAAGGTTGATGTTAACGAGTGTTTTATCCCTAAGTGACACTCATATAACATTGATAAGTGGCCTAACTTTGTGTGCCCGCCACATTCGATGGAATTCGGGTCTCCCCCGTCCCCGAAAGGTGTTGTTTTGGGTATTGAATTTTATTATCCAAGTTTTCGGTGACGTTTTGTATATGTGGATCTTATCCATGATTTATGGGTTGGGTATTATGTCACACCCGTGTTTTTGGGTGTTTCGGGATATAAAGTTTTATCCACATTTCATAAATTGGGAGTTCAATTTCTATTCACGTTTGAGTGAATTTTTGGGTTGAATTTAATTTACGAAAGAACGTTTATATCGGTGTTTCTTTGTCTAAAATACATATTGTTGGAAAACGTGTCGTTTTCGTATTTGAGACCTATCAAATTGAAAAATTATGATTTAGATTGCATTACTTTTTTTCAACGATATCTTCATTCATGTTGAAAACTCTTGAACTCACTAGCGTTAGCCTAACCTTTTATTTGTCGGCATGTGCAACAGGTTCCGGTTGGGAATAGTCCTAGTGACAATATGAAGCGAATAGTGCTAGTTGTGTGCTCGAGGAGGGTTTAGCTTGTCGAAGTCTTCCGGAATTGTTTTGGGGAGAGCAACTTGCGTTTGGGGATTAAGTAGCACCCGACTTCGGTTTAGTCTTTGTGTATTATTGGAGTTTGTATTTGTTGAGGTTATTTATCGAATTTCATAATTGAAGCGTAATGAGTTTTGAATTGTAGGAAGATGTGTCGATTTATTTGATGTTACATCGAAAATTTTCATTAGTTGTTTTTACCAAATTTGAGGGTGTTACAATTAGTCACGTACAAATATTCTGAATCTTGTGAGAATTTTAAGATGTTTTCTTCTAGCTTCTGGACTCAAGGTCAACATCAATAAAAGCATAGTAATGGGGATTGGAGTTAATTCGGAAGAGGTGTCGGCAATGGTTAGGAGGATGAATTGCAAAGACGACTCGCTACCCTTTCTTATCTTGGTATGCCGGTAGGAGCTAAAATGTCAAAGATTGAAAGTTGGCTTCCCCTCATCGAGAAATTTCAATCAAAACTCTCTAGTTGGAAAGCCAAAACTCTCTCGTTCGGTGGTATATATATTAAGTCTTTGCAAGTCGATGGTAGGAAGTCTTGGGTTGTACTTGTTCTCGCTATACAAAGCTCCTATAAAGGTGATCAAAACTCTCAAAAGCATTCGGGCGAGATTCTTTTGGGGTGGGGACGTGGAAAAATCTAAAATATCCTGGGTGGCTTAGAACTCAACTATTAAAAACAAAAAACACGGCGGGCTTGGCATCGAGAGTCTTAGGTCTGTTAACTTAGTTCTACTCGGTAAGTGGTGGCGACATTTTAGATCTAATAACAAGGGGTTATGGTGAGATCAAATGGAAACCACTCTAATTTTGCAAACCGTGCAAACCTTTAATTTCATTGGTTAAGTTAATGAAATTGGTTCATGTAATTGTTTAATTTGATGAAAATGTGTCATATAATTCTTTTGTTGATGAAATTGTTTCATATATTTGTGTTTTTTTTTATTTAAAAATGAAATTATTTCATATATTTTCTCATTTTGATTAAATTGTTTCATGCATTTTCTCATTCTGATGAAACTTTTTCTTTTTTACAGAAAAACACAAATATATGAAACAATTTCATCAAGGAAATAATTATATAAAACAATTTATCAAATTTTACAAAATAATGAAACAATTTTATTAACTTAATGAATGAAATCGAAAGTTTGCTTGGTTTTCAAAATTAAAGTGGTTTCCAAATGAAACTACCCATATATATATATATATATATATATGTGTGTGTGTGTGTGTGTGTGTGTGTGTGTGTGTGTGTGTGTATGCGACAAATCATATAGAGGGCATCTAATTCATATATGAACCGTCATTTTACGCTTTGTGTAAAAAAACACAAAAATACATTTATACATAAAAAGCACACCCATACAAAACGTGTGAAAGAAAGTGAATCATAACTTAAAATCAAGCTCATTGAATGGTTTTGGTTGATTTTTACGGGCTTGGTTTTCACATGTGTTGTTTCATCTATGAAACAATACATGAAATTGGTTTTTAATGGTTTGTAACATGTAACAAGTTTCATATTTCATTTTCAATTTATTGTATATGCATATATATATGTATGTATATATACGGTTAACTAGTATGTATGTGGTGATAAAATACACAAAACAAGATTTCCTTTAACTTCAAGATAATCACATATGTTTAAGTTGTATCACTCCAAAATTTTCTTTTATAAGTGTCTCAGTTAAAAACAATACACGAGATAGAGTTTATTTATTTTAACTAAGAACGAGGATGATTGGGTGTATTAATCATATTAAACATACCATATAAAGCATTTAGGTGTGTAATAAATTATTTATAGGAAGATATATAAATTAAAAATGGAAGTTATTATGACTTGGGCCAAAGATGTAAGAAAAAATCTTAGGCAGGCAAAGGTATGACAAAGGGAGAAAGTTAACATGGAACTTATTTAAAAATTATAATAACTTTCAAAATTCATTACTTCCTATTTCAACAAAAATCAACCTTTGTTAATGGTGTTAGGGTAACCCTTTTAACATGAATAAACAAAACGAAATTAGGAGCAAAAACCCTCGGAGAAAATTTCAAGATTTAAGCAAAATCAAGGAATGTCGCGGTGATCGAAGTATTTGTGATTTTTCGGAGTTTTCGTCAAATTAAGATTTGATTCCTACCCAAACTCGAAATATGGGTTTAGGTAATGTCAATTTATGTGTCTCAAGTTTCTAGAAACTTTCTTGAGTAAAAGTCATAGCCGTAAGACGGTAGGGTCGTCTTGTAAAAAAACCGCAAAAAATGATGTTTTCGGTAAAACAGTGTGAAATTCTCACTCAATACTGGATGTTTGTTCCTAAGCGTTGGCAAAAAGAATCGGGCAAAACGGTCAAGAAACGAGGTCAAGCAAGTCGAAAACGATGGGTGTTGTTGCAGTCATGCGTCGGGTTGTGAGGGTCGTGCGGGCGGGTCGTCGGGTAGGGGTCCGTGGAGCTGAAACCCTGTCGCCGGGCTTGGGAATGAGGCGGGCCACGAGTTGGCTTGGACCTATTATCGTTGGGCTGACCATGGTAATTAGACTCAACCCAGATTTTTAATTATTGGACTAAAAAGGTTGGACCATATTATATACAGATTTGTATCAGATTTTTTTGTGCTTGAGAATTTAATTTGTGAATGAACATTATTAATTAAATTAAATCGGTTTCTAAATAAATAATATAATGAGTAGAATTTAGTTATTTAATATATTTATTTATTTTAGAAATTTATATTTAATTAATCAAAGGGGCTCTTAAGAAGTATTGATTAAGTTACTTTTTGAAATTAGTTAACAAGTTAAAGTATTGTATTTTAAGAGGTTATTAAATTATTTAGGTGGGTTAAATAATTTAATAATGGGATAAAGCGTCGTAATTTACCGTTTTCAGTTATTTAAGACGCTTTACGACGTCTGAAGGAGTTAATCCAATGATAAAGACATTAAATGCATTAAGGTTATGGGTTATTATTTAGCTTAATGCTTAGAGGTTGACCGTAGTTGATCTTAAGTTAACTTTTAGGTCGACTTTTTGGAAAAATGTAGTCAATATTTGACTATTATTGTTGTATGTTATCAGTTGGCGTTTATCAAAATAACCTATGGTATCAGGTGAGTTTTTTTGAAACTTACAATAGAATGCATACTTATGTACGAAGGTATTTTTGGCATGTTATGATTAATTTGTTCGTATGCATGGTGATTCAATTTACATACATGTTACGATATTACATGTATGTTGATTTTACATGAGTAATTGCATGCTATATGCTTACAGTATTAACAATTGCATGCTTTTACATTTATTAGGGATGATCATTTGACTAGTAAGTCACATGGCAGTTTATGACATGACCCAATAATGGGCAACCGAGTATATAGTTTTAAATTCATTGCATTTAAGTGTTCCACTCTATACGGTTTTAAATTTAGCCATTATTTTGGAGTTGTTTATGAAGAACTTTTTGTTGTATGACGTGAAATTACTCATGATGAAAATTAGATAATGGTGTTATAGTTTAAATAATCGTAAAAAGCGTACTTGAAGCCATTGGCAAAGCGGAAAGTATTGCAGAAAACTTGAATCTAGTTTTCAATATTTCTTTTTCGCGTAAGCCTCTTTTATGAGTTGTCACTACAAGAATAAAGTGCTAGCGATAGACAAAAGTTGTCATAGTAGAAGGCTATAATGACGTTAAAAGTTGTCGCTGTAGGAGGCTATTGCGACAAAACAATCGTGTGTCGTGTGTAAAATGCTTCAATCGTGTGTTCCAATATTGCGTCGTGTATTCTTTTAGAGAGAGTAGAGATATTTTTGGTAGTAAGCTTGTATTCTTCAGATTGTCAGTCAGCCCGAATGAGGCTGAGATCTTTGTATTAATTACGATCTTGATCGTCATAAATGTTTCTTTAAATACTTGAGTAACGGTCGGATATTTTAATGATGTTGATGTCTTCTATCGGTTATAGCCGTTGGTCTTTAAGGGCATTGATTCTGTATTAAATAGACCAAAAAGAAACGTTTTGTCGTGCGTTAGTATAATCGTGGTCGTAAAGAATCTTACGACCGGTGTATGATTTTGACAAATATACAATCAAAGGTCGTTACTAACGCTCGACCTATGTTTTCGAAAGTGACGACATGATTTATAAATATATATGATCGACAGGACCTTATCTTAATACAAAGTTGATCGTGAGAAATGTATCATAAATGTTTTCTGTCGTGGTCGTAGATTTTGACTCAAACAGTCGCATATTTTTATCATACAATCATTTTAATTCACTGTTAAATCTAGACTAATTAATAGAGTAAAATTGTTACACTTCTCAGATTTTTTATATCGATCCTTAGACATAATACACGACTTAATAAAAAAACAAACTACCACCTTACTGTGATATTCTTGTCTACATTATTTCTATGAATAGCCAAATATATTGTTTAAGTTATTAAACTCACGAAATTATAGTAATCAAAATAATAGAAAGAAAACAACATTAAAATATCAGTGGTTCATTATGACCAAAATAAATCTGTTTAAAAAATGTAATGTACAATACCAAGTTTAATCATTCAAAACAAAATGATATTTAGCTAATAATTAATTATGACCAAAACCCAAGTTGAAAATTGATTCTTTTTGTCGTTTGCCGTCGGCGGATTCCTCTAAAACATAATCGAGTCTTGTCAATTCTCTATCTCTATTATCCCCATGGCTGCTTACTTTTTGCTTAGATTTAATAATAAAATAAAATAACAAAATATTAATTTTTTAATTACAAATAATTTTAAATGTCTTTTTTCTTAATCTTAATTTATTAGGGTCTCTTTACCAGATGTCTTCGACACTAGTGATCTATATATTAAAGCTTCTACATACACAATACTTTATAATAGAACCCTCCAACCTCAACAACTTGGCTAAAACACTCAAATACATATTTGAAGAAACGAAGATGATAGTTCTTAGATACAAATGAAGGTTGGAGGATGCTTTTATCAATTAGTATGGAAATGATTTTATGATTGCTTATTCTGAGGTATTATAGCAGTTAAATTATACAACTTCGTCAACAGGTTATGTCAGTAATATTAAATTATCATGTGTCTGGTATAAGATCTATATTTATTATATGTGATGGTGGCATATATATAACAACATGGGCGTCGATCGTCCTTACATAATAAATTGTCATATGTCAGATGTGGTAGTAGTAACAACGAAATTATATTCGTTAAATGTTGTTGGTCTTTTGTATGAATCAATACCTATTCTTTTAAATTAGAACATTTGTTTTTAAATCAATAAAATGAATATATATATATATATATATATAATTGCTTTCTTCCGCCAATACTTGTATTGTAGTTCTATTTATTTGGATAACATAATTTTGGCAAAAGCTTATTTCTGGTAGCCCCAACCGGCCTTACACTGAACCCGCCTTCGAGGACACCAATGTGGGAGGACATTTTTTTGGCTCACTCAGGCTGAGCTGAGATGGGGGGGCTGAGATCGAACCCAGGGAATGTATTGTATTTGAGCAAAGTTGTTTCACCCTTTTGTCAACTGAGCTAATACGCCGAAAGGATTTGGATAACATAATTGAGTGCCATTTTGCTTAGTTTTATTGTGTGGAATGTTGCACAAAATAAACTACCAAGTCAACTTCTCAATGTTGGTTTATAATTTTATATATTTTATTGTTGGGTTGTGCGTAAAATCATTCGATTGAATAATTGAACCAATAGTCGTTTAAGTTAATTTTTGAAGATTTTTTTTTCGGAACTAGTTCAAACCGGTATTTTTAGTAGATAGATAAATTGACTCAAACCAAGAATATTATTTCGTATTACTTTTTGTTACTCATAAGGTCCCATTTGATTTGGAGGGTTGGAGGGATTTGGAATTGAATTCCATTTGAATTCTATGTTTGTTTTGAATGAATATTTGGATTAAAATCATGGTTCAAAATAGCATGAGGCGTGGCGTGACGGCGAGGTCGAGCCTTAAGCCTTACAAGCCACGGCGAGGACGCGACGTTTTTCAAGGCGTGACATAAGGCGGAAAATTTGTATGTCATATTCAAAATTATATATATACATATATGTTTTATATATATTATTCCAATCAAATAATGATATTAAACAATGCACATTCATATTAGAAGAAGAAAAATCATATAAATTACTAGTATAAAAATAGTTTTTGATTGAATATTTAAAATTAAACTTAGAAAAATAATTTTACAACTTTGTTTTAATCGTGAGTTCTTAACGTTTATGACTTCGTGATTTGCCCCCACCGTTTATAAACGCATTGGGTGGAGGACCGGAACACATACCCCAACGGAACCTAGCTGCAACTCATCCGATTATGGAAGAGGTAACTCCGGAAACTAGAATGATGGAGCGGATGATGCAAGCAATGAATGCAGCAATGACTCAGCAACAAGAAGCATTCCTGAAGCTATTGGATGACCGAGATGCTAACCACCGTAGGCCTGAGACGGTGGCGGAAAATGTGATAGTGGCGGGATCGGGAGATTCGGGACCCGTTGTCCCTTCTAATGAAACTCCTCCTCCCGAATTAAGACAACCGCTTAAGGCTTGTACCTTCAAGGCATTCCTCGGATGCCGACCGCTGGAATTCAAGGGCACTGACGACCCGGTGGCATGCATGAACTGGATTAGAGAAATGGAGCAAGCCTTCTGATCAAGCGAGTGCGGGGAGAACCAAAAAGCCGTATTTGGATCTCAAATGCTTAGAGGGGCGGCCCTCACATGGTGGAACGTATATTCCACTTCTATTGAGGCCACCGTATTGGCCCAACTGAGCTGGGAGACCTTCAAGAAGAAGGTTATGGAAGAATTCTGCAACGAGTGAGCTATGGACTGAATCATCGATGAGTTCCGGGGTTTGAAAAAGGGAAATTTTTTGGTGAAGGAGTACAACAAGTTGTTTATGGACAAGCTGGGCTTGGTGGGACATCTGGTCCCCACCGAGAGAGAGAAAATCAAGGCATACATCAAGGGTTTGCCTACTGAAATGATGAACATGGTTCGAGTGTCAAAGGCCTCTACCCTCCGAGAGGCAATAGAAGAAGCACAGTTGGTAGAAGACTCTTACGGGTCGAATAAGATGGAGAAGAGCTGAGTAGTCGAGAAAAGGAAGTGGGAAGGGGGTCCCACATCTTCAAAGAGGCCAAACCAATTCAACAACAACCAACGGGGGAATGGTCTGAGACGGGATTCCCCGTGGTGTTCCAGATGCCGAAGTAAGCACACCGACCCTTGTAATTCGGGGTCCAGACCGTGCTTTAAATGTGGTAAACTCGGCCACCGTTTCAATGAATGTACAATCAAAGGAAGAGTTTGCTTCGAGTGCAAAGAGTCGGGCCATATCAGAAGCGAATGCCCGAAAGTAAAGACGAACTTTAGCGGAGGCAACAAGGTGGACGCTCCTAAAGCAACAGGGAGAGCTTTCCAGATGACCACCGAAGAGGCGAAGGCGTCAACGGACGTAGTATCGGGTACGTTTTTCCTAAACTCCATACCTACGCGTGTACTGTTTGATTCGGGAGCTAGTTTTTCGTTTGTATCAAGTTCGTTTTGCCCAAAACTATCCATGCCCACTACTAGTTTAAAAGATGCGTTAGTAGTAGAGCTAGCTGATGGTGATCAAGTAGTGGTTCAGGATATCATAAGAAATTGCAAGTTTGAAATCGAAGGGAGAGAGTTCTCGATCGACCTAATGCCTATGGCATCGGGGGATTTGATGTTGTAGTTGGTATGGATTGGTTGTCGACCAATCACGCGTAGATTCTTTGTGCTAAAAAGTTGATCCGAATTCCGGGTTTGGATGGTCATGCGGTGACCGTGTTTGGTGAGAGGCGAAAGGGTGAAGTTGCAATCATTAGCATGGAGAAGGCACGAAAGTGTTTGGCGAAAGGATGCTCATCCTTTTTGGCATATGCGATAGATGCCAAACTCGAGAAGAAGAAGCTAGAAGATGTCGAGGTGGTAAGGGAGTTTCCCGATGTATTCCCGGACGACTTGCCTGGTTTACCACCCGACCGTCAAATAGAGTTCAAGATTGATTTGACGTCGGGAGCGGCTCCTATAGCCCGAGCTCCCTACCGTCTGGCCCCGTCAGAGATGAAGGAAATGATGAGCCAATTGCAAAAGCTTTTAGAGAAAGGGTTTGTAAGACCGAGTTCCTCACCTTGGGGAGCACTGGTCTTATTCGTGAAGAAGAAGGACGGTACCATGCGAATGTGTATCGACTATAGGGAGTTGAATAAGGTAACCATGAAGAACAAGTATCCACTCCCTAGGATTGATGATTTGTTCGACAAACTTCAAGGAGAGAGTTGCTTTTCGAAGATCGATCTCCGTTCGGGTTATCATCAAGTAAAAGTCAAAGAAGAAGACATTCCTAAAACCGCTTTTAGGACGCGTTATGGTCACTACGAATTCTTAGTGATGCCCTTCGGTTTGACGAACGCTCCAGCGGTGTTTATGGACTTAATGAACCGCGTGTGCCGACCATTCCTAGATAAGTCTGTTATCGTGTTTATTGATGACATTCTTATCTACTAGAAAGATGAAGTCGATCATGCGCGTCATCTTCGGGATGTATTGGAAATCTTGAGGAAGGAGAAGCTTTATGCAAAGTTTTCCAAGTGCGAGTTTTGGTTGAAGGAAGTGCAGTTCTTGGGGCACGTAGTTTCAAGGGACGGAGTGATGGTGGATCCGACCAAGATTGAAGCTATGATGAATTGGGAACCGCCCAAAAGCCCATCCGAAATTCGAAGTTTCCTAGGCTTGGCGGGGTATTACCAAAGGTTCATACAAGACTTCTCCAAGGTTGCTTCTTCGTTGACGATGTTGACCAAGAAGAATGTAAAGTTTGTGTGGACCGAGGAGCAAGAGAAAGCATTTAGGACGTTGTAAAGAAAATTATGCGAGGCTCCGATCTTATCCTTGCCGGATGGATCGGAGGATTTTGTGTTCTATAGAGATGCGTCCAAAAGGGGACTTGGATGTGTACTTATGCAAAGAGGAAAAGTAATCGCATACGCATCTAGACAATTAAGGTGTATGAGAAGAACTACCCCACTCATGACTTGGAGTTGGCGGCGGTAGTGTTCGCATTAAAGTTATAGCGACACTACCTTTAAGGCACAAAGTGTACCTTGTACACGGATCACAAGAGCTTGAAGTATGTTTTTGATCAGAAAGAACTCAACATGAGGCAACGAAGGTGGTTGGAATTACTTAAGGATTACGACTGTGAATTACTCTACCACCTGGGTAAAGCCAACGTGGTGGCCGACGCCTTGAGCCGAAAAGAGTATAGTGGGAGACTTCAAGACAAGATTACAAGAATTGAGTTGGTGTCAAGTCTCATGGAAAATATTAAAGAGGTGCAAACCGAAGCATTAAAGGAAGAAAACCTCAAGGAGGAAGTGATGACAAAACAACGATTGTTGTTGACCGAAGATAGTCGAGGGATAAAGTGCTTCAATGGTCGAGTTTGGGTACCAAAATTCGGCGGTTGCCGAGAGCTACTCCTGGAGGACGCACATAAATCCAAGTATTCTATCCACCTGGGGAGCACCAAGATGTACCGGGATTTGAAACTACATTATTGGTGGCCAATTATGAAGTTGGATGTAGCTCATTATGTGGAGAGATGCGTAACTTGTTCACAAGTGAAGGCCGAGCATCAACGATCCTATGGGAGCCTTCAATCGCTTGAAATACCCGAGTGGAAATGGGACAAGATCACCATGGATTTCGTGACCAAGTTACCGAAGACTTTGCGAGGGAACGACACCATTTGGGTCATCGTTGATCGATTGACGAAGAGTGCTCACTTTCTGGCGATGCGGGAAACTTTAGGGGTGCTCAAAAACCCGACCAACCCGATCAACCCAACCCGAAAAAATCCAAAAAATGTCAACCCGAGGTAACCCGAAGCTTGATCGATCAAAAAATTAAGGAACCCAACTATATTGGGTCGGTATTGGGCCAGGCCTAATGGAACCCGACCCAACCCGATAACCCGTTCAATCGTCAGGTCACATACAGGGCATTCTCACATTCACGCGTGTTTTTCTTCTATTTCTTCATTAATCAGACATGGGAGACGCTTTTCATTGTTTCTTCACAGCCGCACACTCGACCTAATCAGACACAATCGATTTCAATCGCCTTCATCGATCAATTTTGCATTCCTTCTTTTTCTTGGTCGATTTCAGATTGACAGATTGTGTACACCGTCGATTCGAGGACAAGGACAGCAACAACAGCTATTTCTTTTTCGATTCCACCATTCATAGTCGATTCCAGTTCTTGTTCTTGTTCGATTTCACCTTCACGATTCCATTTCTTTTTTGTAGCAAGTATTTTTTGTTCGATTTCACAGTCGATTCGAGGACGAGGACAACAACAACAGGTATGTTATGTTATATTGTTATCTAGGTTTCCATTGATTTTGTAGGGTTCCATCGATTTCACCCTTCACAATTCTGATATGTTATGTTAGATTGTTATGTTTTATTGTTCAATATACACAACATGTATCAATTTCACCCTTCACAGTCTTCTAATCTATTACGTTAATACTTCACAGATTTCCATTTGTTTCACCCTTCACGGCTTTACCCACAGGTATTGATTTCTTCTAAGTATGTGATAGTGATACAACTAGTCAGTTAGAGTGTTAGACTACACAATCTGTTATATCTTATGTATTATGTTCTATTGTCAAATGAATTGGTTTTGCAATCCAATACTACTCGACACTACAGTTTCACTTGTATTACACTACAAGTATTGAAATTTGTTATGTTAAGAGTTAGTTAGACTATTGAAATTTGTTATGTTAAGAGTTAGACTATTGAAATCACCTTCTTTAAACACAACCCGACCAACCCGAATGCAGGTTGAAGTTCCAATCTGATAATTTTTTAAAAGATAATGTTGTTTTGATTTTGTTAGTCGTTATGGATTGTCATATTTGTAACTGTGTGTAACTTTCTATTTGTAGGTTGGTCGATTCAATGGACATGATGGCTACGACATTCTGTGAAGAGAATGGGATTCCAGGTTGGTCTTCATTCTTTTGCGCACCTGCTTTCTCAACATGTTATTTTTGTTCAACTAGTAATCTGGTTTATAGCAATTGTTACACTGCTCACCCACAGTTACGGTAGTCTAGTTAACTTGAACATTGCAAATATCTTGTTCTTTTGTTCTACATTCTTTTTACCATTTATGATATGTCCAAGTGATATACACCCATGCAGATATAGTTATCTACTAATATTTGGAGAATGGAGTGTCTTATAAATGGGCAGCGTGTAATTGATTCTGGAAGTGTTATAGCTTCATCTTTGTTAAAACACAACCCGATCAACCCGACCAACCCAAACGGTTTGGGTTGGGTTAGGTTGTACTTTTGATTGGGTTGGGTTGGGTTGTAAAATTTTCAAACCGCCTATATTGGGTTGATTAGTTGAAAAGCCTCTAACCCGATCAACCCAACCCGTGAGCACCCCTAGGAAACTTTGCCAATGGATAAGTTGGCAAAGTTGTACATAGATGAAATCGTCTCTAGACACGGGATACCCTTGTCGATAGTTTCTGATCGTGATAGCAGGTTTACGTCAAGATTTTGGGGAGCTTTGCATCAAGAGTTGGGTACGCGGGTGAATTTGAGCACGACATACCACCCGTAAACGGACGGACAAAGCGAAAGGATGATTCAAACGCTTGAAGACATGCTTAGATCATGTGTGATTGATTTTGGCAGTAGTTGGGATACCCATCTACCTTTGGTGGAATTTACGTACAACAATAGTTATCACTCTAGTCTCGGGATGACGCCATTTGAAGCTTTGTACGGACGAAAGTGTAGAACCCCCGTGTGTTGGCTAAAAGTGGGGGAGAAACAGTTTGTCGGCCCGGAAATTGTGAAAGAACGGACGACAAGGTCAAATCAATTCGAGAACGGTTAAAGGCGACAACAGATCGTCAAAAAAGTTACGCCGACAAAAAGAGAAGACCGGTAGAGTTTCAAGTGGTAGATCGTGTGATGCTAAAGGTGTCCCCTTGGAAGGGCTTGATTCGGTTTGGGAAGCGCGGGAAGCTAAGTCCCCGTTTCCTAGGACCGTTTACTATACTCGAACGCATCGGGATTCAAGCTTACAAATTGGATTTACCGCCGGAGATGGATGGGATTCACCCTACATTCCATGTGTGCTATTTACGGAAGTGCTTAGCGGAAGAAGAAAGCGTCATACCCTTGTCCGAGATTCGAGTGGAGGATAACCGTTGCATCGAAGAGCCCGAGTCCATTTTGGAAAAAGTAATCAAGAAGCTCCGACATAAAGAGGTAACATTGGTGAAACTTCAATGGAAGCACCACCGCGGCACCAATGTAACTTGGGAGGCGGAAGAAGACATGAGGCGTAGATACCCTCATCTGTTTAGTTAGTAGGATTTCGGGGACAAAATCATTTCCAAGTTAGGGAGGATTGTAACACTCCGAATTATGTATGGCTAAATAAGGAAAAGAAGGAAATAATTGGATTCTGTGTGGCACACGACCCGTGCTCCCTCCTTCACAAAAAATGCACGGGTCGTGTGTGAGGTCAGAAAGCCCAGTTCGGGATTAAATGAGATTTTCCCCAAATTTCACTCACTTCTCATTTTCTATCTTCAAGTATTCTCTCCCAAACCCTCCCTCTTCATTTACTTCATCTAGGGTTCCTCCAACTACCAATCCTCCACCATTTATTGCTAAAGTTAAGAGCATCCTCCAAGGTTTCGGTTTGGAAGCTTCACCACCATCTCCATCTTCATCTTCCCCAAGTGTCAAAAGCTTGATTTTTGGGTCTTCATCTCCTTCATTCTAGGATTTGGCTTTTCTCTAAGAAATCCCTAAGGTGAGTTCTTACACATTTTATCAAACTTTATACATGTCAAAAGGTGGATTTTGAATACCTAAATACCTCCCTTTTCATATATTTGATTTATGAGGCGTTTATCAAACTTTACTTTTGGGGATTTTAGGGTTTGTGATGATTTGGGGAAATGGAGATTTATACGTGTTAATAATGTTTTACTAGCTTACCAATACTTGGGATTTCACTTAAATGGATGACACTTACTATTGAAACTTATAGTTTTGGGAATATTGATTTTGTGGTTAACTGCTGATAAGTTTGCATATTAGCTAATGCCATATGATGGGGTTTGAAATGTAAAGAGTATCAATTATATTTGGACTAGTGATCTTTTGGTAAATAATGGAAATGGTTTTTGGTGGAAATCACCCTTCATATCATTATGCATATTAATCATCGTTGAGATTACTTGTTGGGCCTTATGCGCATTATTTGGTTAAATTGATGCCTTTGGGAGTCATGACCCCGTGTTTGGTTTATTATTGTTCCGGCGTGGGACTACTAGTTTTCCCCGTCGAGGCACGTTCGGCTTCGGATGTGGTATAAGTCCTTCGTGCTCAAGTACTACGATATTGGATGAGGAGCTCGACGTAGGAACCCCTCGGGGTTGAACTTGAGTTTCCGTGGGTGTACGTTTATAGCCACTGAGCCTGACATCCCTTGCGTGTACTTTATTTATGTATTGGCTTTACTGACTTATCGAATGACTTACTTTTGTGTTCCGTCATTTGTATTAGTAAGCGGGTCTCCCCCGTTAACCTAAGAGGTACTTGCTATATTTCAAAGAGCATTATTGTATCATTCTATTATTATCATTATACAAAAGAAATTATTTTACTCATCTTTACGTGATTATTTAAACTGCAAATGTTTGATCTCACTAGGCTTTAGCCTGACACTTTTTCTTAAAATGACATGTATAACAGGTCAGGTTTCCGGTGGGGTTCGTCGGGAATGAGTGGATGGCTTTTAGGCCAATAGCGGTCTTTTTGGGAGATGTGTAGACTGACATTTTGAATAGCGGGCTTACTTTTGGAAGAATATCAACACCCGATATTAATCTTTCTTATTTAAGTTAGATTATTAGGTTGTTAGTATATTCTTTATTTGATTAATTGTAATGGTTATAGCTTGTTTCCCCGTTCTATCGGGATGATACTTTGGGGTTGTTTACTACAGGTTTTTATATTCCCAGGTTTACCAAATTATAGCCGTCATATTGCAGAATTTTCGAATTTTTTTATTTCCGCTAAATTTAGGGTGTTACAGCTGGGCGATAGTGACCAGCGACTATGACAGTGGTCATAGTCGTGGGTCGGGGGTGGTCTCGGTACACCCCCGGCGAGATTGACCAAGTGAGAGTGACATGGGTATTGTCGCCCTGTCACAATCGCTAGAAGTGTATCGCGGGCAGGGAGGAGGCAGAGACTATGCCACCGTGACAGTGCCCAGGGCATTATCGCCGGGCACTGTCGCCGATGAACACTGGGAGTATATAAACTCCTTCCAGCCGGGTTTCTTGAATTCATTTCACATTTCTGCCTTAAGAACGTATCTAGAGAGTATTTTGGGCGATTTTCCTTCTTCAAAACCCTAACTCCATTAATTTCAAGTCTTGGGGTTGGTGGAACTTGGGTGGAGCATTTAAGGATTCATTTAAAGTTATTTAGTGGAGATCCTCGCTTTAACCTATCATTTCTTCAACTTCTTGAATCTTCAAGTTTTCTAGGGTTTTGCATAAACTCTAGATTGTGAGTTTTCTACTACTATTTTCAAATAAGATACATATCTTGTGTGCTTACTTGTTATTATTTCATATGTATGTAGAAATCTGATCATCTGATAATTTTGACCTAACAACTACTTTTGAGATTGTTGGAAATTTAGTTATGGCACTTCATGTGGACTTTGATGATGTTATCAATGATGTTATTTAAACTTGGTTACGTGGTTTTGGTGAGCCATGGGTATTATATTTGGACTTGTACATTTTAGAGTTTTGTACCTAAAATATGCTTGGAATTATATGAGATCTTATACATGTATCTTGTGGATATGGAATTATGTATAGAGATGAATATCGTACGTATATAGGATGAACCATGAGTAAGTGCTAGGAGGATGTAGTCTTAGGTGCCACCATGACGGTATGCACCTAAACCTCCGCCATTTGGAGTAATGCCTGGGAGGTAGTCTTCAAGTGTGTCGGGTCTTCGAGATGTTGCTCAGGCGAGTGAACATCAAGGTACATTGACTTGAGGTAAAACTCATTGGTGTGATGGGTCTCCCCCATTGGTTCCCTGATGGCCTTTAGTGACTAAAATGATATAAATATTCATACCATGTTTATAAAAGTTATGCCATGTTCTTGTACAACTCACTAGGCCCGTTTGGCCTAACACTTGTTGGTTTGATGTGTATATCAGGTTTGAGCGGCGCTACTACCAAGAAGGTTTAGCCGGCCTCTAGATGTGAGCTTGGGAGCATTTTTGGGATGCCATTTTTAGAAGATGATCACTTTTGGAAGTAGATGACAACAGACTGTAATCTTATTGTCAGGATCGAATTCTCAACAAGAATTATAAACACTCAGAAACAATATTAAAGAAGTTGCGGAAAAACACTTTAATATTCAATGAACAGAAAAACAGTATTAATCACAACTTGCAAACTTTACTTAATGATTCAAGTTACAAGCTTTTCACTCACAACCTCAATCTTGAAGAACAAGATCTTTCAAGACGAATTCTACTTCTCTAGAATTAGGAACGATGCCTTGAGGTTGATTCTCTCTCTCTAGAACAAAAACTCAGAATTATTCAATAAATCAAAATTGTATTCTATTCTATATATCATTGAATAATAAAAGATAATTACTAAACATAAAAAGATCTTCAAAATAATCTTCATAATTATCTTCAAGCTTTCCATGTTTATCTCCAGACGCGATCTCTTCAACATTATCTTCAAATTATCTCAGAAGCAGCATTAATCACCTTAGAAGCATTAACTGGGTCTTGGCAGTATTAACTACTAAGCAACACTAACCACTAGCAGTACTAACTAGCTAAGCAGTACTAACTTTGTTCAAGCAGCACTAACTTTGACTAGCAGTATTAATTCTACTAGAAGTAGTAATACCTAGCAGTATCAACTTTAAGATCATCTGGCAGTACTAACTCTAAACTAGCAGCATTAATGACTTGGTCACATCTTCAGTTCCCAACAATCTCCCCCTAACTTGACTTTTAGAAAGAGAAGTCAAGTTCTTCAGATGCTTCCAAAACTTTCATTGATTCACTCCAAGGTTAGGATCCAGTCCCATACTCTGATTGATAGTTCTCTGAATTAGATACTTTGCCATTTCTGAATTTGGTGCACAACCTAGCTTCTTATTTAACATGGCATGAAGCTTCAGACTTGTGTGATTGTAGACCCTATCCACCAAGTAATACTCCATGTGAAAAGTATCCATGACCAATTCATAGACTCCACTCCTTTCATACAAAGTCCATCCTCTAACAACTTCAAATACATCTCTGATGATATGCTTTACTGCTTCTGGATTGAATAACATACACAAATACTCCATAACCAGCTTCACAATTGGTAACCCTGGAGCTTTCAACTGATCTGCATGTAATTTCATACCAACTTCAAACATCTCTTCTAAATCAGATCTTGAACATTCTCTGACAATTTTATTCCATGTTGAAAACACATAATACTTCTCATCCTTTCTTTTCAACCTAATATACTCCTTACCATCCACCTCCATAGTATCCCAGTGGATAACTTCAGGAGGTTTGAATCCAACAGGTTCAGCTGTGATAGGCTTTGGAATTTTATCCATTACCACCATGTACATATTTACACCTGAACTCTGTGATACTTCCTGAGATTCAACTTTCTTTTCTTCATTCTTAGGTGCCTCTTCTTCTTCAGCAACCTTTTTCTCTTCTTCTACACTAGGCTTCTTGTCAACTTTCTTTCTTTTGGCCATCATCTTGGTTCTCTTCAGAATCCTTTGACTTTGCCCTATAGTAGCTTCCTTCTGCTTTTCTTCCTTAATCTCTGCCTTTTCTTTTGTTGGAGTTCCCTCTTCACTTTCAGGGAAGGGTTGATTAATGTTCACATCATGCCTCTCCTTGGCTTTCCTTTCAAACTCCACTCTAGCCTTTTCATTACTCTGCAGTTTTCCCATTTCTTTCTCATATAAGCCCTTGACTTGATCAAAAGTCATCTTTATAAACATTTCTTTCTTCACACCAATTGCACTCCTCAAGAAAGTTATCATCTTGTTTATTTCCTGAGTTGCAAGATAAGTTTGTGAAGGTCTTCTCTTCTTTGCACTTGATCTGGCCATCATAGCCTTTCTCATGCTGATTGCTCTTTGCTTTGCTTTCTCTGTTTCCATACCTTTCTGAAATGCTTCATTTAATTCATTTGCTAGTGCTCTGGCTATCTCTCTGTCTTTCTCAACCTGCTCTTTCTCTGCTTGATTTATCTCTTCTTGCAGTTTCTTGGCTAATGTTTCATCTGACTCAACCATCTTTTGCTTTTTGGTTGGTTGATCAAATTCTATCATCTTTTCTTTCCCTTTTCTCTTTGCATCTGCAGCCATGTCTTTCTTTTCTGTTCTCTTTTCTCCCCCTTCATTTATGACCACTCCCTTTGCTTTGGGAGTGTCATTCTTTGCTTTTACAAGCATCTCTGCTACTTCAACCTCTTCAGGTGTTAACCCTGTTACTGCTGCTTGTGTAGTTTCAGCAGCACTAACAGTTTCTGCTGCTGCTTTTGGCTCAGCAGTAGTAACAGTTTCTGCTGCTGGGGTTGTTACTGCTGCTGGTGTTGTTTCTGCTGCTTTGCCAATTTATGTTTCTATCACACCTTCAGCTTGTTCTTCAGCCCTCTCTTCAACAAACTCTCCCATTGCTTCAACATTCTCCCCCTCATTCTATTGATCCATCTTTTCTGAGCTTGAACTCTCCCCCTTTTTGGAAGCATTCTCCTCCTCCTTTTTGTTTGCCCCCTTTCTCCTCCTTAGAACAAATTGCTTTCTTCTTTTCCTGGCAATGAGCTTTCCCACCAATTGCCTGAGTTTTGAAATCTGCTCTTGTTGGGAGATGACCACTTGTTGCAATGCCTTGATTTCCTTTCCTTGATTAATCACATCAACATTGATGTTGGCTATTGCTTCCAACAATTCCAAGTTAGTATAGCTATCCTCACCTTCTTTAGGTGTTTTACCCACCCTTGAAGGATCATTGAAATCTTTTGCCATCAATTCATCAGTTTCAGTTCTGTCCTCACCCTTTTTGGATGTTTTGCCCATCCTTGAGGGATCCTTGGATCTTTTAGTAGTGGCCTTCTGCCTAGCAGAAGCACCAACTACCCCCTTGGTTTCTTGGCGCCGGGGTCCTTTGGTTGATTTCTCACCCAAAGTTGCCATGGGGAAGGTCTTAGAGATGTTACCACTGTCCTTCTCTGTGCTAGCAGAAGTAGTGGCAGCCTTCTCACCCATATGCTCATTCATCTCCTTAGAGAGCACCTCCTCAGGGTTGGAAGACACCCTAGTGGTTTTCCTTTGGATATTCTCTATTGGAGAATGCTCCAATAGAGGGCTTTGAGGCTCTTGGTTAATAGTAGGTACAACAAGGGAAGGAGCCTTGTGTACCTTTCTCTTGAAATAAGTCTTGGATATCATAGGAGTGGGTTTAGCAGCAAAGGACTGAGGAAAAGTTTGAGAGAGGGAAGGTTGGGATTGGCTCTCAGTGGGTTGGTCTAATGAGGGCCTTGACCCTGAGGCCATAACTTCTTGTGGTTGGGACACCACCATCATTGTTGAGAACAATGGGGTGTCAACTCCTTCCGAGTCCCTAGCAGATCTTCTCATGTTTGATATAAGACCTTGCCTTTAGGGGGTTTAGGTACATATACCTCAGCAAAGTGAGGTATATCCGTCAATGCATTGGTTATAACTGTCTGTACAAACCTGGGATACATGAAGAAACTCTTCTTGTTGTCCAGGTTTGAGACAAGATCATTGAAGATCATCAGAGAAAAGTTATATTTTCGAGCAGTGGATAAGCATACCAAAGCATAGGCAATGGTACTGCTAAATTAGCTCCAGCCAGTAGTTTTCTTGGAAATACAGTGCATCAGGGTATGAACAAAGAACCTCCATTGGGGTGAAAATTGAGCTTTGAAAAACTTGAAAATCCCCAATTGGCCTTCATACCACATTCTGGTGAGGTTTGAAAACAAATCCTCATTTGGAATAGAAGATATACCTGAAGCATCGTCTAGACGTAGACAGATGTGAATGGTCTCCTCAGTAACTGTCAAGGGTTTGTCACAAACCCTTGTTTTGATGCACGGCACTCCGTTTTCAGTGCTAGTAGTGGCATTGGCCCAGAATTGCCTTTGATGCTCTATGTAGATGGTAGGAGACACAGTGAGAGCATGAGCAATGTGGCTTGACCTCAGAAAATCGACTATCTGGTAAAAACCTTCGGCTTGTTTTGGCTTTTGTAGCATGGCTATCTCGTTGTGCTCATCAATAAACACCATTGAAGCCATCTGTACGCAAGGATTCTTGACTAGCGAGCACTGGATACTTGAGATAAAAGAGTGAGAGAGAAGATGAACAATAGACAAAGAGTCGTTATAATCTTTTAGGCGGGGAAAGGGTATTTATAGCTTGTGAATTATAAGCAGTATTAACCCACAAAATTTAGTGAAAGCAGTATTAACAGTGAGCAGTATTAACTGAGAGCAGTATTAACTGAGAGCAGTATTAACTGAGAGCAGTATTAACTGAGAGCAGTATTAACTGAAAGCAGTATTAACTGAACACTGGCATTAGTAAAATTGTACTAGCAGTACTAAAACTGTACTGGCAGTATTAACCATACTTACACTTTTAAGCTTGTGAGGAACTGAGTACTGCTATACATTTCCTGAGAAAGAAGATTAGTAACACCAAGCATAAACTATATACAGGTATTGAACCACTTTTTAAGTAAGAGCTTATTCAGAGTTGATCATTCCCACACTTGTTACCAAGAAAGTGAATCTACCCACATCAAAGGCTTTGGTGAATAGATCAGCAAACTGGTTATCAGTATGAACTTTTACAACTTGAATAAGCTTCTTTTCATTGCAGTCTCTTATAAAGTGATACCTGATCTCAATGTGCTTTGTCTTTGAGTGCTTGACAGGATTATTAACAATGCTAATAGCACTGCTATTATCAATAAAGATTGGTGTGTGTAGAAAGGTTACCCCATAGTCCAGCATTTGATTCTGAATCCATAAGACTTGAGAACAGCAACTTGCAGCTGCTATGTACTCTGCTTCTGTTGTAGATGTGGACACTGTGGTTTGTTTCTTGCACTGCCATGATACTAGTCTTGCACCCAAAAACTGGCATCCTCCAGAAGTAGATTTTCTGTCCAAGTTTGCTCCACCTAGGTCACTGTCTGAGTATGCAAGTAGGTCAAATGATGAGTCATGAGGATACCAAAGTCCCAATCTAGGTTGCCCTTTGAGATATCTGAATATCCTCTTAACAGCTTGATAGTGTGATTGCTTTGGCCTAACTTGAAATCTTGCACACACACAGACTGGAAACATTATATCTGGCCTAGAGGCTGTAAGGTACATGAGAGAGCCAATCATGGATCTATAGTGATGAACATCCATATCCTCCCCCCTCAATATCTGCTGTTATCTGCTTGTGTGTCTCCATAGGTGTGCTGGCAGGCTTTGAGTCTGAGAAACCAAACTTGGTTAGAATGTCCTGCACATACTTGGACTGACAGATAAATATACCATCTGACTTCTGTTGGACTTGGAGTCCAAGGAAGAAAGTAAGTTCCCCCATGGAACTCATTTTGAACCTTTGATGCATTAGGTCCTCAAACTCCTTGCACATATTGTCTCTTGTGGATCCAAAGATGATATCATCCACATAGATTTGGACCAGCAAGATGTCCTTCTTCTTTCTCTTGATGAACAGAGTCTTATCAATGACTCCTCTTTCAAATCCATTTTCCAAGAGATAGGATGACAGAGTGTCATACCATGCTCTTGGTGCTTGATGTAGTCCATAAAGTGCTTTCTTCAGTTTGTATACTCTGTCTGGATAGCTTGGGTTTTCAAACCCTGGTGGTTGACAGACATATACTTCTTCTTCAATTGAGCCATATAGAAATGCACTTTTTACATCCATTTGATAGACTTTGAACTTCATATAAGAAGCATAGGCCAGGAACAATCTAATTGCTTCTATCCTAGCCACTGGTGCAAATACTTCTTCATAATCTATTCCTTCTTATTGTGTATACCCTTGTACCACCAACCTTGCTTTGTTCTTTATTACTATTCCTCTCTCATCTCTCTTATTCTTGAAGACCCATTTTGTACCTATTGCTCTTTGACCTTTAGGAAGGTCTACCAGATCCCAAACATCTTGCAGTTTGAATTGTAGCAGCTCTTCTTGCATGGCTTCTATCCAACTGGAATCTTTCATAGCATCATAAGCCTTCTTAGGCTCAAGCTGAGATAGAAAGCAAGAAAGCATTGTATGTTGTTGGTCTTGCATATCTTGCAGTCTGCTTTGATTTCTAGTCATCATAGGAGAAGAGATATCTCCTATTACCAGCTGAGGAGGATGATTCTTTTGTGTTCTTGTTTGATGACTAGGTTCTTCATTGAGTCCCACCTCTAGATTGGAGTCATTCAATTCAACTGGGGTGATTTCAGCAGCTACTTCTGGCTCTTTATTTTCTTGACTCTCCTCATCTCTTCTTTCTTCTTCACTCTGATTTGGTTCAGTAGATGGCTCCTTTTCACAATCTTCAACATGATCCACTGTAGGTATGGGAAAAATCACAGACTGGGGTATGATGTTGTGTTATTGTGTAAATCCTGAATCTGAGCTTCCTGATCCTGCATTATTATCACTACTGAGACCCAAAGAGTTAGTTAGTGAATCAATGTCAAACAACCACTGAGGACCTGAACCAATTGGATTTGGTGTATTCTCATTGCATTTGACATTGTCACTTTCTTCAATTATTCTAGAAGAAGAGTTAAAAACTCTGTAAGCCTTACTCTGAGATGAATACCCAATAAGAAAGCCATCATCTGCTTTGCTATCAAACTTTCCTAAGTGAGATTTGGTATTGAGAATTGTACAAGGACACCCAAAAGGTTTGAAAAATCCAATAAAGGGTTTTCTTTTATTTAAAAGCTCATAAGGTGCCTTGTTTTTAGGCTTGACTACTAGTACTCTGTTTTGGACATAGCAGGCAGTGTTAACTGCTTCAGCCCAGAAAGTAATTGGCAGTTTTGAATCAACCAACAGAGATCTAGCAGCCTCTATTAGTATCCTATTCCTCCTCTCAGCAACTCCATTCTGTTGAGGAGTCCTAGGGGCACTATATTGTCTCTCAATGCCTTTTTCTTCACAAAAGGTGTTTAGATCAAGATTTTTAAATTCAGTTCTATTGTCTGATCTAATGACTTTTACTTTTTGATTTGTTTGGTTTTCAATTCTTAGGATAAAAGATTTGATCAGTCCACTTGTCTCATCCTTAGTCCTTAGAAAATATACCCAAGTAAATCTAGAGTAATCATCAACAATAACTAAGCAGTATGATTTCTTGCCTATACTCATAACATTTGTAGGACCAAACAGATCCATATGTAATAACTGGAGACAAGAAGAAATTGTATTTAACTCTTTGGACTTATGAGAAGTTTTATGCTGTTTGCCTTTAAGACAAGCAACACAATGATCATCACATGAAAAGACTTTTGATGGTAAACCTCTTACAAGGTTGTTTTTAACAAGTTTGTTCATTGTCTTGAAATTCATGTGACACATCCTTCTGTGCCAAAGAGAGGATTCATCCACAGAAGCTTTTGAAACAAGACAGTTCAGGGATGAATCACTTGAAACATTGTCCATATCGAGACAATAAATATTGTCCTTTCTTGGAGTTCTAAGTAGTATCATGCTTTCATCAACTACCTTGAATCCTGGAGCAAGGATCATACATTCTGTATTGGTAAATAATATACTATGTTGTTTGTCATAAACCTGTGATACACTTAACAGGTTGTACTTTAACTAATCAACATAGTAGACATCCTCAAATGTCATCTTACCTTTTGTAACATTACCTTTCCCACTTATTTTTCCACCTGCAAGATTGTCTCCAAATGCAACATGTCCTCCATTGATATGCTTGAAATCCTGAAGGCATGACATGTTGCCTGTCATGTGCCTAGAGCAACCACTATCAACATGTCAGATGCTCTTCCCCTTGAGCTGTTGGTTGCCCTGCACATAAGATAAATCAGTTAGTATTGATTAGGAACCCAAGCCAAAGTGGTCTTGGGTACCCCTTTCTCATCAAAATATTTACATTCCTTCTTGACAAGATTTTTAAACTTTGACTCCTCATTGCTGGAGTACTTTGTCACAATAATGGGTTTGGATGCATATTTGCTAGAAGCAGTACTGGTTTTAGAAGTACTAACTGCATTAGCAGCACTTGCATGCTTAGCAGTACTAACCTTGTTAGAAGTAGTAATTGTGTTAGCAGTAGTAACCTTTGAAGAAGTACTAACAGTGTTAGAAGCATTAATATTCTCAGCAGTACTAACACTGGTAGCAACAGTATTGCTTCTGGCAGCACTATCCCTCTCAGCAGTACTATTTGACGTAGCAGTACTAATAGTTTTAGTGCTTCTAGGCACCCAGATTTTAATACTCTCTTTTAAAACCTTTTTCTTCATGTGGCCTTTGGTTTCAACAGATTTCTTAGCCACATGTTTATTTCCATCCTTCCTATAACCAACAGGTTTTTGCACAAATCTTTGAAAGTTCATCTTTTGGTTAATAGGGTTAAAGAAACAGTGCTTATCCAAATGATTCAACTTGCCACATATGAAACAAGGTTTTGGTCTGATTATTTTACTCAGTTCAACTCCTTGTTTCTGAGCCCATTGATTATTCCAGTTTCTTTGATTACCTCTCTTTGTACCAGAATTTAGGCTCTCAGTTTTATTGCAAGCACACTGTTTACAAGGGCCAGGATTCACAACAGTGGTCTGTTTGTAATGGACCTTGTTGGCCTTTCCTTTGGTCTTCTCTATCTCTTTAGACTTGACCCAGATCCTTCCACCACCCTTATTGGTAACAATGTTGTTTTCTAAGGGTATCTTTTTACTCAGAACATTGTTCCTATTCTCACTGGCTTCTTTCTCAGTCATATCCTCAACAACCACCTCAACCAAAGGATCTATCTTAAATGCTTTCTCAGTCAAGTCTTTTATCTCCTTGGTCTCTAACAAGTCTGATGTAGGAGGGATGTAGTTGTTGTTGTAAGGAGGGGGTGTGTTGTTGTATCCAACATCAAGCTTCATCTTATCATGAATCTGAGCCTTTAGAAGAGAATCCATTGCTTTTGAAGCATATGAAAACTTTTCTACATCAAGCTTAATCTTAGCTAGTTCTTCTTTCAACTTATCATTCTCTTCTTTGGACTTAGACAGTTTGGTTTCTAACTCATTCTTTTCCCACTTCCAGTAGTTTGTGTCATAAGAGTGTTGAAGTTCATTGGCTTGGAAGCCTTTAATTTGTTCTTCAAACCTCTCAACTATCAACACATAATCTCTTCTGTCCTTTTCTAATCTTTTGAGGTCATCACACATGTTTTGGTTGTGATCCCTGTACCTTTTGACAGTGTCTATGCAAGATTGAGTACAAAGATTAGAAATTACCTCAGAGGGGAGATCAGACACCTCTGCCATAAGAGCTTGATTCTGAATGGCTTCCTCAGCTTGGTCACTCCAGTCAAACCCCATTCCTTGTTGAGAAACAAGGGCTTGAGCAGAGTTCTTGATTTGATTGTAGCCTCCATTCTGAGCTTGTTGGTGGTTGTTATTTGGCACACCACTTCTGCACTCTCTAGCAAAGTGTCCTTTCATGTGGCACTTATAGCATTCTACCTTTGTCTTGTCAAAACCAGCTCCATCTTCTCTTCTTTGAGAGAAGTTGTTCCTCCCAGTTCTTTTAATAAACTTCTTCACCCTCATAGATAACATGGCCATCTGCCATTTAATGTCCATCTCCTCCAGATCATCAGGGTGAAGTTGTTCCAGATCATCATTAATCAAGGAGTTGTTGCTGTGACTGGCCAAAAAGGCTTCAAAAACAGTTTTAGTGCCTTTTTCAGAATTCACTCCACTAGCAGCACTAACTGCTTCAGGGTTGACAGTAGTATCAGTGGATGCTGATAGAAGTGCAGCATTATGAATATACCCAGTGGGCTTCTTCTTAGCTTCTACCTCAGATTCAAAAACTCTTAGATCATTATACAGATCATCTAGTTCCTTCACTTCCAGATTGTCACTCTGTCTATATGAAACAGTGTACATAGTCCATTCATCCCCAAGAGATCTGAGGAACTTCCTGTTGATATCATCTTGCTCCATCTTCACTCCAACAGTAGCCAGTTCACCAATAAGCTTGTTGAACCTGTCAAAAGTTTGAGTCATAGACTCATTCTTTGAAGAAGTGAAGTTCTCATACTGCTGCTTCAGAACATCCCTTTGATTCCTTTTGGTGCTCTTAGTTCCAACAAATATTTTCTCTAGAGCATTCCAGAGAATCTGAGCATCAGTGCAGTTGCAGAATTGATGCTGATATTCATTGGGGATGGCCAAGAGCAGAGTGCTCAAGGCCTTCATCTCTATCTGCCTGATCTTCCTCTCACCATCTGTCTTTGGTGGAGGTCTTTTCCCATCTGGTCCAATCTGACCTTCAGTAGAGGGGTCATTCTCAATGACATCCCACATTGAGTAGTCAGTGAGGAGAATGTATTGCCTGATTTTGATCTTCCACATGTCAAACTCATTAGGTTTGAGCATTGGAACCTTAGAGACAAGAGTACTGTTTGATTCTGCAAAGTTTTCCATGATGAATGAATGATTGTTTCTGAGAAAACAGGCTCTGATACCACTTGTCAAGATCGAATTCTCAACAAGAATTATAAACACTCAGAAACAATATTAAAGAAGTTGCGGAAAAACACTTTAATATTCAATGAACAGAAAAACAACTTGCAAACTTTACTTAATGATTCAAGTTACAAGCTTTTCACTCACAACCTCAATCTTGAAGAACAGGCTCTTTCAAGACGAATTCTACTTCTCTAGAATTAGGAACGATGCCTTGAGGTTGATTCTCTCTCTCTAGAACAAAAACTCAGAATTATTCAATAAATCAAAATTGTATTCTATTCTATATATCATTGAATAATAAAAGATAATTACTAAACATAAAAAGATCTTCAAAATAATGTTCATAATTATCTTCAAGCTTTCCATGTTTATCTCCAGACGCGATCTCTTCAACATTATCTTCAAATTATCTCAGAAGCAACATTAATCACCTTAGAAGCATTAACTGAGTCTTGGCAGTATTAACTACTAAGCAGCACTAACCACTAGCAGTACTAACTAGCTAAGCAGTACTAACTTTGTTCAAGCAGCACTAACTTTAACTAGCAATATTAATTCTACTAGAAGTAATAATACCTAGCAGTATCAACTTTAAGATCATCTGCCAGTACTAACTCTAAACTAGCAGCATTAATGACTTGGTCACATCTTCAGTTCCCAACACTTATTTGTAGTTAGATTTTAGATTAGGAGGTTGTCATTATCATTGCTTCTTATTACAAACTTGTAATTAACAGGCATTTATTGTTCCTTTTTGGATGAGCTCATACTTTGGCATTTATATGATTACCACATTTCCATTTTCCGGAAATTTTTGTTTGTCCCATTTTTGGGGTGTTACAAGTTGGTATCAGAGCTCTAGTTTAAGTGAACTAGGTGTCGAATCTAGTATACCTAGACTGGTTGTGTTTATAGGATCACTGTCCACATGGGTAGAACATTCTTAGGTGGGGAGAATATTAGGATTACGGAATTTCATTGATTGAAACTTATGATGATGACAACGAGGGTTCTTATGTAAAATACGTTCGCAATCTCACTTGGCCAGTGTTGTTCTGTATTTACGATTACGTGAGCATGTTCGGAATTGTTATTATGATGATTAATCATTGTAGTAGTACGTATTGAACCGTTTATCTTTCAAAGGATTAACCGGTATGACCTTTATCATGTGTGATAGTTCACAATGGTAAACACGCGGAACATGCTCCAAAATCCACGGGATGGTCACATTGAAGATGAATCTACCGCCGATCAACCTCCTCTGGTAACAACTACTGAAAGGCCACCCGTAACCGATGTCTTGGGCGGAGGACCAGAACAAGTTTCGAGGGTAAATCACGAGTCCGGTCAACCGTTTGTGGAAGAGGTGGCCATAGAGACAAGGATCCGAGATAACATGATGCAAGCCATGACTTCGGCCATGGCACAACAACAAGAATTTTTCTTGAAACTATTAGAGGACCGTGATGCCAGTCACCGAAGAACCGAGGCAATGGCGTAGAATGCCATGAATGGGTCCGGTGGCGGACCTGTAGTCGTCGGAACTAAGGATCATGCAGTTAGGACCGAGAAGAAGAAGGATGGGGGTTGCTCCTTCAAGACTTTTCTATGCTGTCGGGATCCAGAATTCTCCGGGACGACTGACCCGCTAGCATGCATGAAATGGATCCAAGACATAGAAATGGCGTTCGAGTCAAGTGAATGCGCGGACTCTCAGCGAGTCAAATTTGCGTCCCAACTGCTAAGACGGGATGTGTTGAGCTGGAGGAACGTTACTCGATGGGCGCTTACACCGGAGGTTTTGGCCAAACTCACTTGGCCAACCTTCAAGAAGAAGTTAATGGAGAAATATTGCACTGAGAAGGCACTTGACAAAATCGAAGACGATTTCCGAAATCTGAATAAGGGCAACCTAACTATTGTCGACTACGCTAAGCAATTCATGGATAAACTTAGCCTAGTCGAGCACTTGGCAACTGATGACGGGTCTAAGATAAAGGCGTTTGTGAAGAGATTACCGGCGGAAATGAAGACGGGCATGAGGAACGCTCAAAAGACTACCTTGCAAGAAGTGATCGAGGCTTCTCATCTAGTAGAGGACGACATACTATAAGAGAGAGGAGAAGAAGCAATAAGGTGAGAAGCGGAAGTGGGAGGGGCCAATTGGGCCCGCCCGACCTTCCAAACCCTTTAACGGGGGGAGAAACACTGATCCGCGACGAGAGGCAAGATGGTGCCCCAAGTTCAAGAGCAAACACTTCGGGCCTTGCAATCCGAAACCGTTTTCTGGAGCAATGAAATGTTTCAAGTGTGGGCGAAAGGACCACATGAGTCAGGATTGTCCCTCACGGGGAGTTTGTTATGAGTGCCGGGAACCGGGGCACATCAAGAGGAATTGCCCTAAGTTAGCTAAGGGCAACCAAGGGGTTTTGATCGGAGCAACGCCGAAGAAAGAAGTTCAACCGAAGGCGCCAAGTCGGGCTTTCCAAATGACGGCATATGAGGCGAGAGAGACGGCGGACGTAGTGTCGGATACGTTTCTAGTGAACTCTCTACCTACCCGTGTTTTATTCGATTCTGGTGCAAACCGATCTTTCGTGTCCACCTCGTTTTGCAAGAATTTCACCACTCCTTTTAGTTTGTTGAATGATGCTCTAGTGGTAGAGGTAGCCAATGGGGAACATATGGTAGTCCGGGAATGCTATGTCGGGTGTACCTTAGAATTAGATGGGGAATCCTTTGCTATAGATTTGTTACCGGCCAATATCGGAGGGTTTTACGTAATCGTGGGAATGGATTGGCTAGATAAGCACGATATCGATATATTTTGCTCTAAGAAATTAATTCGGGTACCCTTGCCTAAGGGTGGTGAGGTAATAATCTACGGAGAGAAGAACCGAAAGACCAACATGATTATCTCGTCACTCAAAGCACACAAGAGCCTAGCCAAAGGATGTGTTTCGTATTTAGCCTACGTGATCGATGCGAAGTTAGAAAAGAAGAAATTGGAAGATGTGGATGTAGTGTGCGACTATCCGGATGTCTTTTCGGAGGATCTACACGAACTTCCACCGGAACGACAAGTAGAGTTCCACATCGACCTCACTCCGGGAGCAGCTGCAATTGCTCGTGCTCCCTATCGTCTAGCGCCGACGGAAATGCAAGAGATGATGACGCAACTTCAAGAACTTCTCGAGAAAGGATTCATACGACCGAGTTCGTAGCCTTGGGGAGCTCCGGTTTTATTTGTGAAGAAGAAGGATGGGCCTATGTGGATGTGCATCGACTACCGCGAACTCAACAAGGTCACCGTGAAGAATAAGTATCCACTTCCTCGGATCGACGACCTCTTCAATCAACCTCAAGGAGCGGGATGTTTCTCGAAAATGGATTTACGATCCGGTTATCATCAAGTGCGAGTAAAGGAGAGCGACATTCCGAAGACGACATTCCGGACTAGATACGGTCACTATGGGTTCTTAGTCATGCCATTCAGATTGACTAATGCTCCAACCGTATTTATGGACTTGATGAACCGGGTATGTCGACCCTTATTAGACGAGTCGGTCATAGTCTTTATTGACGACATTCTTATCTACTCTCGGGACGAGATGGAGCATCGACAATATTTGCGGGAGGTCTTGGAAATTCTTCGAAAAGAGAAGTTGTTTGCGAAGTTTTCAAAATGTGAGTTTTGGCTCCAAGAAGTCTAATTCTTGGTCCATGTTGTATCAAGAGACGGGGTGAAGGTGGATCCGGTGAAGATAGAGGCGATGATGAATTGGGAGCCACCGACGAGTCCAACGAAGATAAGAAGTTTCTTGGGTTTGGCCGGTTACTACCGACGGTTTATTCAAGACTTTTCGAAGATCGCGTCTCCACTCACATCATTGACGAGGAAGAACGTTAAATTATTATGGACCGAAACGCAAGAGAAAGCCTTCCGAACCCTACAAAAGAAGTTATGCGAAGCACCGATCCTATCCTTACCCGAAGGATCCGAAGACTTTGTGGTTTACAGCGACGCATCTAAGTTGGGGCTAGGGTGCGTATTGATGCAAAGGGGAAAGGTAATAGTGTTTGCATTGCGACAACTCAAGGACCACGAGAAGAATTACCCTACGCACGATTTGGAGTTAGCGGCGGTGATGTTTAGCGGCGGTGATGTTCGCTTTGAAGCTATGACGACACTACCTCTATGGGATGAAATGTACTTTTTTCACCGACCACAAAAGTTTAAAGTACATCTTCGACCAAAAGGACCTCAACATGCGGCAACGGCGGTGGTTAGAGCTCTTGAAGGATTACGACTCTGAGTTGTTGTACCATCCGGGTAAAGCCAATGTAGTGGCGGATGCTATAAGCCGAAAGAATTACGGAAGGGAAATCAAACTGACTCTAACTAGGATTGACGTAATATCAAACTTAGTGGAGGACATCAAGAGAAGTCAAGCGAAGGCACTTCGGGAAGAAAACCTCAAATAAGAAATCATGGTGAAGCAACGGGAAGCGCTAACAGAAGACAGTCGTGGCCTTAAGCTTTTCCAAGGAAGAATTTGGGTATCAAAGATAGGGGAAACCGTGAGTTGCTTTTGGCGGAGGCGCACAAGTCCAAGTACTCTATACATCCCTGTAGCACCAAGATGTATAGAGATTTAAAATTGCACTATTGGTGGCCGGTGATGAAGCTCGATGTAGCCAATTATGTGGAAAGGTGCGTCACATGCCTTCAAGTTAAAGCGGAGCATCAAAAACCCTACGAGAGCTTGCAACCGTTAACCATTCCGGAGTGGAAGTGGGAACACATCACGATGGACTTCGTCACCAAACTACCGAAGACCTTGAAAGGACATGACACTATTTGGGTGGTGGTGGATAGGCTTACCAATAGTACGCATTTCTTGGCAATGCGGGAGACGTTACCGATGGACAAACTTGCTAAGCTCTATATCGATGAAGTGGTGTCACGTCACGACGTTCCGCTATCCATAGTCTCGGACATAGATAGTCGGTTTACTTCCAAGTTTTGGGATGGATTACAAAGAGAGTTGGACACGAAGGTCAAGTTGAGCACGACTTATCATCCTCAAACCGACGGGCAAAGTGAGAGGACGATCCAAACTCTCGAGGACATGCTTTGGTCATGCGTCATAGACTTTGGAGGGACTTGGCATTCACACTTGTTGTTGGTGGAATTCACGTACAATAACAGTTATCATTCGAGCATCGGAATGACACCCTTTGAAGCACTTTACGGACGGAAGTGTAGGACCCCAGTTTGCTGGCTCGAGGTCGAAGAGAAGTAATTTGCGGGACCGAAAATTGTACAAGCAACGGCGGATAAGGTGAAAGGTATTCGAGAGCGGTTGAAGGCGGCTCAAGACCGGCAAAAGAGTTATGCGGACAAAAAGCAAAAAGACCGGTTGAGTTCCAAGTGGGGGAACGGGTTATGTTGAAGGTGTCGCCTTGTAAGGGGATCATCCGTTTCGAGAAGAGCGGAAAACTTAGTCCCCGTTTCCTTGTGCCCTTTACTATATTGGAGAAAGTGGGACTTCAAGCTTATTGATTGGACTTGCCACCGAAAATGGACGGAATCCACCCCACATTTCATGTTTGCTACCTTCGTAAGTATCTATCCGAAGAGGAAAGTGTTATCCCATTGACAGAAATTCGGGTGGACAATGGTAACCGATGTGTAGAAGAACCGGAAGCCATACTAGAGTCAAAGACGAAGAAACTGAGGCATAAGGAGGTGACTATGGTAAAGGTTCAATAGAAGCATCATCGGGGTACCAACGTAACATGGGAGTCTGAGGAAGACATGAAGAAGAGATACCCTCGCTTATTTAGTGAATAAGATTTCGGGGACGAAATCCTTATTAGGTGGGGAGGATTGTAACACCCGAAAGTTTAAGGTAAGTATTTATAAATTCTAAAGTATTTTATTTCCTTTAAGCTTTGGGATTTTTGTATTTGGATAGAAAATTGTTGGTGTGTTATCTTATATTCTTATATCTTGAGTTCCTATGCTTTTACTATATCGAAATCAGAAGTTTTGGGGGTTGGGCGATAGTGACCAGCAACTATGACAGTGGTCATAGTCGGGTGGCAATGTTGCGGGCCGGGGGGTGGTCTCGGTACACCCCCGGCGAGATTGACCAAGCGAGAGTGACATGGGCATTGTCGCCCTGTCACAATCGGTGGAAGTGTACCGTGGGCAGGGAGGAGGCAGCGACTATGCCACCGCGACAGTGCCCAGGGCATTGTCGCCAGGCACTGTCGCCGACGAACACTAGGAGTATAAAAACTCCTTCCAGCCGGGTTTCTTGAATTCATTTCACATTTTTGCCTTAAGAACGTATCTAAAGAGTATTTTGGGCGATTTTCCTTCTTCAAAACCCTAACTCCATTAATTTCAAGTCTTGGGGTTGGTGGAACTTAGGTGGAGCATTTAAGGATTCATTTAAAGCTATTTAGTGGAGATCCTCGCTTCAACCTATCATTTCTTCAACTTCTTGAATCATCAAGTTTTCTAGGGTTTTGCATAAACTCTATATTATAAGTTTTCTACTACTATTTTCAAATGAGATACATATCTTGTGTGCTTACTTGTTAGTATTTCATATGTATGTAGAAATCTGATCATATTATAAGTTTGACCTAACTGCTACTTTTAAGATTGTTGGAAATTTAGTTATGGCACTTCATGTGGACTTTGATGATGTTATCAATGATGTTATTTAAACTTGGTTACGTGGTTTTGGTGAGCCATGGGTATTATATTTGGACTTGTACATTTTAGAGTTTTGTACCTAAAATATGCTTGGAATTATATGAGATCTTATACATGTATCTTGTGGATATGGAATTATGTATAGAGATGAATATCGTACGTATATAGGATGAACCATGAGTAAGTGCTAGGAGGATGTAGTCTTAGGTGCCACCATGACGGTATGTACCTAGACCTCCGCCATTTGGAGTAATACCTGGGAGGTAGTCTTCAAGTGTGCCGGGCCTTCGAGATGTTGCTCAGGCGAGTGAACATCAAGGTACATTGACTTGAGGTAAAACTCATTGGTGTGATGGGTCTCCCCCATTGGTTCCCTGATGGCCTTTAGTGACTAAAATGATATAAATGTTCATACCATGTTTATAAATGTTATGTCATGTTCTTGTACAATTCACTAGGCCCGTTTGGCCTAACACTTGTTGGTTTGATGTGTATCTCAGGTTCGAGCGGCGCTACCGCCAAGAAGGTTTAGCCGGCCTCTAGATGTGAGCTTGGGAGTATTTTTGGGATGCCATTTTTAGAAGATGCTCACTTTTGGATGTAGATGACAACTGACTGTAATCTTATTTCTAGTTAGATTTTAGATTAGGAGGTTGTCATTTATCATTGCTTCTTATTACAAACTTGTAATTAACAAGCATTTATTGTTCCTTTTTGGATGAGCTCATGCTTTGGCATTTATGTGATTACTTCATTTCCATTTTCCAGAAATTTTTGTTTGTCCCATTTTTGGGGTGTTACATCATGTGTGTGAAGGTTGTGCTTTTGGTAAGCAAACATGAAGAACGTTTCTTGTAAGACAAGCAAAAAGAGCTCAACAAAGACTTGAACTGGTACATGCTGACATATGTGGCCCAATGAAGACTGAATCTTACGGAGGAAGTAGGTATTTCTACTTTTTATTAATAACTATTCAAGGATGAGTTGGGTTTGTTTTCTCACATACAAGTCAGAAGCTTTTTAATGGTTCAAGAAATGTAAAGCCCTAACAGAAAAACAATGCAATGGGAAGCTGAAAACCTTAAGGACGGACAGAGGTAGTGAAATTCTTTCTAAAGAATTCAACGATTTTTTAATGAAGAAGGAATCAAAAGAGAGCTCACAACTCCTTATACCCCCAAACAGAATGGTATAGTCGAGCGGAAGAACCGGACTATAGTTGAAATGGCCAGATCATTGCTCAAGTTCAGAAACGTGCAAGAAGAATTTTGGGTAGAAGCATTGGCAACTGCAGTGTATCTGATCATCCTATCCCCCACAGAAGCCGTGTGGAATGTCACACTGTATGAAGCTTGGTATGAATTTGTAACACTCTAGACTCCAAAATTTTCACTCTAGAACATTTTGTGGCATGTGGAATATTTAGATAAAAGTAAGTTAGAACTGGTTACGATTATTTGGATGTTTACCATATTTGTGATCGATTATTTTAGCTAGAATGCTCATCATTGGACTCTCGTTTATATCTTTAAGAACCACCTAAGACCGAACCAAGTCAAGAGGATTGATTCGAGAAACAAAACTGCAAAAGTCAGCCTTTGGATCGCCGGCGCGACAATGCCCGACGATTGTGACATGAGTCACTATCGTAATGGCAAAGTCGCGGGACCTCAACCCCTCTCGGTACACCGTGGGCGACGATGCTCGACGATTATGCCCGGGTCACTATCGTGTGTCATTCTCGCGGAATGCGTACTGTGGGCTATGGAACGCGGGCGACAGTGCCCCGCGATTGTGCCCTGGGCACTGTCGCGGTGTCATAGTCGCCGATACCCCACCCGCCTTGAAAACGGGATTTGAACCATTTTGAACTATTTTTCACATTGGGAGCTCGTTTTTTGGCGATTTTCCGCAGGCTCTAGGGTAAGACTTCAAAACCTAACTCCTCTCCTCATTTATTGTGTTTTAGGGGTTCTCTAGAGGCATTTATGATTTTGTCTCTTAGGTGGTTGGACATTAAGTGCAAGGAAATCACCACTCAATCTTCTACACTAATCACTACTAGGTTGTGTAAGCTAGCAAGGTGAGTCTCTCTTCTCCCATATTCTACACATGTATATGTATAACTTCTCTTTTTATGAATCAATGAACTTGTACTTATGTTTGTTTTTGAGGACTTATTAACAAAGTACAAAACTATGTTTTTTCTCTCGTTTGAAAGGGAGATTCATGCGGAAATGGAGCTTATAAGGTGTTGTAATGTACTCGAATGCTTGTATGATTTGATATGTATATTTGGAACCCCATGATGAGGGTAAGACACATACATATTCGGTATTGATAAATTAAAGAGTCATCTTATGAAGTACTCACATTATAAAGTCTAATTTGTGAGCATGAGCATCCTTGCATGTACGATAAGTAAGTGAGAAATTAGTATCAAACGTACGGGTTGGTCTAAATTCCGTAGATACCAAGAAGGCATGGGGTTTAATGGGTAATAGTTGTAGACATCGATGTCAGGCAACGGCCACTGACCACTAATTGTAATTTCTTGCGTGAGAGTGAAATCTAGAATTGGTGGTTTTACCATCAATTTGTAGTGGGGCTCGTAAGCATTATGGGTGACTTATTTTGTGTTCAGTCATCCACATGGATCATCGGATTGTCATTCCATAAGGATTTGTATGTGTTCATAGTGTCATGGTTAATCATAAAGGAATGATTTGGGTAAAGATTTAATTCTTGCATAACTGAAAGTCGCTTATGTTTTATAAATTGTTATGCTCTATTTAACTGACTAGACGTTAGCCTAACACTTTTTCTTGGTTGTATTGTATAGCAGGTCCTAAGGGTAGCGGGCCGGCAAGTTCGTGAGTAGGGTGCTTTTTGCCAGTAAAAGGGCAATTTTTGGAGCACTCGCGTGTGAAGAGACAAATTGGAGAATTGTGACTAGAGTCCCTTTTGGTGATCTTAGCGACACCCGTCCTTAATCTAGATTTCGGTGATTTAGATTAGTAGGTTGTTGTTTAAGTATCTGATTTATTGTTTGTAACTCTTGTTTAACGCTATTTCCAATGTTTGGGAAAATTTGGGTTCTAAATTTAGTCTCTTGGGTTGATCCAGGTTTCTCCTAGTTATAAATGATATATTGCCGGATTTTCGAATTTTCGAATTTTTGATCATCTAATTTTTAAGGTGTTACATAATTCAAACCATCTGTTGATCACTTACGTGGGATGTGTATGTTATGCCTTGATACTATTAGGAAGACACAAGTTAGATAAAAAATCTAAGAAATATATGTTCATTGGATATTGTACAAACTCCAAGGCATATAGACTTTTTTATTCGGATAAAAAGGTTGTAACGCTTTAAAAACAGAGGTAAATTTAAACCTGGATAAGGCTACGAAATACATCTCAAATAGAAATTAATCACCCAAAAAGGGGAAATGTAATAGTGTATACAAATACTATGAATGGACAACAAGTTGACAACAAACTAATCTAAATCATTAAATCTAGATTATGGTGGTTGTCAACCCAATTCTCCCAAAAATCTCTATTATTTTCTGTGCGCCAATGTCCAAAAGGTATGTCTCCAAAATATGCCATGATGTGCAACACTCGTCCCTCAATTCTTGGGAACCCCACCGCTAACGAAACCTGCTATACATATCATTTGAGAAAAAATATTAGGCTTGACGCCTTGTGAGAACAAATAGTTTATATCAATAATTTGTAAATGCTTTGGAGTACAGTTAAATAAGCTTTCAAATGGCTTGGATAATAAAGGGTAACAACAACCACATAAGGGACTTTCGGTCCAAAAGCATCTTGCGATGATTGAGGAGACCCAGTTTTCCAAGGATCATGGCGGAACACAAAAGTAAGCCACTTTCTGAGTTATTAAACACACCAAACTAGGATCAAGGCCACGAACTCGCCAGCTCGTACTCAAATATTGGGGAGGGCACCCAATCATCTTAATCATGCTCATTCGCTAGGATTACATTTACGACTCACGGCTAGTATCTGGTCCCACATAACCGTACCAAGTTGCCTTCCTAGGGTCCAATGTCTCAACTAGCTACAAACGGAGCACTGTTGACAACTTTGACCTCTTTTTCGGCTACCTCGCTCAACCTCTAAATAAGGCAGAATTCTAAGCAAAACCAAGACTAAGACTATACTACGAGCGATATACAGATTTAAGGGAAACAAATTTGCTTACTTCAAAAATCGGGGTGTTACAAAGACTATTGTTGTTAGTAGAGACGTGAAGTTTAATGAACAGGAAGGATGGGATACAAGCTCAAGTCATGTTAACTCAAGCATGGATGTAATACAAGAGGAATATCATGAAGAAAAAATACAAAAGGAAGTACAAGGCATCCCCCAACCTACTGGATTAGACAACGCTTCAAACAACTCTCAATTCAACCCTCAAGAGACATCACCGAGTAACAAAAGCAATAACACAAGTAGAGAATAAACTAATTTAAGGCGAAGTGAGCGTGGCAGAATTCCAAAGCACTTGTTTGAAATTGAAAGAGAAAGTTGTGATTTTGCACTGTTTGTTGAAGATCCTGCAACACCAAAGGAAGCAATAGAAGAAAAAGTGTAGAAGAAGGCTATGAATGAAGAAATCCATGCCATTGAGAAGAATGAAACTTGGAAGCTAGTTTAGTTACCTGAAGGAAAGAAAGCAATTAGTCTTAAATGGATTTTTAAAATCAAGTATGATTTGGATGGAATAATACAAAAGCACAAAGCAAGGTTAGTAGCACGAGGGTATGCCCAAGAATATGGAGTGGACTTCAAAGAGACCTTCACACCAGTGGCACGATTTAAGGCTGTGAGAATAATTCTAGCACTTGCAGCTCAATTGGAGTGGACCGTTTACCAATACGATGTAAAATCTGCTTTTCTAAATGGAGAGCTCAAGGAAGAGGTTTATGTGCAACAACCAGAATCTTTTGAAGTTCCAGGGGAGGAAAACAAAGTGTACAAACTAAAAAAGGTGTTGTATGGGCTAAAGCAAGTTCCACGAGCTTGGTAAAAGATAGATGAGTTCTTTCATGAACACGGATTCAAGAGGAGTCTCAATGAACCAACTTTAAATATAAAGAAGCAAGGAGAAAAAGACATCATTCTAGTAAGTCTATATGTAAATGATATGATTTATGTTGGTTCATCTGCACAACTCATTGCAGATTTCAGAAATGCTATAGAGAGCAAGTTTGTGATAGCAGATCTGGGAGAATTGAATTACTTCTTGGGCCTTGAAGTAAAGCAAACCAAGAATGGTATATTTCTATTTCAACAAAAATATGCTATGGATATATTGAAGCAATTTGGCATGGAAGGTTGCAAAACAGTTGCAACACCGATGAATGTGAGTGAAAAGCTTATTATTGGAGACGGAACAGAAATGGCAGATGCAATGAATTTTAGAAGCCTGGTAGGACGTCTCATATATCTCACTCGTTTAAGGCCTGATCTAGCCTATGTTGTGAGCTTAGTTTCAAGATTCATGCATTGTCCAGGTGTCCATCACTTTGGAGCAGCAAAAGGGATCCTTCGATATGTTGCTAGAACTCTCTCTTATGGAATATGGTACTCAAAACAAGAGAAGTTCGAACTAAAAGGGTACACTGACAGTGATTGGGCAAGCTCTCATGAAGATAGAAAGAGTACTACATGAAACCTCTTTAACTTCCGGACCAGAGTTGTAACTTGGATATCAAAGAAGCAAAACACGGTTGCCTTATCCTCTACAGAAGCAGAGTACATTGTTGCAACAATAGCTGCATGTCAAGTAGTGTGGCTGAGAAGATTGTTGGCAGAACTGAATCAAGAACAAAACAATGCTACAACGAACTTATGTGACAACGTATCAGCAACAACAATGACCAATAATCCTGTGTTGCATGGAAGATCAAAATATATTTATATTAAGCATCACTTTATCAGAGATTTAGTGGCCAATGAAGAAATTAAGCTGGAATTTTGCATAACTGATCAGGTAGTTGATGTATTCACCAAGTCACTTCCAACAACAAAGTTTGAAGAATTTTGAGATAAGTTGGGAATTGGCAACTTTAAATCAAGGGGGAGTGTTGAAGGTGTTTGATTCAAAGTCTAACTCTGATAATCATAGTTTTAGTCCTTATCAGTTTTAGGCTTTATCTATTTTAGTCTTTATCTAGAATTTGTTTTTAGTCTTTATCCTTTTCTGTAAGGCCTTTAAAATGGCTCATGTGTTCTTTTAGCAGCAAAATAATTTCTTGCTCTGTCAATTTCCAACAGACGCTAGCATAAACAAAGGGCAAACACAGCGGCAAAGGAGGATTAAAGGAACATGGGTACACAAAGGGAATTGTGGTTAAATGCTACTAGGTTTATGCGAAGGCGCACCACCGTACATTCTCCAAAGATCAACTAAATTAAATTCTTATGATTGTGTGCACAAACTGATGACCTTTCCGGTGGATATGCATTGAATATGGTATGGCGCAACATTGTGCAATAGGTAATTTGCAGGGTTACTTTAGAGTCACGACTAGTATGTTTTCATGCAAAAGCTGTTGCGATTGTGTTTCATACGTTGTTATCTCCTTCTATCGTCGTTGAAGTTTTATCAAAGCTCTCTAATTTCTTCTGAAGCTTATAGTCATATGATTTACATCTCATCCATCTTCAAAACATTAATAAGGATATTATACCAATACTGCATGTGTAAAATTTAAAATGATGTTGGGCACTACGTAACGTTACCTTCGATTGTCAGTATATGGATCGCTTGTGATTCCTTGGTTAAGTCCAAGTCATTCTTATGATGATAAAATTAATGATTGTTTAACAACTTGTTAATCGAATTTATTTGAGCAAACAACGTAAAATGGTAAAACAATACGAACTTTGTATGACTAAAGTGAATAAGATAGACCCTTAAGGAAAAGTTTAATTAATGAATGATCCTAATGAGTTTACCATATATGTCTAGCCAAGTTAATAGACAGAAATAAGGATGAAGACCAAAAAAGCTTCATAATGTCCAATTAGTGGAATGAAAAAGGTCTTCACAACCAAAACCACCTAAGTGAAGAAGCACATAGGATATCAAGTTGTTTATTCATTCTCCATCCGATTCTTAGATTGCAATTATTGTGCCATTATATTCCTCTTTAGGGGCTCTATTATGTCTACTCCAGTTAATTATACTATTTTTTGTTTCCATGTCTACTCTCTTGGAGTGCTGGAGGGATGCTCAGCCTGCCTGCAAGTAAATTATTTCGGCCAACTCTTTGTTGCTATTTTTTTCCATTTATGGCACTCCACGGTATGTTCACATATTTTTCTTATGGTTTGCTTTATGAATGGGAATCTTTTGTGTTATAATACATCGCCCATATTCTATAATACTCCAAAATAAATAGTAACTCATCCCAATATCAAATATTATAGTAGCAACGAAAAATATGATACAAAAAGGTGAAATCTATCAAAGTCTATCCCTCGTGCTCATAAAGAAGATCGACATAACACACTACATCAGAATTAAGTTTATAAGACGTCTAAAATGTTTAAGTGTCCTTATAGAACGTTATATATATATATATATATATATATATATATATATATATATATATATTGAACAAGATTTTATATAGCAAACACTCTTAGCAAGACGCTAAGAGGCGAATGAGGTACAACAGAACAAAGAAAGGCGGAAAAGCTAGTTACATTCCAAAAGAGGGTTGTTACACCACCCAAACCAGTTTAACTTTTTGAAGGAGCATCGGTTAAAAATCCACAAGAACGACAAAGCTTTTATATGACCAAACAATATAACGTCATGTCGTATCTAAAAGTATTACAATAATATTCAAGCCTAGATCAAATTCCAATCATAGAATTGTTCTCAAACGAATGGATGGCTTTTACTCAACCTCAATTCATTCGGTTAAACCCTCCCTTAATGTCATTTCTTTCCTTGCCAGCTTGAGGAGTGGGCTCAACAGTCAGCCTATCTTTCCGGGAGCAGGCATAAAGGCTCAATCTGGGTCATGCCGGGATGGTGCGACTCAGCCATTACTCACTAGATAGTTCATAAGACGTTTTTTTGGTGTTTTAACAAGTTTTTAGGACGTTTTTAGAAAAAAGTTTGTCATATTAGCTATCTTATTCAATACTATTTGACAAAAAAAAATCTTATAAACAGAAATGTAATATAAAAAGTTAGGTTTATAGGACACTTCTCAAAGGTGTCCTGTATAATAGCTAATACGACCCTTTATTTTAAGAATGTTTAAAAGATATTGTTAAAACACCTAAAATTGTTTTATAAACCTATTGTAATACTTTTAGATAAGGTGTTTAATTATTTGATGCTACAAAGTTAAGTCCTATAAAATAGTCCTTTAAGATACTTGAACATTTTAGGCGTCCTATAAACCCAATTTTGTGCGGAGAAAACTAACCATCACATCTAGTCTTGGTCTTCATCCCCTTGCCAGATGATCTCACATGGCTACCTCTTCCCTTTTCACATGCATTTGTTATAAATCAAGTTCATAGCCCATTAACTAAGCAAAGTAGTCGTGAAATTAGCAAGTTTACAGGAATCGGCTAATTCACCTCTTTCTCCAGCATGACAATTGTCATGCATGCTCTTATGGATAACACAACCCGACAAGACACTGTACGCTTGTTTGGTAATATTCTAAGCAATGTCTGATGTTGCGTTCAAACTCGCATTGTACCTGGAGTTTCTCCCCTGTTCAAGGTGACTTCCTAACACAGCTTAATTACATAATGGTGGCATATGCCTTCCCACGGTAAATTCAAAGAATTTTCAACAAAATGCATTTAAGCCTCGTGTTGGTTGCTAAAATACTGATTGGCTTCTTCTAAAAATTTTGTAATCACCTAGCAGTCCATATTATTAGTGTATATATGTGTATAAGGCCCATGCCCATGGGCCCATATAATCCCTGTATAAATACCTTGTATCTTCTAGTCTAGGTTAAGTTAAGCATTATTATTTTTACCGTATTGTATGTTTTTTCTCAATCAATATATCGAAGTCATCAAGCCTTCAGCACATTCATCGTCTCTTTCAATCATCATCATCTTCTAACATGGTACCAGAGCTGTAGGTTTGCTTTCTTCCTCACCCTCACCATCACCATCCTTCTCTCGCCATCGCCGCCGACAACCGAAACCCTAGCCGCAGACAACCCTGAGACTCTCGCCATCGTCGCCCTCTATGTCTCTCGTCGTTGCCCTCTCTGTCTCTCATCGCAGTCGCCGCTCTCTTTGTCTCTCATCGCACAGCGCAAGTTTGCGCCAGTTCATAGCGAGGTTGCACCAGTTTCAAGTCTCCAAGTGTTTAGCACAAAGTCAACTTTTGCGCCAGCCACATCTCGCGCAAAGGTAGTTTGCGCCATTGCATCCTAGCGCAAAGTCTCTTTTGCGCGACCATCATCTCGCGCAAAGTTAGTTTTTGCGCCATTGCCTCCTAGCGTAAAGTTCCTTTTGCGCGACCATCATCTCCCGCGAAGGTAGTTTGTGCCATTAGCTCTTAGCGCAAAGTGTTATCTTGCGCCAACCACTCTTAGCGCAAACTGTCTCTTTACGCCAGCCAGTCTTAGCGCAAATCTGAAGTTTTTGCGACCTGATCTGTTTCTCGTCACGTACATGGCTGCCAATCTCAGTCATTCAAATCCCATTTCGGTTGTTTTCAATGGTAGCAACTACATCCTATGGCAACACCATATGACAATTCTGCTAAAATCCCACGGACTTTACACCTATGTTAACTGGTGCATCCAAACTTCCAGTTCAGGCAGCAACTGAGAATGTTGTTGATTTTGCAAAACGCATGAATGAGTGAGATGTCAATAATGCACGTATTCTGGGTTTTTTTAATGCTTCCACTACTCCTGAGATCAACCAACAGTTTCATGGCTATGTCACCGCCAAAATTCTCTGGGATTTTCTCGCCAAGCGATACACGTCATCGGGACTATCTCATCAGTATCAACTGTGGACCACCTTTCAGAACAAACGCCAGCTTCCTGATCAATCCGTAAACTCTTATATCTCTGAAATGTAGTCTCTCAGAGATCATATAAGTCTTGGCGCACCATAGATTTTTGATGAAATGGCTCAACAATTCACAACCCACTTCAACCAGCTACATTTGATCACCATTTTGATGGGTCTTACTGATCAATTCGAGAATGTTCGTGCTTCTATTCTTCATAGGCAGCCACTACCAACTCTTGAATAAGCTATATCAGAGTTGTTAAGTGAAGAAACCCGTCCTCACATGCGCTCACTGATGCCCGCTACTGATAGCGTCCTCTACACTTCTCATCCCAAGGCAAAAGGTAAATGGATCAACAGCAACCATCCCAAAACTGTGGGAAAACGAACACATCTGAGTGTGCCTTTTGCCATTCTACTGCTCATCTTCTCCTTGATTGTCCTATTCGCAAGTGTCGTCGGTGTGGCATCACTCATCCACGCCATTATGAGTCTGATTGCCCTAAGAACTTAAAGAACACTGGTCCTCAGAACCGGATTCATGCTGCTCAGAATCGGACTCACGCTGTTGCTGGGTCTACTATCACTGATACTTATGTTTCTCCAGTCTCCTCACCTGACCTCATGGAACTGATGCGTCGCAATCAGGAACTCATGGAGCAGATCATGTCTGGTGCTATAGGTATGAATTCTCAACACTCAACTGCATCAGGTAACTCTTGGCTATTTGACCTTGGGTGTTGCAATCATATGACACCCTGCACTGATGGTTTTGTTTCTAAGAAATCACCTAAGCATTTTACGTTAGTACGAACTGCTGACAACACTGGCCTACCGGTATCTTTTAGTGGCAATGTCTCCACTCCTCATATACAATTACCGGATGTTCTAAATGTTCCGAAACTATCTCTGAGCTTAGTTTCAATTGTGAAGCTTCTAGAATCTAATCTGATCATTTTATTTCATTCTTCTGGTTGTGTTGTACAGGATCCAAAGACCAAGCAGATCCTTGGACTCGGCCGTAAAGTTGGACGGATGATTGAAGTGGTCTATCTTCGTCTTCCATTACCATCTTCAAGTCTTGTTGCCTCAGTTTCCAGCACTTCTTCCTTTGACTTGTGGCATGCCTGGCTAGGTCACTTATCTCTAGCCAGAATAAAATCATTAGCAAATTTATGGGTGTTAGGAAATTGTGTGTCAACTGACAGTATTTCTTGTTTATCATGCAAACTTGGCAAACATCATGCTTTATCTTTTAACACAAATGAGTTTAATTCTGCTTCTCCTTTTGATCTTATTCATTCTGATGTATGGGGACCAGCACCACATCCATCCATGGGGGGTGCTCGATATTTTGTTATTTTTATTGATGATCATACACGTTTCACATGGATATATCTCATGAAACATCGTTCGGAGCTACCTCAAATTTATATTATGTTTTCTCGAATGATTCACACCCAATTCTCAAAATCTATAAAGATTCTTAGAGCTAACAATGCTATGGAATACAAAGAGTCCTCTCTTCTCTACTTTCTTCAATCTCAGGGGACTCTCTCTCAGTACTCCTGTCCCGACACATCTCCTCAAAATGGTCGTGCTGAACGCAAACACCGTCATATTCTTGATACGGTTCGCACTCTTCTCATTTCTGCTAAATGTCCAGAACGTTTTTGGGGTGAAGCTGTTTTCACTGTAGTTTATACTATCAATCTTCATCCTACTCCCACCCTTAATAATAAGTCTCCTTATGAGGCTCTTCATGAGGTCTCCCCTGCCTATGAACTTCTAAAAGTTTGGGGTAGTGCTTCTTTTGTTCAGTTACAACCTCATGAACATACCAAACTTGAACCTCGTTCCAGACTTTGCTGCTTCCTTGGCTATGGTATTGAGCACAAGGGTTATCGCTGCTGAGATCCTATCTCCCAGCGTCTTCGTATATCTCATCACGTTACCTTCTGGGAACATGTTTCTTTTTCTTCTATATCCAAGTTTCGTAAGTCCCCTACCTTCACTGCTCCGTTCTTTACTGATGCTTCCGTCTCATTGGACTCACTCCAATCTGATATCACTTCGTCTCCTCCTATTGCTCAAACACCTTCTGAATTTGCCTCTCCTTCAGAGTCTCCTGCCTCTACACAGCCTGTCTATCCTAGTTTTCCTGATCAACATCAATCATCTGTTCCATCCGTACAGCCAACATCTGAGCTGCCAGCTGAGTCTTTGGCTCCTGGACCATCTCAATCTTAGAATGTTAGACGATCAGATCGGGTGAGACAAGTTCCTTCTCATCTTCGTGATTATCATGTTTATGTTACTCTGTTGTCCAATCACGAACCTACTTCCTACAAGGAAGCCTCCTCTAATCCTGATTGGTAAAAAACTATGGATGAGGAACTTCAGGCTCTTGACAAAGCTCAGACATGGGAATTTGTCCCTCTTCTACCGGGCAAGTCACCCATTGGTTCCAAATGGGTGTTCAAAATCAAGACAAAATTTGATGGCTTTGTTGATCGATACAAAGCTCGCCTTGTGTCACTTCTGTTCGCAGTCTTCTAGCCATCGCAGCTATCAAACAATGGTCTCTCTTTCAGATGGATGTTAAGAATGCCTTCTTGAACAGTGACTTATCTGAGGAAGGTTACATGACACCTCCTCCAGGCATTCAACTTCCACAAGGTCATGTTTGTCGTCTTCGGAAGGCTCTTTATGGACTCAAGCAAGCTCCGCGAGCTTGGTTTGAGAAGTTCAGTTCTACAGTCACCTCTCTGGGTTTTTCACCCAACAACTACGATTCCGGACTGTTTACTCGGACCACTGAGGTTGGCACAATCTTACTTCTTTTGTATGTGGATGATATGATTATTACTGGCAGTGACTCTACAGGCATAGCTCATCTCAAGACATCTCTCAGCTCCTGTTTTGAGATGAAGGACCTTGGCTCTTTACACTATTTTCTTGGTCTTGAGGTGCTCTCCGATCCATCGGGAATTTATCTTTGTCAAGCCAAATACACCTCAGATCTCTTGTCAAAAGTTGGGTTTACTGACAACAAAACTGCATCCACTCCTCTTGAGCACAACCTTCATTTGGCCCCGAATGTTGGACCTCCTCTGCGTGATCCTACTTTGTATCGACAGTTAGTGGGGTCACTTGTCTACCTGATAGTGACTCGCCCTGACATTGCCTATGTCGTTCATACAGTCAGTCAGTTCATGTCTGCACCCTACCGATCACTATACTGATGTCCTTCGCATCCTTCGATATTTAAAAGGGACCATGTTTCACGGTCTTCATTTTACATCCGCATCATCATTGACTTTGCGAGGATTTTCTGATGTTGATTGGGACAGTGACATGACTGATCGTCGCTCCACTACCGGCTACTGTTTCTTTCTTGGAGACTCACTCATATCTTGGAGGAGCAAGAAACAATCTCTCACAGCTCGATCCAGTACTGAAGCTGAGTATCGAGCACTAGCTGACACGGCTCAAGAACTTGTGTGGTTACGCTGGCTACTCTCTGACATGGGGGCTCCTCAACATTCTCCAACTCCATTGTGGTGCGACAACAACAGTGCGATCCAGATCTCTCACAATGATGTCTTTCACGAGCGAACGAAACATATTGAAATTGACTGTCACTTTGTTCGTCAACATGTGACTCGTCAGACTATCCAGCTTCTTCCTATTTCAACTATTGATCAACAGGCCGACATTTTCACTAAAGCTCATCTACCAGGACGGTTTTGTGATCTAGTTTCCAAACTCCATCTGACTCATTCTTTTCCCGATTGAGTTTGAGGGGGGATGTTAGTGTATATATGTGTATAAGCCCCATGCCCATGGGCCCATATAATCCCTGTATAAATACCTTGTATATTTTAGTCTAAGTTAAGTTAAGCATTATTATTTTTACCGTATTGTATGTTTTTCTCTCAATCAATATATCGAAGTCATCAAGCCTTCAACACATTCATCGTCTCTTTCAATCATCATCATCTTCTAACACATATATAGGATATTAAGTTGTTTATTTATTTTTCATCCTCCGTTTTTAGACAGCAAATATAGTACCATTCCTCTTAGGGGGCTCTATCTCTATATCATGTCTGCTCCTGTTAAATATATACAATATTTGGTTTCAATGTCTACTCTGTAGGAGTGCTGGAGGGACAACCTTCACATATATTTTTTGGGTAAACTCTTATTGCTATTTGGTTTTTTCCTGGCACTCCACAGTATGTTCAGAACTTTTTTGTTTGGTCGCCTAAGTCACGTTATGATGATGTTACGTTCAAACAATTGTACTGAGAGTTTTTCCACTGTTCAAATCGACTTCCAAAAACGACTTGCAGTAGTCGTGTACACCTTCAATTCATTGTTGAATTGAAGGCATTTGCAACAAAATGCAAAAACCACACGTGGCTGATAAAAAATTGCTTGCCTTCTTTTAAATATTTGCGCGCAGTCACCTGGTGGTCCCATTGTTTATGAAGCTGTGACTTGGAATCGTTTTAAATATCTTTTGCAACAGTGACCAATAACATTAATTGCAGCTCATCATTAGACAAACAAACTTGCCAACCAGCCTATAGTCTATTTCTTCAATGATTAATGATTTTTTGTGTGCGTACATGTCTTTAATTCTATGCGAGTTCCTATCCTTATCGCAAGGATTGAAATTGCATCCTTCTCAGAAGGACCCTTTAGAACGATAAAAAATATGTTTTGATGAGATAAATCAAAGAATTTGAACGCTCAAAAAGTATAAAACTTGAAAGTAACAAAGTTTGGATGATCACTTGGAACAAAAAATCATTTTAGGAACCATTTATTTTATAAAGGTTCGAGTATTTCATTAAATGCAAATTGTGCACAATAGGGATACTCAAAAAACCGACCAACCCAATCAACCCAACCCGAAAAACTCGGGAAAAAATCAACCCAAGATAACCCAACATATAATCGATACAAAATTAGAAGAATCCGAATCTATTGATTTGATATTAGGTTAGGGTCAAACTAACCCGACCAACCTGATAAACATTTTAGCAACTTCTCTAAAATTATTTGTATTTCTCTTTAATATGTATAAGTTACCAAAAACAACTCGGCAATAACGACTAATGAAACTCATAAGAGGACATTATTGGAAAGTTATATGTAATACCTAAATATTTGATGAACTCATATTTTTTTTGAATGATGGATTGTATTTTAAAGGATTACTTTGTTTAAACATAACCTGACCAACCCGACCGGGTTGGGTTGGGTTGCACTTTTGTTTGGGTTGGGTTGGGTTGTGTTGAAAATTCTCAAACCGTCAATATTGGGTTGGATTCTTGAAATGTTTTCAACTCGATCAACCCAATCCGTAAGCACCCCTGGTGCACAAGTTGGTAAAAGCAAAGTACTATAATAGTACAATCACACAGAAAATGAACCTTAAAAGAAGAGGAAAAAGAAAAGGATAGAATACCAACATCAGAAAAATGAAAAAGGAAAGAAAAGAAAGTTTAGAAGTTGGCATTTACCGAAACCTATTATAAACGTTTTGCTATATAGTAAAGGTCGGCTGTCCACTCCTAAACACATTGATTATTACAAGATCTGAAGGTTTTTAAGAATTTCTGAGTCCTCGATCCATCTTCAAGCTTAAATTGTTAACTGGTTGGTACGTCAATCGACAAATAGATAGTTTGTATTGAGGAATGCCGAGGTTTCTGTACGTGAAATTTGAAATGTAGTCCTATTACATAAAATGATACAAGATTGTTTTACCTAGACTACAGAAAACAAGAGTAACAAGTGCTTTCGGCGGCAAAAAGAAAAACTTGGTCTTTCTGTTATCTTAGGTGTACAAGACCTGCAAATTAGAAGGTATTTGTTTTCTTGGTTTCGTGAAAATTGCAACAATTTTCATTTTGTATTTGAGGTTTAAAATTACCTAATTGTTTAAGGTCATTATAATTACTATTATTGATGTTGTTTATGATCCACATGATTCCATTATTAATTTTGTTATCATGGGAAAGCATTTGATCCAGATCCAATTAGTTTTATCCACCATGTGCATGGTTAACTTTTTGTTACATGCATCGTAAGCTAGTACTAAACTGAAGATTAACTGCCATTTAACATGGCCGATTTCGTCAGGAAAGTATAAAGCACATAACTGCCCGTGTAACAAGCCATCCCTAGATTTTTGTTCTCTTTTTCTATTTATTAATTCCCATATTAATCATAGTTCATTCATTTGTTTTTGTTCTTGGATCCACAATTAATAAATTGTCAACTTGCTGCTGTGTACAACAATATAAATTCTCTAAAACACATGCTCTCCCACAAAAAGTCTTTACAAAGCATTTTCAATACATTTGTGCAAAATTCATTACCTAAAGATGGTACTTTCATCATCCTCTCAGCAATTGGATTTGGAGTATTTCCTAAATGAAGAAGTAGCAAATGCAGATAGAAAAGAAGTAGGCGAGAAGGTAAGGAGATTCGTTGGTGTCAGAATGCGGCCATGGGGAAAATTTGCAGCAGAGATTAGGGATTCAACCCGAAATGGGAAGAGAGTTTGGTTGGGGACATTCAATACTGCAGAGGAAGCGGCATTGGCATATGATCAAGCATCATATTCAATGAGGGGTGTTTCATCTTCGTTAAATTTCTCTGTTGAGACTGTGAAGGAGTCTTTGAAAGGAATCAAGTGCTGCAGTAGCAAGGTTGAGGGATCTCCAGCAGTCGCTTTAAAGGAGATGCATAAGCGTCAAAGAAAGTCATCATCATTGAATTCAAAAGAAAAGAAGGAACAGCAGAAAAACTTATTGGTGTTGGAAGATTTAGGATCTGATTTGTTGGAGGAGCTTTTGAGTTCATACTGATTTATGACAGAGGTAGGAAAAAAATTAAAAGACTCATGATCATAAGCTACACCTACTCATCCATGCATGATTCCGAATCAACAGACCCCGTTACCGAGATATGGCTTTAACTTTTTTATTTCTTCTTGATTTCTGTTTTTGTTCATTCATAAATAATGAAGGTGATATATTGATAAAACCAGAGTTTGGGATTTCCATTTTCGAGTTCAATATTATTTCTTCTGGGTTCTTAATGGTTATACGAATTTTGAAAAGTTCTTTCTGATTATTGGCATAAAATAAATTAACTAACTTGCATATTTTTGGTATTTAGGTTCATGTAACCACTTAAAAATATGAGGAGTCTAGGAATTTGAAAAGTGAAAAATCTTTTTTTGTTTAATGTAGTGTAACCATTTGGTGTCTAGCTAGGTTCAAGTTTAATGAAGGAGTAAATCATTTACCTATAAATATTTTTCATATTTTCATTGTAATTATGAAGAATTGAGAAAAACAAGAAGTGATAATTCGGAGTAAAGATATCTAATCAATCATTTTGTTCTTTATTCAACAATTGACATCACAACTTTATTTGATCAATATGAACAACTCTAATTTTCCTCTTTCATTTGTCCATCAACTAACAAAAGAAAGTTTATGGTAAATGGAGTATCCAAATTAATGAAGGTTCTTCTTGGATCTCAAAAAGAATGGGAGTTAGTCGAAAAGGGGTATATATATCGAAGTTGAAAATGAGGAAGAATTATCACAAGCTCAAAGGGAGAATCTTAGAAGATCAAGGAGAAAAAAACTAGCAAGCTTTGTTTTGGTTATACCAAGGAGTACAATCGTATGATGCTTTGGGAGAAAATAACTTGTGCCACATTCGCAAAGCAAGCATGAGAGATTTTTGCAAACTTCATTCAAAGGAGTGTTGGTGATTTTAGAGTCACCGGGCATTTAAGTGTAATTGGATACGAGTACTATTTGGGTAAAAATTTCAATAGTACATTGTCGTACGATTAACGCTGGACAACAGGTAAGAAATTCCAACAGTCAGAACCTACTATATCGCACGACCAAATAGATAATAGACGCCCTTTCTTCAAGTGACCTCAATTAAATTATCAGAACCTATCCGCAGTCTCTGTCGTACGACATAATTTCAGTTACTAATCTACAATATACATTATACCATGTTTTAATGCAGGATTCAAGGATATTTATGACTAAAGATCATAACGGAAGCCTTCATCAATAGCAACGGACATAACGAACATAACGGACGTTATCATCAATGTCAAAACGGTCATCCCATTAATGTGTAAGATACACATTAAAGGCGTCCCAACGGAAAAATTCACTATAAATACGAAGAGGAAATCTCACTCGGGGACATCTGAGGCTCAGACCTAAAAAGCTCACTCATTCTCTCTTGAAGTTCATAAAGTTTACTACTATTTGTCGTACGACGCACGACCGAAGTCTAATTACACACGACGCATGACCGATTTTACTTTATCGTATTGTTTTACATTGTATTACACTTGTAACACTTGTTCTAAAGGACGACGTCCCTGATTGACGTCCATAGTGCACGACGACTCAAACTCGTCCGCGGTTTTTACCCATTTTAGGGGTTTTCCGCGTCACCAATTCTCTTGTCTCATTTTCCTTATTTTTATTATTGTCGTGCGATTATTGTCGTTACTTTCTTTGGTTGGATTAAGCTTCACGTTTACCTTAAATTTTCCTTGGGAGATTTTTGGCATAAACAGTTTGGCGCCCACCGTGGGGCCCCATCCAAAGAAAATCTTCGATAATCTTACGACGTACTAACGTTTTCCTTCGAGTGTTCTCTTTTTTCAGGATAATGGCATTCCAAGAAACTCAAAATTTGAGATCACCAATCGAATCACTGAAGCCAATAGTATCCACAATTCCCCTATGAAAGCAATGGGAATCGACAAATCCAAAATTACACGACGTTCGACTACACACGTTGGATTTAATGGTGGAGCGACATGTACCATGGGGAAAATCACACTACCAGTATATGCTAAAGGAATCAACAGACAGACGAAGTTCAACGTCGTCGACTGTTCATCAGCTTATAACGTCATCCTTGGGCGACCATTGATCCACGATATGAAAGTTGTACCTTCGACGTACCATCAAACCTTGAAATTCCCCACGCAATAGGGGATACTGGAGACAGTATAGCATATAGCAATTACAGAACCAGGACGTTCCTGGGACCGACGACGATTATCGCTTGGAAGCTGTCAATCACTATGATTGCTTCGCGTGGACGCAGGAATATATGGAAAAATACGAGAAGTCAAGTATCTAGATTGGCTCGCTAACGTTGTTGTCGTCCAAAAGAAAAATGAATGCAGGTTCGACGTATCAACGATTGGTATATATGATGTTCAAAGAACATTTTGGTGTCACTATGGAGAATCTGACAAAATGTTCTTTCGGAGTTCGAGCTGGTAAATTTCTCGGTTATATGGTCACACGACGAGGAATTGAAGCTAATCCAGATCAAATCAAAGCAATTGTCGAGATAAAATCGCCCAGAAATTTTAAAGAAGTCCAACGTCTCACAGGACGGATAGCAGCGCTGAACCGTTTCATCTTTCGATCGTCTGACAGATGTCACTTATTCTATAATGTCCTGCGAAAAAATAAAGGTTTCGAATGGACTGACAAACACGAAGAAGCATTACAGCAACTCAAAAAATATATGTTGTCGCCTCCTTTTCTTTCTAAACCTGAGAAAGGTGAAAGCCTTCAACTTTACCTAGCCGTCAGCATTAATTCGGTAAGTGCAGTTCTTATAAGAGAAACCGACGGACGACAACTGCCAATTTACTATATAAGTAAGACTCTGCTCGACGCAGAAACCAGGTATTCGTCTATCGAAAAACTTTTACTTTCGTTAGTCATGGCTGCTAAAAAGCTATGACATTATTTTGAATCACATCCTATAATTGTGGTAACTAATTTTCCTTTAAAGTCTGTGTTAAGAAAACCCGAATTAACAGGACGACTAGCTAAATGGAGCATTTACCTCAGCAATTTTGATCTGGATTTTAAGCCCAAAACGGCGATCAAGTCACAGGTCTTGGCAGATTTCGTCTCTGATTTCAGTCCAGAAATGGAAAACACAATGACATCCGACCAATTAATTGTGGCGACTTTGCACGACACTACTTGGACGCTCGACGTTGATGGTTCGGCAAATATACGCGGCACTGGCCTTGGTGTCGTCCTACAGTCCCCACAAGGGGGCAAAATAGTATACTCCAAACGGTGCAATTTCAAAGCTACAAATAATGAGGCAGAATATGAAGCACTAATTGCAGGAATCAAACGGTGCAATTTCAAAGCTACAAATAATGAGGCGGAATATGAAGCATTAATTGCAGGAATCAAAATTGCTCACGACTGGGGGGCAACACATTTGCACGTCCGGAGCGACTCGTTCTTAGTTGTTAACCAAGTTAATGGAGAATTTGCAGCAAAAGATGCAATGATGATTGCTTATTATAAAACAGTGAAGGAGAAAGCAAAGAAGTTCGGTCGCTTTGTAATCGAGCAAATACCAAGAGATCAGAATACCCAAGCTGATGCACTAGTCAATTTGGGGTCAACACTTAATCAAACGACGTTCGACAATGTCCCAATAGTTCACCTTACAATACCATCCATCAAAGACGATGGTAATACTCTTGGTCGGACGACATTAGAAATTATCTGGAGAACGATCAAACTGCTTGATGACAGAAACAAGACGCAAGTCCAGAAAATTCTACAAGATATGCACGACGGTGAATGTGGAAGTCGCAGTCAAGCTAACCGGGTATCACGACAAGGTTACTATTGGCCGTCCTTAAGGCAAAATGCTATCAGGTATGTACAGTCATGCGACGCATGTCAAAGACACGCAGGTATGTCTCATAAACCTTCTGAACCTTTGCACTCGACGTTGATCCCATGGCCCTTTATGAAGTGGGGAATGGATATTGTTGGGAAATTACCACCTGCCCCCGGGCAAAAGGTATTTATTTTAGTTTTAACAGATTATTTCTCTAAATGGGTCGAAGCAGCGGCTTTCTCCCAGGTTGGAATTCCATCTGAAATAACGTGCGACAACGAGACACAATTCATCAGTGATCGAACGTGAAGATTTTGTGAAGAAAGGAACATCAAGTTGGTAACATCGACGCCTCGAATATCCATAGTCGAATGGTTTAGCCGAGTCGAATAATAAAACTATCATCAATTCAATCAAGAAAAGACTCAAAGTTGCCAAGGGGAAGTGGGTGGAAGAATTGCCTTCCGTTCTATGGGTTAATCGTACGACACCTCGCACGTCCACAGGACAAACTCCCTTTTCCTTATGTGAAGTTGTGTTACCTATTGAGGCACGACTACCAACTTTAAGACATACGTCCGCTGAGCATAACTTGGTCGACCTAAGTTATGACCTCGACGCTTTAAAAGAGCTTAGAGAAGTTGCGCACATTCGCATGGCAGCACAGAAACAAGTGGTCGAGCGACATTTCAACAAAAATGTTCAGATCAAAGTTTTTCAAAAAGGTGATTACGTTCTACGTCGAGTATTTCAAAATACTCAAGAGGTCAATTCAGGTAAGCTTTCCATTAAGTGGGAAAGTCCTTATCAAATCTCTAGCATCATGGGTAAGGGAGCTTATAAAATCCAAACCCTCGATGGTCGAGATATCCCACGAAGCTGGAATGCAGTTCATTTAAAGAGGTATTTCTCTTAAATTTCATATTTATTTCCTTCGATTATTTCTTAAGAAAGATTACTGACTTAAGCATCGGAGGGTCGTTGGTCAAACCAACGACCACTTCATTAATGTTGTTTTTCGCAAGGACGCACGACTTATTTAAAACTCATATGATCACACGTATATGATCGATCGTAATTAATGACAAAGGTTAATTTCTGCATTTGATGTTCAATACTTAGAATCGAAAATCATTATTACAAACTGCCTTTGGTTGATCTAGGACTTCAGTGGATTACTTTATAAATGGTGATGTGATTGGATGTCTGATGGTCGTTGGTCAAACCAACGACCACCCCACTAATGTTGTTTTTCGCAGGGACGCACGACTTAGTTAAAACCTTTATGTCGAGTAATACTCACACGATCACAAGTATACGGTCAGTCGTAACCATTGATAGAAGTCAATCTTTTGCATTTGACGTTCGATATTTAGATTGCCTTTGGTTGAACATAAACCTCAATCAAAGTCATTACAATGGATGATGGTATGGCTAAACATATGATATGCTATGACTATTTATCTTCTTCGATTACTCGACGTACAATAAAGTGTAAACTTAAAGCAAAACAATAAGCTTCAGTGGGCAAAATGAATTCTTTCATTAGTCGTTCAAAAGGTAATTATAAAAAGGAACGACCATAGACGGCCGACCCCTAAAGATTCAAAAGACAAAACTATTTCGAAGATCGAGAACAGCGACACCATCGACAATGTCAAGGCCAAGATTCAGAACAAGGAAGGAGGAACGTCAGAAAGAACTCTCGCTGATTATAACATCCAGAAAGAGTCGACTCTTCATTTGGCCTTGAGGCTAAGAAGGAGTAACGTCAGATCGTTCCTGCATGACCGCCGTCCCTGATGCCGCCACCTCTCCTCCGCCGTCGCTCCCCTCCAGATCGTCATCCTCGTCGAGGTCCCTTTCAGTCCCCACAGTGTCAAGATAGGTCTTGAGCTCCTCGGCAGCCGACACCAGGGGATTCTTTCCACTCAGATGACGTCTCATCGAAGCAGCTCGGGCTGTGAGACGATAGAAAGCTTCAATCTGCCTATTTTCCTCCTCCAAATCCCTGACATCGCCCTCCATCTCCTCGACTTTCTTCTTGAGGGACATAACCTCATCAGCAGAAGCAGCAGCAGCAGTGGTGGCTTTTATTCTCGCGATCTCCATGTCGGTCGTCGACTTCTCAAGTTCTAGAACACGATCCCTATAATTGATCTTTTCAAGATCTGAAACCTCAAGTCGACTGTGGACTTCAGAAAGTTCAGCCTTGAGACTCTCGACCTTCGCCTTCTCAGCCCCGACCGCCTCTAGGGCGATCTTCTCCTTTTCAAGAGTCTCGTCAGCCCTTTTCTGTACGTCAGGGAAGGCCGCCCTAAGACCTTCTGTCTAAGCGTAAAAGCTCAGACAGGCTTGAAAAGCCTGCACGACAGCAAAAAAAAAAAAAAGGTTAAAAAAAACCATAACAAGTAAGTAACAAAGAAAACAAATACAGACTTACCATGAAGGAAAGACCAGCGGCATGTGCTCCCGTATCTTCGACTCGAGAATCATTATAGCGGTCGCGGAAGGTCGGGAGAAGAAACTTCCCCAAGTGCGGAAAAATGACGTCCCTCTCGAGGACGTCATTAACCATGAAGTCAGATGGGAGAGTTGCTTTGAATATCGTCTCTCCCACCTTCTCCTTGTTCTTCTCCTCCTTTGAAGAAGAAGAAGGAGCTTCGAAGATGGGCTTATTAACGCCCGACACCCCCGACATGGGAGCATCCTTCGTCGCCTTGGTCGAGCTTCCAAGCTCGACCCCAGCAACGGTGTCCTTCGCTAAAGTTGCCCCTGGTAGGGACGACAGAGTGGCATCGCCCGTCTTCTTGGGCGAAGATCGAGGCTTGCCTCGAACACATCTTGAATCCACCCCCATAGAAGGGGCAGATCTTTTCCTCGCTTTCTCCCTCCCTTGACGAGCGAGCTCCAGTTGCTCGGCTCGCTTAGCAGCGGCCAACTTTACAGCTGCGTCTTCTGAAAAAAGAGAGCAAATTAAAAATACAAAGACGTACGACATACTCGAAAAAGGTATGGTCAAGCGACTTACCAGTCATGTTTTCTTCTCTCTCTTCTTCCCTCTCCTTCTCTGCCTCTCTAAGAGAACCCTCGACAGACGTCACCTCAGCTACAAAAACAGCCTCGTCTCCTTCGTCGTTCGATCGAGGGGAAAACGAGCGATTAGTAATACTTCTATCTAAGATTCTCTGAATCTTATCGAGAGAATCTTTCCTTGGCTTCACTCTGCTGAAGTCGATCACTGTCAAACAAAGAAAGACGTCAGAATAAACGAACGACAAAAACGCAGAAAGACGTCAAAACAAACGCACGACAAACGCACGACAAAGCAAGAAAACCTACCCGACTCATTCCATCCGGACAATAGCCATTGGCTGTCCTCGTCGCTCACAGATGCTACCTGGATGAAAACGTACTGACGTTTCCAACCACGGTCGTTCACCGCAGTATTGTACACCAGTACGGTATCCCCTTTCGTTCGAGGGAATAAACTATATCTGTGATAGTTATCCGCTCGAACGCTATAAGCAGTTAGGAGGTCGTTCAAGTTAAACGGAGCCCCTTAGTCGTCTGTAATACGATCGACCACCTGGACAATCCGCCAGAATTGAGGCATCAATTGTCCAGGCGTCAAGTCAAACGCATCCAAAAACTCCCTGACTAAAGGACTAAATAGCCAGCCTATCTTAAAAGGATACTCGTATAAAACACTGTATCCCATCGGAACTTCATCTGGCTTTAAATCCTCCGGCGTCACCAGATTGACCCCATCAGGAATCTTAGCTAATTTTTTGAAGTAATCTAAATGTTCATCTTCTTTAAACATGCTCACAGGTTCACTTGACATTTGGAAATCAGGAATATTCACCGTCGCTCGCCAATAACTAAGAAAATCCCAAGCTTTCCTAGGCTTTTTCGCTATGGATTTCTTATGCATAAATTGATAAAGAAGGAAGAATAATAGTCGTACCTTAAATAATGTTCTAAAACCTCGAATTTAGAATGAAAATGATTCTCGTAACTCGGAAATCTCGTCGTAGATACCTAGTCTTTAGTAGAACAAAACGTAAAAAAAGAATGGATTGTGGGCAATCCTTATTTATACTGAAAATCGGAAATCAAATCGTCAGAAAATCGAATCGCCAGAAAATCGAATCGCCAGAAAATCGACGGTCAATGATATTGACACGTGTCGTTCGTATTTGGCAGCCACTCGAGTATACTCAACGAGGGCATGACACCTGTCCTTTATTAGCTGTAAAATTGCTAACTTTGCAGGAGATGACGTCATTATCTGGTCGAAGATGAACCGATTCGGTTCTATGCAAATTTCCCGATTTCTCTTTTGTGACACGTGTCTTAATTTAAAATTCAAAAAGTTGTCTCTTGAACTTTAAATTTAGGGGCAAACTGTTTGGGTAAAAATTTCAATAGTACATTGTCGTACGATTAACGCTGGACAACAGGTAAGGAATTCCAACAGTCAGAACCTACTATGTCGCACGACCAAATAGATAATAGACGCCCTTTCTTCAAGTGACCTCAATTAAATTATCAGAACCTATCCGCAGTCTCTGTCGTACGACATAATTTCAGTTACTAATCTACAATATACATTATACCATGTTTTAATGCAGGATTCAAGGATATTTATGACTAAAGATCATAACGGAAGCCTTCATCAATAGCAACGGACATAACGGACATAACGAATAACGGACGCTATCATCAATGTCAAAACGGTCATCCCATTAATGTGTAAGATACACATTAAAGGCGTCCCAACGGATAGTGACTCGCCCTGACATTGCCTATGTCGTTCATACAGTCAGTCAGTTCATGTCTGCACCCTACCGATCACTATACTGATGTCCTTCGCATCCTTCGATATTTAAAAGGGACCATGTTTCACGGTCTTCATTTTACATCCGCATCATCATTGACTTTGCGAGGATTTTCTGATGTTGATTGGGACAGTGACATGACTGATCGTCGCTCCACTACCGGCTACTGTTTCTTTCTTGGAGACTCACTCATATCTTGGAGGAGCAAGAAACAATCTCTCACAGCTCGATCCAGTACTGAAGCTGAGTATCGAGCACTAGCTGACACGGCTCAAGAACTTGTGTGGTTACGCTGGCTACTCTCTGACATGGGGGCTCCTCAACATTCTCCAACTCCATTGTGGTGCGACAACAACAGTGCGATCCAGATCTCTCACAATGATGTCTTTCACGAGCGAACGAAACATATTGAAATTGACTGTCACTTTGTTCGTCAACATGTGACTCGTCAGACTATCCAGCTTCTTCCTATTTCAACTATTGATCAACAGGCCGACATTTTCACTAAAGCTCATCTACCAGGACGGTTTTGTGATCTAGTTTCCAAACTCCATCTGACTCATTCTTTTCCCGATTGAGTTTGAGGGGGGATGTTAGTGTATATATGTGTATAAGCCCCATGCCCATGGGCCCATATAATCCCTGTATAAATACCTTGTATATTTTAGTCTAAGTTAAGTTAAGCATTATTATTTTTACCGTATTGTATGTTTTTCTCTCAATCAATATATCGAAGTCATCAAGCCTTCAACACATTCATCGTCTCTTTCAATCATCATCATCTTCTAACACATATATAGGATATTAAGTTGTTTATTTATTTTTCATCCTCCGTTTTTAGACAGCAAATATAGTACCATTCCTCTTAGGGGGCTCTATCTCTATATCATGTCTGCTCCTGTTAAATATATACAATATTTGGTTTCAATGTCTACTCTGTAGGAGTGCTGGAGGGACAACCTTCACATATATTTTTTGGGTAAACTCTTATTGCTATTTGGTTTTTTCCTGGCACTCCACAGTATGTTCAGAACTTTTTTGTTTGGTCGCCTAAGTCACGTTATGATGATGTTACGTTCAAACAATTGTACTGAGAGTTTTTCCACTGTTCAAATCGACTTCCAAAAACGACTTGCAGTAGTCGTGTACACCTTCAATTCATTGTTGAATTGAAGGCATTTGCAACAAAATGCAAAAACCACACGTGGCTGATAAAAAATTGCTTGCCTTCTTTTAAATATTTGCGCGCAGTCACCTGGTGGTCCCATTGTTTATGAAGCTGTGACTTGGAATCGTTTTAAATATCTTTTGCAACAGTGACCAATAACATTAATTGCAGCTCATCATTAGACAAACAAACTTGCCAACCAGCCTATAGTCTATTTCTTCAATGATTAATGATTTTTTGTGTGCGTACATGTCTTTAATTCTATGCGAGTTCCTATCCTTATCGCAAGGATTGAAATTGCATCCTTCTCAGAAGGACCCTTTAGAACGATAAAAAATATGTTTTGATGAGATAAATCAAAGAATTTGAACGCTCAAAAAGTATAAAACTTGAAAGTAACAAAGTTTGGATGATCACTTGGAACAAAAAATCATTTTAGGAACCATTTATTTTATAAAGGTTCGAGTATTTCATTAAATGCAAATTGTGCACAATAGGGATACTCAAAAAACCGACCAACCCAATCAACCCAACCCGAAAAACTCGGGAAAAAATCAACCCAAGATAACCCAACATATAATCGATACAAAATTAGAAGAATCCGAATCTATTGATTTGATATTAGGTTAGGGTCAAACTAACCCGACCAACCTGATAAACATTTTAGCAACTTCTCTAAAATTATTTGTATTTCTCTTTAATATGTATAAGTTACCAAAAACAACTCGGCAATAACGACTAATGAAACTCATAAGAGGACATTATTGGAAAGTTATATGTAATACCTAAATATTTGATGAACTCATATTTTTTTTGAATGATGGATTGTATTTTAAAGGATTACTTTGTTTAAACATAACCTGACCAACCCGACCGGGTTGGGTTGGGTTGCACTTTTGTTTGGGTTGGGTTGGGTTGTGTTGAAAATTCTCAAACCGTCAATATTGGGTTGGATTCTTGAAATGTTTTCAACTCGATCAACCCAATCCGTAAGCACCCCTGGTGCACAAGTTGGTAAAAGCAAAGTACTATAATAGTACAATCACACAGAAAATGAACCTTAAAAGAAGAGGAAAAAGAAAAGGATAGAATACCAACATCAGAAAAATGAAAAAGGAAAGAAAAGAAAGTTTAGAAGTTGGCATTTACCGAAACCTATTATAAACGTTTTGCTATATAGTAAAGGTCGGCTGTCCACTCCTAAACACATTGATTATTACAAGATCTGAAGGTTTTTAAGAATTTCTGAGTCCTCGATCCATCTTCAAGCTTAAATTGTTAACTGGTTGGTACGTCAATCGACAAATAGATAGTTTGTATTGAGGAATGCCGAGGTTTCTGTACGTGAAATTTGAAATGTAGTCCTATTACATAAAATGATACAAGATTGTTTTACCTAGACTACAGAAAACAAGAGTAACAAGTGCTTTCGGCGGCAAAAAGAAAAACTTGGTCTTTCTGTTATCTTAGGTGTACAAGACCTGCAAATTAGAAGGTATTTGTTTTCTTGGTTTCGTGAAAATTGCAACAATTTTCATTTTGTATTTGAGGTTTAAAATTACCTAATTGTTTAAGGTCATTATAATTACTATTATTGATGTTGTTTATGATCCACATGATTCCATTATTAATTTTGTTATCATGGGAAAGCATTTGATCCAGATCCAATTAGTTTTATCCACCATGTGCATGGTTAACTTTTTGTTACATGCATCGTAAGCTAGTACTAAACTGAAGATTAACTGCCATTTAACATGGCCGATTTCGTCAGGAAAGTATAAAGCACATAACTGCCCGTGTAACAAGCCATCCCTAGATTTTTGTTCTCTTTTTCTATTTATTAATTCCCATATTAATCATAGTTCATTCATTTGTTTTTGTTCTTGGATCCACAATTAATAAATTGTCAACTTGCTGCTGTGTACAACAATATAAATTCTCTAAAACACATGCTCTCCCACAAAAAGTCTTTACAAAGCATTTTCAATACATTTGTGCAAAATTCATTACCTAAAGATGGTACTTTCATCATCCTCTCAGCAATTGGATTTGGAGTATTTCCTAAATGAAGAAGTAGCAAATGCAGATAGAAAAGAAGTAGGCGAGAAGGTAAGGAGATTCGTTGGTGTCAGAATGCGGCCATGGGGAAAATTTGCAGCAGAGATTAGGGATTCAACCCGAAATGGGAAGAGAGTTTGGTTGGGGACATTCAATACTGCAGAGGAAGCGGCATTGGCATATGATCAAGCATCATATTCAATGAGGGGTGTTTCATCTTCGTTAAATTTCTCTGTTGAGACTGTGAAGGAGTCTTTGAAAGGAATCAAGTGCTGCAGTAGCAAGGTTGAGGGATCTCCAGCAGTCGCTTTAAAGGAGATGCATAAGCGTCAAAGAAAGTCATCATCATTGAATTCAAAAGAAAAGAAGGAACAGCAGAAAAACTTATTGGTGTTGGAAGATTTAGGATCTGATTTGTTGGAGGAGCTTTTGAGTTCATACTGATTTATGACAGAGGTAGGAAAAAAATTAAAAGACTCATGATCATAAGCTACACCTACTCATCCATGCATGATTCCGAATCAACAGACCCCGTTACCGAGATATGGCTTTAACTTTTTTATTTCTTCTTGATTTCTGTTTTTGTTCATTCATAAATAATGAAGGTGATATATTGATAAAACCAGAGTTTGGGATTTCCATTTTCGAGTTCAATATTATTTCTTCTGGGTTCTTAATGGTTATACGAATTTTGAAAAGTTCTTTCTGATTATTGGCATAAAATAAATTAACTAACTTGCATATTTTTGGTATTTAGGTTCATGTAACCACTTAAAAATATGAGGAGTCTAGGAATTTGAAAAGTGAAAAATCTTTTTTTGTTTAATGTAGTGTAACCATTTGGTGTCTAGCTAGGTTCAAGTTTAATGAAGGAGTAAATCATTTACCTATAAATATTTTTCATATTTTCATTGTAATTATGAAGAATTGAGAAAAACAAGAAGTGATAATTCGGAGTAAAGATATCTAATCAATCATTTTGTTCTTTATTCAACAATTGACATCACAACTTTATTTGATCAATATGAACAACTCTAATTTTCCTCTTTCATTTGTCCATCAACTAACAAAAGAAAGTTTATGGTAAATGGAGTATCCAAATTAATGAAGGTTCTTCTTGGATCTCAAAAAGAATGGGAGTTAGTCGAAAAGGGGTATATATATCGAAGTTGAAAATGAGGAAGAATTATCACAAGCTCAAAGGGAGAATCTTAGAAGATCAAGGAGAAAAAAACTAGCAAGCTTTGTTTTGGTTATACCAAGGAGTACAATCGTATGATGCTTTGGGAGAAAATAACTTGTGCCACATTCGCAAAGCAAGCATGAGAGATTTTTGCAAACTTCATTCAAAGGAGTGTTGGTGATTTTAGAGTCACCGGGCATTTAAGTGTAATTGGATACGAGTACTATTTGGGTAAAAATTTCAATAGTACATTGTCGTACGATTAACGCTGGACAACAGGTAAGAAATTCCAACAGTCAGAACCTACTATATCGCACGACCAAATAGATAATAGACGCCCTTTCTTCAAGTGACCTCAATTAAATTATCAGAACCTATCCGCAGTCTCTGTCGTACGACATAATTTCAGTTACTAATCTACAATATACATTATACCATGTTTTAATGCAGGATTCAAGGATATTTATGACTAAAGATCATAACGGAAGCCTTCATCAATAGCAACGGACATAACGAACATAACGGACGTTATCATCAATGTCAAAACGGTCATCCCATTAATGTGTAAGATACACATTAAAGGCGTCCCAGCGGAAAAATGCACTATAAATACGAAGAGGAAATCTCACTCGGGGACATCTGAGGCTCAGACCTAAAAAGCTCACTCATTCTCTCTTGAAGTTCATAAAGTTTACTACTATTTGTCGTACGACGCACGACCGAAGTCTAATTACACACGACGCATGACCGATTTTACTTTATCGTATTGTTTTACATTGTATTACACTTGTAACACTTGTTCTAAAGGACGACGTCCCTGATTGACGTCCATAGTGCACGACGACTCAAACTCGTCCGCGGTTTTTACCCATTTTAGGGGTTTTCCGCGTCACCAATTCTCTTGTCTCATTTTCCTTATTTTTATTATTTTCGTGCGATTATTGTCGTTACTTTCTTTGGTTGGATTAAGCTTCACGTTTACCTTAAATTTTCCTTGGGAGATTTTTGGCATAAACAAGTACTAATGGGTTTCAAACTGTGATCTAATTCAAGTAAGGTGGTGCGGAGTGCACACTTGTTATAAGACGAGTTTGATCCCGGAAACGACGAAATGGCGGGGGTCAAGGGGGTCGCGCCCCCTTGCAGGATCAAGAAGCAGTGCCCCTTGCGGGGTCCAAGGGGTAGAGCCCCTGGCGGTCGTGGTTGTATTGAAGGTTTCAATTGCCACAAACCTTGTCATTTGGCAAGTGAATGTAGGAAAAGAGAAAAACATGATTCTAATTGGGTGTCTAGAAATAGAAACTAAGTACATCATAATCGATATACTTTGTTCATGTCTCATGGTAGAGATTATGAAGATATCTGGTGACAGTGGTGCTACCAAACATACGACATACGACAAAAATTTATTTTCTAAGTTATTTGAATGTAACTTTGGAGAAGTTAAAGTTGGATATGGAAATCATACAAAGCTAGTGGTATCAGTGAATTGGATTTTGAAGTAAAATAAGGAACTACTGAAAAAATGCCTGAACTTCATTTTGTTCCTAGCTTAAAAAACAATTTACTAAGTGTTGGCCATCTTTTGAAGAAATGGTATGACATGGATTTTCATGACATGGCTTGTTACCGTCAAGGAAAGATAAGCTTGTTTCTAGAGTTGAAGTTACTTCAATAATATTTTATCACTCACTATTTGAGGTCAAAATATGTCTTATTCTGTTGTTGTTGATAAAGGAGTTTTCAAGTTATGACAGTATAGATATGGGCATATGGCCACTTGAACAATGGAGATTTGAAGAAACTTTCAAAGAAAATGATGGTAAGAGGTTTGCCTAAGATTGATCATCTTGACGATGTTTGTGAAGCGTATCAGTTTGGAAAGCAACATAATAATTATGTTCCTTCTCAATCCTCTTGAAAAACAAAAAGACCATTGCAACTTATTCACTCAGATCTCTATGGTCCGATGACAGTTTCGTCTTTGGGATGTAACCATTATTTTATCTCTTTGATTGATGATTACTCATGGAAAGTTTGGGTGTATTGTATTAAAGAAAAATTAGAAGCTTTCCGGAAATTCAAACATTTCAAAGTAGAAGTGGATAATTCTACAAGGCTAAAGATAAACACGTTACGAATGGACCGTGGGGTGAATATTTTCGTATAATTCTAATAAGTATTGCAATGACAATGACATTTGGCATGACATGAAAGTCTGATATACTCCACAACAACAAATGGTGTGTATGAAAGAAAGAATTGAACAATTATGGAAATGGATAGCTAGATGTCTACTTAAAAACAAAAGGTTGCTGAAAAGTTTTGAGCCAAAGTTGTTTTATGTGTAGTTTATCTAATTAACAGCTCACTGATAAGGAGCTTGGAGAATGGTACGCCACATGAAGCATGGTATAGTACAAGTCTTAATGTTCATCATCTAAAAGTATTTAGGAGTGTTGTTTACCCTCATATTCCAGATGCAATGAGAAGCAAGTTGGTTGAAAAGTATGAGAAATGTATTTTCATTGGCTATAGTGAAATAAGAAAGGAATACAAGTTGTATAATCCGATGATAAAGAAGATTGTGATAAGCTGAGATGTTCGGTTTGATGAAAATTCCTTCTTTGAGGAAATGAAAAGCCGAGAAAGAAAATTTGCCAATCTTTCCTTTTCAACTTGAAGAAGAAAAGGAGGAAGTGTTCGATAATGTTGGAAATGATGATCAAGAAGGAAATCCTCCTACTTCCCCAAGTTCGTCCTTAAGTTCCTCATCACGTTCTTCTTCAAGCAGCCCAATAAGAAAACAAGAAATCTCCGAGAGTTATATGATGTTACTAATGAAGTTGAACAAGATGATACAATATTTTTTTTCTTTCTTTGCATAAGAAGATCCAATTTCTTTTAATGATACTTATTAAGAATAAATATGGAGGAAAGCTATGAAAGAAGAGATTGGCTCCATCAAAGTAATTATACATGGGAGCTTAACGATTTGCCGCCACAAAAATAATCTATTGGAGTAAAATGGGTGTACAAGACAAAGATGAATCCAAATGGTTCATAACAGCACAGGAAAAGTTAGTTGCTAAAGGATACAAAAAAAGGATGAAGAAGATTTTACAGAAATATTTGCTCCCGTTTCAAGAACTGAGACAATGTACTTACTTATTTCTCTTCCTGATTAAAACAATTGGAAGTTGTTTCAAATGGACATAAAATTTGTGTTCTAGAATATTTTTCTCAAAGAAGAAGTCTATGTTTATCAACCACTTGGGTTTATCAAGAAATGAGAAGATAATAAGGTGTACAAGTTGAAGAAAGCGTTGTTATGGGTCGAAGCAATCACCCCGAGCTTGGTATAGTTGCATAGATTCTTACTCTAAGAAAACATGGATTTAATAAATCTCCATATGAGCATACTCTTTACATCACATACAATTCTCAAGGAAGATTTATGTTTGTCAGTCTCTATGTTGATGATCTTATTTTTGGAAATAATGTGGAGATTTTGAATAAATTCAAGCTCTCAATGATGGGAGAATTTGAGATGATAGATTTGGGATAACTTTATCATATTATTATATTGAAGTTCATCAATCCAAGAAAGGAATTTTATTTAACAGGAGAGTTATGCAAAAGAAGTTCTTAAGAAGTTCAAGATGGAGAATTGTTAATTCGCTATTCACTCCATACATCACATGTTTGAAGCTATCCAAAGAAGGTGAAGGTAAACATGTCAATCCTACTATGCTTAGGCGTCTTGTGGGACACTTGATGTATCTAACTTATACAAGGTCTGACATTGTGTATGCTATTAGCTTTGTGAGTAGATTCATGGAGAAACCTTATTCTAACCATTAAGAGATTGCTAAAAGAATTTTGAGATATGTTAAAGGAACCATTGATTAAAGAGTTTTTTATGAGGCTAATGTTCTGGTCAACCATGTTGCTTACATCGATAGTGACTTAGAAGGATATGTTGACGATAGTAGAAGTACTTATGGGTATGTATTTTATCTTAAAAGTGGTGCAATTTCATGAATCTTGAAGAAACAACCAATTGTCACGCTTTCTACAACGAAAAGATGAATATATAGCCACAACTTATGTGTGATGTCAATTGATGGTTACATGGAATTTTGGAAAGTCTCAATTAGAAGCAGAACAAGTCAACCACTTTGTTTTGTGACAATAGCTCAACTATTTCGACAAAAGAAACGGTTCTTCATCGAAGGTTGAAGCATAACCGCATTCGGTGTTAGGAAATAGGGATCATAGATGATTCATTGATTGGATAATCTTGTTGGATCGTGAAAGTTCACTTTTCAAATACAATAATTCGTCTCTTAATGCCTTGGGTATCACGAATTTCGTATTAGGATAATCCAAGAGAAACTTTAATCTTAAATGTTGTAATATTAAGTTCTTATATAAACCTATATTATCGTTTACATATTTATTTATCCGAAAGATGGAATAAATAAATATTTATCACTACAAAAAAGAGGCCTATCAGCGACGGAAAATTCCGTCGCTAATCCGTCGCTAAAAGGCAATTTCGTCGCTAATCCGTCTCTGAAAGTCTGTAGCTAATGCTTATCAGCGACGGATTAGCGACGGATATTAGCGACGGATTAGCGACGGAATTATTAGCGACGGATTTAGCGACGGCCGTAATTTAGCGACGGATTATTTTAGCGACGGATTTAGCGACAGATTATTTTAGCGACGGATTTAGCGACGGAAATATTTAGCGACGGATTTAGCGACGGATTTAGCGACGGATTTATTTACCGACGGATTTAGCGACGGAATATTTTAGCGACGGATTTCCGTCACAAATTCCGTCGCTAATATTAAAAAAAAAATTCAAAAATCAACATTTCCTGTATTTTATACAAATAATCTGCCCATTAAGTTGACACAAATAACCTGTCCATTAAATTACGAATCATCCCAATAAAATAAAAATCCAAATTCATACGATTCTGAATTCATACAAATGAATGTAGCAATCTAAACAGGGGGAGGGCGGGGAGGGGGGAAACTGTATCCCTGCTGCTGCATAAAGGCAGCAAACTGTTGCGATAATGTGAGTTGCTCAGCTAGCTGGGTAGCATGTCTGACCTGTTCCGCCTGCAACTCTTCATTGCGCTTCCTTTCGATCTCCAACTGAGCCAAATAGCGCTCCTCCCGCAGCCTCGCATCCTCCTCCATCTTTGCTATCTGCTCTCTCAACGCCGCTAACTGTAAATACAGTAATTGACAAAAATTAGTATTTATTAGCAATGAAAAGTAACAATATGATACATAACTAATATAACAAACATAACCAACATACCTCATCTGCCGATGCAGTCCCAGATGATCTCCCACCGCTGCTGCTACTACACTCACCGGTCATAGCATAACGGGGATCCTGGGTCGACCAACCAAAAATACGGCCCTTCTTCCGCCCTCCAGCACTCTGCTCCCAAAGAGCTGCCTCGTCAATCGGAGGGGAATCGGGAGTCTGGCTAGCCTGCGCCTCATCCTTAAGCTCTCGAAAGCGCGTCTATGGTTACCAAAACAAAAACGGGTAAGAAGAAATTTTTGCAGCATAACGGCTCTAAATCAAACATATCCAACTTATCTACTAACATAGCCTAACGTCTGCCCAACAGTGGCAACCCAAGCTACATGTATACAACACACACACACAGATATATATATATATATATATATATATATATATCCATTGCGGTTACCAAACAAAACATACGTTGAACATATTTGTATACACATGTATATAAACATATACAATACATATATTAAGTGTAATGGTTTTAGAAAACTTACGTGGATTATAGCCGCTTTGGGGTAAACGTACACCGGTGGATCAGTAGGCGGGTTAGAACCCGGAGGGCCCGTCCGATTCCCACAGTACATCTGCTCAAACACCTCACTAGAGGTGGGATCGCGACCCCATGCCTGTGCCTACGATAGAAAATTAAGATAAGAAGTAAACATACAAACTAATCTCGGGTACATATTCAAAAAATTGAAGACTTACCATCTTGTATCGGTGTTGTCCAGTACTAATCGATCCCCCAACATGCCGTGAGGACACCCCGTCAAACTTGGTCAACCGATTGGCCTTACCGGTCCTAGACTTTGCTTTCCAACGCTCAGTATCCCACTCCTGTAAAAATCATAACACATAAGTGGATATAAAACAAAGATAATGCACAAATCAGAAACTATAGATAAAAACCTGATCTATCATCTGGTGCCAATAGGGCTCTGGGATCCAGGGAGGGTGGTATGGTCTAATGACCGAGAAATCTTCTTTGTCCCAAGTCACACCATCAATCTGTTTGGCCTTTACTGCAGCCCAATCGCGTGCGGCCTTCATCCAGTCCTTGTACCTATTGCTCATGGTACGCTCCCATATAGCGTGCACAGTTGCCTCCTGATCAGCATCCCACTGGGTAGTTTATCACCCTCGGGTAGCATCTCTTTAATTATCTCAACATTACGATTATATGTCGTCTCTGGTACATTACATTCCGCCTTCCAATTCAACAATCTTGTCGCAGCTCCTAATTTTGAGTAATTTGGACACCCATCCCATAAAGGTTCATCAGCTGCTTGTAACATGTCATAAAATCCGTTTGTTCTTCCCATGTCATGCCATCGTGTACCATGTGATCATTCACCATTTCAACACACCCTTCATTATGATTTACTATCGGATTAGAAGACTGACCCACGTCTTGATGAGATGTCGAGTAATAGGTTTCACCATGTGCCCACCACATGGTATAATCGGGCATGAAACCATATTTCAGTAAATGCAGTCTCACGCTATCCCTTTCTCTATGGTGCGTATTTCGACACTTTGAGCAAGGGCATCTGATGCGGAACACTATCCCATCACGTGTAGTTTTCCTTTCAACACAACCTTCATTGGCATATGCAAAATCTAAAAAACCGTCCACTGATCTGACATAGTCAACCCTAAGAGACCCCCGACTATCATTCTTTATATACATCCATCCTCTATCTGTCGACATATTCAATAACTACAACACAGAAAGAAGTAGTTAGTCGACATAATTAATGACTATTTGAAAGTCAGACATTAGGTTTAGAGGAGTTTTGGATGGCTTTGAAACCCTAAAACCAAACTATTCTTTCTTCCGGATTATTTGGAATTTAATCTAACATAACTTACCCCTGCTTTTTTACTTTATTACACAAACTTCCCCTTCTATCTATGAGGCAGCACTCCAGTCAACCTTAGGACTTCCGGATTATTTGGAATTTTGATTATTGCCTTCATTTAGAGGCTTAAGACTTGCAGAATTAAGCTTACACAAGTAAAGTTCATCATGTTTTATTGATTGGAGTTTATTTTAGAGGTAATTTAAGTCTATGAGGCAAATAATAAACATTCCATAATATATTATATATACATACATACTCTTACCACAATTTTTAATTAAGATTTAGAAGATTGCTTCCTAATTATTAAACTAAGTACATCCATCAAGGGTATGACTAGTATGTTTAAAATTAGTTCTTTCTAATTAAGTGAAAATATAAGACCATATCATCATCGATCGATCGGTAATAAGATTTTAATTAATGATGAATTATATAAATCAATCACATATATATATAGAGAGAGAGAGAGAGAGAATTGCAATTAAGGTTCTCTTTAATCGCAATTCCTCGTACTACTCTTAATGAGATACAATCTAAAACAATAAATGTATATTTCATAAATGGTTAATTAGCATATCTACATAATCGTTTGTTGTTACACACAGTTTGACATGCGTCGATAATGATTTTGTTGTTATGTTATTTTAAAATCAAACATGTCCCACAACTATATCACTATTGTTGTTATCAACTGTAACTACACATGTAAATTACTCAAATTTACTTTTAAGATGCTCACATATGAATATCTATTAATTCAAATGTAACAAAACCACCGATTAAGAATAACACATACACTTTAGAAATATGTTATTTATTTGATTTCGATTGGATATCCTATACTAAAAAAATGATATAAACCTAAATACTATGAGAGCCAAACTGAAAAAGTACAAACATCTTCATTCACATGGATTGTGAATGTTCTTCCAAAATGGGAACCACATAATTCTGCCATTAAGAAACTCCAAAAAAAAAACTTGTATTCATTGCAATTGTATAGCGTTTGGTTGAGTTACCCGATTGAAATGTGTAGTTGAGTTACCTGATTGAGGGTCGAAATCGAATAGGCATCCTGCGATGGTGACGGTGGTGCAGTTGGCGGTCGTGACGGTGGTGCAGTCGGCGGTGGTCGTGACGATGGTGCAGGCGGAGGTGCGTGGTGTGAAGATGTAAAATCGATTAAGGCGGAGGTGGTGGCTGCGTTTTTTTTTGGGATGGCAGGGTGGCTGCGTGTTTTCATTTAGGGTTATAAGAATATGGATATGATATGGTGGATGGGTTTTTTTTTTAATTATTATTTATTAATAAGTATTACTAAATTATTATTATTATTAATTACTTCAATTAGTGTTATTAGAAAATGGTTATATATGAAGGTGGCTGCGTTTTTTTAATTATTATTATTATTAATTACTAAATTATAAGTATTGTTAATTATTTTCTTCAAAAAAAAAGTATTGTTAATTATTACTAATTATTAATAGTTAGAATGTCTAATTATTTAATTTGATATTAATATATATCCATTAAGGCCCAATTGGACCCTTTAAAGCCCGGTAGATCCATTAAGCCCCGATGAAACCCTTTAAAGCCCAATAGAACCTTTTAAAGTCCGGTAGATCCATTAAGGTCCAATGAAACCCTTTAAATGTCAATAGAAACGATTAAAGCTCAATAGATACATTAAGTTCCAATGAAACCCTTTAAACCCCAATGGAACCCTTTAAAGCCCCATAGATCCATTAAGTCCCAATGAAACCCTTTAAAGCGTAATAAAATCATTTAAAGCCCGATAGATACATTAAGGCCCAATTGAATCCTTTAAAGCCCAATAGATCCATTAAGGTGCAATGAAACTCTTTAAATGCCAATAAAGCCGATTAAAGCCCAATATATACATTAGGTTCCAATGAAACCCTTTAAACCCCAATGGAACCCTTTAAAGCCTGATAGATTCGTTAAGTCCCAATAAAACTCTTTAAAGCCCAATAGAACATTTTAAAGCCCAATAGATCCATTAAAGCCCAACGAAACCCTTTAAATGTCAATAGAAACGATTAAAGCCCAATAGATACATTAAGTTCCAATGAAACCCTTTAAACCCCAATGGAACCCTTTAAAGCTCGATAGATCCATTAAGTCCCAATGAAACCCTTTAAAGCCCAATAGAATCCTTTAAAGCCCGATAGATACATTAAGGCCCAATAAAACCCTTTAAAGCCCAATAGATCCATTAAGGCCCAATGAAACCCTTTAAATGCCAATAGAACCGATTAAAGCCCAATAGATACATTAAGTTCCAATGAAACCCTTTAAACCCTAATGGAACCCTTTAAAGCCTGATAGATCCGTCAAGTCCCAATGAAACCCTTTAAAGCCCAATAGAACATTTTAAAGCCCGATAGATCCATTAAAGCCCAATGAAACCCTTTAAATGTCAATAGAAATGATTAAAGCCCAATAGATACATTAAGTTCCAATGAAATCCTTTAAACCCCAATGGAACCCTTTAAGCCCGATAGATCCATTAAGGCCCAATTTAAAGCTCAATGCAACCTTTTAAAGCCAGTAGAATTAATTAAAACCCAATATATCCATTAACACATACACATGCATACATATAACACAAACATGAGAAAATAAGAAAAATAAAAAATTTCGTCGCTAATCCGTCGCTAATTAGCGACGGATTAGCGACGGAATATATTTAAAAAATAAATAAAAAAGAAATTCCACGTGTCCGTCGCTAATCCGTCGCTAATTACGGAATAAGTTCCGTCACTAATCTGTCACTAATTAGCGACGGATTAGTGACGGAACTGGTTCCGTCGCTAATCCGTCACTAATCCGTCGCTAATTAGTGACGGAAATTTCCGTCGCTGATTTTCGTCACTGATACCCCTTTTTCTAGTAGTGATATATATATATATATATATATATATGACAGGAAAGAAAAATGAGATTCTAAAAGAAAATTGGTGGATTTTTGTTGGGCCAAAAATGAAAAATTAGAATGTATAAGAGAAATTGTTGCCAAGTATTAAAAGTGAGAAACAAGGGGCTATTTCGTAACTAACCAAAGGTAGAGGGGCATGTTTTACCAATATAGCAAACCTTTGAATTTAAAGAAAAAATAACGTCATCTCTAATGAAGGTTTTAATGGCTGTTAGGACTGAAATGTAATTGTATTCAAGATTAAAGAGCTTACTTTGTAATTCTTGTAAAGTGTGGTGAAAAATGAAAAGGTTTAATTGTTGACCTGATATAAATAGTATTGTGTCTTTGTATTGTGTGTATCTATAATCATTTATAATTAAGGTCAAGATCTAGAGAGAGAAAGTTTGTGAGGTTATAGAGAGAGAGTGTATACCGTATTAATTCATATACAATGACATATGACTTTATCAATTGATCTTGATCTTGCATTGTATTGATTTGAACTTGATTCTGGAACAACATTGGCATTAAATCCCATTCGGTTTTGTGAAAGGTTGATGAATTTGGTCTGATTCCTAGATAGGAACAAAAGCTTTTTTCGAGATTTTGAGAAACCATGGAGAAATGAGCAAGAAATTGATGATTAAAAGGGTTACGGCGTTCCTCGAACAAATAACGCGATTGGAGGTATATTTCTTAACCAAATTTGATGTTTTTATGTGGTTGGGTTTGTCTCTGGATTACCTTTCGAATAGTTTAAGTTTGGAGAGCCAATGATGGTCGTACGAATGTACTTCGAGCAAAACACCGTTGTGGCAACAATCTCGACAGCGGGGTTGTGTAAAACTCGAAATTCAAGTTGTTTATTTAGTTTTTAAGGGTTGTAAATCATGTTATAGGTTAGTGGTAATTAGCATCGCAATCTTGTCAATATAAAATCACATGTTTCAAAAAAAATCATCTTCTCGCCTACATGGGATTACCAAACTCACCAAATTTCATATTTATATAAAACATTCATTCCTCATTTCTTATAGTCACTTAAATATCTCCAATCTAGCATTCTCTAATCCACGTGGATGAGTAAAACAACATCATAATCTTTTGGGAATACACGAATATTGCAATACCAACTCAAATACCTTTGGTTACTTCTTTTGTACATATAAAAAATAAAGATAAATATACAAGTATTTTTATGTAATGTTATATAAATTTTCTCTAATGAGTGGTTAGTTAAAAGATATTTTTAGCCAAGTAAACATTTTAATCATCAAAGTCATCCCTTCTTGTTTGTAAGCATCTTCATTCTCAAATTTAACATTTCTTATCAATATGATATAACTAAAGCAATACCTCAATGCAATATTTGAGAAAATTCAACTTTCACAATGCGCCACCTCAAATGCCCTTGGTTGTTCATTTTATATGTATAAAGATAAAGATTGAGAGATTTTACTTTATTTGGGTTGCCGACAATCAACTTTTGCCTAAATATAACAATGAGATCTTCATAAAAATGTTCTATATTTTTATACTTGTTCATTCTTATACCCACCTCCTTTCAAATATATCTCATCCACATTATACACCCTTATTTATTCCAATCTTATAACTTATCACAATGTCACATCATTCTCTATGGTTATTCCTTTTATATAAAGATAGATTGATGATTATTACATAACTACAATTATTTTGGCTATGTAAAAAACGAAGAAAAAAATATCAAAAAAATATATATGTTCAAATAATAAAATAAAAGTAATAGAAACAATTTCAGATTCTTTTATATAAATTTGGTTTATATAAAATGAAAATGAAATATTTAACTATCACATGACATGTATTGTCATGTAAATAAACAATAACTATTTAACCCAAAAATGGATCAAAGTTTGGATGAAAATTCAATTCATATCTTATCATTTATATAGTCATTTGTGCTTTCAAGTTTTCACTTTTGTCACCAATGTGGGACGATGAACAATTTACTACAACTCACCATTAGATTAATACGTGATTCTTATGGTGTCATGTTATCATTTTAAGGTTTTGCTTTTTTATGTATAAAGATATAAAGATTGGTATATGTTGATTTTTGTATAAACACACTTTGTTTCAACAATCATCGATCTTTTTCTTTAATCTTCAATGTCACCTCTTCTTTTATATACACACTAATCTTCTAAACTAATACTCTCTCACTATTATGGGATATCAAAACACAACAACAGTTCAATATTTGAGGATACTCAAATCTTATGGTGTTATCTAAATTTTCCACACCAATATGTGCATGAGCATGATGAATTTAGTCAATCAATCTCTTTTACATTCAAATCTATCTCGTCCTTTCAGTTTCAGATGCCCACCTTCTTTTCAAATATTTTACATTATTATAGTGTCATATAAATACCTCAACATCGTGCTTATATATATATAGGGTCAGATTCATTTGTTAACCACATTTTTTGTGTTAACTCTATGAACCATTATAAGCCCTTGATCATGGAAATCAATGGTTGAGATTGAATATCTTTTAAAAGCCTTAATAAATACACAATTAATGAAAAATTATGAGCGAACTATAGTAATAGGGTATTTTGGGGAAAAAATAAATGAAACATTATGTCTTTATTCTCTCTTAATTAATTTTCCTTTCAAAAGAATTGTAACCCCGGTTCATTAGTGTTCATGAATCTGCATGTATTTGAACATTATTCTTCCAAAAGATTCGTAACCCCCGGTTTCGTTCATGTTCATATGAATGAAATATGAACATTATTAGTTTTAAATATAATATTCATATTAAGAAATATGAACAATATTACTTTTAAATATCATATTCATATGAAGAAATATGAACAATATATTACTTTTAAATATCATATTCATATGAAGAAATATGAACATGAATGAACCACCCACCACCTTACTGTTCATGTGACTCGTTAACAAGTTTTTGTTCATATGTCCAATGGTGAAGTAATGAACAAACATGAACACGTTGGATGAAAATGTTTATCATTGTTGAACACACCTTCGAAAACAGTTAACATTACAGCTAAATCGTTCTGTATAAGGTTAACACTATATGAGAATTTTTGAATTAAAATTAATACCGGATAAAGTTTTTGAAAATAACCACTATATGATTTTGAAAAAAAATATGAAATCAGTCATGAAAATATTCATATGATTTTAACATTATTTTGAAAATGGATTTTTTTTTAAAATCATAACTTACGCTAGAATCAAGGAGGCTTTATTTTTGTAACCCCAAAATAATTAAATGAAATATAAAATATTTGCTAACTAAAAATTGACATTTCTACCCTTTAGAATTAAATACTAAAACAAAGAAAACAACAATCAAAGATAGATTTATATTGGTTGGAAATGGTTCATAAAGTTAACAACAAATGATTGGTTAACAAATGATCTTTGCACTATATATATATATGATAAAGTAAATTTAGATTTACTTATGATAAACAAAAATAATCAAATAGATATTATTTTTAGAGTTCTTAATTCAATTCGACTTTATAAATTGTTAATTTGAATAAATTTTATAGGATATTTCTATTGGTCATAACCAAAACTCAATTACAATGTAAAATTGGATAATCTTCTTTCAACAATACATCACATCATTAGTTGTGGTATTTTAACAATATAAAACATCTACTAATATCACCTTAGCAAATACTATATAAAAAAATAGATTTAGTTGCCGCATATGTATCATTTGAGACTTTTTTTAAGTTTTGATTCGTTTGAGCCAACAATATGACTTGTTACAAAGTATGACCTCCTCCTTTCGTATACACATTTTCTTCTTTCTATCTTCATTTCTCACCAATGTGGGATAAACAAACATAATCAAATTTCAAGAATTAAGGAATACTCAAATCTAAAAATGACTTGCTACAAAAAATGGCATTCTCCTTTCATATACATATTTCCTTCATTCAATCTTCTTTCTTCTCACCAATGTGGGATAAATAAACTTAACAACATTACAATATGTATGATAAGCAAACTTAACCATATTGCAAGATATAAGGAATTCTCAAATCTCATCATGACTCACTACAAAAAATGACCTCTTTTAATATACACATTTCTTTCAATCTTTTTTCTTCTCATCAATGTGGGATAAACAAAGTTAAACCATATTTCAAGATTTGAGGAATACTCAAATCTCATCATACAAAGTCATCATTTTTTGTTGTTTCTTCAATATACATGTTGATTTGTGACAAAATACCATTGACGCTATTTTATTACTATTGCGTGTGTATGCAGAAGTTATGTTTCTAATTTAGCTTATAAATCTTGTCTTGTAACGTATATTTATTAAAGTGGCTCGAATATGCAATTAACTGGACATCAAATTGTTGTACATTTTTTGATTATTTCTACAATAAGACTATAAGAGGGACGGTGAAAAACAACCAAACTCAAAACCCGAGATGATTAGCCGAAATTAGCCAACCACATGGGCATATATAAAGAGTCAACTAAAATAAGCTAACCCAGGACAAATTTGCAATTAATTGGACATCAAATTGTTGTACTACATATTTTGTTTTGTACAATAAGAGGGACTGTGAAAAACAACCAACTCAAAACCCGAGATGATTAGCCGAAATTAGCCAACCACGTGGGCATATATAAATGGTCAACTAAAATAAGCTAACCCAAGAGTTTCCACAAAGGCATCCCCTCTTTCTAATAAATGTATATATCATTCTTCTATTCTATCATATTCTCACCAATATGGGATAAGCAAAACACTACATTTCTTGATTTGATGAAGACCCAAATCTCATTATGCTTCAAATGTTTAGGGGAAAATGACTACTACTTTTTTATATCGTTTTATTACTATGGTGTGTGTATGCAGAAATTATGTTTCTAATTTCATATATTTATTAAAGTGGGTCAAAATATGCAATTAAGTGAACACCAATTTGTTGTATTATATATTTTGATTTGTACAATAAGAGGGACGGGTGAAAACAACCAACCCGAAACTCGAGATTGTTAGCCAAAATTAGCCAACCACATGGGCATATATATGGGTCCACCTAAAAGAAGCTAACCCATGGGTTTCACAAAGGCCTCCCCTCCTAATAAATACCAATATCACTCTTCTATTTTATCATCTTCCCACCAATGTAGGATAATCAAAGAGCACCAAATATCAAGATTTGATGAATACTTGAACCTCATGATGCCACCTCATAATCCTTGGTTGTTACTTTAATATATATATTGATTGATTACTTGAATTTGAGTTGAACCATGTTGAACTTGAATTTGAGTTGTCGTTCATCATTTTCAATTTATCTTTTTATAAACTTGATTATAGATGTGATCCTATTTGTTTACTGTTTTCAAACATTATTTAGCATGCTATAAATGAGTTACTCCCTCCGTCCTAAAATAAGTGTCTACATTACTATTTTTGTTTGTCTAAAATTAAGTGTCCACTTTCAAAAGTAAATTTTCATTTTCCCATTTTACCCTTAATTATGTGATGGAGAAAATTTATCTCTCTATAATTAAGGGTAAAATTGTACTTTGGTTAGTTAAAATGTGTAATAATTACACACTCCTAAATCAGGTATGAGATTTTGGTCGATATGTTAAATTACACCTTTTTCATTGTGGACATTTATTTTGGGACGGAAGGAGTATTATTTTATAATAGGCTCAATCGGGTATGAGATTTTGGTCGATATGTTAAATGGAAGACACAACCTAAGGATGGGTGATCGGACAAAGGTGAGCCTTATAACCCAATGAATGCCAATGACAATGACAATATGACATTTACCGGATGGGACAGTTTACGATATCTTGAACTTATTTAAAAAGGTTTTTGAAACAAATATGCATATTATTTGAGTATTTTGTTTGTTATTATGCATGATGAGACATAATGTATGATTTGTGCACGAAACCTGAATTTACGAGCTTTGTAAAACTGACTATTAGTATGCATCACAGGGGCATGAAGTTCAAAGTTGGAAAGGGCAAGGGTCATGTTTAGTGAATTATATTTCTATTGAGTAAGTACTAGTTGAATACCCATGCAATGCGGCGGGATGTAAAGGTCCGATCAAGATGCATTTAATTTTTAAATGTCAAATTTTTACAAGATATATTTGAAATGCTTGGTGGTTCACATGTTGTAAGATTTTTTTGCAATGCAACATGATGTATTTTTGCTTATGTTTTGGTCGAGTAACATGATCTATCCAAACGGTTGAAAAGTTTCACCAACGAAGATCTTATTGTAGAAATGAAAACACTTGAGCATAAGAATATAAACCATTTCTAATATAAACCATTTCTACAAACTAAATGTAGAATACTAAAGGGTCTGAATTAAAGAAAAAAACCCAAAATTTTCCCACTCATGAATTGATATTCTTTTTGGATTCTAAGTTGCAAATCAAAGCCTCAATTGAGGTGTTGGAAACAAACTGTATGATGGTGATGACTTTGATTTTTACATACACAAAAAAAATGGTTTCCTGTTAATGAGAAAGAGAATCAACTTTCTGATATGATTGATAGCTTCACCCTCTGTATAAATTCCACAACAAAATATATCAAGTCAATACTTTTCACATAAAGGTCTCTTCTACTTACCAAACCTTGGGATCCAACTAATATCTAACCTTGAACAATCACTTGTTAAACAACAACAATTAATTTAATCATGGTTTCTCGGACAAAAAAAGCAACCAGCATCGTATCTTCTTTCTGCCAAAAGAGTAGGATAACTACACCAAGAACAACTGCAAGGAGCCCATTTCAGATTCAACTCTATCTTGTAATGTACCAGTCACATCCTACCGACTGCAACAAACTTTTAACAAAAATTACAAAGCTGGTGGGATACGCTCATTTTTAGTCTTCTATAAGAAAGTTCATGTACAGTTGCCGAAGCAACCGACTTCATAAACACTGCTGTGAAAATCACCAAAAAGACATACAAACTAAAAAAATATGTCATTTTAAAATAAAAGCATGCTAACCTGACGATTTAGATCCTCTTGCTTTGTCAGCATAGATGCAAGATTCTGATGTTAATCGGCTTGACAATCAAACCGACCTTTGCAAAAAATTATAAATTGACAATATCAACCAACAATGATGCTTCATAAGAGAGAATTTTAGGATGAGTATAAATGCTAACTAACATAAAATGAAATGAGATACACACAAAGATCCACATTTCTACAACTAAACCGAAGCCCAGTAGCAGTTCTTGCTTGTACTTTTACATTCATATTACCCAATTATAGGCGCACAGGCTTCCATGTACCGCATAATCTTCCTTCTGGATCAACAAAAAAGTATTCACTGTAAAGAGAATAACTCATGAGTTCAAGGCAGTTTTGATGGATTTCAATAAACCATTTTGAATGCATAGTATTAAAAGGAATGAACAAAATATGAACTTCTTACCTTTGGAATTGGAATCAAAATGATAAGAACTAAAAGGTTGAAGCGAAAACTTTACAATTTAAGGTGGGCAACGATTGTCTGGCAAATCAAAGGCAGACAAATATAAAATATTTGCTCTAGCTAACGAATCACCTACAATCTAAATATCTAACCAACATTGCTTGTTTGAAGAATTTTACCGTAAAAATGCTACACAGAGATTCAACAGGAAACAACCTTAAAAAATTACACCACTTGCAAGACAGAGTGATTCAGACAACTCCAATGTGGCTTGGGGTAAAACAAACAAAAGGTCAGAAGGCACAAGCAAAGGCATAATTCACAACTCACAACATCCCTTTGAGGCATTTCCTCAAACGCCTTCTCTGAAGCCAATATTCCAACTAAATCGAAAAAAATTTAACACTCAAAAGTGATGATGGAAAACAGAAATAAATTACAGGGAATGGAATGGTAGAGGAGCGATGGAAGGAGAGTGAATCGGTAGTGAATTATCCGATAGAAGGAGAGTCATTAAGTCACTATAGTTGTTTAGAAAAACTGATATGTCGATTTGGGGTTTCGTTTAGCAAAAGATGAAAGCATAAAAAGAAAAGAAAATCAGACACAAAAACATAACCAATAAAGAAGAAGAAAGTATGAAACTTTACCGGTGCATCTATACACAAGGATTTCTTCTTTTCAACTGTGTCATAAAAATATATGTTGGTAATTACTTACACGGGTACGGGTAAAAAATCTAACATTATGAAAAACTAGGTCAATTCTTACCTACAGAAAACCGAACTCGAAATGTTGTAAACGGAGAAAAGTTAGGTCGATCGATCTCGATCAATGATGTGGCCAATCGATCAGTTCCATGGAAATGCACATAACACTCTTCCAAACAACCAAAACACAATTTACTTACCAAAAGGGTTGGGCGATTGTTGGTCAAAGATGGCAAAACTCCGAAAAATCAAAACAAGAAATGAAATTTGAGCTACAAAATCAATAAAGAAAACATTTTAATACATACCGGAAATAGGGTGGAGGAGAGAGACAAAACATCTGTTCAAAAAAAACTAATAGATGAAGGTAGGGCTTGAGGAAGACAGCAAGAAAACGAACCAAAAAATGAGAGACGATGAGAATTAAAGATTAGGGCAGATGCAATACAACGAATCGGCAAAAGAGGGCTTTGAAACCAGGAATCTTGGGAATACAAAAAGTCAATCTTCATTTGAATTAAAAAATTCAAACATTCTTGGGAATACAAAAAGTCAGTCTTCATTTGAATTCAAAATTCAAACATTATTTGTTAATCACAAAGATGCATCGACAAGTCTTCATCAGCATTGTTGTGCCCACTTTTCATCTGAAGAATCTTGATCTTCACCTTTTTTAAATTCTACCCAAAATTCACCAAAAATTCAAACGTACTTATTTTTGTTCAACATTCAATGGCAAACTCACAATCCCATAGATTCAAAAAAACCTTTTATACCATTCCTTGGTGGTTCAAATGAAACCTCTAAGAAAATAAAGTTAAAGAGTTAACTATTGCAAAACCAAACCCTTCATGATAATAATGCATATTAATAACTTCCTGGCATTCATTTGTAAGAATTTTCGTCAAGCAACAAACAGAAAAAAAGTATGCCATATTAACTTTGGCATCAAGCATGCCTCAAGATTCTTACAAATAATATATTTAGATTTCACAAGTAATTTTATGAAGCATTAATGGTACAAAATAAAAATCATGAAAATATTTAGAACAAAGAAGAGTAAACTTTTCAAACTGCATCTTCAACCTTGGTTTCATACAAACAAAGGTCAACCCCTTGGAAGTTTGATAAGAATAAAAATCTGGACCTAAAAATCCATTGTATGTTGCTCTAACTAAATTTCACGGTGTTATTGAAGCTATGTTTATCTATACACATTAAATTAAGCCAACATGTCCCCAATTCTCACATGGGCAAAATACTCAGAATCATGTTTTTTAAAACACATTCTACATCAAACAGAATTATCAAATACATGGTTCTATTCACCAAGTCACAATCATATCAATTACATTATTTTATTCAAAGGAAGGTGGGCTAAAACTAAAAGGGATAATCATTTGCTAGCATATAACCAAGATTTAAAGTTGAGGGGGATTGGATTAAAATTTGATAAGAAAATGTCCAGATGGAAACAAATTTGATTCAAATACTAATAGAAGAACCAAACTAAACAAAAATTTATAAGTCAATCATGGAATTTACTTCACAACCTCAAAACTTGAATATATGATAAAAAAAACATTTGATACAAACAAAGAAAACAACAAAAAACTCATTATAAAAACAAAGTACAGAGGGTAGACACAAGCAGCAAAGAGTAGTCTGCCAAGAAGATCACTTTGTAAAACTTATGTAAAAATCTTCCAGAAATACCAAACTAAACCTTAAATTGATGCAAAATAAACTAAACCTAAACTAATAGAAGAACCAAACTAAACCTTAAATTAACCGGTGATAAAAAAACAACAAAAGAAACCTCAACTTTAGAACCATACAAGTAGAAATGGGAGCTAGAGTGTCAAAAGAAACTAAGAGGAACATGAAAATTTACTACAGCAAACAGGAAAATTACAACAAAAATAGGGTGAGTTGAGTCGAAAGTGAACCACCGAGAAAGAAGGTTGAAGGGCAACATAAAAGCAATTAGAAGGAACAAAAATTTCAATCGTCATCTTGGGAAGCAATCGTATTAGCCAACAGTTAATTCGGTGGAACAGAGACTGTAGTAACAAACCACCAACTGCCGGTTGCACCAACCTTTGGGTTTTGGGTTGAGTTTTTCTCCGGTCAAAACACTTGGAACCTTATCAATTTGAAAATGGGTGAGTGGAGAAATAGCCAAAATGAAGAGTAGTAGGAGCAACCATATAATAAATTGATTGTTAGCAAAGTATGAACATCCTAATAAGCATCAAGAAATGCATAAGTTACATGACTCAAGAGATCTACATAATCAAAATGTTCTAGATAAAAATACCAAGTGAACTACGATAATAATTGTGTATTTCTTTCCAAATAAAAGATAAGACCTAAAAAAAGGAGGGTTTTAAAAATTAACATTTTTCAGATTTAACCTTACTTGAAATCCCAAGGTCTCTATATATGCACCAAAACTTCCATTTCCACCCAAACATCATGCACTTTCCATTAACCTGACATGATACCATAAATAAGAATCGATGGAAGCAACAGCCTAAACAGAGAACAATATATCTTTAATGCATAATCACATGTACAATATCATTAACCTGGTAATGTACAACTCTTGGTCTCTTCTTGAACCTTATCAATAACCTAGTAACAGAATAACACAAAAAATAGGTTGGATCAGATCTAAAACCATAAACGCCTTTTTCGTTATTAGAGTTTTCGGCATGTAAACTCTTTATACATGGTTTTACACCTTTCAAAACAAGTAATTTAAATACAACATAACACAAGAACGAATATGTGCTAAAAACAAAGATACTTCTCGGGTATAACATTACGTCTACATAACAATAGAAGCCATCCAGCTTAGCTTACCTCATCTGGATACAATGCTTAGCTATATCACCACGAATGTAGCATTCAGGCATTCGCCAATACTTGTCTCCATCTTACACGAACGATAATACTCAAAACCAAGATAAATAAAAACCAAACTGTAAATAAACGATTATTACCTATGTAAACACAAAATTCCATATTCCTTTCTAAATTTCAAGCCAAAATTCACTCAAAACCAAATTGTAAATAAACAATTTTTACCTATCAAAATGAAAAATAAGGGGTAGAAATGAAAATTTCATATTAGGGTTTAAATAGATGGGGTCGAAATTCATAAATCGAGAAGGAACACCGACAAAGAGATTATATGAATAGAACCAGACTTCGATACACAAGACGATGATTACCTTGAAGGCGTTGAAGGTTGAAGGCGTCAAAGTCAATCGTCAGGTTTTCAGGTTCAATCGATTGAAGGTGTCAATATAGAACCAAGCGTCGATTTGGGAGTGAAATAAATCTGGAGGGTGAAGCTTCGATCGTCATCTTGGGAGCGTTCATCTGATGATTTAATAGTCTCTTTGGGAAAGTAAATCTGGAGGATGAAGAGTTAGGAGGATGAAGAGTCAGGGAGGATGATTTAAAAAAGCTAGAAGTTGTACCTTGAGCTTTAATGAATCGTCGGTTTAGATGAGAGCGTGTTTGGATCTTAAAAGCATTCATGACTTGTACATGGTGCATAAAAGGTAGTAAGAATTTTAAGACTTTATGCTTTAAAATGTAGTACCATAGGCTTTATTACTTGTATTTAAGACTTTAAGGGCCTGTTTATCAAATCTTCCATTAAGTCCTATTTGGATAAATGTGTCTGTCCGGATAATATGATGTTGTTGTTTACTTTTTTATCTGAATAACAGAAATGACCAATTTACCCTTGAATATGAATTATAAGTTGTTTTATAAATTGTTGTTTATTTTTTAAGCCATATATTCATAAATTCATTGATAGAATCCAAAAGTCAAAACATAAATTCATAAAGTACTTAAAATTCCAAGTTCAAACACAAATTAGAAAAGTTCAAACACAAAGTACCCAAGTTTAAACACAAAGTAGCAAAGTTCAAATACAAATGCTTAAAATTTAAATATTGTTAACCAAACTATTTGCAATTCCATCACGCAAAGAAGCCATATATTTAGTGCTATTGGCACCCCATTGGGATATATCGAATTCTTCTTCTCCACTTCCTTCGACTTCTTCTTCGTTCAACAATGCGGTGTCCTCGTTGCACTCCATAAACAATTGGTCTTGAATATTATATTTTCGAATAAAATTATGTATAGCAAATCAAACAATTACCACATTTCTTTGTGTTGTGAATGGAAAGGGAGTCATCTGCTTTAGGATTGGGAACCTCACTTTCAAGACACCGTAAGCAGGTTCAATAACATTCCTGAGCTGGGCATGTGCATGATTAAACTTTTCTTCTTTAGTCAAAGCACGTCGACGTCGAAAATCTGCTAACCAATATCTTGTGTTACAATATGGAGCCAAAAATCCCCGAGCATTGGCATACGCAGTGTCACAAAGATAGTATTTATCTGAAAAACCACCCACATCAAATATATAATATACAAAAAAGGAATATATTGATTGAGAAAGTTGTATACCTTGTGGCGGGAAAGAAAAACCAGATCTTGGGTTAAAAGCAACTTCCCTAAGTATTCTCGAATCATGCGATATACCTTCCCATCTAGCCCAAACAAAGGTGAATATCATGTTGAAATCACAGATTCCTAAAACGTTTTGATAACATCGACCACCTCCTATTCCTCTGTAAATAGTTTATGATTGGGCGGCACAATTGCATGTATAAGGGTACCATCCAGTGCACCCTTCAATAACAGAAAAATATTAAATATATATATATATATATTTATAAATATATAAAACGTTTTAAAATGTCAAGAATAAATCTTACCGGAATTTTTTCAAGCATCTTTGATTACTCGACATATTTGAAGTTGTGTCAGAAGTTATCGGCACCACCATTTCTTTTGCGAATCCATCATTCCTAGTAAAACTTCATGGAAACAAATATGAACGGTTCTTGTAGAGCGTTGAAATCTACGTTTAATCACTCTATAACGTTCGTTATGACCGATCATCGTCAAAAACATCGCCATCTTCTCTTCGACACTAACATGTCTACTATCTCTCACCCAATTTTTTTACCTAAAATGATTGCATAAAAGTATATATTCTTTACGTGAGAGGCGCATCAACTCTTGACATTGCGTACTAGGTCCGGTTAATAACTCTTGGGTGTAAGCATATCCACTCAATGTCGAAGTATTATCGGGCATTCTTTCTATTCTTTCACATGCATTTCTTCTTCGTCTTACACACATATATATATATAAGGGGGCGTTTGGTTCGCAAAATGATTTATGATGGAATGGAATCTGTCAATGGAATTGGAATCTGGAAGGAATTGAAATAGAATGTTTTCAGGTTTGACCAACTGTTTGGTTGGCAGTAATGGAATGTAATCAGTCAAATGAATTGGAATAGTTTGTTTGGTTTACAAAGAAATTGGAATGGAATTCTGAAAATGACAAAAATACCCTTTCTTTTATTTTTATTTATTTTTTTTATTTTTTTTAAATACCGAGAGAGAGAGAGAGGGGAGAGAGAGGAGAGAGAGAGAGGAGAGAGGAGAGGAGAGGAGAGAGAGGAGAGGAGAGAGGAGAGGAGAGAGAGAGAGGAGAGGAGAGAGAGGAGAGGAGAAGAGAGAGAGGAGAGGAGAGAGAGGGGAGAGAGAAGAGGAGAGATAGGAAACCAAATCCACATCTGATGGGTTTTAATTTTATTAGAAAAGGTTTGGAGGGTATTTTTGTCTTTTTGAAAAACCATGATGGAATGGAATTCAATTCCATCCATTTTCAAATGGAATGACCAATTCCTTAATCTAAGGATTTCATGGAATTCAATTCTATTCCCTTGGCAACCAAACAGCACGACGGAATTCGGTCAATGGAATTGACCATTCCAATTCCACCAGATTCCAGCGAACCAAACGTCCCCCTAAGAACTACCGTGAGCATTTCTTCCTCAAAAGTCAACATCTATTAAAATAAAAATGCATATCATAAATTCAAAATAATAAGAATGCATATCATAAATCTAAATTAATAAAAATGCATATCACAAATCCAAACAAAAGCCACATAGCATATCATTAATACAAATAGTCAAACATCCAAAACCTGCCATCAAAGTAGATCACAAGTTCCCAAAAAACACCAAAAACGTGGTACCACAAGTTCAAAAGTTAACACCACAAGTTCAAAAGTTGACACCAGAAGTCCTAAAACAACTCCTTAGCAATATCCTTGTTTCTTCCCAACTATTTTCACCCAATCTTTGGCAATTTCTTCTGGTATTGTCATCTAAGCTTATCTATTATGAGTGTCCGTAAGAAGAGAAAAGGCAATCAAGTACAAAGGATCATCTTTTTCCCACCCAAGCCCGTTCAACATTTTTAGGCATGTGTCATATGTAAAAAGGTCGGGGTTCCCATATCTTGACGACATACTATCTAAAAACTTTATAAGCTTTTGATCAAGCTCCGAAGTGGTTTTCGTACTCTTTTTACCCTTTACGTTCTCAACCGGAGCACGGGATGTACAAGGTGTTGATGACACAAGAGCTTGATCATTTGATGATGGACCATTGCCTTTAACACTGGTGGTCTCTTCATCAATGACCACAAAAGGCTCAGTGGTTGGCAAAGGTCCTGTGATGCGGACCATGGCCTCCAAGACCCGTAGACGTACCACCCTCAAACAGTCGTGCACACAAGTCAGGATATGGAAGACCGGTAGTCCTCAAAGATTCAACATACCTATTGGTCTGTGTTAAAAAGAACATCTATAAATATACAAATAAAGTAAACAAGAATTAAAATAAAACAATATCTAAAGTTAGAAAATGACCTCTATCTCCAACTCCCAATGTTCTTGCGTCAAGTTAAAAGTTTTAGTGATAGGATCATAGACATTCCCGGTTTTGTTTTTTTAACTTCAACCAAGCAGTATATTTTCCTTTTAGATAATCAAAATGGTTACGCATTGGCTTTCGATCGACCACAAAATTGTGAGTGGTTTTTAAAGTCTCAGCAACTTTCTTCCAAGAAAGTGCCTTCAAACTAGTACCCTCGTTTCCATTTAACCCCACCTCTAAAATACAAGCCTCTAGGAAAGTTTTCACGACATTGAGATCTTATCCTAATTCTCTTTTGTTGTTGTGATTCACCGGTTTGTTCCATACCTAAAACAAAATCGGTAACAAACCACAACACGTCAAAATACACATAAAATTGTTGCCAATAGATACATAGATACACACCAAAATTGTGAACACAAATACATAGATAATAATTAACTAACATATCAAAAAACCAATATATAAACAATAAAAAAAGAACTTGATTTAACCTAACAACACACCACTTTGAATCAATTAAAACACACACAAATCAAACTGATTTGAAACAAACCCATAAAAGAAAGAAAATTAAGATTGAATCTTTAATCAATCTAACAACATAAACAAACGATAAGATTATGAAACATGTAATATCCCGGACTAAAAGTAATAATCTCAAAGCTTGGGGTGGAGTGTGATCAAAACCTTATTTGAAGGGGGTTAAGTGAAAATGCTAATTATAAGGGGATAACCTAGGGTTTTTTGCAATCATTTCTTTTGTGTGGCGGCTGATTTTGAGAGGCTTTGGGAGCGATTTTGGAGAAAGAGACCGAGGAAGAGAAAAGTTTGCAAGGAGTTCCAGATTTTGATCGTTTGCATTGAATGTAAGCTTCCTTATTATTCAAAAACTCTTCAAGTTAGTGATGATTTTATTATAATAGTAGTAGTTGTGGTTGGGGTTGAGATTTTTGAGTCTGATAGTTTTCTGGGTTTGAATGAGGAGAAATCTTTATGTGTTTATTTATGTGGTTATTGGAATTGTTGGTGAAAGTTAGTTCTGCATTTGATTTTGGATATGGGTTAGGATGTATTGATTTCAAGAGTTAAATGGAAGTTGTAGTTTGGAGTTATCGATTTCTGGGTTTTTATCGTTCGTCTAACACCGGTCGACTTGGTGGTCTGGTCCTTGGATTGGACACCGGTCGACACCGGTCATCGTGAGTTCAGTCGATTCTATGACCGAGAGGTACCGTCGAATAAGTTAACACCGGTCGAAAAAGTGGTCGAAAAAGTGACACCGGTTGAATAAAGTGACACCGGTCGAATAAGTTAACACCAGTCGAATAAAGTGACACTGGTCAAATAAGTGACACCGGTCGATTAAATAGACACTGGTCAATAACGTCACACCGGTCGTTTGAGAAAGATGGTACTGGTCATGCTTTGGGGAATGACCCCGGTCAACAACTACGTGGTGGGCCGAAGCCCACATGCTCCATGTTTATTTTTTCCAAGGAATTGAATTGTTAGAGTAAATGGTGGGCCCATTTGAGTTTAGTTCTAACTTCCATATTTTTTGTTTAATAATTAAATTGTGGATTGTTTATTTAGAGTTTTAAGCGGCGATGGGGTTCGATGTTAAGGTCAATCTTTTCTTTTAATTAGAAAGTTAATAGACTTCACCAATCAATATTTCCTTTATAGGGTTCAGTTCGAATCCTAGGAGTAGACGCCGGACTTTAAGCTAAGGACATCAGGTGAGTTTTCTGAACTAAAATTCTTTTGGTAACGGAAGCATGTGAAGTTTAATCTTTAAACTGTTGTTTATTTATGATGGCATGATATTTATGAAATGTTTTAAGTGTATTATAAATCGATGTTGTTTAATGTATGCATACATTTTATGTGGAAATTGTGACCTAAGTCGGGGGTGTGTCCCAACATTAAGGCAGCACGAGTTAGACACATCGTCTTTGACGGTCGTGTGGTCAGTAGCGTGTTTTATCCTGTCATATTTATATATGTTGTTTATAATTCTGAAAAGTTATTTTGTTGCCCATCTGTTAGAGGGGACTCACAAGACCTTCGGTCTAACCCTCGCTCTTTTAAAACTAAAAATCTTTTCAGGCTAGCGAGTTTTAGCAAGAGCAGATAGAGGAAAAGAGAAGATGTAGTGGGAGAAGTTAGAAGACCGTCATTTTTAGTCATTTATAAATAGTATCTCAGTTGTGAATCGGTTTCCTATGCAAACCTTGAAATTATATTGTACGCTTGGGGCCGTTTTGGCGCGGATTATTTTAACATTGGTATTTTAATATCAAGTTTTAAATTGTTATTGGGTTGTTTCTGGTTGGGTTGTTATAAAACACAAATCAAACTGATTTGAAACAAACCCATAAAAGAAAGAAAATTAAGATTGAATCTTTAATCAATCTAACAAAATAAGCAAACGATAAGATTATGAAACACAAATCAAACTGATTTGAAACAAACCCATAAAAGAAAGAAAAATAAGATTGAACCTTTAATCAATCTAACAACATAAACAAACGATAAGATTATGAAACACAAATCAAATTGATTTGAAACAAACCCATAAAACAAAGAAAAATAAGATTGAATCTTTAATCAATCTAACAACATAAACAAACGATAAGATTATGAAACACAAATGAAACTAATTTGAAACAAACCCATAAAAGAAAGAAAATTAAGATTGAATCTTTAATCAAGCTAACAACATAAACAAATGATAAGATTATGAAACGCATACCAAATAAGCCTGAACTGATAAGAAACAACTACCATTTGAATCTTTAAACAAACTCCCATTTCAAGAACACGATTTCACTTGATCGATTAATCAAAGAAACCAACGAAAACCCATGAACAACAAATATAGTGCTCCAAACATTAAAGAAATCTGGACATCCCAAGAAATATTTTTGAAGCACAATGAACAACAAATAATCAAGAAAACATGATATAATAAAGAAAACGTGAAAAACTACATTCTACAAACACAAGGATCGAACCACAAATAATGAACAAGATGATGGGTTTTGCAATTTTTGAAGTCAAAGATTAAAAGGGTTCGATCTAAAGGATTTGATCAAATCTCTTCTTTATTTCTATCCTTATTTGCAGATTTGTCCTGCACTAATTCCTCCACTGATTTGGGTTTTTCCTTTTCCTTTTTCCCCTTCACTAGTATTTATTTACCTCTTGTATTCTCGTTTTGAGATAGAGAATCATACATACAAACACAAGATTTGGTACTTTCAATTTCTAGATGGTATCAGAGCAGGTTTGAAAGATCCATCAAGACCTAATCGACAACTACCATGGCTACCGTGAAAAACCAGAAGGAAGGGGGTGACGGGAGTGCCCCTGATTCGAACTCTCCCTACTACATACATGCCTCAGATTATCCTAGGCAGATGCACGTCAATGACGTTCTCACAGACAACAACTATGGTGGCTGGTCGCAGGAGGTGATGAACTTTTTATTCGCCAAAAAACAAGGTAGGATTTGTCGATGGCATGATCAAGAAACCCGAAAACACGTCACCAAATCATATGGCGTGGATGCGATGTGACGCCATGGTGAAAGGATGGCTCACCACGGCCATGGAGAAGGATATACGAGGTTGTGTGAAGTATGCAAGCACAACTTCAGAAATCTGGTCTGATCTTCTTGAGAGGTTTGGCAAAGAAAGTGCGCCTAGGGCGTACGAATTGAAGCAGCAGATGGTCGCAACACGCCAAGACGGAACCTCGATGTCGGCCTATTACACAAAGCTTCGAAGTCTCTGGGATGAGATCCAATCCGTTATACCTACACCCCATTGCACTTGCAACGGGTTCACGTGTGGGCTTGGAAAACGATTGACCGAGCATCAAGAAAAGGAGGTTGTATGAATTCCTAATGGGACTAGATGTTGAGTTCACTGTGATAAAAACACAGATTCTTGCAACCGACTTTAGGAACAACCTATCACCTAGTCGCGGAAGACGAACGACAAAAAAATATCTCAGCGGACAAGAAAACTCCATCAAACGTTGTTGCGTTTAAAGCCTACATACCCTTGCGACGTGAAGGCGGGCATAATCAGCAACGAGACAGGAACAACCAGAAGGGAGCAAAACGCGGCGAAGAGATAGAACACTGCAGTTTTTGTGGAAAAGACGGACACAATCGAGACGGGTGCTTCAAGAGAATAGGGTATCCGGAATGGTGGCCAGGAAAGACAAAAGCTGACAAAGGAAGAGCGAGGGCAGCTTGTATCGAAACCGGGTCAAGCCCCATACCTGGTCTCACCAACGAACAATATGAAGTTTTTTTGAAACATTTTGCAGATTCCATCAAAGCATCCAAAGAGGAAGCACAACCAACAGCGAACATGGCGGGTAATTTGAATCAAGACAAGGATTGGGTTGTAGATTCAGCATAACCTACAGAACCGATCTCCTTGAAAATAAAAGAACGGTTTCTCGTGAAGCCCCTGTTATTATACCAAATGGTGAAGCCATTCCCGTTGAGGGAAGGGGTGATTACACCCTACCAGGAAGAGTCAAAATAAAGGGGGTCCTATATGTCCCAACTTTCAATTGTAACTTATTATTTGTTAGGCGATTGACAAAAAATCTCCAATGTGTAGTGACCTTTTTTCCCGACTTTTGTGTTATGTAGGGGTTGCGTTCGAGGAACTTGAATGGTGCGAGTAAGTGCACAAGCGGTTTGTACCGGATGGGGATGTTTGAAAGTGAAAGGAATGCAATGATGACAACCGTTGATACTTGGCACAAGAGATTGGGACATGCTTCCGAAGACAAGCTTGCACAAGTCGATTTTTTTAAAGATGTTTCTTTTGAGGGTAGAAATAAAATTTGTGATTCTTGTGCAAAGGCAAAACATACCAGGTTACCTTTTCCTATTAGCACTGTCAAAACCAACGATTGTGTTGAGTTGATACATTGTGACATTTGGGGTAAATATCACACACCTTCTTATTGACGGGCGAATTATTTTCTCACCATTGTAGATGATTTTAGCAAATCCGTCTGGGTTTTCCTCATTAAACATAAACACGAGGCTAGCAAATGTTTGATTGACTTTCACAAAATGGTGGAAGTTCAATTTGTAAAACATATCAAGAGGATTAGATGTGACAATGGGGGTGAGTTTACATCAAATCTTATGACTAATTTTTATGCCGAACAAGGAATCTTGCTTGAAACCACTTGCCCATATACACCCCAACAAAACGGGGTGGTGGAGCGCAAACATAGACATCTCCTTGAAACAGCTCGGGCATTAAGGTTTGAAGCAAATTTACCGAAACGATTTTGGGGGGAATGCATTCTAACGACCACTTATATCATTAATCGATTGCCCTCTAGAGCCGTTGAAAATAAAACCCCATATGAATTAATGTTTAACCAAAAATCGGAATATGAACATATGAGGGTTTTTGGTTGTCTCGCCTACTTTAGAAACAATGAAGCGAAGGGAGACAAATTCGAAGTGAGGGGGAGACAAATTCGAAGTGAGGGGGAGACCTGGGGTTTTTTTGGGTTATCCCTAAGGGACAAAAGGGTACAAAATTTATGATATAGAAAGTGCAAAAATAATAGTTTCCAGGGATGTTAAATTTTGTGAAGATAACTACCCTTTTACTGCCACTTCACAAGATGACAACACATCAAATGAGGGTGATATCTTCAACTTTTCAAATGGGCTAGTTGAAGAAACAAGTCAATTTGAGCAAAATGGAAGTTCTCACAACACCATTCCAAGCAAGGACCTGGCCGAGAATTCCAATCAAGGCCCACTTGATGAGAATTCAGATCAAGGACCAAGACAAGAAGGTGAAAATCCAGCAACTACCTTCTCAAGTGAAGAACCGACACACCATGTATCTATTGAGGAAACGAATAGAGCAAGTGTGGAGACTAGAACCAGAAGAAACATATCACAGCCAAGGCGCCTTGACGACTTCATTGTAAAACTCCCCCCATCGGTCGACCATGCACAACCCGTACCTAGCCAAGGAACCTCAACGGTACACCCTATTGCTAATTTCATTTCATATGATAAATTCTCTGATTCTCACAAGGCGTTTTTAGCGGCCATCAATTCAAATGATGAGCCGAAATCTTTCCAGAAGCCATGCAGAATGACAAATGGAAAGAACCTATGAAAAGAGAAATACGAGCCCTTGAAGAAAATGGGACATGGACCCTCGAAACGTTACCCGAAGGGAAACACGCGATAGACTCTAAGTGGGTCTACAAGATAAAATACAAGCCTAATGGAAATCGAGAGACACAAAGCTCGGCTCATTGCAAAGGGGTTCACACAAATGGAGGGGGTAGACTTCCACGACACGTTTGCCCCGGTTGCAAAATTGGTTACTGTTAGAACACTGCTAGTTATAGTCTTCAAGAGAGACTGGATTATTCACCAACTCGATGTGAATAACGCGTTTTTACATGGAGATTTGGATGAGGAGGTTTACATGAAAATTCCCCAAGGCTTTTCTAAGGAAAATGAAACTCGGGTGTATCGTCTTCGAAAGTCTCTCTACGGTTTAAAGCAGGCCTCACGCAATTGGTATCAAAAATTTACCAGTGTTCTGCTTACCCTTGGCTTCAAATAGTCTAAGGCGGATGATTCTCTTTTCATATACAAAGAGAAAGGCGTTTTTGTGGCAGCCCTCATCTATGTCGATGATGTTATCATTGTGGGAAATGACCCAGTCAAAATACAACATACCAAGACACACCTTCACAAGAAGTTTAGTATTAAAGATCTTAGTGCGCTCAAGTATTTTCTTGGAATTGAAGTGGCACGAACACCCGATGGACTGGTCTTAAGCCAAAGGAAGTACATTTTAGATATTTTCAAAGACTCCGGGATGCAAGGTTGTCGACCAAGTACTTTTCCCATGGAACAAAACTTGAAATTGGACAAGGGTGAGGAGGAACCACGGGTCGATGCTAACCATGGTAGGAAGATTATTGTACTTGCAAGCTACTAGACCGGACATTGCGTACTCTGTTAATGTTCTAAGCAAATTTGTAGCCGATCCTCGACAAAGCCACATGGATGCAGCAACCAGAGTCTTGCAATACCTTAAAGCCACTCCAGGACATGGCGTTCTTTTCCTACGAAACGGCGGCACCAAACTCATTGCTTATTGCGACTCTGATTGGCTTGGTTGTCCCTACACTAGGCGATCCAGAACAGGGTATCTCCTCCTATTCGGCGATTCCCTTATATCATGGAAAACAAAGAAACAGCCTGTGGTATCCCGTTCTTCGGCAGAAGCGGAATTTAGATCCATGGTTTCCACAGTTAGTGAGATCTTATGGATGCGTTGGCTTCTTAAGGAGCTAGAAATAAATCCCACTGGTCCAACACTGTTAGTGTATTAAATTGTATCCAAGATTTAGTGAGAAAAGTCATGTAAAAGCCTTTATTCTTGAATAGTCAATGATAGTCAAATAGTGAGAAGTCAACATTAGTTTTAGAGATGCTTAAGTACTTGAGAGTTTAAGTACTTGAGAGTTTGAGTGGATACCTATTCAAGTTACTTGAGAGTTTAGTTGGATTACTTGAGAGTTTCTAGATCATATAAATAGGTTTGTTTCTTGTAATTTTGTAAGAGCTTACATTGTCAGATTAATGAATACGAAGAATATTTCTCTCTCTACTCTCTCTCTCTCTAGAAATATAACAGTGTCATATTATAATCTAGAGTTAGATTGCTTGATTTTGATCTGGGAACACATTTTCAAACACCTTTGTTTTGTGATAACCAAGCGGCCCGAAAAATTGCTAATAACCTGGTGTTTCATGAACGAACCAAGCACGTTGAAATGGATTGCTATTTTGTTCGAGAAAGAGTAGAGACACAAGAAATTCAGCCTATGCAAATTGACACCAAAATGCAGATCGCTGATTTATTCACAAAAGGGTTGGGAGCACAACAATTACGGTGTTCACTTGACAAGTTGGGCATTAAGGACCTACATGCTCCAACTTGAGGGGGAGTAAAGGATTTGATCAAATCTCTTCTTTATTTATTTTCTTATTTGCAAATTTGTACTGCACTAATTCCTCCACTGATTTGGGTTTTTCCTTTTCCTTTTTCTCCTTCACTCGTATTTATTTACCTCTTGTATTCTCGTTTTGAGATAGAGAATCATACATACAAACACAAGATTTGGTACTTTCAATTTCTAGACGATCTGAAGATGAAGTAGTGAGAAATTAGATCAGAAAAGAATGGTCGTACCTGGAAGGTCGCCGGTGATGGAGGCGATGGCTTGAAGAGTGGTCGCCGATGATGGAGGGGATGAAAGTGGTCGCCAACGTAAACCTTGAAGAGTGGTACTGCAGGTCTGGATGGAGGCGTGAAAGGGGAGAAAGAAAGCGATTAGGTTAGGATTAATCTGATGTTTTTTTTTGTGAAGGGTAAAAATGTCAAGTTTTTGGCTTAATGGGGACAACTACTATTTTCACTACTAAGAGATTAAGTCAAATTTAGCTGCGTGATTAAGCCATTAAGCCCCAAGAAAACACTCTATTTGTCTGTGCGAATAAGCCACTCACCCCATTAAGCCCCAAGTAAACACCCCCTAAGACTTTTGGGAAATTTGCTTTATAAAGTAGTATAGATTAGACGGTTCATAGAGAACTTTTTTCGTTGATAATTCTTTTGCATTCCATTGTCAGCAAATGGTGGCCGACAAGGCCCTTTTACCTAAATCCTTTGTGATGGTTAGACTTTATGTTTGAAGAGACTTTATAACATAACTCGGTATGAGACGGTTACTCTATTTGTGACCTTTTGTCGTATGTGGGACTCTCTATCTTCTTAGGTAGATAATCAATCGTCTCCCCCCCCCCCTCCCCCACACCCCGCAGAATCCAAAGTCGAGAGGGAAACAACCTAGATCATACGCTATATTATTATTTGTAACAGGTAGCGGTGAGCATCGAAAGCGGGTACCCACCTTTGGAACCAGAACCACTTCGGAATTGCCGGTTCCGGAACCGGAACCGAAACCGATGTGATTGGTTCCAGTTCCTAAAATATGGAACCGATCGGGACCGGTTCCGGTTCCGATTCTCATTTTTTTGCAACCGTTACCCGCTGGTACCCGTCAGGACACTACTACAGAAATGACTTTTTAAACGCACATTTTTAAACGGTTTTTAAAAACATTCGAAAAAAACCGTTTAAAAAGGTGGCCGCGTTTTTTTAAGACTTTTTTTAAACGGTTCTGCGGTTGTGGTACCGTTTAAAAAAGTCATATGACCTTTTTAAATGGTTGTTATAAAAAACGTTTAAAAATGGATACGTATTTCACACGGATAATTGAACAAAACCGTTTAAAAAACCTCCTAACTTTTTTACACTTTTTTTTCATACAACCGTTTAAAATACATACATCTTTTTAAACGGTTCTCTAGAAACAACCGTTTAAAAAGGCCAAACACTTTTTCAAATGCTTTCACTATCATAAAACCGTTTTAAAAGAACTTTAAAAATTTAGGTTTTTTTTTATATATTCATGGCCGCCGTTTTTTGCCTAAAAGGTCTCCCCATCTTCTTTATTCATTCTCTACACACAAATTGAGGAGCCAATACCGATCAATTGAAAGATATTAAATATTGCAAAATATGTATTAACTGAATATCATTATGATCGGTCGTTAAATTTCACTTTATTTTCTTGTCAATCATCTCTTTTTAATGCACCATAATGGTAAAACTGAACTACATTAATGCATTTTTATATTTTAATAGGTTCGGAACAATTTGGAGCGAAAAAGAACAAAACGATAATTTTTGACAAATTTGCACAACTGTGGCGTTTTGATCATATCTCACTCGTGAGATCTCTGATTTGAGTGATTCAAGATGATCCGGAAACCCAACACACAGATCTACAATGTTCGTGTTTTGAGTTTTTGGTAATTTGGAGTAAATATGGGTCGAATCTTAAGTTGAAGTTAGGAGTACAAAGCTGGACAGAAAATGAATAAAAGAATTAAAGGTGCTTCTATAAACACAGAAGAAGATGTCCCGGAATGGTAAGTGTCGTGGGTTTGCATGGTTGTGGTTCCGAGATCGAGTCCTATGTGTAGCATATCATGTAAAACAATACACATTTTTCAAGGTTGTTTTAAACCGTTTAAAAAGGTATACAATTTTAAACGTTTTTTTTGGCTATTTTAAACGGTTTAAAAACCGTTTAAAAATGTGACTTTTTTAAACGGTTCAAAAACCGTTTAAAAAATCCCGTGACTTTTTCAAACGGTGCCCTTTCAAACGGTTGTAAAACCGTTTAAAAATGTCCAAAACAGCCGTTTAAAATACCTATTACAATTTTAAACGGTTTTTTTATAATACATCCAACCAAATTACTTAGACGATGCACTGTCACTTTCTTGGTGGAACAACTTTAATAGGAACCTTGTAAAGATATTTGTATCATGGAAACTAATGTGTCAAACTATTAGATTATTGGGTCATCGGAACATATTTTGTCACCAATAAAGAAATTTTGGGGGCAATAACACATATATGTTTCGACATAACCATGTGGGACACCGTGGTTATGACATAGTGATCCGTGTATTGCAAAATACACATAGACACATTCTCTTTCGAGTGAAAGGCAAAACAAGGCAAATTGCAACTGTTGACTTCTGCAACATAAGAAACAACATTGCTATCATAATATGCCCCCTCGAATACATAAAACTTTTGTATATACCCTAATCCTTAGTCAATACAGGAATGAGATCGTACTAAAGCTAAGGACATTATACAAAAATATTCCATTGTTACAATGAATACAAGGTGATATTTATGGACATAAACATCCAGAATGCGGACCATTAAAGTACTTTATGGTTCTGGTTTCGACACGATGAACGCATGTCGTATTATTGTCCACATGAAATACTGCACTCCTATCACTAGTTATACATTTAAGGGCTCACCACCCTTATTATTTCATCAAGTCTACATGACTTGGAATGCTGGAGAATTTACATCATAAGGATTTGATGTTAATTGCATATGTATTAGGATCAATGTAGAGTTTCCTATACCCCATGTGTATATATAAAATGGTCTCATAGAAGTTGTTATCAAACGAATATGATGACATCTAGGGTATTAGTAATGCGCACCAATTTACCCACATCTACCTGGGATTATGCAATTATTATATGCAGTTTTTTTTTCGTTTTTAGACCTACTGCTTGCTAACCAGCCTCATGCGTACTAGTTGGTAACTGGATATAAACCTGATACTTTACATTTACGCATGTTTGATTATATGTGCCAATTGCGCCCCCACAACGCATTGAAATGGGTCCTTAAAGACGATTTCGTAAATGTTGGATATGAACCCCCAACAATTATCCGCTAATTAGAATATTTGACTAGTGATCTCTTTACCGATAGATTTGCGGGTTGTCACTTTCATGAGATAATCTTCCCGTCGTTAGGGGGAGATAGAAAAAAGGATTTTCTATGGGAACGACAGGAAGTGTCATTGAATATTCTCACTCTGTCTCATTTTGATCCCCAAAACTTCACAACGTAATGTTGAAGTCAAACGAATCAGACTCGATACCCGATACGTTTAATATTCCAAAAGTGACAAGATCACATATACGAGCTGCAAATATACTCGCAAGGTTAAAAAGTCCCCAACAGGGGCACAACGCCACTGGAAAGTGCGTTGCAATCACACATAGTGGAGGTGTGGTTGAGGTCGTAGATACCAAATGGAAGTGGTGGAAGCTACTTGGTTCGATGGATACTATTCTAAAGAAAGAGAATAGTTAGGCACATCCATTTATCATCAATACATAAAACTCTCATGAGATTGTCTCTAATAATATTTATGTCCATGAATCATCACTGGAGGACGCTCCGAAGTTAATATTGATTCGAGAGATGAATATTAATCTCAAATGAACTATGAGAGTACATATGAGTCGATGGACAAATCATATATAATCATTGATGATTTATTCGCATATACAATGGCTCATAAAATGATCGAGCACGACGATATCGAACCAGACTCAGTTGAATAATATCAACAAAGAGCATATTGGCCTAAATGTAAAGAAACAATCCAGAAAGAATTCTATTATTTGACAAAGGATCGGGTATTTGGTTAGGTAGTGCTAACCTACCAAGTGTAAAGTCGTAGGACATTACTGAGTCTTTGTCAAAAAGCGTAACGAGAATAATGAAGTCCTAATATGTAAGGCTCTCCTTTGGCGCAAGGTTTCTCACAACGCCCTGGATTGACCATGAGAAGACTTACTCTCTCGTGATGGACGTTGTAACGTTCTACTAAATAATTAACCTAATAGTTTCCAAAGGACTGGAAATGTAGCTCATGAATGTGGTTACCACATATCTCTACGGGGATCTAGATTTAGAGATATATAAAAGTACTTGATGATATTACATTACCAAAATCAAGTAACTCTAAACCACGAAATGGGTTTGCAATAAAATTGAAACGCCCACTTTATAGATTAAAGCAATCTAAGCGGATGTGGTATACCCGCCTAATGGAATACTTGATTGGGAAAGGATATATAAGAACGATGAACTGTTCTCTTGCGTATTTATTATGGAAAACAAGTTCCAGATTTTCAAAGTAGCTCTATATGTCAATGTTATGAACATAATAGGTACTCTTGATGAAATGAGAGGAACCACAAGCTACTTAAAATCTGATTTTGAGAGGAAAGATCTTGGGAAGACTTGGTTTTGTCTAGATATTTGAGCTAGGACACCGAGTTTGTGAAATATTAATTCACCGATATCATATGTCCAGAAAATAATCAGGCAATTTAATATGGACAAAGCGCATTTGGTTAGCACTCCCATGATCGGTTGAAGTGTCGGATATAAGGAAAAATCCATTTCGTCTAAAGGATGATGACGAAAAATGTTGGGAGTTGGAATTCCCTATCTAAGTACAATATGCGCATTATCGTACTTAGCATAATACACTTGACCATACATTATATTTCTCAATGAACTTGTTAGCTAGATTTAGCTCAGCGCCAACGCAAAGTCATTGGAATGATATCAAATTAATATTTTGGAACCATTGACATGGGTTTATACTTTCCCTATAGAAAGAAAAAATGTATTGATAATGGAATTTCAATACCTACTTAGAATGTAAGAAGCAAAAGTACTAGCTCTTATAGAAAAACACCAAACAATGTCTTGGTATGTGTTTGCTGATATTAGGTATCTGTCTGACCCATACAAAGGTTGTTCGCAAACTGGATAAAGAATTACCACAAGGAACACGTCGATTGCTTGGAAGTAAACTAAGCAATCCTTTGTAACTATCTCCTTGAACTAATCCAAGAATATTACTCTCCATGAGATAATAAAATAATGTATATGATTAAGGACTATCATTACATATATTAGAGGAGTTAGTAATTTTGGGTTCAACCACTATCCTACTTGCATATATGGAAATGATGCATCATATATTGAAGAAATGAACATAAGATACATCAAGGTAATAGCACAAAGCATATTCTGCTTAAGTTTATATACAATCAACAATAAAATACTCTCTTTTAGATTCAAGTGAATCAAGTAAGGTGTCAAAAGAATGTGACATATTTTACCAATTCATTACCATAAAACCATATATTGGAAAACGTGTAGAAAGTAAATGGAAATGTTTTCCAAGCTCCTTTGATTAATGCACGAATCAGGAGGAGTAGTAGACAAAAGGGGGAGTCTACTATATTTGTGATATTGGTATGTTGTGCTCTTTCCTTCAACCAAGGTTTTATTTTTCCCATTGGGTTTTGTTCCTTGGTGTAAGGTTTTAGTGAGGCAACTATTTATATACCATCATGCTTTCCTAACTCTCAAGATTAAAGTATGAATTTAAGAGAAAACTAGACTGAAGGATAAGTCTATGTATTGCAAAGAAGCTGGTGCGTTGTACTCTTTCCTTCGTCGTATTTTTATTTTTTCTCACTGGGTTTTATTTTGGCATAAGGTTTTAACGAGACAACAACTGTGCACCACCACTCCTTTAACTCGGCACAAGGGGGAGTGTTGTAGGATAAGTGTGTCATCGTCTAAAGGATATGACGATAGAGATTAAGATAGAGATAGAGATAGAGATAAATATATCAGAGTTAGATTAGAACTAAAATATCTCGTGATTATCTACTTGTATCTCATCCCTATTTAAAGGGTTTTTGATTAATGAGAATTACAGATTCATTCTCTCCGTATATTGTTGTTCTATTATATTTTTCCTTTTAACATTACTTTATATATATATTATATATTTGTATATATATATATATACATATATACATATATTAACAACCATTACATACCAAATGCCAAAACATTTTTCATAAATTCACATATAGAACTCCAAATCCTATTAAAAGCCAATAACCACTACAACTACCATATCCATAAAATTTCTTCCAACAACATACATATAAATGGAACTCTAATTCCTACTAAAAACTAATAGCCATTACAATAATATCCACAAACTTGTTTTTTTCAAAGACATCATCAAACATTAATCCGTAATTCTACCTCTCAGTTGTTTGTTGACACCCAACATGTCTTTCTTTCTAGGATTAGCTCAACATTCTTCTGTGCACTTCAATTCATCGATCTCTTATCCTGAAAACAAATAAAATCGCTCTATATATAAGAACGTCACGTTTTCTGAACATATAATACGAGTTTATATTGCAAATACATAATAACAAGAATAACTATGTTATTCAAACATATAAATACATCGTTCACTTGTAGCGGAGTGCATAAAACACATACCTTTACCACATTTTACCCTCTGTCATACGTTTTAAAGTAAATGATTTGTCCACATGACAAGCTATCTGATCTAGTTGTTCATTTCAAAAAATTGGTCGTCTATATGTCCTACATATAAATGTATAGATGTGTTATCTGAAAAGTTGTTTTGTATAATATATAAATGACTGAAATTTAACAAATAAGTACCTTGTGAGGGGAATCATATTGCTCGTAGATTGCATAATGGAAAATTTGCTTCATTACATAATACCCACATTCCCAGCCATCCTTTTGTTGATTACACTACATTGTAAGAAAATTTATAATATTAGAAAAACTAAAGTATGAAATAGATTGTCGAGATATGTGAGTTCTACCATGTTCAATTTCCAAGTGACGGGAGTGGAAATTACGGCACGAAAAGACCTTTCACATTGATTGTATTTTGTAATAGCCCTAAAAAGAAACCGCAAACACCTTTGTTTCAATAATCAATTAACAATAAAAATAAACATACTTTTTATATCAATGTAATACATTACTTACATCTCCATCATCTCTTTGATCAAATAAGTTTCGGCTTTCTTTCCATCCCACATCTTCGAGTCCAATATATATACTAAGCGATGTCTAAGCCGAATGATTAGCAACGACCAATGATGCCTCAAAAAGGTTAAAATAATAATGTTAGTAAAACTTACAGTGTAAACTATATATATATATATATATATATATATAAACTCACCCCTGTGCGTACGGTGTCAAAAAGAACTATTTATCTATGTTATGCATCATAGTTTTGAATATTGTCTCCATGACAAATTTAAAAGACAATGCATCTAAACCAAATTTAATATTCAAATTTAAAAATTTTAAAGGAACTAAACAATAAATATATAAATGAAGATAATAAAAAATTTCATCTGTTTTGTGAAATCAACTCAACCTGCAAAAACAAGCAGATGAAGATTGTGGATTACATTTAAAGCATTTGATGTAGTAAACCAAAATGTATCACCAAAGTATATTACTTTAGCATAATATGTAATCTGATCAAAACCCAACCAAGCGACATAAATCAAATGCAAACAGCCCCTTATCTCTAAAGTATGTGGGATATGCATCCAAAATGATTACCATGATGGACAATGCCTGAGTAGAGGTTGAACAGTTAATTGAACAACGAGGTGCAACTAGATTAAATACCAGAGAAGTAGTTTCTTATCCTGGGTAACTTATTTGCAATGTTTTAAAAGTCGGTTTTTTGGTTGACCCAGTGTGGTGACCGGGTCACGGTTCAACCAGGTCAACCAAATACATTAAAAAAACACACATAACTGACATAAGCATACGTTTTTCATCAATTCAAATACATCAACCGGTTCAACCGGTTCAACGACCGCGAATATATTTTGCCATATAGGTCTCTAGCATGTGATCTTAATTCTTATCTAGACATTTATACCGGTAACTTACCGGTTTGAATGCTTAACGTTTATTTGATTCATGTAGAAATTGTGTTTTATATGAACTAAGTATATTAATTAGTTAGGCTAAAAGTATGTTCTTTCTCGTCAAGTAAACTTCACTTTATCTTGGTTATTATTCATACTTTATCTTGGTTCTGATTCAGATTTTGTTATTCATTTTCTTGAATTTCTAAGAAGTAATTACACTCTATTGATTCCAATCTTATTTAACTCCATGTGGATATGTTTGTTCTCTATCAAACTACTTCAGCTTCTTGCTCATAATTTGGAGGTGTATTTCATAAATTTTTAAGGGGTTCTTAAATATTGTTATCTTCTAGGTCTAGGTTTTTAGTCAATTGGTTACTTTAGTGAAGAAACACTTACCCGATAAGTAGTTACCGGTTAAATTCAATGCCATCACTTACCTTTATCGGTAAGATTTTAATTCGTTAAAACGGTATCGTAGGCAAAAAATTACCCGGTAATTAAGCGCTAACCGGGTAAGAGTCGTCGCCCTCACATACCGTGTAAGGGGCCGTTTACCCAAATGCTTACCCGGTAAGCACTTACCAATAAAACTCGACACACTAACTTGCTTTACCGGGTAAGATTTTAATCAATTTACCCCGTAAGCGCTTACCCGGGTAAGAGTTGTCACTCTCTATTACCGGGTAAGACTCTTCATCCTTATCATCGCTCTTACCGGGTAAGATCCTATCCTCTTGTCATGTTCATCCGCTATGGTAAATTCCCTCGTAAGCACTTACTGGGTAAGCATTTTGTAAACGGCCCCTAAGACTCTAAACCATTGCCAATAATCTTACCGGGTAAGATTATTAGTCATTGTCATATCCATCAGAGATTTTAATTCATTAAAACTGTATCGTATACAAGTTCTTTTGTTCAATCGTGGTTTGCATTTAAAAAAGTGAGGGATGCTAATTTAGGGGGATTTTATAACTCTGTAGTTGGATTAACAAAATTTTAAAGGGGTATAAGTCTAGGCCTTTACTGGTCTTCTTTCCTAAGCATTTATGAGGAAGGCATTTTGTATTATTAAAGCAGAGAAAGAAACTCTGCATCACTTTGCACCGTATCAATCATGATCACACTTGACATTGAATGCACTAGCCTTTACAAAGCAATCAAGCCTTACATTTGTTTGTTGAGGTTTAAGAGCATTTGTGCTTGAAAAAATTTGTTTTGAGAAGAGCTCAAGTAGTGAACCCAGGATAAGCGCTAATGTCCGTTAAAAAAAAGGCATCATGTAATCTCACTCTTTAGGTTGATTTAACAACAAATATTTGCAGTGATACTGATGAACACTTTTCTCTTATTGTTATAAACATATAAAACGATCCAAACAGTTTTTACTATCAAACGTCCCAACATTCACTAGCTGTTACACCACAATGCATGGTTAACATTCCCAAGAATTCTGAGTTACAAACTAACTACAATGGTTAAAATTTTGGAGCAATGACAAATGACAAGTGCAAGCACAGTTTAATCTAACAAAAACTGATATAAAAATATATAAATAAGCCACATTAAACTAAAACAAACATACATACCCCTTGGATTCTCTTCCCAGTAACAGGACGTTTAGGTCCACTTGCCCTCTTCTTAGTAGTATGATATACAAGAAACTCAATATCTAGGTGCACAAAGCTTCTACGTACTGTTACACAATATCTAAGGTTTGTGCGAACAATCAATTTAGGAACAAGAATCTTGAGTATCAATTTCAAGGTATCATTATTATACACAATGGTTAACAGGCCGAATGAAATCAGTGACTGTTGGTGAAACAAATCAGTGAATGTTAGTGTCATTACTGATGCATCATAGAATCAATAGAAAAAACCCTACCAAATCAAAAAATCCAAATAACTTCAAATAAACCCTAGAAATAAACCAACATTTGAACCACTTTATACTCAAATCAATCCTAACTTCAAATAAACCCTAGGAAGATGAAGAATAACAAGACATGTTGGAGATGATGGAGAAGCCGCATCATCGTCGATTCGTCATTGCCAAGTGCATCCTAAAAAAAAGGTCGTCCTCGCCATTGCCTAAGTTCATCGTCCATGGAGAAGCCTGCGTGGAGAAGATGGAGTCGATTGAACGGGTGAATTTTGAAGCGGGAGAACTTCCTGGAGAAGATGGAGTCGATGGAATGGTGGTAAATTTTTAAGCAGGAGAACTTCCCTCTTTATTTTCAGTCTATATTTTTTTAAGTTAGAAGATTTCTTATATACACATCTTTATATGTATATCTTTATATTTTAAATATTAATTACTATAATTATAAATATTATTATTACTTGTTATTAGATAACTATAAAAAATATTATAATTAATTATTATAATTATTATTATTAGGGGTGTTTGTGATTGCTAATTTAAAACAACTTTGACTTTTTAAAAACTGTTTATTAATTTATGTGGTGAGAAAAAATAGTTTTATAAAAAATGTTTGGATTAACTTATTGTAGTACCAAAACGTAATAAGCTAATCAGTTGTTATTTATAGGTGTTTGTGATTGCTTATATATGTAAAATAACTGAAAAAGTCATAAATTGTTTCAAATAAGTTGACAAGTCAATATAGATTAATTTATTAAAAACAACTTATTTGCAGTAACAAAATGAAATAAGAAGATAAATCATTTAAATAAGCAATCCCAAACACCCTCCAGATAAAAAATAAAATAGAAATTAAAATGAGGATAATATCACTTTCCTATTAATCCAAAACCTCATGATCGATCACTTTTGAATGAATCATGTTAAAGAACAAGCAAAGTTTTGTAATTGTGTGTCGGATGCGATCTGGCAATATTCCACGAATTGCAATAGGAATCATACGTGTCATTAAAACATGACAACCGTGGGACTTCATACCAATCAACTTCAAGTCTTTCATTGACACCAATTTCCTAATGTTTGCAGAATAGCCGGATGGAACCTTAATACCATGTAAGCACTGGCAGAATCTGGTTTTCTCAACCTTCGACAAGGTACAACAAGTCGGTGGCAGATATGTGCGCTTTCCATTATGAACAGGAGCAAGCTCTGGTCGAATCCCCATTTCTACCATGTCCTTTATAACTTTAACTTCGTCTTTTGATTTTCCTGGAATGTTCAACAATAACCCTATCAAGCTGTCACATACATTTTTTTCGATATGCATTACATCAAGACAGTGTCGAACGGTCAACTGCTCCCAGTATGGTAAATCCCAAAAAAAAATAGATTTCTTCTTCCAAATATTTTTTGGAGGAGCTGGACGACCTTTCCCAAACACAATGTCTAGATATTTAACTCGAGAATATACATTTCTTCCATCTAATGGTTGCCTTGTTACTCGATACTCAGTTTTCCCATCAAACACTAACTTTAGTTTGCGATAGTGGTGGTTCTTTGGAAGATACCTTTGATGACCCATGTACACATGTTTTCCACAATTCCTCAACCTTAGAGCATATGTGTCATCTTCAGATACAGGACATGCTTTTTCTCCTTTTGTGTTGTATCCCGACAAATTGCCATAAGCTAGAAATTCATTTATGGTGCAAAAAATCATGGCTCGTAGTAGGAAACGTTCCTTCTTATATGCATCGTACACTTCAACACCTGGACTCCACAATTCTTTCAAATCCTTAATTAGCGGAGCCAAATACACATCAATATCATTCCTGGGTTGTTTGGGACCCTGAATTAGCAATGACATCATAATGTATTTGTGTTTCATGCATAACCAAGGTGGAAGATTGTTAATGGAAAGAAGCATCGGCCAAGTGCTATGACGACTACTCATGTTTCCGAATGGATTAATTCCGTCTGAACTAAGCCCCAACATAATATTTCTACTTTCATTTCCAAATTCTTCAAAAATGCGATCGATTTACTCCATTGAGGAGAATCAGCCATGTGTCTAATTTTACCATCTATTTTACGCTCTTCAGCATGCCAACGCAACAACTTCACATCCTTGACGCTTGCAAATAATCATTTCAATCTTCGAACGATAGTCAAATACCACAACACTTTTGCGGGTGGGCCAACATTTCGTTTCACATCACTATTTTCTTTCATTTGGTTTTTCCGCTTATACCTTGACGTACCACATATAGGACACTCATGTAGGTCAACATACTCGTTCCTGTATAACATACAATCATTCGGGCATGCATGTATTCTTTCTATTTCCAAACCCATTGGACACATCAGTTTTTTTGCTTGGTATAGTGAAACTGGTAACTCATTATCCTCTGGAAGCATTTCATGCAAAAGCTCCAGTAAGCTTGTGAAACTTTTATCGCTCCAACCATTGTTTGCTTTTAAGTTAAGTAGTTTCAACACAACCGAAAGTTTGGTAAACTTTGCACACCCAACATACAAGGGTTTTTCAGAGTCGACAAACAGTTGTTCAAATTTATCAGAATCCTTATCAGCAATATCACCATCCACATCATGCAACATTTGATCAACATTATCACATATATCATTGTCTGATTCATAGTTATTATTGTCGTCATTACAATCACGATCAACCCCCTGATTACAATCATCAAAATCCTCTCCATGTCATATCCAACGAGTGTATCGTTGCATAAACCCATGACAAACTAAATGTTCTTTAACTACATTATGATCACTATGTATCAAAAAAATTCTACATTTTCGACAAGGACACCAAATTCCACTTTCTCCACTATTCAACTGGTAGTTCTTAGCAACTTTCATAAATTCACCAAGACCGACTAAATATTCTTGTGTAGCACGTGGTATTTCGTACATCCAATCAGCGCGGTCCATCTGTAATTTTGAAAACAAATTATTAAGTAATGCATGAATGACATGAATGGAGAACAAAAGGTCGTAGGCGGCCATCCTAACCCACTTTTTGAATACTTTGTCTCACATGTGAATGCCTATAACAAATTAATTATTTAAGAAAAAATTCGACAACATTTCCCTTTAACTCCCCAAATATGTGTATAATTAAAACACATATTCGTAGGAGCAAAAGGAAATGTCTATCGAATTTTTCTTAAATAATAAATATGTTATAGACATTCATATCCTAAATGAGACAACTTATTCAAAAAACAGTCCCAAGACTGGGGACTATCTGAAATTAATCTCTATTAGATCAATTTCGGACGAGTGACCTAAAGGCATATGAACTTATATAATAGACGCATGCATATTTCTATTCTATTTGCACTTGATAAGATGTTCAAAAGTTATAAGACAAAAAAACATGTATAGTTGAGAAAAAAATGAAAAAAATGTAAAATGATGAAAAAATGTACCTTACAAAAAAAATCCAGAAAAGTTCAATGTATAGTAGTCGTCGTACAATCTTCAATAAATCACCAAACTTCGAATCCTTGATCTTCGTTCCACACAAAACCTTAGAAAAACTAAAAAAATATTTTTTTTTCAACAAGAGACAGCAGCAAACTTGCGTTCGGCTTCCCCCCTCCCATGTTTTTTTTTCCTTTTAAATTTTAATAATAACTAATATTGCCATAATCACAAGTTGGGCCCGAATTTGGTGAATTGGGCCGAAGTGGTATTTCAGTAAAAAAAAAAAAAAAAAAGAATGCCAACTGCTACACATAAGGCTTGATCTCGAAACCACAACCATACAAACCCATGACACTTACCATTCTGCCACATCTTCTTCTGGATTTATAAAAGCACCTTTTAATTCTTTTATTCATTTTCTGTCTAGCTTTGTACTCCCAACTTCAACTTTAGATTCGGCCTAGATTTACTCCAAATTACCAAAAACTCAAAACACGAACATTGTAGATCTGTGTGTTGGGTTTCCAGATCATCTTGAATCACTCAAATCAGAGATCGGACGAGTGAGATATGGTCAAAACGCCACAGTTGCGCAAATTAGTCAAAAATTATCATTTTGTTGTTTTTTGCTCCAAATTGTTCCGAACCTATAAAAATATAAAAACGCATTAATGTAGCTCGGTTTTACCATTATGGTGCATTAAAAAGAGATGATTGACAAGAAAATAAAGTGGAATTTAACGACCGATCATAATGATATTCAATTAATACATACCTTGCAATATTTAATATCTTTCAATTGATCGATATTGGCTCCTCAATTTGTGTATAGAGAATGAATAAAGAAGATGGGGAGACCTTTTAGGCAAAAAACGGCTGACATGAATATATAAAAAAATCCTAAATTTTTAAAGGCCCTTTTAAACGGTTTTGTGATAGGGAAAGCGTTTGAAAAAATGTTTGCCTTTTTAAACGGTTGTTTCTAGAGAACCGTTTAAAAAGATGTATGTATTTTAAACGGTGGTATGAAAAAACCGTGTAAAAAAAGTTAGGCGGCCTTTTAAACGGTTTTGTTCAATTATCCGTGTGAAATACGTATCCATTTTTAAACGGTTTTTTTATAACAACCGTTTAAAAAGGTCATATGATTTTTTTAAACGGTACCATAACCGCATAAACGTTTAAAAAAAGTCTTAAAAAAACGCGGCCACCTTTTTAAACGGTTTTTTCGAATTTTTTTAAAAACCGTTTAAAAATATGCGTTTAAAAAAGTCATTTCTGTAGTAGTGTTTATTAGCATCAACTAAATTTTAATGATGTGAAATGTTTTTGAAGCACCGTTTGTAGTATTTATTTGTTTTATAAGCACCGTTTGTAATATTTATTTGTTTTGTAAGTATTGTTTGTAGTATTTATTAGTTTTTAGTTTTTTTATCTTATTAGTTTTCATGTTTGTGGTATTTATTTCTTTACGTTTGGACTTTGTAATATAATTAATATTTACCTTTTTATAATATGAATGATAAAAAAATTTAAAAATTAGGCAGTGGGTACCCGGTACCGGAACCGGAACCGACGGTTCCGATTCCCAAATATAAAGAACCGGTGTAACCGGTTCCGGTTCCTTTATTCCAGGAACCACCGGTTCCGGTTCCGAGAATTTTAGGCGGGTACCCACGTTTGTTCACCCCTAGTAACAGGACTTTATTAGCCTTTATTTTTTGGTTATTTATTATTATTTAGTGAGAACGATCTGGCACAACTCATGATGAAAATGAGATGTTAAAATAGCAATAAAGTTTATGCAGAAAGATTTTTTTGCGTAAACTATGGTTTTTTACTCAAAAAAATAACAATAAAGTTCACGAAGAAAATTATGTGTAAATTTTTTTCTAAAATAATTAATTTTTCTATTTTCTAAAATATAATTAAAAAAAATTAAAAACTTTATGCATAAAAGTTTAGTTTCTGCGTAAATTTTTTTTAAATAATTAATTTAAAAAAATTAATTTCAAATTTGAAAATATATTTCAAAAATTATTTTAATTATTTTTTTAAAATAAAATTAACATTTATCATCAAAATTAATCTTTTATAAAATTAAAAAAAATATTTATATTTTATATTTTCTGAAAATAATTAAAAATAATTTTAAACTTTACACATAAAAGTTTACATCTAAACTTTTTTCTACATAAAGTTTTTTTTTTTAAACTTTCTATCTAAACTTTGGCTAAATATGGAAATGGATTCAATTTTTTGCTAAAAAGTGAAAACACCATAACGAAATGACTATTTGTAGGAATTTTCCTACTATTTCATAGTGGACCCTTAGAGGTTGTTTGGCAGTTGTTAAATGGTTTAGTGCAGAATGATTAAGTGGTCAGAATGATTATGGGGCTCTTACGATATAATGAAAAATGAAATATCGTTGTTTGATAATTGTTTAGAATGAAATTGGGGTGCTGAATGGTTAAGGGAGACCCAAGATACAAATCATTCAGAGGGTTTTATAACCATTGGGATGCATACTTTTTTCTTTTGCCGAACAAGATTTATTTTTTAGCGATTTAGTGGTTGCCTCTTAATGAAACTGTTAGAGTATCTCCAATAGCTTTGCTAAAATAGAAAAAAATTGGTTTTTGTTCTTTAAACTTCTCCAACAGTTTTGCTATCTTGTTTGCTATAATAGAAAAAACTTGAAATTTTTCTAATTTTAGATAATTCTCTAAAATTTGATGGTAGGAAAAAGAAATGATTATTTTATTCAATCCTACCAATGAGATTCAATTTTTATAATTTTATATTAAGTTTTTTTATAGAGTAAACTACAAATTTGGTCCCTGAGGTTTACCAAAAAATACGAAAGTGGTCCCTGAACTTCAATAAGTGCAGATTTCATCCCTGAGATTTCGATTTTGCTATGAAAATGGTCCCTCGTCCGTTAGCTCCGTTAGATTTCTCCGTTAAGTCAAGGGTATTTTCGTCTTTTTATTACACAAGGATAAGTTTTTCATTTTTGCTTGAACTTGAGGGATCAAATTGTAATTTAGTCTGGAGTAAACTACAAATTTGGTCCCTGAGGTTTACCAAAAAATACGAAAGTGGTCTCTGAACTTCAATAAGTGCATATTTCATCCCTGAGGTTTCGATTTTGCTATGAAAGTAGTCCCTCGTGGCGTTAGCTCCGTTAAATCATCCGTTAAGTCAGGGGTAATTTCGTCCTTTTACACGCTTCTTGAATCTTCATCTTCAACCTCTACCAAACAATCATGGCATCTTGAATCTTGATTCGTCCCTTTCTTCCCCTGCTTCGTGTGTAAACTCGCGATGCTACTTGACCCATTACCGGAAATCCTACCGGGAACATGGTGGAGGCCGCCGTCCTCCGCCGTAGAACGCCGGCCGCCGCCAAATTTGAAACTCAAATCGGTGGGTTTATAACGATTAATCTTCCTACCACTCTTTGACTTCCACCATCTACCCCTTTCACCATCATCATCATCTTCACCGCCACCGCCGACTTTTCTTTCTCTCCGGCCGTCGTCGGCGGCTGAATAACATGTACCCATTTAAATGAATTTTATAAAGATCAAATATGTTTGCTTTTTTTTTGTTGGAAATATAAAAATTTGTTTTTATGTATGTATTTATGTATGTAGTGATTATTACATCAACAAGCATTTAGGGTTTAGAAAAAAAACCCTAAACCCTATTAAATCTCAGATCTGTATCTCTCTCTTTCTCAGATCTGTATCTCTCTCTCTCTCTTTCCTTTTGATTTTTGATTTAGGTTTCTAAACTTTGGGTTTGATTAAAAATTTTGGTTTTTGAGTTTGATTTGGGTTTAAAATTGTTGGTGTTCTTGATGTAGAAGATAAACATTCATCGTGTTCTTCGTGTTCATGAGGTTGAAGATGAAGATTCAAGAAGCGTGTAAAAGGACGAAATTACCCCTGACTTAACGTACGATTTAACGGAGCTAATGCCACGAGGGACTACTTTCATAGCAAAATCGAAACCTCAGGGATGAAATCATATATATATATATATATATATATATATATATATATATATATATATATATATATATATACGAACACATACAGGGACCCTCCTCTGGTTAACTCCTCCGGCGAACTTCTCCAACACCCTCCTCCGGCGACCACTCCGACCATTCCAAAAAAACCAACGAAACCCACTTTTTTCTACTGTAATTCCTCCAAAAACCCACTATATATGTGTGTGTGTGTGTGTGTATATATATATATATGTGTGTGTGTGTGTGTATATATATATATGTGTGTGTGTGTGTGTGTGTTTCTGTAGGAAGATACCCAAAAACCCACTTTCAAGAAGAAGAGAGAGAAAGAGAGATGGGTTTGATGATAAAAGTGAGATATGGGTGTCGGATTGTGGTGAGGTCGCCGGAGATGGTGACGGCGACCACCAACCTCTCCCCTTTTTTTCGTCGGCGTCATCCACCCTCTCCCCTTTTCTTGCGTCGATCTCGTGATTATATATATATGTGTGTGTGTGTGTGTGTGATTATGTACATCTGTGTGTGTATATATATATGCGTGTGTGTGTGTAATATATATATATATATATATGTATTTATATGTGTGTGAGTGAGGTCGCCGGAGATGGTGACTGGAGATATATATATATATACAGGGTCCCTTTCATTTGCTAACCACAACATTGGTACTAACCATGCTAACCAATCTGGACCGTTGGTTATTTAGATCAATGGATCATAATTAATTGAATTTTTAATTTTAAAAATAATAAATTAAAAGATTAGGAAAATCTGGTGCATAAGGGCAGAAGGTTAAATTGGTAAAAACGCAAATACCATTAAATAAATATGTGCACACGTTGCCAAAAATATAGGCGCATAATTTGGGATTCGAATCATCTTGATTTGGAAAAATGGCTAGAAATCATACATTTGGAAAAATGTTATATTTGGAATAAAATTTTGGTTTGTGCATATCTATTGAAGTACTTTTAAATACTTTGAGAAAACCGTTTTGCATATGGGCATAATTTGGGGTTAGGCATATGATGAAATTGTGAGAAGCGATCTTTAATGGGTAAACTATTTGGATTGTATATGCATATGGGCAAATGGTAATATGTGTCCATCTGGAGTTCTGCATAAGAGCATCTGCGTATCGGGTAAACTGTTTTATTTGGGAAAACAGTTGTGCATATGCGCATAATTTGGAGTAGTGCACATGAGCATATGGTATGGAGCTTTCTTCAATGGGTAAACTGTTTGCTCTTTATGTGCCTGTGTACATTGGATTGTATATGTGCATTGTTTGGAAGTTGTGCATATGAGCAAATTGTTAGATGTGTCCAATTATAGTGTTGCATAACATAATATACATAGTGGGCAAATACTTTAATTTGGGTAAACTTTGTGCATATGGGCATAATTTGGAGTCGTGCATATGAGCATATGGTGAGAATCGATTGAATGCTTGAAAATAGGAAAGATATAACTACTCGTATTAACTTGATATGATAGAATTTTAAATTAAAAATATTAAAATTGAAGTTCATATCATTACCATAACAAACCTCCGTGAAATATGGAATAATATTAAATGGGGCGTGAGTTATTAATTTACCATATTGCCCTTTGATATTTAATATCCTTAATCGCAATACATAATCTCTAGGAATAATCTGATTTTTCGAAAGTTGGTTAGCACCAATGGAACGGTTAGCAAATGAATGGCCATATATATATATATATGTATTTATATGTGTGTGAGTGAGGTCACCGGAGATGGTGACCGGAGTGTGTATATATATATATATGTATATGTATATGTGTATGATTATATATGTGTGATATATATATATATATATACTACTTTATAAAGCATTTGGGTTGCTTTTCTTAAACACAACCTCTTAAGCATTAGGTACCACCATTTCAAGCACATTACTTAATTTTCAACTTTACAACCATTTAAAGCATCATGTACAACATTTTTACTGCATTTCATTTACACCACACGGTTACCTCAAGGTGTCGATTCATTTCATTTACACCATTTGAATTTGCCGCATGCCTCAAGGCTTCCCGAACACCAAGATGACGCTTCGTCCTCCTCCGATTCAAGGCTTAAATGTTGATCTTCGGTCAGTTCCTCGATGTTCTTCTCAATCAGTTCTCCTCTCAAGATTTTTAGGGTTTGTTTTCCTCAATTGGGTTCTTCTCTCAAGGTAATCTTCTCAAGGTAAACATCAATTTCTTCTAAACCCATAAATCGACTTCTCAATGTTTTTAGGGTCGTTTTGGTACATCAGTTCTCGATTTCTTCTAAGCCCAAAACAGAAATCAACTTTATGGGTAATCGATTTCTGTTAAAAAAACATCAGTTCATCAGTTCTCGACTTTATGTTTTTGGGTCGATTTGGGAAACAGAAATCGATTTCTCAATGTTTTTTTGGGTCGTTTTTGTACATCAGTTCTCGATTTCTTCTAAACCCAAAACATAAATCGACTTTATGGGTAATCGATTTCTGTTAAAAAACATCAGTTCATCAGTTCTCGACTTTATGTTTTTGGGTCGATTTGGGGTTTTGGGTAATCGATTTCTGTTAAGAACATCAACTCGATTTCTGTTTTTGTCAAGGTAATCGTTTTACATTTTGGGGTTTGAAGTCTGCTCAATGTTTGAAGTTTTCTATGGATTTTTTCAAACCCAAATTTTTTTAGTTCTGTAGTCTTCTCAAGGTAATCGATTTCTTCTAAAACATCAGTTCGATTTCTTAACAGAAATCGACTTCTTGGGTCAGTTCACTTCCTTCTAAATCGACTTCTCAATGTTTTTTTGGGTCGATTTGGTACATTAGTTCTCGATTTCTTCTAAGCCCAAAACAGAAATCGACTTTATGTTTTTGGGTTTTGGGTTTTTGGGTCGTTTTGGGTTTTTGGGTCGATTTCTCAAGGTAATCATTTTACATTTTCGCCAGAATCTTCAATGGGGTTCTGTTTTCTATTTGCTTTCTTCGATATTGGATTTTTGTTAAGAACATCAGTTCGATTTCTGTTTTTGTCAAGGTAATCGTTTTACATTTTTGGGTTTGAAGTTTCCTTTGGGTTTGAAGTTTTCTATGGATTTTTTCAGACCCAAAACAGATTTCGATTAATGCTTGTAAGGTAATCGATTTCTGTTCTTCGCCATAATCTTCAATGGGTTTCTGTTTTCTATTTGCTTTCTTCTAATTTATTAATGTTTAGGCTAATTGGTTTTTGGTGCATGTATGTATATTATAGGCTGGTGTTTCGGTTTTTGGTAATCGATATCTCAAGGTCAGTTCGCTTTCTGTCGATTTATGTATTGACTTCATATCTATTGTCGATTTATCTATAAGTCATTGACTTCATATCTATTGCATGGGACTTACATCTTATTAGAGTGAGTTTAGTTGGCAAATTGACTTCATATCTATTGCATTGGGTTTGGTAGTCTTTATTGATGTTTTTGGTAGTCTTTATTGATGTTTTTCCTTGTGGTTTTGTAGGAAAAATGGTGCACCCTAGACCCGTTAACCGTGTATACTACTTTATAAAGCATTTGGGTTGTTTTTCTTAATTACAATCTTTTAAGCCTTATGTACAACCATTTCTTGCATGATTACTTAATTTTCAACTTTACAACATCATATTGCTAAAGTACACACGTTAATGCGTATATGTTTCTGTCTCTTTGTCCAAAACATTATCACGCGTTCCTTTTATCAAGATGGCTCTTCAGATTTTAACTCTTTATCCAAGATGACTCTTCCCCTCTCCAAGACGTCTCCAAGACTCCAACACAGGGCTTTTTATACTCTGCAAATCGCTTAAAATTGGGTTCATCTCACAGTTTCACCATCGCCACGGTTTCAAGGTTTCAAATCGATTTCACAATTTCTTCTCATGGTTTCACCATCTCAGGTAAGTTTTCACCATTGATTTGGGTTTCTTTTTAAAGTTCGTCACAGGTTTATCCATCAGGTTTATCTCAGGGTTTCACCATCACCATGGTTTCAAGGTTTAAAATCGATTTCACCACATTACGGCTTCTTCTCAGGGTTTCACCATTTCAGGTAAGTTTTCACCATCGATTTGGGCACCCTAAAAATCAGAGTAAATTAAAACCTGAAAAACCTGGCAACATGACATTCGTATTGATATAAACCTCCCATAAAGGGGATCAGTCCTTAAGACTTTACAAAACCTGTACGGATATAGGGTTCATCAACAAACTAATCTAGACACCTATATCAAGATTACATCAGTTGACAATCCATAATCCACCAAAAGAATGGGACTTAAAAAATGCCCAGATACAATACTAATCATCTCAAAATGCCTCGAGACCAAACCCGCCTCTCAAAACCCCGGCAACCCACCGCTAAGGGAAACCTGTTATACACATCATTTGAGAAAAAGTGTTAGGCTTAAAGCCTAGTGAGAACATACAGTTCATAAATCTCAAGAGATATAAACAAATGCATCAAAGAAAATCTTTTCAAAGGTTTAGTTATGCAAAATACAGTTCTTTGATAATAAACAGACAACCGGTCCAAAACACATCTTCCGATGACGGGGATTACCCGATTTACCAAGGATTACAGTGGAACACAAAGTAAGCCACAAATCCGAGTTATGAGCTAAATACATGGAACCATGGCCACGAACGCTTCGGTCCGTACTACGATGTGAGGGAGGGCCCCCGAGGAACCATGACATACTCGTTCGTTAGGCTACATTTAACCCATGGCTAGTAATCGGTCTCACATAACCGTACCAAGTGCTCCCGAGGATTAAATGTATCTAACTACAACAGAAGGGGCATATCATTCTCAGCCAGAAGCCGACTCGATACCTAGGGATCCACTAGTATAGTCATGACTTGTCACAATATTTCATGTGACCAACAAAGCTAGATAAATAGCTTTCAACACATTTATATTTCAAAATGTCGTTTTCCAGACCAACTGCTGGTAAGAAAGATAATCATAAAACCAAATTACATACATTCTTTCAAATAAGCCACACACTGGGCAAGTAAAACATTCTTTTACTTCAACAAGATGGAATCCATCATTTTAGTCAAAAGCGTTTAGGGAAACCTAAAATATTTCAAAACGCCAAGTTACATCAAAATGTAATAAACGGACACTCCGAAAACGTAGAGATATGTAGGAGTTAAAAACACAATCTTTGACATATATAACAGTTTATAAAAGTTAGTAGGAACTCACCTCAGTTTCCTTCTTCCTAACGAATGCTACCTATGACAACACCGAAAGAATCGGTAAGTCGAAACATAGATAAACCTCCCACTTATTGACTAAAACTCAAAGATAACAGAAGCTAACAACGAACAGAACCTAATCCGGTCGAACACGAAATCCGGTCGAAAGGCATACCGGTCGATGCACACTACCGGTCGAAGGATATACCAGTCGAGTGCAACCTGCTTCTCTCTCTCTGACTTCAAAATATCTAAACATTGATTTGTATATAAATAACCCAAGTTACATTTAACCCCCCCTGAACTTTGGGTAACGGTCAACTTTTCACCCAACCCCAAAATTCAGGGTGTTACATTCTTTTTAAAGTTCGTCACAGGTTTATCCATCAGGTTTATCTCAGGGTTTCACCATCACCATGGTTTCAAGGTTTAAAATCGATTTCACCACATTACGGCTTCTTCTCAGGGTTTCACCATTTCAGGTAAGTTTTCACCATTGATTTGGGTTTCTTTTTGCACAAAGTTCGTCACAGGTTTTGATTTTGCCGTCGATTTGGGTTTCACCATCGATCGGGGTTTAAGGTCTAATCGATTTGTTTCTGTTTGCAGGGAAATACAGTGCGAGAAACCAAATAATTCACTCTATACCTTTTCTGTTTGGCTTTCGCCTCTACAAATTTACTAAATTTTGTAGTCCCTAAATCTGTGTAAGTTTATCATCTTGGAAATTTCAACATGTCCTAGCTGAACTAATTGTTGTTTTTTTACAAGTATATGTTTATCAGCTTTCATACTAACAAATTTGCAGGTTTGTTGAATAGCAATTGTAGTTCGCAAGATGGCTTATTTGGTGAAAAGGTATGCTTATCTATTTTCCTTCTCATATCCTAGGTATAATCATTTTATAAATCTTAATGTGGCATGTTGGATTTTTTTTTCTTTGTTCATACATCTCTTTGTGCTTTATTGTTGAAGGTAGAATCCTCTTTCTTGCCACCAAACATGTTATATTTATGTTCTTTCTTTATGTTGCTTTTGACATTTTCAAAGCCTTTGTTACTTGAACTTGATTTCCAACATGTGTCAAATATTTAAAGAATCATGAAAAACCCTTTTTCTAAATGATATAGATAGGTCTTTTGATAAATAAAAAAAAAACAGTCATTTTCATTCCATTTTTCGAGTTGGAAGGAGTACATTGTTATTGAATTTCTTAGAATGTGCAAGTACAAATATCTTCAGTATGGTAATATGAAGTGTTTCACATGCTTTTGCAAACATGCTTAAAGACACTATGCCTTGAACATTTCTGTCTTTTCTATAGTTAATGGCGTATTTTTGAAGAAAGGACTGGATTTTGGAAGCATCAATTTGACTTTTGTCATCTTTTGTTTCTCTGTGTATTTTTATATGGTCACTAATTTGGTAAACCTTTCTAAATCTATCTTTCAGGTATGAAGTGCATTTACGATGTTAGCTTCAACATGTCTTTGGTTCTTGATCAATCATGGTAAGTTCTGGTAAGAAGTTTGTTCTACTCTGATTGAGTGTATTTGCCTTGTAGTACTTTCTTTATGACTTGCATTGATCACAAGGCACCGATGAATTTTATTATTTCTAGAGCATGGTGATAACAAGGGTTTTGGTGCTGCTGAAGGCCAGAACAATGGTTGTTTTACAAGATACAAAGTTGAATCCTCAAGGCAGAGAAGTTTTGTCACAAAAAATCTTTGGATAAAGCCTTGGCTTGGTCATAATGGGAGGGATTCAACGAGCTCTTCATTTCACATGTACTTTTACTACAATTCTAAACACAGCATTAGTTGTTTTCTCTTCAATGTTTTTGGATTACATTTTATCTTTGATGGGTATGTACATTGATTTTGTGTATTCTTTCAAGTATTAATTGTATGCAATAACTTTATGCTAAAGTTAGATGCACTATAAATATTGCGTTCTTTTGATTGGGTTTTGGAGAATGTGAATGGCAAAATACCTTTGCAATCATCAATCTTAAAGCAATAAAGAAGTTGAACTCATAGGGTGCAGTAAGTCCTAATGTCTTCATTCTTGAAATTGAATGGAGATACACCCCCCCTTAAGATTTTACATTAGATATTGTATTTTTTTTATATAAAAGGTAATTTTGGGCAAGCAGAAAGGAGATTTTCCTATGTCAGAATGAAACCTAATTTGGGAGTTTCGAAATGGACATAATGACTTTTAATGGCAACTTAAGATTTACTCTTACAAAAAAAAATGGAGGGGGCAGTGGCACTGTGGGGCGTTACTGTTAGTACACAAAGGGTATTGTACTTGATTAATAGAATATCATTTCATACAAAGTTGTTTCTCTACATAAACTCCAACGATAATTCTTATATGATCCTACACTTTTTACGTATAGAAATCTCCCCTTAGATATGCTTATAATGGTATTGTACTTGATTAACATGTAGAAGAGCGAGGATACATGAGAAGTAAATTACATGGTCTAAACTTTTAGTTATGGTCCTCGTGTTGGATGAAAAGTTCAATTTATATGAATAAGAAGACATGTTTCTCACACTTATTAGCACCACCTTGCTTTCAATGACAATCAACAAAGCTCAAGGACAGACCATTCCTAATGTAGGTGTATATCTACCAGAATCAGTATTCTCGCACGGCCAACTTTATGTGGCATTGTCAAGAGGGACATCTCACAAAAATACCAAGGTATTAGTAAAGTCTGCCAAAAAATTCAAGAGTGCTGGAGTCTACACATCAAACGTGGTGTATCAAGAAGTCTTACGCGATTAATAAGGTACAACACTACTTATTATTACACATTTTTTTACAACACATGTGGCATGTATCCATTATAATCATAAGACTTTTCTTACAGGACATGTCTACATATGGATGCTTCAAGTGATACCTTATAGTATTATGTAGGTATAGTTTATATTATTACAGACGATTATATTTCCATTTTGTTTAAACGTTAATTTAAAGTTTTTTTTTGTGGTTAATTATGAGTTACAATAAGTGAAAATCATTATTACATAACCTAAGAACAATAAAAACTTTGCAAATCTTTGGTCAAAATGCCATTATAAAATTTAAAGTTAACAATGATCATAAACTTCATATGCTTGATTTTACAAAAAAAGTTTGGCATCCCGCTGCATTGCACGGGTAGCCAACTAGTATATATATATATATATATATATATATATATATATATATATATATATATATATATATATATATATATATATATATGTAGGTGTCATTGATTATGTACAAGAGAGAGAGAGAATAAGACAAAAAGAAGTAAAGACAAAAAAACGTGTAAAAAGACGTAATTACCCCTGACTTAATAGACGATTTAACGAAGCTAACGTCAGAGGGACCATTTTCATAGCAAAATCGAAACCTCAGGGATGAAATCTGCACTTATTGAAGTTCATGGACCACTTTCGTATTTTTTGGTAAACCTCAGGGACCAAATTTGTAGTTTACTCTTTTTTACAAAAGTGTATTGATATAATAAATTAGAGAATATTATAATAATATAAGTTGTTTTGAAATCTCTAAAATAATAAATATGTTGGAGTTGAATGTAATACTTTTTAGAAATTTTTACTTTTGTTTTCTCTATTTTAAAGAAATTATAACAAAACTGTTGGAGATGCTCTTAAGATGTAAACAAACTATTCTTAAATATGTCCAAGGACTATAAAATGTCAAAGTCGCATGAAAGGGCTATATAGACAGATAGAGAAGGAAAGAAAGGGTAAAGAGAGAAAAGGGTCTAAATAGTGAATGACAATATATTTTGGTAATAAAAAACATAAACATGCTTTTAAATATTAATTTATTTTAAAAAAAATATTAATTGAGCATATTTTTTTTATACAAGTGGCATCATTATTAAAGACAGGAACTCAAATTTCCTTTCGTTGATTGTTTTGCTTGTTTTATTTTATAGAGAGAGAGAGAGGTGTGGATTAATGGACGGACCCAAGAATTTTTTGATACGGTGTCATTATATTTTTTTATACGGTTTTTATCGACATATTTTCATTTATTTTTATCAACATTCAATATTGTCTGATGCGTTTTTTGCCAAATTTCGTCGTTTCGAAGAATTTTTAAAGTTTTTTGCTTGATTTCGAAAGATTTTTAAGTTTTTGTTTTGATTTCGAAAGACTTTTTCGGCAACTTTTGTTGATTTCAAGAGATTTTTTTGATTGATTGCAAGAGTTTTTATGGTTATTTGGTTGATTACGAGGTACGGTTGCACCTCTAAAATAATACGATTGCACCTAGGGGTGTTAAATTTGTACCATGATAAACCAACCAATTAATTACCTACCGTACCAATTTAATTGGTTGGTATTACCATACCAACTTCATAAACTTGTTTGGTATGTTGTATTGAAAATTATATAGCACGTAAGACCAGACCGTACTGACTTTTATATATATATATATAGGTGGTTTCAATTGAAAACCATATTAGATTGGAAACTTTAGAAACCGTCAATTCCATTGGTTAAATTAATGAAATTGTTAATAAAGTTGTTTAATATGATCAAGTTGTTTCATATAATTCTTTTGTTAATGAAATTGTTTTATATATTTGTGTTTTTTATGTAGTTTCATCTATTTTTGTTATTCTGATGAAATTGTTTCATGTATTTTCGCAGTCTGATGAAACTTTTTCATTTTTACATAAAAAACACAAATATATACAACAATTTCATTAATAAAAGAATTATATGAAACAATTTCATCAAATTAAACAATTTCATGAAATAATTTCATTAATTTAACAAATGAAATCGAGAGTCCCCACGGTTTTCAAAATTAGAGTGGTTTTCATTTGATCGCTCCCCTATATATATATATATATATATATATAGGGGTGGGTTCAAATGAAAACTCATCTTTTATTGTGCACATGTGGACAAATCTTAACCATTAATCAAAACTTAGAAAACTAATCAATGGTTAATATATAATAAGGTTAATCGAGAAGTGATTAAGGACAAAATTGGAAATTTGAATTAACGTCTATCTTGTTTGACTTTTTATTTTTTTTAATTAAATTTTTTTTTACCCCCTTAAACTTTAAAATAAATTATCTTAAAAATTACAAATATTTTAATCAAACAAATTACATCAAAAAAAATGAGAATTTCGTGCTCTTCAATATGATATCCATCTCGATATAGTTTTTTTTTCCGTTTTAATCGTTTTTTACGTGAAATTCTATATATGTGTTATATTCATTATGAATATGCATGCACGTACTCGGGTGTCCACATTCAGTATGAAAAACAAAGGTGAATGTTCATTCACTATTCATAAGGAATAATACAGTATTCATGATGAATACTACAACATTCAGGATGAATAATACACGAATCCATGATTCATGTATTATTTATCATGAATCGTGTATTATTCACCCTGAATGTTGTATTATTCATCCTGAATGATACATTATTCATGATAAATAATATATGAATGACCCATGAAGGTGTAGACACATGGCGCACTCTCTTTTGTTTTTCAATTCACAACCAAAATTTGGTTTAATTCATTATGAATATATATCCGCATCACCGGATGTTCCACATTCAGTATGAATAACAAATGTGAACGTTCATTTATTATTCATGATGAATAATATAGTATTCAGGATGAATTACACAGCATTCATGATGAATAATACCCGAATTCATGAATCGTGAATTATTCACCCTGAATATTGTATTATTCATCCTGAGATACATTATTCATGATGAATAATACATGAATGACCTGTGAATTCACAACCGAAATTTGGTTTAATTCATTATGAATATGTATGCGCATCCCCGGATGTCCCACATTCAGTATGAATAACAAATGTGAACGTTCATTCATTATTCATGATAAATAATATAGTATTCAGGATGAATTACATAACATTCATGATGAATAATACACGAATTCATGAATCGTGAATTATTCACCCTAAATGTTGTATTATTCATCCTGAATGATACATTATTCATGATGAATAATACATGAATGACCTGTGAAAATGTCGAGACGTGACGCGCTCTATTTTGTTCCATGGTTCACAACAGAATTACTCAATAGGTTCTCGATTCGTCTTGATGGGTGTTGGGTTAAGGTGCTGAAGAAACGCGATGCCTTACGACGTTGAAGAAAGTGTTGAAGAAGGTGATGTCGAGTTACATACTTACGGTGTCGAGGTGTTGTACAAAATTGAACGTACATAAATATTCATAATGAATATAACACATATATGGCATTTCACGTAAAAAACTGTTAAAACGACAAAAAAACTATATCGAGATGGATGTCATATCGAAGAGCATGAAATTCTCGTTTTTTTGATGTAATTTGTTTGATTAAAATATTAGTAATTTTTAAGATAATTTATTTTAAACTTTAATTGGGTAAAATTTTTTTAATTAAAAATAAAAATAAAAAGTCAAATATGGTAGACGTGACTTTAAATTATCTTCCATTTTTACCCTAAACATTAAAATTAAAAACTCTATTTAATATGAGTTGTTGTATCAAAAGAGATGGAGTGACTGAGATTTGTCCTCACGTGCATAATGAAATATGAGTTTTCATTTTAAATTCCCTATATATATATATGTTATTTTTAATTATTTATTAAATAAAAAAATCAATGAAATGAAATATATTTAATTAGTAATATACTGTTTACGCATATTTATGCATAGGATGATGAGATAACATGATTGTTTTTTTAAACAAATTTAACTATTCAGTAAATTAACATTTTATTGTTTTACAATTTAAAGTAAAAGACTAGAAGGTTTACTCGTCCCTCAAACTCAAAAAACTCAACTTAGGTATTTTATTGTTTTACAACTAAAAGCTTTACGGACAACAGACTTCAGACAACAGGTTTGTAAACTTTTGAGATGTTGGTACAAAACCGTACCAACATGTACCAACCGGAAAAGGTTGGAACCAATTAGAGTTGGTTGGTACACGGTATAAATTTTTGCGTACCGATTATAATTGTTTGATACACGGTATTGATAAAAAGAACATGATATCGTACCATGTTCTCCCCTAGTTGCACCTTCTAAAACGATACATTTGCACCTTTCACAAACCTTTTTACCTTACAGCGAATAAACAATAGACACCACTATAGGTCCGTCCCTGGGTGGATTCATACGAGAATAATATATATTTAAGAAAACACGAGAACAACGAATCACATACAAAATCATATATGATTCGGGTAGAAAATCATATATTATTGCGAAAGACTTAAGTTGCGGCCAAAGTCGCTCGCGTCCATTTTTTTGCCGTTAATGTCGAATCATATATGATTTTGCACATGATTTGTTGTCCCCGTGTTTTCTTAAATAGTTAGCGTTCTTGTTTGAACTTTTTTCTCTCTCTATATATATATACACATATATATATTTACGGGCCGTTTAACAAAAGCTTACCCGGTAAGCTCTTACCAAGTCACTTACCTTACCGGATGAACATTACAACTACCGAGAATCTTACCCGGTAAGAATGATGCAAGGGCCAAAAGTTTTACCCGGTAAGTGTGGACGGCAAGTCTTACCGGGTAAGCACCTACAAGGTATATTGTTGCATACGATGTCGTTTAAATGAACTAGAACCTTACGCGAGAAGGCAAGTGAAAGTGTTAATTTTTACCGGTAAACACTTACCGGGTAAGTATTTGAGTAAACGACCCCTTAGTGTTTCTAGTTTGTAGAAAACCCATTTTATGCCCGAGGAAGATGAATCGAACTTTTTTTCTCTCTCTCTTCCTTGCCGCTTTTGTGGGCCTCCACTCTTTGCTTGAAACTGATACAGGGAGAATTCGTGAGTTAAGAAAGGTTTTCGCAAATAATTGGGAAAAGGAGAAACGAACTCGAAAAGAAAAACGAACTCGAAAGAGGCTCGGGATTTGGCATCGAAAGAGAGGTAAAAATAAAGCACCAAATATAGAGAGAGTTGCGATAGAGATTGAAAAGCGGATTGAAAACCGAAAACAGAAACGCATGCGAGTGCCAAACGACTTGAGCCGCATGACACCCGCATCACAGTGTCTCTCGCGAGTTATCAAGTGACCTCCACCTACATACTAAATCGCATTGCTCACTGTTTTCCAAGACACCATCACGTGACCTTCCACTAATTCTTATGAAATTCTCATCCACGTGACATCAATCCTATTACCATTATAATTCCTTTGTTTTTTTTAGTTTAATTGAATAATTATGTTAGCTAGTAATTATCTTAATTTGTTTTTTTATTATTAGATTTAGTAATTAATTATTATCTCTTTAGTTATCTTTAGGATTAGTCCGTAATTATCTTATTTATCTTTTTTTCTAGTTTAAGTTATAAATAGGATAGTTAGGATTCTTTGTTTTCAATTCAATCAGGTTATCAATTAATAAAAGTTTAGCTTTTTAGAGAGTATTCTCTTGAGTTTTCGAGTTTTACGTTCCGTAATTCTCAACCGTAAAAGGGTTTAAACGTTTGTCGATCCTTCTGCAAACCTACGCTGCGTCAGTTGGTATCAGAGCAGAATTCGCCAGTCTTTTCACTAACAATTGCAGATCGACAGCCAACTACCAAAGCGGGTCTAGTAGAGATGAATGTGGCCTTATCCACATCACTTACTAATCTGACAACGGCTGTTAACAGGCTTCAACCCAACATCGTCAACAACAATCGTCGGAGAAGAGACAGGTTTGAAGGATCGGCTATGGCGCCGTGGAATGGCCACCGTAACCGGGTTAATTTTTCAAGTTCCGAATCCAAAGAAGATAAGGAAGAAGAACCAGTGAACTTGAAAAGAAACGACCACAATAACCGAATAAAAGTGGACATCCCGTCTTTCTATGGAACCAGAGGTGTAGAAGAATTCTTAGATTGGCAAATCGAAGTCGATCGTTTCTTTGACATTATGGATGTTCCCAAAGACATACAGGTAAAGTTGGTTGTTTTCCGTCTAAAGAGTGTCGCCGCTATTTGGTGGGATAAATTGATCGTGCAAAGACAACGGCAACGAAAGAGACCAGTTCGATCTTGGAGGATAATGAAGCAGCTTATGATGGAACGATTCTTGCCGGAAAATTATGAACAGATCCTTAAGAAACTCCATCCCGAACCCGACAAAGACAACTCTTGGAGAAAGGATACGCACGAGAAATCAATCATGGTTTTGGGCGACAACAACCACGATCATATTATACCATCAGTTTCTACTCTCGTTAAACAACCACCCATTCCGGAAAAACCACCCATTCCGGAGGAGCCATCGAAACAAGACGATGAAGTCTTGCCGGACAAAGTTGAAGATGAAGTCGTGACTGAGTCACAACAAGAAATTGTTATCGAGGCCAAAGTGTCGGAACTAGATCTCGGACCAGTCACCGAAGACACCGAAAGCAAGATAGTGGAAGACATTCTCGAGCCATCGAAAGCGTTGTCACAAGAAGTCAAGAACGGTGATTCCGAAGGTGACACTTCAATTATTACCGCACCCAAAGCTCCGGTTCAAACAGAAACAATTCTCGGTAAAGTTAATTTAATCCCTTACGCTTTCAAATTTGATAAAATATCGCTCGTATGGAGACGATCACGACAACCTCAGTTTGGATTTGAAGATCGGTCAAATTTTTTGAAGTTTGGAGGGCAAGTTGTGAATCAATACGTTTTGAAGAAACGAATGTTCTACGGGTCGGATGAAGACATTTTTCAGGTGAACTCGAGGACGAGTTTTTTTCTAGTGAGGGTGACTGATACAGGGAGAATTCGTGAGTTAAGAAGAGTTTTCGTAAATAATTGGGAAAAGGAGAAACGAACTCGAAAAGAAAAACGAGCTCGAAAGAGGCTCGGGATTTGGCATCGAAAGAGAGGTAAAAATAAAGCACCAAATATAGAGAGAGTTACGATAGAGATTGAAAAGCGGATTGAAAACCGAAAACAGAAACGCATGCGAGTGCCAAGCGACTTGAGCCGCATGACACCCGCATCACAATGTCTCTCGCGATTTATCAAGTGACCTCCACCTACATACTAAATCGCATTGCTCATTCCAAGACATCATCACGTGACCTTCCACTAATTCTTATGAAATTCTCATCCACGTGGCATCAATCCTATTACCATTATAATTCCTTTGTTTTTTTAGTTTAATTGAATAATTATGTTAGCTAGTAATTATCTTAATTTATTTTTTTATTATTAGATTTAGTAATTAATTATTATCTCTTTAGTTATCTTTAGGATTAGTCCGTAATTATCTTATTTATCTTTTTTTTCTAGTTTAAGTTATAAATAGGATAGTTAGGATTCTTTGTTTTCAATTCAATCAGGTTATCAATTAATAAAAGTTTAGCTTTTTAGAGAGTATTCTTTTGAGTTTTTGAGTTTTACGTTCCGTAATTCTCAACCGTAAAAGGGTTTAGACGCTTGTCAATCATTCCGCAAACCTACGCTGCGTCAGAAACCGTATGTAGACCTGTCAAAATCTAGATTCAAGTAGTGTTGTTTTATCAACTCAGTTGACCGCGACAACATATGCAGGTTTGATTCCTTAATTGTTTTTCTTGGTTTTTTAGAGCATCTCCAACAACTTTCTTAAAAAAAATTTAAAATTGAGAACTAAAAGTCAAAATCTCTAAAAAAAAAAAATTACAATCATCTCCAATAGTTTCTCCATTTTAGATATAAATCATTGATTATATTATTAAAATATTTTATATATTTAATAAAATATTATTTTTGTCACCTAAACAATTCATTTCAAATTTTTCATTGGTGGAATATAATAAAAAATAACTTTCTCACTCTTGGTAATCATTTTTTGAGATATCTCCAAATTTGGAGAAAAATATATTCTCTCCTACTTTCTCCATTTTGGAGAAAGTTTTGAAAAAACTGTTGGAGCTTACTTTACATCCAAAATCTCCATTTTTCATCTAAAATGAAGAAGCTCTGATTATTCTTTCCTTTAGTTGATTCCTTTTCTTTATCAGTTGATTGAATTTCCATTTTCTTATTAATATATGCCACAATTGTTTTGTCTTGGAATGAGACACGATAGAATATAAAGTTACAATAAGTTATCTAATTAATTATTAACAACTGAATACTTCAAATCATATTTTCTTATTTAATTGCATCAAAGAAATAAACATGAAAAAGACGTAATATTGAATACGAATGACAAATTTAACCCTGTGTTATATTTATATATATATATATATATATATATTTATATATTTATATATATATAGTGTTTGGTTCATTTGAGAAATGATAAATATATGAGAAATAGAGAAGTAATTCTAGCCATTCATATGGTCAAGATCGGATTTTACTAATCAAATATTGCGGCTTTGACCGGTCAAAAGTTACGGCTTTGACTGGTCAAAAGTTACGGCTATCCCAAAAATAGAAGGACAATTTCGTAAATTTTACAAAACATACGGGCTATGTTCATATATGAACATGTATAATTCACATATGAACTATATGTTCATATATGAACCAGTGCAATTCACAACTGAACTCTTTTAACTGATTCATATATGAATCTTTGTGATTCATACAGATTCATATATGAACTCATCCTGTGTATTTTACGAAATTACCCCTCTACCTTCTATAGACCACACAAGGAATTATCCGGTGCTTCGCGGTCAAAGCCGCAAATGTTGACCAGATGAATGACTAAGATTACTTCTCTATTTCTCATATATTTACCATTTCTCAAATGAACCTCTCCCTATATATATATATATATATATATATATATATATATATATATTTAAACAGACAGTTACAACAATATTTTTTAAATTAAAAAAATCTCCACCCCGTATTTTTTATTCGAAAAAATACGAAAAATGAACAAAATTCGAGCGAAATAAATTACACCAAATAAACGATCAAATTTTTCTCGTTAATTTGACATCTATATTCATATACTTTTTCATTCGTTTTTTCGTGGTTTTCGGTTTTCCATTTATTTAGAGTTTTCTCCTGAACCTGACCCTATATAGACGGGAGGTTCAAGGGAAAACCTTAAATAAATGGAAAACTAAAAAACATTTTATCAACCGTTAGATTAGATTATCTGATGAATATGATTAAACAGACGGTTACAACAATATTTTTTAAATTAAAAAAACCTCCATCCCCTATTTTTTATTCGAAAAATACGAAAAATGAACAAAATTCGAGCGAAATAAATTACACCAAATAAACGATCATATTTTTCTCGTTAATTTGACATCCATATTCATATACTTTTTCATTCGTTTTTTCGTGTCGGTTTTCCATTTATTTAGAGTTTTCTCCTGAACCTGACCCTATAATTCTTTGCATGGTCTATAGAAGGTAGATGGGTTGTTTCGTAAAATACACGAGATGAGTTCATATATGAACTTATATGATTCACATATGAACTATACGTTCATATGTGAATCAGTTAATTAGTTCATATATGAATCACAAAAGTTCATATATGAATCACAAAAGTTCATGTATGAATATGTTAATTAGTTCAACTGATTCATATATGAATTTGCAGTTAATTAGTTCATATGTGAATCAGTTAGTTTATATATGAATCATAAAGGTTCATATATGAATCATAAAGGTTCATATATGAATCAGTTAAAAGTGTTCAGATTTGAATTACACTGATTCATATATGAACATATAGTTCATATGTGAATTATACATGTTCATATATGAACACAACCCGTGTATTTTGTAAAAATTACGAAAGTGTCATTCTATTTTTTGAATAGCCGCAACTTTTGATCGGTCAAAAGCCGAAATATTTGACCAGTCAAATCCGATCTTGACCGTATGAATGACTAAGATTACTTCTCTATTTCTCATATATTTACCATTTCTCAAATGAACCTAAGGCTATATATATATATAGAGAGAGAGGTGAGTTATTGTGCAACCTTTTTAATGGTGCAACCCATGCAACCCACCTATATATATATATATATATATATATATATATATATATATATATATATATATATAGGTGGGTTGCATGGGGTTGCACCATTAAAAAAGGTTGTATTTGAACACCTCTCTCTCTCTCTCTCTATATATATATATATATATAGGTGAAGGATGTGAGAACTTGAGTTAACGTGAGAAGCGTGAGAAGTAGATCTGAATCTTTAATCACTTACAATCTCAAATACATCCATGAATCACTTTTCATAAGAGAATTGATTTGGTGCATCTTATCCTAATTTGCATCTAACGGTCGATAACCACTTCTCACGCTTCTCATGTTAACTCAACTTCTCACCAAAACTCAACCATATATATATATATATATATGCGAATGATAATGTGAGAAGTTGAGTTAACGTGAGAATCGTGAGAAGTGGATTTAAACTTTTGATCACTTATAATCTCAAACCCACTTATGAATCGTGCTTCATAAATGAATTGATCTGGTTCATCTTGTCATTTTAATGTGTATCCAACGGTTAATGACTACTTCTCACGTTAACTCAACTTCTCAGCGGAACCCAACCCTACATATATATATTGGGCAGATTCAAACGAGAAACTATTAATTTGTAAGACGTGACAAAGAATATGGGTCACCAATTCGTTAATTAAAAAATACCATAAATAAAAGTTTAGAAAATAATTTTAGAAATTAGTATAATTATCATTTTGAATTGGATAATTCTTTAAAAATCTCATTATATTTTGTAATTTTATTTAATTCATAATTTTTTTTTATCAAGCTTCATAATTCATAATCTTCCCAATGACTTGATGAGTTGAGAGTTCGAATAAACTTGGACTTGGTGGCGATTTAGGGGATTTACAAAAGATGGCTTGAAGGTGGGGTTGCCGAAGTTAAAAGGGGGAGGGGATGGTGGGTTGTCGGAGTTAAAAGGGAAGGGAATGGCGCGATGGGCTGTCGGCCAAGACTTTCTTGGTTTGATAGACAAGGAGATTTATATATTATATTAAATATAATAGGTATAGTTTTTAGGAAAGAAAAAATAAAAGAAAATTATAAAAAAGACTATATTATCCCTGATATAATGAAGCATCCGTTAGGGCCTGTTTACCAAATCTTCCATTAAGTCTTGTATGGATAAATGTGTCTGTCTGGATAGATTGATGTTGCTGTTTACTTTTTTATCTGAATGAACAGTGAATAACATAAATGACCAATTTATCCCTGAATATGAATTTTAAGTTGTTTTATAAATTGCTGTTTATTTTTTAAGTCATTTAATCATAAATTCATTGATATAAACCAAAAATCAAAACATAAATTCATAAAATTGTTGCCCATAGATATATAGATACACACCAAAATTGTGAACACAAATACATAGATAATAATTAACCAATAAACAAACGATAAAATTATGAAACACATACCAAACTTATTTGAAACCAATAAAATAAAAGAAAGAAAATTAAGATTGAATCTATAATCAATCTAACAACATAAGCAAACTATAAGATTATAAACATACCTAATAAAGAACAAATAATCTGCAAATAATCAACAAATAATCTGCTTTTAGATTAATTTCAAGAACAAATCATCTGACATAGTTTCCATTTCGATCTGAAGATGAAGTAGGGAAAAATACCTGAAAGTGCGCTGCAGGTTCGATGTGGATGGAGAGTCGATGGAGGCGCTGGTCGATGCTTGATGGAGGCGCTGGTCGATGCTTGCTGCAGGTTCGATGGTGGATGGAGGCGTTGGTCGATGCTTGCTGCAGGTTCGATGGTTGCTGCAGCGATGGAAAGTGAAAGTGGAGGCGATGGAAGAGTGGTCGCCGGCGATGGAAAGTTGCTGCAGGGTCGATTGAATGGAGGCGTGAAAGGATTAGGTTAGGGAGAGAGGCAGAGAGCGTGAAATGTCTATCAGGTTTTTTGTTTTTGTTTTTTGTGAGGGGTAAAAATGTCATGTTTTGGGCTTAATGGGGACAACTACCATTTTCACTACTGAGCGATTAAGCCAAATTTGGCTGTGCGATTAAGCCATTAAGCCCCAAGTAAACACTCTATTTGTCTACACGAATAAGCCACTCGCCCCATTAAACCCATTATGCCCCAAGTAAACACCCCCTTAGTGGAGTTAGGATATGGGACCCAATCCATAATAAAAGTAAAACTATAGTGACCATACATATAACTATTTCATTTGAGGGACCCAATCCAAAATTTTCAGTAACCACATGACAAAATTTGTAATTTACTCTAAAAAATTTAGACACACTTTTGATTAAAAAAAATCACAACTTTCATCAAATACCCGCCACTACTTTCTTTTTTTTTTTTTTTTTTTTTCATTTTTCAACTTTTTCTTGACTTAATTAATTAAATTAATAATTAAGATTAAATTATCGACGGATTTTCGATAAATTATTTGTTGGTAATTCAATTAAATTTTTAGAAATAAAATATATTTTTTTAAAATAAAATTTTAAAAAATTATTAAATTAACGATGGATAATCCGCTAGTAATTTTTTGTTATGTTAAAAAATAATTCATTTCTTTTAAATTTGATTCAATCCCCATAAAATAATATTATGTATATATCCCAAACCCGAGTATTTTCAACTCAAACTTAAGAGATATTTATCAGGAAAAAAAAATATTATGTATACATCAATAAGAGAATAACGTCATAAATACATTTTATCTTTTCACAATATCCAAATACTCAAAAACCCTGTCTTTAAGAAGCTCACAAATCTAATCTTGTAGGATGGGTTGTCACACGAGGTCTATAAACCATAAAGTCATCGAGCCTTCAACATAACGTCTTCCATTCATCTACGTACATCTACATATAAATTCTAAAAGCAAATGAAACATAGAGTAGACTTTACATAATCTTCTAGTAATGTTCTTCCCTTTCCTATTTGGTTGTTCATAAATAAATAAAGTGGCACGTTCTTGAATAAAATAAAGTTTTGAAAAACAACCTAATGGGAGCATACACATCAAGAAACTTATTAGTAAAACTTATAGGGTTGATCGAGGCATGGCAGTTACGCTGCGATCTGTCTCATATATAATAGCTTAAATCTCTTTCATGATTTCTTTATCACTCTTGAAACTCTGGAGATCAACATACATTAATTTAAATTGAGAACAAGGCATCAGGGACAAAGTTATATCCAACCCTACTACAAAAACACCAATTTACCCGAAAGCTAAGCATTCAAATTCTCGATGAATGTCTTAACACCCACATCTTGAGAAAGCAACAATGGAAGTCCATATTTCTTCACTCTTCCAAAACTTTAATCAGGATAAACTCCACGACTGTACAAAATACTACACATTAGACATTACCCCAACAAAATTAACATTTTCCAATCAAACCCACAAAAATCTACACACCTAAACGAGAAAAACGATATTATGTATATGTGGATCTGTAAAACACACAATGGCACCAGTTGTGTTGTGTGTACCTTTTATAGCATCCTCAATTGCAGTTGTGGAAGCTTCACGATCTGTATTATAACCAACAATCTTCCAATCACTGAGCCTCTTCACAATTTTATTAACAGCGCCCATAGACTGCTCAAGGCATACAAAGTACTTTAAGTTTTGTACCAAAACATTCAGATAATAACAAATATTTAATATTGCAAAAGTTAAAAATAAAAATGTTTAAGATATAATGAAGTGAACCTGAGCAAGAGGATGGATTTCATCACAAATTTTCATTACTGCTTGCTCGTATGGGATTCCAACACTATATAAGTAATGATCAAATTAAAGGAATGAAATTCCCAAAAGGTATGTAAGCCTACTAATATCTCTGGGATCCTCTTGGTAAAACAAACAAATTTAACCCCAAAAAAATGACTAAACGTACTTAGCAGTCGTTTAGCGACACTATATGAGTTAAAAGCCACAGCTGCTTATCAAAGTTTACAGTCAATAAATAAGATATATACTAAATAAAATATTGTGCCTCATTACTTGTACCCAGTGAGTAAAATACCACAACAGCCCCTCCATGCTGTTCCTACAAAAAGACGTGCAACATTTCATAGCAAAATCGGAAAAGTTCAAAATAACCCAATGGACTTTAGCGTTTGAAGTGATTAAGTCCTTGGACAATTTTTTAGAACAAATAAGTCCTTAGACATTTCAAAACTCACTAAATAAATTCTTAGACTTTTCAAAACCTGTTAAATACATTCTTATTACTTAAAAATGTAACTTGCAACGACCTACTTAACAGATAGAACTACAAATTAAAAAAAAAAGATGTCACCTACTTTATCCCCTTAGGGTGCGTTTGGTACGCAGACAGGATAGGACAGGACAAGATGGAACAGGACATGACGGAACAGAACAGGACAGCTGTCCAGCGTTTGGCAAGACATGACAGAACTGGACAGAACAGGACTAGACCGGTTAAATGACGAATTTACCCCTGATGAAAAATCATAGATTACATCACTAATACATAGTGCAATGGTTATAAAAAACATAAAACTAATTTATCACGATTGGATTTTGGATATGGAAATCAAAACCCAAATTTTAAGTTTCGGATTTTAAGTTGTTTCGGATTGATGTCGGTCGGGTTTCGGATTAATGTCGGTCGGGTTCGGGTATTATATAATGCAAATGTTATATATAAATTCAATCGTTTTTTAGGATGAATACAATCGATTGAAAGATTGATGAAATCGATAGCAAGTTTAAAATTTAGAAAATATTTCAATAGACTATAATTTACGATTTTCAAAAAATAGTTAGATAAATATATATATATATAGTATTTAAAATATATATTTATGATATTTCGGGTTTTCGGACGGGTTAAGTGGTCAACGATCAAACCCAATCCGAACCCGGATATCCTCCCAAATGTCGGGTTTCGGATTATCGGATTTCGGGGTATTCGGGTTTTGCAAAAACACCTTATTTTCGGTTCGGATTCGAATTTCAGACTATTCGGGTTTTGCACACCCCTAGCTTGGAGGCGTGGATGATGAGAAGACATGTTTTATGTTTTTAACAAAGGGTATATTAGTCAAAGTATTGTTGTTCTACTTAGTTCCAGGGGGTTGGAGTGGGACAAGTGTGTCCCATGCTTGTTCCACTTAGTTCTAGTGTGTCCCACATATGGTCACGCCAAACATGGGACAAGTCTGTTCTGTTCTGTCCTGTCCCACTCTGTCCTGCATACCAAACGCACCCTTACAGATCAAAAAATGGGAAAATTAACTAAAATAGTCGATCTCATCAACCAAATTCATTTTTTAAACACTTTTCAAAATCTATTTTTAAAATAGTTTAAGTTTATGCATAATTTTTCTTTGCCTTAAGAATTGTTTTTGGCAAAAAAAGAAATGAAAAAAAAAATTAAAAAGCATTTTTATAATATGTCATTTAATTTACTTAACATACATAATCGTATATTAACTAAAATACATAAAAAAATATGTTTTTTTTCTTCATATTACACCACTATAATTGTGTCGTCAATGCGTTTAAAATGAGCCTAATATTGAATTTTTTGGATTTAATCTCAAATTATTAAATATCATAAATACGTACGAATTATATTTAATATTTACACTTTCTATCCTCTCAGGGTTATTTATTTAATAATATAAGATTAATCTGTAACTATAAGTATTAAAATAGTTCGTACATATTTATGATATTAAAAATATAAGATTAAATTCAAAAACAATATTGAGTTCATTTTGAACGTATTGACCAAACGATTATAATGACGTAATTTGTAAAATAAGAAACCAATATATTTTAGTTAATATACGATTATATGTGTTAACATAATAATAATATAAAATAAAAAAGTAATGCATATAAAATAAATTAAATAATTAATTATAGCTTTATAAGGATGCAAACTGTATTTTTTTTTCCCTAAAACTATAAGGAAAGTGAATATTTATACATAAAATTTTCTATATAAGGATGTTTTTTATTTTATTTTTTGGAAAAAAACAATCCTTACGCAGAAAAAAAAACATTATGTGCAAACTTTAACTATTTTAGAAAAAAAAAACTTTGAAAAGTGGTTAAAAAATAAACTTGGTTGATGAGATTGACTTATTTCCGTTAATTTCTCCATTTTTAGTTTGTAGGTGGATAAAGTATGTGATATTTCTTTTTTAATTTGTAGTTTTACCTGTTATGTAGGTTGCAAATTACATTTTTTAAGTAATAAAGATGTATTCAACAGGTTACCAAAAGTCCAATGATTTATTTAACAGGTTTTGAAATGTCTAAGGACTTATTTGTTCGAAAAAATTGTCCAGGGACTTAATCACTCCAAACCTTAAAGTCCGTTGGGTTTTTTTGAACTTTTCCCTAGCAAAATACATGTGCAAAAAGAAATCTAATGACCTTTATGTTAATCAAATCTTAAATTTTAATTCGTATTTTACAAACTTAAAACTATGGGTTTTACAACATGATTCATATGCTACAATCAACAAATGCTCCTTGATGACGCTCTAAAGAATGAAACAAGCTAAAACCAAACGAAACCAATATATAAATCTCATCTCTTTTATCGAAATCGAAAACTATGAAACAAGAACCAAAATCGAAATCGAGAACCAAACCTCTCTGGAATTCGCAGTGTCCAAACTTGTAACACCCCGAAATTTATGAATTTAATGAGATGCTCATTCCTTGTTTAAGGTTTTATTATGTTATAGGATCTGTTATTAATTTGAGTTGGTCCTTTGGATCGAACTTGCACAACCGCGAAGTTGGAGACCTTTGGGAGTCTCGGTACTAGGCACGCGAGAGTGCCAACGATTGTGACAAGATGTCACTCTCACCCCGCGGTATAGTTTGGGCGAGAGTGCCCGGCGATTGTGACAGTGTCAATCTCGCCGAGGCACAATCGCGAAGGGAGGCCGAAGTCTCGGTACATATTCGACGAATATGCCCCGCGATAGTGACATTGTCACTATCGCCGACGAAGGTGTGGGGTATTTATTGAGCAACTCCATTTTTATTTCATTTATCTGATTTTGGGGAAGCGCCTAGGTCGTTTTTCTCTGCAGTTTAAGGGTAAGTTTTCCTCCAAATCATCAATCCTCATTAATACTCTTAGCTACTACCTCTCTTGAACATTTATGACCTTCTCTAGGTGTTTGTAAGCATTGATTGGAAGGGTTCAAGTTTACTCAACCTCAATCCACCATCCTCTCCATTATAGGGTTTGATTTTCTCTTTGAAAAATACCAAGGTGGGTTCATTCTCTTTTATAAACTTTATACATGTTAAAATGTGGATTTCAACCTTCTAAACATCTCCATTTTGATTTACTTGACTTGGGTGAGTTTTCACCAAAACCTGATTTTGGAGATTTTAGGGTTTAATGTGAATGGGTATGATTTTAAGTTGATGAACTTATATCTTGAACTACTTGTGGATTTGTACATGGGAAGCTTGTTTACCCCAAATTTTATGTCTAAATGCTTGAAATCAAAACTAGGGTTTTTGAGATGTTGATGAGTATTTATTGAATGAGGACTTGGGTGTTTGAATTCAAATCATGTAAATACTACCCAAAGCATTATTTTGGAACCCCTTGGAAAACTAGGTGAGTAATCATATGGGTTCTTGATCTTTGTACAATAGTTGGCATATTGACTATTGGAGTTATTGGTTGGCCTTGAAGGCATTGGATTGGCATATTTGTTGCATTTGGGTGTCATGAACCCACAATTGTTTATATCATTTTGTCCGGTGATGGAACACTAGTTTTCCACATCGAGGCACGGTTAGGCATCGGTGATGGAGCGCTAGTTTTCCTACGTGCTAGTACATGATATTGGATGAGGATCTCAACGTAAGGACCCTATGTGGTTGAAGTTGACTTTCTGTGGGTGTACGTTTAAAGGTACGTATTGAGCCTAGCATCCATTGCGTGTACATTATTACATGTGTTGGCTTTACTAACTCGTCAAGTGGTTTACTTTTGTGTTCCGTCAATTGTGTTAGTAAGTGGGTCTCCCCCGTTAACCCAAGAGGTATTTACGTTAAGATAAAGATCTGTATATCATTATTTCTCTGGTTTTCCTTCCATTATTTTTCGCTTAAAAATCATTGCTTTCTTACATAAATGTTTGATCTCACTAGGCTTTAGCCTAACATTTTTTCTTAAAATGACATGTATAACAAGTCATTTTAGCGGTGGTACTTCTCGGGCTTGAGTGGAGAGGTGTTGAAGGATAGTAGCATTTTTGGAGATTATAGAGGCGTACACTCGACATAGTTATGGTATACTATTGGGAGTAAAGTGTCAACACCCGTTCTTAATCTATATTTAGTTAGTCTTGATTAGTAGGTTGTTGAGTTAAACTTTATTTGATTCTTTGGGTTGTAAACGTCATACTTTGTTCCCCCATTTTTGGGATGACATACTTTGGTTTGAAATGTTTCTATCATATTATTCAGGTTTTCTCCATTTATAGTTGTCATATTGCCAAATTTTCAAAATTTAAATCCTCTAAATTTTTGGGTGTTACAAAACTTCTCTGGAAGTTGCAATTGAACTCAAACAGGAACACTATCCTTATAACTCCAAAAAAACATGTTAAAAGCCAATCAAGAGATAACTAGCAAACTTTGAGCAAAACTAAAACCAAAAACTTCACATGTAACAGAAAATCAGAAGGACCCAAAACCAACTAAGAATAAATCTATGATAACTGTAAGGTATATATACATGATTATGGAAAAAAAAACTAAACTAGATTTGGCAACAATATATTTGTGATGAAGATATGATTACTAAAAAACGAAAGATAGGGAGGTTTACAAAGTCTACAAGGGAGGTTTAGGAAGTCTTAATCAAGGAGGGCCACAAGTTATCGTGCTGGAAACAACAAAATATCCATTGCCATTGTCATCTCTCTCGCTCTCACTCCTACAAGTTTCGTCTTTACTTTTTGAAGACCCTTGTGCTAAACTCAGGGAGACCTCCTTATGAGTCATAAGTCCAAGATAGTTGATCGGTGGTGATTGGTTTAGCTAGCAATGACTTAGTGTCGTCTAAATCCACCAAATCTAGTTCATACTCTAATGAGGCCTCTATTGTCTTCTCTCTCTCTCTCTCTCTCTCTCTCTTCTTCCTCACCATTCTCCTTTTGATTATGTTCAACATGTTCATTTAGTTCACTCTGCCAAGGTATTTCATCAACAAATTTATCACTTAAATTTTCTCTAGGCATTTCATCAACAAATACACCACTTAAATTTTCTCTAGGAATTTCATCAACAAATTCATCACTTAAATTTTCCATAGGCATGCTTAGTTGTATACCCTCATCTATTTCAATTAGTTGTTCAATCAATTGGATAACTTTTGTTTTAAAAGCCACAACAGATTGGGTCACACCATTCCTGTACTGCATTTGTTCCTTCATCATTGCCATCATGTCTTGCATTTTTTTTAGCAATGATGATCCTTGATTATTGTTGTCATAATTACCATTGAAATTGTCATTTTGCCTTTGATCGTTTTGGTGGTAATTGCCTGAGTAATACTGACTTAGAAAACTAGGCTGACTTATGACTTTCTTGTTGACTTTCCCAAGAAAAGTTTGGGTGTTCTGGCCATCTAGGGTTATAAGAATCAAAAATATGTCTTCATTATAATTTGCAAACCCTTGGGCTTTATTGACACAACCATCATGAAAGATTGAACACTTATTTATAGAATGTCATGGGTCACCACAGTAAGTGTATGAACTTTTATCATTGATCCTCTCATAATAGAATGTGGGGTAACTATCCACAAAATATAAGGGATCCCCACAATAATTGCATGGATATAATACACCTCACTATCTTCCCCAATCAACCCACCTAAAACCATGTCTAATTTCTTTGATAGCTCACTGGTTCACCCGTAACCTCTCACCTCAACCCATCCATCTTCATAGTAAACATACTATCAAGTGACAATATGCATTTTTTTTCCGAATCAAGACTTAGAGATAAGATGAGGGAAACTTATGTAATAAAAAAATTGACACTTCAAATAAGACTCAACTAATGCTAGCTTACCGAAAAAAAACTTTTTCTTTTGTTTTTCTTAACTTTAATTAAACGAAAAAACTTAACACTAAGCACATAACAGAAAACACATCAAAAAAACTAAAAACAATGGAAAGAAGACTTACCTGACCCACGAGAGATCAAGTAAGAAAACTGCAAAGAGAACACAATAGTATGTAATGAGTAGCAATCCATTACTAAGATAATGCAAACAGATTAATTAAACACAAATCAATTAATCTAAGCACACAACTCCTCGACAACGACGCCAAAAACTTGTTGCACGCATTGTTAAATGCACAACAAGGTTTAAATTTATAAACCTAACTTAATACAGTAAATGGGTAAGTCGAGTATCGTTCTTCTCATGGAGTTAGTGGTTAAGCTAACGATTTGTGTTAAAACTGAATGCATGTGTGTCACATAGATTGACTACTCAATTTATCGATTAAGCTCAAAACAGCCTAACTAAAACCGAAATCTATTTGGCAAAAAATGACATTACTTCATAAGATTTTGGGTTGATGGCATCAAATATCAACGGAAATCCGAAGCAAAACAAACTCTTCTATAAGTATAATAAGAAACACGAAGGAATTCGACATAAATATTGAAAGGTGAAAACTTTTATAAAACAAGATTACTCAAACCAACACACACATATACTCACTCTAACACACATATACTCAATCTACATGACAATAATGGAATTATGAACTTAAAACACGAAAACTTTATCTAAACTTAAAAACATCAAGATCACTCCTATAAAATCCAACATTATCATTCCCAATAATATTCTATGCAATCTTAAAAACAAGTACTTATAAATTGTATGAAATTCCAATAAGACAAACCACTAAAAATCTATAAACTTGAATCATCAATCCTTTTTATTACTATTGCTATGAGAAAGAAACAAAAATAAGTATGTAATTTGACGCAATTATTGAAATCCGCTCGAGTCACGATGTAGTAATCTGGGAAAAAAGAACACGGCAACCCTCTCACGACTGTCCCCTTCTTTCTATCGTTCCAACCCTTACGGCTATCCTTCTTTTCCTACCTACGGCTCCCCTCTTTTCCCTTTGTGCGTATGTATATAAGAGCCCAAAATCTACCTGTTGTCCTCCAAATCCACCAAAGTTTACCATCCAAAAAAAAATGTTATGCTTTCCTTTCTTCTTTTCATGCACGACTCCTTCAACCTAAAAGAGAATATCCTTTTTTTTAATCAAGGTTATCTCTTAATGTAAACCTCATTTCTCTTTTCTTTTATGTATATTCCAGCCCCCTCAACTAATGATGAATTCTCCCTTTAATTTCTTGCCTTGTTCCTCATGTTATGCAAGTTGTACTTCACTCATTCTTTTGTTCAACATCCTTATCCCTGCTTCAACATCAGTTTTGGCTCAGATGAGGCTTGAATTTTCCAAAAACTCAAAACACGAAGATTGTATGCTTGTTTGTTGGATTTTCCAATGGATCTTGAATCTCCTTAAATGGAATTTGGATGAGTGAGATATGGTCGAAATGCCACAACCTCAAAATCTCTCAAAATTCCTTATTTTGTCCTTTTTCGCTCCAAAATGTCCATTGCCATTGTCATCTCTCTCTCTCTCTCATGCAAGTTTTGTCTTTATCATAAAACTCTTGAGAACCTAATGCTATAAAGATGAAAAGGACCCACAAATTACGAGTAGATATACAAAGAGAAGGTAAGCATTAAAGATATAGAACATTGAACAAGAGAATGCACACATTCATAATATCACTTATTGAGGCCTAATAACACCAATTGTGACTTATTACGTATTTGTATGCAGATATGCACTGCATATATGTATGTGGTGTGTTTTGGGCTCGATAAGATCACTAAGACTCATTAAGAACCATTATAGCTCAATAAGACTCTTTATGACTTACTAAGACCCCATAACACCAATGATGACTAATTATGTGCCTGTGCATATACGTATGTGGTGTGTATTGGACTCGACAAGACCACTAGAACCCACTATAGCCCTAATAAGAACCATTAAGCCATAATAAGACCCACTAAAGCCCAATAAAACATTTTATTAGTTACTAAAGTCCACTAAGACCCACTAACCCATTAAAGTCCACTATAATCCATTAAAGCTCAATAAGACCCTTTATTAAGGCCCAATAACACCAATGTTGGCTTATTATGTGTTTGTATGCATATATGTACTGCATATATGCATGTGACATGTATTGGGCTCGATTAGACCAATAAGACCCACTATAATTAACTCAATAAGACCCACTAAGAACCATTATAGCTTAATAAGACCCTTTATGGCTTATTAAGGCCCAACAACACTAATGGTGACTTACTACATATTTGTATGTTTGTATGCAAGTATGTTTTACATATATGTATGTAGTGTGTATTGGGTTCGATAAGACCACTAAGATCCACTATAGCTCAATAAGACCCACTAACACCAATTGAAACGTTCGTATTTGTGTGTGTGTGTGTATATATATATATATATATATATATATATATATATATATATAGAGAGAGAGAGAGAGAGAGAGAGAGAGAGACCCATTCTTTTGTTAACCAATACATTAGTGTTAACCATTTTAACCATAAATGGAGCAATAAGAATCCTTCTTTCCTTTTTGTTGTAATCCACGCATCATATTCATGGGAGGGTAAAATTAGAATTTGTTTTCAAGAGCCACATGTAGAATTTTCTTTCTTTAATTTTCTCATTATTATTCATGGCAGTTATTTAGTTCTAATTATTGAAGAATATCTCATATTATTTTTCATTATATAAACATTTCAGTTTTGCAAATATATGGTAAAACATGGTGACTTATATCTAATTCTCACAATCTCTTGATGTATACCTAATTATTACAACAAAAGTACAGTTATGCACAATGGTGCATAAATGTTCATCTGCACTAAGAATGGTATAGTGACTCATATAAGAAATATATTATGTGCATTGTGCAATTCATAACTTTTTGTGCACTAGTGCACAATGCTAATAGGGTAAAACAGGGTGTCATTATGCATTTTGCAATTTAGATTTTTCTATGCACAATTGCACATTGCCAATAGGGTAAAATTCCAAACATGTGCACATGTGCATCAAGGTCAATTTCCGAATGTGTTTTGGTGCACATGTGAATCGTATACATTTTTTATGTTGATTTTATTCACAATTTTTTATCTATTTTTAATTCACAAGTACACAAACTAAAATTTCTCATAGATTCATCATTAGAAAAATTATTTTCTATTACTTCAAGATATGTTTTGGAAGATTTTGGATTTGCTTATGTTATAACCCGGTAAGTTTATCTTATTATTTTATATGCAATATAGATTTATGGAGTATTATTATTGGACTTCTTATAGTGTTAAGGGGTTTATTAATCTTTTTATGTAGTTAAGGGGGTTTGTTGGTCATTATTCTATAGTAAGAGGTGTAGAGTAGTTATTTAAGTTAGAAAGGATTATTGTTATTAATTTTAGTTACAGATTCATATAGTATTTTGATCATAACTTAAGGTCTTAAAAGTAAATTGAGTGAAGTATATATGTGAGTCACCAAAATTGGTGAGTCATTAGTCTCATTTTCTGATTTTGTTAACTATGTGTGTGTGTGTTATGTATGTGTCGTCCAAGAGAAAGAAGAGAGAGAGAGGGGGGGGGGGGGGGGGGGAGAGAGTGAGAGAGAGAGAGAGAGAGGAGAAGAGAACTTTATTTAGGGCTAGAGATTTAAGAAATCATTTGGGTTTTTTTTGTTGTAGAATTATATATTCAGGTATGTATACTCTTATCCTCCTTCATCTTCATCTTTGATGGGTATGATTGTAGTATTAGGGTTTAGGTTTTAATGTTCTTCCATGAATGATCTCTTAAGGTTTTTTCTGGAGTTGGTTAATAGTTTTGTTGGTATATTTAACTCATGGTTTCAAAGTAGTCATCTTCTTTCATAGCTTGCTCATTTCTATAGCTTAGTATGAAGCTTTCATCATAGATGATAGAATTGTGTTTCGTTCATGTTAGCTTTGAATTTTCATTATAGATGTTGTGGGTTGAGTTTAAATATTGATTGAACGTTCGAAAAGAGTTTGAGGTAGTCCATGAATGTTTAGAATCAAGTTTTATGCATTTATTTCATCAAAATGACATGGGATTAAGTTTAGTATGGAGTTAGACATCAAGGGCTGGAACAGGGGCTGTTGCAGGTGGGGAGGGTTTGTCAGCGACGTGGGCGACCTCAGGTCGTGTGAGAAGCCGCGCAAGTCACTGTTTCAGCATTTTTCAGATTTTCGTTCGTTGTGCACTCGTGTCGTTTCGGGGCATCATATAGGGGTATTTATACTCGTTTCGAGTATAGAATATCATATGATGATTTAGAACATGTTATTATGTGCTTATTTCAGTCGGTCAGTTGTTCGGTTTTGCTGTTTTACGTGATTTTGATCAATGTGAGTTTTCTTTTAACCATTTTCGAATTGGAATAATTATAGTATGAGATGGTTAATATGTGATAGGTAATGTCATGATTGAAAGTTATATGGATTGTGTATATTGAGATACGATTCTATCTGTTTGAGCATTGCACCACCACGAGAAAAATGAACAAATCCCACGGAATATTACGACAGTCAAAATCCGTCGGTAATTACCGACGAATTACTGACGGATCCGTCGGTAATTCCGTCGGTGATACCATCGCTGACAATGTTTAATCCGACAGAGGTTACCGATGAATTACCGACAGATCCGACATTCACCGAACGGATTACCGACGGTTTTTTTCGTCGGTGAAAGTTATTTGTTTTGTAGTGCACTACACTATTGCATTTTTGGCCGGACTTAGAGGCCGGATGGAGTTGGTTGTACCAATAAGGGGCAGCGGAGTTAGTTGTACTTGAGGTACTTCAGAGTAAATTAATTAGTTGTGCTTAGCGGGCACCTGATTGTGATATGGCCAAGGGTTGTTGGTGTTATAGGCCAACGGAGTATGTTGTGCACAAGTGCATGAGATTTACTGTTTAATATATGAATAATAGTTTCACATCAATGTTTCCATAATGTCGTTATTGAAATGTCAGGGATTTTCTCACTTAGACCGATTGCTCTAACCCTCATTGTTTTCCAAAATTTGTATTCCAAGTCAAGCGAAGAGTAAGGAAACGGGAAATGAAAAGTTATGATTTCATGTGAAGTTATGTGCATGTACTTGGGAAGTTGTTATGAAATACTACTTTTAGTTATACAAGGTTATGTGACAATGGTTTTGTTAGGTGTAGTTTTATGTATGTAGGTCTGTACTAATGTATTAGAAGCAAAAAATGTCACTACAAAATAGAGGGCTATCACCGACGGACAAATCCGTCGGTGAAAGTCCGATCCATCGGAAATCATCGGAAATAGGCCCTCGGAAATAATGTGGTCAGCGGCCACATTTCCGATGGGTCACCGACGGATCACCGACGGCGTGGATTTCCGACGGATCACCGACGACCACTTATTACCGACGGATCACCGACGGCCAAATATTACTGACGGATTACCGATGGGAGGAGTTTTCGACGGACCATTTCCGACGGATTTAGTGATGGATTTCCTACGGTATTTAACAAATTAATATTAAATTTAAAAACATTTATTGACGGATAATCCGTCGGTAATCCGTCGGTAATTTAATTTTTTATAAAAAAAATAATTACAAATTTATAATTGCCAGTTTAGAACCTGTACAAAACCTGCCCAATTTTCATTTAATATCAAGTTTAAAACTGTACAAAACCTGTCCATTTTTCATTTAATATCTAAAAATTAAAAATAAAACAAATTCCAAAACGTAAAATTATCCAAAAACATATATTCAAATATCGTTAATACAAACAACTATCCTACATCCAGGGGGAGGGGTTGATCTTGAAACTTCTTAATGAAGGCCTCAAACGCCTTAATTTGCTCCTGCATCTGGATCCTCTCTGTTGTCTCTGCATCTAACCTCTGTCTTAGCTCATCTATCTGAAATTCAACATTTGACAAATATATAACAATGTTAGACAACATTTAACAAACATATAACAATGTTAGACAACATTTGACAATCATACCTCCATATCGCGATGGTCGCGCAACCTCCCGCTCGTACTGGCACCTGAATCACCGGTCATAGCATAATAGGGATCCTGACTGGTCCCCCATCCAAACAGACGACCTTTACGTCGTCCTCCAACAATGCACTCCCACAACTCAACGTCATTGGGAGGAACAATACCAGGATCTATGTCCGAGTACTCCTCCTCCCTAATCCGTGCATAGTTATCCTACAGTTTACCAAATTAGACATTGTTAACTAACCTATAGAAAATTCGGCAGCATTTCAACTGTAATTTGAACATATCCATTACCTACTTTTATCAAAACAATCATATCGCCTGCCCAACAAGGGCATCCCAAACTAAGTTTGCTATAATTTCTATCTATCTTATAAAACAAATAAAAATCTAGATATACATAATTGAACTTACCGCCATATGAGTCGCCTTTGGGTAAACGTAGATCAGAGAATCTGTGGGCGGACCAGTCGCACCCGGTACAAGCTTCCTATGGTGCAGTGTGTAGCCTCATAAACCTCCCTGCCAGTAGGCTCACGGCCCCATGCCTCTCTTTACAATAGACAACTTAAATTGTTAGTAGGTAACAAAATCATGTATATATATATATATATATATATATATATATTCAACTATATACATTTAGTCTAATGGATGATAAATTACCTTGCGGTCCCGATGGATAGCGTTACTAATAGATCCACGTGTGTGTCTGGATGTCATCCCCTTATACTCGGTGGCCCGATTGGTCGTATTGTCCCTAGAAATACGCCTGAACGCGTCGGTGTTCCATACCTGCTAAAAAAAAGACATAAATCAATATAAATCCTAGTACAATCAGATACAAGTATTCAAAACAAAACAAATCTGATCAATCATCTGGACCCAAAACTCATGCGGGATCCACTCTGGATTGTGTGCGCTAAGAACCGTGTAGTCATGATCGTCGAACTGGACACCATCAATAGCTAAAGCCCTCACCATGGCCCATCTACGGGCATCTCTCATCATGTCCGGGTACCAATTCATCAGGGTACACCGGACTGCAAATAATACGTCGGCCTCTATTTCAGAAGGCCAACTATAATACATCTGCATACACATTGTTTGAATTAAGTAAAAATAAACCCACTCAATTAGTTAAATGGAGTAAAATACATATCCGTAAACGATCCATCATCTGTGCATAGTGCTCCTCAAGGACATCTCCAACATGAGCCCATGGACCAGCGAACATGGACCGAAAGATGCTAGTGGCCCTCCGGACCACTTCCTGCTTCTTAAACCTTCGCAATTGCAAAATATACAACATAAAAAACATTAGGATCGGTTTATTATGTACTAGAATAAATAATATATCACATCTACTTAACTGCCGGCAGACAACACAATCGTCGGTCACTAACTTGGATGACGAGGCATCTCTGATGCTATATTGGGGCCTCTAACCCTCGAGCCCGCTCCAGGCGATGGCGTCACAAGCCCGTCCTCAAGTTGGATTTGATCTAGTCCCTCGTCGATAGCTGCAACGAACTCGGAATCGTGCCTAGGCTCGTCGGCGTGGGGGTCACCACGCCCGGCGGAGCTGCTACTACTCCTGCTAGAGCCTCTACCACTACCCCTAAGGCTGTGTCCCCCCATCTAAAAATAGAGAATGATTTGCACACAATGATATAAGTGTACATAAATCATAAGACACAAAAATATAAGTGTACAAACATATAAGGATATAATTATTATGAATAATGTCTACATAAGAAAGGCACACTAGTCATCAGACAAGTGATCAAATAACATAGGTTCGTCTTCGTTATCTGAATCATCGTCCACGTCTTCAAATTCTTCTTCCTCGTCGCTAGCTTCGGGATCTGATGCATCTTCCTCGTCGCTAGATTCGTCGTTTGTGGCGACTACGTTGACCTCCCCAGTGACAAGAGGGACGGAATCGAGGTCCTCATTTACCCAATTGTTTGTATTATGATTTACCCGTTCGTTGATTTGAAAGAACGGTTCTCCATCCACGTTATCATCATCCACTCATCGATAGCCCTTTCTGCAACTTCATATATTCCACGGGCTTTGGTCTTCACAACTGCCCACCAGTCCTTTAAATCCTTATTGCCTGAAGGATAGGGTGTGTAATACACTTGTTCCGCTTGTGATGCTAGGACGTAATAGTCCTCACCTCTGAGTCTGGACTTCTATTTGATATCAACCAACCCATGTTTATGGTCTACTCTAACTCCCCCTGGACTATCAAACCATGTACACTTGAATAAAACTACAACACAATAGCCTACACCGTAATACTCCACCTCTAACACGTCGTCCAACAATCCGTAATAGTCAGAATCTGAGTCGTCATAACAAGATCCTCTCACACATACACCACTATTATGTGTGACACGCCCAACAACATGTGTTACCGTATGAAAATTGTAACCATTGACAAAATATCCCTTATGCGACCAAGCATATCGTCCCGGTCCACGTGCTAGGGATTTCAAATGATCGGAGAAGTCGGCTGATCCGAGCATGACCTATAAAACCACAAATAAGAAATAAATTACATATGTGTAACATTACATACGTAAATTTCATATTTCTATACTCACGTGTTGTTCGAACCAAGTAGAAAACCTTTCATCCTGAGCTTTATCTCGTGCAACTGCATCAAGATGAGGTTCTCTTTGTCGTATCCACTCATCAAAGGTCCATTGAAAAGGTCGAACTTATTCACAATTCAACAACACATACGTGTGGATCTTGTGAATCTCGGCTTGAGTCAAGATGGTCTTTTTTCTCCCCTTCTCGAATAATCTACGAGAATAAACCTTGAATATGCTCAATCGATCGTCTATTCCTGAAGAACTAGGAATATATGGGGCAAAGTTTCTTGACTCGCGATTATGCCGAGTTTATATCTGTGGATCAAAATACAGGGAACAATAGTTCGAGAGTTCATTTACTAGATAAGACTCAATGATAGACCCATCCACCCTTGATTTGTTTCTAACAGTCCTCTTCAACGACCCAAGCTTCCTAAACAACGTTTGAAATACGTGTTAGAAAATAAATGAGTGAGTATTTGAATGAAAAGAAATTTGAATGAAAAAGTTCATTTACCTCTCATAAAGATACATCCACCTATATTGGACCGACCCAACATTTATGGCTTCTCGTGTCAAATGTATCACTAAGTGTTCCATAGAATCAAAGAATCCGTGCGGGAAGACTTTTTCCAACTTACAAGTTGTTTGAACGATACTTGTTTGCAATGGAATCAAGTATTCTAAGTGTAACACCCTTGAGCAGATTGCACGAAAGAATGTGCATAACTCCGTTATTGCATCCCATATAGGAGTCGATATCATCCCTCGTAAGGCAATAGGGAGCAAGCGTTGCATAAACACATGACAATCATGACTCTTGAAGCTATAAAAGTTGTAGTCTGCCATGTTTACACATCCCCCAATATTCGAAGCATACCCGTCTGGAAACTTCAGTCTCTTCAACCATTCACATACTTGTTTTACTTGTTGTTTGGTCAAAGTGTACGATGACTTCGACTTCACTACTTTATTGCCTGATGTGGCAATGTGCAACTGCGATCGGTTGCAATAAATATCTACATCCCTCCTTGCTTTTATATTGTCTTTCGTTTTTGACGTGTCCATGACAGTGTTAAAGAGATTCTTAAAGACGTTCTTCTCAATGTGCATGACATCCAGGTTGTGTCGGATTAACAACGTCATCGAATATGGCAACTCCCAAAAGATGCTTCTCTTCACCCAATTATGAGTGATTCCGAAGCCAGTAATTTCTATTGGTCGATCGAAACGGGGAGCCATCGTAAACAGTTGGAAGATGACGGACCTGCTCCCATATTTCTTCACCGGTTAACTCGGGTGGTGGACCGGCTAACACCCTGGATCCATCCAAAAATCCTATTTGATCATGTCGGAAGGAGGTGTGCACTAGGTAACCATCTCCGATGACAGTCAAACCAACAAGATTTTCCTCCATTTTTTAACAGAAACGAATCGACTGTACCCATGCAATACGAGCAGGCTAGCTTGCATGCGTGCTCCAACCCGACAACATTGCGTAGGCAGGGAAGTCACTGACGGTCCATAGAAGTATAGCCCTCATCTCAACTGTAAGTTTAGAGGAGCTTTGGATGACTTTAAAACTCTAAGTGTAATGGTTTGCCTACTTGAAAGTCAAAACTGTAGGTTTAAATCAAAGAAAGGTGTTTTGGAAAGTTTAAAATCCTACGTGTAATGGTTTGACTATTTAAAAGTCAAACCGTAGGTGTTAATGAAGTTAGAAGTCTATTGAATAACTTAAACACTACATGTAATGGTTTGGATTGAAAGAAACAAGTATAATACGCAAACCTATGTTTTTTAAAATTTTGGCGGCATAACGACTATAAAATGAATATTTTCGTATATCAACTTAATGTTTACCCAATAATTGGCAACCCAACTAAAATAAATAAATAAAATCAAGCATAATGTTTGCCCAACAATTGGCAACCCAACTAGTTAATATCACAACTTTATCAAATCATCATCAAGTTTAATATAAACCAAATCAAAGCAATTCATCAAGTAAATTTATTAGGTAAACATAAGCCAAATCATCAAGTTTTTCGGGTATACCCTAAACCAAATCATACCAAAATCATACCAACTCATTTGAGGTTAAAGCATAGATATTGCATATTTGGGCATAAAATCGACATGGTTGGTGTTCATACAAACTTTTTCCTACAAATTCACAATTCTAAAGCAAAAATCATTGGACTGATGAATTGTAAATTTGTAATGTATCCTAGTGAATTCAAGATTAAAAAACCACTTTCACAGTTTCAATCACAGTTACATATGCCTTCAATTTATAGAGTTTTACCAATTTCGAATCTAATGTAGATAAGCTTGTGGGTTTTTCAACAAAACAAGCATAATGGATTGGGGATCACGAATAAAACATCTTAGGGTTCTAAAAGAAACAAACAAACAAGCCTTCATTTTTCTAAATATCATCCTTATATTCAAAATCAACATGCCTGTCAAAATTCCAGGAGGAACAAAAAAATGGTGTCACAGACTTTATCAATTTAGACAAAATCAATTTATGAAACTCTAGCTTTTCAATTCCATATAAAATCGAGACATTAGAATAATTTGAATCGACCTCAGCTTTAGCCGCTCGGATAAAACGCTCATTGGCCCAAAATAGTGACTATTATGTCATGCATGCGAGTAAATCAATATAACGGATTGCGTGATACAACAATGATAAAACGACAGTCAAAGAATGCTCAAAGCCTCAGTTCAACACGAACCCATTCTAGGTTTTTCGTAAGTTTACTCATACTAAAAGTTTAAATCAACTCACCCACTAAGTTGTGCACAACGAGCTACATTTACATAAAACTCAAAAATGAACCCACACGACCTTGAAACCACCAAAATAACATATGGGGTGACATCTGCCAACAAAATTCTTATGAAATGAATTTCCCAACAACCCATAAAACAACGCAAACAAAAAACTTAGACCGTGCATTTCAAGGTTCACTCAAACGTCGTGAACATCGTAAAACAATACTCCATAAAACTTAACAAAACTCACACGGAATATAATTCCCAAGAAAACCCAAACACTAAAATAGTGGAAGACAACTCTTCGTCCAAGGCCATAACATATGTGGAGGAGATCCAATGTTAAGGTCATAAGTCGTAGTTACTTGTCCAAGACTCTACGCAATGTCAAAATACGAACATCACAATAATCGAAAATAGCGTTAGGCAGCAATGAGAATAAACAAAGTTTCAACAAAGCTTGCAACCACATGCAATAAAATAACTTTATGCATGTTTAAGATCATAGTCTAAAAACTTGTGCGTGCTAAATATTTCAAGATTTCGTGATATGACCCACATGGTGATTTTTGGAAACATGAGAGATAATCGATGCAATTTATTTCAGAAATGAATTTCGTGCATGGATTTGATCGACACTCAACACCTCGAAACCACACTCCTCGATTTCTCCAGACCAAAGATCCTCAATTTCCCGGCACACTATTGTTATCCAGATACTTAATCATCTTAGGACAATAATTCAAGAGTTCCATAGGTTCACCTTACAATTCTCCTCGAATAATGTTGATTCCAAAATCCTATGGTTCTATTCCAACCAATCAATCCGACCAGAAACGGTCCACTTAACGCAATCACCATGCTTACCGTCACTCCAAGTGACGAATACTAGGGTCATCAACCCCTCATAACGGTTACTAACTTAGAACTTCTTCACTACCCCAACGGTCGTCACATCAAAGTAGTCCAAGTATATACATGTAGCTCGTAGGTTCACCATAACACTGGCCAGGTGCAATTATAAACGTACAGTACGTGATCATCCTTGTTACTCTCGATGTGATTCCTGCTCCTAGTGACTCCAATATCCTCAAAACATCCAATCTTATAGTGCCTATTGATGCAATCTCGCTTTCAATCACTTAAAAGTACGCTAGTTTGAGTCTAGGCATTCAAAAAATCAATACTTAATTCTCTCAAACTTAAGCTCTGATACCAACTTGTAACACCCTCAAATTTGGCAAGAGCAACTAATTAAAAATCTCAATTTAATAACAAATAAAGGACAAAACTTCCACTTTACATAACAAAGCTCAATATGCCTCGAATATAAAGTTCTATAATTAACCTCAACAATAACAAACCTCAGTATTAAACAAGGACCTAATCGAAGTCGGGTGCTACTTAACCCCAGTACAAGTTGCTCTTCACAATACTGATGCGGAAGACTTCACTAAGTTAATCACTTCTTCGGGCACACTACTAGCACTCATCTCTTCATAGTGTCACTAGGACTATTCCCAACCAGAACATGTTGCACATGCCGACAAATAAAAAGGTTAGGCTAACACCTAGTGAGTTCAAGAGTTTTCAACATGGATGAAGACATCGTTGAAAAGAAGTAATGCAGTTTAAATCATAATCTTTCAATTTGATATATCTCAAGTATGAAAACGACTCGTTTTCCAATAATATGCATTTTAGCAAAGAAACACCAATATAAACGTTTTCCAATCCAAACTACCTCAAGGACAAAGATCTCAATATAAAATGCTCATTCGTAAATTAAATTTAACCCAAAGCTTACTCAAAATGTGAATAGAAATTGAATCCTCCATTCATGAAGATGCGGTTAAAACTTTACATTCTGAAACACCCAAAACACGGGTGGGGCAAACTACTCAACCCATAAAACATGGATAAAGACCCATTTATACAAAACGTCACCGAAAACTTGGATAATAAACTCAATACCCAAAAACAACACCTTTCGGTGATGGAGGATACCCGAATTCCATCGAAAGTGGCGGGCACACAAAGTTAAGCCACTTATCAATGTTCTCGAGCTTCACATAGAGCCATGGATCCCCGTATACGGCTCCCAACCGAGCTACCACCGCAAGATACCCAAATGACCCTAGTGTCTACTCGATCTCTAAATGAGTGTCACCACAAAAGCCACAAGTCCCCGTATCCGGCTCACAATGGGCACCACCGCAAGACTTAACTCCGTATACGGCTCTATAGAGCACCACCGCAAGCTTACATAAAAACATGACTTGGGGACCACTCACTAGACTTCAAACGCGGACACTAAATTCCACGATGAGTAACCAGACTGGATTACAAACGGGCATCGAGTTCAACCACCCACGATCTATACCTCGAGCCCTTCAATAGAGGTTACGCGGTTATCGAGTTCAACCACCCACGATCTATACATCGAGCTCCCGCTAGCCATAAACAATATCCAGTTCCAAAACGGGGATAAAGTCCCCACTAAACCAACTGACTGACTCATATGCCTATGGATCCAATGCATTACAGTCTAAAATGTTACATGACTCAAACGAATGAACTAACACATTCAAAACATGTAACTCTCAATTAAGATGCAACTAAGTACACCGTACGTCCAAGGCTCCTTAACGAGCTACCATAACTGAACAAATGTTCCAAAGACTCATCTGAGTACAAATCAAGCCCCAAGAGGCTTAATAGACGTTTGGCTAAAATACGAGAGCCAATATGGTTACATAAACCAAATTACATCATTCCCCAAAATCTTTGTTTATCAAATCGCCAATGGCCTTCGGCCCAAAACCCAAAAAGATTATTATTTCTAAAATGTTCCCCAGGTCAGGAATGACCCAACCCAAAGGATTCACACACTCTTACTCTCACAACGTCCCATTTCATGAATGATGCATATAACCCGAGCAACACTAAGAATGCATTTGTGACCAAATATCCATTTATGCAATAAATCATTAAAACACTTTCATTTATGACTTATTTATCAGAATGCTCAAAAATCCCAAATGTGGGTGTTTTACAAAGTTTATAAAGTTAAATACTTCAAATAGTCAAAGATTACCAAATAACTCAACAGTTGATAATTTCATATAAAACACATAAACACTTTAAAATGGACATTTTGGCATGTACAACGTTTTCACAAATCAACTTGAACTCGTCTTGCTAGATTTAGGCTAAATCTAGGTTTTACCCCCAAAACTTGAATCACCATTGATGAAGGCTTGAACCACCAAGAAACCTCCCTAGATCTTAGATCCAACACATCTACAAGATCACCTTCACCACACAAGTCATCAAAATCAAAATCAAATGAAGGATGAAAGGAAAAAGGGTGAAACCATCAAACCCTAGCTTAACATTGAGAGAGATAAGGAACTTACCACCACATAATACCATTGGATCTTCCAATAGACTCCAAATCTCTTTCTATATCCTTTAAGAGCTCTCAAAAATAAAACCATGGCAACTTGAATCACCAAAATCGGAGTTGTGATGCAAAAGTTATGAAGAAATGAAGTTCTAGGGCTGAAAATCGGGTTTTATGCTCGACCAGGGGATTTCGTGACTTACCACGCGACCATAAGTCGCAGCATAAGTCGTCCGCTTCCTCTAAGTCGCGCGGGTGGCTCTAAGTCGTGGCATAAGTCGCGAAATGCACTGTTTACCCGGTTTTCTTCTCGTTCATTGTTTTGGCCGTAACTTCTTCGTTATAACTCCGATTTTGCTCCGGAAAGAACCGTTGGACTCGAAATTGAATCCTTCATCCATCAAGACTATAAAATCTAGGATTCAAGTCCAAAATATTATATCTTATTTTTCCCTTAAAATTACCAATTTTTGTATTAACTTGAAACGATACCTTTTCGAAATCGGGGTATTACAAGGAGGACGATGGTGGTCGAGAGCAATGAGACCAATGAGTGGGTTAGGGTTCGAGAGGATCGCCGGAGTTGATGGAGGTCGTTGGTTCGATGACAGTGAGAGGAGAGATCGAGAGGGAGAGGTGATGAGAGCGATGAGAGGGAAATAGTTGAAATTAGGGCTTTATGCCTGCTATTTTTTTTAGAAAATTCAGAATATCACCGACGAATTTTTCGACGGAATATCCGTCGGTATTTATCGAGAGAACATGTTCGTCGGTGATTTCCGACAGATTTCCCTTTTTTTTAAAATTAAAATAAATTACTTTTCATTTATTAATAATTATTAAATTATATTGTTTTTAAAATTATTAATAATTATTAAATAAATTATTATATATTATTTAGGGAATTTAATTAAAATACCCATATTTCAAAATGAACTTACCAAAATGCCCAAAATCTCTCAAAGTTTGCCGAAATACCCATTTTCCCCGGGATTTTGGGCCGGGATTTCACATTTCGCAGGGTTATCAATTTTTTTAGAATCGTGGGGTTACCCCGCGATTTATGGAATTTTCGCGGGGTTAGCTCATGATTTTGGTGTAATCACGGGGTGGGCCGTGAATTTGAGAAAGGGAAGGGTGCATCAAGCAATAAATCAAATAAAATCCCTGATTATTTGTAGGTCGTTGATCTTGATTATGAACGGATGAGATTCGTTAAAATGGTTAATACTCGTATGTTGGTTAACAAAAGGGGACCCTATATATATACATATATGTATGTAACTGATATACGTATGTGGTGTGTATGTAAGTATATTACACATATATAAATACGGAATATGTAAACAAAATGAGAATAGGTATTTTTACGGATAGAAAAAAAATACAATTTTTAGTAAAAATCCACCACAAAAAAAGAAAAAAAATTAAATTAAAAATCAAATTTACTTTAATTAGTTAGTTTTATTTAATTAAAAAACTTAAATCCCCCGGAAATCCTCTGCAAAATAAAAAAAACAGAAAAAATCAATTTTATGAGATTTCGGACGGAATACATTTTTTTTAAAAATCAGTGGCGGATTTGTGGAGGAAGTCAACGAGAGTTGACTTTTTCCCTATTTCTAGCTGAGAATCCGCGAGAAAATTCTGCCGATGAAAGTCAAGTTTTTAGTAGTGATGGAGAGAGGTAAGATCAAACTATAACGGCAAAATCACTATGATTACATGAGTAAAATCACATGTGATACATGTCCAAAAAGACGCGGACGACTCAGTCGACGTGACCAAGGGTCGCGAGAAAGGGCACCCGCTCTATGGCCGGTCAACAGAACATGTTTGTATCATATGTGATTACATGTAATTATGGAACTGCAAAAAATCAAATACCAAGACACACCCTAGTAATCATTCATATATGTAAGGTATGTACATGTGCATACAAGTAATTTGTCCGGTATGCACATGTGAATTAAAACCAGGAAATATCAATTACTTATATGTACACATGCATTAAACCAGGAACCATCTACTGAACAAATGAGTGGTTTTGAGGGTGTTCATCTGTTTTTTTTTTCATTTTTTGGAAGTTTTCAAAATTATTTATTCTTGTTTTCATTTTCTTCTTATTATCCTCCAAGTTCATCTCTGTGCCACTTCAAGGAGGAGTAAGCCAGAAGGCTTTGACCGGCAGATAGTAGTTTTGGTAATCCGTCGGTGAAGGCGGCATTCTCCAGTGGCTGGTGAAATTTTTTGTGGGTACAACTTTCACCTACAAACCCCCGAGAGATATCTCAGACGTATCGCCGAAGGGCCCTTTCAGTGATAGATCACCATCAACTCAATGTCACCAAAGGATTTGCGATAAACTTCATTCACAAGCAGATTGCCGAAGGGAGTAATCACTAACATATCGCAGAACGAAGATATCACCACCAACCGGAAAAATCATCTTTCTAGAGCGAAAAGGCATGTACAATATTTGTAATGATCTTATTGTATACATCCACACAATTTAAAACTAGAAAATATTGTATAAATTGAAATTTTAACGGCCTGAAAGTTGAACAGTGGAGGCAGTGGCATTGGAGGCCGATGATTCTATGGTAGCAACTTGAATCTTCACCTCATCGTCCGTAATGGTAGACCTTATTGGCGGTCTTTCTTCAAGTGATTTGTCACTTAAAAGAGTAACCACTTCAGACATTGCAGGTCTAGCTGAAACCGGTGACTGAGTGCACATCAACGCTATCTCTATGACTTTCGTTGCATCTTCAGCTGCATATTCACTAGGATCCAGTTTGTCATCCATTAGATTCAAATGTGTTCCATTCTCGTATAGATTCCACGCCTATCATACACATAACAGTAGAAAGGTTAATGAGAACTTAACCAACGTACCCACCATTGCATCTCGAATGGATCACCTCATTAAAACCATAAATAAATAAAATGGTTTAAAAGAATCGATCCATATTTTTGAGAAACCTACATGATCAAGGAGGCTTTGAGTGACTGATTTATCATCTATGGCATCCTTGTACCTCTTTCCGCTAAGGATTTCAAGGACCACAATGCCAAAGCTGTATGTATCAACTTTCTCAGATAATTGTCCATGAATGGCATATTCTGGTGCTATGTAGCCACCATTCCTGGTATAGTAAGACTAACTAATGTTATTGGGAACACATTTTGATCAAGAGAGAGAGAGAGAGAGAGAGAAAAGAGAGTTAGCAGAAAATCTATATGTATTGATTTAAAGTACATACACAGTCCCTGCAAATTCAGTGCTGAGATGAGTCTTATCTTCTGGTAGTAGTCTCATCAGCCCAAAATCTGCAATTTTGGGCTGAAATTCATTGTCAAGTAGAATGTTGCTTGTTTTTATATTTCTATGGATGATCGTAACATGGTACTGTTCATGTAGATATGCAAGGCCCCTTGCTGTCCCAAAGATTATTTCAAACCTTTGTTTCCAGTTTAGAGTCCTTGTTCTGTCACCTGTTACGGTAAAAATGCATTTACTAGCCGCTATTTGGAGATAGAAATAGTTGCAAATCCAAGCGCTCAAAAAATAAATTAAATGTCTCGACTCACCGTAGAATTGATCAAGGCTACCATTTTCCATGTACTCATGGACAAGAAATAAGTGGGGGCCTTTGGTACAATATCCTAGAAGACGTACAAGATGTCGATGATGAACATTACTTATGATCTTAAGTTCATCATTAAAGTGTGTCTTTCCTCTACTAGAGGCCTTAAAGATTTTCTTAATTGCTACTGCATTCCCATCCTTGAGGGTTCCCTACATCGTGTCACCATACACAAGCAAGCGCAAGGAAATGAGCATATTATACTCGAAAATATATATAACTTTGACGGACATTTACCTTATATACTTCACCAAACACCCCTCCTCCAAGTTTGCACTCATCACTGAAATTATTTGTGGCTACTTTTAAATTGTTGTAGCTATATGTTGCTGGACCTTGTAGCAATTTGGTTGATCCTGTTGATCTATCTAGCAATTGGAAAACAAAAAAATTGGCATAAAAACTGTCAGGAAGGTATTATATGTTCTAGAGGGCATGTAAAATATTAGTTAGACACAAGTTAAAAGAATCAAACGGTAAAAGTCCATATATGCTAGCTTGTACATCTTTTGTGTTTACCTTGTTGGCCTCTACCCGTCTTCTTTGATCTGCGACGCCATAAGAAAAATGAAAGTACAAGCAACAGAAAGCTTACACCTCCAACAACTCCCCCAATTATATATGATCTCTTCTTGCTGGAATCATCTGTAAAGCATAGATATGAAAAATATTCATCGGTACAATAGAAAAACACATAGATAAGTAGCTACTATCTCTAACGAAAAATTGTTGTGTTTCTCTCTTGGAGGATGGCCCAAGAAATAAAAAGAAAAAGGGGGGGGGGGAAAGTTAGAAGGATGCTTCCTTAATTTTTACTTGTCAGAAGAGAGAGTGTTAATTATTTGTCCATCACACCGGTAGCTATGAAAATCGACTAACATGGAAAAAGAAGAGTTGTAGAAGATGAGAGGTCTCACCATCCCAAAGAAAAGACTGAATATCAGTTGTCTGGTTTTGTCCGAAAAATGGAATCGTGGAATACCGCATAAAGCATCCATTATCCATTGCCCGCCCATCAGTGTTAGGAAGACAATCATATAGAGAATTGGATCTCAACTGTAAGCATTCTAGACAAACGCTCTGGCTTACTTTTAGATTACATTGAGCAATGGCATAGACGGTAGCATTTCTAACAGCTACTTGCCTTGTAGAAGCTCCATAGAAATTCGACATTCTCGGTGCTGCAATTTGAAGGTCTAATAACAACCCTTCTGCCGCTTTTCTTAACTCTATCGGCTCAGATGATGTTATATTGCCACATAAAACCACCCCTGCCCGATTATTAGCCTCAGTGTAGAAGTTATTGTTCTCATATCTACAACATCAGAACAAGTCTAATTAGCAATGGAGGAACTTCAGCAAAAGTAGCAACAAAACTAAATATGCACCTGACATCGCAGTCGCTGTAAATAACATGAGCACCATTGCCTGCCCCACATGATTTTAGCTGAGCAACACCATAGTCGAAACAATCGAGACAATCTGGGATGGAAAGATATGCCCTGCACCAAGCAAGGCCCCACACGGACTCGCCATTGAGCAAAGTGCGAGCTGCGGAAAACTTGCTGACAGATATCTGACGGCGGAGGTCAGAAAGGGTGGTGTTAAGGTTGCTCAAGAAATACTTTTCGTTCATCCCTTTATACTGACTACAGTAATATCTCATCAGTGTGCTATTTATATCTTTCGGCTGTGATGTCACTGGATCCGCCATGGTTGTGAGCACCACCACCATCACCACCATGATGCTAGCCAGCCGCCAGTCTTCCATTTGCTTCATGTTTAGGTTCTTTTGCTTTTTAGTTTAATTACCCCTTTACTTTGATAATTAAGTTTATGCATCAAGAAGAACAATAATATTCCATAATTTATAGGTCATGACAAAGACTTGAGAGTAGACTGATCGTATATAATCCATTATTAAATGTCATTTTCACTTGTCATTTAAAAGTGAGTCACGAGGACATGGAGATTCATATCCTTATCCGCACGACACTAGGTCCACCAAGCCCCATCACAGGACAGCTATTGATTAAGATGTTCAACTTGTTAGGGTCCACATTGGTTAGCTAGAATTGGAATATTCCTTCTCAAGAGCTCTTTGAACAATAATATAATAAATAGGATTAATTCCACAAGCATGAATGTTGACTTCAAACACTAAGGAGACTTTGAAGAATGAAATTAGATGAAATTAGAATCTATCAAACGAATTTGACTTTGAAGGAATTAGAATGGAATTTGATCACACGGCTGGTTGGTAGAAATTTGATGGAATTCAATTATTTCACTTTAGCTAAAGAATGATAAACTCTTTGATTTGTGGAATTCAAGGGATTCCATCATGATCAATATGTGAATCAAACAAAGGAATTTTCCATTTCAATTCCTTCAAAATCCACGAACCAAACATCCCGTAATAAAGAGCATCCATAATTGTTTTTTTCAAAAAAGTGAGACCCACCAGCAAAACAAACAAGCAAAAAAGCTTGATCTGTGGTGCTCTTAATGAATGGTTTTCTATATTTAAACATATATAGTGGCCTGAGACGAAACAAGTGCTGTGTGAATGGTTTTCTCAAACGAGACTTTTTGGAATGATGTTGAAATTAAATCATACCTACTGATTATATTTTATCATTTGTCTTTCGGTTTATTCAGCATTATTGACCAGAGAAAAATTAATATATGCAACTCATATAAATTAATGTGTGAGAATATATGCAACTCATATATTATTCTTTAAAAGAGTCATTGAGTAGGTGAAGAGGGGGTTGTGACAACCCATTCCACACAAGTTCATGAGGATGATTTTTTAAGCTTCCTATAAGCCTTAAAGTATAGAGTAAACTACAATTTTTGTCCCTGTGATTTACCATTTTCTTTGAAAGTGGTCCCTGTGGTTCAAAAACTGCAATTATCGGTCCATGGTTTGCATTTTGCTTTGAAAATGGTCCCTGTCGTTAACTCCGTTAAAATTGTCCGTTAGAGTAAGGGGTAATTTCGTCCAACCATGATTTTTTCTCTCCATTTGTAATTTTTCTTTGTTTTTTTTTCTAAAATCATAAAACATTAGGGACCTATTATGTAATTAAATAATATTACATATTATATATTACTAGAAGCGTATTCGCGCAATGCAGCGAGATGCATTACAATTTTAATGTTTCATTTTATTTTTTGTTTTTTTGTCGATTTACAGTACGATTTTGGATGAAGTGGTAATGTTTTTTTTTTTTGAAATTTTTTTAATTTAGGCTTATAATATAATGTTTTTTATATAAAAAAAATTAAGTATTTTGTTAGAATTTAATGATTATCTTATATATTTTAATGACATCTATAAAAATAACCAATTACATATTTAATGATATAATTAAAACAAATTTATAGTAATATAATATATTAATTAATAATGATACATGGAAAGGTCTGCATAAAAAGGAAGACGCTGTACATACCAAATTGGTGGGTGTTAGAAATCTGCAGTAGTTATATGTATCTTGTGCTTTGATACTTGTAAATTAAGAGATTTTTAAAATTTTGCATAAAATGATGATACTTTGTGCCTAATAATTTGTATTTAAAGTTTTTTATCCGTGCTTTATAATATAGTATAGATAATATATATTATATATAATGTATGTGTATATATATATATATATACAGATTGCAGAACCCACCGCCGTAGCACCACCGCCGGAGTCGATCATCGACAAATGGGAAATTGATGGTCATTCCAACACCAGATTCATCTTCATTTTCCATGAAACCAGGGGAGAACCCACCGTTTTCATCGACTGCGTCACAGAACTACACCGATTCATGCGTTTTCTCGTATCACATGATTTGAGATCAGAGAAGCTTTCTCTTACTCAGAGACTGATGCAAATCGCAATGCAACGACTCGAGAGAGAGAGAGTTTCATCTGATTTTATTGGATTATCGTGAGTACTTGGAGCCTGGATCTGTTTCTAGTTGGTCTTCTCGATCCAGCTTTGATTGGGAAGAAGAACGACAACTACATGCAGGTCTCAGTTTCTGATGTTAAACAACTGTCTATGGTTGCCATTTCAAATCTTCGATTGATTGCTGATACGATGATTAGTTGTGGATCTTTTGTTGGCTGGCTGTTGATGATGCTTGTGGTACAACTTTCGATTTTATTTTTCGATCTAGAGATATATCGGAGATTGTCACCATAGTTATTGAAAAACGAGGGGTAGGGACGTTTCTCTTCGTGACATTGACTGAGACAGGGGGTGGTTTCTACTTCCGTTCACAAGATCGATAAAGGGGTTTATGGTTATGGGCACCAACGAATAAAAGGGGAGAGGGTGGTATGCAAATCGAAAAGAGAAAAGGGAGGGGGGACGGGGAGGCCTGCAGAGTGTCGGAGGTCGTGATAAGGTCACCGGGGGAGTTGCCGGACAAGACCGCCTGAGGAGTTGCCGGAGAAGACCGTCGTCCGACGATCTATATATATGTATATATATATATATATATATATATATATATATATATATATATATATATATATATATATATATATATATATATATATATATATATATATAGACGGAGGTTCAAGGGAAAACCTCAAAAAAACGGAAAACTGAAGAACACTCTGGTAGCCCTTCATCTGGACGGTATGCACTTGTGCATACAGATAAATTATGTTGTTTTTTGGTTTTTAAATGCACTTGTGCATATGCACAAATGCATGTTACAAATTACCTGTATGCACAAGTGCATACCGTCCAGATCAAGGATTATCAAGGTGTTCCTTAGTTTTTCATTTTTTTGAGGTTTTCCTTGAACCTGACCCTATATATATATATATATATATATATATAGAGAGAGAGAGAGAGAGAGGCCGATAATCAAATGAAAATCAAAAATATGTTACAAACCCTTGAGAATCGATATAAAAATATTTTTTTACATGATTTTTTTTCATCAAAACCTATGATTTAAGATATTGTTTCATATATGTTTTTGTTCACCTTGTGAAAAGATTACACGTGAAAAATAAAATTTGATTCACCTAGTGAAATGAAAAATACAGGTAAAAAATATTCATGTGGTGAAACAAATATATGTAAAACTATCATATTATGAAACAAATGTATGGGAAGAAATATATTAAACTCAAGCATTTGGTGAAAATATATCATGTGAAAAAATATTTTTATATTGGTTCTCACATGTTTGTAACATATTTGTGATTTTCATTTGATTCAGCCCCTATATATATATAATATTAATATAAATTAGACTAAATTACAATTTGGTCCCTCTAATTCAAACAAAATTAAAAAACTTATCCTTGTAAAGAAAAAATACGAAACTTCCTCTAACCTTAACGGAGTTAATGACGAGGGACTATTTTCAAAGCAAAATGCAAACCATGGGCCGATAATTACAGTTTTTGAACCACAAGGACCACTTTCCAAGAAAGTGGTAAACCACATGGACCAAAATTGTAGTTTACTCTAAATTATAAGCTACCAATACATTTTTACATGTTTTTAAGAAGTTATTGAGAGGACTTATTATTTTGCACTTTAGGGGTATTAACAAAAATGGAGTCTCTTGACCCGATTGTGAATTTGTTAACAAGACACGGGCAGACCTATTGAGGGCCGAGGGGGTCATGTGCTATCGATTGCTCGATTAATCGCAATAGAAATTTTTTTATAGCCTGAAAGGTGCACCCAATTAACTTTGAGAGGTGTCCTTATATGTGTTAAAACTAAATTTATAACAAAAAATTGAAGTGGTTAAGATGTCTCGGTTAATGTTTGCGCTTTAACAGGTCACAAGTTTTATTCCTCCTTTTAGCTAATATCTAGTTTTCACTTTAGAGTTTGTAATATTTTTGTGGAAAAAGAAATTTTAGAAAGTTAAAGGACCAAATCAAAGATTTTAATAAAAGAGGGTTTTAAATTATTCTCGAAATCTTCAAAATTAAAAAAAATAGACTCTAAACTTGTTAATTTGATATTAATTTTCCCAGTTTAATTATTGATTTGCTTTCCAATATTGATTTTTCCCTAAATTCTAGATTTGCCTTAAATCTCTTAATTTCCTTAGTTTAATTTTAATTCAGTTAAAAACACGTTAGACATAAGACGTAATTTTGCCAAAGGATCGATTCTAATTGGAAAATTTATTTTTATCGTTAAATCGACAAGACTAACTTTCCCCTGAGCCAACCCGTATTAACTTTTCCTAAAGTAAAATCACAATTTTGTTGGCTTTTGATCCAGCTAAAAGCCCCACTCACTTAAAAAGTTTATTGGATCCACAACTACAACAAGAAATCAACGTCACATCATCAATCGCCCCCATATATACGGCAAGGCTATGTTGACTTGAAACTTTAATGTAAAGCTTGGTGAATGCAAACATAGATAGTTGTAACCACTAGGTCTTTGGCCTAGTGGTCACCTATCTTCCGTGAACGCTTCTACCTGGGGTGTCCGTACTAGGGTTCGAATCCGGGGGAAGATATGATGTCTTTTTCCGGTGCAGACTTATAGAGGTAGGGCCTGTATGGTCCACAAAAGTGGGTCACGGGGCCTTGGGTCCCCGCCAATAAACCAACATAGATAGTTGACCAATATGAAACAACTCCATATGAATTGTGCCCTCTTTAATTTTCATTTCAACTTGTTTGTTTCCATGAGTTTCTTGTGTATTAATTATATTGTTTATTTATTCCATGCCAATCAATCATACCAATGAAGAAACGATATATTTCATTTGTTTTGTGAAATACAACATTTAACTTGACATACAGTATGATAAAAAAAATTAATCATTATTTAATAATTTTTTGTTTTTATAGAAAAAGACAGTACTGACATACACCATGTCGGCATTGTGTATTTTCTTTAAATAAAATGAAATGCTTTAATAACTGGTAGAATGTAGCAGTTGTTACAAAATGCAAAAGAGTAAAATGCATAAAATAATAACAAAAATTGCAACATCATCGAACATTTATAAAATTCATTTATGATGGAATGCCTTCATATACAAAAATTTGGTCCTTCATGTTGTAGCCCAGTAGTAAGGTAACATCCTGGGGAGGTCAGTGGATGGTATCCCTGACTACCCAGATTCGAACCCCGTGGTGAGTATCATGTGACATCCATGATCATGGGTCTGCCACATAGTGGTACTCTTAATTGGGTTGGGTCGTGATCGACGGGGATTAGTTGGGTGACACTCTTAAGTGAGAGCCCGGATACCCCAGGAACGTGTACGTGTGTTAACTTGTCGTTCAAAAAAATATATATACAAAAATTTGAATAAAACACAAAAATATACAAAGAAAAAAAAGCCCAAAAACCTACACGGAAGAAGTATATCTATTTTAGTTGCCATTGTTGTATGCTTTATCCTTGCATCGGAGTCCTAACCCGTAGTGCATCTTCAATCCTACTCCTTACAAATTAAGTTAGGGGTCGTTTACCCAAATGCTTACCCGGTAAGCGCTTACCAATAAAACTCGACACACTAACTTGCTTTACCGGATAAGATTTTAATCATCACGATGGTATTTTATACAACAATTTACCTGGTAAGCGCTTACCCGGGTAAGAGTTGTCACTCTCTCTTACCGGGTAAGACTCTTCATCCTTATCCTCGCTCTTACCGGGTAAGATCCTATCCTCTTGTCATGTTCATCCGCTATGGTAAATTCCCCGGTAAGCACTTACCGGGTAAGTATTTTGTAAACGGCCCCTTAATCTAAGGAATGAAATATATAGAAATTAATGTAAGGAACAAAACAATGCATTGTTACCCTCAATCATACTCCATACATCAACAAATATACATTAATAAAATATTTTTTATACTTTTTGAATAAAAATGTACATACATATTACAAAATAGTGTTAGATAATTTAAAACAGACCTCCTTACATATAGGAAATGAGATAAAGAAAATTAATAAAAGGAGTCAATATATAAAATGCATTGGAGTATGACATTTTTTATTTTAGCTCCCTACATTAATTAAAGAAGGGGGAGGCTAATATATTGAATATGAATATATTAGCACCTTTAAGACATTCAGGTTTCAAGATAACATTTTCAGATTTTTTTGCACCTTCAGATGACAACTCATCAATTTTATTTAAAATTTTGAATATGAATTAGTTATGTTGTATTATTTTTCTATGATTAAAAATATTCTTATAAAAAATATATAGAAAATATATTGTTAACATGTAAAAAATATATAGAAAAGATATTCTTATAAAAATACTTAAAAAAATTAAAATACATAATTTATTTTTTCTTGTAAACATATTCTCTTAAATGTTAATACATAGAAATAAAAATAATAAATTTAATTATAAATGAAAATAATAAATAGTTAAAATAATAATCATGAATTATACAATAATAATAATAAAAGTGATATTTAAAAAAATTATAATAATAAAAAAATTAAAATAAAAAATGAGATAATGAGATAATTAATGAGTTATAATGATTAATAAAGAGTTGACAACCATGCGAGATGCTCCTAGATAGTGGACAACCATCGTAAATTCCCCTCATGTAGACCCCCACTACTTTTCATTTCATGAGCTGCCATGTGACATGGGGCCTTTGCATTATTTATAAGAGCGTCTCCAACGCAAGTTTCTTGTAAGCAAAAATTGAATTGTCTTATAAGAACTACTATTGTGGATAATTCTTGTGGCCGAAGCAATCATTGGGCCATCCTAAAAAGGCCACAAAGTTTGTTAAGTGACTAGTAGAGGACCCGTGCAATGCATCGGGGTGTAATCAAATATGGTATAAAACATAAGGAATTAAGGTGAAAGTTAGATTTATTATTACTTAAATAGCAAAAGGTTTACATGAGTGTTGGTTTTAAGGAAAATATTTTTTCGAATTTGAAAGATCGTGGATTTAATATGGTGTTGTGAATCTTTAAAATACTACACTAAACTTACAAATTTATACCTTTAAAAAATTCAAGAACAATTAAAAGTGTCATTTTATAAAAAAAATTAATTCATTTTCCAAAAAAGTAGGCCATTTAAACTTCAAATGGGATTTATATGTTGCAATATTTCTTGTATATATCCTTATATAAGTAACCTAAGAGAGCCTCTCAAGTATTTGTACAACATCTATATATCAAGAAAAAGTAGTTCGCTTTACAACATCTATATATCAAAAAGACTTTGTATTTCACTCTCAATTGAATGGAATTTCATCGACATTCTGTAACTATAAATAAAATATTAATTTCACAAGAGAAACAAATCTGATTTGGACAACACAAAAGACCAGAATGAGACCACACGACTTGTACCGACCAATTCTATCATACCCAATTAGTTCTCCAATTGCATAATCGATTTCTATTAATTCCATAATTAGGCCACCAAAGATCAAAGAATTTCATCTTCAAGCACATTATCAACAAGCCAATTTCCAAGTATCCACCAAAAATTGTGCTTGTATCCACGAATTGAAAACCATAAAATTTCACCAATCTTCTAAAATTCCACATAAATCCAACTTATATCCCCAACTTATATCCCCACCGTTATCATACTCATCACAAATTAATCTATCAAAAATCTACCGGGTGAAATTCAATTTGATAAAGAACAAGTTCCACAACTCATTCAAAAACCAAAAATGCATCTCCAAGTGAAAAAACACCAGTCCAAAAATGAAGAGATAATCATAGATCCAACCATTCCAGAAACAGTAAAAAAAGTTATCAACTAAATGGTCTTTGACCTAATGGTCTTGAAAGTCCATTATTTAAACCTCACTAAATAGACACCAACAAAACAACAAACCATTCGGTTGTAGTTCAAAACCAACAAAAACGCTAAAAATAGCGTACGATTGGAATCGGCCTAGCTACATAGAACGTTAATAACTACATAGGCCACCCATTGTAAAATCCAGTCTACTACAACGTAAACAAAAACATATATATGAAGAAAACCGAAATTGTTATATGAAATTCAGAGGCTGAAATTTTATAACTTTTCATTTATGAAGTAGACAACAATACTCGTTATAATCAAGTAAAACAATAAATTTTTTAAGTCTTCAAGTAGGCAATAATATTTTTGCAAAAACAAAGGAGTTCTACAATACTAATCTAGCAAGTAAGCAACAACAAAATACCTCCAAATGGAACTATCTTGCTTAAATCAATTCAAACTTGTAAGCAAGTTCAACATGCTTATGGATTTGTATTGAAAAAAAACATGTATATGCTAGTAGAATTGATTGAGAAGAAAACTGACATTTGGCTTCATATTTCAAGCTACATACCACACATATGACCAAGCCTATGCACATTTTCTATAAATCAGAACCAAAATAGCCTATGCACATTTTCTATAAATCAGAACCAAAATACATCCAGCGTACCTTCGGTCGTTCTTGCAAGTTGTAATGTTTGTTATGAACTTTCCAAGAACGTGAGTTGTCAGAACTCTCCAAGAGCAGTGAGTCGTAGAAGAAATTATGAGTCATCTTCCAAAGACAGCTTACAATATAAATGTCTTTTTCATGGTACGCTCTATACTTGAACGCTATAATAACATAAAAAACCCACCATCAAGTGAACGCAATTTTTATTATAAATGGTTACATTTATACACGGTTTTGTTATGAAAACCATGAAAAATTATTACAATTGTAAACGGTTTTAGCAAAAAAAACGTGTAAGATAGACACTTTTATAAACAGTTAGTAAGACTTTTTTTGACGGTTTCATCTAAAAACCGTGTAAGATAGGCACTTCTATAAACGGTTAGCAGAACATTTTTAAACGGTTTCATCTAAAAAACGTGTAAGATTGTGACTTATACACACGGTTAATATTCATTTTCTAAACATTTTTGAAACCGTGTATATACACGGTTTTGAAACCGTGTATAAAAGTCCGACACTTTTACAAACACTGGCCTTATATGTTGTTCCAGAACAGTGTATAAAGCCCAAAACAACCGTTTATAAAAGCCATATTTGTAGTAGTGAATTTCATAAAAAAACATAGTTAGAAATTAGGAATGACGCAAAACTCACCACCCCAATAATCCTTGACTTCTCCGGTAATTCTTTTGAAATAAAATCCAGTATGTGCCTATTGGCCATCTAATATCAATCCCTTCATTGCAAGTTCTTCCGTTTCTTCAATATACTGGCACAAAACATTAAACAACTTTATCACATCAAGAATTAACTAATACTCTTGTACTTTCTTCATGATTCCTAAGACTTGCACTACACTTTACGTGGTTTTTTCTTCTTTTTTTCTCTTTTATTTGGGTGGAGGGTGGGGAAAAAGCTATAACCTGCGCCACACAATTCTTGCACTGAAAAAACTATGTCAAACCTCTTTCGCCAATAACGGGTAACAACAATAAGTGGAGTATAATAATAATAATTGATATTGCATTAAATAGAAATGGGGGAAGCTATAGTTACTCTTGTCAATTCTCGAGTGAAGAGCTCTGAAACTTCAACTGTCATATCAGCAGGAACTACATGAGGATCATCCCAGTGAATCAAAATAGCAAGGCAGATGATTTAATAAAAATATAAAATTAAACAAAAGTTTGAACTGACCAAGCATGTGAAAAGAGTCAAGGGGGGGGGGGTTAATTTGAAGATATAATATACAAAGATAACAATGAAGATCATACCATGTACTTTATTTGTTCTCCGTCAGTGCTATCTGCTCTATTAGCCAAACCAGCTATATTTGTCAAAGTAGCAAACCCCAACCTTGAAAAGCAAATGGACCTCCAGAAAGATACAATGGATCAAAGAGTGCACCGTCCCCCTGGATAATTAATGTCACCAGGCAGATATAAAATACACAGGCTCAACCTGCACACATAAAATACACAAGACTACACATGTTTAGGATGAGTTTGCAGAGGTTGTTTTAGCCTTCTAAATTGGTAATGATAACTTAGATTTCTTGGATCTCTGATTAATGATGGTTGTGTATGATATGGAGGACTAATTATAGGTTTTACCTCAACTAATTGTATCCATTTTAAGGGTGGATATCCATTAGATCCATATACCACTATTGAATAAATTGACCAAAATAGGGTTTGACCTCAACAAAGAAACTTTACCTAAAAAAGCAAGAATAAACATTGATCAGATGTCAACATTGTTTGCAGGGGATGGAGGCATAATTTTCCAATCTAAAATCAGATCTGATTACCTGGATGAATCCAGTTGAAATCCGAACCTAAGATTTGAAATCCCGTTGAAATCTAGTCGAACCTAAGATGAGAACCGATGGAAATCTTGAAGATGAAGAAATTACTCTTACCTAGTCGAAATCCAATTGAATTCCGAACCTAAGATTTGAAATCCCGTTGAAATCTAGTCGAACCTAAGATGAGAAATACGATGGAAATCTTGAAGATGAAGAAATTTAAACTCGAAGGGAGATCTTGGTTCACATAGGCGGTACCGGTGGCAATGAGTGATGGTGATAATGGTGTTGGTGATGCCATATTCGACCTAAACCCAGAGGAAGGAGAAGAACCGATCCGAACTCAGACGGTGAGGGTGAAGGTCGCTCGGAAGGCAACATGGGGCAAAGATGAAGCCGGTGTTAGTGGTTTATCGGGAAGAGAAAGGGAAAAAGGAGGCTTGAATCGTCGCTTGGGAAAATGAATTGGGCGTCTTGGAAACCAAAAAGGCATTAAGCGCATGAATTCTCAGGGAATGAGGGGCGGTTGATTTTGAATTTTAAATAGCATCATTAGTTGTACTCTATGCATTGATAAGGTAAGCCATGCTTAATATAGTTGTACATTATGCTTTAAATGTTGTCTTTAAGACTTTAAGACTTTAAGACTTTAAGATATTTAGGGAATTTGGTTTATAAAGTAGTATAGATATAGATTATATAGAGTAAATTACGTTTTGAGTCCCCGTGGTTTGTTGAGAATTTCTATTTTCGTCCCTATAATTTTGAGATTATAATTTTCATCCCTATGATTTACACTTCATTATTAGTTTTGTCATTGTAATTTAAACTTGATTGTTTTATTCGTCCCTATGGTTCTACAATTCATTTTTCTATTTTAGCCACACATACTTAAAAGTAGTAATTAGCTTCATGGACGAAAATAAAAATGAATTGCAAACCATAGTGATGAAAACTAAAATTTCGAAACCACAAGGATAAATTAAATCCGCATTTTTTATGAACCACAAAGACCAAAAACGTAATTTACTCTTATATATATATAAAAGGGTTGACTTAATAATTATATATATAAGTATTTATACGAATAACTTGAATAATAATGAATATTATTTATTATAAATATTTTGATGAATAATCTCAAAACATTTAGGGTTCTATAAATATTTTGCCTCAAGCCTTTAAAACATATAATTGTACACCAGGTACAAAATACTTAGGTGGCGTTTGATTCGTAGATTCTAATGGAATTTGATGGAATTGAAATGTTGAATTCCATTGACCAAATTTCATTCCTTTGTTTGGTTCATTCTTTTTCATGGAAGGAATCTTTAAATTCCATCAAATTCCACAAATGAGGGAATCTAACATTCCTTAGCAACTACAAGGTATTTTGATGGAATGATTTTTTTTTCATAATACACATATACCCTCAATCCAATATAACCAACCCTCAATCCAATATAACCATGCCTCAATCGGTTCCTTCTATAACCACCGGCGACCACGGGCGATCTAAACCACCGTCGATCACCGACCACCGTCGTTCTGAACCATCGCCGACCATTGTCGATCTGAACCACCGCCGACCATCGTCGTCCACCACTGACCACCTCCGACCACCGTCGTTCTGAACCACCACTGACCACTTCCGGTTTGAACCACCATCGGCCATCGCCGACCACCGACCACCGCCATTATGAACCATCGCCGACCACCAATGACCACCTCCGACCACCGACCATCGTCGTTCTGAACCACCATCGACCACCGCTGACTACTGCCGATCTGAACCACCACCGACCATCGCCGACCACCGTCATTCTGAACCATCGCCGATCTAAACCATCACCGATCTGAACCAACTCCGATTTGAACCACCGCACCACCGCCGATCTGAACCACTCCCGACCACCGTCGACCACCGATAACCGGCGATTTGAACCACCGCCAACCACCGTCGTTCTCAACCACCACCGACCACCGTCGATCTGAACCAACATCGTTTTGAACCACCACCGACCACCGTTGACCACCACCGACCACCGTCGTTCTGAACCATCGCCGACCACCGTCGATCTGAACCACTCCCGACCACCGATAACCGCCGATCTGAACCACTCCCGACCACCGATAACCGGCGATTTGAACCACCACCGACCACCGCCATCCTCAACCACCACCGACCACCACCGATCTAAACCACTGCCGTTGTGGACCACCACCGACCACCGTCGTCCTCAACCACCACCGATCATCGCCAATCTAAACCACCGCCGTTGTGGACCACCACCGACCACCGTTGACCACCGCCGTTTTGAACCATCGCTGACCACCGTCGTTTTGAACCATCGCCGACCACCGCCGATATGAACCACTCCCGACCATCGCTGACCACCGATAACCTCCGACCTGAACCACCGCCGTTCTCAACCACTGTCGACCACCGTTGTTCTCAACCACCACCGACCACCGCCAATCTGAAGCACCACCGACCACCACCATTTTGAACGACCACCGTTGATCTGAACCACCTCCGACCACCACCGTTCTGAACCACCTCCCACCACCGATCTGAACCACCACTTATCTGAACCACTGTCGACCACCGCCGACCACATCCGATCTGAACCACCATTCTAAACCGCCACTTACCACTACCAATTTGAACCACCGTTACAAATAAAGTATTTTTAATGGTTATTTTATTAAAGCATGTTTTGTTTAGAAAAAATAAAATTATCAAAAAGGGTATTTTGGTCATTTATCAACATTTCATTCCAATTCCAGAGCTACATTATGTGAACCAAACAAAAAGATTCCAATTCTTTTAACAGATTCCATTCCAATTTTGTCAATCAAACAGATGGTTAAACCTGACAACATTCCATTCCATTCCAATTCCTTCAAAATCAAATTCCTTTGACAAATTCAATTCCATCCAAAAACATTCTGCGAACCAAACGTCACTTTATTGTTGTAACACCCTCAAATTTGGAAAGAGCAACTAATTTAAAATTATTAAACATACATCAAATAAGGATAAAACCTATTATACTAATCATCACTTGAGTCACCTCAATTAGAATTCTAGATTAAACTTCAACAAATAATAGGTCAAGTCTTGTATAAAACTAATCAAAGTTGGGTGTTACTAAGACCCAATAACAGTTGCTATCTCCAACAGTGCGGAAGGCTTCACCAAGATACTCTCTCTCGTGCATAAGACTAGCACTCATCTCACCAAGAAGTAGCTAGCAACAACCCTCAACCAAACCTGATGCACATGCCGACAAATAAAAAGGTTAGACTAACGCCTAGTGAGTTCAAGAGTTTTCAACATGAAACAAGTATATTTGTAAAACGGAAAGAATGCAGTTTTAAATCATAGTCTTTTAAAGTGATTTACTTTAAATATTAAACGACTCATTTCCCAATAATACACACCTTTAAAAACAAGTACTCAACACAGACATTCCTTCGTAAAACAACTTCAACCCCAAACTCACCCAAAACGTGAATAGAAAATGAACTCCCAATTTATAAAAAAATGCGGATACCACTTTATTTCTTGAAACACCCAAAACACGGGTGGGGCATAATACTCAACCCATAAAACTTGAGTAAACAAATCCATATATGCAAAATGTCGCCGAAAACATGGATAATAAAATAATACAATTTAATACCCAAATAACACCTTCCAGTGACGGGGGAGACCCGATTCCATTGTACATGGCGGAACACAAAGTTAAGCCACATAGCCATGTTGTTGAACTACACCTCAGATCATGACTGTATTGCCTGCTCTATCGATCTACACCTCCAGTCTGACTTTATTTCATGTCCCAAAAACACCGTATCCCCCATTGCCTGCTTCACCGAGCTACACCTCAAGGATACACGATCTTATTTCCTGTTCGGTCTCTAGTGGAGTTTCATCCTTAGGGTACTTATTCGACCCCTAGTGCCTACTCTGTAGCATTCAAGATAGGAGACACAACTCCTTACTTGATAACTCATGATGTTTAACCCTCGTGCACAAGAATTAGAACATCGCAACACAAAACCCATGGTCCCGGAGTACAACCCATAAAGGTTCCTCTCCGCAAAACAACTGGGACAATATCAATGCCAACATAGCATAATTCCCAGGGTGAGAGTATTAATACTCCTCACCCTTAATTATGACTGACTTACATGCCTATGGATCCAATGCAACACAGTCTAAAATTACATGACCACACAAAAATGACCAACACACTCGAGCATATAATTATCATTAATATACCACAAAATGCATTCAAATGAAATTCATAAATGGGGCTCTATATTGAGCCATTAAAACCGGACAAACGTCCTCAAGACTCCTTTAAGTCAAAACCGAGCTAAAATGCTCAAAATTCCATTTTGCTAACAAATAACCGCCCCCAAATAATGAAACGTATTTAAACGGCGTTTACACCGACACACACCTCAAAGAGGAGACTAACCCACCACTCATCACAAATTGGGACAAACGATTTTCCAAATGGGTTTATACCCTTACGTTTCCAAAATGTCTCATAACACGGAGACATGCATTTTCCAAATGGTTTATGAAATCAAATACACCAAAATGCATAACTCATAAATTAGACTCCATTTGTACAAAAATCATCAAAAATGCATGAATCATAAAATAGACTTTATTTGTACAAAATCACCAAAAAATGCATAAATCATGATATTACTTATCAAGATATCCAAATCCCAAATATGGGCATTTCATGAGACTAAAACAACCCAAGTTTACCAAATATGAAAACTTATCCAAATACCCAACACATTGACAATTACCAAGTATAAACACATTTTTACTTCAAAATACACATTTTGGCATGTACATAGTTTTCACAAAGCAACTTGAACTCAACTTGCTAGATTTAGGCTAAATCTAGATTTTCCCCAACTTGAACTCCTTTGAGAAACTTGAATCCTCAAGCCAAATCTTCCAAAAACCTAGATCCACAAGTTTCCAACTATAAGTATTCATATCCAAGTGTTTACAATCATTCCCCAAACATCTTATATCAAAATCTCGATTTTGGCCAAAAACCCTAATTTGACCTAACTTTTCCCAAAATCTTCCAAACCGAAATTGGATAAATAAACCAATAGGTTGACATCAATAGAGCATTTATAACTTATAAAGAACCTTGGAAATGGAGAGGATGGACTTACCACTTAGGTTTTGGTGAAAACCAAGAAAACCCTAGAATGGAGCTTGAGGTTGAAGATGAAGATGGAGATGGAGGTTCTTGGTGTCTAGCTTCTACTCTTGATGACACTTCAATAATTGAGGATTGAGGCATATAATGAATCAAAACCACCATAGATGGGTTTGGGTGGTCTTGGAAGAGTTTAGAGAAAGTTGGGAGTGAAATGGGAGGTGAGAAATGAAGAATGGAGCAAAATCCCGTATTTGACAGCAGTTAAGCCCCCCTCGTGCGACATTGCCCTGGGCAATGTTGCTGGTCATTGTCGTTGGAGTGTACCAGCCCACGGTACCTCCCATGCGATTGTGACAGTGCGACTATGACACTGTCATAGTCGTCGGGCATTGTCGCAGGACCCTTCCTAAGCCCCAAAACTCAACTTTTTCAACGCTAACACTCCCTATACTCTAAAGGACTCTAAATAATGTATCCCCAATAAAATCCCACCATTTACACGTTGCAAAAACGTCCGGGTGACCTTCACTGACCGAAAATTACAAGTGTTACAATTGTACATATAATTAGTAACCATCATTTGTTTGTCACTACCACTTTCATTTTAGTGACAACTATATTTAGTTACTAACGCTTTTATTTTAATGACCACCATTTTTCATTTTTTTTGTCACAAATCTATTCAATAAACAAGAGCTAATACTAAATGTTATTTAGTGACAACTATTTTTAGTCACTAACTCTTTCATTTTAATGGCCATTATTTTTAGTTACTAACACTTTTATTTAACAACCACCATTTTTTGTTACAAATATTTTTAATCAACATGAACTACAAAATACTACTTTTTTTTAGTGACAACTATTTTTAGTAACTAACCTTTTGAAATTAGTGACCACTATTTTTTGTCACTATCACTTTCATTTTATTGACCACTATTTTTAGTCACTAACACTATTATTTTAATGACCACCATTTTTTGGTCACTAATCTATTCAATAAACAAGAACTATACTAAGGGGCCGTTTACCAAACGCTTACCCGGGTAAGCGCTTACCAAGTTTACCAAATTATATTACCTTAACCGATGAATATGACAATGACCAATAATTTTACTCAGTAAGAGCGAAAGCAATAGTCGAGAGTCTTACTCGGTAAGAGAGAGCGACGACTCTTACCCTGTTAGCGCTTACCGGGTAAAGTTTCGCCTACGATACCGTTTAAATGGACTAAAATCTTATTTGATAAGGTATTTGATAGCGTTGAATTTAACTGGTAAATGCTTACCGGGTATGTGTTTGGGTAAATGGCCCCAAAATGTTATTTAGGGGCTGTTTGGCAGTTGCTGAATGGTTTAATACAGAATGATTAAGTGGTCTGAATGATTAAGAGGTTTGTATGATATAGTGTAAAATGAAATATGGTTGTTTGCTAATTGTTCATAATGAAATCTGGGCACTTAATGGTTAATGGAGGGTCATGGTACAAAATCATTCAGAGGATTTTGGAACCATTAAGAGACAACTCCTTTTTTGCCAAACAAGATTTATCTCTTAACGATTCAGATATTGCCTCTTAATGGAACCATTAAGAGGTAAACAAACAGCCCCTTAGTGGCAACTATTTATAGTCACTAACTCTTTCATTTTAGTGATAACTATTTTTAGTCACTAACTCTTTCATCTTAGTGACCACCATTTTTTTGTTACAAATATCTTTAATCAACATGAACTACTAAATACTACTTAGTGACAACTATTTTGAGTCAGTAACTCTTTAAAATTAGTGACCCCTATTTTTGGTTATTACCACTTCCATTTTAGTGAACTATTTTTCGTCGCTAATACATTTATTTTAATGACCACCACTTTTTGGTCACTAATCTATTCAATAAACAAGAACTACTAAATGTTATTTAGTGACAACTATTTTTAGTCACTAACTATTTCATTTTAATGACAACTATTTTTAGTCACTAACACTTTTATTTTAATAACCATCATTTTTTTGTTACAAATATTTTTAATCAACATGAACTACTAAATGCTACTTAGTGACAACTATTTTTTTAGTCACAAACTAGTTCAAATTAGTGACCACTATTTTCTGCTCATTAACTCTTTCAACTCGGTGACCATTATTTACGTCACAAAACACATGAATTTATAATATGATCAGTGACGAAAAACATAATTGTCATAAACTTAATCATTAAATTAGATCGATATAAATAATCTTATTTTAGCCATGAGAATTAGTGACCAAATTTTAGTTTTTATCACTATATTCATATTAGCAACCAAAATTTAGTGACGACATTTGTTATTGTCACTAACATTGCGGTTGGTGGCCAAAAAATAATGATCACTACAATTTTGGTCACTAATTAACGTTTTTCTTATAGTGTGACACTATTGACTGAATTTTGGCTTCATGGGAACTTGTTTTTGGGTCCTTAGCCAGATTTTTTTAGGTTTGAACAAGTTGTAGAATTTGAGTTTAAAAAGATAGTAGTTTGATATAGGCCTTGTGACAACATTTTGGGAAAGGTCGCAGTTTTTAGAAGTTGTGAATTTAACTAAGAACATGTTACAAGGGACAATATTAATGTCGAAGTTTGATAATTCTGTTATTGTGGATGTGAGGGGGATTGATAGTTTATGTTGCCTAATACGGGCATTTGCTTGTGATCCTTGTGTTGTTAATATGTTGCTGAACTAAAGAAAATGGCAAAATCCAAAAAGCTCCTGAACTAAAGGACTTTTTAACGAGAGTTAGTCAGAAGAACCAAAAGTGTTACAAGACGACAACCACGATAATCAGAAGTATAATTATTTCAATTAAGATATCAGACTTGATAAAAATAACAACTACAATAACCAAAAATGTAATTTACACTAAATTAAATATGATTATAGCACCCCTTCTTAGGAGGTTTTTTGGGACATCCTATTAAAAGTTAAATTATTAATTTTTCAAACAATTCTATGAAGATTTTCAATAAATTGTCGTTTTTTTCTTTTTAATAAATTTTCTTTTCAATATTTCATCCATTAAAAAGACCTTCCATCTGTAATTATTGCATATCGGAAAGAGGCTAGGCAGATGCATAATCAATTGGGGGAGGCTAAATACACTTTTGTTTTTGCTAAATGCACTAAATGATTGTAAAAATCATTTTTTTTTTGTTTTTTCGTCTTTTAGTTGTCTTTTTTTTATTATATATTTTTTATTATATATTTTTATTATATATTTTTGTTTTGATTTGAAAATAAATAAATACTTATAAATATAAATATTACTAATTTTTTTAATTATATAATTATAAAAATAAAACATAAATATTGCGATTTAACATATAAATAGAACATAAAATAATCTATATTACATTCGATTATTCTAAAATAACATTATCCGTAGTACAATTAACACGTAAAAGCTTCATGTACTTCTTTATTCGGTCTGAATACGGGGTAGCCCATCCAGCAGCACACCGATAACTGTGATGGAAAAAAAGTAATACAATTTGCGGAAACGGATATCCTTCTGCCATATCTAATTTGACATAATGGTTACCATTAACGTACCCGATTGTAAAAACAACATGTTCATACCACACTGAAGGAGTGGATCTAAGCGGCAAGTACGTCCCACTGCCGGTCATACTTATAACATGTAATATCACATTATATTTTGAAGCAATCAAGACACCTATTTCAGACATTGTCATCTAGTGTTCAAATGGTGCACTTTGATCTGATCGAAAGAAGTTTAAAGTGTTGTAAGTGTTCAGTTCCAAAAGCGTTGATGTACTATGTCTTGTAAGTATCTAACTCTTCCATCAAGTTATACCGAATTGTGGGCCATGCATCTTCATGAAGACCCATCCAGACAGCTATTGCTCGGAATCCGCAATTTCCATCACATATCACATCATGTACCTGCTTAATGTAAGGGTGAAAAAATGTTGGAAATTGATTGATGTATGGATGTGCATTATAATTTTTGAACATGAAAGAACTGTGTCTCGCTGGTTCTTGGTAGAATAAAATCAAAAGTTATATATATATATATATGTATATATATATATAAAGATAATAATAATAATAATAATAATAATAATAATAATAATAATAATAATGAGTGGACCTAAGCGGCAAGTACGTCCCACTGCCAAGTTAAAAAACACTATGAAGGTAAAAAAACCTAAACAAAAAAAAAATCAAACCTTCACAGATAAAAGAATGTGAAGGTATATCCGAACCTTCACAGTGAAGACGCTGTGAAGGTAAAAAAAAACGAACATTCACAGCGAAAAACACCGTGAACGTAACATTTACGGTGTTTTCCCTATGAAAAGTTCGATTTTTTTTACATTCACAGTTTTTTGGTGTGAAGTTTCATACTTTAAAGTTTGAACTTACCGGTCTCACAGAAACTGTTTGGTCTCACACGAACTTAAGTCATGTGTAATATATTAATATATATATATATATATATATATATATATATATAGTGGAATGATATTTTGTATAAAGAGTTTAGGTTAAACTACCCCTATATATATATATATATATGTATGTATAAAGAGTTTAGGTTAATGACAGTTTTAACCCTTAACTATCTTTAGTTGTCATTTTTTTTACGTTTCAATTCGGGTAAGAATAATTATATGTTTTAAAAAAAAAACTTGAGTCTTACAAAGTAAATTACAGATTTTGTCCCTAACGTTTGGCGTTTGTTACGGAATTGGTCTCTAAAAGAAAAATACATTTTACAAAATTATGATAAAATGTAATTGTTACAAAAAGAAAAATACATTTTACAAAGTTATAATAAAATCAAAAGTTACAAATTTATAGAATAAAATAAAATCAAAAGTTACAAATTTTATAAATTTATAAAATCAAAACATATATATATATATATATAAAGATAATAATAATAATAATAATAATAATTGTACTTTAATGATTGGATCGAAAATCAATAAGGCACTATTTGCACTTTTTTTGTGCAAATAGCACTCCCCTAATCAATTTCGGTCCATATTGCCGGCCCCCAATTTTTTTCCATGAATATGACAAAATTCATTCATTAATCCATTAACAATTTAACATGATGACTCGGTGACTTGAGAATTGATTGACATGGTGGAAGTCAAGTTCAGTTATTGTAGTTTATATTTAAATAACTGAGAGCATCTTCAACATCATTGTTAAAATTTCTCTAAAATAGAGAATAAAAAAGTCAAAATCTTTAAAAACATTTTCTTTCAACTCTAACAGCTTTTCTATTTTAGAGAATTAATCATTACTTATATTATTAAAATATTCAATATATTTAATATTCCAACAAATTTTTGGTGGAAAATCATTAAAATAATATTTTCTCTCCTATTAAGAGGGTCATTCTCTCTAATTTTGATAGGAAATCATTAAAATAATATTTTCTCTCTCCTATTTAGAGATTATAGAGAATTCTCTATATTTAGAGATTTTTTGATGATTATCTATTTTAACAAACCATATAGCAAAACTGTTAGAGAAGAATAGCAAAACAAAAACCAATTTTTTCTATTTTAGCAATGCTGTTGGAGATGCTCTGATATCTTCTGTAAAAATCATCATAAGGTTATAAATTTCAATTTTATTATTGGTTGTTTTCTTTTTGCAAATTAAATTAAATTGGATATATTTCGAGACAAAATTCAGAATGTTTACTTTGATTTCTCAAGATTTTCTAAAATTTATTTTTTAAGTTGAATTATTAATTGTCGTTTTCAACATTACAATGTTTATCCAATAGATCGTGATATTGCTTCTTAGTTTCAAACTGATATCCATGAAAATAAAAATTTATTCCAATTTTCATTCTCAGTCAATTTCATTTTAATTCTATCATTTCCGTTCCCCAACTTAAACCAAATAACCCCTTACTCTATAATCCCGATAGTGGAACCACATAAGACTAGGCCTTAAGGCAAGTCCTAGTTTGAGGGTTTCAATCTCTTCTTCTTCACATTTTTTTTATATTTAATTATTTATCACAAAGTAATCATTTTTTTTTTGAAAGGCAGCTTTCGAAAGTTTTCACCCACTGGGCTACGCTTTCAGGAGGTATCGGACTCCCACTTAATGGTGCCACCCACTAATCCCCCCCTCGATCCAGACCCGGCCCAAAGGACCCGCCTGAATCGGATGTCTCAAGTTGATCACCACGGGACTCGAAGTAATCATTATTTAACCACTAAGGTTATGTTTGGCAAACTAGCTGATAAGCTATCTGATAGCTGATAATCTAGCTGGTGACTGATAAACTAACTGGTAGCTGATAAACTAGCTGATGAAAAAGTCACGTTTGACAAAAACTAACTTATAAGATGTAAAATTACAAAAAATGACATTTATAAAAAATAATCAATTACAATATTTTATAATATAATTAAAATAAATTTATAGTAATATAATATATTAAGGCTATATTTGGCAAACTAGCAACTTTTGCTTGTCACATATGATATCAGTTTCAACATGAACTACAAAATACTATTTTTTTTAGTGACAACTATTTTTAGTCACTAACCTTTTGAAATTAGTGAGCACTATTTTTTGTCACTATCACTTTCATTTTATTGACCACTATTTTTAGTCACTAACACTATTATTTTAATGACCACCATTTTTGGTCACTAATTTATTCAATAAACAAGAACTATACTAAGGGGCCGTTTACCAAACGCTTACCCGGGTAAACGCTTACCAAGTTTACCAAATTATATTACCTTAACCGATGAATATGACAATGACCAATAATTTTACTCAGTAAGAGCGAAAGCAATAGTCGAGAGTCTTACTCGGTAAGAGAGAGCGACGACTCTTACCCTGTTAGCGCTTACCGGGTAAAGTTTCGCCTACGACACCGTTTAAATGGACTAAAATCTTATTCGATAAGGTATTTGATAGCGTTGAATTTAACTGGTAAATGCTTACCGGGTATGTGTTTGGGTAAATGGCCCCAAAATGTTATTTAGGGGTTGTTTGGCAGTTGCTGAATGGTTTAATACAGAATGATTAAGTGGTCTGAATGATTAAGAGGTTTTTATTATATAGTGTAAAATGAAATATGGTTGTTTGCTAATTGTTCATAATGAAATCTGGGCACTTAATGGTTAATGGAGGGTCATGGTACAAAATCATTCAGAGGATTTTGGAACCATTAAGAGGCAGCTATTTTTTTGCCAAACAAGATTTACCTCTTATCGATTCAGATATTGCCTCTTAATGGAACCATTAAGAGGTAAACAAACAACCCCTTAGTGACAACTATTTATAGTCACTAACTCTTTCATTTTAGTGATAACTATTTTTAGTCGCTAACTCTTTCATCTTAGTGACCACCATTTTTTTGTTACAAATATCTTTAATCAACATGAACTACTAAATACTACTTAGTGACAACTATTTTGAGTCAGTAACACTTTAAAATTAGTGACCACTATTTTTGGTTATTACCACTTCCATTTTAGTGAACTATTTTTGGTCGCTAATACATTTATTTTAATGACCACCACTTTTTGGTCACTAATCTATTCAATAAACAAGAACTACTAAATGTTATTTAGTGACAACTATTTTTAGTCACTAACTATTTCATTTTAATGACAACTATTTTTAGTCACTAACACTTTTATTTTAATAACCATCATTTTTTTGTTACAAATATTTTTAATCAACATGAACTACTAAATGCTACTTAGTGACAACTATTTTTTTAGTCACAAACTAGTTCAAATTAGTGACCACTATTTTCTGCTCATTAACTCTTTCAACTCGGTGACCATTATTTACGTCACAAAACACATGAATTTATAATATGATCAGTGACGAAAAACATAATTGTCATAAACTTAATCATTAAATTAGATCGATATGAATAATCTTATTTTAGCCATGAGAATTAGTGACCAAATTTTAGTTTTTATCACTATATTCATATTAGCAACCAAAATTTAGTGACGACATTTGTTATTGTCACTAACATTGCGGTTGGTGGCCAAAAAATAATGATCACTACAATTTTGGTCACTAATTAACGTTTTTCTTATAATGTGACACTATTGACTGAATTTTGGCTTCATGGGAACTTGTTTTTGGGTCCTTAACCATATTTTTTAAGGTTTGAACAAGTTGTAGAATTTGAGTTTAAAAAGATAGTAGTTTGATATAGGCCTTGTGACAACATTTTGGGAAAGTTCGCAGTTTTTAGAAGTTGTGAATTTAACTAAGAACATGTTACAAGGGCCAATATTAATGTCGAAGTTTGATAATTCTGTTATTGTGTATGTGAGGGGGATTGATAGTTTATGTTGCCTAATACGGGCATTTGCTTGTGATCCTTGTGTTAATATGTTGCTGAACTAAAGAAAATGGCAAAATCCAAAAAGCTCCTGAACTAAAGGACTTTTTAACGAGAGTTAGTCAGAAGAACCAAAAGTGTTACAAGACGACATCCACGATAATCAGAAGTATAATTATTTCAATTTAGATATCAGACTTGATAAAAATAACAACCACAAAAACCAAAAATGTAATTTACACTAAATTAAATATGATTATAGCACCCCTTCTTAGGAGGTTCTTTTGGGACATCCTATTAAAAGTTAAAATATTAATTTTTCAAACAATCGTATGAAGATTTCCAATAAATTGTCTTTTTTTATTTTTTAATAAATTTTCTTTTCAACATTTCATCCATTAAAAAGACCTTCCATTTGTACTTATTGCATAACGGAAAGAGGCTAGGCAGATGCATAATCAATTTCGGTCCATATTGCCGGCCCCCAATTTTTTTCCATGAATATGACAAAATTCATTCATTAATCCATTAACATGATGACCCGTTGACTTGAGAATTGATTGACATGGTGGAAGTCAAGTTCAGTTATAGTAGTCTATATTTAAATAACTGAGAGCATCTTCAACAACATCGTTAAAATTTCTCTAAAACAGAGAATAAAAAAGTCAAAATCTCTAAAAACATTTTCTTTCAACTCTAACAGTTTTTCTATTTTAGAGAATTAATAATTACTTATATTATTAAAATATTCAATATATTTAATATTCCAACAAATTTTTGGTGGGAAATCATTAAAATAATATTTTCTCTCTCCTATTTAGAGATTATAGAGAATTCTCTATATTTAGTGATTTTTTGATGATTATCTATTTTAACAAACCATATAGCAAAGCTGTTGAAGAAAAATAGCAAAACAAAAACCAATTTTTTCTATTTTAGCAATGTTGTTGGAGATGCTCTGATATCTTCTGTAAAAATCATCATAAGGTTATAAATTTCAATTTTATTATTGGGTGTTTTCTTTTTGCAAATTAAATTAAATTGGATATATTTCGAGACAAAATTCAGAAAGTTTACTTTGATTTCTCAAGATTTTCTAAAATTTATTTTTTAAGTTGAATTATTAATTATCGTTTTCAACGTTACAATGTTTATCCAATAGATCGTGATATTGTTTCTTAGTTTCAAACTGATATCCATGAAAATAAAAATTCATTCCAATTTTCATTCTCTGTCAATTTCATTTTAATTCTCATTTCCGTTCCCCAACTTAAACCAAATAACCCCTTACTCTATAATCTCGATAGTGGAACCACATAAGACTAGGCCTTAAGGCAAGTCCTAGTTTGAGGGTTTCAATCTCTTCTTCTTCACATTTTTTTATATTTAATTATTTATCACAAAGTAATCATTATTTAACCACTAAGGCTATGTTTGGCAAACTAGCTGATAAGCTATCTGATGACTGATAATCTAGCTGGTGACTGATAAGCTAGCTGGTAGCTGATAAACTAGCTGATGAAAAAGTCACGTTTGACAAAAATAACTTATAAGATGTAAAATTACAAAAAATGACATTTATAAAAAATAATCAATTACAATATTTAATAATATAATTAAAATAAATTTATAGTAATATAATATATTAAGGCTATGTTTGGCAAACTAGCTGATAAACTAACTTTTCAAAACGCTACTATGAGTAATTTTTCAATAAACTAGTTTATAAGCTAGTTTATGGTCATCCAAACATGTACAAAGAAAAAACTAGCTTATTTTGTCAAACAATGCCTAATTAATTGAAATAAGGTACTAAATAATATAATATGTTAATTAAATTTTTTGAAATTTATTATTATATAGATTATAAATTTTGAATTTTAAACCAAATTAAAAAAAAAAGATATACATTAACTTATGATTTAAAAAAAAACCGTTACATATAATATGGAAAAAATAATCAAATAATAATTACAAAAATAATAATAATTGAAAACTAAAATATATTGATCAATATTAAAAAAATTGTTATAATTGTCAATAATTCTAAACAATTAAAATTTTATATCAATGTATAATTAAAACTAGAAGCGTACTCGCGCAATACAGCGAGATACATCACGATTTTAATGTTTATTTTTATTTTTTGTTTTTTATTGATTTACAGTACGATTTTGGATGATTTTTATTGAGTGATAATGGTTTTTTATATATAAGTTTGTTTAATTTAGGCTTAACAATATAATGTTTTTTATATAAAAAAAAGTAAGTAGTATGTTAAAATTCATTAATTATCTTATATATTTTAAATTTTTTATATTTAAATTGAGATGTTTATTCTGTTTTAATTATGTTTATCAGAATTCAAATTTCATAATTTTAGGATTTGGGGATTAGAGATAAGGATTTTGGGGGATAAGAATGAAATTTATTAATTAGGGTTAAAAGCATTTAAAAGTAGTACATATTGCTTCATTAATTGTTTTTTAATTGAGTGATAATGGTTTTTTATATATAAATTTGTTTAATTTAGGCTTAGGCTATGTTTGGCAAAAAAAAGCTAAGCTAGCTTATAGCTTATAAGCTAGCTTTTCAAAACGCTACTTTGAGTAACGTTTCAATAAGCTAGCTTATAAGCCAGCTTATGGTCATCCAAACATGTACACTAGCTTATAAGCTAGCTTATTTTTGCCAAAACATAGCCTTAACAATATAATATTTTTTATATAAAAAAAATTAAGTAGTTTGTTAAAATTCATTAATTATCTTATATATTTTAAATTTTTTATATTTAAATTGAGATGTTTATCCTGTTTTGATTATGTTTATCAGAATTCAAATTTCATAATTTTAGGGTTTGGGGATTAGAGATAAGGATTTTGGGGGATAAGGATGAAATATATTAATTAAGGTTAAAAACTTTACAGGTAGTACATTAGGCTTTTGTAGTTATTTTTAAGAGATTTTAAGTAGATAGATTTAAATGATAGTACATTAAGATTAGTGAGTTGTAATTAAGAGTTTTTTATGCCGTCTTTATAATATAGTATAGATTGATGTTATAATTTTAAGATAATATTAATTAATATTTATTAATTAATTAATAATTAATATTTATTTATAATTAATAGTTAATATATAATAATGGATATTAATGAGTGTATAATTGAAATAATCACAAAAAGCTCCTCATAAACTACTTAAAATAGCTTATCAAAAACCTAGCTTATGTCCATCCAAATATGTATCCAAAAAATAAGTTAGATTATTTTTTTCAAACGATACCTAAGACAAGCTAGCCTACAATTTATCTTTTATTTTTTAATTAGCAACTAAAGTCTAAAATCAACTTTTGCTTGTCACATATGATATCATCGCTTAGCCATTAGTTGATATTCAATTAATAGCAGCCGTACTGACTTTTAAATATAAATAATTATTTACTTGTTTATTAGTAAATAACCATAACTTTTGTGTGTTTTCTCTTTTCAAATTCTAATTCGATTTGAGAATTTATTTCATTTCCTATACCTAATCAGTCACGCAACTGCTCTCCCTAACTCATCGTCAGTCACCATTGGCCCGTTGTTGCTCTATTTTGGTCTCTCTCCACTCATCACCTAAATTTGGACTTCGTTTGGACATTGATCATATTTTTGCTTGTTTTTACGTATTCAAATCTATAGTTTGCAATATATATATATATATTTGTATTGAACTATTATTAAACGTACCAATTGAAAAAACTTGATAATAAAGTAAAGTTTATTGGTACACGGTATAACATTTTCACTACTAGAAAACCGAGTATTAGGGACGACCTATATCCCATGCTAATTAGCGAAGGATTAATCACAAGCTCAATCTCTCACTAATTAATTTGCTACGGATTAGCGAGGGATCACTACAAAACAGAGGGTTATCACCGACGGACAAATTCGTTGGTGAAAATCCGATCCGTCGGAAATAGGCACTTGGAAATAATGTGGTCGGCGGCCACATTTCCGACGGATCACCAACGGATATTACCGACGGATCACGGACGGCGTGGGTTTCCGACAGATCACCGACGACCACTTTTTACCAACGGATCACCGACGGCCAAATATTACCCATGGATTACCGACGGGAGGAGTTTCCGACAAACCATTTCCGATGGATTTAGCGACGGATTTCATACGGTATTTAACTAATTAATATTAAATTTAAAAACATTATCCGTCGGTAATTTATTTTTTTATAAAAAAATAATTAAAAATTCATAATTGCCAGTTTAGAACATGTACAAAACCTGTCAATTTTTCATTTAATATCCAGTTTAAAACTGTACAAAACCTGTCCATTTTTCATTTAATATCTAAAAATTAAAAATAAAACGTAATTCCAAAACGTAAAATTATCCAAAAAAATATATTCAAATATCGTTAATACAACCAACTATCCTACAACGGGAGAGGGGAGGGGGGAGGGAGGGGGGGGGGGGGAGGGTGTTCTTGAATCTTCTTCATGAAGGCATCAAACGCCTTAATTTGCTCCTGCATCCGGATCCTCTCTGTTGTCTCTGCCTCTAACCTCTGTCTTAGCTCATCTATTTGAAATTCAACATTTGACAAACATATAACAATGTTAGATAACATTTAACAAACATATAACAATGTTAGACAACATTTAACAAGCATACCTCCATATCGCGATGGCCGCGCGAGCTCCCGCTCGTATTGGCACCTGAATCACCGGTCATAGCATAATAGGGATCCTGACTGGTCCCCCATCTAAACAGACGACCTTTACGCCGTCCTCCGATACTGTGCTCCCACAACTCGGCGTCATTGGAATGAACAGTGCCGAGATCTATGTCTGGGTACTCCTCCCCCTAATCCGTGCATAGTTATCCTACAGTTTACAAAATTAGACATTGTCAACTAACCTATAGAAAATTCGGCAGAATTTCAACTGTAATTTGAACATATCCATTGCCTACTTTTATCAAACAATCATATCGTCTGCCCAACAATGGCAACCTAAACTAAGTTTTCTATAATTTCTATCTATCTTATAAAACAAACAAAAATCTAGACATACATAATTGAACTTACCGCCATATGAGCCGCCTTTGGGTAAACGTAGATCGAAGGATCTGTGGGCGGACTAGTCGCACCCGGTACAAGCTTCCTGTTGGTGTAGTATGTAGCCTCATAAACCTCCCCGCCAGTAGGCTCACAGCCTCATGCCTCTCTCTACAATAAGCAACTTAAATTGTTAGTAGGTAACAAAATCATGTATATATATATATATTCAGCTATATACATTTAATCTAGTGGATGATAAATTACCATGCGGTCCCGATGCATAGCGATACTATATCCGCACGTACGTCTGGATGTCATCCCCTCATACTCGGTGATCCGATTGGCCTTAGATATACGCCTGAACGAGTCGGTGTTCCATACCTGTTAAAAACAAGACATAAATCAATATAAATCATAGTACAACCAAATACAAGTATTCAAAACAAAACAAACCTGATCAATCATCTAGACCCAAAACTCATGCGGGATCCACTCTGGATTGGGTGCGCTAAGAATCGTGTAGTCATGATCGTCGAACTGGACACCATCAATAGCTAAAGCCCTCTCCATGGACCATCTATGGGCATCTCTCATCATGTCTGGGTACCTATTCATCAGGGTACGCCGGAATGCAAATAATACGTCGACCTCCATCTCAGGAGGCCAACTATAATACATCTGCATACACATTGTTTGGATTAAGTAAAAATAAACTCACTCAATTAGTTAAATGGAGTAAAATACATACCCGTAAACGATTCTTCATCCGTGCATAGTGCTCCTTAGGGACATCCCCAACATGAGCCCATGGACCAGTGAACATGGACCGAAAGATGCTAGTGGCCCTCTGGACCACTTTCTGCTTCTTAAACCTTCACAATTGCAAAATATACAACATAAAAAACATTAGGATCGGTTCATTATGTACTAGAATAAATAATATATCACATCTACTTACCAACCGTGTAACACCCTCGAAATTGGAAAGAACAACTAATTTAAAACTTTCAAATATACAACAAAAAGGATAAAATCCCTCCTACAAATCAACACTTAAGTCACCTCAATAAGAATACTAGATTTAACTTCAACAAATAAAAGGTCAAATCTCGAATAAAGGCCAATCAAGGTCGAGTGTTACTAAACCCAAAAGAAACAATTACTGTTCTCAACGACTAAAGCGGAAGACTTCATCAAGCCACTCACCCTTGCACACACTTCTAGCACTCAACACTTCGCCAAAACGCTAAAACCTCTCCCCCCATCCGGAACCTGTTGCACATGCCGACAAATAAAAGGTTAGGCTAACACCTAGTGAGTTCAAGAGTTTACAACATGACATAAATACATTTGCTAAAGGGAGAGAAAGTAGTTTGAATCACAGACCTTCAGAAAGATTTACTTTAAATATTCAAACGACACCATTTTTCCAAAAGTACACCTTTAAAACAAGGAACCCACATGAACCTTCTTTCGTAAAACCACTTTAATCCCAAACTCACCCAAAACGTGAATAGTAGGCAAAACTCCCAATTTATAATAATACGAAATCAAACTTTACTTCTCGAAACACCCCAAACGGGGGCAGGACTTAATACACAGCCCGTAAATATTGAGTAAACAAATCCCCACAAGCAAAACGTCACCGAAAACATGGATGATAACAATGATACAATTAAATACACAATTAACACCTTCCGGTGACGGGGGAGACCTGATTCCATTGTACGTGGCGGAACACAAAGTTAAGCCACATAACCATGTTGTCGAACTACACCTCAGATCGTGACTGTATTGCCTGCTCAGCCGAGCTACACCTCCAGTCGGACTATATTTCAAGTCCCAAACACGGTATCCCTTATTGCCTGCTCTGCCGAGCTACACCTCAAGGATACACGGTCTTATTGCCTGTTCGGTCTCTAGCAGAGTTTCATCCTCAGGGTACCCACTTGACCCTTAGTGCCTACTCCCTAGCATTCAAGATAGGAGCCACAACTCCTTACTTGATAACTCTCAATGTCTAACTTCGTACACAAGAATTAGACATCCGAACACAAGACTCATGGTCCCGAAGTACAACCCATAAAGGTTCCTCTTCGCCAAACAACCGGGACGACACCAATGCCAACATGACATTACTTCCCAAGGTGAGAATCCCAAGAGTCCTCACCATTAAACACGACTGCCTTACATGCCTATGGATTCAATGCATTACAATCTAAAACACATGACTCTATTAGATGACACACACACTCAAAACATGTATGCTCCAAAATAAAGTGCAATAAATGCAACTCACACCCAAGACTCCACTTTAAGTTATTAAAACCGGACAAATGTCCTCAAGACTCAATTTAGTCAAAACCGAACCAAAGGCCCAACAATTTACGTAAACCCTCAAATGAAAGCCGGTATAGACATTGAAACACGTTTGACCAACAATTATGCAAACACCACAACCAAAAAGGGTAATTAACCCAAAACTTCTCATTGGTTGAAACCAAACGTTTTCCAAATGAACTCGTTCTCTTCATGTTGCCAAAATGACTCTTAGTACAATGATATGCATTTTCCAAAGGTTTATAAAATCGTATGCACCAAATGTACAATTATATAAATTGACCTCTATTTATATATTATGACATCAAAGAAACATATCAAAATGCTTTATTTATCAAAATGCCCAAAAATCACAAAGATGTGTGTTACATAAGTTTATAAGGTTAAATATATCAAAATAACCAAAACTTATCAGCAGTTAACAATTTAATGTAAAACACAAACACTTTAAAATAAATATGTTGGCATGTACACCGTTTTCACAAATCAACTTGAACTCACCTTGCTAGGTTAAGTTAAACCTAGGTTCTAAATCCAACCATTAGCCTCCAATAATGTAGATTCCACCGTTTGAAAGCCATCACCAAAAATAAGCTAGGGTTTTCAAATAACCCATTTCTTCAACTCTAGAAATGAACCAATAATAAGTAAAACCTTTAGATCTACAAAGATCCTTATACTAGAACTTGAAATATTCAAGGAAACTTACCACTTTAAGATATTGAGACTCTCCACCCAATGTTATCCAAACAACCCATCCACTCTTCAACCCGAGCTTCCAAATACCATAACCTTGAGCTTTCTTTGGACAAATCCACCATGGTTGCTCCCAAAATCGCACTAAAGAGGAGAGAAAAGGAGAGGGGAGGTGATAATGAGGAAAAAACCCTAAAAAAATAGGATTTAAATCGTCAGACAGTCCCCGCGGCCTTGGCCGCGACCTTAAGTCGTGGGCCAAGCCGCTCGTGCCCCTGAGTCGCGGGTCACAACGACTTACGGGGGCCTAGCCGCGACTTGAGGTTGCGGGCCAAGCCGCGCGTGTAGCCTGATGCGCCTTCTCACCCCTTGTGCCAAACCGTTCCTGACTGTTTCCTTCGGCTGGCCGCTGACAGTTTCCTTGGACCGATCATTGACCGTTCTTTAGGAAATTACGGGTGTTATAAACCGACAAACAACACAATCTTCGGTCACTGACTCGGATGACGAGGCGTCTCTGATGCAATATTGGGGCCTCTAACCCTCGAGCACGCTCCAGGCGACGACATTGCAAGCCCGTCCTCAGGTTGGATCTGATCTAATCCTTCATCGGTAGCTGCAACGAATTCAGAATCGTCCCTAGGCTCGTCGGCGTGGGGGTCACCACGCCCGACGGAGCTGCTATTGTCCATGCTAGAGCCTCTACCCCTACCCCTAAGGCCACGTACCCCCATCTAAAAATAGAGAATGAATCGCACACAATGATATAAGTGTAAATAAATCATAAGACACAAAAATATAAGTGTACAAACATATAAGGATATAATTATTATGAATAATGTCTATATAAGAAAGGCACACTAGTCATCAGACGAGTGATCAAATAATATAGGTTCGTCTTCGTTATCTGAATCATCGTCCACGTCTTCAAATTCTTCTTCCTCGTCGCTAGCTTCGTGATCTGATGCATCTTACTCGTCGCTAGATTCGTCATTTGTGGCGACTAGGTTGACCTCCCCAGTGACAAGAGGGACGAAATTGAGATCCTCATTTACCCAATTGTTTGTATTATGAGTTACTCGTTCGTTGATTTGAAAGAACGATTATCCATCCACGTTATCATCATCCAACTCATCGATAGCCCTATCTGCAACTTCATATATTCCACAGGCTTTAAAAGTCAAACCGTAGGTTTCATTGAAGTTAGAAGTCTATTGAATGACTTGAAAACCCTACATGTAATGGTTTGCTTACTTTAAAGTCTAACCGTAGGTTTAGAGGAGCTTTGAATGACTTTAAAACTGTAAGTGTAATGGTTTGCCTACTTGAAATTCAAAACCGTAGGTGTAAATCAAATAAAGGTGTTTTGAAAAGTTTAAAACTCTACGTGTAATGGTTTGACTATTTAAAAGTCAAACCATAGGTGTTAATGAAGTTAGAAGTCTATTGAATGACTTAAACACTACATGTAATGGTTTGCCTACTTGAAAGTCAAACCATAGGTTTAGAGGAGCTTTGGATGACTTTAAAACTCTAAGTGTAATGGTTTGCCTACTTGAAAGTCAAAACCGTAGGTTTAAATCAAAGAAAGGTGTTTTCGAAAGTTTAAAACCCTACGTGTAATGGTTTGACTATTTAAAAGTCAAACCGTAAGTGTTAATGAAGTTAGAAGTCTATGGAATGACTTAAACACTACATGTAATGGTTTGGATTGAAAGAAACAAGTATAATACGCAAACATATGATTTTTAAAATTTCGGCGGCATAACGGCTATAAAATGAATATTTCCGTATATCAACCTAATGTTTGCCCAACAATTGACAACCCAACTAAAATAAAGAAATAAATAGATTGAGAAGTCCCTACTAGTATGTATACACAAGTCACAAAGAGCAAACATAACATTGATAGCGCATACATATATCATCAATGCACATGCATATAAATACATACATATAATTACACATAAATATATACATACATATAGTTTGTTCATTTTGACGTGTAGTCGTAGCCCTATAAACACAACCAAATTTCACTTATTGGCAAATAGAAGAGGTATTAATATAGAAGCAATAAGGTGTTGTTTGGTTTATAGAATCCACAAGATTTTAAGGGAATTGGAACGACAAACATAACATTAACAACAAACATAGCATTAAATTTGGTTCAACGATATAACAGATTCTATAATTTGGTTCTAACAACAAACATAACAAATTCTATAACTTGGTTATAACAACAAACATAACATTAACATCCAAATTAACCAACACCACCCACATCCAAAATTAAACACACACTTGGTTCTAAAACATGCCACAAACTGATTCATAAATATACAACATGTAGAGAGGAGATAATACCTTCAAAATAGATGTTCAATGCTCCCTTCAAAATAAATCCAAATAACCTACACAATCCCAACCAAATTCGAACTTAGATTCATGAGCCCTAACCATAATGTAGCACAACAACCAAATTTCACAAACAAATATGAGGGTAGTGACTGTGTTTAACAAACAAATTTCACAAACAATAATGTAGCAACAACATCCCCAAATTTCACAAACAAAAAATAACAAAAATAATCAAATCAAAAAATAATTTGTACCGTTAAAAGTCGAGACTGTGTTTGCAATGGAGGGAGTGGGAGAGGGCAGTGAGGGAGAGGGAGAGAGCAGTGAGGGAGAGGAAGTGGAGGTGGCCGGCGAAGTGGAGGTCGCCGGTTGTGGACTCGTGAGGCTGTGTTTGCAATGGAGGTTGGCGAAATGGTGGAGGCAGTGAGGTGAAATCGAGAGGAAAGTCGAGAGGGAGGGCAGTGAGGTGAGGTGAGGGATCGATGGAGGAGTCACGGTGGTCGGAGATGGAGGTCAAATCGAGAAATCGATGGCGAGGGAGAGTGAAATCGCCGGAGGGGATCGAGATATCGAGAGAATTTTTTTAGAAAAGTCAGTGGAATGAAATTAGGGCTAATATGCCCGCTCATTTTTTTTAGAAAAGTCAGTCAAATCACCGACGGAAATTCTGTCGGTAATTACCGAGAGAACTTAACCGTCTGTGATCATCGACGGATTCCATTTTTTTAAAATTAAAATAAATTACTTTTAATTTATTAATAATTATTAAATTATATTGTTTTTTAAATTATTAATAACTATTAAATAAATTATTTAATATTAAAATTATTAAATAAATTATTAGTTTATCAAATTATATTTAAATTGACTAAAATACCCCTGAACTAACTGGACTTAATGGAAACAGTTAACGACCGTTAGGAGAAGGGACCAAAAGTGTTATGAAATTGTGTCATTTGTAACAGTTTTGGTCCATCCTTCTAACGACCGTTATCTTTTCCCGTTAATTCCAATTAGATCAAGGATCAAAAGTGTTATACACACATACATACATCTATAGACATACATATATACATACATATATAGACATACATACATACATACATCTATAGACATACATACATGCATACATAAATATATAGACATGTACATGACATACACACATTTATATGCATACGACATATACATATACATACAAGCAATACATATGTATACAATGCACCTATAGACATACATACATACACATGATATACATATGCATATGACATATACATAAACATGATATACATATACAATACATCTATATACATACATACATATACACATACATAGACATGATATAGACGTATGTGCTATATATATACAAGCAATACATATGTATACAATACATCTATAGACATACATACATACACACATACATAGACATGATATAGACATATGTGTTATATACATACAAGCAATACATATATATACAATATATGATCTATAGACATACATACATACATACACACATACATAGACATGATATACACATATGTGCTATATACATACAATTAGCAATACATATGTATACAATACATGATCTATAGAGACATATACATACACACATACATGATATAGACATATACACACACTTATATGCATACGACATACACGTATATACATGATATACATATATATGTACTATATACATACAAGCAATACATATATACATATATATATACTATATATACATATACATATACATACGTACATACACATATAGATATGTACATGATACACACACACTAATATGCATACGACACACATATACATACAGACATCAACGGATCACCGAAGAAATTCTTGGAAAAAAAATTATTTACTGACGGATTTCCTAATGGCCGTCGGAAATCCGTCGGTAATTTGCGACGGACTACCCACAGAATGTTGAAAATAATAATAATTAAATTAATAAGATTACCGACGGAATTCAATATTTAAAAAAATCAAAAATAAAATAATTTTCTGTCCGTCGATGATCCGTCGGAAATGTTTATATTTACCGAAGGATTTCCGACGGATATGTTATTCGTCGCAAATAGTTTTTTTCCGTCGGTGTTCCGTCGGAAATTACAGACGGATTTTCGCCGTCGGTAAATGTTGGTCGGTATTAAGCAATGTTCTAGTAGTGGATAGGGTTTGTGGTCAACCCGTTGCTAGTTAGCGAGAGATTAGCAAGGGAATGCCTACAAACCCAATCCCTCGCTAAACCATCACTAATCAGCGACGGATCCTAGGTTTAGCGACGACTTCGTACGTCGTTGATAGTGGTCAGTTTTGAGTATTAATTTCCGCACCATTTATAAGTTTGTTAGCACACAGTATAAAGGTAATTAAAAACACATGTCATCAAACCATGTCCACCCTTGCTCAAATTTGTCTCTCACAAACCATCGTCACCGGAAGATGTTAGCTTTTCCAATATCTATAATTAAAGGGGTTTATATATGTGTATATAGTTAGATATGTTTATATTGCTTTATTATTTATTCATGTAATAAGGTCCTTCACATTTTGCAATACAAAGAAAACAATTTTCATATCTCTTTCAATCTTCTTATCGATCTATCTCACTTATTTGATCTTTCGTGTGTTTTTGTTCCTATAAACTCCTTAACTTTAACCCGTACTATTTCTTTGTCGGTAATAAAGTTTACATCTTTTCTTAAATAGGAACATTTAAATGTAGCACCCTTACCGGATGGAAGTTCGATCCGCCAAAAAAATGAAAAGGAGGAAAAGTCTTCCTAGTAGTTTATTGCCACGAGCATGAATTTGAAGTATACGAAAACATCATCCCAAGAGCACATTCTTACACATGTTTCATATTATACACACTTTCGTTTCCAAACCAATATGAAAATGACGACTATTTATGATCATATAAGCATGAACATACACTTCAAATCTTCTGCATACGACTCTAGATCCATATATCTTGGCATAGAGAACGTAGACTGGTAACAAATTATCGACCTGTTAATTCCGTGATTGTCGCATCATTGTTGCTCATGGACACGGTAGTAGATGTGGAGTTATCAACTTGTGTCGTTATGTTGGTTAAATTGACGTTTTGTCTACTTGGCGGGTTTTGTACTCGTGACCGATCACTTAGAAGCATCACCACTTCAGACATTGTTGGTCTGACAGAGACCGGTGACTGAGTGCACATTAGTGCGATTTCTATTACTTTCTTTATATCGTCTTCTCTATACTTACTTGGGTCTAGTGTCTCATCAACCAACTTCAAGTGCATGCGAGTTTCATACAGATTCCAAGCCTGGTAACGTACAAAAATCAACGGGGTTAGTGGATGGTTTGCCTCGATTATAAGTCAGATAAAGTTAAGCTCTAAACGTTGCTGAGTTAATTAATTACATGCTCAAGGAGGTACTGTTCTCCAGCCGATTCATCTGGGACGTCTGTGCATCTTTTTCCGCTAACAATCTCAAGGACCACTATACCGAAACTGTAGGTGTCAACTTTCTCAGACAACTGTCCGTGGATTGCATATTCTGGTGCTGTATAGCCCCTACAAATAATTAAAATTTTTGTTATTCTCATCTTCCTTAATTACACTATACTAAAATCTAAAGAAGGCATATATATCCTCATGTCGATAGCATATATATGACTTACAAAGTTCCAGCAAATCTAGTGCTAATATGGGTCTGGTCCTCTGGTAGAAGCCTTGCCAATCCAAAATCTGCAATTTTCGGCTGAAAATCGTTGTCTAGCAAAATGTTGCTTGGTTTTATGTCTCTATGGATGATGGTTACATGGTACTGTTCGTGCAGATATGCCAGACCCCTGGCCGTGCCGAAAATAATATCACACCGTTGTTTCCAGTCAAGGGTCCCCCGCTTTTCACCTAAGTCACAAAGTAGTAAAGAGATTAATGCATCAAAAGAGAACTACTACGAATCTACGATAAAATATAGTTAATCTTTTCATAGAAAATAGATGGCCATATGATATTTCCTAATCATTAGTAATTACCAGCAACTTTCTAGGTTAAAATTTGAACCCAACTAACCATATAAGTATTTTTCAAGGCTTCCATTCGCCATGTACTCGAGGACTAAAAGTAGTTCTGGTCCTTTGCTACAACATCCAAGAAGGCGGATAAGATTACGATGATGGACGTTACTAATAACCCGTACTTCACTATCAAAATCTTCCCTTCCTCTATTGGAACCTATGGTTAGTTTCTTCACTGCAACAATGTTTCCATCCTTTATTATTCCCTACTCAACATACAACACAATAAGGTGAGTTGATCAGAAATAAAATCCAGCAAATCGTAGGTAATTAAGGTGAATCGAAGAGGGAAGTACCTTGTACACATCTCCAAACCCTCCTTCTCCAAGTTTATTGTCTTCCTTAAAATCCTTTGTCGCTTTTTTTAGTTCGCTGTAGCTATAAGCCATTGGGCCTTGCAGTTCAGTTGCCCCATATAAGCTACCTGGTAAGTTGGAAGTTGAATGGGTTTAAATCTTGCCTGTGATCAAGTTTAATCGGCTAGCAATCAATAATTAATATTACATACCTCCAGGTGTTGTTCTCTTTCTGGACCGACGATACCACAAAAGTATAGCTATAATTAGCAAGATGATCAGAGCAACTACACCTCCAACCACACCTCCAATAATGGCTCCCTTATTGCTTGAACCTCCTGTGAACATATCATAAGCAAGCATGATGTTGGGTGCATTTGATCATACATATGTCTTCATTTCAGAAACTAGTACTTTTCAAGTATAAATGGCTATAGCTTTCATAATTTAACATATCAGCAAGGATATTAATTTTGAAAAACTTGTAATATGTTCAAGGTAGGCTTTATTTTTGTAAGATGTGGAAATGTGTATCAGTAATTAGAAATTTGAATATTTTATGGATTTTGTCGACAGGAAAAAGCATCTCGGAAAGATTAATGATGTCTGAATAATAAACTAATATGTTAGCATAAGAATGTCCAAAGTCTCACCATCTCGTAGAAACGGTGTGATGTCAATAGTTTTATTGTTGGTGAAAAACGCGGAGGCTGAATATCTCATAAAACATCCAGAATCAATAGCCCTTCCATCAGTAACATCTGTTGCACAACTCTTGATGTTGGCGAATGCAACCTGTAAGCAATCTTTGCATCCATCGCTTGTAACTCTCTCGACACACTGTGCTATGGCATAAACAGTACTTGTATTCGTACCAGCTACTGGTGCTGTGGCCGCAGCATAGAAACCACTTATTTTAGGGGTCGCGATAGAAAGATTGGACAATAATCCATCCACAGCCGTTTCGAAAACACTTTGTCGTGATGAAGTACGATTACCACATAAGCCAACATTGCCTGGCAATGTTGTTTGATCGTAGAAAGAATTACTTTCGTACCTTCAGAAAGAATTGTGATATGATCCACAAGATACGAAAAAAAATGAACCTAATTTTAGCAACGCTAGCTAATATAAGTAGTTTCGCATTAATAAATTTCAACGTTCAAAAAAAAAAAAAAACTAACTAATATAAGTAGAATTGGGTGGTTGGTTGAAAGTCAAGGAATCACTTATTATTGAGTTTTGAATAATAAGTCATTCATGTCTAGTTAAAGAAAAAATAGATGACTTATAAGTGTTTCACCTAATATTCTCATTATACCATTTCCAGTGTCAACCAAACCCTCGTTAGTTTTTTTTTTAATTCGCCCTATTTCTCTGATTAATTACAAATATTTTTTAATATAATTAATTACAATATATATATATTTTTTTTTTTTGGAAAGGGTATCCTGGGCCTATGGCCCAGACTAATCCCTGACAATTAGGGTCTTTGGCCTAGCTGCAAAAGCGTGCAGCCCTGAGTTTATCCTCAGTGGCCACAAGTGCTGCTAGTAGGGCTCAAACCCGGGTTAAGCGCTATAAACTCCCCAAGCCTTTACCACCACACCACAGCTCTTGTGGTTAATTACAATATATTTTATGAGACCAATAAAGTCATATTAAATTTCAGGTGAGTTTAAATAAACCTCCCTCTCTATGTTAAATTAATTACAAATTGTGTATTCGAAATGTAAAAAAAAGAGTTGGCAGGGGAGTTTATTTAAAGACAAAGATTTATTTAGAATAACTAGGAAGAGTTATCATCGTCTGAGGAATAAAATTAGTAAATTACTTGAGACTAGAAATAAAATTTTGACTTTATTTCTATTTAAAAAACAAACCAAGGACAATAAATAATTATACTGGCATCAGAAAGTCTTTACTTGCAATAAAGAGTTGTATGGTACAACCACACCATGCATTAAAGATTTCCAGATTGGCTGCTGCTCATACTGATCTGGCCATATCCAGAAGAAGAAAAAACTTAAAGAAAAGGTGTTCACCTGAGATAGCAGCCGTCAAGAACTGTTCGGGCACCGTTGGCAGCAGCGCAGGAACGTATCGATTTGTCGGCAAAATCAAAACAAGCCACGCAGTCGCGGCTTGACATGTACTTCCTGCACTGACCAAATACGTAAACTGGCTCTGAATTCCTCGTCTGCTCTGCGGTCGCAAAGTAGGTGTTATTGTTGGATAATTGTCGTCGGACGTTTCCAAAAGTCTCGTTAAGATTGCGGAAGAAATTCAGGCGGTTGGTGGCGTTGATTTGGCTGCAACTTTGGATTAATAAGTTTGTTTGTGGTTGTGATCTCACCGGATTTGTGAGAAATAACATGAACAGAAAGGCAACCACCACCATCTGCCACCTATAGCACCACCACATACTCATGGTTCTGCCGTTGTTTCTTGCTATACGGTGGATTAGAGACTTGAGAATGTCTGGCGACGACTTTGGTGGGTACCAATTATATAGAGAGAACTTGACCAAGCAAAGCTGTCTTTTTATTTAATTATAATAATAACAATAATAATAGGCCCTGGCCCAACATTATTGATGTTAATAATTTAAACAATATATAGCTCTTCGATATAAAAATACTGATCGTCTAAATGACCTCCTATATACCAAAACAATTTTACAAATTAACGTTTTAGGGGTTGTTTGATTTTTTATCCATTAAGTTCTGAATCTATTCAGTTGTCTTTAAACATTAATCTGTCTGAATAAAGTAAGATAAGTTGTTGTTTGATTTTTGTTCTGAATGAATGGTATAAACAACAAAAATTACCATTTTGACCTTATGTCTACAAGTTTTGAATGAAAATAAACTGTTTGATAAATATTTAAAATGACAAAAATTTATAATAATATGAATTATCTAAAGTACATAAATAATATGAATTGAACAAGTTCATAACACAATATATAGCTCTTCGATATAAAAATACTGATCGTCTAAATGACCTCCTATATACGAAAACAATTTTACAAATTAACGTTTTAGGGGTTGTTTGATTTTTTATCCATTAAGTTCTGAATCTATTCAGTTGTCTTTAAACATTAATATGTCTGAATAAAGTAAGATAAGTTGTTGTTTGATTTTTGTTCTGAATGAATGGTATAAACAACAAAAATTACCATTTTGACCTTATGTCTACAAGTTTTGAATGAAAATAAACTGTTTGATAAATATTTAAAATGACAAAAATTTATAATAATATGAATTATCTAAAGTACATAAATAATATGAATTGAACAAGTTCATAACACAATATATAACTCTTCGATATAAAAATACTGATCGTCTAAATGACCTCCTATATACGAAAACAATTTTACAAATTAACGTTTTAGGGGTTGTTTGATTTTTTATCCATTAAGTTCTGAATCTATTCAGTTGTCTTTAAACATTAATCTGTTTGAATAAAGTAAGATAAGTTGTTATTTGATTTTTGTTCTGAATGAATGGTATAAACAACAAAAATTACCATTTTGACCTTATGTCTACAAGTTTTGAATGAAAATAAACTGTTTGATAAATATTTAAAATGACAAAATTTTATAATAATATGAATTATCTAAAGTACATAAATAATATGAATTGAACGAGTTCATAACACAATATATAGCTCTTCGATATAAAAATACTGATCGTCTAAATGACCTCCTATATACGAAAACAATTTTACAAATTAACGTTTTAGGGGTTGTTTGATTTTTTATCCATTAAGTTCTGAATCTATTCAGTTGTCTTTAAACATTAATCTGTCTGAATAAAGTAAGATAAGTTGTTGTTTGATTTTTGTTCTGAATGAATGGTATAAACAACAAAAATTACCATTTTGACCTTATGTCTACAAGTTTTGAATGAAAATAAACTGTTTGATAAATATTTAAAATGACAAAAATTTATAATAATATGAATTATCTAAAGTACATAAATAATATGAATTGAACAAGTTCATAACACAATATATAGCTCTTCGATATAAAAATACTGATCGTCTAAATGACCTCCTATATACGAAAACAATTTTACAAATTAACGTTTTAGGGGTTGTTTGATTTTTTATCCATTAAGTTCTGAATCTATTCAGTTGTCTTTAAACATTAATCTGTCTGAATAAAGTAAGATAAGTTGTTATTTGATTTTTGTTCTGAATGAATGGTATAAACAACAAAAATTACCATTTTGACCTTATGTCTACAAGTTTTGAATGAAAATAAACTTTTTGATAAATATTTAAAATGACAAAAATTTATAATAATATGAATTATCTAAAGTACATAAATAATATGAATTGAACAAGTTCATAACACAATAAATAGCTCTTCGATATAAAAATACTGATCGTCTAAATGACCTCCTATATACGAAAACAATTTTACAAATTAACGTTTTAGGGGTTGTTTGATTTTTTATCCATTAAGTTCTGAATCTATTCAGTTGTCTTTAAACATTAATCTGTCTGAATAAAGTAAGATAAGTTGTTATTTGATTTTTGTTCTGAATGAATGGTATAAACAACAAAAATTACCATTTTGACCTTATGTCTACAAGTTTTGAATGAAAATAAACTGTTTGATAAATATTTAAAATGACAAAAATTTATAATAATATGAATTATCTAAAGTACATAAATAATATGAATTGAACAAGTTCATAACACAATATATAGCTCTTCGATATAAAAATACTGATCATCTAAATGACATCCTATATACGAAAACAATTTTACAAATTAACGTTTTAGGGGTTGTTTGATTTTTTATCCATTAAGTTCTGAATCTATTCAGTTGTCTTTAAACATTAATCTGTCTGAATAAAGTAAGATAACTTGTTATTTGATTTTTGTTCTGAATGAATGGTATAAACAACAAAAATTACCATTTTGACCTTATGTCTACAAGTTTTGAATGAAAATAAACTGTTTGATAAATATTTAAAATGACAAAAATTTATAATAATATGAATTATCTAAAGTACATAAATAATATGAATTGAACAAGTTCATAACACAATATATAGCTCTTCGATATAAAAATATTGATCGTCTAAATGACCTCCTATATACGAAAACAATTTTACAAATTAACGTTTTAGGGGTTGTTTGATTTTTTATCCATTAAGTTCTGAATCTATTCAGTTGTCTTTAAACATTAATCTGTCTGAATAAAGTAAGATAAATTGTTGTTTGATTTTTGTTCTGAATGAATGGTATAAACAACAAAAATTACCATTTTGACCTTATGTCTACAAGTTTTGAATGAAAATAAACTGTTTGATAAATATTTAAAATGACAAAAATTTATAATAATATGAATTATCTAAAGTACATAAATAATATGAATTGAACGAGTTCATAACACAATATATAGCTCTTCGATATAAAAATACTGATCGTCTAAATGACCTCCTATATACGAAAACAATTTTACAAATTAACGTTTTAGGGGTTGTTTGATTTTTTATCCATTAAGTTCTGAATCTATTCAGTTGTCTTTAAACATTAATCTGTTTGAATAAAGTAAGATAAATTGTTGTTTGATTTTTTGTTCTGAATGAATGGATTATCCGTCGGTAATGAAATTTTTTTTAAATAGTTATAAATTGCCAGTTTTTAACTTGTACAAAACCTGCCAATTTTTAATTAATACTAAGTTTTAAACTGTTCAAACCTTAATTTAATATCTACAAACAAATACATAACGTAGTACAAAAACGTAATCCTACAAAAACCTTAATTTAATATATGCTTCATCTCTCTCTATTCGCTCTTGCATCTGCCTCCTCTCTCTCTACCCTCTGTCTTAGCTCAATCAACTGAAATTCAACATTTGACAAACATATATAGAACAATGTTAGACAACATTTAACAAACATATGATTGACAATGTTAAACAGCATTTGACAAGCATACCTCCTCATCGTGACGGTCGCTCGTGCTGCCGCTCGAACTTGCACCTGAATCACCAGTCATGGCATAATAGGGATCCTGACTGGTCCCCCATCCAAAAATACGGCCTTTATGCCGTCCTCCGACACTGCGCTCCCACAACTCGGCGTCATTGGGAGGTATAGTGCCGGCAGGTAAGTCCGGGTACTCATCGTCCCTAATCCGATGGTAGTTATCCTACAGTTTACCAAATTAGACATTGTCAAGTCAACTAATCTATAGAAAATTCAGCAACATTTCAACTGTAATTTGAACATATATACCCATAACCTACTTTTATCAAAACAATCCTATCGTATGCCCAACAATGGCAGCCCAAACTAAGTTTGCTATAATTTATATCTATCTTATAAAACAAACAAAAATCTAGCCATGCATAATTGAACTTACCGCTATATGAGCCGCCTTTGGGTAAACGTAGATCGGAGGATCTGTGGGCGGATCAGTCGCACCCGGAACAAGCTTCCTGTTGGTGCAGTGTGTAGCCTCCCAAACCTCGTCGCTAGTAGGCTCACGACCCCATGCATCTCTCTACAATAGACAACTTAAATTGTTAGTTGGTAATAAAATCATGTATATATATATATATTCATCAATTATTTACATTTAGTCTAGTGGATGATAAATTACCATGCGGTCCCGATGCATAGCGGTACTAATAGATCCGGTACAGTGTCTGGATGTCATTCCCTCATACTCGGTGGCCCGATTGGCCGTATTGGCCGCAGATATACACCGAAACGCATAGGTGTTCCATACATGTTAAAAAGAAAACATAAATCAATATAAATCCTAGTATAATGAGATACAAGTATTCAAAACAAAACAAACATGCTCAATCATTTGGACCCAAAACTCACTCCGGATCCACTCTGGAGGGTGTGCGGCAATAATCGTGTAGTCATGTCCGTCGAACTGGACATCATCAACGGCTCAAGCCCTGCCCTGGGTGAATAGACGGGCATCTCTCATCATGTCCGCGTACCTATTATTTAGGATACGCCGGAATGCAGCTACTACGTCGGCGTCCATCTCAGTAGGCCAACTATAATATAACTGCAACCACATTGTTTAGATTAAGTAAAAATAAATCCACTCAATTAGTTAAATAGAGTAAAATATATACCCGTAAACGATCCAGCATCCGTGGATAGTGCTCACAGGGACATCGCTAAAATGAGCCCACAGACCATCGAACATGGACTTAAAGACGGCAACGACCCTCCGGACTGCCGACTTGTCACTAAACCTTCATAATTGCAAAATATGCAACATAAAAAACATTAGGATCGGTTTATTATGTACTAGAATAAATAATATATCACATCTACTTACCCACCCGCTTCGAACAACAAAAGTGGCGGTCGCTGACTCGGATGGGGCGCCTGTGATGCAACGTTCGGGCCTCTAACACTCGAGCCCGCTGCTAGTCCGTCATCAGACTGGATCTGATCTAGTCCATCCTCGATGGACTCATCGGCGTGGGGGTCACCACGCTCGGCGGAGCTGCTACTACCCCTACCCCTAATAGCCCTACTACCCTTACTACCCCTAGAAAGGTGTCCCGACATCTAAAAATAGAGAATGGTTAACACAAAATGATATAAGTGTACATAAATCATAAGACCCAAAAATATGAGTGTACAAACATATAATAAGGATATAATTATTATGAATAATGTCTACATAAGAAAGGCACACTAGTTCTCAAACGAGTGATCAGATAACATAAGTTCGTCTTCGTTATGTTCATCAACGTCCATGTCTTCAAATTCTTCTTCCTCGTCGCTAGCTTCGTGATCTGATGCATCTTCCTCGCTAGCTTCGTCATTTGTGGCGACTACGTTGAGCTCCCCAGTGACAAGAGGGACGAAATCGAGGTCCTCATTTACCCAATTGTTTGTATTATGAGTTACTCGTTCGTTGATTTGAAAGAACGGTTCTCCATCCACGTTATCATCATCTAACACATCGATAGCCCTTTCTGAAACTTCATATATTCCATGGGCTTTGGTCTTCACAACTGCCCACCAGTCCTTTAAATCCTTACTTCCTGAAGGATAGGGTGTGTAATACACTTGTTCCGCTTGTGAGGCTAGGACATAATAGTCCTCACCTCTGAGTCTGGACTTGTATTTGATATCAACCAACCCTTGTGTAGGGTCGACTCTAACTCCCTCTGACTATCAAACCATGTACACTTGAACAAAACTACAACACAATAGCCCACACCATAATACTCCACCTCTAACACGTCGTCCAACAATCCCTAATAGTCAAACTCGGAGTCGTCATAACAAGATCCTCTCACACATACGCCACTATTATGTGTGACACGCCCAACAACATTTGTTACCGTATGAAACTTGTAACCATTGACAAAATATCCCTTATGCGACCAAGCATATCGGCCCGGTCCACGTGCTAGGGATTTCAAATGATCGGAGAAATCGGCTGATCCGAGCATGACCTATAAAATCACAAATAAGAAATAAATTACATATGTGTAACATTACATACGTAAATTTCATATTTTTGTACTCACGTGTTGTTCGAACCAAGTAGAAAAAACTTTCATCCTGAGCTTTATCTCATGCAATTGCATCAAGATGAGGTTCTCTTTCTCTTCTTCCCCCCACCCTTCTCGAATAATCTACAAGATGGAATCTTGAATATGCTCAAGCGATCGTCTATTCCTGAAGAACTAGGAATATCTGGGGCAAAGTTTCTTGACTCGCGATTATGTCGAGTTTCTATCCGTGGATCAAAATACAGGGAGCAATAGGTGGAGAGTTCATTTACTAGATAAGACTCAACAATAGACCCCTCCACCCTTGCTTTGTTTCTAACAGTCCTCTTCAACGACCCAAGTTTCCTAAACAACGATTGAAATACGTGTTAGAAAATAAATGGGTGAGTATTTGAATGAAAAGTATTTGAATGGAAAAGTTCATTTACCTCTCATAAAGATACATCCACCTATATTGGACCGAACCACCATTTATGGTTTCTCGTGTCAAATGTATCACTAAGTGTTCCATAGAATCAAATAATTTGGACGGGAAGACTTTTTCCAACTTACAAATTGTTTGAACGATATTTTTTTGCAATGGAATCAACTCTTCTAAGTGTAACACCCTTGAGAATATTAAACGAAAGAATGTGCATAACTTCGTTATCGCATCCCATATGGGAGTCGGTATCATCCCTCGTAACGCAATATGAAGCAATCGTTACATAAACACATGACAATCATGACTCTTGAAGCTATAAAAGTTGTAGTCTGCCATGTTTACATAGCCCCCAATATTCGAAGCATACCCGTCCGGAAACTTTAGTCTATTTAACCATTCACATACTTGTTTTACTTGTTGTTTCGTCAAAGTGTACGACGACTTCGACTTAACTACTTTACTGCCTGATGTGGCAATGTGCAATTGCGATCGGTTGCCATAAATCTCTACATCCCTCCTTGTTGTTATATTGTCTTTCGTTTTTGATGTGTCCATGACAATGTTAAAGAGATTCTCAAAGACGCTCTTCTCAATGTGCATGACATCCAGGTTGTGTCAGATTAACAACGTCTTCCAATATGGCAGCTCCCAAAAGATGCTTCTCTTCACCCAATTATGAGTGATTCCGAAACCGGTAATTTTTCTATTGGTCGATCGAAACGGGGAGCCATCGTAAACAGTTGGAAGATGACGGACCTGCTCCCATATTTCTTCACCGGTTAACTCGGGTGGTGGAGCGACTAACACCCTAGATCCGTCCATAAACCCTATTTGATCACGTCGGAAGGGGTGTGCACTAGGTAACAATCTCCGATGACAGTCAAACGAACAAGATTTACCTCCATTTTTTAACTGAAACGAATCGACTGTACCCATGCAGTACGGGCAGGCGAGCTTGTCATGCGTGCTCCAAACCGACAACATTGCGTAGGCAGGGAAGTCGCTGATGGTCCATAGAAGTATAACCCTCATCTCAAAATTATTCTTACGATAAACATCATACGTAAGAGCGCCCACTGTATACAACATCTTGAGATCATCTATTAGCGGCCTAAGAAAGACATCCAAATTCTGACTGGGCTCTTTCTACCTGGAATGACCAATGCAAGTTTCACATATGAATCTTTCAAACTCAACCAAGGAGGTAAATTGTAGATGGTAAAAAACACTGGCCAAAGTGAATACGGATTCGAATTTGAATTATTCGGGTTGAAACCGTTGGTGCATAAGCCAAGACGTACATTCCGGACCTCAGAAGCGAAGTCAGGATGTACCATGTCGAAATGCTTCCAAGCCGCACCATCACTTGGATGTACCATCACACCCGATTATGTCTGATGATCCTTATGCCAAGTCATCTCTTTAGACGTCTTCTTTGACATATAAAATCTTTAAAGTCTAGAAACAATTGGCAAGTACGTCATCACCAAGTTAGGGACCTTGCTTCGACCACTTGTCTTGAAACGATATTCATTGCACACTCGGCAGTGGGTCAACTCAGAATCATCCTTATAAAATAACATGCAATGGATTTTTCAAGTTTCGATCTTTTGTTTTGGCAGAGCAAGCTTTTTCAAACTCTTCTTCATCTCATAGAAGTTACCGGGTAGTTTATAAGTCATCTCGGGTACATTACATTCTGCCTTCCAATTCAACAATCTCGTCGCAACTCCTAATTTCGAGTAATTTGGACACCCGTCCCATAATGGCTCGTCAGCAGTTTGTAACATGTCATAAAATCCTTGGCCAGAAGGACTAGGGGTTTCTTCTTCCCATGTCATGCCATCATGTATCATGTGATCGTTCACCATTTCAACATACCCTTCATTATGATCTACTATCGGAGTATAAGATTGACCCACGTCTTGATGCCCTTCATTATGGTAATAAGTTTCACCATGTGCCTACCATGTGGTATAATCAGGCATGAAACCGTGCTTCATCAAATGCAGCCTCACGTCAGTCCTTTCTCTATAGCGTAAGTTTTGACACTTCTTACAAGGGCATCTAATACGAAGCACTATCCCGTCACGTGTAGGTTTCCTTTCAACAGTCCCTTCATCGGCATAGGCATAGTCCAAAAAACTGTCCATTGCAACAATATAGTCGACGCTAAGAAACCCCCGGCTGTCGTTCTTTCTGTGCATCCATCCTTTATCTGTCGACATATTCAACCACTACAACAAAGAAAGAAGTAGTTAATCGACATAATCAAGATAGAGGTGGTGTAATGGTTTGACTATTGAAAAGTCACACCGTAGGTTTAGATGAGCTTTGGATGACTTTAAAACCCTACGTGTAATGATTTGACTATTTAAAAGTCAAACCGTAGGTGTCAACGAAGTTATAAGTCTATTGAACACTACATGTAATGGTTTGCCTTCTTGAATGTCAAACCATAGGTGTAGAGGAGTTTTGGATGACTCTAAAACTCTAAGTGTAATGGTTTGACTATTAGAAAGTCAAAACCGTAGGTTACAATCAATGAAAGGTGTTTTGGAAAGTTTAAAACCCTACATGTAATGGTTTGCCTATTTAAAAGTCAAACAATAGATGTCAACGAAGTTAGAAGTCTATTGAACATTACATATAATGGTTTGCCTTCTTGAATGTCAAACCATAGGTGTAGAGGAGTTTGAATGACTCTAAAACTCTAAGTGTAATGGTTTGACTATTGGAAAGTCAAAACCGTAGGTTACAATCAACGAAAGGTGTTTTGGAAAGTTTAAAACCCTACGTGTAATGGTTGGACTATTTAAAAGTCAAACCGTAGGTGTCAACGAAGTTAGAAGTCTATTGAACACTACATGTAATGGTTTGCCTTCTTGAAAGTCAAACCATAGGTGTAGAGGAGTTTTGGATGACTCTAAAACTCTAAGTGTAATGGTTTGACTATTGGAAAGTCAAACATATGTTTTTTAAAATTTCGGCAGCATAACGGCTATAAAATGAATATTTTCGTATATCAACCTAATGTTTGCCCAACAATTGGCAACCCAACTAAAACAAATAAATAAAATCAAGTATAATCAAATCCTAAATCATACCAAATGTTTCCATTTATCAACATAATGTTTGTCCAATAATTGACAACCCAACTAATTAATATCATAAGTTTATCAAACCAAATCATACCAAAACATTTTCACAAAAACCAAATCATAAGCTAAACTCATACAAAAACATTATCACAAGTTTATCAAACCAAAAATGGCGTTTTAATAAGCTAAAAGAACTCATATCAATTTGAATATAAAATATCCTCATATCAATTTCAATTGTTAATGGCCAAATGATTGTCGCCAAGCCATATCAACTTGCCTACCTTATAGCTCATACCTCATAACAGTTACACCTAAACTAAAACAAGTGTCAGTACTTTAAATAAATGATAAGTTACTCAATAAAACCCAAGTGACCATCATATAAAACCCATTTTATTTTGTACTGACACATATACAAACAAATTATTAACAAATTATTAATTGGATTAACACACACAGAGATTAATCATATTAACAAACACACATACACACACAAAGATTATTAACAAACATACACACACAAATATTTATACACACAGAGATTATTAATCATATTAACATACACACAGTTCATGGCTCAAATCAATATGCATTTAAGGGCTCAAATCAATACCTGAACAAGTGGAGGTGGTCTCGCCGGTGGCTATGAGACGAGGGTTGTGAGAGGGACTGTGGTCGTCGCCGGTGGTCGGCTATGAGACGGCCGTGGTCGTCACTAGTGGTCAATCGAGAGGGAGAGATGGAGGGAGCCTGAGAGATCGAGAGGGAGAGATGGAGAGATCGAGAGGGAGAGGGCGTGGAGAGATCGAGAGGGAGAGGCCGGTGGTCGTCGTCGGTGGTCGATTGAGAGGGAGAGATGGAGAGATGGAGAGATTGAGAGGTAGAGACGGAGAGATCGAGAGACGGAGAGATCGAGAGATTGAGAGATGGAGGGAGTCGATTAGGGCTATATGCTCGCTTATTTTTTTTAGAAATTTCGGAAATTCACCGATGGATTTCCGACGGAATTTCCGTCCGTGATTACTGACGAATTTTATTTTTTATTAAATAAATTACTTTTAAATTAATAAATTATTAAATAAATTCTCATATATTATTTAATATTAAAATTATTAAATAAATTATTAATTAATTTATCAAATTGTATTTAAAATTATTAATTAATTTATCAAATTATATTTAAATTGACTAAAATACCCCTGAAGTAACTGGACTTAACGGAAACAATTAACGGTCGTTATCTTTTCCCATTAATTCCAGTTAGATCAGGGACCAAACGTGTTATACACATACATACATACATACATACATATATACATACATACATATATATACACCTAAAGTAACTAGACTTAACAGAAACAGTTAACGGTTGTTATCTTTTCCCGTTAATTCCAGTTAGATCAGGGACCAAACGTTTTATACACACATACATACATCTATACACATACATTCATATATACATATATACATACATACAAATATATATACCCCTGAACTAACTAGACTTAACGAAAACAGTTAACGACCGTTATCTTTTCCCGTTAACGGAAACATGTACATGACATTCAGACATTTATATGCATACGACATATACATATACATACAAGCAATAAATATGTATATAATACACCTATAGACATACATACATACATATGCGACATATATATGACATATACATACTATACACATATATATATACATACATCTATATACACACATACATATATAGACATGATATAGACATATGTGCTATATACATACAAGCAATACATATGTATACAATACATCTATAGACATACATACACACATACATAAATATGCATGATATAAACGTATATGCGCTATATACATACAAGCAATACATATGTATACAATACATCTACAGACATACATACACATATACATACAATCAATACATATGTATATAATACATATATAGACATACATACATACATACATACATATATAGACACATACATAGACATATATACATACATACATACATACACACATGATATAGACATGATCTGTAGACATACATACTACATATCATATACATATATACATATATACATACATACATGATCACATACGTACATACATACATACATGATCACATACATACATACATACATATTACATACATGATCACATATGTACATACATACATACATACATGATCACATACGTACGTACATTCATACATACATACATATTACATACATATATACATACATACTATGCATATATACATACATACATGATCACATACATACACGTTATTATCGACGGATTACCGACGGAATTCTTAATGCCGTCGGTAATCCGTCGGTAATTTCCAACGGATCACCGATGGACATCAGAAAAAAAAAAAATATTTATTAAATTATTAAATTTACCGATGGATTTCCGACGTATTTAAATATTTAAAAAAACAAAAATAAAATAATTTTATATCCGTCGGAAATATATATTTATCGACGGATCGGACCGACAGATGGTTTATCCGTCGCAAATATTATTTATCCGTCGGTGTTCCGTCGGTAATTACCGTGGATAACGTCCGTCGGAAATTGTTGGTCGGTGATAAGCACATTTCTAGTAGTGAAAGTTGAGTGTTTATAATGAATTTGGTGGAAATCACGTAGGTGTGGGAATGTGTCCCACATAGGAAGGAGGACTAAACATTTTGTGGTTTATAACCATGAATGTGGGAGGGGCTTACAAGCTCCTTTGATTGGTTTTACTCCAACTCCTACCCGCGCACAGGGGGGGAGGGTGCCGATTGAGAATTTTGTAGGCTAAATCGGCAAACTTGTGCATGGGCGCACCGAGCACTGGAATGTTTTCGAAACAGTGACACACGCAGGTGAACCCGCGCGGCCAACCACGCAGAGCTCTGTTTCAGTTTTTTCCGTAACTCCCGAATCAATATATTTTTTAATACGAAAATTAATTATTGTATTAATCATTTCGGTTTTAGGATTAATTCTTTAATTATTGGGTTTAATTATATATTAATTTTGTCGGTTTTATTTTCAATATAAAAGGGGAGTTCGGTTGTCATTCCAAACACACCAAATACCAAACGAAAAACACACACACGACTCTCTGATATCTCTACGACATACGTTCATTTCCGACGACTTTTCTGGCAAGTGGTCATCTCCGACAGTATTTCTGCTTTTGCTGTTATACTTTGGGAACATACGGTAAATCATATATATGTTTTGACGATATGGTTAGTTAATGGTAAATCATCAAATTAGTCATTTTTGCCTCAAAATTTTACCAAATAGCCATATTTTTACAAATTATTACGAAATAGCCTATAAATCCAAATATTGGGTTATTAAATTTGCGGATTTACTTCTTCAAACATTTTTGGTCAGATCATAGGTCATACCTCAGGTGAAAAGCAAAAGATTTGCTTTTCGGGCCATATTTTGCGGAGATTTGCATTGCCAATTTGCTAATTTAACGGCTATTTCGTGATATTGTTAAAAAAAGGGTTTTTATTGAATTCTTTAGGCAAAATTGGTTAGTTTGATGATTTTTTGTTAGTTAAATTTAAATAAAAGTTGTAGATAAAGCAACAATAAAGAGAAATATTTCTTAGAAAATTGTGTTATTTAAGTGGCCTAGACTATTTATATAATAATTATGTTAATATCATATGTGATAAACGTTTCATTTAAGTCCCTCAATTATAATTTAATAACATGCAGAGCTATACTTGTACTTGGTAGTTTAAGTGCTTATTACTTCTCCCTCTTCCGTGTACCTTCAAAAGTGATCACCAAACTTGAAAAGATCAGGCCGACATTTTTTTGGGGTGGCACTAACACTTAGAAAAAGGTGCAGTGGATAGCATGGTCCAATGTATGTGCCAAAAAGGATCACGAGGTTTAGGGATTGGGAGCTTAAAAGCGAGCAATCTCGGACTAATAGTGAGATGGTGGGGGAGTTTACTCACAAAAAAAATGTGAATTGGCTGCAAGTGATTACCGCCATTCACGGTCTTGAAGCGGGATTCGCAAATGCTGATTTTTTAGTGTCTACCAAATGCTAAAGAATCTCTCTGCTCAGCATGTGAAAAAGGAAAACAAACAAAAGCTAGTTTCAAGTCGAAACAAGTTTCCTCAGTAACAAGTCCTCTTCAGCTCTTGCATATGGATCTATTTGGCCTTGTCAATATCCAATCAATAGCTGGAAAGAAATATACGCTTGTCATTGTAGATGAATATTCTCGCTACACCTGGGTTATTTTTCTTCGCTGTAAGAATGATACTCCAGAAGAACTAATATCTTTTGTCAAAAAGATGGAAGTGCTGAATAATCTTACTGTTCGATCAATAAGAAGTGATCATGGAACTGAATTCAAAAATAGTTCCCTGAACAATTTCTTTGAGAACAAGGGAATCTCTCACAACTTCTCCTCAGTAAGAACACCTCAGCAAAATGGAGTCGCTGAAAGAAGAAACAGAACGATCATAGAAGCTGCTAGATCAATGCTCAGCGATTCTCACCTCCCTACTCAATTTTGGGCAGAAGCTGTAAACACTGCATGTTTTACTCAAAACAGATCGCTGATAATAAAGCGATTTGGGAAGACAGCTTATGAACTCTTTCTTGGAAGGAAGCCTTCTATCAGCTTTCTTCATATCTTTGGTTGTCAGTGCTTTATCTTAAACAACAAAGATCAACTTGGAAAGTTCGACCCAAAAGTCGATGATGGAATATTTTTAGGATATTCCTCCATCTCCAAAGCCTACAGAGTTTTCAACAAAAGAAGACAAACCGTAGAAGAAACCATTCATGTCACGTTTGATGAAACGCGCTCAGCGAACTCTAAACAATCGCTGACAATGAAGAACTGAATACTTGGATGATCTCTCACTATAGAGAAACTGAACCTTTCTCAAACCATCAGCACACTGAAACTCCAATTGCTGATGAAGAACCAAGTATCATACCTCCCACCGCTGAATCCACCTCATGGGTTTCAGCTGAACCTCTAAACACATTACCACCCATACTCAAGCAGCTGAAGGTTCACTAGAGAGGTTTCCAGATGAAGGCAGATTTGAGTCTCTTACCGCTGAAGTTCAGGGTCTCTCTTCAAAGGTTGACCTCTGCACGTCCCTTCTTCAGCAAATTCTACAGAAAGTGAATGCACCAGCTCCAGCGCTGCCTCCCTCCTTCACTGAAGATGATCGTACCAACCTCAACATCGCTGTGGAATTCATTCATGATGCCACATGCGACATCCCTGCGGTTGAAGACCGGATTAAGCGTCTGGAGGCTGACGTTCAAGTGCTAAAAGCTTCAACAGCTACTCCAGCAGCTGAACAATCCCCTACCGCTGATAATGACAAAGTGGGGGAGAAAACTGAAGAAACTTCTATTGCTGCTGCTGGGGAAGCTAAGACTCCAAAGGAACCTCCCTCTCAATCTGAGGGGGAGAAGGCAAAAGAATCCTCATCAATTCACTCCATTCTCTTTGAAGAGGATGAGGAAGAAGACGATGAAGAGGAAGATGATCTAGATCTTGATGATCAAGAAAAGGATCAGCCCTCCGATGACGACGACGACGATGAAGACCAATCTATGTGGTTCTCTAAGCCGAACGTCGTATCAGGGACAACTTCGCAAGAGGTTGTCAAAACAGGGGTGAGAGGTGATACATCTTCAAGTGTTCCTTCGCAAAGCAAAGACAAGCAACCGATCGCTGAAGAATGCTTGAGGACTGGATCACAATCTGAGGGGGAGCATCCTTCTCAGGTATGTCTTTCAATTGTACCACTCTTCTACTCTTTCCAAACCCCTATTCCTTTCTAGCCTTTATCTCTCTCGTTCTAAAAATACACTTATCCCTTCTTTCCTTCTTTTTCTAACCAGACAGTTCTCACCCCTGCTTAAGGGTTCTGAACTACAAATAATTCCAGCTGCTATCGCTGAAGAAATAATCCCAATCTCTATCGCTGAGATTGATGAAGAAGAAGAAGAAGATTCCCTGGTCCATCCAGGAAGGCCCTCTCGACCATCTCATTGGTCAGAGGAAGTGGTAAAGAAAAGAGTTGAAATGATCGCTCAACTAGAAAGTCAACGGCTGAAAATCCCTCTTCAAACATCCACAGAGCTCGACTTCCTCACTGACGCTGAAAGAGAAGAATCTGCCAAAGCTGAGAAGTTGATCGTTGAATGCAAACCAGATGCCCAACTCGCTTTAAAGATTCAATCCTCTCAAGTTAAGGACAAAAAGCTGAAAAGCAAACCTGTGGAAGTTCAAGCAGCACTACTGAAAGAAATTGAAGAGGAACGCTTCAAAGAACAAGAGATCAACGATAAGTCTATCGAATGGTGCAAACAAAAGATGGATTATCGTTCTGATCTTCTTCCAATATCAGCCGTGACTATCTCTGGTCGCAAGAAGAAAGATCAACTCTCAGTGACCATGGAGATTACCAGAGAGGATGGAACCCAAAAAGCAATGTACGTATCAAAACTTGAGAGCTTCGGATTTACGGAATGGTTAGAGTTCTGGGATGCGCTGAAGAAATCCAAATCTACATACAGAGGCTACGTTGAAGGACTTCTTGAAGCCCTCATAAATAGAGTCGTTTCTGTACTAAAGCTGCCATCTCCTCTTCCTCCCAAATCTTTGAAACTCAAGAGAAAAATTGGGTCCTCCTCCTCTGAAGATGTCGCCATCATCAGGAATGAAACTTCTATCAAATTTTCAAGAGATGCACTGTTTGGTCCTCCTCCTGATCTTTCAGTTCTGGACTTATCTCTGCCTCCTGGTGGTCCTTTCCAAGCTGGTCAAGTAATCAACAATCCTTATGGAATATTCTTCAGAGATGATGATGAGGAACTCAGATTTCAAAGAATCTCTGAGATTCCTATCTGTCCTATGAATCATCTCAAGGATCTCTTATGCTTATGGTGTGACTTCTTCCCTGCTGCTGAAGAAATTAAAGAAATTATCAGTCAAGAATCTTTGGAACGAAGACAGAAAGGAGAAGAAATACCTGAGTATATGATCAATCCTCCTAAATCTTCTTTTAATAGCTGATAGATTAGTTTTCTTCTCTGTAATCTGTTAGTTATACTTACAGTAGTTAGTTACTCACTTGTAATGTTTTTCATATCTTGTAATTCCATCCCTGAATTAAATGAAAATAGCAGTGATGTACTTAACCCTATCAGTACTGTAAAAGATCCCTCAAAATAGTAATTGGGACATGCATTCTATGAGTCCTTTTTATTCCTATATTTTGAATCAAAGTAATTTTCTTTTGTTACTTTGTCATTATCAAATAGGGGGAGATTGTTGATCCAAACTCTCTCAGTGATTTGATAACGACCCTCTTTTATACTTAGTGAAAATTGCGTTATTATATGTATTAGTGTTTCATCATCAGCGATCAGACTGAGTCTGTTCAGTTATCGCTGATGACCTTTCTGTAAACATTAATATGTATGTGTTTCACTTTCAGCGATCAAACTGAGTCTGTTCAGTCATCACTGATCGTTTCCTATGTAACACAGTTAACGTAATCCCTGAAGACAAGTCTCGCGTCAACATAGTTCATAGCTGAATCGAAGACGAAGCCACTGAACAATAGATAAGTCTACTAGTGACCTGATGCAGATATCAGCGAAGATCAGACATCTACTTACGCGAAGAAGCCTGAGGAAAAGCTTCAGCGATAGCTGAACTTCTTTATCTCTAGAAGAAGAGATACCCAGCGATCAACGATCACAAAGCTTATGCCTCAAGTTTTCTTTTGTCTTACCTTGCACAACCAGTACGATGTGTCAGAACGGACACGTCTCTGCCACAAATCGTACACCAACTCTGTCAACTACACTGTTCATAAAGCGGCCAAAAGCATGTCTCCAAAAGTGAGACTACCAAAGCCAATCTATGAATGCCACGTGTAAAGTACCCTGCCATGCATTTAATGCATAGGGTATAAATAGGAAGCTCACCCCTTCATCTGAAGGTGTGCTCAATCCTTGAACTCCAAAATAAAAACCCTTGTTTTCTATCTCTCTAAAAATCCCCCATTCTCTGAATTTCTTGTGCAACCATCTTAGTGTTTCTTAAGTTTGTTTAGATTGAGTCTGTCTTAATCTTATTCCGCAACAAACTTGTAAATTGTATTTTGATTTATCAATAAACAATTTATTAAACTTTAATTTCTGTGTTTGTATTCAACCCCCCCCCCCCCTTCTACAAACTTGTTAAGCACCTTCGGGACCAACATAATCTGAGTACCATAAATGAGTATATAAATCTCACTTTGAAAAGTACAAGAAATTATCTAAAGTCCATAAACTCCTTATTGACCCTAAAACCAATCATCTTGAAAAGGTACAAGCAAATACCTTCATGCTTTGACACGACATATAGATCCTAACTTTCATAGGAATACCTTTATTAGAAACCCCCCAAATAACTGTGGGATGTCCCGAAAGGGAGAATCGGGTGTATTCATGAATATGTACTTCCCGAACTAATCGTACAGTGGAATGAAACCCACTTACTTGATTACAAAAAGTTAACTGATTTCAACAAAGAAATGCTATATCCAAAACGCGTCTCAATCTCTGTGGCAAGGAACTCACAGAAGATGACATGATTCTTAACATTATTTCCACCTTTCATATATCAAAAATATTAATGAACTAATATAAGTTGGAAAGTAACCTTTAGACAAACTCATCAACATACTGCAAGTGGTTGAGAGACATAACAAGGTTCTTTCGAATAACAACACCACATATGTCGAGACAAAGAAAATTCTCGAGATCAATAATGAAAGCATTAAAGGTGGAAACAACTCCAAAGAACAGAGAGTTAAAAACAGTTTCACACATGTGACATTTATCCACTATGTGGACGAAACCCTAGAACGGGGTCAGGGTCTTGGTAAGAGTCGGGAATGATTTTTCAACATCTGAAGTAGAGATACAACTACTGCCCCATGTGATAATGGACAATCAAATAAGAAATGCACTAAAGAGTTCTCTTGTAAAAAAGGAAAAACGTTGAAAATAAACTATAACATATTAATTTAATATTTATTTGAAATTAATTTTAAGTATCAAAATTAATTTCTTTGCTAAAGTAAAATCGAATATGTAACCATTATAGATGTAAAGAAAAACATCTAAATAAATAACAAAACTATTAATATTATCCGTTCCATGTAGGAATGTATCGAGGAGAACTTGAGTTTTTGTAGAATATTCCACACAATCTAAAACGATAGACAAATACATATTACTTAGACGATGGACTGTCACTTTCTTGTTGGTACAAGATTAATAGAAACCTTGTAAAGATATTCGTATCAAATGGAAATGGAAATGGAAATGATCATATATACATAAGTTCTAATGAATATGAAAGTAAACATATCATGGAAACTAATGTGTCAAACTAATAGATTATTGGGTCATCGAAACATATTTTGTCACCAATAAAGAACTTTGGGGGAAATAACACATATATGTTTCGACATAACCATGTGGGACACCATGGTTATGACATAGTGATCCGTGTATTGCAAAATACACATAGACACATTCTCTTTCGAGTGAAAGGCGGAATGAGGCAAATTGCAACTGTTGACTTCTGCAGCATAAGAAACAACATTGCCATCATAATATGCCCTCTCGAATACCTAAAAATTTTGTATATACCCTACTCCTTAGCCAAGACAGGAATGAGATCATCCTAAAACTAATGACATAATACAAAAATATTCCATTGTTACAACGAATACAAGGTGATATTTATGGACATAAACATCTAGAATGCGGGCCATTAAAGTACTTTATGGTTCTGGTTTCGACACGATGAACGCATGTCGTATTATTGTCCACATGAATACTGCACTCCTAGCACTAGCTATACGTTTAAGGGCTCACCACTCTGATTATCTCATCAAGTCTACATGACTTGGAATGCTGGAGAATTTTTTTTTTTTTTTTGGAGAGGGTATCCCAGACCACATTGGGCCCAGACTAATCCCTGGCAATATGGGCCGAAGCCCGACTGCTAAAGCATGAAGCCCGGGGTCGAAGCCCCCGTACCTCCAGGATGCGTCCCCCAGGGTTCGAACATGAGACCGCTACTAGCTAGTCCACATGCCTTACCACTAGGCTAACACCCTTTTGGTAATGCTGGAGAATTTACATCATAAGGATTTGATGTTAATTGCATATGTATGAGGATCAATGTAGAGTTTCCTATACCCCATGTGTATATATAAAATGGTCTCATAGAAGTTGTTATCAAAAGAATATGATGACATCTATGGTATTAGTAATGCACACCAATTTACCCATATCTACCTGGGGTTATGCAATTATTATATGCAGTTTTTTTCTTTTCGTTTTTAGACCCACTGCTTGCTAACCAACCTCATGCGTACCAGTTGGTAACTGGATATAAGCCTGATAGTTTACATTTACACATGTTTGGTTCTGTAGTATATGTGCCAATTGCGCCCCCACAGCGCATTGAAATGGGTCCGTAAAGATGATTTGGTATATGTTGGACATGAATCCCCAACAATTATCCGCTAATTAGAATATTTGACTAGTGATCTCTTTACCGCTAGATTTGCGGGTTGTCACTTTCATGAGACAGTCTTCCCGTCGTTAGGGGGAGATAGGAAAAAGGATTTTTCCATGGAAACGACATGAAGTGTCATTGAATATTCCCACTCTGTCTCATTTTGATCCCCAAAACTTCACAACATAATGTTGAAGTCAAACAAATCAGACTCGATACCTGATACGTTTAATGTTATTCCAAAAGTGACAAGATCACATATACGAGCTGCAAATATACTCACAAAGTTAAAAAGTCCCCAATAGGGGCACAACGCCATTGGAAAGTGCGTTGCAATCACACATAGTGGAGGTGTGGTTGAGGTCGTAGCTACCAATTGGAAGTGGTGGAAGTTACTTGGTTCGATAGATACTATTCTAAAGGAAGAGAATAGTTAGGCACATCCATTTATCATCAATACACAAAACTCTCATGAGATTGTCTCTAATTATAATTATGTCCATGAATCATCACTGGAGGATGCTCCGAAGTTAATATGATTCTAGAGATGAAAGAAAATCTCAAAATGAACTATGAGAGTACATATGAGTCGATGGACAGTTCATATATACTCATTGATGACTTATTCATATATACTATTGCTCATAAGATGATAGAGCACAAAGACATCGAACCACGCTCAGTTGAATAATATCAACAAAGAGCATATTGACCTAAATAAACAATCCAGATTGAATTATGTTCTTTGACAAAGGATCGGGTATTTGGTCTGGTAGTGCTAACCCACCAAGTAAAGCCCGTAGGACATAAATAAGTCTTTGTCATACAGCGTAATGAGAATAATGAAGTTCTAATGTTTAAGGCTCTCCTTTGGCGCAAGGTTTCTCATAACGCCCTGGATTGACCATGATGAGACTTACTCTCTCATGATGGATGTTATAACATCCGAATAATTTATTAGTCTAGTAGTTTTCGAAGGACTGGAAATGCAACTCATGGATGTGGTTATTGCATGTCTCTATGGGGATCTAGATTCAGAGATCTATAAAAGCATTTGATGATATTACATTATCAAAATCAAGTAACTCTAAACCACTAAATGCTCTTGCAATAAAAGTAAAACGCTCATTTTATATAGTGAAGCAATCTATATGAATGTTCTATAACCACCTAAGTAGATACTTGATTGGGAAAGTATATAATAACGATGAATTGTGCCCTTGCGTATTTATTTAGGAAAACAAGTTCTAAATTTTCAGTGTAGCTCTATATGTCGATGTTATGAACATAATAGACACTCTTGATGAAATAAGAGAAACAACAAGCTACTTGAAATCTGAAATTGAGATGAAAGATCTTGGGAAAACTTGGTTTTGTCTAGCTATTTGAGCTAGAACATCAAGTTTGTGAAATATTAATTCACCGATCGCATATGTCCAGAAAATAATCAGGCAATTTAATATGGACAAAGCGCATCCGGTTAGCACTCCCATGATCGGTCGAAGTGTCGGATATAAGGAAAGATCCATTTCGTCTAAAAGGACGATGACAAAAAATGTTGGGAGTTGGAATTCCCTATCTAAGTACAATATGCGCATTATTGTACTTAGCACAATACTCTTTACAGTATATTGTATTTCTTAGTGAATTTGTTAGCAAGATTTAGCTCAGCGCCAACGCAACGTCATTGGAATGATATCAAATGAATCTTTTGAAACCATTGACATATATTTATACTTTCCCTATAAAAAGAAAAAGGGGATTGATAATGAAACTTCAATACCTACTTAGAATATAAGCAGCAAAAATACTAGCTCTTATAGAAAAACACCAAACAATGTCTTGGTATGTCTTTGCTGATATTAGGTATCTGTATGACCTATACAAAGGTTGTTCCCAAACTGGATAAAGAATTATCACAGGGAACACGCCGATTGCTTGGAAGTGAATTAAGCAATCCTTTGTAACTACCCCTTGAACTAATCCAAGAATATTACTCCCCATGATAATTAAATAATGTATATGATTAAGGATTATCATTGCATATATTAGAGGAGCTAGTAATTATGGATTCAACCAGTATCCTACTTGCATATATGGAAATGATGCATCATGTATCGAAGAAATGAACATAAGATACATCAAATATTCTACTTAAGTCTTATACAATGAGCAATAAGAAAACTCTCATCGAGATTCAATTGAATCAAGTAAGATGTCAGGAGAACATGACACACTTTACCAAATCATTACCTAAAACCATATATTGGGGAAAATGTAGAAAGCAAGTACAAATGTTTTCCAAACTCCCTTGATTAATGCACGAATCAGGGGGAGTAATAGACAAAAGGGGGAGTCTACTATATTTGTGATATTGGTATGTTGTGCTCTTTCCTTCAACCAAGGTTTTATTTTTTCCCATTGGGTTTTGTTCCTTGGTGTAAGGTTTTAGTGAGGCAACTGTTTATATACCATCATGCTTTCCTAACTCTCATGATTAATGTACGAATCTAAGAGAAAACTAGACTGAAGGAAAAGTCTATATATTGTAAAGAAACTGGTGCATTGTACTCTTTCCTTCGTCCTATTTTTTATCCCACTGGGTTTTTATTTTGGCGTAAGGTTTTAACGAGACAACAATTATGCACCATCACTCCTTTGACTCGGCACAAGGGGGAGTGTTGTAGGATTATGTGCCATCATCAAAAGGAAGTGATTGATATAATATTTTCCTAGTATTAGAATTTACCATAATTAATGTTTCCTTTTCTTTGTAAACTTCTCCCTATTTAAAGGGCTTATGATTAATGAGAATTACAGATTTTCATTGTCTTTCTATTATATTGTTATTCTGTTTCGTTTTTCCTTTAACAGTATTGTTTTTTTCCCTTTATTTAACTCTCCTAATTACATTAGGATTAGATTTATTCAATTTCGTAATTAATTTTTTTCATGCTTTTAGTTATAAATAGGATAGTTAGGTTTCATTGTTAATCAAGTTATCAATCAATAAAGCTTTTGGTTTTAAGAGTTCTCTCTTAGTTTCGTGTTTTACGTTCCGTAATTCTCAACCGTTAAAGGGTTTAGACGCTTATCGATCCTTCCACAAACCTACGTTGCGTCAGTTGGTATCAGAGCAGGATTCACTTGTCTTTTCATCAATAATGGAAAATCAACAACCCGCTACCAAAGCAGACTTAGACGAGCTGAACGTGGCCTTTACCGTGGCACTCGCTGATCTGACGGCGACTGTTAACATGCTTCAACCCAGCCTCATCAACGACAACCGTTGGAGAAGAGACAGGCTTTAAGAACCGGTTATGAGTCCATGCAATGGAAATCGTAATCGGGTAGATCTTTTGAATTCTGAATCCGAAGAGGAGGAGGAAGAATGATCGGTCAACTTTGGAAGGAATGAGCATGATTATCGAATGAAGGCAAACATCCCGTTCTTCTACGGAACTATGGGAGTTGAAGAGTTCCTAGACTGGCAGATCGAAGTCGATAGATTCTTTGACATAATGGAAGTACCCAAGCATAAATAGATAAATATGGTTGCTTTTCATATTAAAAGCACCGCCACAGTATGGTGGGACAAGTTGGTGGTCCAACGACAATGACAACGAAGAGGTCCAATTCGATCGTGGCGTCAGATGAAACAGTTGATGATAGAACGGTTCCTACCCGAAGATTACGAACAAATCCTCTACAAGATGTATCTCGGTTGTAACCAAGGCTCGAGATCCGTAACTGACTACACCACCGAGTTCTTACGGTTAACCGATCGTAATGAAATCAAAGAATCCGAAGGCTAAAAAGTAGCATGGTACATCAGTGGCTTGAAGACCTCGATCCAAGACAAGATCGGACTCCAAATCGTGTGGAACGTAACCGAAGCCTCGAGTTTAGACTTAAAAGCTGAATTAACGGAGAAGTCCGCTCGTACCTCCAATTCTTATCGACGATTTCAAGGATCCAACGAGAATTCAAGCACCACCATCGATAAAGGGAAGAGCTCTACTCAAGACACTAACCTTCCTCACAAAGTTAATACTGACAATCCTAGTGGTTGACTGCAGGGAAAGCATATGCCTTCCAAAACCGCCAATACGTATGCTAAGCCGATGAGTTCAAAGTGTTACCGATGCGGCCAACCGGGGCATCGATCCAACGAGTGCACTAACCGGAGAACGACAACATTAGTAGACGGGAGGAAAGCGGCGAAGATAACGTATATGAGGGGTTAGACTTTGCCGAAGAAGAGTCTGAAGAGAAGATCAACATCGTGCTCCAACGAGTTCTCCTCTCGTCGAAGGAAGAGGGCCAAATGAAGAATCTTTTTCGATCTCATTGCCTCGTTCATAAAATGGTATGTAACTTCATTATCGATAACGGGAGTTGTGAAAATCTAGTATCTCAGAAGTTGGTCCATCATCTTAACCTAGCTACTCAACCTCATGAGGCTCCCTATTCTCTCGGGTGGGTCAAGAAAGACCCACAAGTTAGAGTCACGTAAACTTGTCGGGTACCCATATCAATCGAAAAGTATTATCAAGAGGAAGTTATATGTGATGTTCTCGATATGGATGCATGCCATATCCTATTGGGCCGACCTTGGAAATTTGATAATGACGTCACTTATAAGGGGCGGGACAATCTCATGTTGTTCCGTTGGGGTGATCAAAAAATCACTATGGCACCCGTTAACAGTTTGAAAAATACCTCCGACAAGAAAAGTGACAATTTTCTCATCATGACCAATAACGAGCAAGAGATGGAAGAAGAAGCAAAGAAAGTTGAGGTCTTTTGCCTTATCGTCGTCAAAGGATTAATGAGTGCAAAAAAATTTGAGGCCGAAATTCAAAAAGAAGTGAACGAGATGCTAGAAGACTTCAAGGAATTAGTTGCAGTTTAACCCAAAAGAGTGAATTGAGAGTATTGTTATAATTTTCTTATATGTGAGAGTTCTCGAGATTAACTTGTGTCTTTTTTATTCGGTATGCGCATAAATGATGCTAAGTTGCAAATCTTGAGTTCATGAAAGGCTATATGTGTTAAGAGTCTCGTGCTAACTTAAGTCATTGCCGAGACGGACAATGATCTAAGTGTGGGGTTATTTGATAAACGCTTAATTGATCTTATTTTTATATCGAATCCTTTGTGTTTAATGATGATTTCATTGCTAAAATAGACCCCTTAATCGTGAATATTAACCGGTCGTTGATATGTGTCAAAAAGGATGGATTTAACTACAAATGGGGCATATATCTCAAAGATTTATTAGGCTAGACATATTTATCAAATTCTATTTAATCAGTGTGTATTTATTATGGGCATATTTCTCAAATACACTATGGGGTGAACATATATGTGAAATAATCCTAAACAAAACCGGCGACTTATGTTATATTTTAGGTTATGATGAGATTTCTCTTTGGGGAGGCGCTGGAAGCAAACCAAACCCAAACAGAGAGCTCAATCGCAGCCCAGAGAAATTGAAAGGAGAAGAGAGGAGACGATTGGAGGGAAACTTTTGTTGCTTCAATCCATTAGGTAATTTTAGGTTTAATCTTTGATTTCATAGTTAGTCTTTACATTTTAGCAATAAGTTTGTAAATATTTGATTTAGATTGTGTTGAGACTTGTTGAACAATTTCATTATCATTTGATTTCCATTTATGCAATCCTTGAATCAATCGTTTATCATAGTTGGGTTGATTAATTTGAGTAGGTACCCTCATGTTGTTTAACCTAATTGTGTATCGTTAGATTTAACTTTGAATCCGTGATTATTCTTAGTTTTATCTTGGTAGTAAGCATTGCTTCAATCAATAATCGTGTTGATCGATAGTAATGTAGGATTGTTTAATCTAGTCTAAATTGTCGGCGTCTGATCATTGGCTACGAATGGTGTTTGTCTAATCTTAAAGCAACCGGTAGTTGAACTCTATGTTCATAACTAAATTACATTAACCGGTTAGAAATTAGTCATTGAGCTTCTCGTTCTAAATCGACACTTGACAAACGATGTATCGATGTGTATCGATACTCACCCATTCTAGAATAAAATGAGAAAAATCTTTTCATAAACAAATGTATGATACATGGTCCGATCAATAATTTACACTCATTGCTAGTTTATAATTATTTGTTTTTTTTTCGCTTTAATTTCATGTTTAGTTTCGTATATCAATCCCCCCCCCCCTTAAATAAAGTGTAGAAGCTTGACATCGTTCACGTCCAACCCCTGTAGATTCGACCCTGCTTACCGCTATTGCAATTTAGATTGTGATTTGAGGTAAATAGGATACTTTATTATTTGTCGGGCTCGACACCCGTCACTGATAACACTTTGATGATTGTCTTTGTGTCTTTTTCTAAAGCAACATTAAAATATAATACCCCTGAATTGAAGATTGACTTCATAAATTATCCCATCAATATCATCTTTCCCTTAGAAGGTTAATTGAAGTGATGAATGTTCCACCAAACATAATCCAAAACCAGATGAAGACGACCAACGAAGTGGAAGAAAATACTCCATAGTAGTTTATTGCCACGATAATGAGTTAAAAGAAAACAAAACATCATCAAAGATCATATTTTACATATGTTTGCATATTACACACTTCTGTCCACTCCTATATGAAAGTTGAGTATTAGCCCTGAATATATAAGCATGAACAACACTCCGAATATTTGGCATACAACCCTAGATCCATCTTCATCACACAGAGATATAGTAAATAGTAACAAATTACCGACCTATTAAATTGGTGATCGTCGCATCAGCATTGCTAATAGACAAAGTAGTAGATTTGGAGTTATCATCTTGGATCCTTATGCTGGTTAAACTGACGTTTAGTCTATTTGGTGGGTTTTGCACTCCTGACCGATCACTTAGAAGCATCACTACTTCAGACATTGTTGGCCTGACAGAAACAGGTGACTGAGTGCATAGTAGTGAAATTTATACGACTTTCTTTATATCTTCTTCACTATAATCATTAGGGTCTAATGTCTCATCAACTAACTTCAAGTGCATCCGAGTCTCATACAGATTCCAAGCCTAGTAAAATAAATTCAACGGGGTTAGCGAATGGTTTGCCTTGATAAGTTATATAAAGTTGAGTTCTAATCTTCTAACTTACATGTTCAAGGAGGTGAGGTTCTCCATCTGATTCATTTGGGACATCTGTGCATCTTCTTCCACTAACAATCTCAAGGACCACGATACTGAAGTTGTAGGTGTCCACTTTCTCGGACAACTGACCGTGGACTGCATATTCTGGTGTTGTATATCCCCTGTAAGTGATTAGAGAATTAGTTATTCTCGTCTTCCTTGAACTCTAAAGAGACATATTGGTCTTTCTACTTACAAAGTTCCAGCGAACCTAGTGCTAATATGCGTCTGGTCCACAGGTAGAAGTCTTGCCAATCCAAAATCTGCAATTTTGGCCTGAAAATTTTTGTCAAGTAAAATGTTGCTTGGTTTTATGTCTCTATGGATGATGGTTACGTGGTATTGTTCGTGAAGATATTCCAGACCCCTAGTCGTGCCAAAAATAATATCACACCGTTGTTTCCAGTTAAGGGTCCCCCATTTTTCACCTAAATCATAAAGAAAGAAGGGGAATATATTAAAGGAGAAGTGATACAATAAAATTGTCACTCTCTTCGTAAATGATAGATAGGTGTTGAAGAGTGATTCAAAGCAAGAGCTGGAATAATGCATCAGTTATGTTATTTGAAATTTATTAGTTTTGAATAAGGCCTGTAGATTTAGCTAAAATACAGGGGCTGTTATGATTTGGTTTTTAAGTTTTTAAGTTTATTTTCAGCTAAAATACAGGGGCTGTCTATTTGGTGTTTCTATTAGGCATGTGCATTGGTCGGGTCGGGGCCCAAAACCCTAAACCCGATCGGATATCGGGTGATGGGGAAGAGACCCGATAAACGACATAAGAAAATTCGGGTTTATCGGATTTCAGGGATTCGGAGTTCGGGTGACTTCGGGTCGGAGTTCGGGTAGAAAAGTAGAAATCGAACTATTCTACACTCTTCTTCAATCGATTGACTGATGCGGATTTTGAGCAAGAACTAATCGATAAAGATTCAAAACACGACACTGAAGGTGATAATGGAGAAGAGTGTAGAGACTACTGAGAGAGAAGATCGTATAGAGACTGAGAGAGAAGAATGTAGAGACTATCGGTGGGAGCAGGGCGATGGCCGGTGGCTGATCGACTGTCGATTGAAAAACACAGAGAGAGGTCTGAGAGCAGGGCGGCGGGCCGGTGGATGGAGGCTGGAGCGTCTCAGACCGGTGGGAGCAAGGCGGTCGGCCGATGGCTGGTCGAGGTCGATTGTCGATTGATTTTAGAGAGGTCTGGGAGAGCTTGGTCGAGGGAATCAAACTGAATTTAGGAATTAGGCGTTTAGGAATTAGGTTAGTTTTATAAAACTAGATTTTTTAAAGAAATAAATATTTTTCAGATATTCGGTCGGGTCGGGTTTGGGATTTGGATACCCAACACAATCCAACTTTACCCGAAAACTTAAATGGATCGGTTAGCTCGGGTTTCAGGGGATTTAGATATCGGATTTTGGACTAAAGTTCGGGTCGGGTGGGATCGGGTTAATCGGGCTTTGCTCACCGCTAGTTTCTATGTCGTGAGTATCAAACATCTTTCATTTTTCCTCTTCTATTTGAGTACTTTATTCATATTACTCTAACAAAATTGGTATCAGAACACGGGTTGGGTACTTGAGTGATCTGGTTTTTTTTGGTCCTCTTTTTCTATTTTCGACGAAGGTGCCATTAAGAGCAAAAATGGCAGCAAATGGTTCCACTTCCACTTCATAGCCACTTATTTCAATTCTCAATGGGGGGAAGTATGAGCTTTGGAGTATTAAAATGAAGACTCTTTTCAAGTCTCAAGATTTGTGGGACCTGTTGGAATCAGGCCTTGAAGTTCTAACTCAACCAAATGAAGAGGCAACTATAAAACTGAAAGAAACACAAAAGAAGGACGCCAAAGCGTTGTTCTTTATTCAACAGGCACTCCGTGAATCAATTTTCTCCATAATTGCAGCATCAACCACTTCAACAAAAGCTTGGCAAACTCTGAATACAGAGTTCAAAGGCTCATCAAAAGTAGTAACGGTAAGATTGAAATCTTGTCGTCGTGGATTTAAAACTTCGGTTATGAAAAGTAATGAATCCATTCAAATGTATTTATCAAGAGTCTCTTCTCTAGTTAATTAAATGAAGTCTTATGGAGAAAATATGTCTGAAGAGATTGTCGCAAAGGTTTTGAGGAGTTTGACTCAAAGGTTTGAACATATTGTTGCTACGATCAAGGAATCTCATGATTTATCTGATTATTCCTTTGATGAACTGATGAGTTATTTGCAAGCACATGAAGACCGCTTGCTCAATTCAACCGAAAAAAGTGAAGAAAAAACTTTTCAAATCAAGATGGAGACACTTGAGAACTCTGCTAGTCATAGACGAGGCAGAAGAGGATTTCGTGGCAGAGGTCAAGGAAGAGGCCAATCAAGAAATCGAGGTAGAGAAGGCTCAAATGAAGAAAGGAGTGACAAGATTTTTGTATGCAATTATTGCAAAAAATCAGGCCACAAAGAGGCTTATTGCTGGAAAAAGAAGAAAGATGATAACCAAGATCATTTTGCAGAGAAAAATCATGAAGAAACTCACTTATTCATGGCATTTTTTGATGAAAAAAGTAAGACTGAAGATGTTTGGTTTTTGGATAGCGGCTGCTCAAATCCTATGTCCGAAACAAAGTCTTTATTCAAGGAGATCGACGAGTCTAAGAAATCAGAGGTCATGCTTGGTGACAACAAGAGGATTCAGGTCGAAGGAAAAGGCACGGTAAGCATAACAACAAATCAAGGTAATACCATAATTTTGCAAGATGTGATGCTTGTTCTTAGTCTCACCTATAATCTTCTAAGTATTAGGCAATTGATGACTAGTGGATATTTAATTGTGTTTGTTGATGGGTGTTGCATCATTAGAGATAAAAAATCTCAACAAATTATTGCAAACATTTCAATAGCAACCAATATAATGTTCTATTAGAAGTTTCAATGGTTGAAAGGTGCAATATCACTACTAGTTGTGGTTATTTGACCAAATTGTGGCATTTGCGTTATGGTCATTTAAACATTAATTGTTTGAAATTGTTGAGGCAAAAAGAAATGGTGTTTGGTCTACCGAAAGTTGAAAACCTAGGTTTTTGCGAATGATGTGTTTATGGAAAATAAAGTAAAAAACCCTTTCCTGTAGGAAAGGCCTGGAGAGCCTCTAAAAGTCTTGAGCTAGCGCATGCTGATTTGTGTGGGCCTATGAAGGTTGAATCACTTGGTGGTAGCAAGTACTTTTTGTTGTTTACGGATGATTACAGCCATATGATATGGGTGTATTTCTTACAAAATAAGTTCGAGGCTTTTGATATGTTTAAAAAGTTTAAAGTATCTGTTGAAAGAAAAAGTGGGTTGTAATCAAAACGCTTCGAACTGACAGAGGAGGTGAATTTGTCTCAACGACTTTCAATGTTTTTTTGTGAAGAACATGGAGTTTGTAGGGAACTTACAACACCCTACACACCCGAGCAAAATGGTGTATAGGAAAGAAAAAATCGTACCATGGTGAAAATGGCTAGAAGTATGTTGCAAGCAAGAAATCTTCCTACTAATTTTTGGGCAAAAGCTGTTGCAACTGCTGTATATCTCCTCAACTTGTCTCGTACAAAAATTGTTCAAAATCGAACACCGTATGAAGCCTGGACATGTAGAAGCCCAACAGTAAGTCACTTAAAGATTTTTGGATGTATAGCTTATGCTTTGGTTAAAACATATTTGACCAAGTTTGATGAAAAATCTAAGAAGAATATCTTTGTTGGATATTGTTCTCACATCAAAGCATATAAGTTATATAGTCCTATTAGTGGCAAAATCACAACAAGCAGAGATGTTGTATTTAATGGGATGCAAGCTGGAGTTGGGATGAAGAACATAATCAACAACGGTCTTTATTACCAATTGATGTCACTTCCGATGAAAAAGAAGAGCAAATGATTACTAGCACATCTACACTGAGCAGAACCTCTTAAGTTTCAAGTTCTGAAGACTCTCCTGTTGATGAATCTCCAGAAGAATCTCCAGAAGAGGAACCGCCACTAAGAAGATTGTTGGATCATCTAAGATTTGAAGATGACCTCTCCTTCAGTTTGTGTTTGTTCTTCTGTAAATGATTGTACATACTTATACTTAGAAAATATCATGGTTCTTTGTAATAGCTTAGTTATGCTCTAACAGGTCGGTGAATCGAAGATCAACCGAACACAACATGAAGCAAGTCTATTGATGCGGATCAAGATACACTTAAGTGAAATACTAAGCCTCTCCTGCCGAAGATTAGCAAAACCTTCGGCAGACTCTTTCTCTGCCGAAGATCCTTTAAATTCGGCAGACCATGCTCCTTGCCGAATCCACAATAGGCAATCTTCTTGTCGACCTCTCGGTAACACCTTCTTTTGCCGATCCTTCTTAGTCGGTAAAAACCCTTGTGTTGATTCTTCTCATTTCGGCACTCATATATGTCAAATCCTCACGATTTGACATATTTCCTAATTCCCAATGATCTTCTGACATAAGGGAATGGAAACTTCTATTGCATAAGAAATATTCACTTATGTTCTGATCTGATTGAGAGTTTCTGTTTTATAGATCTCAAAAAGATTTGAACTAGGTGTATTATATTCAGATATTGTACTTCATAGTACAAAAGTTACATTTTGCTTTTCGAAAGGTCTTTTCACATATCTTGTATTTTATTGAAAATATCCATGCCTCCATTCATCAGATGACAAGTGTCCTTTGCAATCAATGCTTTGGATAGTATATAAAGGGTGAGGATGGCCACAGGCAAACACGCGCTTTCAGCTCAAGATTTTTGAAGTGCAAAATTCAGCAAGTTTGTTAGCAAGTATTTCTCTCTCTAAGATTTTTGTCTTTGTGTTAAAAGTCTTCTTAGTGTTAGATTGTTAGAATAGTCTTTAGCTGTTCTTTTCCGCAACAATCTTTGTTTTTCTAAGTGTAATTCTTTGATACTCTTATCTATAAAGAATTAAAATTAAGTAATTTTTGTGTTTTGTATTCAACCCCCCTTCTACAAAACCTTGTTTAGTTTATTTGGGACTAATAAGGAGATCAACAAGGGAAAAAAGGCCTAATCCTAAATATGTTGACTCTTGCACATTTGCTTTGTTTGTTTCAGATCCTACTTGCTTTGAAGAAGCTAAAACAAATGATAAATGATGCAAAGCTATAGAAGAGGAGTTGTCGGCTATTCAAATAAATCAGACATGGGATTTAGTAAGCCTACCGGAAGGAAAGAATGCGGTTGGGCTTAAATAGGTGTACAAAACAAAGTATCACGCAGATTGGAGCATCCAAAAACAAAAGGCCCGACTTGTAGTAAAAGTCTATGCTCAAGAACAAGGTATTGACCTCGACGAAACGTTTTCTCCGGTTGATCATTTCGAAACTGAGAACCGTCCTGGCCTTGGCTGCTCAATTAAATTGAGCATGTGCACCAGTTTGATGTTAAGTCTGCCTTTTTAAATGGCGAATTGGAGGACAAAGTTTATGTTTTGCAGCCTGAAGGATTGGTTGTGAAAGGTAAGGAAGACAAGGTTTATAAGTTAAAGAAGGCTCTTTATGGCTTGAAACAAGCGCCACGAGCATGGTACTTCAAAATAGACTCTTATTTTCTGGAGAACGGATTTGAACGAAGTCAAAATGAACCCACTCTTTATTTAAAAAAACAAGGTGATGGTTTTTTGGTCGTATGTCTTTACGTAGACGATATGATATACATGGGTTCAAATGAGTCTATTATTGTCAACTTTAAAGCTTGCATGATGAACAGGTTTGAAATGTCGAATTTGGGTTCGCTGCATTATTTTCTTGGTCTCGAAGTAAAACAAGAAGCTAGTGGAATTTTCATTTCACAAAGAAAATATGCAATGGATCTCTTGAAGAAGTTCCACATGGTGGGGTGTAAAGTTGTTCCCACACCCATGAACATGAATGAGAAGCTATGCCAGAATGATGGTGCCGAGATGGCTAATGCAAGCTATTTTAGAAGTCTCGTTGATGGTCTAAACTATTTATCTCATACTAGACCAGACATAGCATTTTCAGTTGGAGTTATGTCGAGATTCATGCATAATCCAAGCAAGTTTCACCTTTGAGCTGCAAAGAGAATATTAAAATATATTGTAGGAATAGTTGATCATGGAATTTGGTATTCAAAAGTGCCAAAATTCATTTTAACAGGCTTCACAGATAGCGATTTGGCAGGAAGTGTCGATGACAGAAAAAACACTTCTGGTTAATTATTCAATTTTGGGTCCAGAGCTGTTTCATGGAGTTCAAAGAAGCAGGAAGTAGTGGCTTTATCAACGTCGGAGGCATAATATATTGCAGCAACTTCATCGGCGTGTCAGGCAGTTTGGTGAAGGAAACTTATAGCAGATTTTAACCAAAAAGAAGCTAGTGAGACAGAGATCTTTTGTGACAATAAATCTGCCATCGCAATCACGAAAAACCTGACGTTCCATGGTAGGACCAAGCATATAGACATTCGTTATCACTACATTCGAAGTCTTGTTGCTGCTAAAGAGATTGTCATGAAGACCATGGGTACAAACTGACAAGTAGCCGATATCTTCACAAGTTAAGCATGAGTTTTTCAAATCAAAGTTGGTTGTATACAACTTTGAATCATGGGGGGATGTTTAAGAGTGATTCAAAGCAAGAGTTGGAATAATGCATCAGTTATGTTATTTGAAATTTATTATTTTTGAATAAGGCCTCTAGGTTTAGCTAAAATATAGGGGTTGTTATTATTTGGTTTTTAAGTTTATTTTCGGTTTCAATATCTAGTTGTAAGCCTATATAAAGGCTATCTATTTGGTGTTTCTATGCCATGAGTATCAAACATCTTTCATTTTTCCTCTTCTATTTGAGTACTTTTTTCATATTACTCCAACAATAGGGAACCACAAGGGTTGTGGTGTGGTGGTAAAGGCTTGGGGAGTTCATAGCGCTCAACCCGGGTTCGAATCCCACTCGCAGCACTTGTGGCCACTGAGGATAAACTCAGGGCTGCACGCTTTAGCAGCTGGGCCAAAGGTCCTAATTGCCAGGGATTAGTCTGGGCCATAGGCCCAGGATACCCTTTCCAAAAAAAAAAACAATAGGGATATGATATTACCTAATCATTATTAATTATCAACATCTTTTAATTTAGGTTAAATCTAATCCCAACTAACCGTATAGGAATTTTGCGAGGCTTCCATTGGCCATGTACTCGAGGACTAGAAGTCGATCTGGTCCTTTGCTACAACATCCAATAAGGCGGATAAGATTGCGATGATGGACGTTACTAATAACCCGTACTTCACTCTCAAAGTCTTCCTTTGCTCTACTACAACCCATGGCTAGTTTCTTCACCGCAACAATGTTTCTATCCTTCACGATTCCCTAGTTGACACACGACATGTACAATAAATGAAGCATATAATGGAACATATTGAAATGCGCTGATCAGAACTGAGATGTAGCAAATCACAATAAGTTAGGTGAATTGTGGAGGCAAAGTACCTTGTACACATCTCCAAACCCTCCTTTTCCAAGTTTATTATCGTCCCCAAAATCATTTGTCGCTTGTTTGAGTTCACTGTAGCTATAAGCCATTGGGCCTTGCAGTTCAGTTGCCCCATATAAGCTACCTGGTAAGTTGGAAATTAAATGGTCTAAATTTTGACAGTGACCAAGTTTAATATATTTGGCTAGCAATCAATAATGCACTTACTTCCTGGATTGACGATACCACAAAAGTATAGCTATAATTAGCAAGATGATCAGAACACCTACACCTCCAACCACACCTCCAATAATGGCTTCCTTGTTGGTTGGACCTCCTGTGGAAGTATAATAAGTACTGTACTACCTCTCAAATATAAATGACTATAGATTTCTTGATTTAACGTATCAGCAAGTTATAAGTATATTAATATTTGAAAAATATGTGACGCATTATTGAAGGTAGCTATCAGTTTGTGTTAGACTCTGTTTTCGGAATAAATAAAAGGAAGAAGAAGGAGATAATACCTTTCCCCTCCACACCTTTTCATTATATAATACTCTTCTCCCCGTTACAATAGGAAACAAAATGGCTAACAGAAAATAAAAAGGAAACGACACAGTGTAACTGAAAGATTCTTCTTCTAGAAGATTGATTATATAGCCTAAAGTTCTTATCACCCTCAAGCACAGACCTTCGTATAGTTAGGTTTCTTTTTAATCCTTCTGGGCTGGATTACGGCTATCAGTTTGTAAGATGTGGAAATGTATATCAGCACTAGATTCATCTTTCCCAATACAATAAGTGGTCGAAGACATTTACTATATAAACCACAACTTTTGTTAAATATGTCTTAAATCGAACATGCGACTCACCATTTTAAGAACCAAAATTGATAGTGGATCTGTTGTCGGCCTTCTCAGTCGGTGGGTTTTCCTTCCGGATTTCCATGTAAAAATTTGGTATCACTCTCCCTTTACTCAGGGTCGTCCCTAGGGAAGGGCGGGCTTCCCACACGCCGAGGGCCACAACAAATAGGGGCCAATTTTTTTTAGTGTATTATAATAGTCAAAAAAATTAGTAAATAAAATAAACACAATTTTTTAGAGTATTTAATAGAATCCAAAAAGAATATTACATTAAGGGCCTATACATGTATTAATTATATTTATTGAAAAAAAAAATATGTAAAAAGTTAATTGATCGTTAATTTTATAGTATTGCTTATTGTTTTCTCTAAGTTTTTCCTCTAGTACCAAAATTTAAAACTATTTGCCTAGAAAACCCTGATATATTATTCACAATACATCTCTCGCCTACTTTTTTGATTATTCCATCGGCATGAATTCTTTTTGTATTACAATATATTAGATTTCTTGTTATTAACTAAGAAAATTCCTACTGTTTGAAAAAATTACCAAGCATATGAGACTTTCCAAATTATATCAATATCTAGGATTTCAAAAATATCCTAATTTTTCATTACATTTTGACTTCTTATTTACCTAATATTGAGTACATGAATTTCAAGTACTCTCTTAATTATTTCTAAAACAAAATAAGATCTCAAGCTATAACAAAAGCTGACATGAGGTGAGATGGAAACCCAACTGATCATGGTTTCCATTTTCGTTAAAAAATCAGATTCAGAAAAACTGTTTACCTCTTCCGAAGTCTCTTCATCAGACTCATCAAATTTCACCTTTTCCCTATCAAGCACATGTGTGTTGTCTCTTCTTTCTCATTCTCGGACTTAGAAAAATCCAACCAATGGTCATCTTGTTAGCCCAGTATAATCTAGTTGATAATTAACACACAAACACAATATAGATCAAGAGATATAAAGATTAGAATAACATACCAATCCCTTGAATAATCAATGAAAACCTTGTGTGTTCTTGATACCTTGAATGTAGGATTACAGAGAAAACGTACGGCTACTATTTAGAAAATTATCAGAGTTAAACCTAAAACCTAATTAAACAAAACTATAAATACTTAGGCCATATGGGCTTTAAGATTAATGCTTAATGGGCTTGGGCCCAATTACAAAATAACTATTAACTAAATACTAATTAGACCCTCTAATTAACTTTAATATAATTGCAATTTGAACCCTTAACTTTAACTTTAATCTTGAATACAATTTATGATCCAACAATCTCCCCCTTTGGATTCAAGATTAAAAAAAATTTGCAACTGTCTTCGGGTCTTCACTTGTCTTCACTTTTCTTGAAAACTTCAGAAACAGTCTTCATCTTTATCTTTGAAACTTTGAAGTCTTCAGCAACCTTTATTTCAAAATTCTTGAAATCTTCTTTTTATTCTCCTTCTTTGATTATTCTCCCTTTTTGTATATTCTCCCCCTTTTTGATTATTCTCCCCCTTTTTGATGAGTGGTGAGAATCATCATCATCAAAACATATCAAAACAATCTCCCCCTTTGAATATGATCATAAATTTAGCACTGTCTTCACGTAACGAGCCCTGTGTGAAATAAGAGCAGTCTCTCCAAATGGAGAAAGTGATTATTTCAATCTTTTCAGATTCAAAATAAAAGTAGTAACCATTCGAATCTTTTCAAATTCAAACAGTTTAATAGGTGTAACCTTGATTCAACAAATGACTCAGTTAGAATGAATGCAGCGACACAAAGTCACCGATTAACACAAAGTTACTATATAAGGAGCTGGTTTTGATGTTGGCTCCCCAGGACTTCCATTCAATCATCGAATAACACATGATTATCTATGAATGTTCTGACAGAAAACAAATTTCTGTGTGCTCGTGCATGTGTATGAAAGAATTAAGCATAGATGATTGCTTTTCAATATAGGCTCAAAATATGTAAACTTGTTCAGACAGCAACAAATTATACAAAGACTCAATGTGCATGAGAAAGGGTTCGAAGGTGGGGCAACTCTCCTTCTTTTTCAATATTAGTATCTTCCAAATGAAGAACCAATAGCGTATGTGCTGCTTCCCCAGAAAATGTGAAACATTCTCTTTTTGAGAAAAGAATGAGTAGCTGGTGGGGTTAATGCAAGAGATGGCATGGGCTAGGTGCCTTTTTCAATGATGGTCACCAAAGAATGTGAACCAATCAGATTATGTGGTTGCCCAGCTCAGAAAGAAGTTTGGTGCAGAGTTTGATATTCTTTTACTCTGTTCTCTCATCCTCTTTCTTTTAATCTGTAACACCCTAACAATAGGGATAACAAAAACTTTCCAAAAATGGAGTAGTGGTATAAAGTTTGCCATAGCAAGAGCCTCCCAAAAGGGGAAATATACAAATAACCTGTTTAATCACAATTCTGTAATTTAACGGATAAATAAACAACAACCAACTAATCTAATTTCTACATCTAGAAAAGAGATTACAAAAGGGGTGTCATCTATAAACCCAAATCTTCCAACAATAGTTCAAGCGCCAAAATCCCCAAGCTCTTGCTCAAAGCATCTAAACTTGCCTAGGAGTCGCACCGCTAACACCTGAGATACACATCGACACCAAACAAGTGTTAGGGCAAAAAGCCTAGTGAGTCGAACAATAATAAACATGCATGAACAGTTACAATTCTTATCAGCAGTTAACCAGTGTTCAATATATGTGGAGTCATTTAGGGAGACCCAAAGCACCAATCGAGCCCACCCCAAGAGTCGATATACCTTGATTCCCTTAACAAGGAACATCCCAAGGCCCGGCACACCCGGAGACTACTCCAAAGGAAAATTCCCCGAATGGCGGAGGTCTAGGCACATACCATCACAGTGGCGCCCCAGACTACATCCTCCTTGTGAACTGACTTGGTTCGTCCAACATAATGCATATAGGAGGTTCTTTAGGTGTATTTCAACCCCAACATATTTCCATACCGCCTATGGGTATAATATTACCATCCTATCCTCATGAAGTCCAACAAAATGCCCAAATGGCAATTAAGTTCATGATTCATATAAATATGTCATGAAAATGGTGTTCCAACTAGAATCATCATTGTACCCATACATACATATTTTTAGCATAGCAAGGTACCCATATTATGTATCTATGCGAAAAGCCCAAATAATGGCACTCATAACATAAAACATAGCATATCACCAATATCAATATTTCCAACTAATTTCATCAAAGAATCCCAAATACTTGAACACATAGAGGTAAAATAACAAATAGAAGATTATGATGTGTATCTAGTTTTAACAAAGGTTTAGTAAACTCAGAATCTAGGTTTTGGTACAAAACCTAGAAAAGATGAAAACCCTAGATTTGAGGAGATGAGACTTGGAGATGAGGAGATGCACTTTGAGAAACCCTAGAATCTTCCTTGAGATGATTTTAATGCTTGAATCCAAAACCCAACCACCAAAAGATAGTATTTATGAGAGCTAGGGTTTGGTAGGTGAAGAATGGAGACTGAAATGGGAGCTCCAAAATCGCAACCAAAAGAGAGGGTTTGTGAGAAATGAGGTTGAAATCTGATAAGGGTTCATTTAAGACACTGGCCCCCGTTCGCGACATTGCCCGGCGACAGTGACATGGTCACTGTCATGTGTCATAATCGTACGAAATGCTTTACCCACGGTACACCTCCCGCGACTTTGACACCGCGATAGTGACAATGTCACAATCGCGTGTCATTGTCGCGCGGACCCTAACACCCGTGGTACATCTACCGCGATAGTGACACTGCGAGAGTGACAGTGTCACAATCGCAAGTCACTGTCGCACCAACTCCCCAACATCCCGAAACTTGACCAATTTCGATAACGAGATCGAGGTTTGAACGATTAAAGATGGTATATCAATTTACTCAACATTACAACATAGGAACCATCATTAAATGCATATAAAGTCTCATACTTTTAAATAGGTGCAATTAACGTATTTAAGGAAACAAATACTTACCTTATAAATTTACGGATGTTACAATCCTCCCCACCTAAATGGGATTTCGTCCCCGAAATCTTACTCTAAGCAAACAAGTGAGTATAACGCTTATTCATATCATCTTCGGACTCCCAAGTAATGTTAGCACCCCGATGATGCTTCCATTGAACTTTAACCATGACCACGTCCTTATGCCTCAAATTCTTCACTTTCGATTCCAAAATCGACTCCGGTTCTTCCACACAACGATTCCCATTGTCCACTCGAATTTCCGATAAAGGAATCATGCTTTCTTCTTCGGCTAGACACTTCCGAAGATAACACACGTGGAATGTAGGATGTATCCCATCCATTTCCGGTGGTAAATCCAACCGGTAGGCTTGCAAACCAATCTTTTCCAGAATAAGAAATGGTCCAAGGAAACGAGGACTAAGCTTCCCACGCTTCCCGAAACGTATGATCCCCTTCCACGGAGACACCTTCAACATGACCCGGTCACCCACTTGAAACTCAACCGGTCTTCTCTTCTTGTCCGCATAGCTCTTTTGTCGGTCTTGCGCCGCCTTTAGTCTTTCTCGAATTTCTTTCACCTTGTCTGCCGTCTCTTGCACTATTTCTGGCCTGGCGGATTCCTTTTCGCCCGCTTCTAACCACCAAACTGGGGTTCTGCACTTCCGTCCATACAACGCCTCGAACGGTGCCATTCCAATGCTAGAATGGTAACTGTTGTTGTACGCAAACTCTACCAAAGGTAGGTGTGAGTCCCAACTTCCCCCGAAGTCTATCACACACGATCTCAACATATCTTCTAGCGTTTGGATCGTCCTCTCGCTTTGACCATCCGTTTGAGGATGATATGTCGTGCTCAGATTCAGTCTAGTGCCCAACTCCTTTTGCAAACTAGTCCAAAAGTTCGAAGTGAAACGACTATCCCGATCCGATACCACAGATTGCGGAACTTCGTGCCTTGACACCACCTCATCGATGTACAGTTTAGCCAACTTATGTATTGGCAAGGTCTCCCGCATCGCAAGAAAATGTGCGCTCTTGGTCAAATGATCCACGATCACCCAAATTGCATCGTGACTACGCAAGGTCTTCGGTAACTTTGTCACGAAATCCATAGTGATGTTGTCCCACTTCCACTCGGGAATGGATAATGGCTGCAAGCTTCCATAAGGTCTTTGATGTTCCGCCTTGACTTGGAGACAAGTGACACATCTCTCCACATAGTTAGCCACATCCAACTTCATCACCGGCCACCAATAATTTAATTTTAAGTCCCTATACATCTTGGTACTACCGGGATGTATAGAATACTTCGACTTGTGCGCGTCTTCTAGAAGTAACTCCCGATTTCCACCCAACTTCGGCACCCAAATTCGACCTTGAAAGAGTTTAAGCACGCGACTATCTTCCGTCAAAAGTCCACTTTGCTTTACCATGATCTCGGATTTGAGATTTTGCTCCTTGAGCGCTTCCACTTGTCACGTCTTGATGCTTTCTACCAAACTTGATACCACGTCGATTCTTGTTGGGGACAATTTAATGCCACCCTCATGGCTCCTTCGACTCAATGCATCCACCACCACATTGGCCTTACCGGGATGATAGAGTAGATCACAATCATAATCCTTTAGGAGTTCAAGCCATCTTCTTTGCCGCATGTTGAGTTCCTTTTGATCGAAGATGTACTTGAGACTCTTGTGATCCGTGAAAAGAGTACACTTGGTCCCATACAAGTAGTGTCTCCACAACTTTAACGCGAAAACTACCACCGCCAACTCCAAATCATGAGTCGGATAGTTCTTCTCATGATCCTTTAATTGTCGCGACGCGTAGGCTATTACTTTCCCCCTTTGCATTAGGAAACACCCAAGCTCCATCTTGGAAGAGTCACTAAACACCACAAAGTCTTCCGATCCTTCGGGTAGGGATAAGATCGGAGTTTCGCACAACTTCCTCTTGAGCGTCTGAAAGGCTTGTTCTTGTGTGTCGGTCCAAAGAAACTTGACGTTCTTCCTTGTAAGAGAAGTGAGCGGTGTAGCTATCTTGGAAAAGTCTTGGATGAAACGCCGGTAGTAACCCGCCAAGCCTAAGAAGCTTCGAATCTCCATCGGACTTGTTGGAGGCTCCCAACTCATCATTGCATCGATTTTTGCCGGATCCACCTTTACGCCATCCTTTGATACCACATGCCCCAAGAATTTCACTCCTTGAAGCCAGAATTCGCACTTCGAGAATTTCGCGAACAGTTTCTCCCTCCTTAGAACTTCCAATACTTCCCGTAAGTGCTTCCCATGCTCGGACTCATCCTTTGAATATATCAGAATATCGTCGATGAAGACGATCACGGATTTGTCTAAGAATGGTCGACACACACGGTTCATCAAATCCATGAACACGACCGGAGTGTTGGTTAGACCAAAAGGCATCACCAAAAACTCGTAATGACCGTATCGCGTTCGGAAAGCCGTCTTCGGAATATCCTCCTTCTTCACTCTCACCTGATGATAAGCGGATCGAAGATCAATCTTAGAGAAACATCCCACGCCTTGAATTTGATCAAAAAGATCGTCAATATGAGGTAAGGGATACTTGTTCTTCACCGTGACTTTGTTCAACTCCCGGTAATCTATGCACATCCTCATGGACCCATCCTTCTTCTTTACGAACAACACCGGTGCTCCCCATGGTGATGAACTCGGCCGAATGAAACCCTTTTCCAACAACTCTTGAAGTTGCGTCATCATCTCTTTCATTTCTGTCGGGGCCAATCGATATGGAGCACGGGCTATCGAAGCCGCCCCCGGAGTGAGGTCGATTTGGAACTCCACTTAACGCTCCGGTGGTAATCCGGGAAGGTCTTCCGGAAAGACATCCGGATAATCCCGCACGATCCTCACGTCTTCCACCGTCTTCTTTTCCTTCTTTGCGTCCACTACGTAGGCCAAGTACGAAGGGTAACCCTTCGCTAAAAACTTGTGAGCCTTGAGAGATGAAATAATGGGGTTATTCCTCTTTCCTTTTTCTCCATATATAGTGACCATACCATTTTCCGGCGATGGCACTTGGATCATCTTTTTAGAGCAAAAGATATCATCTTTATGTTTCACTAACCAGTCCATACCTATAACCACGTCAAACCCACCTATACTCATAGGTAGCAAGTCTACCCCAAAAGGATTCCCATTGATCTCTAAAGTGCAATCACAGAAACGGTCTCGAATGATTACTTGGTCCCCGTTTGCTACTTCTACCACTAATGCATCAGGAAGAACACTAATGGGAGTAGTGAATTGCTTACAGAAGATTTCCGACATAAAAGAACATGTAGCACCCGAATCAAACAAAACACGAGCTGGCAAGGAGTTTACTAGGAACGTACCCGAAACGACATCGGCGGTCTCCTTGGCTTCCTCGGTAGTCATTCGAAAAGCTCGACTCGGTGCCCTTGATGGTTGCTTGACTCTAGTCGTCGATCCTACAGAATTTCCACCAATTCCTCCCACTAGCTTTGGGCAACTTCTCTTCATATGCCCCGGTTCACCGCATTCATAACATACCGGCCCACGAAGGGAACACTCTCGAGTCGTGTTGTAACACCCGTAATTTTTGATAAGTAAATGTCATCGGGACAATTCTGTAACTTATAACCAGTGGGGTTTTGTCGGGAATTGCATTGTTTAAAGTCCCTCGGAGTATCGGGAGTTTTGGCGTTGAAAATTCGAAAGTTTGATGCTCGGTACGTCCTGGGCGATTGTGCTTGCGACTGTGACAAGGTGTCACTATCGCGGGGCACTGTCGCGAGGAACGTACCGCGGGCACCCCCCTTCGGGCGACTATGCCAAGGGCATAGTCGCGTGGCACTGTCGCCGGCGGGTGCAGACCTACTTAAAATCGCGAATTTCAGCCCTCTTTCATTTCAACCTTCCCCCATTTCACCCTCTTCTCTCTAGAAACCGAACCCAAACCCTAAAATCGGTTTCTATGTATCCATGGCACCAAACCTATCATGTTCCAAGTGTTCTCCCCCACCCAACAAAGATTAGAAGCTCCACCTTCATCTTCCTCATCAAGTTCAACGGTTGGGAGCTCGGGTTGAAGTGTTGGATTGGGTGTTCTCGGAAGTTTCATTGTCTTCAAGGGTAAGTTTTCTTGTATTAAGGTTATAAATTCTCCCTTGATGGTTTCTTAGTGTTTGGTTTCTCAAATCTCGGATTTGGTAGTTTTGGAGAAACTAGGGTTTTGTTATTATTTGGGGTTTCTTGGTATATTGTTAGGGGAATGTTTCTACATGGTCGGATATGGTTACTTATGGTTTGGATTGTATGGATCTAGGTTTTGGAAGTTTCCGGCTTGAGGATTTGAGCGGCCTTCAAAAGAGCTCGCTGGGTGAAACCTAGATTTAGCCTAAATCTAGCAAGGTGAGTTCAAGTTGATTTGTGAAAACGGTGTACATGCCAAAATGTGTATTTTAAAGTGTTTTACATGAAATGGTTAACTGCTGATAAGTTTTGAGTATCTAGAAGTAAAATGTGTTTTACTTAGTTATTTGTCAAAGTGTGAGTATTTTGATAAGTTTTCATATTTGGTAAACTTGGGTTGTGTTAACCTCTTAAAATGCTTCTATTGGGTTTTGAACATTTCCAACAACTAAATAACATGAATTACGTATTCTTGGTGATTTTGTACAAGTAAGGTCTATTTTATGAGTTATACGTCTTTGACGATTTTGTACAAGTAAAGTCTAATTCATGTTAGATGTATTTGGTCTATTTGCATTCATAAACACTTTGGAAATCTTGAGTTCCATCTCGTATGGAGTTTTGGGTAAATCTAGTATTTGAAGTACGTGTCTTCATAAACGGTATTCAAAGACATTTCACTATTGTGGAGACCAGTAATTATTGGTCAAACGGATTTTGAGCTCTTTAGCTCGGTATTGGCTTAAACAAGTCGTGTAGACATTTGTCCGGACTTTTAAATCGTTATGGGTTTTGGATATGAGGACACTTAATTTGTGTCATTGGTGAGTTACATGTTTTGGGAGCTTTGGTCTTTCAATTGGAGTCATGTAACGTTAGACAGCGTGTAATGGATCCATAGGCACGTAAGTCAGTTTGTTTTGGGATGGTCAATTGGGTATTGCGGGGTTGAACTTCGGTACCCATGTTTTATGACCGGAAACTTTACAAGTGAACGCTAGAAGGGTTGAGTCGGCTAGTGCTACCGGAGTAGTAGGCGCTAGGACCTCCGCCGCTTGAAGTAATGCCTGGGAGGTAGTCTTTAAGTGTGACGGGCCTTCGGGATGGAGTTCTTCGGAATGATCCATCAAGGTCAACTGACTTGGGGTGACACTTGTAAAGAAATCGTAGGGACACCGGGCTGGGATGTCGGGAGGTGTCATGCGATTAACGTTGTTGGGTGGTATACTTTTGTGTTCCCTCCACCCTCAACGGATACGGGTTTCCCCCGCTGTTGGCTATCAGTATGTTAAATATATGAACGTCTTATTTTGTTGTCATTGGTTCCTTACGGATGCGTGAGTATTGGACCAAGTGTCCATGTTTTCAGATGTACGGTATATGTGGTCTTGATAGCGATTTATGGGTCGAGCACTCTGTCCCGCCCATGTTTTGGGTCCTTTGGGTTATAAATGGTTATTCATGTTTTTACCAAATAAGTGTCGAACTATGATCCCATTTGGGTGAGTTATGTGTTGCACCATTTTATAAGAAACGTGTGTTTTGGGAGCATTGTCTTTAAAAGTGTATATTATGGAAAAATGTGTCGTTTCCATTTTGAAGTATAATATTTCGAAGGATCTTGATTTAAACTGATTTTCTTTCTTTAAAGATATATTCGTTCATGTTAACACTCTTGAGCTCACTAGGCGTTAAGCCTAACCTTTTTATTTGTCGGCATGTGCATCAGGTTCCTAGCGGGGGGTTCAGTTCTAGCGGTGCTATGAAGAGTTGAGCCTTAACCTTACAAACGTAAGTAATTGGTGAAGTCTTCCGCGAGTTGGAGATAGTGACATGTTTTGGTTTTAGTATCACCCGTCCTTATTGTTTACTGTATGTATAGATAGAAGGTGTGTATTGTAGAAAAATCTGAATTTGTGGTTGTAGATGATTCATTTATGGATGTATTTAGAAAATTTTAAATAAGTTGCTATTTCCAAATTTGAGGGTGTTACACGTGTGGTTCTTCTTACCACACTTGTTACACCCGACTGGCTCGAAGTGAGTTCTGGTGGTGCATGGTCCCGAGTGTTTTGACCCGCACTTGTGGCACCACCGATCCTCGCGGCGTTGATCACTCGCTCTTCCATTAGCAAACGGTCTTGATTGACGTACGGGCCCAGATGGCCCTTCCCACTTCCGTTTCTCACCAGCATGCCTCTTCTCTTCCTTTTCAGCGTTGATGTCATCCTCAACGAGCAAAGACTCCTCGATAGCTTCTTACAAAGTCGAACACTTAGCATTTCTTACGTCCGTTCGCATACCGGCCGGTAAACCTTACTGATATGCTTTCATCTTCGATTTTTCATCGGGAACTAGGTGTCCCACCAAGTTCAGTTTCTCCAAAAAGAGTTTGGAGTATTCGGTAATAGACAGAGCCCCTTTCTTCAGATCTCGGAACTCCTGCTCCAACTTGTCCATCGAACGCTCGCTACAATACTTGTCCATGATCTTCTCTTTGAACACTGGCCAAGTTAACTTAGCCAGAACTTCAGGACTGAGGACTGATCGAGTGAGATTCCACCAAATCAAAGCCTCTCCCCGAAGTAGTTGAGAAGCAAACTTCACCTGTTGCGAGGGATCACACTCACTTGACTCAAAGGCCATCTCTATCTCCTTGAGCCATTACATACAAGCAACCGGGTTATCTGAACCCGCAAACTCCTTAGGGTGGCACCCCAGAAACGTCTTGTAAGTGCACCCCTTAGTCTTCGTCCGAATCCCTTCAGCGGATGGTTCCTCAACCGTTACCTCATTTGGTCCACCCGACCCCACAATAATGTTTTCAGCCATCGCCTCAGGTTGCCGGTGGCTAGCGTCTCGATCCTCTAAGAGTTTCATGAAAAACTCTTGTTGTTGGGTCATGGCCGAAGTCATGGCCAACTGTTGTTGAGCCAGGGCCACATTCATAGCCAACATCATGCTATCCCGAAGTCGGGTCTCCATGGTAACTTCCTCCATGATGGCGTTACCTGTGTTGAGGTTCCGACGCGTAATATGCTCAGGCCCTCCTCCCAAGATTCTGGGTATAGGAATGTCATCGGAGGTTGCCCCCACCGGGGGTCGTACTACTGCAGATTCCACTTCTGGTTGCCCCTCTGGCATGTCCGGTAATCTACTTCGAGTGTTTACCATTGATCACTGCCACACAAGCACGAGAAGGAGATTGAGAAAAGACTAAGCAAATTTAACTCATTGTACGTACTAATACCTTCATCAATTATCATAATAATAGTAAACCAAGTATGCTCACGTAACAATGCATTCATAATAGCAGTAGCTAAGTGAAATTATGAACGAACCATACACAATAATTCTTGTCACCATCATCACAACTTTCAATTACAGTAATTCCGTAATCCTAACGCTCCCCCACCTAGGATTTCTACCCCAAGTGGACAGTGAAGTCATAAAGTTTAAAGCTTAAGTCTAGATACGCTAAACCATACCTATTTCACTTAAACTAAAGCTCTGATACCAACTTGTAACACCCTAAAAATAGGGATAACAAAAACTTTCCAAAAATGGAGAAGTGGTATAAAGTTTGCCATAGCAAGAGCCTCTCAAAAGGGGAAATATACAAATAACCTGTTTAATCACAATTATGTAATTTAACGGATAAATAAACAACAACCAACTAATCTAATTTCTACATCTAGAAAAGAGATTACAAAAGGGGTGTCATCTATAAACCCAAATCTTCCAACAATAGTTCAAGCGCCAAAATCCCCAAGCTCTTGCTCAAAGCATCTAAACTTGCCTAGGAGTCGCGCCGCTAACACCTGAGATACACATCGACATCAAACAAGTGTTAGGGCAAAAATCCTAGTGAGTCGAACAATAATAAGCATGCATGAATAGTTACAATTCTTATCAGCAGTTAACCAGTGTTCAATATATATGGAGTCATTAGGGGAGACCCAAAGCACCAATCGAGCCCACACCAAGAGTCGATATACCTTGATGCCCTTAACAAGGAACATCCCAAGGCCCGGCACACCCGGAGACTACTCCAAAAGAAAATTCCCCGAATGGCGGAGGTCTAGGCACATACCATCACAGTGGCGCCCAAGACTACATCCTCCTTGTGAACTGACTTGGTTCGTCCAACATAATGCATATAGGAGGTCCTTTAGGTGTATTTCAACCCCAACATATTTCCATACCGCCTATAGGTATAATATTACCATCCTAACCTCATGAAGTCCAACAAAATGCCCAAATGGCAATTAAGTTCATCATTCATATAAATATGTCATGAAAATGGTGTTCCAACTAGAATCATCATTGTACCCATACATACATATTTTTAGCATAGCAAGGTACCCATATTATGTATACATGCGAAAAGCCCAAATAATGGCACTCACAACATAAAACATAGCATATCACCAATATCAATATTTCCAACTAATTTCATCAAAGAATCCCAAATACTTGAACACATAGAGGTAAAATAACAAATAGAAGATTATGATGTGTATCTAGTTTTAACAAAGGTTTAGTAAACTCACAATCTAGGTTTTGGTACAAAACCTAGAAAAGATGAAAACCCTAGATTTGAGGAGATGAGACTTGGAGATGAGGAGATGCACTTTGAGAAACCCTAGAATCTTCCTTGAATCCAAAACCCAACCACCAAAAGAGAGGGTTTGTGAAGAATGAAGACTGAAATGGGAGCTCCAAAATCGCAACCAAAAGAGAGGGTTTGTGAGAAATGAGGTTGAAATCTGATAAGGGTTCATTTAAGACACTGGCCCCCGTTCGCGACATTGCCCGACGACAGTGACTTCTTTACTGTCGCGTGTCACAATCGCACGAAATGCTTCACCCACGGTACACCTCCTGCGACTTTGACACCGCGATAGTGATAATGTCCCAATCGCGTGTCATTGTCGCGCGGACCCTAACACCCGCGGTACATCTACCGCGATAGTGACACTGCGAGAGTGACAGTGTCACAATCGCGAGTCACTGTCGCACCAACTCCCCAACATCCCGAAACTTGACCAATTTCGATAATGAGCGCGAGGTTTGAACGATTAAAGATGGTATATCAATTTACTCAACATTACAACATAGTAACCATCATTAAATGCATATAAAGGCTCATATTTTCAAATAGGTGCAATTAACGTATTTAAGGAAACAAATACTTACCTTATAAATTTACGGATGCTACATAATTTTTTAATCTCACATCTAACCAATCTATCTTTTCCATTTTACCTCTTCACACACCATCACTCAAACTTTTTATGACCCCTCTCCCCTCAATCACTCAGGGAATACTTCCTGGGTAGAAAACATTGGTTATCGTGAATCCATGGAAGTTCTGTTAAGCTCACACACTGAATCCCATGTTATTTCCTAAAAAGAATTTGTTGTTCAACAGGCTATTGTACATGAAAGCACAAATAAGCACAAAGTTACATGAAGAATAAAAAATTTCGGAGAAGTCAAAACAGTTGTGTTTGACGATGCAATTCTCCCCCTCAAACTAAAATTGGTTGGCATTTAAGCTCTTTGACAATTAAGCTCCCAAAAATTATTTAAAAATCACACTTCACAATTCATGAAAATCTTTGAAGAATAGGAAGTGGTTTTGAACATTTTAAGAAACCGTTTTTCACTAGTGAAAGTTGTTCATCTTTCAATAAGTGATAGAGTATAAGGATTAGAAATATATACCTGTAAATCAGAATCCTTAACTCCCCCTGAAATGAATATTTTCAATGAAATATCCTTGACAAAACTCAGATATCCTCCCCCTTGATACCTGTAAAAAAATCAATTTAATAAAAATCATATTTTCTCCTCCCCCTAAGAGATATAACAGTTAGTTCCCCTTCAAATCAAAAACTTCTATAAAGGATTTTATCATTTAAGCATCCTATCAGAAGAAAACATTTGAGTACGGGTTTTGAACTTAAGTATTCAAAAACCATGATTACTTATTCTCCGGTGAGAATAGTATTTAATCTTTTCCTGAAAAATCAGAAAATACATCAGTAAAAGTATAAAGCATATAAGCTCCCCCTGGATATTTGCAAAATATCCAAGTCTGAACATTGAAGAACGGGTTCTTATCTGTTGTAATTAGAAGCCAAACTTCGTTGAAGTACGGGTTCTAAGTTGATTTACTTAGAAGCCTTTGTTCTTTCTCCCCCTTAAACCTTGGGTGCCTGCAACACAAATTTAGCTTTTGGTACCCACTGGTATTTGGGTCCTAATGGGTTAGTTTCAGTTCTAATGGGAGATATGAAATAAGAACCATACCAGTTATTTACATAATCTTTTCTTACAAAATCTTTTGAGCCACAGTAGGAACAACTAATTTTCTTTTGTGCTAACCTGATCAGTTGATTGATAGTGTAAACCAGATCAGGTTTGCCAAAAGTTTTACTTTTTGAAACATAGTTCCATTTAGCATTTGATGTATGCACAAATGATTTGTCGGTGTTCTTCTCCTCTGGAGATCCTTTAACTCTCCAGATCCAATTTCCTCTATCTTTCTCATCATCCCTTCTCCAGAATCTTTTCTTCCGAGACTTGTTCTTCTTGAAGTTACCTGGACCATCAACATCTTTGTCATAGAAAAGGTTAGAAGGACAAATCTGATCTTTATGTTCAGAAGTATGATCATCAATTACATCAAATAAAGGATTATTAGAAACATTAGTAAATCTTGAACTTGCTGCTGAATTGAATGAGCATTCGAATGCAGTTAGATCATCTCTCGGTGATTGAGCTATTGACTCTGGCGTCTTGTGCTCAGTCAGCTTCACTTTGAATACGATCTCTTCAAGTTCCTTTATCTTTGACGACAAACTGTTTCTTTCCTTTGCAATCAGATCAAACTTCTTATGCAACTAAGATTTTGCATTCTTGTCCTTCAAGATGTTTGTTGACAACTCAGATAACTTTCTTGTCAGCTTAGCTATCTCAGTCTCTAGATCTTTCTTTTCTTTAGAAAAGTCTTTATTGACTTCCTTCTGCTCAGCTTTCTTCTTTTCTTTCTCAGCCTTGTCTCTCTCAAGAATGATAACCTTCTCAAAATCTGAAACTTGTTGAGAAAGCTTAACACATTTAAGCTCTAACGATTTCTTATCTTCAAAGGCTTTTCTGGAGAAATCAGAGAATTTCTTAGCAAATTCTTTTCTCTCTTTCTCAATCTTCAACATCTCATCTTGGACTTTTGTGTTGTCTCTGTCTTGGGTTGCCTTTTCTTTCAGCATATTAATCTCAACCTCAAGACTAAAGACTTGATCTTTCAGTTTATCTCTTTCCGCAAAGACTTGAGAATTTGTCTTTCTAAGCCCTTCAGATGTTTCTCTAGCAATGTTTTCTCTCCTTCTAAGCTCATCAAGCTCTTTTTGCATTAACTCCTTCTTTGACCATGTAAATCTTGAATTAAGACTTTCAGATCTTTTCAGCTTTGCTTGAAGATTTAAGATCTCTTTCTCTTTCGACTCAATAATTCCTGCATAATTAATTTTAGAATTATTAATGCATTCTGAGCAAACAAAATCTTTCTCTGAATCTTTTGAATTTTCTTTTAAAACATTGATCTGAGTAAGAAAAGATGAGTTCTGAATCTTTAAATCCTTGTTCTCAGCTTTGAGAGGTAACATCTCGGATATGAGCTTTTTATTCTCCTTTTCACAATCATAAACCATGCTTGTATATCTTGACAATTGTCCAGCAAGACGTTTAGCATTTGCTTTTGTTTCAGAAAGTGTCATTTTGTCAAAATCAAGGCTATAACCTTCAGACATCTTTAGTTGTATGGTTAGAAATCAAACTTGTCTGTACCAAAGGAATCAACTAGATGAGATCGTTATAATCAAGTATCGGATAAAAACTACACTAAAAATTTTCAGAAAAATAAATTTCCAAACATAATTAAATGCAGAATTCTCAAACAATATAAAACTCAAATAGATCAAACACAGTAAGTCTGGCGCAAAAGTTAGATATATGCCAAGGACAGTGATGCAAAGGACAGTTTGCGCGAGAAGCAGGTCACGCAAAGTGAGGTTTGCGCTAGACACGGGTGGCGCAATGCAGAGGTTTGCGTGTTATGTGGGTCGCGCAAAGTGAGGTTTGCGCGAGCCTCGGGTTGCGCAAAGTATGATTTTCGCGAGTAGGCACTGGCGCAAAGTGAGTGTGACCGGTAACTTTCTTCGACCGGGATCTTGCTTGGACCGGTACCTTGTTCGACCAGTATGTTGCACGACCGGTATGGTCGACCGGTAGGATGCTTGGACAGGGGTGACTTGACCGGTATCAATTTGACCGGGATGGTGTTGTGAGGGGACCGGTAAGGTGTTGACCGATATTGTTGACCGCACCAATATATGGACCGGTATTAGACAGGGACCGGACTAAGTTCGACCGGACAAGAGTGTGGACCGATAAAATGCTTTGACCGATTATGAGTGTGAGTAGTTCGGGCGACCGATATGAGTTCGACCGGTAACGTGTTTGACCGGTAACAGTCTTCGACCGGTAAGGACCTATATGCTATTACGACCGGTATGCTACTTGGATCGGTATAGGCTGTGAGTTTACCGGGCGATCGGTAAGGTGTATTCGACCGATAAGATGAGGTCGACCAGACAAGTGTAGTGAAATAACGACCGATGTGTTCTTGAATGTTCAACCGATATGTTCTTACAGGTCGACCCAGAACGATATTAACAGCCCAGAAAATACATCAAATACTCAAATTGAAACCATAAATCATATCTTTGTGCCTACTAACATGTACCGATCACAATGCAATCAAAAACAAAGATTAAATTTAACTTTCATGCATCAATTTGATAAACCCAGTGGTCGACTGCTATACGAACCCAGATAACCAGATATCCAAAAATTCAATCAATTGATGATTTACAATGCAATTAACCAATCAGATAATATTCAATCGCATAAAACTCATCTAATCTATTCGATTTTAAGCATAAAACACATAGATTCATGAAATCGATTTATCAGAATTCGATGAACACAGTAAACTCGATGAACAGTAATATCCAAAAAAACTTGATTCTTTTGGCTCTTATACCACTTGTTAGCCCAGTATAATCTAGTTGATAATTAACACACAAACACAATATAGATCAAGAGATATAAAGATTATAATAACATACCAATCCCTTGAATAATCAATGAAAACCTTGTGTGTTCTTGATACCTTGAATGTAGGATTACAGAGAAAACGTACGGCTACTATTTAGAAAATTATCAGAGTTAAACCTAAAACCTAATTAAACAAAACTATAAATACCTAGGCCATATGGGATTTAAGCTTAATGCTTAATGGGCTTGGGCCCAATTACAAAATAACTATTAAATAAATACTAATTAGACCCTCTAATTAACTTTAATATAATTGCAATTTAAACCCTTAACTTTAACTTTAACTTTAATCTTGAATACAATTTATGATCCAACACATCTTCAGCCATTAAAGTTTTACCCACTTCCTTCTGCTTTGCCAAAAGCATCTTATTCTTGTAATGCTCTGAATTCCTTACTTTCGACTTTCGGCAATCTTTAGCAAAGTGACCAAATTTCTCACAATTGTAGCACTTGATTGGATCTTCCACTTTCTTTTCATAGCTATTCACATATTTCCTTTCCCCTGGCTTTTTTTCCTCGTATTTCTTTCCTTCATACCTCTTACCTTCAACCCGTTCCTTATGCTCAAAATTTCTTGTTGGTTCCGGAGGTGCTTAAAAGTTTGTAGAAGGGGGGGTTGAATACAAACACAGAAATTAAAGTTTAATAAATTGTTTATTGATAAATCAAACACAATTTACAAGTTTGTTGCGGAATAAGATTAAGACAGACTCAATCTAAACAAACTTAAGAAACACTAAGATGGTTGCACAAGAATTTCAGAGAATGGGGGATTAAGGAATATAGAAAACAAAGGTTTCTATTTGGGGTTCAAGGATTGAGCACACCTTCAGATGGAGGGGTGAACTTCCTATTTATACCCTATGCATTAAATGCATGGCAGGGCACTTTACACGTGGCGTTCGCTGATTGGGTTTGGAAGTCTGACTTTGGGAGACATGCTTTCGGCCGGATCATGAACAGTGTAGTTGACAGAGTTGTTGTACGAATTATGGCAGAGACATGTCCGTTCTGACACCTCGTACAGAGTTGTGCAAGGTAAGACAAAAGGAAACTTGAGGTATAAGCTTTGTGATCATTTGATCGCTGAATATTTCTTTCTTCAGAGACATCAAGAGTTCAGCGATCGCTGAAGCTTTCCTCATGTTCCTTCGCATATAAGTAGAGTTGTCTTTGCTTCACTGATATCCGCATCAGGTCACTAGTAGACTTCTCTTTGTTCAGCAGCTTCGTCTTCGATTCAGCTATGAACATATGTTGACGCGAGACTTGTCTTCAGGGATTACGTTACTATTTACATCAGAACTATCAGCGATAACTGAACAGGCTCAGTTTGATCATTGATGGTGAAACAATAATACATATTAAATGTTTACAAGAAAGACTATCAGCGATAACTGAACAGACTCAGTCTGATCGCTGATGGTGAAACACTAATACACAGTAAACATAATTTTCACTAAGTATAGAAAAGGGTCGCTATCAAATCACTGAGAGAGTTTGGATCAACAATCTCCCCCTATTTGATAATGACAAAGTAACTGAAGAAAATTACTTTATAATTCAAAATGATGGAATAATCAGGACTCATAACATACATGTCCCAATTACTATTTTGAGGGATCTTTTACAGTACTGATAGAGTTAAGTACTTCACTGAAACTTTCATTAATCCAAGAAAAGAATTACAAGGTATGAAAATTACAAGTACAAGTGATGTACTAACTACTGTAAGTTTAAACTAATAGATTACAAGAAGAAACCTAATCTATCAGCTATCTAAAGAGGGTTTAGGAGGATTGATCAAATACTCAGGTATTTCTTCTCCTTTTTGCCTTCTCTCTAAATATTCTTGGCTAATGATCGCTTTGATTTGCTCAACAGCAGAAGAGAGATCACACCATAAGTACATGAGATCCTTGAGAAGACCGAGGGGACAGATAGGGATTTCAGAGACTCTTTGAAATATGAGTTGTTCCTCGTCATCTCTAAAGAAGATTCCAAAAGGTTCTTCAAGTACTTGTCCCACAACATATGGTCCACCAGGAGGCAGAGATAGATCCAGAACTGAAAGATCAGGAGGAGGACCGAACAGAGCTTCTCTTGAGAATTTGATGGAGGTTTCATTCCTGATCACCGCGACATTTTCAGAGGAGGAGGAGACAAGCTTTCTTCTTATCTGCTTTGGCTTAGAAGGAAGAGCAGACGGCACTTTTAGGATTGCAACGACTATGTTGATGAGAGCATCATTTATCCCTTCAACATAGCCTCTGTAGATTGATTTTGATTTCTTCAGTACGTCTTTGAACTCAAGCAATTCCATATAGCCGAGGCTTTCCAGCTTTGAAACAAACATCGCCTTGCAGCTTCCATCCTCTCTGGTAATCTCCATAGTGACAGAAATTTTGTCCTTCTTCTTTCTTCCAGAGATAGTAACAGCTATGATCTTCATTGGGTCAGAGCGATAGTCAATTTTATGCTTGCACCAATCGACTGAGTTATCGCTGACCGCTTTTTCTTTTGAGCGTTCCTCTTCAATCTCTTTCAAAAGAGAAACCTAGACTTCAACTGGTTTCTTCTTCAGCTTCTTGTCTTTGACTTGAGAAGACTGAATTTTGAGAGCCAGAGAGGCATCTCTTTGACAATCAACAATCAACTTCTCAGCCCTGACGGATTCTTCAATTTCAGCTTCTGTCAGGAACTCTAGATCTGATGATTGAGAGGGGATCTTTCGTTGTTGATTCTCTAGATGAGAGATCATCTCTGTTCTTTTCTTCATCTCTTCCTCTGACCAATGAAGTGGTCTAGAGGGCCTCCGTGGATGTTGCAGGGACTCTTCTTCTTCTTCATCCTCTTCATCAATCTCTCTTACAGAGATTGGGATTATCTGGTCATCAGCTTCAGCATTTGGGATTATTTGGAGCTCTTTACCCTTAAGCAGGGGAGAGAACTGTCTGGTCAGAAAATGAAAAAGGTTAGTTTATTTTTTAGGGAAGAAGAGAGATAAAGGCTAGAAAGAAACAGGAGTGGGATTTTTATAGAAGGATAAGGGAACGAGAGTAAGGCATACCTGAGAAGGATTCTCCTCGGGTAGTGAGGTCATCTTCAGGCTTTCCTCAGCAGTTGCACCTTTGCTTTGGGAAGGGGTTCCTGAAGATGTCTCATGACTCCCCCTGCTTTGATAACTTCTTTCAAAGCTATCGCTGATGAAGTGACGGCTGAAGAACACCATAGAGATTGATCTTCTTCATCGTCATCATCATCATCTTGATGAGGTTCTTCCTCTTGATCTTCAAGATCAAGGGCTTCATCTTCATCGTCCTCCTCTTCCTCTTCATCGATGGTAGGAGGGGATTTTTCAGCAGCTATCTCCCCCTCAACATGAGAGGGAGTTTCCTTCAGTTGTTCATTAGCATCAGCTTCTTTCTCCTTATTTTGTTCAGCTTCTTTCTCCCCCTCTTTGTCATTATCACGGAGGGAGAGATCTTTGGAAGGAGTAGAAGTGGTTGCAGCGGCCAACTTCTGGACTTCAGCCTCCAGTCCTGTGAGACGGCCTTCAAATACAGGGATATCTGACGTAGCTTGATGAATAAACTCCACAACTATGTTCAGAGAGGTGCGATCGTTCTCTGTAAATGAAGGAGTAGGAATTGGAGCTGGTGCCTTCAGATGAGTCAGGATTTACTAAAGAAGAACTTCACAGGAATCAACCTTTGTAGACAGGGCCGCAAACTGTTGCTGTGAGTCCTCCCTGACTTTGACAATTGCTTCTTGGAGAGTAGCGATTTGAGAGACGTCAGCTTTGGAGGCGCATTGAGCTGTCAGCGTCTTCAGTGCTTCACCAGTTGTATGAACAGCGCTGGTGGTGTTGTTGAGAGAGGCAGTCAGAGACTCCACTTTTGCACTCAAACTGTTGACATTGGTGTCAACAGTCGCCAAACTAGGACCTAAAATATAAGTTAGTTTTTGAGAAACAAGCTTATATGGTGAGTTGGGAGAAGTGTTTAAGGTTATAGGAGTACCTGAATTATCAAACATTTTGTAGAATTGCATAGATTCCTCAAAAGATTGATGTTCAGGTCCTATGGGTCCAAACTGTGGTTGTGAAAAAGTAGATGATGGGTCAGAGACCAAAGAAATAGAAGGATGAGAGATGGGGATAGAAGTAGGGATAGGGGTAGTTACCGTTGTGATCACCTCAAGATGTGGAGGAGCTGAGATGATGGGTGGTGTCACTATTGATGTAACAGCGACCGTAGTGGATGGCACGGTTGATGTGGGTATCGCTGAGGATGTGGAGGAGAGACCCACGAATGCATCCAAGGAGGTTTGTTGAGAAACAACCTTAGGTATTGAGCTAGAGGTACCTTTCTCCTTGGTCACCTTGGCCTTCTTCGAAGGACCAAGGGAGCCAGTTGATGGTCGTTTGGAAGGGGTAGCAGCAGGGATAGCAGAAGAAGGAACCTCCTGCGTGGCCGCTGAAGACGAAGAAGTGAGGAGAGAGAGTCGGGAGCGAAGTTCAGAGATACTTACCTCGTTGGGGAGCGTCTTGACCTCCAGGGAGCGCTGACCCACTTTGGGAAAAGTTGCATCAGAATTAGTGGGGTAAGTAGCAGGGTAGAGGAACTTCAGGTACGCACAGATGAAGCGTACATAGGGGACCTTGGGATCCCTCTCGGTCTTCTCTATCTTTGACCTTAGATCGTCAAAGATAGTTGTTGCGTAGTCGAAATTTCTTCCGGCGATCACTGAGTAAGCCATTTAGACCTGAATCTTGCTGACCTGGTCCAGTGACCCACTATTCCCAGTCATACACTGAATGAAGTGAGAGAAGATGTAGTTAAGCTGAGAAGGCATGAGTGCCTTCTTCACGAGAGTCAGCTTCTTGTTGGGAATTTTCGTCCTCGGCTTGGGTTCCCAAGAGTATTCCATAGCATCCAGGAATTGGATGAGTTCAGCATCAGTGGGCAAGGCATCGAATCCATTCCTGGGTTTGTCAGGAAATCGCAGAGCTTTCTTTAGCCCTAAGACTGTCATCATCCCTGGTCCAAGTTCAGTGCTGAAGGAAATAGCAGGAACCAGTTCACCCTTTTTGTTGGTGATAGAGGTCTCTTCAGTAGTAAACCTGAATTGTTGGAGAAGAGCTTTTGAAGGTGTGGGATCCACAGTGATAGCATAGGCAATGCAGGATTGCTTTAGAAACTTTGCGGCTTCCACCAGATGTGGGTATTTGACACCATCAAAATCAAGGCGAGCAAGATCATTGTTTTTCGGAAGCTCAGAGTCAGTGATGGCGAACTTGACGTTCTTAGAGGCGACAAGTGCAGATTGAGCCATTCTGAATATAAACAGATAGAAGAGTAGAAGAAAGGTTTAGTCTAAAAATAAAGAAGGTTTTCCCAGTTTCTATTTTGGGGAAAGAAACATAGAAAAATCAACATATTTGAAGATTAAAAAGGTGTTCTTAATATAAGATATAAGAACAAGAAGAAAAAAAAACCAAAGATTTTGAATGAAGATAATCAAAAGAAAATGGTTTTGAATTAATAAAATCAAAAAGAAAAATGATTTTATTTGATAACATCTTATAAACCCATAATGGCAGTCCATAAATGGAGTATTATGTAAAAAGATTTAGAACAAGAATAAGAAGAAGATCAAGAATAACCTGTTGATCTTTGAAGGAGATGATGCAAATGCTTGAGAATGCTAGAATGCTTTTGAGAGAGTTTTCTTGCTTTGAAAGTATTTCCAGAAAGCATAAAACGATAAGAATGGAAAAACATTCTTTTTATACGTGTGAGAGAAGAAGAGAGAGTGTGAGAGGCGGGAAAACAAATGTTCATCATGACATGGACACGTCCCACGAAGTTGATTGGATGGAAGGGCAACGGACGAACGTGTCAGAAAAAGGCATGTCGTGGATTGTCGTTTCAAATGACGTCATAGAAGAGAGAGAAACTGTTCATTTGTCCGTTTTGAAATTATCGCTGAAGAAAAGTCAGCGATAGATTTTCTTTGAAAGTATCCCTGATGGTAAAGATAGGGATTGATTTTCTTTTAAGAAGGATCACTGACTAGAAATATCAGTGATAAATTTATTTTTCAAAAAGCTTTTAATCATTTGAAGAAAGTTCAGTGATTAAAGTTTATATTTTGAAAAACATCTTAACTGAATGAAGATTCAGTTGTAGGGATGGAGAGAACATACCTGAGAGTCAGAATGTTTATCAGAGAATGATAAAAGGGGAACTTATGATTACTGACACAATGCATGAACGCTGAAGAATTATTCTTCGAGATTCAGCATTCCAAGCTCACTGATGAGAAAGTTGAACCTTGTCTCACCAAGAGGTTTGGTGAATAAATCAGCAAGCTGAAAGTCAGTAGGGATGAAATGAAGTTCAATATCACCATTCATCACATGATCTCTGATAAAGTGATATTTGATCTCTATGTGTTTCGTCTTTGAATGTAGTACTTGATTATTTGCTATAGCGATAACACTAGTGCTGTCGCAATAGATTGGAATCTTTGATAGCTGAAGGTCATAGTCTAATAGTTGATTTCTCATCCATAAGATCTGAGAACAACAGCTTCCAGCGGCTACGTATTCAGCTTCAGCTGTGGAAGTGGACACTGAATTTTGCTTCTTGCTTGTCCAGCTTACCAGCTTTCCTCCTAGGAGTTGACATCCACCAGTGTTACTCTTTATGTCAAGTTTACAACCTGCAAAATCACTATCAGAATAACAAGTTAGATCGAACCCTGAGTCTTTGGGATACCAAAGACCGAGATTAGGAGTTTCTTTCAGATATCTGAAAATTCGCTTAACAGCGATCAGATGGGATTCCTTGGGTTCAAATTGATAGCGTGTACATAAACAAGTAGAGTACATAATGTCAAGTCTGCTTGCTGTAAGATACAGCAGTGAGCCTATCATTCCTCCATAGGCAGTGACATTAACAGGTTTTCCAGATGGATCTTTGTTAAGTGTCAGGGGAGGTGCCATAGGAGTTTTCATCGCTGAAGTTTGTGTAAGATCAAACTTCTTCAGCATATCTTTAACATACTTACCTTGGCTGATAAAAGTACCTTTGTCAGATTGTTTAATCTGAAGACCAAGAAAATATGTCAGCTCACCCATCATACTCATTTTGTATTCTTTATTCATTCTTTCAGCGAAGCGAGTACACAGTGATGGGTTAGTAGAACCAAATATGATGTCATCGACATATATTTGTACAAGAATAATATGACCTTTTATCTTTCTGAAAAACAATGTATTATCAATTTTGCCACGTTCAAATTTTTCAGAGATAAGAAATGATGAGAGAGTGTCATACCAAGCACGAGGGGCTTGTTTTAGACCATAGAGAGCCTTATCCAATTTATAAACATAATTTGGATACTTAGGGTCATAGAACTATGGTGGTTGTTCTACATAGACTTCTTCATTCAGCTTTCCATTTAGGAACGTTGATTTTACATCCATTTGATAAAAGATGAAGTCTTTATAGACTGCATAGGCTAAGAATAGTTGAATTGCTTCGAGCCTAGCCACAGGGGCAAAGGTTTCATCATAGTCTATGCCTTCCTCTTGTCTGTATCCCTGAGCAACAAGTCGAGCCTTGTTACGGGTTAGAGTTCCATGTTCATCTAACTTGTTTCTAAACACCCATTTGGTGCCTATAACAGTTTTATCAGATGGTCTAGGAACGAGATTCCAAACTTTGTTACGAGTAAACTCAGTCAGCTCTTCTTGCATAGCGCTGACCCAGTTTGGATCTCTGAGGGCATCATCAGTCTTCTTTGGTTCTATTAAAGAGAGAAAGTTGACAAAGAGACAGATATTACCTGAGCTTCGTCGTGCATCTGGATCACCAAGAATTTGATCTATTGGGTGATCTCTGGTCCATCGCTGAGCAGGAGCATGATAGTTTAACTCAGAGGTTGGATCAACAATTTGGATGTTTACTGATGAGGACGTTTGAGGTTCATCAGCAATTAACTGGTGAGTATTGCACAGACTATTGTTATCAGAGAGTTTTTCAGACGAAGGTAGATCTGATGGTAGCAGTGTGTTAAGAGGTTCAGCTGAAACCCATGAGTTGGATTCGGCGTTAGGAGGTATAATGTTTGGATCATCATCAGCGGCTAGAGGATCTGAATGCTAATGGTTTGAGAAAAAAGGTTCTGTTTCTCTGTAATGAGAAAACATCCAAGCATTTAACTCTTCATTGTCAGCGATTGGTTTAGAGTTCGCTGAGCGAGTTTCATCAAATGTGACATGAATTGTTTCTTCCACGGATTGTCTTCTTTTGTTGAAAACTCTATAGGCTTTGGAGATGGAGGAATATCCTAGAAATATTCCATCATCAACTTTTGGGTCGAACTTTCCAAGTTGTTCTCTGTTGTTTAAGATATAGCACTGACAACCAAAGATATGAAGAAAGCTGATAGAGGGCTATATTTCATGAAAAAGTTCATAAGCTGTCTTTCCAAATCGCTTTACTTTCAGCGATCTGTTTTGAGTAAAACATGCAGTATTTACAGCTTCAGCCCAAAATTGAGTAGGGAGATGAGAATCGTTGAGCATTGATCTAGCAGCTTCAATGATCGTTTTGTTTCTTCTTTCAGCGACTCCGTTTTGCTGAGGTGTTCTTACTGAAGAGAAGTTATGAGAAATTCCCTTATTCTCAAAGAAATTGTTCAGGGAACTGTTTTTGAATTCAGTTCCATGATCACTTCTTATTGAACGAACAGTAAGATTATTCAGTACTTCCATCTTTTTGACAAAAGATATTAGTTCTTCTGGAGTATCACTCTTGCAGCGAAGAAAGATAACCCAGGTATAGCGAGAGAATTCATCTACAATGACAAGCGTATATTTCTTTCCAGCTATTGATTGGATGTTTATAGGGCCAAACAGATCCATATGTAAGAGCTGAAGAGGACTTGTCACTGAGGAGACTTGTTTAGATTTGAAACTAGCTTTTGTTTGTTTTTCTTTTTCACATGTTGAGCAGAGAGATTCTTTAGCATATGAGTGCTGAGGAAGACCAGAAACCAGTTCCTTAGATGAGAGAGAATTCAGGGTTTTGAAGTTTAGATGAGAGAGCCTTTTGTGCCATAGCCAGTTGACATCAGAAGAGGCCTTAGAGAGAAAACATACATTCTCAGTGGTAGTAGATTCCATGTCTATAACATAGACATTTTCTTTACGATAACCACTGAGTGTAGGTTTTCCTTTCTCATTTACCACTGAACATGCTATCTTTGTAAAGAGAACTTCATAGTCTTTGTCACATAGCTGACTGATGCTTAGAAGATTGTGCTTCAGTCCATCTACATAAGCGACTCTTCGAAAGGTAGTTGTTCCATTGCTGAGAACACCAAACCCTCGGGTATATCCTTTTTCATTTCCACCAAAGGTCACAGAGGGACCTTTCTCTTCCTTGTATTCAGTGAGCAGGTCTTTTTGTCCAGTCATATGACGAGAACATCCACTATCGAGATACCAGATGTCCTTTGATCCCTGCACACATAAGAAAGATTAAGCGTTGTTTGGTACCCATTTTTCAATGGGTCCTTTAGTGTTAGTGGATATGGAAGATTCAGCAGTCTTCACAGTATATGAAGATTCAGCTTCAGTGGTAATCTTCACTTTGGTTAATTTATTAACCTTAGTGGTATTTTTCACCTTGGTTGATTTTTCAGCTTGGGTGACCTTCTCAGCCTTAGAGGCGTTTATCTTCACTTTAGCTGTTTTATCAGCTTTGGTGGCAGTTGGACATTTACTTGCAATATGGTCAGTAAAACCACAGTGATAGCATTTTCTATATTTGAAAATGGTTTTAGGACCAGAAGTAGAAGGTTTTGCAAGTTTAAGATGAGCGGGGCCAGGTCCAAGAATGTTTTTCTGATGAGATCTGGGAGGAATTTTTATTTCTTCAGATCTCTTAGGCTTAAGATCAATCTTTAGCTTTGGAGGACAGAGATCAAAAATTTCTATCACAAAGCTAGAAGATTGTTTAACTGAAGGTTTTGAAGAAACTTTCAGTTTTGCTTTCTTGGGAACCTTCTGAGGTCGAAGAATAGATTTTCCTTCATCTATAGGCTTAAAGCTTTCAGATTTTTCCTCAGAGATTGGATTAGAAGATGATTCAGGATGGAACTGATTATAAGAAGTGTCAGAGATAGGAGTGACAAACGTTCCAAACTTAAGCATGGAACTTTCTTCTTTAGGCTTATCCTGTGGTGTCCAAAAACCAAGACCAGTTCTATCACTTTCAGAAGTTTGAGCATTTATTATCTCAGAGATCTTTGTTGATGATTTGCACCATTTTTCAACATGAGCCTTTTCTGCTTTTAGAGCAGCGATGGCTTGTTCGCGTTCAATGCTGATGATTTCATTTATAATGACTTGATCTTTCAACTTTTCTTCTAAAAGAGTTAGTTCTCTAATCTTTTCATGACATTTCTCTAGCTCTTGAGTTAAATGAACATTTTTATTCTTAGCTTGAGTTTTGTCGTTTAGAGCATTATAAAGATCAATCGTCAGCACATCCACGGCGCGACTTTTCTCAGCTTCAGGCAGAGAGGGATTAGTAGAGAAAGATACCTGAGATGATATGTATCTCATGGAAGGTTTAGATGTTTCTTCCACTTCTTCTTTAATCTCAGCCATGAGGCAAAGATTAGCGACTTCTTCTTCATCAGAACTTGATTCTTCTGATTCAGCCCAGTCGTGTTCTTCAGCGATGAGACCTTTACCTTTTCGCTTATAGCTTTTCAGCTTTTGATATTTTTTGTTCTTCAGCTTCAGGTATTTGTCATCAATGGATCTTCTTGAGGTAGAAGGCTTGAAGACCTTTTTAGACCTGCACTCACTAGCAAAGTGTCCAATCTTTTCACAATTATGCCAAGTGGCAGTAGCCTTATCAACCGGGGTTGATTTTGGCTTATTAGTTAGAGATAGAGGCTTATTTCTTCGGAAATTGCTCTTTCTTGCAAATCTATTAAAAGAGTTCGTCAAGAGTGCTAAGGACTCATCAAACTCTGAAAGATCAGGGTCTGATTGATCCTCAGATTCAGAATCTAACTCAGTGATGGTGAGAGTAGATCGCTGAGATGGAATTATCTCTGAAGAGACTAAAACAACAGGAGTGCTTTTGGAGTCTTTAGAATCTTTTACAAGATTCTTCTTCAAGAGATTCGATTGCTCATAGTTGAGCAGTATTCCATACAGAGTGCTTAAAGAAAGAGAATTTAAGTCTTTTGTCAGCTTAAGACATATTGAATAACTGTCCCAGCTTTCAGGAAGACATTCTAAGAATTTTGTTAAGACCTCAGAATTAGAATAGGTCCTACCAACTGTTCTTAGATCAATGATTAAGCAGTTAAATCGCTGATGAACGTCAGAGAGAGATTCCTTCTTACCAGCGATGAAGCTTTCATACTGTCTTACCAAGTTAATCTTTCGAGTCTCTTGGATTTCAGTAGTTGTGTGTTCCAGAATCTAGTTTCTAAACATGATTAATCAAAACACAAACAATACTTCAATCAATTACCTTTTTTGATTTCTCTTTCAATTCAAAATACACTTTCTCTCTTTAGAACTCTCTCTCTCTCTACAGAATTTTCTCTCAAAACGTATATTACAATCTGACTTCTTAACTCTGTTAACTAACTAAACAATACAAAGACAAGGTATTTGTACCTATAACTAATAACAAGGAAACTAAATGTTGGATCATAATTGTATTCAAGATTAAATGGTCTAAACTGTATTTGTTTGATAGTTAAAGTTAGAGGGTTTAAATTGTAATAGATTGATAGTTATTAGCTATTGGGCCCAAGCTCATTAGAAAGCATGTTAAGCTTAAAGCCCATAAGGGTTAGGTATTTATAGTTTTGGTTAATTAGTTTTTAGGGTTAGAACCTTTCATTATACAATTATCATATTTGAGAGGCAATCCTATTTTCTCTGTATTCAAGGGTATCAAGAACACTCAAGGGTTTCATTGTTTATTCAAAGGATTGGTATGTTACTCTGATTTATATATCTCTTGATTATTATTGTGTTGCTTATTTACTTGATTGATTATTTACCAACTAGATTAATCTCGGATAACAATTGGTATCAGAGCCTAAAGAATCAAGTTTTTAGGATTAAATTTGTGTTTGTCGATTTTACTATTCATCGATTTACTATTCATCGATTTTACTATTCATCGATTTTACTATTCATCGATTTTACTATTCATCGATCCACTATTTATCCGGTTGACACTATTCATCCAGTCACTATTCATCCGGTCGACACTATTCATCCGATCACTATTCATCCGGTTGACACTATTCATCCGGTCGACACTATTCATCCGGTCACTATTCATCCGGTCGACCAATAGTTTCAAGACCCGAAAAAAAAATTTAAAATTTTTGAGTGTAGTTTTTATCTTTATTCTTGATTCTAACGGTCTCATCTAGTTGGTTATCTTGGTACAGAAAAGTTTGATTACTAACCATACAGCTAGGATGTCGAATCAGCTAATGATGTCTGAAGGTTACAGCCTTGATTTTAACATGACTCATTCTGAAGTAAAAGCAAAGGCTAAACAACTTGCTGGACGGTTATCAACATCATCTCGCATGATTGATGAGTATGACAAAGAGGACAAAATGCTCAAAGCTGAGAACAAGGCTTTACAGATTCAGAACTCATCTCTTCTTATTCAGATCAATGCTTTAAAAGAAAATTCAAAAGATTCTGATTCTTTAATTGACTTTGCAAGAATAATTGAGTCTAAAGAAAAAGAGATCTTGGATCTTCAAGCAAACTTGAAAAGATCGGAATCTAGCTCAACATGGTCAAAGAAGGAACTAATGCAAAAAGAGCTCGATGAATTGAGAAGAAGAGCAAACATTGCTCGTAAGACATCTCAAGAGCTTAGAAAGTCAAACTCTCGAATCTTTGCTGAAAGAGACTCTTTAAAAGATAAAGTTCTCAGTCTTGAGGTTGAGATTAAAACAATGAAAGAAAAGGCAACCCAAGACAGAGACAATACAACAGCTCAAGATGAAATACTGAAGATAGAGAAAGAAAGAAAAGACTTTGCCAAGAAATTCTCTGATTTCTCCAGAAAAGCCTTTGAAGAGAAGAAAGCATTAGAGCTTAGATGTGTTAAGCTTTCTCAACAAGTTTCAGACTTTGAGAAGGTTATCATTCTAGAGAGAGAAAAGGCTGAGAATGAGAAGAAGAAAGTTGAGCTGAATGATACAAATATAGACTTTTCTGAAGAAAAGAAAATATTTGAGACCGAGATAGCTAAGCTGACAGAAAATCTATCTGAGCTATCAACAACCATCTTGAAGGAGAAGAATGCAAAATCTGAGTTGCATAAGAAGTTTGATCTGATTAAAAAGGAAAGAAACAGTTTGTCTTCAAAGATAAAGGAACTTGAAGAGATCGTATTCAAGGTGAAGCTGACTGAGCACAAGACGCCAGAGTCAATAGCTCAATCACCAAGAGATGATCTAGCTGATTCAGATAGTTCATTAAAAACAGCTTCAAGTTCACATTTCTCAAATGTTTTCTATAATCCTTTCTATGATTCAGTTGATAGTCTTACTTCTAAATCTACTGATCAGATTCGTCCTTCTAACCTTTTCTATGACAAAAATGTTGATGGTTCAGGTAACTTCAAGAAGACTAAGTCTCAAAAGAAAAGCTTCTAGAGAAGGCATGATGAGAAAGAAAGAGGAAACTGGATCTGGAGAGTTAAAGGATCCTCGGAGGAGAAGAAGAAAGAAGAATCATTTGTGCATACATCAAATGCTAAAAGGAACTATGCTACAAAAGGTAAAAGTTTTGGCAAACCTGATCTGGTTTACACAATCCATCAATTGATCAGGTTAGCACAAAAGAAAATTAGTTGTTCCTACAGTGGCTCAAATGATTTTGTAAGAAAAGATTATGTGAATAACTAGTATGGTTCTTACTTCATATCTCCCACTAGAACTGCAACTAACCCATTAGGACCCAAATACCAGTGGGTACCAAAAGCTAAATCTGTGTTGCAGGCACCCAATTTTTAAGGGGGAGAAAGAACAATGGATTTTGAACAAAACAGTTCAAAACCCGGACTTAATTGTCAAAAAGAAGGCTTCTAAGTAAATCAGCTTAGAACCCGTACCTCAATAGAGTATGGCTTCTAATCACATCAGATTAGGACCCGCACTTCAGTGCTTTACTTTATTTTTCTGTTTTGTTAAAAAAAAAAATTACATTCAGTCAAGGGGGAGAATATATGTGATATTAACAGATTTTTGGATACTTAAATGCTTATATGACCATGTGTTCTTAAAGATAAATACTTGCGTTTTATCTTGTCAATATACTGTGTCAAGTATTCATACACATAACGGTTCAGAACATTCTATTTGACTTTGTTATTACCATGTATCAAAAGTAAAATCTTTCTATGGTAATACTCACGTTCTTTGTATTCACAGTTGATTGAATCAAACGTCATTTCATGTGCTTTCATTGAAAATTTGTTTATATATTGTTCATATAAACAAAGTTCGTTTTTGATTCTCCAGCATATTATTCTTCATGAAAAATTGATATGAGCTTATTGCCAATCACTTTTAGGTTGAGAGGGAGAATTGCATCGTCAAACACAACTGCTTTGACATCTCCAAAATTTTTATTCTTCATGTAACAAGTGGTATTTGTGCTTACATGTACAAAAAGCTTGTTGAACAGCATGTTCTTTTAGGAAAATACATGGGATTCAGTGTGAGAACTTAACAGAACTTCCATGGATTCACGATAACCAGTGTTTCCTACCCAGGAAGTATTCCCTGAGTGATTGAGGGGAGAAGGGTCAAAAGAATTGAGTGATGGTGTGTGAATAGGTAAAATGAAAAAGAGAGATTGGTTAGAAGTGAGCATTAAAAGAAAGAGGGTGAGTGAACAAAGTAAAATGTTATTAGACTCTGCACCAAACCACTTTTTGAGTCGGGCAGCCACATAATTTGATTGGTTCACATTCTTTGGTGACCATCATTGAAATAGGCAACTAGCCCATGCCATCTCTTGCATACAACCCACCAACTACTCATTCTTTTCTCAAAAAGAGAATGTTTCACATTTTCTATGGAAGCAGCACATATGCTATTGGTTCTTCATTTGGAAGATACTAATATTGAATAAGAAGGAAAGTTGCCCCACCTTCGAACCCTTTCTCATGCACATTGAGTCTTTGTATAATTTGTTGTTGTCTCAACAAGTTTACATATTTTGAGCCTATATTGAAAAGCAATCATCTATGCTTAAATTTTTTTCATACACATGCACGAGCACACAGAAATTTGTTTTCTGTCAGAACATTCATAGATAACCATGTGTTATTCGATGATTGAATGGAAGACCTGGGGAGTCTACATCAAACCAGCTCCTTATATAGTAACTTTGTGTTACTCAGTGACTTTGTGTTACTGACAGGCATTCTAACTGAGTCATTTGTTGATTCAGGGTTACAACTCTTAAACTGTTTGAATTTGCAAAGATTTAAACGGTTACATTTGACTATTTTTATCTGAAAAGATTGAAATAATCACTCTTTCCATCTGGGAAGACTGCTCTTATTTCCATACAGGGCTCGTTACATGAAGACTGTGCTTACGTGATCATACACAATGGGGGAGATTGTCTTGAAAAGGGGGAGATTGTTTTGCCAAGTTTTGATGATGATGATTCTCACCACTCATCAAAAAGGGGGAGAAGATACAAAAAGGGAGAATACAATATGAAGATCTGAAGATTTCAAATATTTTAAAGATTTTAAAGATATCAAGTTTTGAAGCTATCAACGACATATCTGAAGAAAAGTGAAGACAAGTGAAGACCCGAAGACAATTGCAAAAAAATTTTAATCTTGAATCCAAAGGAGGAGATTGTTGGATCATAATTGTATTCAAGATTAAAGGGTCTAAACTGTATTTGTTTGATAGTTAAAGTTAGAGGGTTTAAATTGTAATAGATTGATAGTTATTAGCTATTGGGCCCAAGCCCATTAGAAAGCCTGTTAAGCTTAAAGCCCATAAGGCTTAGGTATTTATAGTTTTGGTTAATTAGTTTTTAGGGTTAGAACCTTTCATTATACAATTATCATATTTGAGAGGCAATCCTATTTTCTCTGTATTCAAGGGTATCAAGAACACTCAAGGGTTTCATTGTTTATTCAAAGGATTGGTATGTTACTCTGATTTATATATCTCTTGATTATTATTGTGTTGCTTGTTTACTTGATTGATTATTTACCAACTAGATTAATCTGGGATAACACTAAAATACAATATATTGACTTTTATTACAAAAGACTTTGACTATGATGAGAGTTGACTTTCTTCAACTTTAACTTTCTTGAACTTTGACCTTCTGTCTTATTGATCTTGTATCCAACAGATTTATGCTCTAACAATCTCCCCCTTTGGATTGAAGATCATTGTTGAAAGATCTAGCAATTCAGTCTTCACTTTAAGCTCTGTCAGTACAATCTCCTTTTTTCTTTTGATTGTATTCTTTCCAAAACTGTCTTCAGACGATTAACAATCTCCCCAAAACTTTCACAAGATACTTTCAGACTTTGGAAAGAAATTATCTTCAGAATCAGCTCGGATTGCTTTAGCAAACAATTTTCAAAGAAAATTTCCTCAAAAACTTCAGAAATTCTTTGATCTTCTTTAAATCTTTATCATTTCTTGATATCATCTCCCCCTTTTTGATGATTTGAGCATTAACATCATCAAAACTTATCTTCCAAGAAATGTCTTTGACCATTCTGATCTGTCAAACTGATCCTCTGATTCTGTGATCCATAACCAAGTATTCATCTAGATCTTTGCAAATCCAGACAAAATAAGAACATGTAACTCCTGAATCAACAAATGAATCAGTTAAAATGTCTGTCAGTAACAAGAAGTCACTGTGTGTAACAAATACACAAGATAAAGGAGCTTTTTGATGTTCACACCCCCAGGGCTTCCATCCAATCATCGAAATACCACAAAGGCAATTTCTATGAATGTTATGACAAAGAAACAAATTCTTTGTGTGTTCGTGCATGTGTAGAAACAATTAAGCACGAATAATTGCTTTTAATAAGGCTCAACATTATGTAAACCACTGAGACAACAGTAGATAAACACAGACTCAATGTGCATGATTGAAGTGCGAAGGTGGGGCAGACTTCCTTCATTTCAATATCCAGATTTTCCAAATGAAAACCAGATAGATAATATGCTGCATCCCCAGAAAAATGTGAAACATTTTCTTTTTGAGAAGAAAATGAGTGGTTGGTGGGGTATAGTCAAGAGTTGGCATGGGCTATTTGCCTGTTTCAATAATGTTCACGAAAGAATTGTGAATCATTAGTAATGTGGCTGCCCGGCTCAGAAAGTATTTGGTACAAAGTTTGATATTCTTTTACTCTGTTCTCTCACCCTCTTTCTTTTTAATCATTAAGCTCACATCTAACCAAACTCTCCTTTACATTTTACCTCATCACACCCACACTCATTTCTTTTTGACTCCTCACACTCAATCACTAAAGGATTAACTTCTTGGGTAGAAATCACTGGTTAACGTAATTTCATAGAAGTTCAGTTAAGTCTTAGCACAAAGAACCAATGTAATCCTAGAAAGCATGTGTTGCTTAAATGGTTTAACTATATCAGTTAAAACTCATATACAAATGTCAGATAAAGTGAATGCTCAGATGATATAATCATAAAGATATGAGCATTTTTAAACATTGAAGTATTTTCAAACAAGTATATTGAAAGAATAGTTATGAATGCAAAAGACTTGTTTGAAAATCTGACATTGTATGAAAATGATCAGAAATGAAATTATATATCAATTTAGGCTTATGGTAAAAAACAACGGATATTGTCCATACGAAACAAAAATATAGACATTCTTGAAATGACGTTTCGAAATGAAATATCGCTCAAAATTCAATGAAGTACAAGCGGAGTGTCTTACCATCGAAAAATTGTTTCAAATATGAGACATGGTAAGAACAATTTGAATCAAGAAATGAAACCGGTGTGTGTGAATACTTGAAAGTATATGAAAAGACAATACGCAAGTATTTATCTTTGGAAACACACGGTTTATTTATCAATTAAGCACAAAAATAAAATTAAAATATTTAAAATCACACTTCCAAATTATAAAATCTGTTTAAAATTCGGGAAGTGGTTTGAACATTTCAAAACATGTTTTCTATATCTGAAAGTTGTCCTTCTTTCAGATATATTTGAGATTAAGATAAGAAAATTTACCTTTTAGCTTTGTCTTAAATCTCATGAAGTCATGCTTAAGTCAAAATTATATGATCGTGTCATCCTCTCTCATCCTGCATAAGTCTCAAAGTCTAGTCAAAAATTTATTCACAAAATTTATTCGAAAATAAAAGAACATAAAAACAGTAAAACGATTAAAGAACGAGTTCTGATCTTAAGCAATCAGAAATCATAGTCCTACTCCTTTTGACTTGACTTATATGCTCCCCCTAAAATCATGCATCACAAAATTTTTGTCATTGAAATAAAATGCAGAAATTAGTTATGATCCCCCTCAAATAAATGTAGATCATCTAAAATATTTTCTTACTCCCCCTGAGATCATGAGCAAACAATTAAAGTGCAGATATCCTTTAGACATAAAGATAAAGAAAAATGATGAAAAATAACAATACATAGCTTTATTAGGTAACAACTGATTACGTCTTAAGATTTAACATACCAAGCTTAGAGACAAGAAAATTAAATCTCTTTTCATCTAATGGTTTGGTAAATAAATCTGGAAGCTGATAATCTATTTTTACAAAATAAAGTTCAATTGTTCCTTTTTCGACATTATCTTTTATAAAATGATACCTGACGTCAATATGTTTGGTTTTCGTATGCTGAACAGGATTAGCAGATATCGCGATTGCACTCTTCGAGTCACAATATATTGGAATTTTATCAAACTTGAAGCCGTAGTCTCGTAGCTGTGTTCGCATCCACAACACTTGAGAGCAGCAACTGGCAGCAGCTACATACTCTGCTTCAACAGTCGATGTGGAAACGCAAAATTGTTTCTTCGATGCCCAGCTAACGAGTTTGTCTCCAAGGAATTGAATGTGACCTGAAGTACTCTTTTTGTCCAACATGCAACCTGCATGATCTGCATCTGAATAGGCAGTCAGTTGAAAACCAGTATCCTTAGGATACCACAGACCAAGGTTTGCAGTCCCCTTCAGATATCTAAAAATCCTTTTGACAGCAGCCAAATGGGATTCTTTGGGAGCAGCCTGATATCTAGAACATAAACATGTTGAAAACATAATATCTGGTCTACTTGATGTAAGATACATTAACGATCCTATCATACCTCTATAAGTCCTAACATCAACACTTTTACCCGATAGATCAGTGCTAATTTTAGTACCTGGTGCCATCGGGGTTCCAATAGGGTTACAATTTTCCATATTGAACTTCCGAAGAATATCCAAAATGTACTTAGATTGGTGAATGAAAATCCCCGTAGAAAACTGTTTAACTTGTAATCCGAGAAAGAAATTCATCTCTCCCATCATACTCATTTGAAAACGTGACACCTTGAGGTTAGAAAAGTTTTTGCAAAATTTTGGATTAGTAGAACCAGATATTATATCATCAACATATATCTGAATAAGGATGATATCAGCTTTTTCCTTTTTGATGAATAGAGTGGTATCAACCTTACCTTTAGAAAAACCGGACTTGACCAAGAATTTAGATAAAACGTCATACCATGCTCGAGGGGCTTGTTTTAAACCATAGAGGGCTTTGTCCAAGATATAAACATGATTTGGCTTATCTGGATTGACGAACCCTTCTGGTTGAGACACGTATACTTCCTCTTTAAGAATGTCGTTCAGAAAGGCTGTTTTCACATCCATCTGAAAGACTGTGAAATTCTTATGAGCTGCGTAGGCTAGAAACATGCGGATTGCTTCTATACGCGCTACTTGAGCATACGTCTCATCGTAGTCTATTCCTTCCTCTTGCCGGTAACCTTTGGCAACAAGTCTAGCTTTGTTTCTTATGACGATACCATCTTCATCCTTTTTATTCTTGAATACCCATTTAGTTCCTATCACGGTTTTACCTTCTGGTTTTGGAACTAATCTCCAAACCTTTAGGGCTTCAAACTGATTTATCTCTTTTTGCATTGCAGATACCTAGTCCGAATCAGCAAGAGCCTCTGATACTCGTGTTGGCTCAATCTTACTGAGGAATGAATCATGCATACATTGATTAAGAGTCGCTGACCTAGTTTGTACAGGCTTGTTGAGATCTCCAATTATTTGATGTAATGGATGGTCTTTGGTCCAGCGATGCTCATGAGGTAGTGGAGTAGATACAGATTGAACATGATCTTCATCTAGAAATCCACTATCAGACTCTTCAGTTTGAATAATAGGAGGAGGGTTTGCAGTTGAAGTTTCATGTGCAGAAGCATCAGTTGGAACAGCAGACTCTGGCTGTTGAGTAGACAGTGTATGACACCCAACTGAAACAGTTACTTCTGGCTCAGCATTTGCTTGTGCATCTTCAACTGTAGGAGTAATTGTAGGAATGTGAGTTTCTGACTGAACGGGGGATGCTTGTTCAGTTATGACATCTGAAGTGACTGGATGATTGCAACTTGTGTCTTCAGACCTGTCAGTTACAACAGATTTAGATACATTAGAACCTAGAAACTCATCATAAAAGAATTCAAATAAAAAATCTAAATCAGATAAATGTGAAATAGATGTAGAAGCGTTATTCGAATTATTCGCTGTAGAAGCAGGTTCTGGATTGATCTGCCCAGAAGCTAATACTCCAGTGATCACGGGTTCTGAACTGAGTTGATCAGAAGCCATTTCTTCATCGAATGTGACATTAACGCTCTCGACAACTGTTATTGACTTCTTCAAATAAACACGATATGTTGCCGATGTTGAAGAATAACCAATGAAGATACCCTCGTCCGCCTTAGCACTGAATTTATTCAGACTCTCTCTGTCGTTAAGCACAAAACATTTACACCCAAATATGTGAAAATACTTGATTGTTGGTGTTTTGTTGTTGATCAGCTCATATGGAGTCTTTTGAAAACGGTGGTGTATTATGTACCGATTTTGAGTATGACATGCAGTTGACACAGCTTCTGCCCACAAAAATAGAGGTAGATCGGATTGGCTGAGCATAGTACGAGTGGCCTCGACTAGCGTCCGATTTCACCTTTCCACTACTCCATTTTGTTCAGGCGTACGAGCAGCAGAGTACTGATGTGATATCCCAACAGATTCGAGATATTCTTCAACAATCTTGTTTTTAAACTATGTGTCGTTGTCAGTTCGAAGAAACTTGACTTGTCGCTGCATTTTCATCTGGGTCGTCTTTAGGGGTGTCTCATCTTTTGATCGAAGAAATTTGATCCACGTGTATCTTGAGTAATCGTCCACAATAACCAACACGTATTTCTTTCCACCCAAACTCTGAGTTCTCATTGGACCACACAAATCCATATGTAACAATTATAACGGAGAACTAGTGCTTGGTTCAGGCTTCGGTTTATGCGGAGCTCTCTTCATCTTACCCTTCTCACATGCAGCACATAAGTGTTCTTTCTCGTATTTCAGCTCAGGAACTCCTTTTACCAAATTTCCACTAACCAGCTTGTTGATATAACAAAAATTCAGATGTGATAGTCGTCGGTGCTAAAGCCAACTTTGCTGCATCGAAGCTTTTGACAATAAGCAAACGTGACTGTCATTCTGAACCTTTGAAAGATTGATGGAGTAGAGATTTGTCTTTCGCTTGCCCACTAAGAGTTCTGTGCCATCTTCAGAACGGACTGAACATCTCTTAGCTTTGAAGTTGACCTCTAACCCTTTGTCGCAGAATTTACCGATGTTGAACAAGTTGTGCCCTAGACCTTCGACATAACTCACCTTCTTAATCGTTATGTTGTCTTGAATGATGTCACCATATCCTAATATTGGTGAAAGCTGATCGTTTCCAAATCTGACATTTCCACTGAATTTCTCTGTATAATTAGACAATAAAGCTTTTTGCCCAGTCATATGCTTGGAACATCCACTGTCCAAGTACCACATATGTCGGGTCTGCAAGAGAAATCAGGAAACAATAACTTTAGGTACCCATTGAAAAACGGGCCCTAACAGATTAGCACAAGTTTTTGGTATCCATTTGAAAATGGATCCTCCTTTCTTTTGAAAGCTTTGAAAAACATTTGATCTTGAAGAATATACATGATAAGATTCATACCAATCAGAAGAATTATGAGAATAAGAAAAATCAGTTCTCCAATAATTATGATGAGATTTAGTAGTAATAGGAGATAATTGAATCAATTGCTTTATTGAATAACGCTTGTAAGAAGTTACAAGGTTTTGTTTATGAGAAGCACATTGACCAACTTCATCTGAATCACTACTAACAGATATAGTACAAGAATTATCAGAAACTGATCCAGCTATCCCATCATCCTTCCGTTTTGGTAGCCATTCAGTTCGAGCTTTCGACCTTTTCTTGCTTAAATCTGAAACAAAAGATTTAGATTTATTAGGAAAAGCAGGTTTCTGAGACTGAGTTTTCTTTTGTGTACCAGTGTATTTCTGTTTCTGAAATCGCTGCTTCTTATGTTTCTTACCTTGAGCATAGTAATCAGCAGTTACAGAAACTGATTCACCAACCTTAGTTGATGATTTTGCAGTTTTAAGAACACTTGGTAACACCTTTTCATTTCTAAGACAAGTAGAGTGATCAGGAAGTTTAGCATTGAAGTCAAACAAATCAATTTCTTCTATGCACCCATCATCAGAATTAAGAAAGTCATTTGCAGACTCAAATAAGTCATCAAAATTATCAGATGAAGTTGAAAGTGTCTTTGAAACTGTAGAACACTTTGAAGATTTAGTTTGAAAAACAGTGTTCTTTATAACAGTAAAAAATACATTTTGTTCAATGTCAACCAAAAGTTTTTCATCAGATAAAGCATTTTCAAGTTCAACTATTTTGCTTTCCAGAATGAGTGGAGGAACATAAACCTTTTCAACTGCAGGTTTAGCCTTTATCTCTGAAACAGAATAACTCGCAAAATAGTGATTTGAAAGAACTTTTGGTGTTTCTGCAAGATAACTATCATTTAACTTTGCATAGATAAATGGTAGTTGCATTTTCTTTATATTCTTCCTATTTTCAGTTTCTTTGACCTCAACTTCTTCTCGTAATTTGGTAACAAATTTGGGTTTCAAATGAGGTTGTTTACCAGCACAAGCAAGAAAATCAAAATTATAAAGTGCTGGTTGTTTTCTGATGGCTTTCTTAAGATAATGGGGGTTTTCAAAACCAAGTCCCCATCTTTGCTTAACATCAGCCTCTTCATCAGGTGCATTAAGAAAAATGGTTTGATCTGTTTGGCCTCTTTTATATAGTTTGACTTCCAGACCATTTACCTTCTTATTCAAAAGCTTGTTCTCAACCTGCAATTTATGAACAGTTAGTGCAGATTCTCTTTTCTCAAACTCATACTTAGAAATTTTAATCTCAAACTCAGAAATCTTCTTTTCAAAACAATCTACTTGATATTTAGAATCAGAAGTAGATTTGCGTAAAGAATCAATCAGATATTTGTTCCCAATAGCAGACGTATTAAGCTCAAAGATCTTATTGTTCCTTTTAGCAACTCTTTCTTTTTCCTTTTTCATTTATTTTGTAAATCTTAAAGCTCAACCATCATGGCTTCCATTTTGGTAATGAAATCTTTTTGAGTTAAGTTTAATACCTCATCAGTTGTCTCTTCATCTGATTCATCATACTTGACTTCTTTTCCCATGAGACAGAGATGAGCAGTTTCTTCCTTTTCTTCCTCTTCACCTTCTAAATGATCCAGCCAAAATTCGTCCTCAGCCATTAAAGTTATGCCTGTTTCTTGTTGTTTGGCCAATAGCAACTTGTTCTGATAGTACTGAGAATTACGAACTTTTGGCTTTCTACAATCTTTTGCAAAATGACCAATCTTGCCACAGTTGTAGCATTTGACTGAATCACTTGATAGCTTTTCGGCAACAGTGTACTCATTCACGAACTTCTTCCTTTCATCGGGTTTCTTCTCAACATATATGTTTTCTTCATATCTCTTTCCTTCCACCCTCTCTCGGTGCTCGTGGTTCTTAGAACTTGATGAAGAATATCGTTGAGAATTTGATCCCGGCTTCTTGTAGAATTTCTTTTGAAAAGCACGGGTCAGTAAAAGCATGGCTTGTTTCAGACTTTCTCCATCATCACCATTTGTCTCAGATTCTGATTCAGAACTTGTTAGCACTTTCTTCTTTTTCTTCTTCTCTGCCTTTTCTTTCTTTTCTTTCTTCTTCTCTCCAACAACCAAAGCAATCGGATCAGAAACCTTTTATGCCTTCTTCTTTTCAGCTCTTTTCTCCTCAACTTCTTCTTCATTCTGACGTAAAGTCTCATAGACTTATGAAGAGGTATCTCACTCAAGTCTTTCATCTGCTTCATCCTACGTGTATGTTTCTTCCATTCAGGTCGTAGGATACTCAGGAATTTGACATTGTTTTCCAGTTGCTTCTTTGTCACTTTGTTCTTTGTCAACTCATTTAGAAGCAATGTAAAACGTTCATATGTGTCTTCCAAACTCTCATTCTCTTTGGCTTTGAATTCCTCGTAGCTATTGATACAGTTAGCCACTTTCATCTGATTCCCGACCTTGGATCCCATCATCATCTTTTGTAATTGATCCCACATCTTTTTAGCATCATCCTTGTAGCTATCAATCTTGATGTAGATCTCATTAGGAATGCTTTGAAGTAGAAGAGATCTTTCTTGCTTGTCTGCTTTATACCGGCTTTTCTGTTCTTCAGAGTACTGTGAGACATCCACTTTAACTGGTTTTGTCTTTTGTTCTCTTTCCTCATCCCCATGTCCACTATCAGATGAATCATCATCAACAGGTACTTGAACTATGATTGGTGCCATAGGACCTTCTGTAATTGACTGCAGAATATTTTCCCCGTTTGCATGTCTGTCTATAAAATCCAGAAACCTATCCTTCCACTACTTGTACTCTCCTTTGAACATAACAGGAGGCTTGACATCGATGCCAATGGAAAGAGCATCTTTAGAAGTCATCTTGATTAAACCTGTTTTGAAAAATACATCCAATAAGAAACTAGAACTGGTCGTTAGTCCAAAAAATGAAATCACAAGAAAAATCTTGAAATCTAGAAAAATCAGAAATTATGAAAAAATTGACTAAGTATCAAAACTCGCAAGTCACTATAGAACTCGCAGATGCTTAAACTCACAAATCCCTATTCACTGAGAAACACGCAGATCAAGACTTGCGCGTTTGAGAAACTCGCAAACACAGGCTTGCGTGTTCTGATAAACTCGAAGAACGCTCAAACTCGCTGATAGTTGAAACTCGCAAGACACTATTTCCTCTGAACCTCACTAACGCCTAAACGCGCAGATCACTATACACAAAGAAACGCGTTAACTGAGGCGTGCGCGTTTCCAAAACTCGCTCGTCAAAGCTTACGCGTTTTGAACAAACTCACTAGCTATACTTGCGCGTTCCAACACTTAGAACTTTTTCCTGAAATTTCAAACTCGCACGTCGAATGAACTCGCAAACCACTGTTTCAGCTAAAACTCGCACCCTTCGATTAGCGCGTTTGAAGAACTCGCTAACCACTATGTGCGCGTTCTGGTCCTTAGAAATTTTTCCAACTTTTCCAAACTCGCAGACTTCAACTAGCGTGTTTCTAAAACTCGCTAATTGTTACTTGCGCGTTTTGACCAAAATCGATTTCCTTCAGCTTGCGCGTTCTAACGACGAACTTGCGCGTTCTTCAGATCTAGCGCGTTCTTCAGAATATCGACCTAGAAATTGATTTTTCCATCTGTTTTCGATCCAAACTTTGTCCAATTGGCTTGAAACTTTGAACGGATGCTCGATTACAATACTGGAACATATTACAATGCAAGAATTTTAATCTAAAACTCAAAAATTACAAATTTGATTCGAACACAGTGTCAAGAACTCGTGAACATAAAAATCACAAGAATTCAAAAAAATTCGAATTGTTTACAGTGCAATTCACAAATATTTCTATACAAACTCAATCTATTATACTTTTCTAACAAAATCTAATCAAATTCTTCTCCAAAAATGCACTAAAACTCAAAATTCGATTCTCTCGGTCACGAACACAGAGTCGACACTTTTCTTGATCTGATTTCACTTTGGATCTGCTCTGATACCAATTGTGTGTTCCAGAATCTAGTTTCTAAACATGGTTAATCAAAACACAAACAATATTTCAATCAATTACCTGTTTTGATTTATCTTTCAATTCAAAATACACTTTCTCTCTCTAGAACTCTCTCTCTCTACAGAATTTTCTCTCAAAACGTATATTACAATCTGACTTCTTAACTTTGTTAACTAACTAAACAATACAAAGACAAGGTATTTATACCTATAACTAATAACAAGGAAACTAAAATACAAAATACAATATATTGACTTTTATTACAAAAGACTTTGACTATGATGAGAGCCATTGAGATAATGGTGTTTGCTCTTGCATCTATGCCTACCTTCTTTTTGTCTTCATCACTCCACTGTCTTATTTCCTTAACAACATAGCGTTCAGGGACAGCTTCAGTGGTGGCAGTAGCGGGAACTGCAACTATAATTCTAACAGGTTCATAGGGTCCATTTTCTATATATTCAGGTATAGTAGGATCAGCACCTTCAAGAAATAGCATCATTCGATTTTTCCATAGAGAAAAGTTATCTCTGCTAAATCGAAGAGGTTTAGAAAGTGAACCATTATCATAGTAGTTTGTGTTTGTGTTAAGTGCCATTTAGAACAGCAAGGAGGAGAATAAAGCAAGATCTTATTTATCAGATTAAACAGACTGCTCTGATACCACTTGTTGGTCCCGGAGGTGCTTAACAAGTTTGTAGAAGGGGGGGGTTGAATACAAACACAGAAATTAAAGTTTAATAAATTGTTTATTGATAAATCAAACAAAATTTACAAGTTTGTTGCGGAATAAGATTAAGACAGACTCAATCTAAACAAACTTAAGAAACACTAAGATGGTTGCACAAGAATTTCAGAGAATGGGGGATTAAGGAATATAGAAAACAAAGGTTTCTATTTGCGGTTCAAGGATTGAGCACACCCTCAGATGGAGGGGTGAACTTCCTATTTATACCCTATGCATTAAATGCATGGCAGGGCACTTTACACGTGGCGTTCACTGATTGGCTTTGGAAGTCTGACTTTGGGAGACATGCTTTCGGCCGGATCATGAACAGTGTAGTTGACAGAGTTGTTGTACGAATTATGGCAGAGACATGTCCGTTCTGACACATCGTACTGAGTTGTGCAAGGTAAGACAAAAGGAAACTTGAGGTATAAGCTTTGTGATCATTTGATCGCTGAATATCTCTTTCTTCAGAGACATCAAGAGTTCAGCGATCGCTGAATCTTTCCTCATGTTTCTTCGCGTATAAGTAGAGTTGTCTTTGCTTCACTGATATCCGCATCAGGTCACTAGTAGACTTCTCTTTGTTCAGCAGCTTCGTCTTCGATTCAGCTATGAACATATGTTGACGCGAGACTTGTCTTCAGGATTATGTTACTGTTTACATCAGAACTATCAGCGATAACTGAACAGGCTCAGTTTGATCACTGATGGTGAAACAATTATACATATTAAATGTTTACAAGAAAGACTATCAGCGATAATTGAACAGACTCAGTCTGATCGCTGATGGTGAAACACTAATACATATTAAACATAATTTTCACTAAGTATAGAAAAGGGTCGTTATCAAATCACTCAGAGAGTTTGGATCAACATTTCTTGACCCAGGTGAGTATCTCTGACTGTTTGAACTCGACTTCTTATAGAATTTCTTCTGAAATGCACGAGTTAATAAAATCATAGCTTGCTTGAGATTCTCACCATCATCAGAATCAGAATTTCCACTTTCAGAACCATTGGAGCTAGATACTATAATCTTCTTCTTTTTCTTTTTATCTTTCTTCTCTTTCTCTTTCTTTTAGTCAACGACCAAAGCAACTTGGTCAACAACTGACTTGTCACTCTTTTTCTTCTCTCCTCTTTTTTCTTCAATTTCTTCCTCATTTTTTCCTTAGTGTCATACACTTCATGTAATGGGATATCACTTAGATCTTTCATTTGTTTCATCCTCCGTGTATGTTTCTTCCATTCCAGCTGAAGAGTGCTTAGGAATTTGACGTTTTTCTCAATCTGCTTCTTTTTTACTTTATTCTTGGCCACTTCATTCAGCAAATACACAAATCTCTCATATGTCTCCTCTAAGCTTTCATTATCCTTGGCTTTGAAATTCCTCATAATTGTTGATGCAGTTAGCCATTTTCATCTGATTTCCAACTTTTTAACCCACCATCATCTTTTCTAGTTGATCCCACATTTTCTTGGTTGTCGCTTTGTAGCTATCAATCTTGATGTAGATTTCATTCAGTATGCTTTGAAGAAGTAGTGACCTCGCCTGCTTATCTTCCTTATATCTTTTCTTTTGCTCAGCAGAATAACTTGAGAAATCAACAATAATCTCTTTGGTTTTGGACTCTCGGGGCTCCATACCATCTCCACTATCAGAACTATCATTTTCCTCATCTGGAACAATAGCTGTAACTGGTTTCATAAGACCCTCATCAATGGACTATTTGATAAATTCTCCATTATCGTGTCGATCTATGAAATCCAGAAATCTACCTTTCCACTGCTCATATTCCCCTTTGAAAAGCACAGGTGGTTTGACATATGTTCCAATAGCAAGAGCATCCTTTGAAGTCATCTTGAACTTGCACTGATCTTTAAACACAAAATCAGAAATTTTCAAAATTCTGAAAAAGTCCAAAATTTTACTAAGTATAGAAGTCGTAGAGAACTACCAATCACTTGTCGTAAAGCACTGAAATTAAAACTTGTCGCAAAGCACTGAAATTAAAACTTGTCGCAAAGCACTGCTTGCGATTTCTAGCTTGTCACAGACTGAAGGATGCGGGTTCTTGCTTGTCGCAAACCAAAGGATGCGGGTTCTTTACTTAGAAAAATTCCAAGATGTTTGAGGAACTTGTCACAAAGAAAGTCTTGCGAGTTCTGAACTTAGAAAATTTTCAAAACAATAAGAATCAACTTGTCGTACGTTTGCGATAACCACACTTAGTCGCAAAAACAATGATCTTTACTTGTCCCAGACACTTGTCGTAAACTATGATGTGCGAGTTCTTGAACTTTTCGCAGACCAAAGAGCTTGAACAGTAACTTGTCTCAGATCGAAGTTTGCGACAAGTAGATTGTCGTAAGCTAAGGTTTGCGAGTTGTGGACTTGTCGTAAATCACACTCTGCGAGTTCTTCCCTTAGAAAAAAATTCAACAATCAAAAACTCAAGAGACTTGCGAGTTCTTCAGAATTCGTACACAGTTATCTGTGAGTTCTGTCCTTAGTAATTTTCACCAACACAGACACAAATATCAATGACTCTTGCGAGTTCTTCGGTTGATGCTTGCGAGTTCTTCAAGAAGTTTGCGACTTCTTCAGATCTTGCGAGTTCTTCAACATTTCAAGCCAAAAACTTCAAAATCAACCCAAAATCAATTCAATTCTCCAAATTTGATTCTGAAACTTCACCAATTTGCTCTAGATCACTTTTTGAACAGGTTAGAAACACTTGAATTAGACTAAATCAACAAAAAGTACAATTCGATCTCAAGAACAGTGTGTTTTACAACTTCGACTGGAACTTCGATACAAATCCAAAATTCACACAAATAGATTGTGAATTTGGACAAACAATCAAAACAAAATATATTCTAGAATGATCAACGAATACAGTACTATGATTACAACTCCAAAAAAAACACCAAATCAAAACTTTAAATCATGAACAGTGGTTTTCTGCGAGATCTTCAAAATCGATCACAAAACTCAGATTCTTGAGAATTTCTAAAATGTGTTTGCTCTAATACCAATTAACAGTCCCTTATGATGTACAAATCAAGATGAACAAATCAAGAATTGATTCAAGATGTTATTTCTATTAATCACAAATTCACAGCTTACAAATTATCTCTCAAAGATAGTATTTCTCTCTCTAAAATTCACACTCTATTATGTGCCACACTCTTCAAAATGCTACTCAGGTTACAAGAGAAAACAAAAACAATTTATACCAACTACAAATTACAAGACAAAACTAAACGAACACTAACAAAACATTAACTTTGACTTGTCTCTTTTGATTTGCTTGAGAGATGACTTGAGCTTTGACTTTTACTTCTCATATTCTTGGATCCAACAAATTTATGCACTAACAACCTAAAACAAATTTCATTAATACAGGATATAAAGAAAAATAAATACTAAAAGATATCAAGAACAGTATCGTTTATTTATTTATTATTTTCAGCAGAATACCAACGATACGTTATTTACCGACGGATTTTAGCGACGGATTAACGACGACTACGTGACAGCGACGTTTATAGACGGATTACCGACGGAACGTTAAAAAAATAATTAAAAATACAAAAAATCTGTATAAAAACCTATTAAAAAACATTGATAATTCATATGCAAAAACCATTACAAAACACTGTTGTCTTTAATACAATATCATCTCAAATCTGTAAACTAAATTCAATGTAGTCTGTAAACTAAAACATTGGTAATGGTAAGTGGTGTTTCGGGTCTTCTCTTTCGTTATGAGCTCCATTCTTAGCTTTGCACGCCCAATCGATCTGCAACCACAAAAATAGGATATCTATGTTAATCAAATAAGATCTTGAATTATTCCAATTAACAATCAATCATTAATTCGAGATTCTAGTACAACCGTACACAGTTAACGGTAATAATTCAAACATACCAATTTGGTATAACATCAAAATAATAACCTTTCATCAATATATGCGTTTCAGTTCGAAAATGGTTAAAAGAAAAACTCACCTCGATGACGACAAACGAGGAATTTAAACTTTAACCGAGACGACGATCGAAACCGAACACTTGCACAAACTTTGAAGTAAAATGTCAAGAAAGAGACGCTAAAATGGGCGATATCACCAACCAACCCACCTATATGCACAAGTGCATATAGCCTATATGCACAAGTGCATATAGCCTAGTTCAAATGGTAGCTCAATGTATTCATCAATATATGCGTTTCAGTTCGAAAATGGTTAAAAGAAAAACTCACCTCAATGACGAAAAACGAGGAATTTAAACTTCAACCGAGACGACGATCGAAACCAAACACTTGCACAAACTTTGAAGTAAAATGTCAAGAAAGAGACGCTAAAATGGGCGATATCACCAACCAACCCACCTATATGCACAAGTGCATATAGCCTATATGCACAAGCCCAGTTCAAATGGTAGCTCAATGTATTCATCAATATATGCGTTTCAATATATGCGTTTCAGTTCGAAAATGGTTAAAAGAAAAACTCACCTCGATGACGACAAACGAGGAATTTAAACTTTAACCGAGACGACGATCGAAACCGAACACTTGCACAAACTTTGAAGTAAAATGTCAAGAAAGAGACGCTAAAATGGGCGATATCACCAACCAACCCACCTATATGCACAAGTGCATATAGCCTAGTTCAAATGGTAGCTCAATGTATTCATCAATATATGTGTTTCAGTTCGAAAATGGTTAAAAGAAAAACTCACCTCAATGACGAAAAACGAAGAATTTAAACTTTAACCGAGACGACGATCGAAACCAAACACTTGCACAAACTTTGAAGTAAAATGTCAAGAAAGAGACGCTAAAATGGGCGATATCACCAACCAACCCACCTATATGCACAAGCCTAGTTCAAATGGTAGCTCAATGTATTCATCAATATATGCGTTTCAATATATGCGTTTCAGTTCGAAAATGGTTAAAAGAAAAACTCACCTCGATGACGACAAACGAGGAATTTAAACTTTAACCGAGACGACGATCGAAACCGAACACTTGCACAAACTTTGAAGTAAAATGTCAAGAAAGACACGCTAAAATGGGCGATATCACCAACCAACCCACCTATATGCACAAGTGCATATAGCCTATATGCACAAGTGCATATAGCCTAGTTCAAATGGTAGCTCAATGTATTCATCAATATATGTGTTTCAGTTCGAAAATGGTTAAAAGAAAAACTCACCTCAATGACGAAAAACGAGGAATTTAAACTTTAACAGAGACGACGATCGAAACCAAACACTTGCACAAACTTTGAAGTAAAATGTCAAGAAAGAGACGCTAAAATGGACGATATCACCAACCAACCCACCTATATGCACAAGTGCATATAGCCTAGTTCAAATGGTAGCTCAATGTATTCATCAATATATGCGTTTCAGTTCGAAAATGGTTAAAAGAAAAACTCACCTCGATGTTTAAGAATCTGATCAGCTCAACATTTGGAACATGTTTAAGAATCTGATCAGCAACCCTGCAACCATTAAGACTCCGAACCGTAGGCTCATCGACATCGTACAAGACAGAAACATCGGAAATGTCTAGATCCTAACAGGCTGCTCTGTTGCCATCACTTCGTTCACCTCTCTCACTGTGAAGTACAATGGAGCAAATGAGCGTGATAACCCACGCAGAACTGATGCATCTGAGAAACGGGTAAACCAATAAAAACGAACACACATTGATTAGAATATCATAATCAAGAAAATACAACGGCTGGTAGCTACCTTTTACTAAAAGAAACACTTTCTAAAGGTTTGGCCTTCACATCAATAAAGTCTCCCACTGGAGTTGATATAAAACATGGAAGCTACAAATTTTCAGATTGCACTAGATTTAAGAATAAAGATTTACATCCCATTCACAGATTAGTAACATTATCGATTCTAGATCAAAAAATTTAGCATGTCAATTAAATTTAAGATGGTACATAAGTGCAGTAATCAATATACAGGGTGCTAGGACAACAAAGTCTGTTGCAACACATATGTCATGATTCTTCAGGTTGCAGAAATTGACAACAAGTACAAAGATACAAATGAGTACAATTAGTGAATTACCAATAACTCTTCCAAAAGTTTGGCCATCCTCACAGCGGAATAAAGCCTGGAACAAAAATGGAAGATAAATGGTAGTATATGCACAAGTGCATATGAATGTGGAATCGAATTTGGCCTTAAAACTTTGTACCTGTCGAGTGTCGATTGATGAAGCCATGAACAGACTCTCAATAAATGAAGTACGTCTATTTACTCTCAAGGCATGGGTGAAAATTAATAACCATATCCAATCCCAATCAAACTTTCCGAGATTGGTGGTCTTGCTTCCACATAATAATCTAATCCTTTATCAAACTAACCAGTTTATCGAACTAACCAGTTTATCAAACTGAACAAAAGTAAGAGAAATCGAGAAATCAAACAGGGGGCGCAGGGAACGATGAAGATTAACTCGAGAAATCAAACAGGGCTCAATGAAATTGTAATCGTGAAATGCAAGAAGAAGAAGAACAAACAGATTAGGTCACTGAAATCGTGAAATACAAAATCGACCAATCTAACATAACAGATTACCTTATAAATCACGCAATTCATCAAATGATTTCACACACTCACCATTTCTCTTTGATTTATAGTGCTACGTCGATGGAGGCCACCGGTAAACCTCCGGCGCCGTCGCTCTCCTTACCATGGAAAACACGAATCGCACTTTCCGTCCTCTCCACCTTCACCGACGCATCCTGCCGGTAAACCTCCGGCGCCGTCGTTGTGGATCAAGCTCGTAAGCTTTGGTTTCGAGTATACGTACCTACACAACACGTTGGTGAAATCTCCCGGTGATCGTGTTCTTTCACGGAGGCGGATTCGTCTTCCTCTCCAACCGAAATTGATTGCAATCGACTAGGTCAATGAGATGGAGGGTTTTTGAGATGGGGGGAAATTTGGGGGGGGAAAGGGAAATTAGAAGCATTTCAGCGGGAAAGGGAAATTAGAGAGTTAGAGATTGGGGGAAATTTGGGAGGGAAAGGAAAATTAGAGAATGAATGTGTATATGTGTGTATTTATCTATATCTATACTATATTATAAAATCTTTTAAAAAAACAACTAATGAAGCAATATGTACTACTTTTAAATGTTTTCAACCCTAATTAATAAATTTCATCCTTATCCCCCAAAATCCTTATCTCTAATCCCCAAACCTTAAAATTATGAAATTTGAATTCTGATAAACATAATCAAAATAGGATAAACATCAATTTAAATATAAAAAATTTAAAATATATAAGATAATTAATGAATTTAGCAAACTACTTAGTTTTTTTATATAAAACATATAATATTATTAAGCCTAAATTAAACAAAATTATAAAAAAAAATTATTATCACTCTCTAAAAACCATCCAAAATCGTACTGTAAATCGATAAAAAAACAAAAAATAAAAGGAAATATTAAAATCGTGATGTATCTCGCTGCATTGCGCGAGTACGCTTCTAGTTATATTATAAAGTACGGATAAAAAACTCTTAAAAACAATTATTAAAGCATGATGTACTGCTATTTAATTATAATTACTTAAAATCTAAATAAAAAATAAAAACTTAAAATTTATTTCTATTTAATCATTATCTCTACCAAGTTTAACTTCCCTAAAATCACACCTCACTTCAACTACCCTAAAAATCTAACAGAATATTTAATGTTTATTTTATAAAAAAAAACATTATTTTATTAAACCTAAAATAAATTACATTATTATTAAACTATCGAATAATTCACAACTAAACGATCCGTTAAGACCAACTGAGAACATTAAAGCCCAACTGGCTTTGTTAAAGCCCAGCCGAATCCATTAAAGCCTATCTAGGTACGTTAAAGCGCAATTGGGTACGTTAAAGCCCAACTTTGTACGTTAAATCCCAAATGGATCCATTAAAGTTTAACGTGATTCGTTAAAGCCCAACTGGGTACGTTAAAGCCTAACTAGATCCATTAAAGCCCCATCGGATCCATTAATGCCCAACTAGATTCGTTAAAGCCCAACTGGATCTATTAAAAGCCTAACTTGATCCGTTAAAACCCAACTGGATACGTTAAAACCCAATTGTATCCATTAAAGCCATACTGGATCAGTTAAAGCTCAACTGTACCCATTAAAGTCAAACTGGATCAATTGAAGCCCAACTGGGAACGTTAAAGCCCAACGGGATCCATTATAGCCCAACTAGGTACTTTAAAGCCCAACCGGATCCATTATAGCCCAACTAGGTACTTTAAAGCCCAACTGTGTAGTTAAAGCCCAACTAAATCCCTTAGAGAACAACTGTATCCATTAAAGCCCATCGGATCCATTAATGCCCAACTAGATCCGTTAAAGCCCAACTGGATCTATTAAAGCCTAACTTGATCCGTTAAAACCCAACTGGATACGTTAAAACCCAATTGTATCCATTAAAGCCATACTGGATCAGTTAAAGCTCAACTGTACCCATTAAAGTCAAACTGGATCCATTGAAGCCCAGCCGGGAACGTTAAAGCCCAACCGGATCCATTATAGCCCAACTAGGTACTTTAAAGCCCAACCGGATCCATTATAGCCCAACGAGGTACTTTAAAGCCCAACCCAACTGTGTAGTTAAAGCCCAACTAAATCCCTTAGAGAACAACTGTATCCATTAAAGCCCAACCGGATCCATTAAAGCCAAAATGGGTACGTTAAAGCATAGTTGGATCCATTAAAACCCAACTGGATCCGTTAAAGCCCAACCGGGTACGTCAAAGCCCAACTAGGTATGTTAAAACCCAACTATATTCGTTAAAGCCCAACAATATCCATTAAAAGCCCAATCGGATCCATTAAAGCTTAACCGAATCCATTAAAGATCAATTGGATCGGTTAAAACCCAACTAGGTACGTTAAATCCCAACTGGATCCATTAAAGCCATACTGGATCAGTTAAAGCCCAACTGTACCCATTAAAGTCAAACTGGATCCATTGAAGCCCAGCCGGGAACGTTAAAGCCCAACCGGATCCATTATAGCCCAACTACGTACTTTAAAGCCCAACCGAATCCATTATAGCCCAACGAGGTACTTTAAAGCCCAACCCAACTGTGTAGTTAAAGCCCAACTAAATCCCTTAGAGAACAACTGTATTCATTAAAGCCCAACCGGATCCATTAAAGCCAAACTGGGTACGTTAAAGCATAGTTGGATCCATTAAAACCCAACTGGATCCGTTAAAGCCCAACCGGGTACGTCAAAGCCCAACTAGGTATGTTAAAACCCAACTATATTCGTTAAAGCCCAACAATATCCATTAAAATCCCAATCGGATCCATTAAAGCTTAACCAAATCCATTAAAGATCAATTGGATCGGTTAAAACCCAACTGGGTACGTTAAATCCCAACTGGATCCATTAAAGCCATACTGGATCAGTTAAAGCCCAATTGTACCCATTAAAGCCAAACTGGATCCATTGAAGCCCAGCTGGGAACGTTAAAGCCCAACCAAATCCATTAAAGCCCAACTGGATTTATTAAAACCCAACTAGGTACGTTAAAGCCCAACATTATCCATTAAAGCCATATTGGATCAGTTAAAACCCAACCGGGTACATTAAAGCCCAACTGGATCCGTTGAAGCCCAACTAGGAACGTTAAAGCCCAACCGGATCCGTTAAAGCCAACTGGATCCGTTAAAGCCAACTCGATCCATTAAAGCTCAACCTGATCCACTAAAGCCCAACGAGGTACTTTAAAGCCCAATTGTGTAGTTAAAGCCCAACTAAATCCCTTAAAGATCAAATGTATCCATTAAAGCCAAATTGGATACGTTAAAGCACAACTTGATCCATTAAAGCCCAACTGGATCCGTTAAAGCCCAACCGTATCCATTAAAGCTCAACTGGATCCTTTAAAGACTATTTTCGGCGGATTTCCGACGGATTTTTATTTTTATTTTTTTAATTCATTTAAATATAATAATTAATTAACTATTTTCGGCGGATTTTCGGCGGATTTTATTTTTTTTAATTCATTTAAATATAATAATTAATTAACTATTTTCGGCGGATTTTCGGCGGATTTTTATTTTTATTTTTTTAATTCATTTAAATATAGTAATTAATTAACTATTTTCGGTGGATTTCCGACGGATTTTTATTTTTAATTTTTTAAATTCATTTAAATATAATAATTAATTAACTATTTTCGACGGATTTTCGGCGGAGTTTATTTTTTTTAAAAAATATAGAATATCCGCCGAAAATAGTTATAAATTTTTCGGCGGATTTCCGACGAATTTTTATTTTTACTTTTTATTTTTTTTAATTCATTTAAAAATAATAAGTAATTAACTATTTTCGGCGGATTTTCGGCGGATTTTATTTTTTTTAAATTAATTTAAAAATAATAATTAATTAACTATTTTCGGCGGATTTTCGGCGGATTTTAATTAATTAATCGAAAATCCGCCGAAAATAGTTAATTAATTATAATTAATAAGAAAAAAAATAAAAAAATTATATTCCGTCGGAAATCCGCCGAAAATAATTGATTTTTAAAAAAAAATAAAATTTACGGCGGATTTTCGGCGAAAGTCAAACTTGGTTGACCCGTTTGACTTCCGTCGGAAATCCGCCGAAAATTTCCGTCGGAAAAATCCGCCGAAAATGCCTCTTTTTCTAGTAGTGATATCTAAAAAGATGATGATACATACAATTTATTCCTCATGAATAAAATATATCAATCAACATATGAAAGATATTCAAAATGAAAATAGAATTAACAAAAAATATATTAATCAACTATTCAGTATGAATAAAGAATGATTGTTAATTAAAAAACATAAAAACAGAATATGAATATTTTCACTATTCAATATGAATAAAGATGATATGTATTGCAATAATTTCAATATTCAGTATGAATAAAGATGATACGCTACTTAACAATATCACTATTCAATATAACTAAAGAGGACAAATATAACAAAACATATTCAAACTGAATATTAATAAGAAACACATTAAAAAAACGAACTACAACATGAACAAAATTAATAACAAAAACAGAAACATCAAAAACAGCTAATTTAATGAGAATAATAACTTTAAAACTAAGAACTAATACAAAAGAACATTCAATTACACACATTAATCAGTTTATATTACAACAAAAAATATTAATTAAACAAAAAAAACTTACAGATCGATGATTCCTCAACATTCGATAAACTGGAGATCATAGAAAAATAATCAATTTCCCAGTTTCGTGTATCCATAGAATCATAATCATCAACAAAATTGACTTATTGATCAACAAAAAGTGTAGAATTCTCAATAGGAACATAATCCATAGAAACAATACGATTTGAAGAAATCGATAAAATTCGGATCAAAATATTGATTTGAAGCAATCACGAAAGATGAAGGAATCGATAAAAGAAAAAGAATCAAGAAAGATGAAGATAATCGATAGATTTATTAAAAAGAAATCGAGCTAAGAAAAATCAGAAAACGGTCGACTTATGAATGAAAGAATCGGGAAATATCAGTTATTTAGAAGAAATCGATATGAGACAAACACAACGATTTTGCCAAAATTACCCCTGAAGTCGTATTAAACCATCGGCTTCAATTTGGCTGCGATCAAGGGATGTGATTTGTCATCATGTGCACAATGAGAGATGAGTTTTTCATTTGAACTTTCTCTATGATAATTAATGAATGTGATAAATATTTGTAGAAACCAGATATTTAAGGAATATGATAATTAAGTGAAAGATATATTTAAGGAATATGGTATCAATATATGAAAAAGACGAAAATCCATCGGTTAACAAAATTAAACTAATTGTTTGGTTAACAAAAGAAGGGGACCATATATATATATATATATATATATATAGTGAAACCCAGTTTAATCAAATAACAATGTATCAAAATCACAAATATGTATTAAATGATTGAAAGAGGGTTACAAAAGGATTAAATGATAAGCAAACACACTCTCTCTAATCTCTCTATTAGGCGCACAAAGATCTTTCACTAAACTTCTCTAACCCTAATCTCAAAAAAACAAAACATTAAATACCAAGGGCTTTGGTCTAAATCCCGAAGCCCATTACAACCAAATAAGCCTAATAACATTTAAAGGTTTTTACAACGCGTTAAATAAATAACAATAAACCTTTATAAATACTTTATATAACTTTCAATGCACTAGGACTTTCAGTCCTAACAATCTCCCCCTAAAGTTGTATAAAACATTTATCATCTTGAAATCTTTAGGACTTGGTCTTCTCTCCCTCTTGAATCTCTGAAAAACTTTGGTGTTGCATGTCTTCATGTCAATCCAAGCTCCCCCTTGAATAAAGCTTTAGATTCTTCATTGTTTCATGTAAGCTCGTAGGAGGAAAACAACTTGTAGCGAACACCATATGATAAGGGATAGAAGCACCAATCAAGTAAAACTGTAATGTTTTCAGCACAAATGCAATCTCTGAATCCAATGGATTTTCAACCTTAGATTTAAAATTTTGTTACTCCCCCTCAGTTTTTGATAACTCCCCCTCAACATGATAATTTGTGTCTTTGAATCTTGTGTCTTTGTCATGTATCCCCCTCATGATGATTAGGAGAATCCTGAGAATCGTGTAACTCCAAAGACTAGATGGACGAGTAGCAAAATATCAGATAAAACGTTTAGTAACCAAGATGGGGTAATTAACTAACACAGAAACACAATAGTAATTGTTATCACAACAATTTAAAATAATTGTGTGGCCTATTTTCATAGTTGGCATCGAGGTATCTCTGATAGGACTTCCAGTTATCACCGAAGTAAAATTTTAAAAATTTATGCCTCTCAAACCATACTGGAAATATCACAAAGATATGAAACTGGAACCACAAGGATTCGTGCTTATGTGAAAGAAATATAATAATGTATATATGGCTCAAAGATTGATTCAACCTGGGATGCATGTTAGAAATCAATAGACACAGTGATATGGATATGATGTTCGGAGACCGGAGCTGATGTCTTCCTTTTTCAATATCTAAGACCTCCGAGTGAGGAATAGATAGATTATGTGCTAAATCTCCGTGCATATATGAAACAATTATCTTTTGTGAGATACTTGAGTGGATAGGTGGTGTGACACGAGTTATCGACATTGGGTCCATGTCTGTTTCATTATTCATCTCCAAAGAACGAGAATGAATAGATTATGTGGCAACCCGGATAACTGACTCGGTTTGGTAAGGACCAATAGTTCTTTTAAGTCATGTCACACTCTCACCAAATTATTTTCTCTTCGAACTCATCTAATAATCTAGACTCCTCACTGATATCTATGAATGAGATGTGTTTCTTGGGTAGGTCCTTCCAGTTTTAAATTGACCATAGAAACTTTATTAGACCTAACACTCCTTTAACTCGCCAAAATGAAATATTGATGTAAACATTGAGAAGTCAAACATTTAGGAACGAGTCCTGAACTGAAATATTTAGAAGTCGATATGAAAAAAACAATGGTACTCCACCTCAAGAGTTGGATAACCTTTGATTTTAGTCATGTGACGCGAATAATCTGAATTAAATCACACATGACATTATTGCAAAACAAATTAGACAAATTTTGGTATCCATGTTATGATGGATCTTTTACGGTTAGTTGCCTTAGCTTTGAAGCTATTAAACTGAGGATTGGGGATACTGTAAGTACCATACATGCTATTGACATACCTGGAATTCACAAAGTCACTATTTCCACAATAAGTGCAACAGATCTTTGCTCGATTTAGACTAATCAACTTCACTATAGAGTAGACGAAAGTAGGTGAATTAGTCTTGGAAATAAATGACTTTGTATCGGCTACAGGAGATTTATGAGACTCTTTTCCACCAATATACTCTATAGTTGATTTTTTTCTCCAAAACATTTTGACTTTTCGAAACACTTGGTTATTTGTATTATCAATAAGAGAATTATAGAAAAGATTGGAAGGGCGAATCTGATATTTGAAAAATTTATCTGATTTGACAAACTTCTTCGAAGAAATAGGTGTAGAAGTTGAACTTGAAGAGTAGAAGAGTAAGGAGTCTGAACAACAGTATCGGGACTGGCTTGTTTAGATAAATCAACTTTAAAGTTTATTTCTTCAAGTTTCTTGACTTTTGCAGATAAAATATTTCTTTCTTCGAGAATTGAATCAAATCGATTTTGTAAATCAGATTTTATCTTTTGCTCTTTCAAAATCTCTGTTGCTAATCCAGATAATTTGTTTGAAAGCTCATGAATTTCAGTTTCGAAAATCTTCCTTTCACTTTCAAAATCATTTTCTATACTGTTGTGTTTATCAGATATCTCTTTGAAAAAAACGCAACATTCTTCTTTTCAAGCATTTTCTTTTCACTCTCAAAACCTGTTCGCTCTTTCTCAAAGGTATATTTTTCAATTATCAAAACCTTTTCAAAATCAGAAATTTGTTTTGAAAGTTTAGCATGCTTGAGCTCAAAGGTTTTTCTATCGTCAAAAACTTTCTTTGAAACATCAAGAATATTTCTTTCAAAATTATTTCTTTTATTTGAAAAATCAACCTTTTATTTTTCAAAAACAACAAGTCTTTTCTTCAGATCAAGATTTTCACTCTCTGTTGCTTTCCGTTTCTCTTCAAGTTGCAGGGTCTTCTCTTCTCGGGCTTCAAAATCTACAACTTTTCGTTCAAGTTTAGATATTTTCTTTGAAGCTTCAGTACTTATTGGATCACTTTTCTTCATCTTCATTTCTTTCAGACTCTCAATCAACTCATTCTGTTATGCAATAATTAAATTATAGTTACGAACATAATTTTGAATATAAGCATCGTGCTCACTCTTTGAATTTTTAAATTTTTTCGAGAGTTCGGATAATTGATTTCTCAAATAATCCTTTTTCTTCAACAAGTTTTTCCTTTTCTCTTTTTAAACCTTGTGCCTAACTCAGATTGTCAGCATTTTCACCATTAACTTGTAAAAGCACTTTGTAATTGTTTTCCAAGATGGCTTTAAGAACTGCAATATGGGCTTTGAGATTGGAAATTTCTTGTTGAGAATCAGAATGAGACATTGTTACCTGAAATGAAAGATCGTAAAACTGATATTTCGATCAGAAGTTGAATTGTGCTAAAAAATCAACTCAAAATCATACACTTGAAAGTACAAGGACTTAAAGTGTACACCTTCCAAACTTGAAAGTCTAGAGACTAAACTTGACAAGAGATGAAACTTTAAAGTGTAAGGACCAAAAGTGACAACAAGTGAAACTTGAAAGTTTAGGGGTTAAAATTGACAAAATATTGAAACTTTAAAGTTCAGGGGTCAAAAATGACAAACTTTTAAACCTTTGAATTACAGGGACTAAAAGTTACACAAACTAAAACTTAAAACTATAAGGAATAAAAGTGATCAACTACAGGTTCTAAAAATGTAAACTTTACAACTTCTAACGGACTTAACTGGACACTACCTGAAAATAGATTAAAAATGAAATAAAACTAACCAATCTAACGAACACTAACTGGACTAAAGAAAAAAGGACCAAAATGTAAGAAATTTAACGGCAAACTAACAGAATCTTAACAAAAACACTATTCATCATCTTCTCCGTTGAGACGACCTACAAAATCTCGAATCGGTTATAATTATTCAATACAAAACGATCGTTAAAGCTCCCTGACAACTCTTTAACAGATTAAAATTCAAACGGTCAACTCACGACCACGAACTAACCAACCGAATTTTTTTCGGAAAACGATCAAAAACTCAAAGACACGACGTGCGTTAAAAAATTTCGACCAAAAACGATCGTTTAAGCTTCGTGATCACGCCTTAACAGTTTGTAGTCCAAATCATCAACCCACGATAAAAAACGAAGCAACCGAAATTTTTTCGGGACCGAATGAAAACTTAAAAACCCAACATGGGTTAATTTTTTTTTTGAACAAAATCAATCGTTTATGTTCCCTTAAGCTCCCTCAATTGATTAGAATTCGAAACAATCTCTAAAACTCTCAAATGAAGCAGTCGATTTTTTCTTTTTCGAAAAACGATCAACAACTCAAAAGATCGAGATGGGTTAAACTTTTTCGATCAAAATCGATCGTTTAAGCTTCGTAATCAATCCTTCACAGTTTAAACTCGGAAATCTTCGTCCACGATCACTACCGAATCGATCGACCGAAAAACTATTTAACAAATGGTCGAAAAACTCAAATGAATGTGTTGAATATGGATGCCCCGCCTAGCCTTACTCATCACTTCATCCAGAGAAGAGCGAAGGTGCTTGTGATAGTCGAAAACCAAATGAATTGGTTTGGTTGGTCGACAAAAACTTGCTATAATAGTGAATACTGAATTCTGTTTTACTTGCCAACGAAAATCAGTATGTAAGAGCATCTCCAACAGCTTCTCCAAAATGAGGATTTTCGGTTTTTTTTTCTTCAACAGATTTTCCAAAACATTCTCCACCAAAATGGAGAAAGTATGAGAGAGATGATGAAAATCTCCAAAAATGATTACTTATTAGAGAGAAATAGTTTTTTATTATTTCTACCAATAAAATTGCTTTAAATTAAATGATTATGAGAGAGAAATAATATTTTATGAGTTGTATTAAATCCTTTAATAATAAAATTAATTATGTAATCCCTAAAATAGAGAATCTGTCAGTTTTTTTTTTTTTTTTGAGATTTTAACTTTTTTCTTCTCCATTTTGGAGAAACCATTGGAGATGCTTTAAAGGAGGGCATATATAGTAAGTAGACCAATTGATACAAGAGGGACTATATACCAATTGGTCAGATCATCAATAGTTGCAACAATAATAAAAAGAAATTAAGGGGTTGTTTACCCAAACACTTACCCGGTAAGCACTTACCGGTTAAATTCGACGTCATCACTTACTTTATCGGATAAGATTTTTAGTTCATTATAAAGGTATCGTAGGCAAAAATTTACCCGGTAAGCGCTAACCGGGTAAGAGCCGTCATCCTCACTTACCAGGTAAGACTCTAGACCATTGTTTTTGCTCTTGCCAGGTAAGATTATTGGTAATATCATATTCATAATGTAATATAACTTGGCAAACTTGGTAAACACTTCCCCGGGTAAGCGTTTGGTAAACGACCCCTAAGAGGCTAAGACGGTCAACTATGGAAAGGAAATAAAATAAGAAATTGTCACCCGGGTGTATTTCGTGAAACCCGGTAACCAAAATCTCTAGTTCTCGATTAAAAAAATTTTGTTTCTCGATTAAACCTCTAGTTCCCAATTTAAAAAAATTATGTTTCCAAAATAAAGTTGTTTCCGGATCAAACTTGGTTCCCAATAAATCCAGATTCTGATTGAAATATTAATTTCCTTTTCCACGTTAACTTGCAAATCACAACCTTAACAAAAAAAATTGTTATATTCAACAATTTAAAGATCAAAACTAACCCAAACAACTTTTATCAAACTTAAAAAAACTAGAAAGGATTAAAAAAAACAAGATCTAGCAACTTTTCACCATGAACAATAGCTCAAGAACACACGAACATCAAAAATTTCAAAAATCAAATTTTATGCATTAAAACTTTAAATCTTTGATTGTTTCATGCCTAAACACAGTTTTTAGAAACGATTTTGCACAAAAACGGATCAAATCAACCCAATTTAGCAAAATCAAACTTTAAAAATTTTCACATACCGCTTTTTCAAATAAAACTCAACATTTTTAAAATCCTTCAAATTCTTGGTATCTTGATGTGATTTTGGAAAGAAATTGATGCAAAAACGATATATGATGATGGAGAAGCACTTTGCAATCAAAATCAAAACAAAAAACAAATTAGAATCATCAAACCTATTTGAATTCTTGAAATCTTCAAAGATGGTGATTTTCTTCAGAATTCTTCAAATCAATGCACAATTCGATTTGCCCAATGCTCTGATACCAATTGTGAAACCCACTTTAATCAAGTAACAATGTATCGAAATCACAAATATGTATTAAATGATTGAAAGAGGGTTATAATATGATTGAATGATAAACAAACTCTCTCTCTAATCTCTCTGTTAGGTGCACAAAGATCTTTCACTAAACTTCTCTAACCCTAATCTCACAAAACAAAACATTAAATACCAATTACAACCAAATAAGCCAAATAACTATTAAAAGCTTTTACAACGCGTTAAATAAATAACAATAAACCTTTATAAATATTTTATATAACTTTTAATGCATTAGGACTTTCAGTCCTAACTTATATATATATATATGTGTGTGTGTGTGTGTATATATACATATATATACATATATATATATATATATATAAGTGTATATATATGTATATGTATATATATATATGTGTGTGTATATATATATGTGTATGTATATATGTATATGTATATATATATATGTGTATGTATATATGTATATATATAGGGCCATTGTTTTGTTAACCAATGATTTTGTGTTAACCTTGTTAACTAATCTGGACCCTTAATCTTGAAAATTAATGGTTGTGATTAAAACAGATTTTTAAATTAAAAAAGGGGAAAATCAGTTCAAAATTGATGTTCCTATATGAACAAGCGTAAAAATGCAAAATTTTATTAGTTGATAATTATGGAAACGTATCAAATCCCAAAATAATGAGCACCACTTCCCTAACCATATTCTAGTTGCGATTTCAAAGGAGGCGATAAACAAAATCTTCACGGGTCAACAAAAACAGATCACCGAAAGGTTCGCCAAGCGACGATGGAGAGATCTATGAACACCGAGGAGTAGTTGAACATCGATGGAGAGATCTATGGCGAGATCTATGAACACCGATGGCGAGATCTATGAACACCGAGGCGAGATCTATGAACACCGACGATGGTGAGATCTATATTACGGTGGAGATCGTTCCGTGATTTGACGGATCTGGAGGAGAATAACGTTCATCGGCCATCGGATTTCACGGTTGAATCTCCTTCTCGATGTAATATTACTACCATGACCGCCACCACCACAACCTCCACTGGAACGTCAAGGAGTAGCTGGTGTGATAGTGATTTTACAGTCAGTGATTCACTGGTATAGTGTCGTGGATTTTCCTGTGAGATTGAGGTCGCAGATAAGAAGAATTTCCATATATGAGTTTAGGTTTTGGTGTGCATATATGAGCTCTATGGAGAGATCTATGGCGAGATCTATGAACACCGATGGCGAGATCTATGAACACCGAGGCGAGATCTATGAACACCGACGATGGTGAGATCTATATTACGGTGGAGATCGTTCCGTGATTTGACGGATCTGGAGGAGAATAACGTTCATCGGCCATCGGATTTCACGGTTGAATCTCCTTCTCGATGTAATATTACTACCATATATGATTTGCATATATGAAAATGGATTTTTGTTATGCATAGATGTTCTTTACTTTACAGTTCATATATGAACACTTAAGAGTTTGGGTTTTGGTGTGCATATATGAGCTTTATGATGTGCATATATGAAAATGGATTTTTGTTATGCATATATGTTCTTTAATTTACAGTTCATATATGAACACTTAATACATTAGTTGTGTAGTGTATATATGAAATATATGAAGTTGAATTGATACAGTAACATCTTGGTGTGCATATGTGAAAATTGGATGTCCATTATGTGCATATATGCACTTTTTCCTACGTGCATATATGCAATCTGTTTGGGTTGGCGTCCATGATCATAAAACAAGGAAAAAAAATCGTCTCTAAGATCCTAATATTTATGAAGAATACGTAGATTAGAATTAATAAATAAATAAAAAGAACAAAATATTTATAAAGAAGAAGAAGATTAGGATAAAAAAAATAACTACCATAAATATCTATTGAATATAAGAAAAATAAGGATTTTCATATCTATACTATATTATAAAAACGATATAAAAAACTCATAATTACAATATTTTAAGCACAAGTTACAATTAATTAAAGCCAATTACTTAATTTACAAGTTCTTAATGCTTTGGTACAACATTTCCAAGCACAATATCTCACATAATCATCTATTTGTGGAATGAATACTCATTTATTAATATAACTATTTGTTTTTTTGGTGGAGGATTTTATACTCATTTATTAACATAATCTATTTTAAATGTAGATTTTACATTTAAATCTATATTAATGAGATGTAATATAAAATCTTTTTTCTTCCATATTTTTTTATATTACATCTCATAATGGTTTTTCCATATTTTATTTTATAAAATCTTTTTACATAATGAGATGTAATATAAACTCTTTTTTCTTCCGTATTTTTTTGCTAATATAAAATCTATTTTATTTTATAAAATCTACACGTATTTTATATTAGCATAATATAAAATCTACACGTATCTCATAATGGTTTTTCTATATTTTATTTTATAAATTTTTTTTACATAATGAGATGTAATATAAATTCTTTTTTCTTCCGTATTTTTATTTTATTTTATAAAATCTACACGTATTTTATATTAGCATAATATAAAATCTACACGTGTTTTTTTGATAATATAAAATCTACACGTATTTTTTTTCCACGAGCATTAAAAGAAGAAAAAAGAAGATTGATTTGAATTAAAAATAAAAAATAACGAGATACACTAATAAATTATCATATTCTTTAAAATAAAAATATTCCGCAATATTTTCCAAATTAACCAAGTGTAAAGAAAATAAAATAGAAACGATGTAGATATAAAAACATTCTTCCATATTTTTAATATATTTACATTTAAATGTAAAATCGAAAATGAAAATAAAAGATTTTAAAATATTCTCTACATTCAGTATAAATATATATAGTTTCTCTATGTATCATCCGAGTACAAGAAGAAGACGAACGGTCGGGTGTCAATGGCGGAACATGCAACTGAACAAAAGGTATTCCACTATATTTTTGTTTCTTTGAAAAACTACTTTTTTATATTTTATTTTATTTACTGAGAATTTGTTTATATTTTTCAAAACTCACAATCATATTTTTCGAAGTAGGAGAATGAGATATATATACATATCTTTATTTTTATCGACTAATACTATGAGGTCTTGAAGTCAATAGTCAGATAAATATGTTGTGAGACATGTCGTTTGAGTTTTAAATAATATAATACAAAACTATTACCAATATTATTGCACAAACTCATAACAACAAACGTTTAAGAATATATGCAAGTTAACCACTTATGAAAATACATTCGTTTTTCACATTGTATTTCGTTAACTGTTAACAGAGAAATTACGTTTCATTTTAACTCGGTTCAATATTCCAACAAAAAATTTATCCTCTCGTGCAATGCACGGGCCCAACACTAGTATATATATATATAGGGGTAGGTTATTATGCAACATTTTACATGGTGCAACCCATGCAACCCTATATCCACCACTAATTTTATTTTCACATTTTTTAATTAAAAAAGTGAAAATAAAATTAGTGGTGGATAGAAGGGTTGAATGGAGTTGCACTATGTAAAGGGGTTGCATTTGAACACCTCTCTCTCTCTCTCTCTCTCTATATATATATATATATATATATATATATATATATATATATATATATATATATATATATCGATTTACTTAACGTATTTTTTAACATATAATAAAATAAAAAAATATTCAATATTAGAGTGCAAGATATTAAGAGATGTGATATCAAAATTTGTATATTTAGAATAAGCAAGTTCACGATATATATACATTTCAATAACTTATATAATAAATGTGAGGAAGCCAATGGAAATAATTTTCATGGAAATTAAAGTATAATATCTAACTTTTGTTTTATTGAACAAGTGTGTCGAGTGTCAACGGGACACGATCGGTTGTGTATGTATACTTGGACATAGATTTATCTAAAGGATACATTTATTTTATATCTAAAGTTTTAGATATTTTTCTTTTTCCTTTTGTAAATATTGATACCCTTTGAATAATATGGTAAGTTGTTAAAATATGTTACGTGTTAAAATAAAAATTTCTTCATACAAATATGTTGTCCGGTAAAATTAATCCTTTCGTTAAAAACGTGTCTTATAATGATAAATTCTACTATTTATGAAAAAAAATTAATATATTCGAAATATGTATCTACAAAGGAACTTTGCATGAGTTTACAAAGAAATTATAGGCCATCTTTAACAGAACGGTCGGTATAACGCAAAATATATTTGTATTAATGAATAATGAATCATCAAATTTGGTACATATTATTCATCACAACAAAAGGGTAAAAATATGTGTAGTCTTTCGTTTTTGTGTGATACTTTTTAGTGTATTTTGTTTTAGAATATGAAGTTGGAATGAAAACGGTAAATTAGTAATAAATCATCAAATTTTGATGATTTTGATGTAACGGGAAAGTGCGAAACGATCGACAAGCATCTAAATCTTTTTGACGACGAGGATTACGTGCATAAAACTCGGGACACTAGAGAATTCTCTAAAAAATGAACTTTATTAATTAATCAAAACTTGATTAACAAAGAAACAATAAAACCTAGGCTAGAAGATAATTATGTGTAATATACCAACGAGGAAATCAAAAAATATAATAACTAAAGATAAATTCTAAAACTATAAGGAAACTAAACTATTAACTTAATTAAGATAATTGCTAAGGACACTAAAAGAAAAGGAAATATTAAGGGAAATAGGAAAAACGAGAATCGTTGGATGGCATGGAGGGCTCGGGCGACTTTCTGTGCGAGTTTAGTCGCGTGGAAAGTCACATTGGTTACTATTGGATTTTGAACACAGTGGCTAGCGCGACTTGTCCAGCGACTTTGGTGGCGTGGAACGTCGCATGGTTTTCTACTTCCCCTGCCCTTGATTCCAGTTTATAACATGACTTTTTCGGCGATTTTGGTCGCGTGGAAAGTCATGCGGCCTCCTGTTTGGGTTTTGTTCCTCATTTGATTTGCTTCTTGATTCTAGTGTAATTTAAAATTCAAAAATTTCTAATCAATCCCATAAATATCTCAAATCCCATATATATATATCTCAACGTGTGATTATAATATAATATAATATTAAAAAAAATAAAAAATAAAATTCCTAATTTACCATTACTAAAAAACGGTTACAATTACTAAACCAAAAAAATCTTTGCAATCATATTGGACTAAAATGGTTAACATCGTTAACACAAAATCATTGGTTAACAAAAGAAGGAGACCTTACACACACACAAACATACACACACACACACACACACACACATATATATATATATATATGTATATTTAACAAAATAAAAATTTTAATCACGGTCCACTTAAGGGTGAATAATGTCATCTCCAACCTTGTCCCGACTCCGGTTCAGATATGAAAACAAACCATTGTCCCCATCCCATTACCCACCACAATAGGGAATCCCACCCTATTAAGGTCAGATACCCAACTCAACACATAACACTTTCATCTACATAAAGGGAGCTTAACAATATATACATGTGCATGTAGATATGTAACATCCATAATCGCAATTACAAACAACAACGAAATAGATGTAATTTTTAATAAATATTATAATTGCACAATTCCTTGAAGGAAGCAATAATACACGTTATATTTATAGTAAACCGGTGATATTTTGACTGCCCAAATGTTAATTATCTTCTATTTGGTTTATGATATACCTAATTAATCTATATCTATATCTATATATCTCTATAAAGCAGAAACATTGGGAGGTGACGTGGCGCTCTCAGAGTTGAGAATCCATCCCTTCTTTTTTTTCTCATTTTTTTGATTTTCTTTTAACAAATTATTAGGATTTAATTTAATCATCTCTTACCCACGACCTTTAGCATTATCATTATTAATATCATCATTAATTATTGGAGAAATCAAAAGACCTCTTCTTCCCTCTAATCCCTCTCCTCTTCCACACTAATACCTAAATCAAAACCTTCATCATCATCATCATCAATGGAGAAATCAAAACCTCTCTTCTCTCTTTCTAATCCCTCTCCTCTTCGTAATGGGGCTCTGGTATAGTGGTATGGTCCTCCCATTTGTTACACAAGCAATGAAGATCTGGACGTTGGAGCGGTTTCTTTTGTTTTTCTAAAAGTATCCAATGTCGTTTTCTTCAATGGACTCAAATCTTCCAGCTCTATCAAAGGTATTGTTTGATTTATTTTGGATTCGTGATTTATGGTTTACAATCTTCTTTGGTTAGAATATGTCTTGGTAATTCCTGTAATTTTGTGATTTTGCTTACATTTTAAAACTTTTATTAAATGTATCTCTAAAAAATATTCTTAGTAAGGTGAAAATGTTTATAAACCAAAACTTTTATTAAAATAATCTATTTCATCTTTATTGTAAATGAGAATTTATATATATATATATATATATATATATATATATATATTTAGTAAGCTAATATTACTTATAATTTATAACTTTTATTAGATAAGTTTATTTATTTTTTTCTATTTGTCTTAGTAAGGTGACAATATTTATAAATCAAAATTTTCTTTGATGACAAAAAGTTTATTTGAATTTTTTATTTAATTATTTTTCTTAGTAACCTAACAATATTTATAAATCAAAATTTTTATTAAATAAAAAACATATAAGCTTATTTGCAGTTTTTTTATTTAATTATTTTTCTTAGTAATCTAACAATACTTATAGATCAAGACTTTATTAAATAAATATATTTAATTTTTATTAGTTTATTTTATTTTATTTTATTAAAGTAACTATGATTATAAATAAAAAATATTATTTAAAAAACAAAGCGTTTTTTATTATTTTATTTTCTATTCTCACATATATTTTCATGTTTATTTACATTTTTTTAAATAAAATATTTATTTTTTGTTTAGTCTTTTTATTTATTTTAGTAAAGGTAACAATTATTTTGATGATGGAATCATTGTTCCAATTTATTTAATAAAATTATTTTGTAACATTTTTGCTAACTATTATTTACAAAATACTCAGGACAACCATTATACATAATATTAATTGCATGATAGTGATTACACACATTATTATTTACATAATACCAATATTGCATATTATTATAAAAAACGTTAATATTAAATAGTTAAAATTATTGATGCAAAAAACTTATTATAACCTATCAATATAATATAAATGAAATACTTATGACAATTGAATGCAATTAAATAACAATTATGATTTACTATCAATTTATTATTTATTTATCTTATAGTTGTATTTCAAATTTTCTCTATATAAAGGTTGTAGAAAATTAACTACTTCCATTATTTTGTTATTTGATTTTAACGTCATGGAATATTCTTTGTTAAAATACTTGAAAGATGATCATGATGCACATTATAAAAATTCGGATTTATATAATATTGGAATGTTTAAACAAGAAGAAATGGGGAGAATCGATTAGTTTAGACATTATTCTAATCAATGAGACGGTATAATGAAATTGTTGAGTGCATGACATATTTATTCTCATTTGTCTAATTTGTTATACATATTTTTTATAGGAAAGATTAATGCATGCATCTCTGTATAAGAACTTGGTCCCAAAGTTTCATATTTCTTTTTCATTTTAATCATAATAAAAATCATTAATATACCTAAAAAATCTAATTTTATGTACTTTAAAATTTATTTTATTTTTATTAACAATTAATAAAATCAAACTTATAACTTAATTAGTTTTACTTTAATTTTTTAAATATATTTCGTTTTCAAATATTTTTTCATTTACATTATCCATACTTAATTGAATAAGATAACAATGTTTATAATTAAAGTTTTTTTTTATTGAATAAGCTAACAATAGTTATAAATAAAATCTTTTATTTCATTTTTTGTAATATTTTAATAAGCTAACAATGCTTATAAATCAATACTTTATTAAATGACTTTATTAATTTTTTATTTTAATTTTTTATATTTTTAGTAAGGGAAAAAAGTTTATAAATCAAAACTTTTTATTTAAAAAAAATCAGTTATGTTTCCATTATTTTGTTATTTGATTTTAATGTCATGAAATATTCTTTGTTAAAATACTTGAAAGATGATCATGATGCACATTATAAAAATTCGGATTTATATAATGTTGGAATGTTTAAACAAGAAGAAATGGGGAGAATCGATTAGTTTAAGCATTATTCTAATCGATGAGAAGGTATGATGAAATTGTTGAGTGCATGACATATTTATTCTCTTTTGTCTAATTTGTTATCCATATTTTTTATAGGAAAGCTTAATGCATGCATCTCTGTATAAGAACTTGGTCCCAAAGTTTCATATTTATTTTTCATTTTAATCATAATAAAAATCATTAATATACCTAAAAATCTAATTTTATGTACTTTAAAATTTATTTTATTTTTATTAACAATTAATAAAATAAAACTTATAACTTAATTAGTTTTACTTTAATATTTTAAATATATTTTGGTTTCAAATCTTTTTTTTACTTACATTATCCATACTTAATTGAATAAGCTAACAATGTTTATAATTAAAGTTTTTTATTGAATAAGCTAACAAAGCTTATAAATCAATACTTTATTAAATGAGTTTATTAATTTTTTATTTTAATTTTAATTTTTAATTTTTTATATTTTTAGTAAGGTAAAAATGTTTATAAATCAAAACTTTTTATTTAAAAAAATAAGTTATGTTTAATTTAATATTGATGACAATCAGTTATGTTACACCGCTAAAAAAAACTTTTTAAAATAACAATTTGTACATAACAATCTTTTTATATTTATATATTTCATTTTTAATATCAATATATAAGATTATGACATTTATTATTATTTTTTTTTTTTGAAAAAATTTATGACATTTATTATTATTTCACATATATTTGAATTCTTTTCTTTCCTACATAATAAAAAATTAAATGAAATGTAACAAATGTTATAAATCAAAAAAAACTTGTAATTAAATGAATCCAACAATATGAATAAAAAAAAAGACTATAAAATAATATACAAAAATTTACTTAATCATGTCACTTTTTTATTACCTTCAATTGTTAAGAAGCTTTTATTATTGTTTAATATATTTTTGTTTGAATTTTTTTCTTTTTTATATAATCAAAAACTAAAAGTAATGTTATAATAGTTATAAATTAAAACTTTTATTAAATGAATCTAGTAATACAAATAAATTAAAATAAATATATACTTACTACAATTATTAATATATCTAAAACACATTTCATTTTTACTTTTAATTTGCATTAAAATCAAACAATTTAACTAAATCAAATTTAAATCAATATAATATTTATTTTATTTTAAATTATATTGTTTTGTAGAATGTTACATTGTATTTGTAATAACTATATATGAATAATTAATAGGTCTAATTAATTCAAAAACTTTTCATCTTTTTAATTATGATTCATCAATATATATAAATGAATACTTATTACAATCAACCGGTATACAAAGGGTAGGGTGTCTTGACATTCTAGATTTTTGTTTGAGTTTATTGATTTTTATGTGAATTTGCACATATGCCACATGTTGGGAACTGAAGATTTGTTTAAGTATGATTACTGCTGCTAGTACAACATGGTTACTACTGCTGAGCCAAATTAATACTGCTTGAAGAAATTAATACTGCTAAGCATAGTTACTACTGCTGGTGAAGATTAATACTGCTTAGAGTGTTAATGCTGCTATGACTTAATACTGCTTATTGATAATCTTGGTAAGTCGCGCAGATCAAGGTTTGAAGATAATCATGGAAGGTTGAAGATAATTATGGAAGAATATACTGAAGATATTTTATGTTTTGTAATTATCTTTTATTTTCAGTATATGTATAGAATTATTCAGAATAGTTTGTTAGACGAGTATTCTGAGTTTTTGTTTTGAGAGAGAATTAACCTCAAGGTTTACAACCCTAGTTCTAGAGAAGTAGAATTCGTCTTGGTGAACCTGTTCATCAAGATTGAGGTTTTGTGTGAAAGCTTGTAACTTTAATCATTCAATAAAGTTTACAAGTTGTGATTTCTACTTTACTGTTACATTGATATTTGAATATTAAAGTGTTTTTCCACAACTTCTTTAATACTGTTTCTGAGTTTCATTATTCTTGTTAAGAATTAGATCCTGACAAGTGGTATCAGAGCCTAGTATTCTCAGAAACCTTCATTCATCATGGACAACACAGTTGAATCAAATAGTACTCTTGTTTCAAAGGTTCCCATGCTCAAACCTAATGAGTATGACATGTGGAAAATTAGGATCAAGCAGTACATCCTCCTTACAGACTTTTCTATGTGGGACATTGTTGAGAATGGTCCCTCTGCTGAAGGTAAAATTGGACAAGATGGAAGAAGACCACCTCCAAAAACTGATGCTGAGAAGAAAGTGAGACAATTGGAGATGAAAGCCTTAAGCACCCTGCTTTTGGCCATTCCTAATGAGTATCAACATCAGTTTCACCACTGCACTGATGCTCAGATTCTATGGAATGCTTTAGAGAAGAGATTTGCTGGCACCAAGAGCACTAAGAGGAATCAAAGGGATATTCTCAAGCAGCAATATGAGAATTTTACATCTTCAAAGAATGAGTCTATGACTCAAACTTTTGATAGATTCAATAAGTTAATTGGTGAGTTGGCTACTGTTAGAGTCCAGATGGAACAAGATGATGTTAACCGAAAGTTCCTCAGATCTCTTGGAGATGAATGGACCATGTACACTGTTTCATTCAGACAGAATGAAAAATTGGAAGAAAAGGAACTGGATGATCTGTATAATGATCTGAGAGTGTTTGAATCTGAGGTGGAAGCAAAGAAGAAGCCTACTGGATATGTTCATAATCCTGCACTCCTATTAGCATCAACTGATTCTGCTGCTAACCCTGAATCAGTTAATGTTGCCAGTGGAGTAAATCAAGAAAAAGGCAATGAATCTGTTTTTGAAGCCTTTCTTTCCAGCCATGGTAACTCTTCTTTAATCAATGATGACTTGGAACAGCTTCATCCTGATGATCTTGAAGAGATGGATATTAAATGGCAGATAGCCATGCTTTCTATGAGGGTGAAGAAGTTCATCAAGAGGACTGGGAGGAACAACTTCTCCCAAAGAAGAGAAGATGGAACAGGCTTTGATAAGTCAAAGGTGGAGTGCTACAAGTGTCATATGAAGGGACACTTTGCCAGGGAATGCAGAAGTGGAGTGTCTCACAACAACTACCAACAAGCTCAGACTGGAAGCTTCAACCAGAACAGAAACTCTGCTCAAGCTCTTGTTTCTCAACATGGAATGGGGTTTGATTGGAGTGATCAAGCAGAAGAGGCCATCCAAAATCAAGCTCTCATGGCAGAGGTATCAGATCTCCCAACTGAGGTACTTTCTAATCTCTGTTCTCAAACTTGTATAGACACTGTTAAAAGGTACAGGGATCACAACCAGAGTATGAGTGATGACCTTAAGAGGTTAGAAAAGGATAGAAAAGACTATGTGAAAATTGTTGAGAGGTTTGAGGAACAAATTAAAGGGTTCCAAGCCAATGAACTTCAACACACATATGATAAAAATTACTGGAAGTGGGAGAAAAATGAGCTAGAAATCCAACTGACAAAGTCTAGAGAGGAGAATGAAAAGTTGAGAGGAGAGCTAGCCAAGGTTAAGCTAGATGTGGAAAAGTTTTCATATGCTTATAAAGCCATGGATTCAATTCTAAAGGTCCAAATCCATGATAAGCTTAAACCAGGAATTGGGTACAATACCACACCACCACCATACAACAACAACTACATCCCTCCTAAATCAGACTTGCTAGAGACCAAGGATAGGAAGGACTTGCATGAAGGAGCCACTAAGATAGATCATTTAGATGAAGTAGTTGTTGAGGACAAGACTGAGAAAGAAACTGGTAAGAGTAAGGATAATTCTGTGAGTGGTGAGATTCCCTTAGAAAATAACATTCTTACCAATGAGGGTGGTGGAAGGGATTGGGTCAAATCTGATGAAGTAGAGAAGACTGAGGGAAAGTCTAAAAAGGTCCATTACAAGCAGACTACAGTTCTGAATCCTGTTCTTTGCAAACAATGTGCGGGTAATAAGTTTGAGCCCCTAAAACACGATAAAAGGAGGGGCAATCAAAGAAATTGGAATAATTAGTGGGCTCAGAAACAAGGAGTTGATCTGAGTAGAATCATCAGACCAAAACCTTGTTTCATATGTGGCAAAATGAACCATCTTGCCAAGCACTGTTATTTTAATCATATTAATCAAAGGATAAATTTTCAAAGATCTGTGCAAAAACCCTTTGGTTATAGGAAGGACGAAAGGAACCATGTGGCTAAGAAACCTGTTAAATCTAAAAGCCACATGAAGAAAAAGACTGTAAAAGAGAGTGTCAAGATGTGGGTTCCCAAAAGCAGTAAAACTGTTAGTACTGCTACCACATTTAGTGCTGCTGACAAAGATAGTGTTGCCAGAAGCAATACTGCTGCTATCAATGTTAGTGTTGCTGAGAGTATTAGTACTTCTAAAACTAACATTGTTAGTACTTCATCAGATGTTAATACTGCTAACTCTGTTAGTGCTTCTAACAAGGTTAGTACTGCTAAACCTGTTAGTGCTGCTAACTCTGTTAGTACTTCTAAAATTAGTACTGCTTCTAGTGTTTGTGCTTCTAGACCAATCATCTTGACAAAGTACTCCAGTAAAGAGTATTCTAAATTTAAAAATCTCATCAAAAAGGAGTGTAAGTACTTTGATGAGAAAGGGAGGCCCAAGACCACTTTGGCTTGGGTTCCCAGTCAATACTAATTGATTTATCTTATGTGCAGGGCAACCAGCAGCTCAAGGGAAAGAGCATTTGGCATGTTGATAGTGGTTGCTCTAGGCACATGACAGGGAACATGGCTTGCCTCAAGAATTTCAAGAAAATTGATGGAGGGCATGTTGCCTTTGGTAATACTCCAGATGGAGGTAAGATTAGTGGTAAGGGAGATGTAACAAAAGGTAAGATGACCTTTGAAGATGCTTACTATGTTGAGCAATTAAGATACAACCTGTTAAGTGTATCACAGGTTTGTGACAAAAAGCATAGTATATTATTCACTGATTCAGAATGCATTATCCTTGCTCCTGGATTCAAGGTAGTTGATGAAAAGATGATACTACTAAGAACTCCTAGAAAGGATAATGTCTATTGTTTGGATATGGAAAATGTTTCAAATGATTCATCCCTAAAATGTCTTGTTTCAAAAGCCTCTTTGGATGAATCATCACTTTGGCACAGAAGGATGTGTCACATGAACTTTAAAACAATGAATAAACTTGTTAAAAACAACCTTGTAAGATGTCTGCCTTCAAAAGTCTTTTCATGTGATGATCATTGTGTTGCTTGTCTCAAAGGCAAACAACACAAAACTTCTCATAAGTCCAAAGAGTTGAACACAATTTCTTCTTCTCTTCAGTTGTTGCATATGGATCTGTTTGGTCCTACAAATGTCATGAGTATAGATAAGAAATCATACTGCTTAGTTATTGTTGATGATTACTCTAGATTTACTTAGGTGTATTTTCTAAGGACTAAGGATGAGACAAGTGGACTGATCAAATCATTTATTCTAAGAATTGAAAACCAAACAAATCAAAAGGTAAAAGTCATTAGGTCAGATAATGGTACTGAATTTAAAAATCTTGACCTAAACACCTTTTGTGAGGAAAAAGGAATTGAGAGGCAATACAGTGCTCCTAGGACTCCACAACAAAATGGTGTTGCTGAGAGAAGGAATATGACACTGATTGAGGCTGCTAGATCTCTGTTAGCTGATTCAAAACTTCCAATTACTTTCTGGGCTGAAGCAGTTAATACTGCTTGCTATGTCCAAAACAGAGTTCTAGTAGTCAAGCCTAAGAACAAGACACCATATGAGCTTTTAAATAAAAGAAAACCATTTATTGGTTTTTTCAAACCTTTTGGGTGTCCTTGTACCATTCTCAATACCAAAACTCACTTAGGAAAGTTTGATAGCAAAGCAGATCGATGGTGGTTTTCTTGTTGGTTACTCATCTCAGAGTAAGGCCTACAGAGTGTTTAATTCTTCTTCTAGAATAATTGAGGAAAGTGACAATGTCAAATGCAATGAGAACTCACCAAATCCTATTGGTTCTGGTCCTCAGTGGTTATTTGACATTGATTCACTAACTAACTCTTTGGGTTTCAGTAGTGATGATCATGTAGGATCAGGAAGTAGAGGATCAGGGGATGAACAAGTACAATATATTATTCCTCAGTCTGTGATCTTTCCCATACCTACAATGGACCCTGTTGAAATCTGTGAAAAGGAGACTGTTACTGAACCAATTCAGAGTGAAGAAGAAAGAAGATATGAGGAGAATCCATAGCATGAAGAGCCAGAAGTAGCTGATGAGATCCCCTCAGCTAACTTAAATGACTCCAATCTAGATGTGGGAATTAATGAAGAACCTAGTCATCAGACAAGAACTCAGAAGAATCATCCTCCTGAGCTAGTAATAGGAGATATCACTTCTCCTATGATGACTAGGAATCAAAGCAGACTTCAAGATTTGCAGGACCAGCAGCATACATTACTCTCTTGCTTTCTATCTCAGATTGAGCCTAAGAAGGCTTATGATGCAATGAAAGATTCAAGTTGGATAGAATCCATGCAAGAAGAGTTGCTACAGTTTAAATTGCAAGATGTTTGGGACTTGGTGGACCTTCCAAAAGGTCATAGAGCAATTGACACCAAGTGGATTTTCAGAAATAAAAAGGATGAGAGAGGAATAGTAATCAGGAACAAATCAAGGCTAGTGGCACAAGTGTACACTCAAGAAGAAGGCATAGACTATGAGGAAGTCTTTGCTCCAGTTGCACGGGTAGAGGCAATTAGGTTGTTTCTAGTCTATGCTTCATATATGAAGTTCAAGGTATATCAGATGGATGTGAAGAGTGCCTTTCTATATGGAACAATTGATGAAGAAGTATACGTCTGTCAGCCCCCTGGATTTGAAAATCCATCATATCCTGACAGAGTATACAAACTTAAGAAAGCACTCTATGGTCTACATCAAGCCCCAAGAGCATGGTATGATACTCTGTCTACCTATCTCTTGGAAAATGGGTTTGAAAGGGGAATCATTGACAAGACCCTTTTCATTAAAAGAAGTAAGAAGGACACCCTACTTGTTCAGATCTATGTGGATGACATCATATTTGGATCCACAAAAGATCAGATGTGTAAAGAACTTTGAAGAGTTGATGCACAAGAGCTTCAAAATGAGTTCAATGGGTGAACTCACTTTCTTCCTTGGGCTTCAAGTGAAACAGCAGAAAGATGGGATTTTCATAAGTCAATCAAAGTATGTGAAAGACATCCTAGATAAGTATGGTTTATCAGACTCAAAGTCAGCAAGCACACCAATGGAAACACACAAACAGATCACTGCTGATCTCGAGGGGGAGGATGTTGATGTCCATCTTTATAGATCAATGATTGGATCTCTCATGTATCTCACAGCCTCAAGACCAGATATCATGTTTCCAGTGTTTGTGTGTGCCAGATTCCAAGTCAAGCCAAAGCAGTCACATCTTTAAGCAGTTAAGAGGATTTTCAGATACTTAAGAGGGCAACCTAGATTAGGTCTTTGGTATCCTTATGAATCTACTTTTGACTTGATTGCATATTCAGACAGTGACTTGGGTGGTGCTAATATGGATAGAAAGTCTACTTCAGGAGGATGTCAGCTTTTGGGTGCAAGACTAGTATCTTGGCAGTGTAAGAAGCAAACCACAGTGTCCTTATCCACAACAGAAGCTGAGTACATTGCTGCTCTCAGGTTCTATGGATTCAGAATCAAATGTTGGACTATGGGGTAACCTTTCTTCACACTCCAATCTTCATTGACAATAGCAGTGCTATTAGCATTGTTAACAATCCAGTCAAGCACTCCAAAACAAAGCACATTGAAATCAAGTATCACTTTATTAGAGACTGCAATGAAAATAAGCTTATTCAAGTTGCTAAAGTTCATACTGATAACCAGTTTGCTGATCTATTCACTAAAGCTTTTGATGTGGGTAGATTCACTTTCTTGGTCACAAGTGTGGGCATGATCAACTCTGAATGAGCTCATGTTTAAAAAGTGTTTGTATACCTGTTATTTGTTATTTGTTTTGGTGCTACTAATCATCTTTCTCAGGAAGTTTATTGCTTTGCTCAAACTAACACAAGCTTCAACAGTGTAAGTATCGTTAATGCTGCCAGTGCAACTTTAATGCTGCCAGTGCAAAGTTACTACTGCAGGTTCATTATTACTACTGCTAGTCTGAGTTACTACTTCAGGTATGTGTTACTACTGCTCTCAGTTAATATTGATAGTTAGTTAATACTGCTAGTTAGTTAATACTGGTAGTTGGTTACTACTGCTCTCAGTTAATACTGCGAGTGGGTTAGTACTGCTTTAACTGAAATTCGGGTTAATACTGCTTATTTCCTGAATTCTATAAATACCTTCTTTGCCCGCCTAAAAGCTCACAACGACTCTTTGAATACTGTTCGTATTCTCTCTAACTCTTTTCTCTCAAGCAACCAGTGTGTTTTAGTCAAGAATCCTCAAGTCCGATGGCATCCATGGCGTTTATTGATGAACATAATGAGATCGCAATGCTTCAAAAGCCTAAGCAGGCTGCTGGATTCCATCAAATAGTTGATTTTCTCAAGTCCAGTCATATAGCTCATGCTCTTACAGTGTCACCACCAATTTACATCGAGCACCAGAAGCAATTTTGAGCCAATGCCACCGCTGTTACTGAAAACGGTGTGCAGTGTATCAAGACAAGGGTGTGTGACAAACCCTTGACAGTCTCTGAAGAGGTCATTCGCATCAGTCTATGACTAGACGATGCCTCTGGTATTACCTCTATCTCTAATGAGGATTTGTTTTCCAATCTCACAAGAATGGGGTATGAAGGCCAACTGGGTGGTTTCAAATTTTACAAAGCTAACTTTTCTCCCCAATGGCGTTTCTTTGTTCATACTCTTATGCACTGTATTTCTCGAAAAACTACTGGATGGAGTCAATTCAGTAGTACCATTGCTTATGCTTTGGTCTGCTTGTCCACTGCCAGAAAGTATAATTTCTCACAAATGATTTTCAAAGACCTTGTGTCGAACTTGGATAATAAAAAGAGTTTCTATATGTATCCAAGATTTGTCCAGGCAGTTATCACCTTTGAATTGACAGATATACCTCAGTTTAATGAGGTATATGTACCTAAAATCCCTAAGGGCAAGGTCTTTTCAAATATGAAAAGATCTGCCAAGGACTCGGAAGGAGTTGACACCCCATTGTTCTCTACAATGATAGTGGTGTCCCACAACCAAGAAGGTATGGCATCAGGGTCAAGGCCCTCACTAGACCATCCCACTGATAGCCAAACCCAACCTTAAACCACTATATCACTCTCTCAGTCCCTTGTTCTTAAGCCAAGACCAGTTATATCCAAAACTTATACTAAGAGAAAGGTACACAAGGCTCCTTCCCTTGTTGTACCTCCTACAAACCCAGAACCTCAAAGCTCTCTAATGGAGCATTCTCCATTAGAGAATATCCATAGGGAAACCACTGGGGTGTCTCCCAACCCCGAGGAGGTGCTCACTAAGGAGATGCATGAGCATGTGGGTGAGAAGGCTGCCACTACTCCTGCTAGCACAGAGGAGGCTAGTGGTAACATCACTAAGACCTTCCCCACGACAACTTTGAATGAGCAATCATTCAAAGGTCCCGGGTGCCCAGAAACCAAGGGAATAAGTGGTGCTTTAGTCTGGCTGGAGATCCCTATTAAACATTCCAATGATCCCTCAAAAGGGGGTAACACTCCTGGAGAAGGTGAGGATAGATATGACTACCAGGATTTGATTTCTGCCATGTCCAAAATGGAAACTGAACTGGATTCTCAAAAGAAGGTTGTAAATAAACTCAAGAAAGTCATCATCAACCAGCAAGAAGAAATTAGCACCTTAAAGAATTTGGTTAAGAAGGTGGTTCAAAGAAGGTCAAAGAAAAGATTTGAGCTCAGAAGAAGGAACCCAGTGGATGATGCTCCCAAAAAGGGGGAGTCAGAAGCTGAGGTCAATATGGAGAATGCTAAGAATAAGGGGGAGAAACATGGAGATGAGGGGGAGTTTAATGGTAGTAGTGGGGATAAGGTACAAGCAGTAGAATCTGAAACAGGGTTTGAAAAAGCAGCAGTAACAGAGAAAGCAACAGAAACAGTTAATGCTGCTGAAGCAAGCAAAGCAGCAAAAACAGTTAATGCTGCTGAAATAAATGAAGCAGCAGAAATGGTTCAAGAGATATTAACCGACATCCTTAGCAGCAATTTGGAAGAAATTGAGATAGCTGAAGCATTAATCAAGGCTAAACATGACACTCCTAAGGTCACTTTAAAGACCAAAGGAGTTGTCATCAAAGACAATGCTGAGGTTATCAAGAAAGCTAGTGCTGATAAGGTAGCAAGCAAGGACAAAGGCAAAACCAAGATAGTGGAATCTGACCAACCACTTAAAAAGCAAAAGTTGGTTGAGTCAGATGAAGCTTTGGCTAAGAAAATTCAGGCAGAACTTGAGCAAGCAGAAAAAGATCAAGTGGAAAAAGATAGGGAGATGGCAAGAGCTCTAGCTGCAGAGTTTAATGAAGCATATCAAAAGAGTTTGGCAACAGAGATAGCACAGAAGAAATCTGCAACTCTAAAGAAGCCTGTGATGATCAAAATGGGTGCAAAGAAGAGGCAACCTTCACAGACCTACCTTGGCACTCAAGAGAGAAAGAAGATGATCAATTTCCTCAAAGGTTCTGTGGAGTCAAAAAGGAAATGTTCACAAAAATGTCATTTGATCAAATCAATGGTTTGTGTGAGGCAGAGATGACTAAGTTACAAGGAAATGACAAAGCAAGAGTTGAAGTGGAAAAGAAGATGAAAGAGAGGCATGACCTTAAAATACAAAAACCATTTCCTGATGATCAAGAAACACCAAGGAAGGAAGCTACTCTAGGTGAAAGTTTGAGGACTTTGAAAAGAACAAAAATGATGGCAAGAAGAAAACCAGCTAAGAAACCTAGAATGGATGAGGAAGAAGCTGAGAAAGAACATAAGGTAGCTGAAGAAGAAGGGGCACCTAAGTCTGATGAACAGGAAGCTCAATCTCAGGAAGTACCATCCAGTACTTCTGATGTGAATATGTACATGGTGGTGATGGAAAAAGTGTCTGAGCCTATAACAGTTGAACCGGTTGGTGTCAAGCCTCCTAAGATTATTCACTAGGATACCATGGAAGTAGATGGAAAGGAGTATATCAGGCTTAAGAGGAAAGATGACAAGTTTGAAGTGTATCCTACTTGGGCCAAGATTGTAAGAGTATGCTCCAGATCTGATTTAGAGGAAATGTTTAAGGTGGGGATGAAATTATATGCTGATAAGCTGAAAACTCCAGGGATACCAGTTACAAAACTTGTGATGGAATATCCATGCATGTTGTTCAAGCCAGAGGAAGTTCAACATGTTATCATAAATGTTTTCAAAACCATTAACAACTGGACTTTGTATGAAAGAAGTGGAGTATATGCACTGGCTATGGATACAAATCACATTGAATACTTCTTAGTGGATAGAGTTTACAACCATAGCAGATTAAAGTTGCATGCTATGTTGAAGAAAAAGCTTGGTTGTGCACCAGATTCTGCAATGGCAAGATACTTGATCTAGAGAACTATTAATCAAAGTTTGGGGCTGAATCCTGATATAGGATTATGAGCAATGAAGTTTTGAGAAAATCTGAAGAACTTGACTTCTCTTCTCTAAAAGTCAAGTTAGGGGGAGATTGTTGGGAACTGAAGATTTGTTTAAGTATGATTACTGCTGCCAGTACAACATGGTTACTACTGCTGAGCCAAATTAATACTTCTTGAAGAAATTAATACTGCTAAGCATAGTTACTACTGCTGGTGAAGATTAATACTGCTTAGAGTGTTAATGCTGCTATGACTTAATACTGCTTATGTGATAATCTTGGTAAGCCGCGCAGATTAAGGTTTGAAGATAATCATGGAAGGTTGAAGATAATTATGGAAGAATATACTGAAGATATTTTATGTTTTGTAATTATCTTTTATTTTCAGTATATGTATAGAATTATTCAGAATAGTTTGTTAGACGAGTATTCTGAGTTTTTGTTTTGAGAGAGAATTAACCTCAAGGTTTACAACCCTAGTTCTAGAGAAGTAGAATTCGTCTTGGTGAGCCTGTTCATCAAGATTGAGATTTTGTGTGAAAGCTTGTAACTTTAATCATTCAATAAAGTTTACAAGTTGTGATTTCTACTTTACTGTTACATTGATATTTGAATATTAAAGTGTTTTTCCGCAACTTCTTTAATACTGTTTCTGAGTTTCATTATTCTTGTTAAGAATTAGATCCTGACAAGTGGTATCAGAGCCTAGTATTCTCAGAAACCTTCATTCATCATGGACAACACAGTTGAATCAAATAGTACTCTTGTTTCAAAGGTTCCCATGCTCAAACCTAATGAGTATGACATGTGGAAAATTAGGATCAAGCAGTACATCCTCCTTACAGACTTTTCTATGTGGGACATTGTTGAGAATGGTCCCTCTGCTGAAGGTAAAATTGGACAAGATGGAAGAAGACCACCTCCAAAAACTGATGCTGAGAAGAAAGTGAGACAATTGGAGATGAAAGCCTTAAGCACCCTGCTTTTGGCCATTCCTAATGAGTATCAACATCAGTTTCACCACTGCACTGATGCTCAGATTCTATGGAATGCTTTAGAGAAGATATTTGCTGGCACCAAGAGCACTAAGAGGAATCAAAGGGATATTCTCAAGCAGCAATATGAGAATTTTACATCTTCAAAGAATGAGTCTATGACTCAAACTTTTGATAGATTCAATAAGTTAATTGGTGAGTTGGCTACTGTTGGAGTCCAGATGGAACAAGATGATGTCAACTGAAAGTTCCTCAGATCTCTTGGAGATGAATGGACCATGTACACTGTTTCATTCAGACAAAATGAAAAATTGGAAGAAAAGGAACTGGATGATCTGTATAATGATCTGAGAGTGTTTGAATCTGAGGTGGAAGCAAAGAAGAAGCCTACTGGATATGTTCATAATCCTGCACTCCTATTAGCATCAACTGATTCTGCTGCTAACCCTGAATCAGTTAATGTTGCCAGTGGAGTAAATCAAGAAAAAGGCAATGAATCTGTTTTTGAAGCCTTTCTTTCCAGCCATGGTAACTCTTCTTTAATCAATGATGACTTGGAACAACTTTATCCTGATGATCTTGAAGAAATGGATATTAAATGGCAGATAGCCATGCTTTCTATGATGGTGAAGAAGTTCATCAAGAGGACTGGGAGGAACAACTTCTCCCAAAGAAGAGAAGATGGAACATGCTTTGATAAGTCAAAGGTGGAGTGCTACAAGTGTCATATGAAGGGACACTTTGCCAGGGAATGCAGAAGTGGAGTGTCTCACAACAACCACCAAGGTTTACAACCCTAGTTCTAGAGAAGTAGAATTCGTCTTGGTGAGCCTGTTCATCAAGATTGAGGTTTTGTGTGAAAGCTTATAACTTTAATCATTCAATAAAGTTTACAAGTTGTGATTTCTACTTTACTGTTACATTGATATTTGAATATTAAAGTGTTTTTCCGCAACTTCTTTAATACTGTTTCTGAGTTTCATTATTCTTGTTAAGAATTAGATCCTGACACCACATCTTTTTAGAATTTTTAAAATTGTTCAATAACGTCAATTGCAATGTATATTTATTCATTATCTATTTTTTCACTTTTAGTATTTTAAATTTATTATAATTTCTTATCAGTATAACATCCCGATGAATTTTGTATCATTCATTACAAATTACATCCACTAAAATTATGCATGGTTGTAAATAACAAATGTCTTACACAATAAATATGATTGTTGAATACGGTTCTATACATAATGTGTAATTAGATTAATACTTTGTAATTGACTTATATATATATATTAATCTAATGTGTAATTGACTTATATATATATATTAATCTAATGTGTAATTAGATTAATACTGTTCACGCCGGAGCACTGTTCACGTCGGAGTACTGTTCAGGCTGGGTTTTTTTCGGAGCGGCGGCTATTAGGGTTTTTGGAGCGGTGGCTCTGATACAAGATAAACTTGGTAAAGATGTCTTGTATGTTATATTGTAATTGGTAGAATACAAAAGTATTTATAGGAGAAATATTTACAGACTACACCCTCTAAGTATACAAAGTTTGTCTAATAGGTAGTGAACCAATTTTAATGGAAGATTCAGTTTGGCATCAGAATGAAAGTCTTGTTCTTTACTAATAATAAGAGAATGACAAGGTTAATTTTGAAAGTCAAAAAACAAAAACTTACTTTCTCTTTCCAAGGTCCTGTGTTTCCCTTGTAAAGGTTAGCCAAACAATTAGAATACAAATACAAACAACAAAGTTAGAAAGTTGTCCCAAAAAAGAGGGGAGATAACTTCTTTAAAGTTGGTTTTGGCTAAAGAACCTTAATCTCTACGAGAAGTACATGTTTTCGCTTTGGTTTTCCATCAATAATATGGTTGAGACATGTGAGCAAGTGATGAAGGAACAAGAGGGTTTCAGGAATGGAAGACATCAACCTAGAAACCACCATATAAGAATTTTATTATAAGTATTCTTCTTGGAGATATATATTTAGATTATTTGATAGGTAGATGAAGGTAAGAGAGAAAAAACAAGATGAAGATATAAGATGTGGAAGGGTATAATTAAAAACAAAGAGAAAAGAATAAAAAAGAATATTCTACTTGACCGACTTCATTCTTGCAAGTGTAACAAAAGAAAAAGACATAATTTTAGAATAAGGAAATTAATTTGGCGCAAGATAGAATAATCATATGACGACAGTGCATCATAAACTTAATTAAATGTCGAAGTATATGAATTTGTGAAACATGTTATACACACATGAACAAATACAAATCCTTTATTGAACAGGATGTGAGAGAACTATTTAAAAAGGTAACTTTTTTGGCAGGTGGGAAGTGAAGTTAGACAGTGTAGGTCTAACGGTGGGACTTACAGCAATTATGTGAAAACACCATTTACTAAAGAACCACTCTATTCATTGATCCAACTTGCATCTGTCCTTTCTTACTAATGAGCAGTTGAAAGAATCAAAGTATCAAACATTTACATAGAAGAATCAGAATTACAACCTGAGACATCACAACTCGATAACTGTAAGACTGTGTTTGAGCACCATGGAGGAAAACAACAGTTCCACGAGGACCAAGTCGGGCATCAGAAGACCCTGCAATGTTCCAAAATGAAATGTGACAGATACTAAGAGTAACTGTATGTTAATTTTTGTGTCTGTGTGAGTTTTATTTAAAAAAAATTACCTATTTTTCTGACAAACCATCTAAAACCTCCAGATTTGATGTAAGAGCCATATTCTCTTCCCTTATCTTCTATTCTTTATACAATTAAAATCACAGTTTTTTGTTAAAACTTGCAACATCTTTGCAAAAAGAGAGCATTTGTAAGAAATCAGATTGTCGCCAGAAGCAACCCAATGCCAACTAAATGAGAACGGTGTAATTATGTTGTAGCAACTTAATTGATCATGTATACATTCTTATACTTGTTTTTCTTCGGGTTCAGTACTGAATGAGTTAACCACCAACGTTTGTCAAGCCATCTAAAATTTTGCAGTTGAAATTCACTTAACAACATAAAATGGAAGTAAAATTAAGTTATTGATCGATAATACTAACATAGAGCATCTGGCCAATGTTTTCGTCCTCCGTCAGAGCTTCAGGAAGTTGAATGGCGCTCCGGCTTTCCAGTCAAAATGAATGCAATGATCAAGTAGACACATAGTTTGTATGAGTGTTTTAATTATTACTCAAATATTTAGAAAATCCACAAAATAGATGAATTTATAGATAGAAGCCAATTTGTTATCCTTATTTTGTAATAATGCAATCTTGGATCAAAACTTCATAAAAGAAACCAAATAATATGATTATTTTACGACATCACCAAAGAGAACTTATTGCATGTATTTTGGAAATAAACCCTAATACACTTTTCTAATGTTCTATTATATTCCCTTACACGTTCCAAAATATATAATGTAGCCTGGTTTGCAGATTTGCAGGTTCTTGAATCATTCCCACTCAAGTCCATATATCTTAGATGCCTCAATTCTGCCAAACGTGAGTTCACCTCATCACCGAGTAAGTAATACTCTTCTTTCATTCGAACCCTATTATTTCCCTTGTCGTTCCCCTTAAATCTCCTTCATAAGTAAACATTACATTATAATCTATGAAGGTATGAGCTTAAGATCGTAAAGAACACATTTTGATAATGATATCAGGACTAAATATCCCAAACCAAGCTCATCCAGTCAGCTTTAGTCGTCCAAGTGAACTATAGGATCTCTAACTACTTAATATGTTAACCAATAAGTTAATTGTCAGGTTCTTCGTTCAAATTAATGAGATTTTTCATGACGCACACAGAAACACAAGCCTAAGTACTTTAAGAGTTGGGCTTCCATAAACATGGATATCTTTAATAAAACATATTTTCATTCTTCAGTAACCTATCTAGCAATTGACAACAATTTCTAGCTTAACTTTTCTCATTGACAACTTTTATCAAACACTTGGTGTTCATCAAATAGCAAGTATAATTCGAGAGTCACATCATCACACCCCTATAGGCTATATCTCTTCAAGAAGAGATGACTTTTATCCAATTACCATAATTTGGATAGTTGCAAACAGAATATCATTTATATGGCTCAATTACCCATAACCAAAATAGAACATTGAGAGTTGACTACAACCATACAGTACACCAAAATGTCTGAATCAGAGGCATAAAAGATAAATCATAACAATGCAACAATTTAAAGACAATCGGTTTATAACAAATCAAATAATCAATTCATAACAGTTAAACAATGTGTTTGCCTTCCACATAGAGTCAAGACAGAGGTGGAATCAAAAGCAAAATTACAAACCATCCAACACAACTAAATCATAACAACAGAATTACTAACATAATGTGTTGAGAAATCTGATGAGAAATGAGAAGTAGGAGAGAAAATCTGTTGAGAGAAATCAAAAACATATACAAAAGACTATATGTTAGGTTTACCGAGAGTTAGAAAGGCACGAGCCACAATTGGATCATTTTGATGAACAATCGCGTTTTTGTATCTGAATTGGTGATCAATGTGCGAGTAATCGAGAGGATTTTGCCTCTGCTTCGATGAGGTCGTTCATGAATCATGAGTGATCGAGAGAATTTGGTGAGCGTTGCGTGCTAATAGGAAATGAGGGTGAGGGTTTAGGTTTTCTATTATGAATCTATTCACCCTTATACTTTTAAAAGTTTTCAATACCGACTAGGCATATACCTGTGCGATGCAGCGGAATGTAAGTAAAGAACGAACAATTAATGCTACTTCTTTATATACATGTCATCAACAATCAACCATGACCAAAGAATCACAACTTATGAAACCTAAACCCATAAAGATATTCAATAATTAGTTTATATTACAATTATTGACGAAAAAAAATATAATGATATAATTTATAATAAGAATGAAACGTATTTTACGATTATGTATTTTTAACGTGCTAACGGTGGAAAAAAAATAAAACGTATGGATAGAAAACAAATTATTTCGTAGATATTCATGATATTTAATAGTACGGTTAAATTAAAAAATATTCAATATTGGGCTCGTTTTGTAGGTATTGACGAGACGATTATAATGGTATAATTTGTAGAAAAATGAACGTATTTTTTCATTGCATTTTTGTTAATATATGATTATTTGTGTTAATATGATAATGGTGTAAAATGAAAAATAAAAAAGTAAGGGTTATAAAGTAAATTAAATAAGTAATTATAAGGGTGATAAATGTAACATTATAAGAGTGGTAAATGTAATTGTACAAAAGTTTGTACAATAACCGTTTTAGTTTTTTTATTATATAGTATAGATATAGATAAACATTAAAATAAACTGTTTTATTTTTTCATTTTCAAATTTTAGTTTATATCCTTAATTAGGCTTTATTTTCATCTTAGAATAATACAATAATTTTTATCTTAATTTGTTTGATAAATGTAAATTTAGTGACCATTATTTTTTAGTCATTAGTAATTTTAACTTAGTGACCATCAAAGAAGTTTGGCCACTAACTCTTTGAGTTTATTACAATTCTTTCATTAGTGAAAACTAGTTAGTGACTATAATTTTTGTCACTAACAATTCTAACTTAGTGACTACTAATTTTTAGTTACTAACCATTCAAATTCATTATAATTCTCTAACTAGTGAAAACTAACTAGTGACATTTTTTTTTTGTCACTAATCCTTCCAACTCATAACAATTCTCTAACTAGTGAAGACTAATTAGTGACCATTACTTTCTAGTCATTAATAGACTTAACTTAGTGACCATTAGTTTTTAGTCAGTAAACCATTCCAACTCATTACAATTCTCTAACTAGTGAAAACTAATTAGTGACCATTATTTTTTGTCACTAACAATTCTAACTTAGTGACCACCAATTTGTGGTCACTATCTATTCCAACTCATACCAATTATCTAACTAGTGAAGTCTAATTAGTGACCACTATATTTTCTAGTCACTAACAATTCTAACTTAGTGACCACCTTTTTGGCCTCTAACACATTCAATCACACTTACTTTTGGACTTAGTGACCACCAATTTTAGTCACTAACCATTTCAACTCAGTGACCATTATTTTGGTCACTAAATACATGAGTTTATACAATTAGTGATGAAAAAATTTGGTCGTCACAAATTTTAGCCATTAAAATTGATTAATATGAAGAAAAGAAAGTTGCCATGAGAATTAGTGACCAATCTTAGTGACCAAATTATAGTTTTTGTCACTAACTTCATATTAGTGACAATATTTTAGTGACAACCTTTATTTTTGTCACTAATCTCATATTTAGTGACCAAAATATAAGTAGTCACTAAAATTATGGTCACTAACAAGGTTTTTTCTTGTAGTGTGAATTCGGTTTCATTCCAAATTCTATAAACACTTCAAATATTTCAAATCTTCCAAATCTAAATCCCTCCGGTTCCAAATTCCTCCATGAAATCCGAATCCCTCAAACCAAACACCACCTTGGTATCTTGAAAGGGATTTTGTTTGGGCTGTAGTTTTGTTGTTGGATGGAAAGGATTTCACATGAATCTGGGCTATTTTCTGAAGTCTGCATTTGTTCATGGGTTTAATTAGTATATCCCACTCGAAAGGAAGTAGGTTCTGTTGAAAATTCTAATTATAAAATTAATACAATTACGGTTTAAATAAAACACATCTTAACTAATAAAGATAATGACTTTGTTAATAAAGATTAAAAATTTACTTATTAAAGATGGATTGACTTTTTGTGCCATCCTATTAGTCTAAAAAATGTCTCAAGATCACTTGTTATTTTTGGGGGTTGTTTCTTGTTATGCATTGTCTACCTTTTTGACTTTGCATGCTGTTGAATGAAAAATGGTTTTATATTCTTAAATTATAAGCATACTTGGTTGTGGTTACTTGTGTCTTTGACTACTGTTGTCTTGTTGAATTTAATAGTCAGATTGACCATTTTTTTGTCTGGTGATTTTTATTAATTAATTAACTAATAATCATGATCATCATAAACAACTAGGAAAGATTGTGAATTTAGTTGAATAATCCCACATCTCATTTGACACCTTCTACAAATTTAGAAGACATATAAATTTGTAACGGAGGATTGCGATCAAGCATTTTTCAAAAGGTTTTTTCATCAAACAGGCCAAACTTTTAAGAAATCGTCTATGCTGTTTCATTTGTGGATAGCTAAGCAAAAGATGGACACAGATATGAAGAGTTATTCGTGGTTCGCCCAAAAGGCTACGTCCTATGGGCAATGACAAATGAGTGTTCACCGTGTCAAAAAAACAATATGGAATAAAGAACGAGAAGAAAGGAGAGATGTGCCTACCTCTAAAGCATATAGATCATTATGCACTCCAATATAGATGCAATTCTACTTGGATTTGACTCGAACATATGAGTTTTGACTGTAGCTATGGATTCCAGTATAGTGAGACCCTCATTGCATTGAAAACCAAACCAATCTAACCCAATATATTCCACCTGGAAGTAGGGTTTTGGGGTGAATGCACGCAAACCTTTCCTTTAACCCAAAGAGTAGAAAGATTGTATTCGTGAAGACCCCTACTAGTGAAAAAGTGAGAGCATAATGGCATGTATAGGTCCAAACAGAATAGGAACTTCCCATTTGATTCTGGATTCTAAGTATCTCAATGGCAGCGTTAACATGGAGGGATGTGTGTCTCCTTGGTTTTTATGTGTTTTATTGTGCTATTACTTTTTCTTTTTTCTGTTGCCAATGATGGGACGGAGAAAGCTTTGGCTGATGAGTTGAAGGTGTTGGATGAACACCTCAAGAATCATGTATGCTTTACAAAACACTCCTTATTACCAGATTCTTAGTAAACAAGATTGCTTCCGTTCCTATTTGGTTCATGCAAAATTTCAACTTTTTATTGAACAATAACTAATGTGTAAGTTTACATATCAGGTGCCTTATGTCAATGGAGAAAAAATCACAGCCGTTGATTTGAGTGTCACCGAAGCTCTATCACCTGGAGGTGGCACTTGGTCGAAGTGGAGTATCCCCGAAACTCTGACTCATGTGCATAACTACACAAAGGTACACAACTTGCTTTAGTCATATTCCTTTGATCTCAATCATCTTGTTTGCCTTTCTTTGGAAGCTTTCGTAGAAAATAGTGTTGATAGATTCTCCCCTGTACCATTTTTTTTTTGGGGGGGGGGGGGTCTATCTTCTTCAATTATTTTTGCTTCTGTTTTCTTATCTACTAGATAGGTATGTTATAAATTTATGTATGTGGAGTGCAAAGGTTGTGCATTGCAAATTTGTAACTTGCAAGTGTTAGCACAAGAAAAAACATGGGTCCCGTTTGGTTTGTACGATTAGATTGGTTTGGAGAATTTGGAATTGAATTCCATTCCAATCTCATGTTTGGTTTGAAGGATTTTCTGGATTTGAAATCTCAGGATTTTATTGAAATCCCACAAACATATGATTTTGAAATCTTATGGAGGTGGTTGGTATTTCACGGGATTTCGTAAGATTTGTTTGTGATAAAATTTTAAAATATGTTAAAAACATTTCGTTCGTAATACTCAATTTATAAAAAGGTAATTTAATTATTTTTATAAATTATTAATAAAGAATTGAATTCGGTTTCATTCCAAATTCTATAAACACTTCAAATATTTCAAATCTTCCAAATCTAAATCCCTCCGGTTCCAAATTCCTCCATGAAATCCGAATCCCTCAAACCAAACACCACCTTGGTATCTTGAAAGGGATTTTGTTTGGGCTGTAGTTTTGTTGTTGGATGGAAAGGATTTCACATGAATCTGGGCTATTTTCTGATGTCCATGCATTTGTTCATGGGTTTAATTAGTATATCCCACTCGGAAGGAAGTAGGTTATGTTGAAAATTCTAAATACAATTACGGTTTAAATAAAACACATCTTAACTAATAAAGATAATGGCTTTGTTAATAAAGATTAAAAATTTACTTATTAAAGATCTAAACTTTATTTATAATAATATATTATTTTAGATGTAAGCTAGAACCGAGATGAATACCACCTTGAGTATATATACACATTTCTTCATCTATAGAAATATTTTCCATAGATCAATTTGACTTTTTTCAGAAATATAAGAAATGGGGCTAATTAAGTTCAAAATTTGGATTATTGGATATGAGGAATTGTAAATGTTGTTAAATTTTAAGGGGCAAACACATCATTATTCCAATGGTCATTGGTATGTGCTTGTGTAGAATGGCTTCAAATGGAAACAGAACAATTAGGTAATAAATAAGCTTCTTTTAACTGCATTTTACAAAGCTCATTGTCCTTTGTCAAAGTTACTGACTCATGAGATTACACATAGCCGGGGTCGACTTGAATGTGGAAGTGTAAGACTATAAGGGGAACCATTATGGTCGAGTCCTATCCCAAGTGGGACTTTGATTTTTGATCAAATGGAGTTCAGGAAATTCTCGATTGAAGGATTTTTCTTACAGGAGTGATGTAAATCTGCAAATTTGTAGCACTACATACCGAAGACTGCAACAGAAAGTAAGAAAGTCTTTTGTGCTCTCTGCACAGGTGCGTACTCTAACTTAGCAACGGTTATGGTGTTTTTAATCTCATTGTTTGTACTCCTAACGATCTCATGCGCATGTTGGCAAATATTAATAACAATTAGTTGGGAGAAAAACTGCAATATTAAAAGATCTATCAAGATTTCTTTTGGTGCATGATCTCTGGTTTGGGAAATGGGATGTTCATTTTGTGAATGTAGATGTTTATATGCATGAAAACTTACTTGTAACTTAATAACATGTTGCCTTAATGCAAAGCAGAGACCGAGAAGAGGTGAGCAGTGATTCTATCTTATTATTTGAGTTCTCATTTAAACAAGATATAAGTTGCATATTTTTGTTGTACCTGATACAGCTTGATATTTGTTTTGAGGCATGGAATGCAACATGATTCGGAGAGTCTATGTCAAGCTTTCAGCTTTCCTTTGTGACCTTGCTGTTGGGTCATGTGCTAAGGCTGTTTGTTATCTCCGCTCTCGCCAAACATCCAAAATAACACTTTTTCACCCCAGAGCAACACTGATTCACGTATTCCAACTTCAATACAAAGACAATAGCGAGCTATGAAGGACAATAAAAGGTATGGTTGTTGGATAAAATAATTGTATTCAAGATTAAAGGGTCTAAATTGTATTTATTTGATAGTTAAAGTTCAGGGTTCAACTTGTAATAAGTTGATAGTTATTTGTAAATGGGCCTTAAGTCTATCAAGTCCATAAGCCCATATGACTTATGTATTTAAAGTGTTAATTAGTTTAGTTTTAGGGTTAGAACCTTTGATAATTACAATAATCATATTTGAGAGGCAATCCTATTTTCTCTGTATTCAAGGGTATCAAGAACACACAAGGTTTAACTGTTTATTCAAGGGATTGATATGTTATTCAGAATCTTATATCTCTTGATATTATTGTATTTGTGTGTTAATTATCAACTAGATTAAACTGGGATAACAAGTGGCATCAGAGCCTAAAGAATCAAATATTTTTTATATTACTATTCATCGATTACTATTCACGAAAGTTACTGTTCATCGATAATTTTTTTTTTTGTGAAGTTACTGTTCATCGATTTTTTTTTGTTCATCTGATTTCATGAATCTGTGTGCTTTTATGATTAAGATTGGTCTGATTCGGTGAGTTTTATTCTATTGAAAAGTATCTGATTGATTAATTGCATTGAGAATTATCAAGTGATTGAATTTATTGATTTTGTGTTTTCTGGGTTCATAAAGGAATTGACTCTGTGTTCTTAAAATCAAGTGATAAAAAGTGATTTTTACTTATTATGTTTGATTGAATGCTGATCGATATCTGTTTTGGGATACAAAAGACTGATTTTTGCATCTGATTTTGAGTCTGTATTAATGTCTGGGTTGATTATTGCTTCTGTTTATCGACGTTCTGGGCTGGTTTAAGAACATACCGGTCGACCTTTTCATATCGGTCGAAGGGTTCCCGGTCATATCATTTTATCGGTCATATCACTCTATCGGTCGAATAGTACCGGTTGAATAGTACCGGGTGAATAGTACCGGTCGAATAGTACTGGTTGAATAGTGTCCCGGTCGCTACAGTGTCCCGGTTGCTACAGTACCCCCGGTTAAAAAAAAAATTTATTTTTCTGAAATTTTTTAAGTGTAGTCTTTATCCTATCTTGATTCTAACGATCTCATCTAGTTGGTTGTCTTGATACAGAAAAGTTTGATTACTAACCATACAGCTAAAGATGTCTGAAGGTTACAACCTTGATTTTAACAACATGACTCTTTCTGAAGTAAAAGTTAAGGATAAATGTCTTGCTGGACATTTATCAATATCTGAACACATGGTTTCTCAGTATAACAAAGAGGAAAAAATGCTCAAATCCGAGAACAAGGCTTTACAGATTCAGAACTCATCTCTTCTTACTCAGATCAATGTTTTAAAAGAAAATTCAAAAGATCCTGATTCTAAAATTGACTTTGCAGGAATAATTGAGTCTAAAGAAAAAGAGATATTGGATCTTCAAGAAAAGTTGAAAAGATCTGAGTCAAGCTCTACATGGTCTAAGAAGGATGCAATGCAAAGAGAGCTTGAGGAACTTAGAAGGAGTACAAGTGTTGCAAATGATACTAGTAAAGGACTGAGACAGATAAATTCTCAACTCTGTGCGGACAGAGATTAACAAAAAGATAAAGTTCTCAGTCTTGAGGTTGAGATTAATAAGCTGAAAGAAAAGGCAACCCAAGACAGAGACAACACAAATGTCCAAAATGAGATGTTGAAGATCGAGAAAGAAAGAAAAGAATTTGCTAAGAAATTCTCTGACTTCTCCAGAAAAGCCTTTGAAGAGAAGAAATCATTAGAGCTTAGATGTGTTAAGCTTTCTCAACAAGTTTCAGACTTTGAGAAGGTTATCATTGTTGAGAGAGAAAAGTCTGAGAATGAGAAGAAGAAAGCTGAGCTGAAGGATATAAATAAAGACTTTTCTGAAGAAAAGAAAATATTTGAAACCGAGATAGCTAAGCTGACAAGAAAGCTATCTGAATTGTCAACGAACATCATGAAGGAGAAGAATGCAAAATCTGAGTTGCATAAGAAGTTTGATCTGATTGAAAAGGAAAGAAACAGTTTGTCTTCAAAGATAAAGGAACTTGAAGTGATCGTATTCAAGGTGAAGCTGACTGAGCACAAGACGCCAGAGTCAATAGCTCAATCACCAAGAGATGATCTAGTTGATTCAAATAGTTCATTAAAAACAGCTTCAAGTTCACAAGTTTCGAATGTTTTCTATAATCCTTTCTATGATTCAGATGATAGTCTTACTTCTAAATCTATTGATCAGATTCGTCCTTCTAACCTTTTCTTTGATAAAAATGTTGATGGTTCAGGTAATTTAAAGAAGAACAAGTCTCAAAAGAAAAGCTTCTGGAGAAGGGATGATGAGAAAGAAAGAGGAAACTGGATCTGGAGAGTTAAAGGATCTCCAGAGGAAAAGGAGAAAGAAAAATCATTTATGCATACATCAAATGCAAAATGGAACTATGCTTCAAAAGGTAAAACTTTTAGCAAACCTGATCTGGTTTACACTATCAAATAACTGATCAGGTTAGCACAAAAGAAAATTAGTTGTTCCTACTGTGGCTCAAATGATTTTGTCAGAAAAGATTATGTTAATAACTGGTATGGTTCTTATTTCATCTCTCCCACTAGAACTGCAACTAACCCATTAGGACCCAATTACCAGTGGGTACCAAAAGCTAAATCTGTGTTGCAGGCACCCAAAGTTTAAGGGGGAGAAAGAACAATGACTTCTGATTACTACAGATCAGGACTCTTGCCTCATTGTCAAAAGATGACTTCTAAGTACAACAGCTTAGGACTCGGACGTCAATGACAAAGCGTTTGATATCTGGATTCACATAATAAGGGGGAGCTTATATGCTTAATATTTCTACTGATACATCTTTCTGATTTAACTGACTTTTTACAGGTATCAAGGGGGAGGATATCTGAGTTTTGTCAAGGACACTTCAATGAAAATATTCATTCCAGGGGGAGTTAAGGATTCTAATTTACAGGTATATATTTCTAATCCTTACACTCTATCACTTGTTGAAAGATGAACAACTTTCACTTGTGAAAAATGGTTTCTTAAATGTTCAAACCACTTCCTATTCTTCAAAGATTTTCATGAATAGTGAAGTGTGATTCTAAATGATTTTTAGAGATTAATTGTCAAACTCTTTTAGTTTGAGAGGGAGAATTGCATCGTCAAACACAACTGTTTTGACTTCTCCGAAATTTTTATTTTTCATGTAACAAGTGGTATTTGTGCTTACATGTACAACAGCCTATTGAACAACATGTTCTTTTAGGAAAATAAATGGGATTCAGTGTGAGAACTTAACAGAACTTCCATGGATTCACGATAACCAGTGTTTCCTACCCAGGAAGTATACCCTGAGTGATTGAGGGGAGAGGGGTCAAAAAGATTTGAGTGATGGTGTGTGAAGAGGTAAAATGGAAAAGAGAGATTGGTTAGAAGTGAGAATTAAAAGAAGGAGGGTGAGAGAACAGAGTAAAAGAATATTAAACTCTGCACCAAACTTCTTTCTGAGCCGGGTAGCCACATAATCTGATTGGTTCACATTCTTTGGTGACCATCATTGAAAAAGGCAACTAGCCCGTGCCATCTCTTGCATACAACTCCACCAGCTACTCATTCTTTTCTCAAAAAGAGAATATTTCACATTTTCTGGGAAGCAGCACATACGCTATTGGTTCTTCATTTGGAAGATACTAATATTGAAAAAGAAGGAAAGTTGTCCCACCTTCGAACCCTTTCTCATGCACATTGAGTCTTTGTATAATTTGTTGCTATCTCAACAAGTTTACATACTTTGAGCCTATATTGAAAAGCAATCAGCTATGCTTAATTTCTTTCATACACATGCACAACCACACAGAAATTTGTTTTCTATCAGAACGTTCATAGATAACCATGTGTTATTCGATGATTGAATGGAAGACCTGGGGAGCCAACATCAAACCAGCTCCTTATATAGTAACTTTGTGTTACTCAGTAACTTTGTGTTACTCAGTAACTTTGTGTTACTGACAGACATTCTAACTGAGTCATTTGTTGATTCAGGGTTACACCTATTAAACTGTTTGAATTTGAAAAGATTTGAATGGTTACTATTTTTTATTTTATTTTAATCTGAAAAGATTGAAATAATCACTTTCTCCATCTGGAGAGACTGCTCTTATTTCACACATGGCTCGTTACATGAATACTGTGCTTACATGATGATCATATACCAAGGGGGATATTGTTTTGATACGTTTTGATGATGACGATTCTCACCACTCATCAAAAAGGGGGAGAATATTCAAAGAGGAAGAATATATTAAGGAGGAGAATATAATATGAAGATTGCTGAAGATTTCAAAGATATCAAGATTTCAAAGCTATCAACGTCATATCTGAAGTTTTTAAAGAAAAGTGAAGACAAGTGAAGACCTGAAGACAATTGCCAAATTTTTTAATCTTGAATCCAAAGGGGGAGATTGTTGGATCAAATAATTTTATTCAAGATTAAAGGGTCTAAATTGTATTTATTTGATAGTTAAAGTTCAGGGTTCAACTTGTAATAAGTTGATAGTTATTTGTAAATGGGCCTTAAGTCTATCAAGCCCATAAGCCCATATGGCTTATGTATTTAAAGTGTTAATTAGTTTAGTTTTAGGGTTAGAACCTTTGATAATTACAATAATCATATTTGAGAGGCAATCCTATTTTCTCTGTATTCAAGGGTATCAAGAATACACAAGGTTTAACTGTTTATTCAAGGGATTGGTATGTTATTCAGAATCTTATATCTCTTGATATTATTGTGTTTGTGTGTTAATTATCAACTAGATTAAACTGGGATAACAATGGTAGATTTTCTTTTTCTTCATTGTTTTTACAGTTTCTCACGCCAACCATCCACCATATTCTTTTATGATTGTCACTCAAGTTATTAAGGTTGGTTCTTTAGATGCTATTTGTGATTGTTTGCAAACTTGACGATTATCGTATGTGTTATGTGGAAACTTGGTATTTATGTCATGATGTTATATTTGTAATGATGGTGTAATTTGATATATTTTTAAACATAAGTTGCATGTTTCTGTTGTGGTTCCATTGTGATATGTTTCAGTTGTACACGTGCACCAGACATGGATGGATGGATCAACAACGAGGTATGGCAAAAATTTGTTTCTTTAAGGTTGTGGCCCATTTTTGAGGTATCTTAGATACAATATGTTATGTCAAAAATAAAGATAGTAAGTCAAATCTTTATACCCGTTTTGATCATTCATACATTATCCCTGATGGAGGCTGGTCTGTTCCGATGAACTTCCTGTTATTCAATATGGTACTTGTATACATGAATGACATTTTTCGGGAAAACTTGTTTACATACCGCTGCATCGTGCGGGTATTTTACTAGTATATATATATATATATATATCAATACGTTAAAGCAACTAATGAGAGACATCAACAATAAGACGCCTTTATCGCATATTAGTTTAAGTAGGTTGAATATGAAACGGGACAGAGATCATAAAAAGTGGTTCACTTCATCTACCATAAGTCAGTTCTTCTCACAACAAATAACCTTTTCTTTATTAATATTACGATCTCATGTACTCCAGTTTAATTTTTTACATGGCGAGTGATGACTGATGAGGAATCATGTAGCCAAACAATCAAGTTGAATGACACAAATTGGGTTGTAGTTGTCAACCTTGTCTGTATTTCACGAAGACCCAAACATCAATTTAGTATATCAAAATATTTAATAACTCACGATTCATCAAATAAACACTCAATACTCCAACTTATAAATCCAAAAAAAATATAGGAAATCAAGAATAAACCATATCTTTGTTCTTAAATGATGGTGTTGATCACTGGTACTGTCGAAAGCCTTTGTTCTCATATTCCCCTACCAACTCAATTTAATGAAAAGCCTCATTTCTGGTAAATGTTAAAAGAGAAATTCATATGACTTACCTTAAATGTTAAGAATTCTAGCTCACCATAATATGCTATCCTGCAAATAGATTAAAAGAGAGAAAATATTCGGTAAATGATGTTCCCATAAAGGGGAGTAATTTCGACTGGGAACTTTGGTGCAGTTTGGTTCAAAGTTGCTTTATGATTTCAAGGAAAAGGGCATATTGGCCAAAGAATTGAGTGAAAGCACTCACCTGGTAAAACCCAAAAGACTTCTGTTTTTCCCATCTACTTTTATGACGTCGATGTTATCAATGAAGTAATTTCTCCAAGAAAATTGTTACTGTTTGAATCATATTTAAAAAATAGATTAAGTTGGTCAACAAATCGAGACAAAACGCACACCTGGTTCTTATATGTTGTTGGGGTAAAACCCAAAAGCCATATGTTTTTACGTGTCTTCTCTTCTGGTCTCAATGTTATCCTTCATGGCTGAATTAATACTTGCAACTTCTGTTAAAAAAATGCGAGAAATAGATGAGGAATCTTTATTTTTAATCTAATGGAGGAAGAGAGAAACAAAACCTGAGGGAGAGTTGTTGAGAAGTGGAAAAACCCTAGACCAAAAGACACCTTACCCAAAATTTGAGAAATGGAGGAAAAGAGGAAAGCAAACATGGTGGAGATGAATAGAGATGAGGAATTTCTTATGGTAGAGAGCAAAAGAAGATGAGAAGACAAAAGTTAAAATGACGTATAACATCTCTCCAAGCTTCTCCTAACGCCAATCGCTTGCAAATCCATCAAAATTGATATACCTAAATGCTTGTACTCTAATTGAAGTTGGAAGTGGCGAATTGGAAAATCATTTGTTGATGCCCAACTGCAGAAGCGATTGAGACAGAGACCGAGAGATGGTGTGGCAAGAAGCAACCTTAGGCAAAGAGAGGAGCCACAATTGTGGAAGACGAAGGGACTGATGTTAAATGTGAAGATAAATAGCAATGAATGAGAAATTAGGTTGAAAATCAGGGGAAAGAAATCTGAACCAACGATGAAGGAGAAAAGAGAAAATTGTGTTTCTGGTTTGTAGGTGACACGTCAGCTAACCCAGTTTCTCTTTAATATATAGATAGATAAAGATAGTTGTAATACAATACATAATATATATTCAACATCAAGAAATTTGTAACTAAAAATTAACTCTTTAATCCAAAATGGATTAAAACAAATCATAAATCATGTCAAAAAAGTTTGCATCCTTCTCCTTTTATAATCAACTTCATGTTCCAATATTTCTTTCTATCAATACGGGATAGCCAAAGTTAATCACAATCCAATATTTTAGAATTCTCAACCCACATTGTGCCATGTCATTTCTCTTGGTTTTTGCTTATATATATATAAAGATAGTTGTAATACAATATATAATATATATTCAACATCAACAAATTTGGAACTAAAAAAATAACTCTTTAATCAAAAATGGATTAAAACAAATCATAAATCATGTCAAAAGAGTTGGCATCCTTCTCCTTTTATAATCAACTTCATGTTTTAACATTTTTTAGGGTAACCGTGAGTTTCCGGGCCAACTTACGTGCACCGACTAATCCCCGGGCGACCACGAATGGCCTGGAGTGATCACAGGCGAACCTCCTCCATGGCCACAAGGGCTTTGGCAGCGCCTGAATTTGAACCCCGGGTAGATGAGATTTTCCACTACATCCCCCAAAGGCTTTACCAGTGCGCCACAACCCAAGTGGTTATGTTCCAACATTTCATCATTTTATCATTGTGGGATAGCCAAAGTTAACCACAATCCAATATTTTAGAATTCTCAATACACATTGTGTCATGTCATTTCTCTTGGTTTTTGCTTTTATATATATAAAGATATAGATTGATTTAAAAACATATGTTTTTTTATACTATTATTCAATGAGTCAATAGTAATAAGCAAGTTAAATTAGGTTATATATTAAATACTAGCAAATAAAACATTAAAAACGTAAAAAGAGAGTCAAATATCGCATTAAGAAAACTGTGTATTAGGCCATGGCGTGCCACAGGCTTAACGTGGAGTGAGACACAAGTCTTGTGCAATGGTGCCTGTGCGACGAGTTTGTTAGAGTAGTGATATATATATATATATATATATATATAGTCTTAGGTTCATTTGAGAAATAGTAAATATATGAGAAATAAAGAAGTAATCCTAGCCATTCACACGGTCAAGATCGGTTTTGACGGGTCAAAAGTTGCGGCTTTGACTGGTCAAAAGTTGCGACTCTTCCAAAAATAGAAGGACACTTTCGTAATTTTTACAAAATACACGGGTTGTGTTCATATATGAACCTGTATAATTCACATATGAACTATATGTTCATATATGAACTCTTTTAACTGATTCATATATGAACCTTTGTGATTCATATATGAATCAGTTGAGCTAACTAACTGATTCATATATGAATCACAAAAATTCATATATGAATCAGTTGAACTAATTAACAGATTCATATATGAATCTTTGTGATTCATACAGATTCGTATATGAACTCATCCCGTGTATTTTACGAAATTACCCCTCTACCTTCTATAGACCACGCAAGGAATTATCCGGTGCTTCGCGGTCAAAGCCGCAAATGTTGACCAGATGAATGACTAAGATTACTTCTCTATTTCTCATATATTTACCATTTCTCAAATGAACCTCCCCCTATATATATATATATATATATATATATATATATATATATAGGGCATTCAAGGAAGAATTCAATAATTTGTGATAATCTTGAAATCCAATGTCAACTACAAATCAAAAAAGGATAAATTAGGAAATTAATAATTTTGGTAATAATGACTTGAAGTTTTAATTAAAAGACATTTTAGGTATTTCAGAAATCTTCTATCTCCTCTCTTTGAGGAACCTTATTCCAGGGAACACCACTTTAACACAAGATACACACTGTGATACTTAAAAGATATCGACATTGTTAAAAAAAATACATACAAACGATGTTTTTTGTGATATACTTAAAATATATACATGATTCACACTGTAATACCCTTTGTATATCAATGAAAATAACGAATATGCACTTTGTGGTACCTTTCATAAAACAACAAAAATAATGAAAATACATTTTGTGATACACTTAGTAAAGCAAAGTTGTCGGATATACTTCAAAAAATACACATTGTGATATTCTTTGTGAAGCAATGAAAATAACGAAAATACACATTGTGATACCTTTCATAAAATAACGAAAATACATACTATGATAAACTCTGTAAAACAACAATACCTTATAAGAATTATCGAAAAGATCATTCTCTCGAAAAATACAAGAACACATAGTAAATATACGAGTCTCGTGTGTCAAATTACCAAAATGATTATGCTCTTTGGATAAGTTTTTTTATAAGAAAACTTGAATTTTATTATATTAGGTATCTGGAAAAAAAATTTGGAAAATATTAAGATAATTATGGAATATTGAATACAATTTTGTAACAAAAAATATGATATAATCAAACCATGATTTGCTTAATTGTTATAAAAACCATAAAATTATGACTAATTCACATTATCAATTAAATAAATAACATAATAATCCTAAAATAGTGGCTTACATTGGATCTCATTGTTATCATAAATTACTGAGTTCTCATGTCCATATATATGTATATATATATATATATACACACATGATAACTCTCATTTTCGAGAGTTATTTGTTGCTATTTTCTAGCCTTTTATTCCTATTTTCACCCACCTTGTTTCCATCTTTTTCACTTGGTCAATAATGTTTGCAATATATGATAAAATAACCAAATGATTTACTTTTGTTCAAAATTTTGCGGGCGTATTATGCCTACTGTGGGCACTGCCGTACTTTGTATCAAAGACGAAGTAGGTGAGGTTCCAGCCAATATGAGATGTGAGCTAGGGGTGCTCAAAAACCCGACCAAACCGATCAACCCAACCCCAAAAAATTGAAAAAACCCCAACCCGAGGTAACCCGAAGCATTATTGATACAAAAAATAGCGAACCCGACTCTATTGGGTCGGAATTGGGTCAGGCCCAATAGAACCCGACCCAACCCGTGAACCCGTGAGAACCCTTGACCTAAAGCGCCAATTTTTTTTAGTTTTTTACAATACATACAGCAGCCACACAGACACGATTCTGTCACTCATCGCCGCTTCCATCCTTCCAATTTCAGGGGGTGTTTGGGATTGCTTATTTGAGGGGCTTATTAGCTTATTGCGATTTGGCACCGGAGAAAATCCATTTTGAGTGTTTGGATGGAAGAAGTTAAAAACAGCTTATAGCGGTGCCAAACCGCTGAAAAGCTATTTCTGATAAGTCAATTTGTTTTAACTTATGACTTATTGGTCATATTTACATGTATAAGTTAAAATTGCCAAACACTTAAAAAGTGCTTATCAGCTTATTGCGGTGTGGTACCGCTATAAGCTAATCCAAACACTTTTTAAAAAACTCCGGTTTAACACCACATAAGCTGATAAGCACTTTTCCAAATAAGCACTTTTCCAAATAAATAAGCAATCCCAAACACCCCCTCAATCTCTTATCCATCCTTCCAAAGTTCCAATTCCAGATGAGATCGAGTTGAGACTTGAGAGTCGACTGTCGAGAGAGAGTCGAGAGTCGAGAGAGAGTCGAGAGAGATTTAAATCACCGCCTGCCGCCTGCTTACGATCTAAACCCTTCGGTCGATTTATGCTCCTAAAACCCTTCGATTACTGGTAAGTTATACATCTGCTTCTTTGATTTGAAAGTTGTAACCTTCGATCGATTATCGATCGATTTGTAGCTTTTACTTTGATTTGTTGGTTTTACTTAGATTTGTAGGTTTTAGACTTTTAGTGTTTTACTTTGATTTGTTGGTTTTACTTTGATTTGATGATTTCTGCTTCTTAGATTTTTATGTTAGTTAACTTTGATTTATGTTAGTTAACTTTGATATGTTTATGTTTCATCTTTGATTTGTTTATGTTTGTTTACAGGTTAAGTCGTTAAGACTTAAGACTTTGAACATGTAACCGCCTGTGATCTTTTTCCATAGTTTTTTGAAAGATTTTTGGATGCTACATTCTGATTTCTGAGCTTCCCTTGGCATAATCATCAATGTTCAAGCTGATGCAAGTCCATTGACTACATGACTTATCATCATATTAACATTAATAAGTATTGAATATTACATTTATTTCTGTTGTTGGAAAGAAGAAGAAACCTTAATATGTTTGTCATTAATGATGCTTGACTGCTTGTTCTTTTCAGATTTTTCAGAAACTCCAACCACTTAAAAAGACAGGGTATTACAAACACTCGAGATCGTGACAGACTGACAGGCATATCTCTTCGACAATCCAAACACTACCATTAGGTAATACGTTTTCTAGCATTTGTAACCATCTTTGATGGGTCATTGTTTCACATATTTAATAATGGTGTATAGACATTTTAAATTGAGCTTACATATTTAATAATGGTGTATAAGATGAAATATTTGAAGTTTCTTTTTGAGTGTCTTTACGATAATATCAATCCAATGTGTAATTTAATTTATATAAATTTTAATATGTTCATGTTTGTTTGATTTTTTGTTTACTTTGTTGTATTTCTCTTTAATGTGTATAGGTTGTCAAGAACGACTCGACAACGAGTAATGAAACTCATAAGAGGTCGTTATTGGAAAGTTATATGCAAAAACAACAATTGCAAGTGCCGGAGAAAATGAATGAACTTCAAAGATATTTGGTTGAAGAATCTCTCGATCCAATGACAACCGAATTTGATATTTTATTGTGGTGGAAGGTAAATGCTAGTAAGTATGGTACTTTGTCTATGATTGCAAAAGATGTTCTTGCCATTCCCGTGTCTACGGTGGCTTCCGAATCCGCATTTAGTACTAGTGGGCGTATTTTGGACTCATTTAGGAGTTCATTGAGTCCAAAAATGCTCGAGGCATTAGTGTGTACCCAAAGTTGGTTGAAGGCGAGTCACGGAGAAATTCAAACAAAGGAGTATTTTGATGAAACACAATCTTATGAGTTCTTGGAAGAAGGTAAACTAAATATCTTTAACTAATTTATTTGATAATAATTAATAAGTTGTTAACTTTCGTATTGGATTGTAGATGACACAAACAAGCACAAGGCCAAGAAAGCGAAAACATCGGGATTGGAGACGTCTAAAACGATTGTTGTTGATTGACATTATCATTTGGTTTAGACATTTTTATATGTAATATGGTGATATTTGATGGACTTACATACTCTAATGAATTATCGGACATTATCATTTGGTTTAGACATTTTTATATGTAATATGGTGATATTTGATTTCATCTTGTTTAAACACAACCCGACCAACTCGATCAACCCGATCAACCCGAACGGGTTGGGTTGGGTTGGGTTGTACTTTTGATTGGGTTGGGTTGGGTTGTAAAATTTTCAAACCGCCTATATTGGGTTGATTAGTCGAAAAACCTTCAACCCGATTAACCCAACCCGTGAGCACCCCTAGTGTGAGCCACATAATTTTTGATATGGAGATATTAGGACACTATTTGTAATCTTGGTGTCCTTTTGCCTAAAGGATTTCTCTCAAAAGTTTATAGATTTTCATCTATAAATACAAGACTTGGGAATAATTCTCCATCATTCATCAAGCATCATCTCCATCAACATTTTAGCTTAGAATTTCCTTTCAAACTTCAAGCAAGTATTCCTTGGCTTGAAGTGTTTTGCTTTTAATTTATTTAATTTATGTAGACTTGTTTATTATTTAATTCATGCCCTTTCCTTTCTCTCTTTTAATTTTTGTATTTACTTTTCGTACTTTACTTTATCGCATTTAAATTTCGTAATGTACTTTCTAATACGCTTGTAGTTTATTTTTATTAATGCAACTATTCAAGTAGTTAACGAGTATTTCTTTCTTTACATTATGTATTTTATTTTTATTATGAGCTAAACACCCTTTTGGGTGTGGATGTGAACCAACTTGAGACTACTAGGCAACACTTGGGTGTGTCCATAATTACTAGCTTTTAAGCTTGGTCACTTGAGTCGGGACTTCAACTCAACGCGGATAAGACGATCAATTTGAAGTGTTAATATTAAATCTTGACCTCGAGAGGGGCGGATTTGAAATACGACTTAAGTGATGCACAAAGATTTGAGAGAGTCTTTGATAACCACGTAGAGGTACAAGTTTTGTATGATTTACTAAGGTTCAAACGCCGGTCGAGATTTATATCACAAAGAGATTTGGGTATAAATCTCCATATTGGTTGAACTTGATTCTTTTATCAACTTAGTTAAATCGGCAAGATTAAGAGTCGGTAATAATGGACGCTTTATGGACATTTTGTACGACCGGTCTATAAAAATCCACTTTCGAGATATCGGACTTTTTATAGACATTTCGTACTACAAAGTGTCTGACCATTCTGTTACTATGTCTCTCTCAAGGAAAAATTATACCCATATCCAATCTTTAAAAATAAAATGCATTTCACATTTTATAGCATTATTCCACCACCAAAAAGATAAATTTTCTCACACTCGAAACTTGTGCAAGAAGTTCATAAAAGTCGGTAATTCTCAGTAGTTCAGTCCATGTGGAAACGATATCATTGTATTACTTGTAGCGATCCTAGTGTTGGTATATACTTGTGCCCTCACCGGGAAACATTATGCCCACGTTGTGGAGTACACGATAATTAGCTACCAACTTACACACACAAAAAAAGTGTGTGTGTGTGTGAGAGAGAGAGAGAGAGAGAGAGAGGAGAATGAATCAAATACAAACCTCTTAAGTGTTGCAAACCGTACAAACCCATCTACACTGGCCATTTAGTTTTTATCAACGGTTATTATGGAAACTATGGAAACGAGGGGAAATTTAAATTTTAGATGATGAAAAATCAAAGAAAGGGTACTACAGGAAGACTTTTTAAATATTTTGAATTTGAATTTTAATCATTTACTAATTACATGATTATCTCACTCTCTCCATCCTCTTTTGGTTTGGTTATCGATTAATTTGGAAAATGTAAAAAAACCAAATAAATCGGTTGAAGATTTTGTAAAGGTAATCAGAAATTCAAGAACACAACTTCGAATAGTGGCGAATCTAACTTTTGTCACGCTTGCAGTACAAAATGGTTACTAAGGTGCCGTTTGTTTTTTAAGAGGTCTAAAGTCTGAAATCTTATTTTAGTTATGATTAATAAGAGGCGGTGTGTAAAAAGGTCTGAACGATTCAGACTTGAGAGTCATTAAGAGGTTTCTTAAAAAAAACAAACAACCCCTAAAATATGACATAAAATAAAAATTACTTTTATCCTCCCCAATAACACCGACTACTAAATATTACTTAGTGAAAACTAGTTTTTAGTCACTAATCCTTTCAAAGTTTAATTTTAATATCCACTTTTTTTTTTGTCACTAATCATTTCAATCAAAATGAGTTACTAAATAGTGACAACTATTTTTTAGTCGGTAACTCTTTCAAAGTATTGACTAATATTTTTTTGGTCACTACCATTTTTAATTTAGTGACCACCATTTTCTGTTACTAATATTTTGAAGTAGCACCTAATTTCCAATTTTTTGGTCACTATAACTTCCAACTTAGTGACCATTTTTTGGTCACCCTTTCCACTCGGTGACCATTATTTAGTGACGACCTTCGTTATTATCACTAACGTCACAGTGACCCAAAAATAAACGGTCACTCGGTCACTCAAATCTGGTCACTAACTAAAACTTTTTTTCTTGTAGTGATCTTTGGCATTTTATTTGTTCTCCTTGCCTTATCGACATTTTTAGTTTCTATTGAACCACCCATTTCTATTCAATACATTCGGAAAGTAACAAGAAAGTAACAACAGGCAGAACGTTTTTTTTTTTTTTTTTTTATCATTTTTAAACAGCACAAATACCTCAGCATGATCAGTCTTAATAGCATACAAATTACAAATATTTACCGATTCTTTATACCATTCATCCCCTTCTCCATTATATCTCCTTCATCATCTGCTTTTTCGCTGTGTAGCTGCACATTGCCAATGCCCATAGAATTCTTTGAAGCGTCTATATGAATCCTCCTATTGAGATCAATGAAAATAGGTCTTATTATTTCTCTTTTCCCCATTGCTTGGCCATATTTTGGAAGAATCGAAACAACTTCAGCCATAGTAGGTCTTCTAGAATAGGGTGATTGGGTGCACAACAAAGCAATCTCAATGATATTCATCACATGTTCAACTTCGTATTGGTTTGCATCCATTGTCTCATCGATTAACTTCATATGCTCATTATTCTCATACAACTTCCACGCCTATCACCAAATTCCAATAATTAATGAAAAAAGGAAGCTAGGTAAAATTAGCTTCACTAATAAAACTCGGAGTTTTATTAGTGTGATAGACCTCAAATAATAAACCTAGAGTTTCCACCATCATCATCACATAGAATGGAAATTATGTGTGTTTATGATAGAGATGTTAGGAGTAATCAATCACTTGAACAAGTCTTTGTTGGGGAAATTTTCAAAATAAGTTAGAGTCTAAAATATTTTGGGTTAAGTCTTAGGAAGATGAGAAAGTCTCATTTTGGTACTTTTCACTTTGTCCCACATAGGTGGAAGAGTGAAAAAAATAAGTGGATATATAAATGGGACCAATTTCCATTTATTAATTTAGTAGATTGGAAAATGGTGGGGGCTCCACAAGGGTGCAACCGTTACTTTTCACCCTTACGCATGCGCGACCGCATCACCGCGAGCCGCTTTTGAGCCGCAAATTTTCTTTTGATATGTCTCTTAGCGACGACACAACACTAAGTCGTGACTGTTCACGAGAATTTGCGACGGTTCATGAATAGGTACTTCCAACCGTTGCGATGGTTGGATTCGACAGGTACCTATTCGTGAACCAACACGTTAGTCCGGCCTGATGGTTGTTCTGAACAGATGCGACGGTCCAGGCAGAAGGCTGACCGTCGCTGTTGGTTGGTGGCACATGTTCGAACAGATGCGACGGTCAGAAGCATCGCCTTTGGCAACTGTTGAGTTTGGTGGTGACTGTTGGAACAGTTGCGACAATTCAAAGCATCGCGAATGGTCACTGATGTCACAAAACCTGCAGTCATGACTTTTCAAAGGGTTGTGACATTCCTCTATATATATCCATCTCTAGACACCAAAATTTTTAACTTTTTCATATACCAGATTGCTAGAATTTGTGTTGCTATAGAAACACAATATTCTAGTTTCTCGAAATCCTTAAAACTCAATAATTTAACCGAGATTATCATCACTTGTGCGGTGTTGATAATCAATCTACATACGTTGCTTCATTGTATCTTGAGAAGCAATTTGCCAAATCCCAAAGCACCTACGGTGGGGGAAAAATTGCTTTAAGGATAGAGAGATCACTCGCCTTGAAAGCAACAAGTAGTAGAATTCCTTGTTATTCTATTTCTTTAGTTTTTGAACCCCAAAAATTAACAATCTTAAAGCAATTTCCGAAGAAAGATGGCAACCAAGAATCTTTAACAAATGTGTTGTGACATCGTCAAGTTGGAACGATTTGACGGTGGAGGTTTCAAAAGGTGGCAAAAGAAAACGCAATTCTTGTTGGCCACTCTAAACGTCTCCTATGTCCTCACCAAACCATACACGGAACAACACGATGACGAGACACTTGCATCGGCACGAGAAAGGCTCAAGTTTGAGAACGACGATTTAATATGTCACGGTCACATCCTCAACGCTATGTCTGACCCTCTATTCGATGTTTATCAAAACATCGAAATGGCAAAAGAACTTTGGAACACTCTCAAACAAAAGTACTTCACGGAAGACGCAACAAGAAATTTATCGTTTCCAAATTTAATTCTTATAAAATCATAGATTCACGTCCTATTATGGATCAAATGTATGAAATTGAGCACATTCTTAGTATGTTCACACAACACGACATGAAAATGGATGAATCGATCCAAGTGACATCGATCATCAACAAACTCCCTCCCTCTTGGAAAGATGTTAAGAAAAATCTTAAACATCGTAAGGACGATATGTCCTTAAAAGAACTTGGAAAGCATATTCTCATTTAAGAACAATATCGATTGGAAAATAAATCCAACGAAGATGCCTCCAAAGTTCATATGGTCGAGGAAAAAGGAGAGACTTCCAAAGTCGGTGGTAAGAAAAGGAAACGCAACGAGGAATATGGTAAAAAGAAAAGGAATATGAAGCATGTGGTTTGTTTCAATTACAACAAGCCTGGACATTACAAACGTAATTGTCGACTTCTCAAAAGAAGAAGAGGAAATGGAAGTGACAACACCAAAGATGGAAACTTCAAGAACAACAACTTTGTTGCTATGATTTCCGAAGTATTCTCACTAGAGGAAGACAAATGTTGGTGGGTGGATTCGGGGGCTACCCGACATGTGTGCAACAACATGGAAATGTTCAAAACGTACGAAGCTTCTAACTCTGTACTTTACATGGGAAATCACTCTACCGCTCACAAAGGAAAAAGGGAAGGTCACTTTGGAATTCACATCGGGGAACACTTTGACTCTAAACGATGTTCTCCATGTTCCCGATGTCTGAAAGAACTTGGTTTCCAGATCAATCCTCAACAAACATGGCTTCAAACTCGTCTTCGAATTCGACAAGTTTATACTCTCTAAAGGCGGAAGATTCGTCGACAAAGACTATCTCACCGGAGGAATGTTTAAACTAAACATAAATGATGTGATGGATAATAGTGTGAATGATGTAAATATGCTTGACATAAGCAACGCAAATAATGTGGTTACTCCCGATGTACATATGATTGATGCTAATAATACTGCTACTAGTTCTGCTTACTTTGATTCTTCCTTACTATTATGGCATGGTCGATTAGGTCACGTACACTTTAAACGTTTGAAAAATATGGCAAAAAGTAATTTAATTCCAAAAGTAGATGATAAAAATCATAAGTGCCTTACTTGTATGCATACTAAAATTACTAGACAACCGTTCCCTCAAATACAAAGATCATCTAAAATCTTAGACTTAGTGCATAGTGACATACGCGACTTACATGCTACACCCTCTATTGGTGGTAAAAAGTACTTTGCCACTTTTATCGATGATTACTCTCGATATTGCTATGTATATCTTTTACATTTAAAAGATGAAGTCCTTGAAAAGTTTAAGATCTACAAAAATGAAGTAGAACTTAAATGTGACACAAAGATAAAATGTTTAAGAATGGATAGGGGTGGTGAATATTATAACCCTAGATATTTTGAATCTATGGGAATTATTCACCAAGTGACGGCTCCGTATACACCACAACAAAATGGTATTGCGGAAAGAAAAAACCGTACCTTGATGGAAATGGTAAATTCCATGATGTCATATTCCGGATTAAGTTCTGGATTTTGGGGAGAAACATTACTTACATCTTGCTACATACTCAAGAGAGTACCAAGCAAGAGAAGTTAAAAGACCCCTTATGAGTTATGGAATCAACGGACACCTAAACTAGATTTCCTTCGGATTTGGGGATGTCGAGCAATTGTGAGACTTCCCGAATCCAAGAAGAGAAAGTTAGGAGACAAAGGTATTGAATGTATATTTTTGGGATATGCCCAAAATAGCAAAGGTTATAGATTCATGGTGGTTGAATCAAATGATCACATTTCTATTAACACCATCATAGAATATAGAGATGCTCATTTTGACGAACAAAGGTTTAAAAGCATTCCAAAGGCACATGAGGTTTCTAAGGAAACCGTGTCTACCAAGATTCCCATAGATAATGAAAGGAAGATAATGATTCCCCGAATCATCAAGTGATTGAACCTAGAAGAAGCAAACGTCAAAGAAGAGCAAGAAACTTTGGGCCTGACTTTGAAATGTACCTAGTTGAAGGTGATCGACATGGTTTAGTGAAAGAATATCCAATAATTTACAACTTGGATGAAGAACCACATATATATGCAGAAGCTATGAAATCTCATGATACATCTTTTTGGAAAGAAGCAATCAACGATGAGATGGATTCCATCAAAGGTAATACTTGGATCTTAGTCGACCTACCCTCTGGTTCAAAGGCTATCAAGAATAAATGGATTTTCAAAAGAAAGTTAAGGGTTGATGGCAGTGTTGAAAAGTTTAAAGCCCGATTAGTAGCTAAGGGGTTTACACAAAAAGAAGGACTAAACTATTTTGACACATATGCCCCTGTAGCACGAACATCCACCATTAGAATTTTGATTGCCTTAGCTTCCATTTATAAACTCGTAATTCACCAAATGGATGTCAAAACCGCATTCTTGAATGGTGAATTAGAAGAGGAAGTATATATGGAACAACCAGAAGGTTTCATAGTTCAAGGACAAGAAAAGAAAGTTTGTAAACTTATTAAGTCCTTGTATGGCCTGAAACAGGTTCCAAACAGTGGCATCAAAAATTCGATAAAATCATTCTATCGAATGGTTTCAAAATTAATGAATCAGACAAATGTGTTTATAGTCGATTTGTTAATGGTCAAGGGGTTATCATCTGCTTGTACGTGGATGATATGTTGATCTTTGGAACCGACTTAGAACAAGTGCAAATGACTAAGAAACTCTTATCTGAAAATTTTGATATGAAGGATCTGGGAGAAGCTGATGTTATTCTAGGAATAAAGATTCTTAGAAATGACAATAAACTAATGCTATCCCAGTCTCACTTTATTGAAAAGATATTAAAACGTTTTAATAAATTTGATTGTTTACCGGTAAGCATTCCGTTCGAAGTAGGTTCTAGACTGACGACTAATACCGGTAGGGTATTAGCTCAAAATGAATATGCTAAAGTTATTGGTATTTTAATGTATGCTATGACTTGTACTAGACCTGATATCGCCTATGTTGTAGGAAGATTAAGTAGACATACTAGTAAGCCTGGAAAAGCACATTGGGATGCTGTAAATCAGGTACTCAAGTATTTGAAGAAAACCATAGATTATGGTTTGGAGTATAATGGATATCCTTCAGTATTGGAAGGATACACCGATGCAAGTTGGATAAATGATCAAGAAGACTATGCATCTACAAGTGGATGGATTTTCACACTTGGCGGAGGTGCAGTGTCTTGGGGATCAAAGAAGCAGAATGGTTAAGGGATAACAGATTCTACCATGGCATTGGAAGTTGCATAACATATTCTACCATGGCATCAGAATTTGTTGCTTTAGCTTCTTGTTGTAAAGAAGCAGAATGGTTAAGGGACTTGTTGATTAACATACCCTTATAGCCAAAGCCAATGCCGCCAATTTCTATACACTGTGATAGTATGTGATAGTACGGCTACACTATCAAGGGCATACAATCAAGTGTATAATGGTAAGTTCAGACATATTGGAATTAGACATAGGCAAGTAAATCAATTAATAAATGATGGGGTGATCACCATTAGTTTCTTACGATCAAGTAAGAACTTAACAGATCCTTTCACAAAAGGATTACCAAGAAAATTGATTGAAAGCACTTCAAAAGGGATGGGTCTCAAGCCCACCTATAAATAGTCACACATAATGGAACATGTCTTGACACTTGGTATCTCACCAAGTCTCAAGATTAAGTTAAAGTACATCATTTGAATGTGACTGAAAGTTCTGCAATGTTTTTAAAAAACCACCCTTAATGTCAGCAGAACTTGGAACCGTAATGTGAAGAAAGGTTGAATCTAGTTCTTAATGGACTTGTAACACAATATGAGTTGGAGTGTTCAAGTTACGGGAACACTCTTGACAAGGTCCACCTATCTGAATGTGGAAATGAGGCCGCTTCCTATGAGCTAAAGGGCTTGGCTCTAGAACATTCTGATAAATCAAGATATAGACCCATGGCCAATTAACGGGTCAACTTATAGTGGTTGAATGAATGAGAGGAAGGATATGTGTGAGGTGTTTCCGTCTAACATATAAAAGAAGATGGTTCAATGACTTTGGTTCAACCGTTCTTATAACCTAGTTAGATTTGAGTACTTTCACTACGTAAAGGTTCAAGGTGCAAGACTCCACCTTTACTTATGCATAACACCCCCAAGGATTTCGAAATTTGGTTAGGTCATGTCAAGTCAGTCTTTTCAAATTCGAGTCTATTTTGAAAATGGTGAGGGTTTGTTGGGGAAAATTTCAAAATAAGTTAGAGTATAAAATATTTTGGGTTAAGTTTTAGGAAGCTGAGAAAGTCTCATTTTGGTACTTTTCACTTTTTCCCACATAGGTGGAAGAGTGAAAAATAAGTGGGTATATAAATGGGACCAATTTCCATTTATTAATTTAATAGATTGGAAAATGGTGGGGGTCCACAAGGGTGCAACCGTTACTTTTCACCCTTACGCGCGCGCGACCATGGGCGCAATGTGCCTCTTTGATGGCACACTTTGCACTTCGAACACACGCATCACCGCGAGCCACTTTTGAGCCGCAAATTTTCTTTTGATATGTCTCTTAGCGATGACACAACACTAAGTCGTGACTGTTTATGAGAATTTGCGACGGTTCATGAATAGGTACTTCCAACCGTTGTGATGGTTGGATTCGACAGGTACCTATTCGTGAACCAACACGTTGGTTCGGCCTGATGGCTGTTCTGAACAGATGCGACGGTCTAGGCAGAAGGCTGACCGTCGCTGTTGGTTGGTGGCACATGTTCGAACAAATGCGACGTTCAGAAGCATCGCCTTTGGCAACTGTTGACTTTGGTGGTGACTGTTGGAACAGTTGCGACAGTTCAAAGCATCGCGAATGGTCACTGCTGTCACAAAACCTGTAGTCATGACTTTTCAAAGGGTTGTGACATTCCTCTCTATATATCCATCTCTAGACACCAAATTTTTTAACTTTTTTCATATACCAGATTGCTATAATTTGTTTTGCTATAGAAACACAATATTCTAGTTCCTCGAAATCCTTGAAACTCAATAGTTTAACCGGGATTATCACCACTTGTGCGGTGTTGATAGTCAATCTACATACGTTGCTTCATTGTATCTTGAGAAGCAATTCGCCAAATCCCAAAGCACCTACGGTGGGGGTGAAATTGCTTTAAGGATAGAGAGATCACTTGCCTTGAAAGCAACAAGTAGTAGAATTCCTTGTTATTCTATTTCTTCAGTTTTTAAACCCCAAAAATTAACAGTCTTGTATATATATTGACAGAAATTATAATGAAAATACAAAATCTTATGTACAAAATCTATGTATTAACATACAATCAACATACAATCAACCGGAAATTCAATCAATAAACCTTATTTGATATGTAGATTCTTGTAGGATGTTGGAATCGATTGAGGCATGCACAAACGCAGTGTCCTAAGACAGAAATTTCGCCGGTATAGCATCCGTATAGAGGATAAAACAATCATATTCGAGTAGAACTTGAATCTGTCGAATCAAATCATGTTTGATGAAGAATATGGAGGAGAGAAACCCAGAAAAACGTGTATTTTTTGTCTGAAAAACGTATGGATTGATTTTGGAAATAACACGCATTTATAGGTTGTTGTGAAATAACCGAAATAACTGTCGTTCAAGTGAACCCGCGCGGAGACTCGCGCCAAACACTGTGTGCCGTAGAGGCCAGTGTCCCACGCAACCATTGATGCGGCTATAGCCGCACCGGAACCTAGGCGGCTATAGCCGCACCGGAACCTAGGCGGCTTGGGTTGCGCCGCATCCCGTGCCGACTACTGTGCACCAATCCATCCACAATTAATGATCTTTACCCCACAGAGACTCCAAGAGGGCCCACGGCCCTATCTTTGACGTTTAATATATATATATATATATATATATATATATATATATTATATATATATATATTTCATATCAAAGAGAGCCCACCAAGGACACCACACTCCAAGCCCAAGCAATTAAATGATTTATTTAATGCTCATTGATTGGAGTTTATTAAGTGTTCTAAAATCTATCTTGGCTCCTATGTGGGACAAGTTTTATCTCTTCTACACTAAGTTCCAACAATACTCCACATTTTCTATTCAAACCTCAACAATACCCCACATTTGAATAGAAAATAAGCAATATATAGGAATTTGTCTTTCTATCACCAAGCTAGTTATAACATGCATCGGAAAATGTGTCGTTTGGACTTGAACCTTTCCTAGTGAATACCTATCGGATCTACTTCGTGGATAGTGAACAAAAGTCTTGAACTAGCCACTTTTTATAGTAAATCGAGACAATAGGCATCACACAAGTTATAGCTATACATAATTCAGTTCTTACCGTTGTGTTCATTTCGGTCGTGAACAAATCCTTTCTTCATGTGAGTTTTTAGAAGGCGTAGCCATATTCGTCCTCAAAGATGAGACCACAGATCGCTCTCACATAGGTAATGCCGATCAAGAATATTTAGTTATTTTCTACTAAGAAGCTATCAGCATTATTAAGAATGGAGCATTCAATCTTATATCATCAACGGAAATATACACATAAAAGTCATCATAGGAATAGGCATACCTATGTATGTTTTCTCTTGAGTATTCCCCAACTAGTTGTCCTATTGAACCTAGACCATGGGATCTCCAATTTCTCTAGGTTAGGTTGCCGCCGAGGAAAACTCATTGTATTGGTTTTAAGCCCATTCCCCTCGATGAAAATGATACTTGCTCTCTACTTAGGCCTTTTGTCAAAGGATCTGCAATATTCTCCTTTGACTTCACATAGTCAATAGAAATGATTCCATTTTTCAGCAAGTCCTTGATTGTATTGTGGCGTCGTCTTATATGTCGAGACTTGCCATTGTATATTTGGTTCTTTGCTCTTGTGAGAGCAACCATACTATCACAATGTATATAAATGACAGTCACAGGTTTTTGTCCATAATGGAATACCTTCTATGAAGCTCTTTAGCCATTCGGCTTCTTCAGCGGCTTTGTCTAAGGCGACAAATTCTGCTTCCATAGTTGATCTGGTATTCACGGTTTGTTTAGAATATTTCCAAGATATCATAGTACCACCAAGTGTAAACACATATCCACTTGTGGACTTACTCTCAGAATGGTTGGAAATCCAATTAGCATCACAATACCCTTCTAGAACGGGATGGTATGTCTTATAGTGTAACCTCTAACTCATTGTGTATTTCAAATATCAAAGCACCATGATGAGTGCATACCAATGGTCTTTTCCAGAGTTATGTGAGTATCGACTAAGTTTACTCACACTATACGCTATGTCCGGTCGTGTACAGTTCATGATATACATCAAGCTTCCAAGAACTTGAGTGTATTCCAATTGAGCCACACTATCTCCTTGATTTTTCTTCATATGGCTTGAAGGATCAAAAGGAGTCACAACCGGTTTGTCATCATAGTGACCAAACTTATGAAGTACCTTCTCAATATAGTGAGATTGGGTGAGGATGTACCCATCTTGATTTCTTTGAATCTTTATACCAAAGATTACATCTGCTACTCCCATATTCTTCATATCAAACGAAGAGTGCAACATCTTCTAGGTTTGATTGATCACATCCAAGTTCGATCCTAAGATGAGCATATCATCTACATACAAGCTTATGATGACATATGCGTTTTTGTATTGCTTCACATAGACACACTTATCACACTCATTTATTTGAAATATGTTTGATATCAATGTGTTATCAAACTTTTCGTTCCATTGCTTTGGTGCTTGCTTGAGTCCATAGAGGGACTTAACCAACTTACATACTTTGTTTTCTTGATCTTTAACAACAAACCCTTCCGGTTGTTGCATATACATTTCTTCCTCTAACTCTCCATTCAAGAAAGAAAGAGGTTTTCACATCCATTTGGTGTATTTCCAAATTCTAAATCATTGCTATGGCCACCAACGTTCTTATAGACGTTATTCTTGTGACCGGAGAGTAGGTATCAAAGAAGTCTTGACCTTCTTTTTGTTGATACCCTTTGGCAACTAGTCGAGCCTTGTATTTCTCTATAATGCCATCGGGTTTCAACTTCTTCTTGAATATCCACTTATCGCCTATGATCTTATGACCCAAAGGTAAGTCAACCAATCTCCATGTATTATTTTGTGCAATGGAGTCTATCTCACTTTGGATTGCCTCTTCCCAATAAGGTGCCTCCGATGATTACATGGTTGCTTTATACGACACATGTTGTCCTTCATTATAGGCCATAAAATCAGGTCCAAAGTCTTTGGCCACTCTACCACGTTTGCTTCTCCTTGGTTCCAATTCCTCTTGAACCTTGGAGGTTTCACCTCTATGTGTTTGAACATTTTCATTTGATTCAACTAGAGTGTGTGTGTCATCATGCAACCTTTTCCTTGAACTAGAGGCTTGATCCTCTTTTTCTTTGTAAGGAAAGGAAGTCTCAAAGAATTTTGCTTATGGAGATTCTATGATTGTGTTGTTACTTATGTCATTTACACTAGATTTATATACTAAGAATTTATATGCCGCGCTATTATAAGCAGGTCCAATATATATACAATCCACAGTTTTAGGTCCAAGTTTAGTCCTTTTTGGTAAAAAGACTTGAACCTTGGCAAGACAACCCCACACTTTCATCCTTTTTGTAGGATGGTAATCTCCCTTTCCATAGTTGATAAGGGGATTTATCACTCTTCTTGTGGAGGATCCTATTAGCAGTAAGAAACGCCTCACCCCATAAATGGTATGGAGCTCCGGACGTAATCAACATTGAATTTATCATGTTTTTCAATGTTCTATTCTTCCGCTCAGTCACTCCATTTTGTTGTGGAGTGTAAGGAGCGGTAGTCTGATGTACTATGCCATGTGTAACACAAAATTCTGCAAAATCATGGGATTCGTATTCTCCTCCCCGATCCGACCTTAGAATTTTGATTTTCTTGTCAAGTTGGTTCTCAACTTCAACCTTATAAGTCTTAAACATGTTTAAGGATTCATCTTTTGTATGCAAAAATTACACATAGCAATACTTACTGCAATCATCTATAAAAGTAATATAATAATTCTTTCCTCCTTGTGTAGGAGTTGCCTTGAAATCACATAAGTTAGTGTGAATCAACCCAAGTACTACATTTGATTTTTCAACCGACTTGTGTGGATGGTTTGTATATTTAGCTTCTACACAAACCTCACACTTAGTCATTTTATCAATGGAACAATTAGGTATCATGTCAAGTTTGATCGTTCTTTTAATTGATCTAAAGTTGACATGTCCTAATCTAAAATGCCAAAGATTAGAAGGAGCAATCATATACATGTAAATAACAAAGCTTGAGCCTGCCTTATTTTTATTTACAATGGTGGTTTCCAAGTCATTTACAATACTGAGTTTGAAGAGCCCCTCATGGAGGTAGCCCTTCCTCACATACATACCACCCTTGGTGATGACTACTTTATCAGATTCGATTACAAGTTTGAACCCTTTCTTGCTTATAACAGGGCATAAATCAAGTTTTCGGTTAAACTAGGTACATGTACAACATCATTCAAGATTAAATCCTTATCGGAAGTCAGCTTCAAGTTGACCTTCCCCTTTCCTTCTACCTTTGCCATCGATGCATTCCCCATAAACATCGGCTCCCCTTCGCTCACCTTTTCGTAAGAAGCAAACAAGCTTTCCGAATTGCATATGTGTCGTGTGGCCCCGGTGTCAATCCACCATGTTTGTAACCATGTGGGCTTCAATGACACCAATGAACTCAATCGGGGAGTGGGTAAGATTGGCATGACTAGTATATGCCCCAGATCCTCCACCACCACTTCCTCCGGTGCCACCATGATCACCTTTGTGACGACAATCCTTGGCTTGGTGTCCAGGCTTACCACATACCCAACAACATATCATTGTTTTGAATTGTTTCTTTTGTGGGGTCAAGGGGCCTTTCCAGCATTAAAAGGCCTTTGGTTGCAATTGTCATTCCCTTAAATTTTGGGAATTTTGATTTGGATGAACTACCTTCCACCATGTTGGCATGTGGTTCGATTGGATTGGCATCAACTTTTTCATTGAGTCGGTTGTCCTCCTCAACTCGGATCTTGAGAAACAACTGTTCAAAAATGATCTCCTCCGTAAGATGCTTCAAATATAGCTTGAAGTTCTTCCACAAAGGATGTAACTTTTCAATTATAGAACCGACCACAAAATTGGTATTCAAGCCCATACCCTCAACCTCGAGCTCATGGACAATTATTTGCAATTCTTCTACTTGCTTTACGATTGGCTTCATATCAATCATCCAGAAATGGCATAAGTTTCTCTACTGCGAACCTCTTGGAACATGCCACTTCGGTTTTGTATTTGGCATACAAGGATTCCCAAGATTCTCGACCGATCTTTGATGTGCGGACACTTGGATTTGCATTGGCACAGTCTCGTCCGGCCCCTTTCGGGGGTTTTGCCGGTGGCTCTTCCTTAGTGAGTACATTGGCAACGCGAAGTGTTGTCAAATAGAACAACATCTTTTGTTGCCAACGCCGGAAGTCCGAATCCTTGAACTTCTCACGAAGAGCCCCAAGGCCCAAGGCCCCGTCTTTGACGTTTAATATATATATATATTTCATGTCAAAGAGAGCTCACCAAGAACACTACAATCCAAGCCCAAGCAATTAAATGATTCATTTAATGTTCATTGATTGGAGTTTATTAAGTGTTCTAAAATCTATCTTGGCTCCTATGTGGGACAAGTTTTCTCTCTTCTACACTAAGTTCCAACAAGAGAGACGTAGCACATGTAATTACAAAACCATCTCGAGGTGCTATGTAAGAGGTGAAATGGCAACTCTTACTTTGTTTCTTCTTGATACTATTTATTTTGTATGTTACTGAAGTAGAAAAGGGGAAAGTATTAATTTGGCATCTCACATGTTCGAGGAGGTAGTCGGTGGATGGTGTAACAAAGCTTATGTCCGTACACTTTCGGCCACTGATGATCTCAAGAATCACGATACCAAAGCTGAAAGTGTCAACTTTTTCTGATAAATGACCATGAAGTGCATACTCTGGTGCGATATAGCCCCTAATTGTAAATAATACATAGTAAAAAGGGGAGAATCCGATTAGAAACCATATGAGGGATGAAGGGAAAATGCATCGTAAATCAAACTTACAATGTCCCGCCAAACTTGGTGATAACATGAGTTTGATCCTTTGGTTGAAACCTTGCCAACCCAAAATCTGCTATTTTGGGTTGAAAATCATTGTCAAGGAGAATGTTGCTTGATTTTATATCCCTATGAATAATTTTTGCATGAAATTCTTTATGTAGATGGGCAAGACCCCTTGCTATCCCGAAGATAATATCATATCGTTGTCTCCAGTTCAGAGTCCCCTTTTTCGTACCTTAATTCATAACAAATGTATTTATAAGTATATCAATTAATTATATGCAAGTTAAGATGTTCATGTGAATTGTCATTTGTTGTTTAACACAGACTTACCCCATAAGAATTTGTCAAGGCTACCATTTGGCATGTATTCTAGGACAAGAAGTAGATTGGATACATCACTGGAGCATCCAAGGAGACGCAGAAGATTTCGATGATGAATGTGACTTGTAAGCAAGACTTCATTTTCGAATTCGAGTTTTGCTCGAGCATACCGAACTTTAAGTTTCTTCACTGCGACAACTTTCTTATCATCAAGAATTGCCTATTAAGCCATACAGAAACTGTTAGTGATAAAGTAAAACTATATTTCAGCACAGCTAATTAAATTACAGAATAATGAGGAAATAATAGTCCCCTTTTTTGGTTTGTGAATGAATAGAATATATCGACTTCGAATATCTACTTTTCTTTTTATTTCTTGAATAGATTGATTGAAAATTTTAGCAATGAAAAACGAAATTACTCTATTTTGTTACCTTGAATACTTCACCAAAACCACCTTTGCCTATAATATTCTCTTCACTGAAATTATTGGTTGCCAACTGCAGATGTTTATAATCGTAGTTTACTGTCCCCTTCATCTCTGCTATGTCAAAGGTATCACATGGCCCACATAGAAGTGTCCAGATGTCATCAGTATCATAAAATTAAATATAGATTTAATTAATTGCATATAAGAAATATATTTGGAAAATATGGTATTTGATCTATCTCCATGATGAACCTCATGACCGCACATGCAACATGTTGGGAAATTCATGGGGTAGAATATGTGAACTACTAGTATGTCGTACATTAACATATATGCATTCACCTTCTTTGGTCTTCTTAGATTTCTTCCGTAGACGATAGAATAACCAAAAAATGAGAAGAAGGAAGAAAAGACCTACACCACCACCAAGGGCTCCAGCATGCCCTATCATATATGATAATATGGATGTTAATGAATTAATATTTCAAATCAGCAGATTACCAATTAATAGTTTCAGGAAATTATGGCCACAATATATAATAAAATGAAGAAAATGGAAGAAGAAGAGGGCTCACCTTTTATTAAATTTTTGATATCCTTGGAAACTTGAGTCTTATCTGAATTGCAAAACACCCCATGTCAAAAACCTTTCTTCTGTATTAGGAAGACAATTATATAAATAATACTGTATTCAAGCAGTCTTAGGGAATGGCATGGCCTGTATTTTCGACATATTGTGCAATCGCATATGCTGTTATATTTTCACATGAGATTGACCTTGTGGATTCTACATACTGACATACAAATCAGAGGTTTTTGGACTGGCAACTCTAAATATCTGATAACAACCCATCTCCATCTGGGCTAAAAGTTGATGAATGAGATGCTGATTGATTGCCAAATATTCCGAGTGGAACAATGATCATAATCGACAATGACATATGGGTCCTTACTCCTTGATCTTTATAGAAGTCAGCATAGTTCTCATGCCTTAACAACAATGGGCCCAACTACACAACAAAATGGGCATTTTAAGACACACATGCGTCATAATAAAGTAGTTAATGACTTCCATTAAGCTTATAGACTACAACAAAGATGGGTCTTTTACTTAACTCTCCATACATACACAAAATTCCTTTTTATCCTTACTTACTCCACCGACTTCTGACCATCAAGTACCAATCCAAGTGAAGAGGGATAGCCTCTAACAGGGACGGATCCAGAAAATTTTTCATACGGTGGCACCATATAATACCGACAATTTTTTTTACAAAAAGCACGGTTTTTATCGACGTGTCTTCATCTTTTTACCGACGTTCAATATTGTCCGATGTGTTTTTAGCCTAATTCCACAATTTCGAGCGATTTTTAAAGCTGTTTGCTTGATTTCGAGAGATTTTTAAGTTATTCTTATCGATTTCGAGAGATTTTTTCGGTTTTTTTGGTTGATTTCGATAGTTTCTTTTGGTTGATTTCGATAGTTTCTTTTGGTTTTTGGTTGATTATGAGGTACGGTTGCACTTCTTGAAGTTTTCAAAATAATACGGTAGCACCTTCCAAAACGATACGGTTGCACCTTACAAAACGATACGGTTGCACCTTATACAAACCTAAAAATTTTACCTTTCGTCGGCGAAATAATACGGTGGCACATGCCACCGTAGCCACCATAGTGGATCCGTCCCTGGCCTCTAATCACTTCAATACTTGGTAAGAATCTAGTGTACATTGAGTCACTGCTTCCCTATATCAAGTTGAGCTTCATTGGGGAGCTTTCCATGGATTCTCGAAGATTACCACCGAAGTGAATAGGAAGGAGTGCTATCTAGGAAGCTCGAAGCTCAGACCTTCTCTATGGTGAACACCCAAGGTTGACTATATTTTATTATTTTATCTATTCAAGTATTTCTTACTTTGTATCGAATAATGAGCATAATAAGTTGGGTTTGTATGTTTGTCCAAGCGTTCTTTGATTACAATATGTACGTGGTGACACTCACTAGATAGTCGATGAGGATAACTAAAACATGCAAACACACCAAGTGTACACCAAGTGTGAGGAACCGAGGATGTGTTGAGTAAATTAAATTTGTCAAAAATAATGTTAAAAGTCTTTTATTTGCTTAGGACTTTTGGTTTTAATAAAATTATATGAACAATTTAGATTTAAATAAAATTCAATAGGCATACTTAATTACTATTAATAGTAGATGTTTCATATGTCTCTTTGAGTAGTATATATAGGAGTCTAGCTAGTTGATATAGATAGGCTGTCAATTGAAATCGAGGAACAAGTCCAATGGGCGAAAAAAGGCAAACAGAAGCTACCGCCACTGCCACAACCCAAGTCGCCTAATAAGTCGCACAACCACTGGAGTTCAAAACACAATCTACCGCGGGTAACCACACGACCAAACTTGTGGGTAAACACGGGTGACTCACTGTCCAAATCGTCCCTCCCGCGGGTCTCCACGTGACCAAGCCCGTGTGGGAAGTCGCCCACGAGTTTTATGCACCAGCTTCCAATTTTCTTTAATTCTATTAGTTTATTTTATTCTTAATTAGTTATCTTTCTATTAATTAGTTTCCTAATTAGTTTATGGTTAGGATTTCCCCCATAATTATCTTCTAGCTTAGCTTATAAATAACTTCTATTCTTTCTTTGTTTATCAAGTTTTAATCAATTAATAAAGTTCATCTTTTAGATAGAATTCTCTAGTTGTCTCTAGTTTTACAATTCATAATCCTCGTTTATCAAAGGGTTTAGAATCTTGTCGATACTTCCGCACTTCCTACTGTTTCAGTTGGTATCGGAGTAGGATTCGTCTGTTTTTTCACTAACAATGGCATATCAACAGCTCACTACCAAAGCAGACTTGCCGAGTTGAATGTGGTCTTTACCACGAAACTCGCTAACCTAACGACAACTGTTAACAGATTTCAACTCAACATCGTCAACGACAACCGTCTTGGTTGGGGTGCGATGCAATGGCAAATGTAAACGGGTAAATCTCTCAAGTTCCAAATTTGAAACTATGGGCACGAGAATTTGAACCATTGAACTTGAAAAGAAACGAGCACGACTATCATATGAAAGTGGACGCCCCATTTTTCTATGGAACTATGGGAGTGGAAGAATTCTTGGACTAGCAGATCGAAATCGACAAATTCTTCGACATAATGGAGGTACCGGAAAATAAACAAATATAGATGGTGGCTTTTCGTCTGAAAATCACCCCCGCTGTATGGTGGAACAAACTAGTAGTCCAACGACATCGACAACGGAGAGGGTGGGTTAGATCTTGGCGGCGAATGAAACCATTGATGATCGAACGTTTTGCACCCGAGAAATATGAGCATATCCTCCACAAGATGTATCTTGAGTGCAACCAACGCCGAGATTTGTGACCGATTACACCATCGAATTCTTACGGCTAACCGAACGCAATGAAGTCGGAGAGTCCGAAGGCCATAGAGTATCATGGTACATTAGTGGTTTCAAGACATCGATTCAAAACAAGATCGGGATTACCGAAGCTTCTAGCTTGGCTAAAAGTCGAGATAATGGAGAAGTCTGCTCGTACTTCAAACTCATATCGGCGATATCAAGGGCCCAATGAGAATTCGAAAGCTACCCTAATAAAAGAAAAGGGTCCGTAACTCCTCGAGAAACCAACCCTTCTCACAAAGTCGATACCGGAAATACTAGTGTTAGATCGCAAGAAAAAACCCACTCCTCCAAAACCCCCAATATATATGCTAAACAATGGGTTTAAAATGTTACCAATATAGCTAATTGGGCCATTGATCCAACAATCCAACAAGTGTATGAACTAGAGAATGGTGGGATTGGTAGATCGCGAAGAAAGTGGCGAGGACGAGGATTACGAAGGTGTCAAATTTGTCGAAGAAGATCTCCAAGAAAAGAACAATATCGTACTATAACGAGTACTCTTTTCATCAAAAGAGGAAAGTAAGTGCAAAAATCTCTTCTGATTACATTGTTGGGTACACAAGAAGGTATGTAACCTTATTATCGACAATGGAAGTTGTGAGAATCCCGTATCTCAGAAATTGGTCAATCATCTTAGCCTTCCCACTCAACCCCGTGAAGCTATTGAGTGCCCATCTCGATCAGAAAGCATTATCAAGAAAAGGTAGTATGTGATGTTCTTGGCATGGATGCTTGTCGTATCCTATTGGGCCAACCTTGGCAATTCAACGATGATTTTTTTTGGGAAGAGTGTCCTAAGCTATGCCTAGACTAATCCTTTGGTAAATTATGACTGTAAGACATCCACCCTGATTAAACCTCAGTGGCCACAATTGTTGTGTACGCTTGGATTCGAACCCTAGGAATATGGGATATTCCACCACATCTCCCAAGGCCTTAACCAATATGCCACAACCCTTGTGGTTTTCAACAATGATTTTACTTACAAGGACCGAGACAATGTCATGCTATTCCGTTGGGGTGATCGGATGATTACCATAACACCGGTCAATAAAGCACTAACAAGAAAAACGACAATTTTTTTTATCATAACTACTAGCGAACAAGTGATGGAGGAAGAGACTAATGAATGAGAAGTCTTTTGCCCTATTATCGTCAAAAGGGTTAACGAGTGAAAAAAAGGTGAGACCGAGATTCCGAAAGAAGTTAACGAGATACTAGAAGATATCAAAGATCTGTGTGAACAACTTGCCTCCCTAACTCCCACGTATGAGAGGCATTCAATACCAAATCGATTTGATTCCACGAGCTAGCTTACCAAACTTGCCCTATTATCGAATGAGTCTAAACGAGAACGATATTATAAGAGAACAAATTGAAGACTTGCTGAAAAGGGTTTCGTTCGAGAGATCTTGAGCCCATGTATCGTCCTCGTACTCTTAATGCTGAAGAAAAACAATCAATGGAGGATGTGTATTGATAGTGGAGTCATCAATATGATCACCATCAGATACCGATTTCCCATTCCGAGATTGGAAGTCATGCTCGATAAATTATTCGGTTCCACCGTATTTTCAAAATCGATCATCGAAATGGCTATCATTAGATCCATATTCCATTGGGCGACGAATGGAAGACCACCTTCAAAATGCCATTCGGAGTCTACCAATGGCTTGTCATGTCATTTGGCATTTCTAATGCCTAGAGCACATTCATGAGGACTGTTTGGGTAAAAATTCACAAGTCTCGACCAACGTAAGAAAACCAAACGCCTCCAATCTAAGGACCATTCTTGTATTAAGATAAGTTCCTGACGATCACACACGACGAGGACCATAGTCGTTACTTATGACGATGGTCGTAAGTTTCTCTCGACCATTGCCAGGAAGACACCCAACGAATCCTATCTAACGTAGCTAACGATTATGTCATTTACTACATATAACCGTTTTCCTTTTATGGTTCTTCATTACAGGTTTTAAAGCACATAAATGCCAACTGATATAACGGAAGAAAAATCATCAAGATCAATAATTGTCAAGACCGTTGGACATTAAATGCATATTTATGAAGACCAAAAGCTATATAAACAAGGCTTGAAGAATCATTCAGGACACTGATCAAGCTGAACTCGTCATACTTACACAGCGCTTAAGAACACTCAACTAAGTTTCTCTCAAGCAAGAACTCTCGACGAAGTGTTCCATTGCACGACGAACAACATAAACACACGATTTATTTGCTTTTCATTGTAATATTGGCATTTGTACTTTCGATCACTCCTTCTAAAGGACAACGTCCTTGCTTGACATCCATAGTGCACTTGACGATCTCTGCTATCGTCCGTGGTTTTTACCCTCAACGAGGTATTCCACGTCACCAAATTCTCTGTTTTTCATTTACTTTTATTCTCAGTCGCACGATTTTTCGATCGATTGCTTACTTTAGTTGTTAAAGCTCCACACCGACCTTAGATCTTCCTTTGGACGATTTTTGGCATTAACAAGGACTATGAATCAAGTACTGCGTTATTTCATTGGAACTTTTGTAATTGTTTACTTTGATGACATCCTCATCTATAGTCGGGGAAAAACCGAACATCTCAATTATTTACACCAAGTCTTAATGATTGATGAGGTTAATTTATTAACCTTATTTATATCACTTTTGTTATATTTTAGTGTCAAATTATATTAATAAATCGAGTCTTTTATTCATTTATTTATAATTTACATAGATTTTTAGGATTTGGAATAAGAGGCGAATGGGATGTGAATTTATGCTTATTATTATAAAAATCTCTCGTTTTTAAGTCGTGTTCGTGTAGGATGTTTGGGAGACGTTTTTTGCACCTAATTTTGAGAGATGGTCAAGAAGATGGACGATGGTGAATATGAAAGCTTGTTGTTTTGAAGATATTTTGAAGAATCTGGCCGTAGGAATTTTTTTGAATATACATTTGGATCATTGCATGGGTCGAACATTTAAGTTTTTGGGATATGCTTTGGGCCAAGAAATTTGGGCCGAAAATTTATCATCTCTAGAAAACAAATCGAATGAGGCCATAGCTTTAATGGGCCTTGGGCCGATTTTATGGGTTGAAAAACAATTACTTTTATGTCTTAATGTTAAGTGTAATTTCTCAAACCCCTTGGGGGTAGTTTGGTCGCTTTGCATCTATTTTTAGTATAAATAGATGGGTGATATTATTGTTTTCAATGAGAGTTTTTGATAAATAGTTTTTGGGGAGAAAAGCTTTAGTTAGTAGTTTCTCTCTTCTCTCTTATTTCTCCATTTTCACAATGGGGAATTAGGTGCGTGAAGAATTGGAGAAACGCTAGATTTTAATAGTCATGTATGATCGGTTGTTGGTTTTCATCAATAATCGGTCAGAAGTGTGTTTTGTAGTCATCAAGTTTAATTTCAAGCTTGGAGTATTCCCCAAGTTTTCTTTCCCTCATCTCGTTTACTTATTGCATTTCTCTTGTCTTTAAGGTTAAGTCGTTGTTACAAGTTTTGCGTTTTACCCCATAATTTCAACAAGGGCCGATCCTTACATGCTTGTGACCAAAGTTCCTTGTGATTATTGTGTGATTACGATTACGTGCTTTCTAAACTCTCATTTCAACTTCAAATTTTATAGTTTGTATTTCACTTTTCGAGTAACGTTTGATTGTAGTTTTACGTTGGATTTTTATAAATCTAATTGTGACGCATCACTATTACTCAAAAGGCTGAAGCGTGACTTTCCTAAAAGAATTGAGCAAATCTTTAATTTCCGAATCAATCATTAGTGTGGAAGTTACCGATTTCCCTCTCGCATTTACTTTTTAGTTATTTAATTTATGTAATTTACTTTCTTGCACTTTACATTCCGCAATTTAATATCTTGTCATTTACTTTCTTGCACTTAATTCTCGTCATTTAATTATTGCCATTTATAATTCATGCCTTGTATTATTTGTCGTTTCTTAAAATTGTTACTTGCACAACAAGTTTCTCTTCCTAAATTCTAGTACTCGCTTTTTATTTCATGCATTTTCCATCTCCGTTATTTACATTTCAATTCTTTACATCTTTTATGAAAAGAAACCAAGCTATGTTGGGCTAGTCGCCTTAGTTTAGGGTACGAAGTGAAATTAAGATTAAGACCAATGAAAAGTTAAAAAGGTGTTTTGAATGTAGCATGATTGTCCAAGTTATTTAAATCAAGATTATATTCTATGTGAAGATTACATTTAAACAATTGACAACTGTTTACATGTATGAAAACTTTTTAATTGACGTAAAATATCGATCTTGAGATAACAAAGGAATGCTACAATATCTTTTTACCGGATCATTGTCTCATCTTAATGGATCTTTGTACCATTTGCTTCTTTTATAATTGATTTCTTTAGTTTTAACCAACCAAAGATTTTTTTCAAATTCGCCATCTAAGATCAACTTTTAAGGATTGGACTTTAAGAGACACTTTTACAAGCTTCTTATGGATCGATATTCAGTACTTGTACCATTATTACTTGTTAAAAAGACGACAATATATCAAGATGTATACTTGCATTGAGATCTATTTGTGCGTATTTTGAGGTTGTGTAAAACCGACAACAACGACCCTACAAAAGAACAAACTTTATGTAAATCTAAAGAAGTGTACTTTCTGCACCAACAAGCTTTTATTCCTTAGATTTATAGTCAGGGATCAAGGGAGTTGGTGGATGAAGAGAAAGTCTAAGCCATACAAAACTGGCCGTCACAAAAAACGACTACTGTTGTACGAAGTTTCCATGGCCAAGCAACTTTCTATCGGGGGTTTGTCCGGAACTTCAACACTATCACCACCCCAGTCACCGAATGTTTGAAGAAAAGAAGGTTTTAGGACCCTAATAAGATGAGAATTTTTCCTTGATCAAGGAAAAACTTAGCACCACTCCCGTTCTAGCATTACCTGGTTTCGATAAGATATTTGAAGGAGCCTTTACACACCCCTGTCGGTCCTCAAAACATTTGGAACGACGTCTCTATGGACTTCGTCTTGGTCCTCCCCCGTACTAAAGAAGGTTTTGAAACGATTTTCGAAGATGAGCCACTTTATCGCTTGCAAGAAGACTGCCGATGCAAGCAACATCGCACAAGTTTTCTTTAAAGAGGTGGTTCGTCTACATGGTGTCCCTAAATCGATCACCTTCAATTGAGACACCAAAGTTTCTTAGCCACTTTTAGATCACACTATGGCGAGTGTTTGGGACAACTCTCAAGAAAAGTAGCACCGCTCATTCCCCAAACCGATGGTCAAACGAAAGTTAGCAATCGAACGCCGGGGAATATGCTCTGAAGTGTATGTGGCGACAAACCCAAGAATTGGTATGTGTCCTTAGCACAAATCAAATTCTCCTATAATAGTGTTGTGCACATCGCCGCCGGACACTCTCCTTTCTCCTTGGTTTACACTTCACCCTGAGGCACGTAGTCAACTTGGTCAAGATACCCCGAGATCCTGAAGTTAGCATAACTGCAAAAATATGGCTAAGGAAGTTCAAGCAACCAATAAAGTAGTAAAAGTCCAACTAGAAGCAATCGGCTTGAAGAATAAAGCGGTGACTGAAAAACAACGTTGGAAATAGCTTTTTAATGAAGGCGACGAAAAGAAGGTATTTCTCTGAAAAGAAGGATTCCCCGTTGGTACTTACGGAAAGCTCCAACCGCGGAAGTATGGCCCATTCAAAGTCACAAAGAAGATCAATGACAATGCTTATGTCGTCTACAACTCTCCATTCCAGAATTGCTACACATCTCGAATACTTCAATATGGCGGACAATTATGAGCATCACTTCGATAAAGCAATTCCTGTAGATGAGAACCCGGGGTCGAGTTCTTGCGAAGTGGAGCTGACTGATATATAGAGTTTGGCGATCGAAAGCGAGGAACAAGTCAAATAGGCAAACAAAAGCTACCGCAACTTGTCCCACGATCCAAGTCGCCCAAGAAGTCGACCAAACTCTCGAGTAAACCTGCGTGACTCACTGTGGAATTCGTCCTTCCTGCGGTCTCTATGTGACCAAGCCCGCATGGGAAGTCACGTGCGCCATCAGACCGGGCCACGAGTTTTATGCATCAGCTTCCGATTTCCTTTAATTTTATTAGTTTATTTTATTCTTAATTAGTTATATTTTTATTAATTAGTTTATGGTTAGGATTTTCCCCATAATCATCTACTAACAGATTATCCATGGAATATGTGATTGAGGAAATTAATAGGTAGCGGTGTATTTAGTAACATATAAGGATACATTTAACCTCTAAATTAAAATATGTCGGTAATCTGTCAACAAATTTATAACATTTAAAAAAATTAACATTTTTTATTAAAATTACCGGCATATTTTAATTAGTTAAAGTCTATCGGGTAATCTGTTCGTAATTTTATAGATTTTTAAAAATATATTTTTTTAATTTTATTGGTGTATTTCTTACGGATCACTGATGAAGGTCGGCAAGTCAAGAGAAAAGTCAAATTTGTTCGTATCCGCCAGTGTCTTCCCATGGGAAAATCCATTGATAATTTTCGTTGATGAAAACCCAGTTTCTAAATACTGGACAGATGGAAAATAGAGGTGGTGAGTAGAGGTTCAAAATAGTATTCAACCTTTTGTTCATCTAAACCGAGCACTTGATACCAAGTTCTCAGTTAAGCGAAATTCAACTATAAGACCTACTACAGTTAAAGCATTAAGATGAGCCGGTTTTTGGCCATGAATGGATGAAAACCCCCAATATACCTATGTATATACTCTGGGTTCAGCAAAGGTGCAAGCTTTATTAGATGATGAGTTGTTGAGGGACATGGATGAGCTCTTGAAGAGACTCAAGAGAAACTTATGTGATTCCCAAATTGGTGAAACAAGTAGCAGGCCATAAGAGAAGGGAGATGGGAGTTCGAGTTTGATGATTGTGCATGGATTAAAATCCACCATTATCGCAGAGTTACCAAACTTATGTGATGCTCCATTCAAAGTGTTGGACCGTATTCGGCATGTTGCTTATCATTTACAGTTACCAACAGAATCTAGATTCATAATGCATTCCATGTATCTTTGTTGAACCTATTAAGGGTGATCTTCCGATGAAAATAATTGTTTTTCTTATTCCTAGTGACATCGCTGACAACTTCAAGCAACCTAAAATTGTAATGGGGGTGTGAACCATGGATATTGAAGGAATAACTGTACAATAGGTTCTAGTGCGCTAGAGTGATAACCTGTTTCAGGACGCCATAGGAAAATGTGGATGAATTTTGGATGACATTCGCATATTACCACCTTGAGGACAAAGGTGATTGTTCAATCGCGGGCGATCGAGTTACATGGCCACTTCTCGTACGGATCAGTTAAATCAAGCTAGCAGGACATGGATATGGACCGAGGCGATCAGCTCGAACCCACAAGCCCACATATGTTCATAATTCAGTCTTTGTCAAATAAGGGCAAACATATTTATCTTGTATTCTTATCCAAAGTTTATACATGAGTAACTAGGAAGATACGAGAAAACTATTCAAATCTACATTTATTAGGGTTGAGATTAAGCAATCAATAAACAAGAATTGACCTTTTCTAGAAGTTGATAATTTCCTAGTGTTTTCAACAAATTTTCATCCCAAAAGTTATCCCTAATCCACTACTCTCCTAAGATGGCATATCTATTTTGATGCTTTCATCGAGGATAGGATTGAGTACATCCCACACCCCAACCTTATTTTCAAGTGGGATATAGTGCATTCTTTTGGTTTGGTTTTACTACTAGTGAAGAAAAGCAGGAACATAGGTGTATGTCTAATGAATGAGTACAAGCTAGCAACTATCTCTAACAAAAAAATAACAATGGTAAAAATCCAATAAATTGAAAAGATTCATTTAATTTAAAGAAGAGTAGAGGTCTCACCATCCCAAAGGAGAGGCATGATATTTGTTGTCTGGTTTTGTCCGAAAAATGGAGTCGTGGAATACCTTGTAAAACATCCATTGCTAATAGCCCACCCTGTCGTTCTAGGAAGGCAAGCATCTAAAGCACCATATCTGGCGTTCACGCAATCTTCACAAACACTCTGGCTTAGGTTTAAATTACATTGCATTAAAGCATATATTGTACCATTACCATTGGCAATTCTTAGCGAAGACACAACATAGAAATTTGATGCTCTAGGCACTGCAGTTCGAAGGTCTGATAACAACCCTTCTGCTGTTTTTCTGAAATCTGATGGCTGAGGTGATGTTGTGTTGCCACATATTATTACCTTATGGTCCTTATCAGCCCAAATATATTCCTCCTTATAGAAGTCATAAGTCTCGTATCTACATCAAAGCAACTTAACTGTTAGGAATTGGGGATTGGAGATGATTTGTGGATCGGAAAATCAAGTTGGATCATGAAAGTTCGTTTTTCAAATACAATAGTTCATCCCTTAATGTCTTGGGTATCACGAATTTCGTATTGGGATAATCCAAGAGAAAATCTAATCTTAAAGACTGTAAGATTAAGTTCTTATATACACCCAGATTCTCGTTTACATATTTATATGAGAGATCGATGGCTACAAGCGGTAAATATGGTTAAGACATAACTGCATGGATGTTATAACAGTTAATGGATAAGATTTGGGAACAGTTACAACTGTCCCAGAATCAGAGGCAACGTTAGAGGAGTCCAGATATCGGTCCTTAATCAAAGGCTAGGAGTCCAGATCTATGAGTCCTTAAGATTAAAGACTCTGGTCCTCAACACTTGGTATATTTGGCGACGAATCAGAGCTTTGATATTGCACTATCTCTGATCAACACTTAATTAGTCTAATCATCCAGAAACTAAAATTCTCTAAGTTAGACTGTTCTTGAAATCCATAAACCTTGGGGCGCTGCCCCAAACCCCACTCAATCTAAGGTGATAAAGGCAACATACACTCTGGACCTCCTAACATACTAATTTTTACCTTATCACCAAATCGATCTCAAGTAAATCACAATCATACTAAAATTATTGATGACATTAAAATACATGAACTTTCGTTCTTGAGCCATATAGAATATTAGTCTTCATACAAATTTTGAAAAAAACATAGTAATTCACTACAGAATATCCAATGGACAGTGGTGGAATTCACGTCAACCCCCTAAATGATGCTAAAAAAGTTTCATCTGGGATAAGTATGTTGGGTATTGTCTAAGAATGAGTCCGACATAGAAAAAACCTGGAAACTAATGTGGGTTTATACGGCTAAAATCACATTAGTTTGTTGGAATATTTCCAATATTTATGGCCTTAGGACAATTTCTGTAATTGTTAGTTAATTGTTGTTATATTTATATATTATGATAGTAACTATGCCAACATGACATAATTGGTACCCCATGTTTCATAACTGTTACTTGATGGAAGTAACTGATGTATATATAGGGGTTAAAATCACTTTTCCTTTTAGATGTCAAAAAATACACACACAGGGGTCTCCTTTTCTCTCTCACGCCTCATAAGAGAGAACCCTCAAGAACACCATTAAAGTGTGCAATCCTCCATCGATTTTAGACATCATAACGCTAATCAAATGACATCATCTTCTTCCTCAAAGATTGGATATCCAAGTAAGTGTTTCTATTTCTCTTTTGGATTTGTTGGTATGTGTTGAAATTGATTAAGAAATTGTGATTATTAAGAAATCTAATCAACATGTGGTATCAGAGCCTTGTTGTTCTTAATCAATTTAAACATTTTTGTGAAAACAAAACCCTAATTCCCTTTTCTTTTAGACCTATTCGATATGAAATTGATAAACTTGAAACCCACGTTTGTTCTATAAAATTGACAACAAAACCAATTAAATTTCTCTACTCACATCGCATTTGCTTCCTGGATCGATGAGTAATTTTTGGATTTTAATCTGCCAAATCTTGCTCGATGGCAATATCCAAAGATCCAAATTGTTGACAAATTGTTCACGATTTCTTTTGGGTTTTGAGATTCTCATTGTTTTATTTTTTAATTCAATTTAGTTTTTTCCCACCATCATGTGGAAAATTCCACTACCAGAAACATTATACGAGTATTTTTCCAACCATCATGAAATTTCCAAAAAAAGAAAAACTTATTGTTTTCCTATATGTTGCATTGATTTCACTGTTTCCAGAAATTTCAATGTTTCCAGAAAGTAATTCACTATTTCCAGAAAATATTTTCAATATCATAGTATTCTCCCTTATTGATCATATGCATAATAATATTTTCTATTATTGCTTATTAAACTAAATGGCATCTTGAATGGCAACTCAAATGATCGGCCAACGGTATATCATTTAATTTGACATTCAAGATTAAATCATATATTTTTATGTAATTGTCAGTATTTTTCAAACAACGAATCCAACGGCTAATTGTTTGATAGTGCATATGATGAATTGTTGGCCTAATATGCATAGATGTTATATTTCTGTCCAAAGGTGATATGTGATATTTATGTTGCGTATTTATTATATATTCAAAAGCTTTTATGTTGGTCATAGCCAACGTGAAACCAACATTCAAGTAGAACCTTAGTTTAGTCGTTTTTTGTGTTATAATAGACTTAATCTTCAACATGCTAATTTTGGATTTGTATAATTACCCTATATGCTTTAGTTCACTTCCGTTCTTCGAAATTTACGTCCTTTAATTATATCATTCCGGCGACAACTTTAAGCCCAAACTATGGGATTGAACCATTAACTGGCACTAACTTCGTGTCATGGCGAGATCCTGTCAAACTAACCCTTGGAATGATGGATTTAGACTATGCTTTGAGGCATGATCCTCCTTCTGCACTCACTAATAAAAGCACACAAGAGTAGAAACGAGTGCATGAACAGTGGGAGAGATCGAATAGAATGTCTCTCATGGTCATAAAGAATTCCATCCCGGTTGCCATTCGCGGAGCCATACCAGACTCGGAAAACGCGAAAACTTATCTAAACTCCGTTGAGGAGCAATTCAAAGGCACCTCCAAGGCACATGCGAGTACTTTGATCCTTAAAATGTTGACTACCAAGTACGACGGTGTGAGTGGTGTGCGTGAGCACATCATGATGATGAGTAACATGGCTCATAAACTCAAAGATATGGACATGGAAATCAGTGAGGGTTTTTTAGTGCACTTCATAATGACCTCTCTCCTAGCACAATTTGGTCCTTTTAAAATAAACTACAACACTCAAAAGGACAAATGGCAAATGAGTGAACTTATTGCCATGTGCGTACAAGAGGAGGAGCGACTAATGATAGAAAGGCACGGTGTTGCTCATATTACAACCACAAACACCGGAAAGAGGAAAGGAAATTTTAACACCGGAGAAAGCTCAAAAGTCCAGAAAAAGAATACAAATACAACCTCAAGCTCAAATGCTCCTAAGGGTACACCTCGTTGTAAATTCTGCCACAAGAAAGGACATGGCCAACGAGACTGCCCGAAGTTCAAGGGCTGGTTAGCGAAAAAAAGGTAATCATCTATTTATGATTTACAAGTCTTTTAATATTAATGTTCCTTCAAACACATGGTTGGTTGATTCCGGTTCTATGGTACATGTTACAAACTCCTTACAGGATTCCATACAATCCAGAGATTGGAAAGAAACCAAAGGACCATTAAAGTTGGAAGTGGTGACGAACTTGATGTTGAAGTCGTGGGCACTTTACAATTAGTTATGCAAAGTGGCTGATGTATTAACTTATAAGATACTCTTTATGTACCGAGGATAACTCGGAACCTAGTATATGTACATAAATTAGATAATGAAGGATATTATGTAACATTTGGTAATGGCAAAGTCACTATTAGCCTAAATTCCGACTTTATTGGTTGTGGTTTTTCGGTTGGAAAACTTTATAAATTGTACTTAGATGAACAATTCTCAAAATCCTTGTTGTCATATAATGTGAATTAAACTCAAATAAAAGAAAACGAGACTTGGAAACATCGTCTATGTTGTGGCATCAACGTTTAGGCCACATCTCACGAGACTGAATGTTAAGACTCGTGAAAGATGGCGTATTACCAAGTCTTGATTTCAATGATTTTGAGACATGTGTTAAATGCCTTAAAGGCAAAGGGAAATAAAAAAAGGTGCCACAAGAAGTTCTAGTTTGTTGAAAATCATACACACCGACATCTGTGGACCTTTTCCTGCCGGAATATCTGGACATAAATTGTTTATCACCTTTATAGATGATCATTCACGTTATATGTATTTGTATTTAATAAATGAAAAATATGAATCACTTGACATGTTTAAAGTCTTCAAGGCCGAAGTTGAGAATCAACTCGACCGTAAAATAAAGTTAGTGAGATCAGATAGACGAGGTGAGTATTATGGTAGACATACTGATGTTGGTCAAGCTCCCGGTCCTTTCTTTGACTTTTGTAAGGAACACGGGATAGTGAACCAATTTACCATGTCGGGTACTCCTCAGAAAAACGGTGTTGCTGAGAGAAGAAATAGGACCCTTATGGATATGATAAGAAGTATGTTAGCAAATACTAGCTTACCCCAATTCTTATGGTCCGAGGCATTAAAGACGACTGTCCATATACTCAATAGATTCCTCTAAATCCGTTCCCAAGACTCCTTATGAAATCTGGACGGGAAGGAAACCGAGTTTGAGATATATGAAAGTTTGGGTTGCCCTGCCGAAGCTAAGCTTTACAACCCTCAACAAAGGAAGCTAGACATGAAAACCGTCAGTTGTTTCTTTATAGGATATCCAGAACGATCAAAGAGATTTCGATTCTATTGCCCTTCTCATTACACTCGCATAGTTGAAACTCGCCATTGTTGAGTTCCTAGAGAACTCTAATGTAGGTGGATGCACTGCACAACACGACACCAACTTACAAGAAGTTCAAGAGAAGGACCAATGACACTCTTACCTCCTCATTTTCTTGTGCCTCTTGTAGATGACATTGCTCCACCTAGTGCCTCTCTTGAGGATAATGTTACTCCAAGTATGCCATTAAATGAAGGCATATCAAACTTAGAGAAACAAATCCCTGAAGTTACCATTGATCCTGAAGAACCCGAAACTGCATTAAGGAAGTCATCAAGGCTTAGAAGACCTACTAATATCGATGATTATATAACTTACCTTAATGAAGCTGATTTGGATATTGGAAAGTGCAACGATCCAACTTCTTATAACGAGGCCATTCGTAGTGACCAATCCTCTCAATGGAATGAAGCTATGATTGACGTGCTTGATTCCATGAAGAAAAATGATGTTTAGGAACTTGTCGAACTCCCTAAAGGGGTAAAACCTATAGGGTGCAAGTGGGTCTTTAAAACAAAGCTAGACATGAATGGAAACATCTAGAGATATAAAGCACGTTTGGTCGCTAAAAGCTACACCCAAAGGGAGGGAATCGATTATTTGGAGACTTTTTCTCCTGTTTCTAGAAAGGATTCCCTAAGAACCGTTATGGCCTTGTAGCTCATTTTGATTTGGAGCTACATCAAATGGACGTTAAAACAGCCTTCCTTAATGGTGATTTACATGAAGATGTGTTTATCACTCAACCTGAAGGTTTTAAGCCTAAGGGTTAAGAACACCTACTATGTAAACTAAAGAAATCCATATACCGGCTAAAACAAGCATCACGACAGTGGTACTTGAAGTTTGATGAATTCATGAAAAAGAATGGCTTCAATAAGAATCAAGTGGATCAGTGTACCTATCTTAAAATGATGGGAGCAATTTTGCCATACTTGTCCTTTATGTAGATGACATTCTTTTGGCAAGTAACAGTTTGAATTTATTGAATGAGTCAAAGCGATTACTTTCACGCCATTTTGACATGAAAGATCTCGAGGAAGCCTCTTATGTGATTGGCATCGAAATACACCGAGATCGGGTCAATGGGACATTAGGTTTATCTCAAAAGGCTTATATTGAACGTGTTCTTGCACGTTATAACATGCAACAATGCTATCCCTCCGTTGCTCCCGTAGTTAAAGAAGACGTTTTCGGTTCTTTTCAATGCCCGAAAACTGAAGTAGAAAAGGAAAGAATGAGGTTGATACCTTATGCTTCTGTAGTAGGGAGCCTAATGTATGCTAAAGTTTGTACGTGTCCCAATATTGATTATGTCGTCGGAATGCTAGGCCGATATCAATCTAATCCTGGCTTAGATCATTGGAAAGACGCAAAGAAAGTATTGCGATATCTACAAGGGACAAAAGACTACAAGCTAACATATAGAAGAACTGATAACTTATAAGTGATTGGCTATTCCGATTCCGACTTTGCAAAATGCAAAGACGATAAAATATCAACTTCGGGGTACATATTCATTTTAGCAGCTATCTCGTGGAGAAGTCATAAGCAACAACTAACAACGACCTCAACAACGATGGCGGAGTACGTTTCAGTCTATAATGCAACCTGCCATGGAATGTTGTTGAGAAATCTTATTAGTAGACTCAAAGTCGTGAACTCCATATCGAGACCATTGAAGATTTATTGTGACAATTCTGTTGCCATTAGTTTTTCGAACAACAATAGTTCGAGTGGGGCGGGATTATATCTTGATACAAAGTTCTTGTTGGTACGAGAACGAGTAGAGGAAAATAATCTTTGTATCGAGTACATCAGCACTCATGATATGCTTGCGGATCTGATGACAAAAGGTCTACCGCCCAAAACTTACCTAGAGCTCGTGGCAAATATGGGCTTTACTAGAGACTATATATAGCATATTGCTCTTATGGACAATTAATGTAATTATAAGTTTCCTCGAATATCTTAGTTATATTATCTATACTAATGTATGCATGCACTTATTAATCTATAGACAAATGTATACAATTTAATGTTGTATATTTTCTGTCACATTGGCTTGAAGTTTTCTAAAAGTTTTATGTTGAGGCCTTAGTATAATTGATAGGGGTCTCGTGTTGATAACCACACGAATGACTGTATCTTTTTGCTATGGCTTTAGTATGAAACTTGATGGGTATTATCTTGGCCAAATTTTTGAATACTCATCATAAATGGTGACTCGATCAAGTGGGAGAATGTTGGAATATTTCCAATATTTATGGCCTTAGGACCAATTCTATAATTGTTATTTAATTGTTGCTATATTTATATATTATGATAGTAACTATGCCAACATGACATAATTGGTACCCCATGTTTCATAACTGTTACTTGATGGAAGTAATTGATGTATATATAGGGGTTAAAATCACTTTTCCTTTTAGATGTCAAAAAATACACACACAGGGGTCTCCTTTTCTCTCTCACGCCTCATAAGAGAGAACCCTCAAGAACACCATTAAAGTGTGCAATCCTCCATCGATTTTAGACATCATAATGCGAATCAAATGGCATCATCTTCTTCCTCAAAGATTGGATATCCAAGTAAGTGTTTCTATTTCTCTTTTGGTTTTGTTGGTATGTGTTGAAATTGATTAAGAAATTGATCCTGAAATTGTGATTATTAAGAAATCTAATCAACATAGTTATCAAATTGGAGAAAGGCTCATAGAATAAGATTGTATTGGGCTTTAGTGAGGGGATACTGAATATTTAATCATCAAAAGATTGAGCCTTGGGCCTTCGGCTCTAATGCCTTCAAATCATATTTTGTTTAAAATCGAAACAAAGAAGAAAATGAGTTACCACGCGGGTAAATCCGCCCCAGTTTTTTGCAGTTATTTCTGTTGCAGATCAGAAGGTATAAATACCTTTCATTTCCCTCCATTTTGAGACATGAAATTCTCCCTCCATTTCTCTCCATATTCACAAGAAATTCATGAAACGTATTATCGATGGAATTGGATTGACGTCCATCAATCCAATTTGATAGTTGTATCCTCAAGGCAAAATCTGTTACCAACGCACGATTGGGGGCAAAATTTCGTCGTAGGACACTGCAATCGCTGGACGATTTCTTGAATAAGATTCAATTTCATCGTTTCTATTTTCGTTACCTTCCTTGGTCTAATATATGTTATGTTTCTATTTTGTAATTGTTAATCTTTGTTATCGTTGGATTGGTTCTAACAATCTAAAACGAAATTTGTTTATAGATAATAGAAACAAATGGATCAATCAACAATATTAAGGAGCCAAGTTGAAAAATGGATAAATTCAAAGGGTTCGGATTTCAAGCAATGGCAACAGAAGATGTTATTCTACTTAACCACGGTTTGAGTAGCGAACGTTCTCATGGAACACGAACTAAAGAATCCACCTGCAAGTGAAGGTCAGAATGTTCATATTGCAAGACAAATAGCCGAATTTCAAAGGGTTGTTGACAATTGGTCGAGCAATGAATATAGTTGTTGAACCTATATTTTAAATACGCTGGACGATTCTCTGTACGACATATACTCCACGTTCAATATTGCAAGGGATATATGGGAATCGTTGGAGACCAAATACAAGACCTAAGTGGTATGCTCTAAGAAATTCGTAGTGGGAAAGTTTTTTAACTTCAAAATGAGTGATTCTCGCTTTGTTGTCAAACAAGTGGAAGAACTTCCAAGTCTTGTCTCATGAACTCGATGTGGAAGGTATGGATATGAACTCTAACCATTTAGTTAGTCAATCAATGAAAATTTCCTTATACTTGGAAGGATTTCAAGTTGTATCTTAAGCATCTAAGCGAGGAGATGACTTTTGATCAACATGTTTTGAAACTCCAAGTTGAGGAGGACAACAGAAAAACTGAAAAGGCAGATAAATCATCTAAAAATAATTTCATCAATCAACGTTTTCTGAAATTAAAAGGTAAAAGTCCTACTATCAAACCAAAATTCAATGCGAAAAACTTTCTATCTCCTCTTAAACGACCTTTCAAAAAGCAAGTCATACTACGTTGGGTTTGCGGAAAGGGTGGACATAAAGCCAAATATTACCGATTCAAAAAGCATCAATGGATTGGAGGAGGAAGCGGAGGTGTAGGAACTTCCAAACAATTCAAAGTTGCCGATTTTGAAAATAGGTTCGTTGGCGTGATCGAGGTAAATGTGGTGACCAATGTTGTCGATTGGTGGCTCGACACGGGAGCATCAAGGCATATATGCAATTGTTATAATATGTTTACTACCTATATGAAAGTCTACAATGAAGAATCGATGTTCATGAGGAATGCTACTACATCAAAAGTGAAAGGGAAAGGAAGAGTGATTCTCAAGCTCACTTATTACAAATACCTGATATAAGAAAAAAAAATCTGATTTCTGTCTTGTTCTCGTTTACAAAATTGTAGTTTACTATTTCCTTTATTATATATAGATTTGGTCCTTGTGATGGTCATTTTTTTTTGGAAGGGTGTCCTAGGTTATGCCTAGACTAATCCCTTGACTTAAATCTCAGTGGGCACAATTGTTGTGTACACCTGGATTCGAACCCGGTGCAGATGGGATATTCCACCACATCCCCCAAGACCTTAACCAGTACGCCACAACCCTTGTGGTTAGTGATAGTCATTTTACGGTCATGGTTTTTCTCAATAACACCTTCGTTAATTTAGGGGGTATTTTTGTGTTTTTACCCTTTTTATTAAAATATTATTTTAATTATTGTATATATATAAATATATATTATATTTTATGTTCTTTAATATATATATATATATATGTATATATATAGAGAGAGAAATAAAGAGGTGGATTTATACGATAGCAATATGTATTTAAGAAAACACGAGAACGACTGAGTACCTACAAAATCATATATGATTCATGTACAAAATCATATATAATTCATGTACAAAATCATATGATTCATGCGACTTTGCCACTACTTATGTCGCGGAAAAGGTCGCCCGCGTCCGTTTTTTTGGCCGTAAATGCTGAATCATATATGATTTTACATATGATTTGTTGTTTTCTTGTTTTCTTAAATAATTAGTGTTCTCGATTAAACATTCCCATATATATATATATATATATATATATATATATATATATATTATTATAAAGCACGGATGGTAGCTCTTCATCTGGACGGTATGCACTCGTGTATACAGGTAAATTATGTTCTTTTTTTTTGTTTTTATGCACAAGTGCATAATATGCACATGTGCATATTACAAAATTACCTGTATGCACAAGTGCATACCGTCCAAATGAAGGACTACCAAGGTGTTCTTCAGTTTTTCCTTTTTTTGAGGCTTTCCCTTGAACCTGACCCTATATATATATATATATATATATATATACATATAGTATATAGGGACCTAATCAAATGAGAACTAGGTATTTTGTGGTAACTGTGAGATCCAATGTGAGCCAATCATTTAAAACTAATTATTTTATTATTAATTAAATAATAAAGGTTAATTTAGTAAATTGATATAATATGGCAACTCATAAATAATTTTATTTATTCCAATCCCATAATTTTAGGATAGATTAGTATATCTGTTTCTCTCTCCCTCCCTCTCTCTCTCTCTCTCTCTCTCTCTTTCTAAACCTTGCAAAAAAATTATCGGCCGGAAAATCATAGCGTTTCTATCCTCTTCATATTTATATGCATCACCATTAATAGTCATTACGGTGGAAACCATTTACTCTTCGCCACAACGGTATCACAGTGATATCGCGATGGGTATCATAGTGGTAGTACAGTGGGTATCAAAGTGGTATGTGTCTTACCTTTTAAAGTTCTTGGTATCACAACGGGTATCACAGTGGTATTACGATAGGTATCACAACGGTATAACAGTGGGTATCACATTGGGTCTTATATGTATTGTATGTATGCCATTACATTTTGTATCACGGTGAATATCATAGTGTATTTTGTATCACACTGTATTTCGTACCACATTTGTATCACAGTGGATATCATAGTCTATTTTGTATCAAAAAGGGTATCACAATGTATTTGCCGGAATTAGTTTCATCGGATGCCGGAAATAGGAGAGAGGATAGAGAAGAGAGGAGAGAGGAAAGTTTTAAAAATACCTAAAATATCCTTTAATTATAATTTTAAATCAAAATTACCAAATTTGTATATTTTCCTAAATTATTCTTTGATTTGTGGTTGAGATTGGATCTCACGGTTATCACAAAATAATCAGTGCTCCCATGAAGGGGCCCCTATACATATATACATAGGGAGAGGTTCATTTGAGAAATGGTAAATGTATGAGAAATAGAAAAGTAATCTTAGTCATTCATCTGGTCAACATTTGCGGCTTTGACCGTGAAGCACCGGATAATTTCTTGCGTGGTCTATAGAAGGTAGAAGGGTAGTTTCGTAAAATATGTGGGATGAGTTCATATATGAATGTGTATGATTCACATAATTAATTAGTTCATATATGAATCACAAAGATTCATATATGAATCTGTTAATTAGTTCATCTGATTCATATATGAACCTACAGTTTAGTTCATATGTGAATCAGTTAATTAGTTCATATATGAATCAGTTAAAAGAGTTCATATGTGAATTACACTGGTTCACATATGAACATATAGTTCATATGTGAATTATACAGGTTCATATATGAACACAACCCGTGTATTTTGTAAAAATTACGAAAATGTTCTTCTATTTTTGGAATAGCTGCAACTTTTGACCGGTCAAAGCCACAACTTTTGACCGGTCAAAGCCACAACTTTTGACCGGTCAAAGCCACAACTTTTGACCGATCAAAGCCACACCAGTCAAAGCCGCAACTTTTGACCAGTCAAAGCCGGAATATTTGACCAGTCAAATCCGATCTTGACCGTATGAATGACTATGATTACTTCTCTATTTCTCATATATTTACAATTTCTCAAATGAACTTAATGCTATATACATATATATACATATATGTACATATATATATATGGGATCATTCAAGGGAGAACTAAGTTATCTGTGGTAACTGTGAGATCCAATCTTAACAAAAAATCAGAAGATAAATTAGGAAATCAATAATTTTGGTAATTTTAATTAAAAAATTTAATTAAATGTATTTTAGGTATTTCTGAGATCTCCTCTTTCATCTTTTCTCTCTCATCTCTCCGGCAAATATTATTCCAGCGAATACATGATGTTCACTGTGATACACTTTATAAATATCGAAAATACGTTATGCACACTGTGATACACTTTGTAACGATCGAAAATACATGATAGCACACTATGATACTCTTTTGTAAACATCGAAAATACGTGATAGCGCACCGTGATACACTTTGTAAAGATAGAAAAATATCGAAAATAAGTGATGCACACTGTGATACACTTTGTAAAGATTGAAAATACATGATAGTACACTATGATACCCTTTTGTAAACATTAAAAATACGTGATAGCACACTGTGATACCTTTTTGTAAAAAGAAATAAGAAAATTTAGGAATTAAGTTATATTTTAGGAATTAAACAAATTTACTAAAATATCATTTTCTATTTATTTAAAATTAATATTAATTATTCTAAATAGAGTGAATTGTGGATTTGGTCCATGTGGTTTTGTGATTTCTTTGACCATGATCCTCATTCTATGTTTATTGTGGATTTGGTCCTTGTGGTATTTAATTTGTCTTGGTCATGGTCCTTCTGACTAACATCTCCGTTAACTTCGTTAAATCAAGGACCATTTTCGCCATTTGCCATTTTTTTTGCCCTTTTACGATAAGAAAAAAAATAATACTTTTATACACACACATATAACGATATCAAAATAAATAAAATAGAATATTATTGTATAATTTGATTGTTTAACTTTTTTAAAAGATTAACTATATTAATACGATTTAATTTTATTATTAAATTATAGCATAAATAATGGAAATACTTTAATTTATAAAATTACTGGATATTTGTTGACTTTTATATATTAGGCTAATATAAAATTTGTCAAAGATTATATTTCAAAAAAGGGGTGGGTGAGACCAATTACACGCCTACCTATTATTTTTCTCCTCTTATACATTTACATCAAATTTTATTTTTTACATTTTCAATATAATTTGATTTGATTCGAACATTTAAAAAAAAGGAGGAAGAAGGTGCATATAACATTTGTGATAGCATTACCCTTATAAAAAGGATTGAAGAGAAAGGACTATAGCATGTACGGCGGTGAGAAAATGTGTAAGTTGTCGTTAGGGGTGTTCAAAAAAACCGTTGGACCGCTTAAACCGGTCGAACCAAGTCAAACCGGACCGTTTTTGGCAGTTTAGGCGGTCTGGTCTGGTCTGAAAAATCGCCAAACCGGGCGGTCCGGTCTGGTCTGCGGTTTGGAGTTTTTTTTGGGCGGTTTGGACCAAACCGACCGCCAAATATATCTATATATATATATATATTTTATTTTTTTATATACATATTTATATAATCTATTGTTTAGCCCAAATATCCAATTTATCTTTAGACTTAAATATATACAAAAAGACCCAAAGATAATTTTAAATCGTCGTGAATTTTATTTGCACTTTGCATATTACTTTTTTTTGTGTTTTGTCTTGAGATATTTTGCTAACTTTTGTGGACTTTGTTAACATTGTTGTAGACTTTTATTTTCAAATGAACTCAAGCTAATGAACCTTTAAAGTTTATATTTTTATATGTTTTTTATATTTAAACTTTAAAGCCCACTAAAAGGCCCAAACCGCCTAAACCGCGGTCCGACTTGACCGGTCTGGGCACTTGATGTCAAACCGCTCGGTTTGAAAAATTAACAAACCGCCACTGTGGCGGTTTGGTTTGTGGTTTGAGGGGTTAAACCGCCCAAACCGGACCGCGAACACCCCTAGTTGTCGTTATTGGTTCAATAATTATAAACATTCAATCGATCGATGGAATGAATAGAATTCTCTTGCATTTGTGACAACTATGGTTTATTTTATATTTACAAAAAATGTACAATGATGAATATGTCATTTGATTTAATTTTATAAAAAAAAATTCAGTCGAATAAAGAAAAACAAAATATCACCTGTAGCTTTTGTCCTTGTCAAATAGGAAAATTTAATTGAAAATAAACTAACTTTGAACTTGGACATCCGAACTAAATTTCGAAGAATAGTATTTCTCAAAAGAATGCATGAAAAAGAATTGAAATTCCTTACTACAATGCAAGGAATTTAAATTCCACTATATGCAGAATTGGACTTCCGAACTAAATTTCGAAGAATGAACTAAGCGCATATATGTAATTTGGTCAATTTCCAAATCTTTAAGATCTCACCGGATTCCAACCAACCTACATATTGAATCCCAATACAAGATCTCCATCCTAAACAACATGGGTTTTTCATCATCCCCATCATCAGGGATGAACCGAGAAATTTTTTCATACAATAGCACCATATAATATAGAATTTTTTTTACAAAAAGCACGGTTTTAATCGATGTGTCTTCATGTGTTTTTAGCCTAATTCCATGATTTCGAGAGATTTTTAAAGTTTTTTTTGCTTGATTTCGAGGTATTTTTAGGTTTTTGTTATTGATTTCCATTATTTATGCTATTAAATCGTATTAATATAGTTAATCTTTTAAGAAAGTTAAACAATCAAATCATACAATAATATTATATTTTATTTATTTTGATATTGTTATATGTGTGTGTATAAAAGTATTGTTTTTTTTATCGTAAAAGGACAAAAAAATGGCAAATGGCGAAAATGGTCGTTGATTTAACGAAGTTAACGGAGATGTTAGTCAGAAGGACCACGACCAAGACAAATTGAATACCACAAGGACCAAATCCACAATAAACATAGAATGAAGATCATGGTCAAAGAAATCACAAAACCACATGGACCAAATCCACAATTCACTCTTCTATATATGTGACTCATATTGGATCTCACAGTAACCACAAACTACCTAGTTCTCATTTGATTGAGCCCATATATGTATATGTATATATATATATATATAGTGATGATGAGAGCACGCCTCCCTTATCTCCTCAAACTCCACCGTCGCATTCACCACCGTCATCCCTTTTCTCGCCATCAATAAACGTAGTTTTGGAACTATGTTCGTAGTTTTCAACAAAACACATGACCTATTAGAGATCTTGGTATATCAAGTAAAGATTCAACCAAATTACCAGATTCCTATGATTGAGTAAATCACTATGATTGTGAGATTGTTTTATTTTCTATAATTAATCCTCATTGTGCACTATATATAACCTTGTTATGATCATTTGTAAATTATCTTTCCTGTACACATTTTTATTGTATATGGTATCAGAGCGTTGTCTCTCACGAGAAGATTCGATCCTCTTCTTTTTTTTGAGCTTTCCATCCCTTATCAACCATGCCTTCTACCAACTCCTCCCCCACCTCCGATAATGCTATCTCCGTCACGAACAACACCCCAAACTCACCACCCCCAGCATCCCTATCACTGCCCATCATCACCTCCCAATCAAGTTGACAACCTCGAACTATCCCATCTGGCGGGTTCACCTCCTAGCCCTCCTTAAAGGTTACGCTCTTCAACTGTACATTGACACCAACAAACTTGACCCACTACCTGTTCCTGCTACCCACTGGTTCCAGCAAGATTAACTCCTACTCTGCCATTATAGGCTCCACTTCTAGTGATATTCAACCTTTGATCTCTCAAGCCCCAACAACAGCCGAAGCGTGGGCTATTCTTGCCCGTACTTTTGCCATCAATTCCCGACAGCGTGTAATGCAACTAAAGACTGAACTTGCACGTGCTACCATTGGATCTCGTTCCGTCTTCGAGTTTCTTACATATGTGAAGGCACGGACTGATGAGTTAGGACTAATTGACGAACCTGTCAAGGCAGACAATTTAACCTTGTATGTTATCAACGGTCTCAGTCCTACCTTTCGTGATATAGTTGGACCGATTCGCACGAGAGAAACTCCTCTCCGATTTGAGGAATTACGAGACCACCTTGTTGAGCACGAGATGCTTCTTTGCAACATGGAAACAGAAAACTCCTCTCTACTGGCCACCGCTAATGTTGCACATACTAGCCCAATTCAACATCGACCCTCTAATTCACGCATCAACACCGGTCGCGGGCAACATACCGGTCGTGGTGGTGGGAGGTATCAATCTGGTGGTAGAGGCCGAGGACGCCATCATGGGGTTATTGGAACTTCTTATTATGGTGAAAGAAATTCTGGTTCTGGTGGTTACCCCAGTCGACCACCGGTTGTCTGCCAAATGTGTGGCATTCCTCGTCACATCGGTCCTTATTGTCTCTGTTTTGGTGCAACGACAAACACGTCCTATTCACCCCAACATCAAACCCATCAACAATCTTGGCTAGTGGACTCCGGTGCCTCTCACAATCTCACCAACGATTTGAGTAATCTTTCAATTCATTCTGAGTATGACGGAACCGATGAACTGCAAATTGCGGATAGGTCCAGCCTCCCCATATCTCACACGGGTAAATCTAATATTACATTTCCATCTCGTACCTTTTTATTACGTGATGTCCTATGTGTGCCTAACGCACAACGGAACCTTTTATCAGTTCATCAATTTAATAAAGCTAATCGAGTTTCTATGGAATTTTTCCCGTCCTATTTTTTGATTAAGGATCCCAAAACGGGAGCTCATCTGGCAAGAGGCCCATGTAAGGATGGCATTTATCATCGCCATTCACCATTGTCAAGCTCGGTTCCCAAAGTTACTGCCTTAGGTGTCCGCACCTCTTCCATCAACTGGCATGCTCGTCTTGGTCACCCTTCATTGAAGACTACTACTTTTATTATGTCGTATTTTCAATTACCAGTTTTAAATAAGTCCACTGTTTTGGACAAGGATTGTGGCTCTTGCAACGTTAGCAAGTCGCACAAACTTCCTTTTAAGACTTCGTCTTTTAATGCTACTTATCCTTTGGAATATTTATACGCTGATGTGTGGGGCCCCGCGCCTGTTGTTTCGATTGGTGGTTGTCGCTATTATTTATTACTTGTCAATCTCTATAGCCGTTATTGTTGGGTATATACGTTAAATGCCAAATCACAGGTCGAATCCATCTTTCTGCAATCCATCTTTCTGCAATTCCGGACCCTTGTTGAAAAGCAATTTCACACCCCCATTAAACACTTTTACACAGATAATGGTGGGGAATTTATTGATCTAAAACCTTACTTGGCTATGAATGGAATCACCTGGATCACTACCGCTCCTCACACGCCACAACAAAACGACATCTACAAACGCCGAAATCGTCACATTCTTGAAGTTACACGTGCTCTCCTTCATCATGCAACGCTTTGGTTGCATCTGTTTTCCATGGCTTCGACCATATTTTCTGGGCAAGTTGAACTTTCCTTCGAAACCTTGCATATTTGTTGGCTATTCCTCTAGCCAAAGTTCCTATCGATGCTACGATCCGGACACAGGTCGTATCTTTATCTCTCGACATGTCAAGTTTTCAGAGTTCACCTTGTGGCCGAATCCGTCTCCTCAAACGGCTCCGACGCCTATCTCCACACCGGTTACTCTTGGCCTTCTACTACAAAGAGTTGTTTCACCTATCGTCGACCACCCTCTACAACCATCATCTTCGTCTGATCGATCAATCGCCACTCTGTCCAGCACACCCAACACAGAAACAACCTCCATGACCACCTTTTCTTCATCTGAGACTCCACCTTCTGTGGACCAATCATCCCATGATTGTCCTTCTGTTGGAGTCTCTTCACAGCCCGTTCGCACCCATCCTATGGTAACCAGGGCCTAAAACAATGTCTTCAAGCCCAAACGAATATTCGCGGCCACAAAGCATCCTCTACCCTAAGAGTCTGAGCCTACTTGTGTTAATCAAGCTCTTGCAGATCCTAAATGGCGTTCAACCATGGCCGACGAGTTTACCGCCTTACAGTGTCATGGCACGTGGACCTTGGTTCCTCTACCTCCACACACAACCATTATTGGATGCAAATGGGTTTTTCGCATTAAAAGAAAGCCCAATGGCACTATTGACAAATACAAGGCTCGTCTTGTTGCGAAAGGTTTCCATCAACGACCGGGCATAGACTACAACGAAACATTCAGCCCCGTTGTCAAACCTGTAACAATACGTACAGTTCTCTCATTGGCTCTCTCGGAAAAATGGTCACTCCGCCAAATGGACATCAACAATGCTTTCCTTTATGGGAGTTTAAAGGACCTGTTTACATGACCTAACCGCTCGGTTTTGTGGATCTGTCTAATAAGAATCATGTTTGCTTCCTACGTAAATCTCTATACGGATTAAAACAGGCACCCCGTGAGTGGTACCAAGCCTTGAGCTCTGCTCTCATTTCCTTTGGTTTTATCCAGTCTCGAGCTGATACCTCTTTGTTCACTTTTAGCCGTGATAATGTTCGGTTAATTGTTCTCGTCTATGTAGATGATTTAATACTAATTGGCTCAAGTGATGATCATATTGCCTCCCTCACCGTGCACCTTCAAACTCACTTTGCGGTAAAAGATCTTGGATCACTTTCCTACTTCCTTGGAGTTGAAGTTGCCAAATGCAAAGAAGGTATGTTTCTGTCGCAACACAAGTACACTGTCGACTTACTTCGACGCCATAATATGGACGGCGCTAAACCGTTACGCACTCCTTGCAATACAAAAGCCCAAGATCAGTCTGGCACCGTTGATCCAAGCGAATATCGGCGCGCTATCGGTGGACTACAATATCTTACCCTCACGCGACCTGACATTGCCTTTACCGTAAACCGTCTTGCTCAGTCCATGGCTTCTCCCACTACTGCTGCTTGGGGTGCTATTAAACGACTTTTTCGTTATCTTAAAGGCACCCTTCATCATGGATTACTTCTGCGACCGGCCTCCGAACTAACGCTCACAGCGTACTCCAATTCTGATTTTGGTGACCTTACCAATGGCAATAACACCTCCGCTTATATCATATGTTTAGGCCAAAATCCGATATCTTGGTGGTCTCGTAAGCAAACTGGCGTTGCTCGCTCGTCCACCGAAGCAGAATATGGAGCGCTTGCGTCTGCCGCCTCTGAAGTCTGTTGGATTGTTCACCTCTTCCGAGATCTTGGGTTGTCTCTACGGCTCAAACCTCGTCTTCTATGTGACAACATGGGGGCGACACGACTTGCGCTTCACCCGGTTCAATATTCTCGAATGAAGCATATTGCTATTGATAAACATTTTGTTCGTGACCTGTCATCCAAGGGACTTCTCACAGTTTCTTATGTGAATACCATTGACCAACTAGCTGATCTTCTTACCAAGTCGTTACCTCGTGCTCGGTTTGAATCCTTGTGTTCCAAAATTGCCGTCGCCGATGGCACGTCCATTTTGCGAGGGCGTATTAGAGATCTTGGTATATCAAGTAAAGATTCAACCAAATCACCAGATTCCTATGATTGAGTAAATCACTATGATTGTGGGATTGTTTTATTTTCTATAATTAATCCTCACTGTGCACTATATATAACCTTGTTATGATCATTTGTAAATTATCTTTCCTGTACACATTTTTATTGTATAGGACCAGGGGCGGAGCCAGAAATTAGTATGAGGGGGAGCACCAAATAAAAATTAGAAGAAAATATTACTTTTCTAAAAATAACAAAAACAACAATATTATATTGATGAAATACTGATATTTACTCAATGAATTAACTTTCATGCAACTACTGTTAACAATTATCAGAATTATTCATATCTAACAAAGATGACGAATAACCGGTTATTTTCCGCTTTATTAGATATTTATCAATGTTCGTTAAATGTTAAACTAGTTAATATAAAACAAACTAAAACTAAAACTAACACATAAGCTTGATCTGAAAATCAAAATCCTAGCGTGAAGCTAAAGTCTGAAATAGAGATTTGAAGAAACGGTGGTTATGAAAAGTCAACAAACATGCTTCAATTGCCATGAATTCATAAACGGGGAGACTTGAGGGTGTTAAGTGATCATGAACGATTATGGATTCATTAAGCTTTAAGGCCTGAAGATGAAGTCTCTATTAGGTTATTAAAATAATTGTCTCATTTTTTTTATGATGAAAATTGTGAACATTTAAATATATAAATTCATTAAGTTGTAATATATGATTTTAGATAATTGAGGGTTATTTTAAAAAGTTAGACCAAAATATAAGGACTTAGATGCATATATGACTAGTAAATTGTAATTGCTTTGTCTTCTTCCCCTGATAAACCTATCCCCACCGCCTCAAAGCCCCCACCCCCACTACTCCACCCTCTCACTGCAATATATTATATACTGTATATGATTAAATTCTACCATATCAAACATTTTTATGGAAAACCCAGGGGGAGCAACGGCTCCCTCTGGTTACAACGTGGCTCCGCCACTGTATAGGACCAAATTAGTAATTCACTATTTGTTTATATTGATCTTTGAGGCAGAAAAGTTCTGAAGTTGACTTTAAATTAGCAGATGAGAGTTTTCTTTATATAGAAAAATAAGCCTCTTTTGCTCTTTTTGCATTCCCTTCCTGAATAAATGGAGTACTAATACAAAACAAAATTAAATAAAATACAAAGTTAGATTGTAAAACATTGAATTTCAATTAGTCTGATCGACTTCAGTTTCCTCATGTCTTCTCTAATTCTAAAAGATTGTTGCATCTACATGTTTTTAAAACCATATAATGGACGGATTGAAGCAAATCGGCAACGAAACGAGATCAAGGCATATATACAAGTAAGACATTGTTTGGCAAACTAGCTTATAAGCTAGCTTGTAGCTGATAAGCTAGCTTTTCAAAACGCTACTTTGAGTAGCATTTCAATAAGCTAGCTTATAAGCTAGTTTTTTTTGCCAAACATTGCCTAAGAAGAAATCTAGAAATCGTAAGTACCTGAGATCACAGTCATTGTAGTAAGCAAGAGCACCATTGCCAAGCCCACATTTTTTCAGGTAGGCGACAGCATAGTCGAAACAAGCAACACAATTCGCCTTGGAGACATATCCCCTGCACGAAGCACGCCCCCACACGGGCTCACCATTAAACAAAGTGCGTGCAACCGCATAGTGTACACCGTTGACAGATAACTGATGGCGGAGGTTAGACAGGGTGGCGTTGAGGTTGCTCAAGAAATACTTTTCACTCATACCTCGGTATAAACTACAATAATCTCTAATAAGAGTGCCATTTCTATCGTTAGATTGTGATGTCACCGGCTCTGCCATGTATATGAACACCACCACCACCATTAGACCGGCCACCCGCCATGAGAACCAGCTTTTTTCCACTTGTTTCATGTTCTTCTTTATTTTTTCTTTCCGTCCCTTGGTTTTTTGGTTTCCCCTTTAATAATCGGAGGTTATTTAGCAGAGGTCCGGCAAGACCAATCACAGCCATAGAAACAGATGATCCAAATCACTCATATCTTCTACCTTTTCCCCAAATAATGACACGACAGGTGGTGCCGTGGGGATATATAGGTCTGATATTGATTTTGAATATAACCATTTAAAATAATATAGGAGTTATATTGATTATAATTTGTTATATCTATTAATTTTGTTAAAATACAAGCATTCTGGTTGGCATAGTAATTATCCTCGACTTGTTGGAGAATCCGGTTCATCCGTCCCAATCAGGGATGGGGATTCCACGTAAAACCACCGTACCGGGTAATGCATTCTCCAACCCGTGCCGTCCCGGTATATATTTAATATATATTTTCCTAATATTTTTTATAATTTTCATAATCCTAATTAATACTTTTTAATATTATATTTTATATAACTTTTCTTAAAAAAGGTATAGTAGACATCACATGTGGTATATAAATTAAGATACCTCATATACCTATTTTGTATTTAAAGGATCGATAGGTCAAAGATGATGTCTTTTGAATCGGTCAAAGGTGATGTCTTTTGTCTAAAGACTTAAAATAACATAGAATTAAACAAGAGAGATACTAACGTCGTTTTAGCATTAAATTCCCCCATGTTGGAACTTAGCTTATGAAGTAGAAACCTTGTTCTACATAGGAGTCAAGATAAAAACAAAACTACTTAATAAATTTCAACCATAGAGCATTAAATGAAATATTTAAGTGTTTGGGCCTTCGGATGTGGTATTCTTAGTGGGCTCTCTTGGTATGCCTTGGCCTTGGTCCTATGGGGTCGTATAAATACTGGCTTCTTCCATAATCATTTTTCGATCGATTTTCTCATCAAAATCTAGGTTTCTCTCCTTTACATTCCATCATCAGCATCCTTTAATTCGCTAGATTGAAGTATTAAACTTGAATATGATTGTTGTATCTTTAAGACAACGCCAATCGACGGCGAATTTCGTCTTAGAACCACTGTTCTAAAAAACTCGCCGCACAACCGCCATGACGCGCCAGAGCACCAAGGCTTATGTGTCACGCCACGTTAAGCCCATGGCACGCCATGGCCTAATGCGCACAGTTATTGTAATAAGATATTTGATTTTTCTTTACGTTTTCAATGTCTTATTTGCAAGTTTTTTAATATATAATCTAATTTAACTTGCTTATTACTATTGACTCATTGAGTAACACTACAAAACATACATTTTTATATATAATATATATGAAGTAGAAATTTGACGCCATAAGTCACGCCTTGAAAACCCCATGACTTCGCTATGGCTCCTAAGACTTGAGGCTTGGCCTCGCTGTCACGCCACGCCTCACGCCATTTAGAACCGTGCTTAGAACCCTGCATAAATGCAAGCCTCAATCTTTCTCGTTTTACATGAATTTGCAACTACAAGTAAGTTTTACAATTGTTTTGTTGTTCTATGTTATTTCTATTGATTTGCAATAGAAAATTTTGTTATAAGTAATACATCAATATATGCACTATTTGTGATCAGTGATTGATCATACCTAACACCCCGTATATCGTTCGTATAGAGCAACATCTGCATTAGCAAAACCAAACTACAATTTGGTTGGCCTATTTAGTATATAAATGACACCTTATCAAAGTCATTGTTACAAATTAAACTTCTGGTGTACTTTCAATATTTTATTGAAGCCTACTGTTTTAGATTAGAAATGATGTTTAACACCATAGGCAAGTCTTTTGAAAGTTATTTTCTTTTTAAAAGTCATGCACATAATCAAAAACTCATTTAAGGTAATAATTGGGCTTTTCGTGTGTTGAAAAACTTAAATCAGATAAGTTTTTTTTTGTTGTTGTTGTGTAACTCACCAAACACAATGTACAAGTGTTTAAAGCATAGATATGTGGATTAATATGAACCACATCTTTTGGAAGACTTCTTGCTTTGTCTTATTAGAAGACTTTTTGGGGGGGAGCTTTTTATGCCATCCGTATTTCATCAAAAACCTCACCTAAACTCCTAATCTATTTTGAGAAGTCAACCTCTAACCCCATTTTGTCTTTATTTGTTTTACATGCATATAAATATGCATGTATTCATCAGTAAATATTCATCCCAAAAACCACCATGAAGAAGATTTTCATTTGTCTTCTATTCTTCCCTTGCCTAGAATTATATATATATACTCCTATATATATATATTAGTGAGAAAGATTTGGGTAGCTGATTTGTTGATCTAAGGATCTCGTAAACACGTTGTAATTTCTCCCGGTTGGTAATATAAAGATCTCTCTCTCCTTGTGGATGTACACTATCACACTGATAGTGGAACCACGTTAAATATTGTTGTCTCGATTTATTTGTTGTTTCGTTATCTTTTATCGTATATTCGATAACTGCTATATTTACGTTTGCAGATCGGTATGAATCATTAGACCAAAACATACAATATTTAGATCTCGTTATTCCGCATTTGTTGTATTGGGTCAGTTGCACGTGATTTATTGTTATCACTTTTGGAACCGTAAATCACTTGAAATACGATATTGTAACTGCCACCGACCCTTACAATTGGTATCAAAGCTGATACATCTAAATTTGTTTTAGATTGTTTATTTTTTTTGGTCGCACGATAAGTGCCCGTTAAAATGTCTGTTGATTCAGGAAATCCGTTCGCCGGTCCCTTTTCCAACTCGGACCCAAATGTTTATCAAAAAGGTGCTTTTAAATTACCGGGGGTCGGGATTAGAATAGAAAAATGGAACGGGGAGGGTGATTTTGGTAAATGGCAATTTACTACAGCAGCAACACTTAGGAAAAATGATGTTCACCCCGTAGTCTTTGCTCCGGAAGAAATAGATCCGGATATGTCCACCTTAGAAGCTAAGGAAATTGAGGCTTGGGCCTTCACTACCTTACAAATGGCTATGGGTCCAAATGTAATTTCTGAAATCGTTTCTGAAAAGAAAGCTGCAGGGATTTGGAAAAGACTTGAGACTCTTTATCTCAAGAAAACTTTGACTAACCTACTGTTATTGATGAGGTCATGTATGTTCTTCAAAATAAAGGAAGGCACCACCATTCAGGCCCACATGACTGAATTCGAAGACATCATAATGAAGTTGAAGGCAACATATTCTATTTTTGCCACAGATAATGAGGCACTCGCTTTGATTTTAATGTATTCACTTCCTGAAAAACATTCCCAATTCACTAACAGTTTTATTTATGGAAGATATTCCATATCTTTGTCTGATGTGAAAGCAGGGATGATCTGTGAAGAACAGAGAATTCAGATGAAAATCGGTAACAGTTCGCGGGAGAATAACCACAACAGTCCCTTTGTTTTTTCCACTTGTTTCATGTTCTTCTTTTTTTTTTCTTTCCGTCCCTTGGTTTTTTGGTTTCCCCTTTAATAATCGGAGGTTATTTACTAAAAATATAATAAAATTAAAGGGTTGTGTTTTAAAGGGAAGTGAAATAACTAAAAATATAATAAAATTTTAGGGGAAAAGGAAAGATTGAATGAACTCAATTAAGTATTTTACAAATTAAAGGGTTGTATTTTACCGAATGACTGTAAATGAACTATATTTATAATATTTAGATATTGATATATTTTTAAGATAAATAATAATCGTAAAATAAAATCTTGGTGGGTCATATTTAGAGGTGTTCAAAAAAATCGTTGGACCGCTCAAAACGGTCGAACCAAGTCAAACAGGATCGCTTTTGGCGGTTTAAACGGTCTGGCAGTCCGGTTCAGTCTGAAAATAGCCAAATCGCTCAGTCCGGTCTGGTCTGTGGTTTGAACATTTTTTTATGGCCCGGTTTGATCATTTGTTTCCAAACCGGTCGATTTGGGAATTTCTAAATCGTCGTGGCGGTATGGTTTGTGGTTATGGGTTAAACCGCCCAGACCGGATCATGAGTACCCTAGTCATATTTGACTCAATAACGCTTAGTGAACTTTTGCGGGCTTCATGGGCTATAACCCTTTAAAGCCCAATATAACCCTTTAAAGCCCGATAGATCCATTAAGGCCTAATGTGTAACACCCCGAGTTTCGTTTGACCAGTTAGAAGAAGAAGCAAAGGCAGTGGCCGGTGCGAGTCACGACGCGACTTAGCCCGCGCCATAACCCACGCGGTGCACTGCTTGTTTGGGTTTTGTCCAGTGGGTGGCGCGAGTCACGGCGCGACTTAACCCGCGCGGTGCGCTGATTGGTTGCGAGTTCCAGTGGGCGACGCGAGTCACGGCACGAGTGTACCCGCGCGGTGGCGGAGTGGTTTAAAAGAGATTTCCTGAGGAATATCTCATTTGATATTTTTTTCTGAAAATATCTCAATCTCTATTCTCTCTCTCTTTCTTTTATTTTGTTTGTTTGGTTAGCTTCAAGCTACCATTTGTTGCTAGTATTAAGTGCATTTAGCAAGGGTTCGGTATATAAAGCTTCGTCTTCCCTCAGTGGTCGATATCTGGTTTTTCGGGTTTTCGTCTAAAACCTATTGGGTGAGTTCCTACTACCTTTTTCTAACCTTTATACATGTCAAAACTTACATTTTGAACTTCTATATATCTCCCTGGTTTCAGATCTAAGTTTACTACATTTTGATGTAACTTGAGTTTTGGGAGATTTTAGGGTTCCCGATCATTTTTGACTAAAATGATGGGTTCCATCTTATTTGAAGTAAAAGGAGGTTTTACTTGCACATTTATGTGGATTATTTGAAAGAATGTATATAAACTCATTTTATGATTTTCATTCTTACCAGCAGTTAAACTTGAAGGAAAACATTTTGTTTATAAAATGTTTTTATACCATATGACTATCTATGGTGGGTCATATATGTTATTGTGACAAGTCTGTACCATTACTAGTGGATCCCTAGGTTTTCAGTCGGCTTTTCTTATTGGGATGTCTATTCCCCTTTCTATAGCTATGGATGCATTTGATCCTCGGGGGCCATTTGGTACGATTATGTGAGACCGGTTACTAGCTATGGGTCATGATGTAGTCCTAGTGAACGAGTATGACTGGTTTCCTCGAGGGCCCTCCCTCACATCTTAGTACGGACCTTGTTGTTCGTGGCCATGGATTCCATGTATTTAGCTCACAACTCGGATTGTGGCCTACTTTTGTGTTCCACCGCAATCCTTGGTAAATCGGGTTTCCCCCGTCATCGCAAGATGAATTTTCGGACCGATCAGTCCTTATGTGGAAAAGATTTCAATTGTAAACCAAAACTTATTGAAAAGATTTCCTTTTAATACAATTGTTTATATCTCTTGAAATTACAAACTGTATGTTCTCACTAGGCTTTAAGCCTAACACTTTTTCTCAAATGATATGTATAACAGGTTCCCATTAGCGGTGGGTTGCCAAGGGCTTGAGTGACGAGCTTGGTCTCGGGGATTTTTGAGATGACTAGTATTGATGTTGGGCAATTGTTTAAGTCCCATTCTTTTGGTGATATTGGATTAACAACCGATGTAATCTAGATAGTTTATGTTTGGATTAGTTTGTTGTTGAATTCCATATCCGTATACAGAGTTTGTAAAGGTTAAGTACATTTCCCCTTTTTGGGAGGTTTATACCAAGTAATGACGCTTATTTGTCCAGTTTCCGCAATTTTAAATTCACTCTGGTTTTTTTAGGGTGTTACAAGTTGGTATCAAAGCTCTAGTTTAAGTGATCTAGGCATGAATGTAAGATGTCTAGACTTAGACTGAGTATGTTAAGCATTGATTCGTGAGCTTGGGTAGAATTTCTAAGATTGGTTAGTCTTAGAGTCGACGTAAATTATAATTATCGAACGTTGTAGCGATGGTATTAAGAACCTTTATGTATTGTATGTTTATAATTTCACTTAGCTAATGTTATTATGAGAATATTTATACGTGATTGTGCTTAAGGTACCGTTACTATGACAATTGGTAATGTGGTATTCGTTCTTTCGTGTTTATTCTGTTGATCTATCTCTTATTCCATTCGTGCTTGTGTGGCAACCATTACTTAGGTATGGTGAACACACGTGGTCGTCCGTCGAGCGGCGGAGATCTTCGCGATGTTAGTTCGCGTGAGCTGAATCCTGTGGTTAGAGTGTCAGCAGTCGTTCCTCTGGGCATGCCACCGATATTTACTGGGGAAGTGGAGCTGGGGCCAAGAGTAGATTTGGCATCCACCAGCCCCGTTGTTCATGTGTCAAACCCTCAAGCTGATATGATGGACAACGTCATGCAAATGGTGACATTGGCCACGGAGAAACAACAAGAGGTTTTTCAGAAAATGTTGGAGGACCGGGACACGAGCCTCAGGAGGCATGAGGCAGTGAAAGAGAATGTGTTGGTTGGCTCTGGGGGTGTTATCCCAGATTAATCTAGTTGATAAAAAAACACACAAACACAATAATATCAAGAGATATAAAGATTAGAATAACATACCAATCCCTTGAATAAACAGTTAAACCTTGTGTGTTCTTGATACCCTTGAATAAAGAGAATACGGCTACCTCACTATAGGATTATAATTATGAATATGAGGATTTACCTAAAACTAAACTAATCAAAACATTAAATACCCAGGCCTAATGCCTAATGTGCTTTGCTAAATGCTAAACGGGATTGAGGCCCAATAACTAATAACTATTAGCTTATTACACAATAAACCCTCTAACTTTAACTATCAAATAAATACGGTTTAGACCCTCTAATTTAACTTTAATCTTGAATACAATTATTTGATCCAACAATCTCCCCCTTTGAATTCAAGATTAAAAAAATTTGCAACTGTCTTCGGGTCTTCACTTGTCTTCACTTTTCTTGAAAACTTTAGATATCTTTGGATATGACGTTTGAAAATTATATCTTTACATAGTCTTCATCTTCATCTTCAAATCATCTTCAAATGAAGTGTCAGTGTCTCTGACGATCATCTTCAGTCATACTTCAAATAAACTTCAAATAAGCTCAGACACTTTGATATCTTTGAAATTCTTCAGCAATCGTTAGATTATATTCTCCTTTGTTGATTATTCTCCCCCTTTGTATAGTCTCCCCCTTTTTGATGAGTGGTGAGAATCATCATCATCAAAACTTTGCAAAACAATCTCCCCCTTTGAATATGGTCATCAATTTAGCATTGTCTTCATGTAACGCGCACTGTGTGAAATAAAAGCAGTCTTCCCAGATGGAAAGAGTGATTATTTCAATCTTTTCAGATTCAAATAGTCAGTAGTAACCATTCGAATCTTTTCAAATTCAAACAGTTTAATAGGTGTAACCCTGAATCAACAAATGACTCAGTTAAAATGCCTGTCAGTAACACAAAGTTACTTTATAAGGAGCTGGTTTGATGTTGGCTCCCCAGGACTTCCATTCAATCATCGAATAACACATGGTTATCTATGAACGTTCTGACAGAAAACAAATTTCTGTGTGCTCGTGCATGTGTATGAAAGAATTAAGCATAGATGATTGCTTTTCATTATAGGCTCAAAGTATGTAAACTTGTTGAGACAACAACAAATTATACAAAGACTCAATGTGCATGAGAAAGGGTTCGAAGGTGGGGGAACTTTCCTTCTTTTTCAATATTAGTATCTTCCAAATGAAGAACCAATAACATATGTGCTGCTTCCCGCAGAAAATGTGAAACATTCTCTTTTTGAGAAAAGAATGAGTAGCTGGTGGGGTTGTATGCAAGAGATGGCATGGGCTATGTGCCTTTTTCAATGTCATTCACGAAGAATTGTGAAACAACAGATAATTTGGCTGCCCGACTCAGAAAGAAGTTTGGTGCAGAGTTTGATATTCTTTTACTCTGTTCTCTCACCCTCTTTCTTTTAAAGCTCACTTCTAACCAGTCTCTCTTTTTCATTTTACCTCATCACACACCATCACTCAATTCTTTTGACCCCTCTCCCCTCAATCACTCAGGAAATACGTCCGGGGTAGGAAACATTGGTTATCGTGAATCCATGGAAGTTCTGTTAAGCTCATACACTGAATCCCGTGTATTTTCCTAAAAAAACGTGTTGTTCAACAGCCTTTTGTACATGTAAGCACAAGGTTACATAAAGAATTTTTTTTTTGGAGAAGTCAGAACAGTTATTTTTGACGATGCAATTCTCCCCCTCAAACTAAAAGAGTTTTTTTTTAATTAAGCTCTTTGACATTTAAGCTCCCCCTTAACTGAAGATTTTTTTATTTTTATTTATTTATTTATTTTTATTTATTTATTATTTTTTTTTAACATAAAGCAGAAAAATAAAGCACTGAAGTGCGGGTTCTAATCCGTTGTCATTAGAAGCCATAGTCACTTGAACAAACCTGCATAAATAAAAATAATGGTAATCATTTGTGAAAATGATTCCTCTCTTGTTAGCAACAGTTGGAAAATAAAACACAAGATCAAAACTTAGAATACTCCCCCTTGAATCATGAGTAAGGTCTAAGACATGTTCAACATACCAAGTTTGCTAATTAGAAAATGGAATCGCTTTTCATCCAACGGCTTGGTGAAAAGATCAGCTAACTGGAAGTCAGTTTGAACAAAATGCATTTCAATGTCACCTTTTCTACATGATCCTTGATGAAGTGATAGCGTACATCTATATGCTTGGTCTTCGAATGCTGTACCGGGTTAGCAGTTATGGATAATGCGCTCTTGGAATCACAATAAATAGGAACACGCTTGTAGTTGTATCCAAAGTCCCTTAACTGTGTCTTTATCCAGAGGACTTGAGAACAGAAGCTACAAATTCAGCCTCGACAGTGGATGTTGAAACACAGTTTTGTTTCTTTGAAGTCCAACTTACAAGTTTGTCACCTATGAATTGACATGATCCAGAGGTGCTTTTTCGGTCTAGCTTACATCCTGCATGATCGACATATGTAAAGGCGGTTAGATCAAAACGAGAATCCTTTGGATACCAAAGGCCTAGATGAGGAGAACCTTTGAGATATCTAAGGATTCGCTTAACAGCAGTTAAGTGCGACTCTTTAGGATTAGACTGATATCTCGCACAAAAACATGTGGCAAACATTATATCTGGGCGACTGACCGTCAGATAAAGTAAAGAACCAATCATGCTACGATACACCTTTTGATCAACAGGTTTCCCGGAAGGATCTGTGTCTAAGAGTGTACCAGTAGCCATTGGTGTTTTCATGACTGAACTATCTGACATATTGAACTTTTTCAAAATATCTTTTATGTATTTAACTTGATTAATAAATATGCCGTCAGGTAATTGCTTTACTTGTAGACCAAGAAAGAAATTCAATTCACCCATCATCGACATTTCAAACTTTGTTTCCATTATTTTTGAAAAGTTCTTACAAAATTTCTGATTTGTCGACCCAAATATTATGTCGTCAACATAAATCTGAATGAGAATCAAGTCCTCACCTTGCCTTTTAAGAAATAAGGTAGTATCAACCGTACCTTTCTTGAAACCAGAAGCTAAGAGAAATTTAGTGAGAGTTTCATACCAGGCTCGCGGTGCTTGTTTAAGACCATAAAGTGCTTTGTCTAACACGTAGACATGATCAGGGTGATGAGGATCAACGAAACCTTCAGATTGTGCCACGTAGACCTCCTCATGCAAAACGTCATTTAGGAAAGCTGACTTTACATCCATTTGATAGACTGTAAAGTTTTTGTGCGCTGCATAGGCTAGGAAGATTCTGATGGCTTCGATCCTTGCAACAGGGGCGAATGTTTCGTCATAGTCAATGCCCTCCTGTTGATAATACCCTTTTGCGAACAAACGAGCTTTGTTTCTCACAACTACTCCGGATTCGTCTTTCTTGTTTCGGAAAACCCACTTTGTTCCTATAACAGATTTACCTTTAGGTAGTGGGATCAAGCGCCATACCTTGTTCCTTTCGAATTGTAGAAGCTCGTCTTGCATAGCAGAAATCCAGAAGGGATCAGACGCTTTCTTTGGCTCTAAGGAACTGATGAAGCTTGAAAACATGCAGAAGTTGGCTGATGTTGACCGTGTTGTGACACCAGATTGTACGTCACCTATCACGTTGTTCAGGGGATGATCCTTAGTCCAACGATGTGTGCTTGGTAAGGATTCAATTGTTTGTTGCTTATTGGACGCATCGTTTTCATCGTGCACATCAGGTAGCTCCATAGATGTACTCGGGACATCTTGTACTGGAGTTTATGATACTGAGACTTCTGGAGTAGCAGTTGAAGTACTTGTGACTTCGTTTCCAGAAGAACTATCTGCAGAGACAGATTCAACATTAGGAGATTCAGAAACTAACGGTTTAGTTGTACCTGATGGAGATGAAGTTTCAGTGACTTCTTCGGAAGGTCCAGACATGTCTTCAGAAATGGTAGGGACCTTCGAGCTTGTTATTGATGTAGATATGCCTTTATCAAAATCTGCACAAATATCATCAAAGGCATCAATAAACAATAAATCTAACTCAGATGAAGTAGAGTTAGAGTTAGAAGAAGTAGATCCTTTAGAAGCTGGTTCTATTCTGGATTGAATAGAAGCTTTGTCTTTACGACTGAGTTCTGAACTGTTGTGTCCAGAAGTCAATGTAGAATTCTCATCAAAGGAGACATTCATGCTCTCAACAACCGACTTAGTTCGAATAATGTAAATTCGATAAGCTTTGGATGTCAGAGAGTATCCAACGAGATATCCTTCATTCGCTTTCTTATCAAATTTTGATAATCCTTGACGCTCTCTAAGAAGATAACACCTGTAACCAAAGACACGAAGAAATTTGATGTTAGGTGTACGATTGTTGATTAACTCATATGCGGTTTTATTAAAGCGCTTGACCACAATGGTACGATTCTGAGTAAAACATGTTGTAGCGACTGCCTTGGCCCAAAGGTACATTGGTAGATCTGAATAAGCAAGCATAGTACGAGCTGCTTCAACAAGAGTGCGGTTCTTCCGTTCAACAATGCCATTTTACTGTGGAGTGTAGGCTGCGGAGAAATTATGTGAAATCCCCACAGAAGTAAGATAACTCTTCAGGGTGTCATTCTTGAACTCCGTGCCATTGTCACTGTGAATAGTTCTGACTGGCAGTTGAAGACGTACTTGAATGCACTTGATGAAAGCGATAATCAACTCTGGCGCATCTGACTTGTTGCGAAGAAACTCGAGCCATGTATACCTTGAATAGTCATCTATCATTACTAAGACGTACTTCTTTCCATTGATAGATGTTGTTCGCATTGGGCCACAAAGGTCCATATGAAGAAGTTCCAGTGCAGATGAGGTCGATGAATTAGATTTGGACTTGAATGAGCTATGCTTCATTTTGCCCAACTCACATGCGGAACAAAGTGAGTCTTTTTCGAACCTCATTTATGGTAGACCTTTGACCAGACCTTGTCTTTGTAGCTTCGCTATAGATCGGAAATTCTGATGAGACAAGCGGCGATGCCACGTCCACAATTGTGCTTTAGTTGCTTTGGCTAATAGGCATACTGGACGTGTGGCAGACAGTGTTGGAAAATCTACATAGTATAGATTTCCATGGCGCTCAACTTTGAAGACTTCGTAACCATCGGGATCCTCTAGATAGCAATGAGCGGTTGTGAAGCGGACTTGATATTTCATGTCATAGAAGTGAGTGGTACTAAACAGATTGTGATCAAGTCCTTCAACATATAACACTCTTTGAATCTTCACAACACCATTATCGAGCATTCCATATCCTCTTACATGTCCCTCAGCTTCAGAATTGGCAAATCTAACTGCTCCGGCAGGTTCATCCACATAGTTATGCAAGAGGTGCTTGAATCCTGTCATGTGGCGTGAACACCCGGAATCTATCACCCACAGTCGACAGGCCTGCAAAAGAGACAATTAGTTTTGCTTAGGTACCCATATCAGGATGGGTCCTTCGCGGTTAGCAGCAAGCAATTCAGGAATATCAGATGGTTTAACTTTCACTCTCCATTCATAACGAGGTTTTGGAATCCATTTCCAAACCATCTTAACATTTAGTTCCTGAAAGTGCTTTTTAGAAGAAGGATTGGCAACCTTAGCTCGAAACACTTTGGGTTGTGCGGAAAAATTAGAATTAGAATTAGACTTAATGTTCAATTTAGCTTTTCTCTTACTCTGTTTGGACTTTGGAGGGGAGTAGTATTTGAATGAGTTATCCCAGCAGTGTTTGCAATATAGATTCTTTGGAGCAAAATTCATAAACTTAGATTTATTGGAACAAATCTTACATTCATGTTCATCAAAAGAATTACTTTTCAAAATAACACTGTCTGAAGTACAACTATTTGAAGCAAAAGTTTCACTAGATAACCTATCATTATTATTCAAACTATTATCTTTATTCTTCTTACTCCTCCCAATTCCATTTCCTTTTATATCTGAAACAAAAACAAGAACCTTGTTAGTCTCTAACTTAGAGGGTGGTTCTTTTCTAGAGCTATTTGAAGTCTCACCCTTCTCAAAAATACTCGGTGGATATTCAGGACAATCAGAGTAAACAACTGAAGGTTTTGCAGGAGCATCAAATTCTGGATTGGTTCTTACCTTCCAGCTTGGATCATTGAACATCTGTTTATCATTTGAAGCATTTTTAAACAAAGTAATTTTCAAATCATTGATCTCTGTGCAAAGCTCTTGATTTTCTTTTAAAGACTTTTCAAGTTTAAATTTGAGATCAAAGTTTTCATCTTCAGCCTCATCAAGAGACCGTTGCAACATATCAATTTGCTTCATCAATTCAGATGTATGATCATTCACAGAATTTGACTCCTTTAAATCAGAAACAGGATTAGAGTCTAAAGCATTCATCATTTCAGAAAATATTTCTTCAGTCATGGACTCAATAAACTCCGTTTTATCATTTTGAACACAAGATTCATTCGTGATGACAATTTCTTCTTCAACCTCTTCAACAAGTAAAGGTTTAGAAGCAATGGGATTTGAGACTGATGGTATAGCAGATGGATCAACATCCGATTCATACTCATCATATTTGCATACAGTCTCAGGTGGAACTGTGCTGGTGCTTACTGATTCTTTGGAAGGTGTGGTAAATAGTGATTCAAACTCAGTAAATTCGATCTTTTGAGTCTCATAGCTTTTGTTCAAATCACCATATTTAAAACCAACTGATTTAAAAATACTTTTAGAATCAGTGTCACCAGACTTGTTCTCTCCCATTTCTTCTCGACCTTTGGTCTCAATAAAAGGTTTAGGAGTACTTACTTCAACAAAAGTTGTACGAATGTCAGGAATGGGTCTGATTGCGGAGCCAAATTTATCAAAATTATATAGGTACTCCGGTGCCTTTTTCAAAATTTCGTTAGTTGGCACACCCAAACCTGGTTTCAGTTTATAAAACCTTTCGTCTTGGAGTTTATTGGTCAACATTTAATGTCTGCTCAGTCTGACCTCGTTTCACATTAATGTCCTCCAATTGCTTGATTTTGGTGAAAGCTTAATTTCTTTCTTTATAACAAACTTCAAATTTGATTTGAAACTCACCCTTTTCAGCATTAAGATTCACAAGATCCGTTTCTAAACCAGATATTTTTCTTTTTAAAGAATATTTTTCTGCTTTTAAATCATCCTTTTCTTTTTCTTTTTCTTCTACAACAACTTTTAATAAAGCATTTTCATCACGAAAACTTAAGACAGATTGATGTGCAGAGCTAAGTTTACCTTTCAGTAAAGCAAATTCATCTTTTATACTATGTATTTGAGCCATTAAAGATTCAATAAGTTCAGTATTATCACTTACCTCAGAGTTTGCATCTTCGGATTGTGCCTCAGACTCTTCATCGTCACCATCCAGCTTTGCCATATAAGATACTTGGGTGAAGTGCGCTTGCTCCTCGTCATCGGAACTTTGGAACAACCAGTTTTCTTCTTCAGCCATCAGCACTTTTCCTTCTTTAGCTTTCTTGGCAATGAGTGACTTTCTTGCATAGTACTCTAAGTTCTTTACCTTCTTGAACTTGCAATCTCTTGAGAAATGCCCAAATTTGCCACAGTTGTAGCATCTTCCTGGTTCATCCTTTCGTTCTTCTCGCTTCTCCTCTCTCTTTCCTTCTCTTCTATCTTCCTTCATGTCTTCTCGTCCTTCCTCTCTCCATCCATGCCTCGGCTTGTATCGCATCTCAGACTTCTCTTTCTTGTATCCATCATACTTTGGCTTTGAGTAGAATTTCTTCTTGCCAAAGCTCTTCTTGAATCGTCGCGTAATTAGAGCCAAGTCCTCAGAGAACTTCTGAATATCTGGATCTGAATCAATCTCCAGTTCTTCATCGCTTGAGGCAGATTCGGACTCAGTAACCTCAGTAACAAGAGCTTTAGACATCTTTTTCTTTGACCTTGCAGAGGGTATAGAAACTGAACTCTTTCCTTTGCCAATTATGAGAGCCACGGAGTCCTTCAGATTATTAGACTCATTATTAATAGATCTCACCTCATCCTCATGTTGAGAAAGAGTAGAGAAGATATAAGTGACATTTTCTTGAGCCATATTCTTGGACATCTGGAGGTTGATGGCAAAGTTCTTCCATTTTGGATTCAGATTCTTGATGAACTAGTAATTTATCTCAGAAGCAGATTTAGAGATATTGTTCCTCCGCAAGTCATTGAGAATGATGTTATATCTGTTGTAGGTATCTAGTAGCAGCTCTCCTTCTTTTGCATGAAATCCCTCGTATGCATTTATGCATAGATTCTACTTAGCTTGGATGGAGGCTTCACTTCCTTCAAATTGTCTTGCTAGTTCATCCCAGATTGCTTTAGCAGAGCTCTGACTGTCTACACGATTGTAGATGTTGTTTGGAATAGCCATAGTCAGATAAATTAGAGCCTCTTCTTCTATCTTGTACTGTGCTTTCTGCTTTTCAGTAAAGAACTTATAAGGTTTAGGAACAAATATGTCAGGGATTTCTGGAGAGGTCTCTGTTGCAGCTTGACCCTTTACTGTGATCATTGGATTTTCTGGACCATTAATGATTGCTTCCATGTAATCTCTGTTCTTGTGATTCAGAAACTGAATCATTCTGGTCTTCCATTCCTGATACTCATTAGCCATTAGGACAGGAGGTTTGGACTGAGAACCCATTGAGAGAAGCTGATTCGACATCTTAGCTATACGGTTAGTAATCAAACTTTTCTGTATCAAGACAACCAACTAGATGAGATCGTTAGAATCAAGATAAAAACCACACTAAAATTTTTTCAAAAAAATAAATTTCCAAAAATAATTAAATGTAGTCCTTTCAAACAGTATACAACTCAAATAGATAATACTGAAAAATCAAACTGTGAAACTCTGGAAAAAAAAATTATTTTCGCAAAAGTGAATAGTACCAGCGTGAACAGTACTTGCGCGAACAGGGATTTGCGCGAACCGGTACTGGCGCAAAATGAGGTTTGCGTGAGCTAAGGGTCTCGCAAAGTGAGGTTTGTGTGAGCTATGGGTCGCGCAAAGTGAAGGTTTGCAAGGGCCTTGAGTGGCGCAAAGTGGGGTTCTCGCGAGCAGTGTGTCACGCAAAGTAAGGTTTGCGTGAGCCTTGGGTGGCGCAAACAGAGGTTCTCGCGAGTAGGCAATCACGCAAAGCAGAAGTCGACCGGGAACTTGCTTGGACCGGTAACTTGTTCGACCGGGGTGTTGCACGACCGGGAATGTGCTTGACCGGGAATGTGCTCGACCGGCAAAAGTGTTCGATCGGTAGTGATCTGTGTGTGTACCGGGCGACCGGGATAGTGTGATGGGTGTCTCGACCGATACAAAGTATTCGACCGATATGATTCGGTCGACCGGGAAAATGTATGGACCGACAAGTTGTATGGACCGATATGATGTAGTCTGTGAGTGTATCGGGCGACCGATAATGCTATAGACCGATATAGTGAGTTCGACCGGTATTGGTCTTGTTCGACCCAGAACGATGAACAGCCCGGAAAATCAACCCAGAAACCACACAAAACACAGAAATTGAAAGCAAAGATCAGACTTTTGTACCCAGAAACATATATCGATCACAATTTAAACAAAATCAAATATCAATTTCAACTTTCATGCATTAATTTTATGAACACAGTGTCGACTTTTCACGAACCCAGAATTCACAAAATCCTCCAAAAGCCAATCGATTTGAGATATTAAGAGCAACTAACTAATCAGATAACTTTCAATAGCATTAAGCTCATCTAATCGTGTCAGGATCTAATTCTTAACAAAAATAATGAACTCAGAGACAATATTAAAGAAGTTTGCGGAATAACACTTTAATATTCAGAATATCAATGAAACAGTGAATATGAATCTCAACTAGTAAACTTTATTGAATGATTCAAAGTTACAAGATTTCACACACAACCTCAATATTGATGAACAGACTCACTAATACGAATTCTACTTCTCTAGAGTTAGGATTATAAATCTTGAGGTTGATTCTCTCTATGAAAGCAAAAAAACTCAGAATATTGTCTAACTTCATCTTTTTAAACTATTCACAATAATTCTATACATATACTAAAGATAAAAGATAATTACAAATTATGAAAGATCTTCAGTATAATCTTCCATAGTTATCTCCAAGCTTTCCATGATTATCTTCAGTCTTGATCTGCACGTATCTTGATTATCTCTTAAGCAGCATTAAGTTGTAGCAGTATTAACACTCTGAGCAGTATTTATCTTCTTCAGCAGTAGTAACTGTGCTCAGCAGTATTAACTTTGATCTGGCAGTACTAACTTCAGCAGTACTAACTACTAGCAGTACTAACTTTGCTTAGCAGTAGTAACTTCATCAAGCAGTAGTAATCTTGGTTAGCAGTATTAACCATACTTGTGATTCTGAATTCCCAACAATCTCCCCCTAACTTGACTTTTAGGAAGAGAAGTCAAGTTCTTCAGATGCTCCCAAAACTCCATTATTCATATCCCTGTATCAGCATTCAACCCCAAACTTTGATTAATTGTTCTTTGGATCAAATACCTTGCCATTTCTGAATCTGGTGAACAACCAAGCTTTTTCTTCAACATGGCATGCAACTTCAATCTGCTGTGGTTGTAAACTCTATCCACTAGGAAGTATTCTATGTGATTTATATCCATAGTCAGTGCATATACTCCACTAGTTTCATATAGAGTCCAGTTGTTAACTGTTTGAAACACATTTCTGATAATATCCTTCACTTCTTCTGGCTTGAACAACATACATAGATACTCCATCACAAGTTTTGTGATTGATATCCCTGGAGCTTTCAGTTGATCAGCATACAATTCCATTCCTACTTCAAACATCTCCTCTAGATCAGATCTAGAACATGTTCTGACAATCGTGGCCCAAGTATGATATACTTCATACTTCTCATCTTTCTTCTTGAGCCTGATATACTCTTTTCCATCAACTTCTAGTGTATCCCAGTGAATGATCTCTGGAGGCTTAACACCAACAGGTTCAGCTGATATAAGCTCAGGCACTTTGTCCATCACTACCATGTACAGATTCACATCAGCAGTACTTGATGGTTCTTCCTGTTCAACAGACTTAGATGCTCCTTCTTCTTCAGCTTCTTTCTGTTCTTTCTCAGCTTCTTCTACTCTAGGTTTCTTGGCTAGTTTTCTTCTTACCATCATTTTAGTTCTTTTTAACTTCCTCAAACTATCACCTAGAGTAGCTTCCTTCCTTGGTGTTTCTTGCTTATCAGGGAAGGGTTTCTGAATTAGAAGATCATGTCTTTCTTTCATCTTCTTTTTTGCTTCAACTCTTGCTCTGTCATTTCCTTGTAATTTGGTCATCTCAGCTTCATACAAACCTTTGATTTGTTCAAAAGACATCTTTGTGAACATTTCCTTTTTAACTCCCACAACACCTTTGAGAAAAGTAATCATCTTGTTTCTCTCTAGAGTGCCAAGGAAGGTCTGTGAAGGTTGTCTCTTCTTTGCACCCATTCTAATCATTCCATGCTTCTTTAGAGTTGTAGCTTTCTTCTTTGCTATTTCTGTTGCAAGACTCTTTTGATAAGCTTCATTAAGTTTTGCAGCCAAAGCTTTTGCCATCTCCCTGTCTTTTTCCACTTGAACCTTTTCTTCTTGCTCAAGTTCAGCCTGAATCTTTTTGGCCAATGCTTCATCTGACTCAACCAACTTTTGCTTTTTAATTGGTTGATCAGATTCCACCATCTTAGCTTTGCCTTTGTCCTTGCTTATTACATTATCAGCACTAACTTTCTTGATAACTTTAACATTGTCTTTGATTACAACTCCTTTGGTCTTTGAAGTGACCTTAGGAGTATCATGTTTAGCTTTGATTAATGCTTCAGCTGTCTCAAGTTCTTCCACATTGTTGCTAAGAAGGTCTGTTAATACCTCTTGAACCATTTCTGCTGCTTCATTCAATTCAGCAGTATTAACAGTTTCTGCTGCTTTGCTTGTTTCAGCAGCATTAACTGTTACTGCTGCTTGTTCTGTTTCAGCTACTTGCTCCCCCTCAAAATCAAATTTCTCCCCCTTATCTTTATCATCTTCCATGTTTTCATCATCTTCTGACTCCCCCTTTTTGGGAGCATCATCCACTGGTTTCCTTCTTCTGAGCACAAACTGTTTCCTTTTCTTTTTCTGTACCAATCTCTTCACCATGTTCTTCAGTTTGGTAATCTGTACTTGTTGAGACAGAATTACCATTTTCAGCTCTTCTATGTCTTTGCCTTGCTTGATTACATCCATATTGATGTTGCCCATAGTTTCCATCAATTCATTATAGTCATATTTGTCATCACCTTCTCCAGGAGTGTTACCCCCTTTTGAAGGGTCATGGGATCTTTTAGTAGTGGAAGTCTTCTGCCTAGCAGAAGCACCCTCCACCCCCTTGGTTTCTTGGCACCTGGGACCTTTGAATGATTGCTCATTCAAATTTTCCATGGGGGAGGTCTTATTGATGTTACCACTGTCCTCCTCTGTGCTAGCAGGAGTAGTGGCAGCCTGCTCACCCATATGCTCAAACATATCCTCAGTGAGCACCTCCTTAGGGTTGGGAGACACCCCTGTGGTTTCCCTATAGATATTCTCTAATGGAGAATTCTCCATTAGAGGGCTTAAAGGCTTTGAGGGTGAAGGTACAAGAAGGGAAGGAGCCTTCTTTACCTTTTTCCTTATGTATGTGTTGGTGATTGCAGAAGTTGGTTTTTGAAGAAGGGACTGAGGGATTGATATGCTGATTGAAGGTTGGGATTGGCTTTCAGTGGGATGGTCTAATGAGGGCCTTGACCCTGAAGCCATACCTTCTTCATTGTGGGACACCACCATCATTGTAGAGAACAATGGGGTGTCAACTCCTTCCGAGTCCAATGGAGATCTCTTCATATTTGAAAAGACCTTACCTTTGGGGATTTTGGGTACATATACCTCATCAAAGTGAGGCATATCCGTCAATTCATTGGTTATAACTACCTGTACAAATCTTGGGTACATATAAAAACTCTTTTTGTTTCCCAAGTTTGACACAAGGTCATTGAAAATTATTTTAGAAAAATTGTACTTTCTGGAAGTGTCCAAGCAGACCAAAGCATAAGCAATGGTACTGCTGAACTCACTCCATCAAGTAGTCTTTTTAGAAATACAGTGCATCAGGGTATGGACAAAGAACCGCCATTGGGGAGAAAATTTAGCTTTTGAGAACTTAAAAACACCCAATGGGCCTCCATACCCCATTCTAGGAAGAGTAGAAAACAGTTCATCATTAGAGATAGATGAGATACCTGAGGCATCGTCTAGACGTAGACTAATGCGAATTACCTCTTCAGAAACTGTCAAGGGTTTGTCACACACCCTTGTCTTGATAACTTGCACACCATTTTTAGTAACAATGGTGGCATTTGCCCAGAATTGTTTTTGGTGCTCAATGTAGATGGATGGTGACACTGTAAGGGCATACGCGATATGGCTTGTTTTGAGAAAATCGACTATCTGGTGAAATCCATCAGCCTGCTTCGGCTTTTGAAGCATCGCGATTTCGTTGTGCTCATCAATGAATGCCATGGATGCCATTGAGCTTGAGAGTTCTTGCCTGAAACTTACTATGAGCTTGAGAGAAAAAGGGCTAGAGAGCAGATGAATAGTAATCAAAGAGTCGTTATGAACTTTTTAGGCGGGCAAAAAGGGTATTTATACAATTCGGGACATAAGCAGTATTAACCACTAGCAATATTAACTAACTAGCAGTATTAACTGAGAGCAGTATTAACCACTAGCAGTATTAACCCACTAGCAGTATTAATTGAGAGCACCCACTAGCAGTATTAACTGAGAGCAGTATTTACCACTAGCAGTATTAACTAACTAGTAGTATTAACTGAGAGCAGTATTAATCACTAGCAGTATTAACTGAGAGCAGTATTAACTGAGAGCAGTATTAACCACTAGCAGTATTAACTAACTAGCAGTATTAACTGAACTTACACTTTTTAAACTATACCTTTTTCACTTATCTTACCTCCTGCTGGATCAAAAGCAACATGTCCTCCATCAAATCTTTTGAAGTATTGAAGGCAGTCCATGTTACCTGTCATGTGCCTAGAACAACCACTGTCTACTTGCCAAATGCTCTTCCTCTTGAGCTTTTGGTTGCCCTGCACACTAGATAAATCAATTAGTATTGATTGGGAACCTAAGCCAAAGTGGTCTTGGGTCTCCCTTTCTCATCAAAGTATTTACATTCCTTTTTGATGAGATTTTTAAACTCTGAGCACTCTTTACTGGAGTACTTTGTCAAGATTATTGGCTTAGCAGCACAAACACTAGAATTAGAAGTGCTAACAGAGTTAGCAGTACTAACAGGTTTAGCAGTACTAACCTTGTTAGCAGCACTAACAAAGTTAGCAGTATTAACATTTGAAGAGGTACTAACAATGTTAGCAGCACTAACAATTGTAGCAGTAGTATTGCTTCTAGCAACACTAACTTTGTCAGCAGCACTATTTGTGGTAGCAGTACTAAAAGTTTTAGTGCTTTTAGGAATCCACATCTTGACACTCTCCTCAACAGTCTTTTTCTTCATGTGGCTTTTAGATTTAACAGATTTCTTAGCCACATGGTTTCTTTCATTCTTCCTATAACCAAAGGGTTTTTGCACAGATCTTTGAAAATTCATCCTTTGGTTCATAGGATTGAAATAACAGTATTTAGCAATATGATTGAGCTTTCCACAAATAAAACAGGGTTTTGGTCTATTGATTTTACTCAGATCAACCCCTTGTTTTTGTGCCCACTGATTATTCCAGTTTCTTTGATTACCCCTCCTTTTATCATGTTTTAGGGGCTCAGATTTAGTACAAGCACACTGTTTGCAAGGAACATGATTCACAACTGTGGTCTGCTTATAATGGACCTTCTTAGACTTTCCCTCAGTCTTCTCTATGTCATTGGATTTGATCCAAGCCCTTCCACAGTCCTCATTGGTGATAATATTGTTCTCTAAGGGAATCTCACCACCCACATTGTTCTCCTTACTCTTACCAGCTTCTTTCTCAGTTTTGTCCTCAACAACTACTTCATCTAAGGGATCTATCTCAGTGGCTCCCTCAGGCAGGTCCTTCCTATCTTTGGTTTCTAGCAAGTCTGATGTAGGAGGGATGTAGTTGTTGTTGTATGGTGGTGGTGTGGTATTGTACCCAATACCTCTTCTCAGCTTGTCATGAATCTGATTTTGTAGTAAAGAGTCCATTGCTTTAGAAGCATTGGAAAACTTTTCTACATCTAGCTTAACTTTGGCTAGCTCTCCTCTCAACTTTTCATTCTCCTCTTTAGACTTTGTCAGTTGGAGTTCTAGATCCTTTTTCTCCCACTTCCAGTAATTTGTGTCATATGAGTGTTGAAGTTCATTGGCTTGGAAACCTTTAATTTGTTCCTCAAACCTCTCTACAATTCTCACATAGTCTTTTATATCTTTTGCTAACCTCTTAAGGTCATCACTCATATTCTGGTTGTGATCCCTGTACTTTTTAACAGTGTCTATACAAGTTTTAGAACAGAGATTAGAACTTACGTCAGTTGGGAGATCAGATACCTCTGCCATGAGAGCTTGATTTTGAATAGCCTCCTCTGCTTGATCACTCCAGTCAAACCCCATTCCTTGTTGAGAAACAAGGGGTTGAGCAGAGTTTCTGTTCTGGTTGAAGCTACCAGTCTGAGCTTGTTGGTGGTTATTGTGAGACATTCCACTTCTGCATTCCCTGGCAAAGTGTCCCTTCATATGACATTTATAGCATTCTACCTTTGACTTGTCAAAGCCTGCTCCATCTTCTCTTCTTTGGGAGAAGTTATTCCTCCCTGTCCTCTTGATGAACTTCTTTACTCTCATGGAAAGCATGACCATTTGCCATTTAATATCCATCTCTTCAATATCATCAGGATGAAGTTGTTCCAAGTCATCATTGATTAAAGAAGAGTTTCCATGGTTGGAGAGAAAGGCTTCAAAAATAGACTAGGTGCCTTTTTCTTGATTTGCTCCATTAGCAACATTAACTGATTCAGGGTTGGCAGTAGAATCAATTGATGCTGATAGGAGTGAAGCATTATGAACATATCCAGAAGGCTTATTCTTTGCCTCCACCTCAGATTCAAACACTCTAAGGTCATTGTACAGATCATCAAGTTCTTTTTCTTCCAATTGTTCATTCTGTCTTAATGAAACAGTATACGTGGTCCATTCATCTCCAAGGGACCTTAAGAACTTTCTGTTTACATCATCTTGATCAATCTGTACTCCCATAATAGCTAGTTCACCAATCAGCTTGTTAAACCTGTCAAAAGTTTGAGTCATTGACTCATTCTTAGTTGACATAAAGTTTTCATACAATTGCTTCAGTATTGCCTTCTGATTTCTCTTGGTACTTTTGGTACCAGAGAATCTCTTCTCTAGAGCATTCCAAAGCATCTGTGCATCAGTGCAATTGCAGAATTGGTGTTGATATTCATTGGGAATATCCAAGAGCAGTGTACTCAAAGCTTTCATCTCTGTCTGCCTTATCTTCTTTTCTACATCAGTCTTTGGTGGAGTTCGTTTTCCATCTGCACCAATTTTTCCTTCATCAGATGGGCCATTCTCAATAATGTCCCACATAGAGTAATCTGTGAGGAGAATGTATTACTTGATCCTTATCTTCCACATGTCAAACTCATTAGATCTGAGCATTGGAACCTTTGAGACAAGAGTACTGTTTGATTCAACTGTGTTTTCCATGATGAATAAAGGTTTCTGAGAATACTAGCTCTGATACCACTTATCAGGATCTAATTCTTAACAAGAATAATGAACTCAGAAACAATATTAAAGAAGTTTGCAGAATAACACTTTAATATTCAGAATATCAATGAAACAGTGAATATGAATCTCAACTAGTAAACTTTATTGAATGATTCAAAGCTACAAGATTTCACGCACAACCTCAATATTGATGAACAGACTCACCAATACGAATTCTACTTCTCTAGAATTTGGATTATAAACCTTGAGGTTGATTCTCTCTATGAAAGCAAAAAACTCAGAATATTGTCTAACTTCATCTTTTTAAACTATTCACAATAATTGTATACATATACTAAAGATAAAAGATAATTACAAATTATAAAAGATCTTCAGTATAATCTTCCATAGTTATCTCCAAGATTTCCATGATTATCTTCAGTCTTGATCTGCACGTATCTTGATTATATGTTAAGCAGCATTAAGTTGTAGCAGTATTAACACTCTGAGTAGTATTTATCTTCTTCAGCAGTAGTAACTGTGCTCAGCAATATTAACTTTGATCTGGCAGTACTAACTTCAGCAGTACTAACTTTGCTTAGCAGTAGTAACTTCATCAAGCAGTAGTAATCTTGGTTAGCAGTATTAACCATACTTGTGATTCTGAATTCCCAACAAATCGCATTAATTTCAAGCATAAAAACATGTTAATTCATGAAATCGATTTTCAACCAATGAACATTCGATGAACAGTAAACTTGATGAATAGTAACTCGATGAATAGTAATATCAAATTTTTTTTTGATTCCTTAGGCTCTGATACCACTTGTTATCCCAGATTAATCTAGTTGATAAATAAACACACAAACACAATAATATCAAGAGATATAAAGATTAGAATAACATACCAATCCCTTGAATAAACAGTTAAACCTTGTGTGTTCTTGATACCCTTGAATACAGAGAATACGGCTACCTCACTATAGGATTATAATTATGAATATGAGGATTTACCTAAAACTAAACTAATCAAAACATTAAATACCCAGGCCTAATGCCTAATGGGCTTTGCTAAATGCTAAACGGGCTTGAGGCCCAATAACTAATAACTATTAGCTTATTACACAATAAACCCTCTAACTTTAACTATCAAATAAATACGGTTTATACCCTCTAATTTAACTTTAATATTCAATACAATTATTTGATCCAACAGGGGGCACCGGGAACAGGGTCAGATCTGAGGAGCATAGGGTTGTAAGTGCTCCGAAAAGTGGGAAGAGTTGTTCCTACAAGTCATTTCTGGGTTGCGGACCACCAGAGTTCTCTGGTTCCGAAGACCCAATTGCGTGTGTTAAGTGGATCCGAGCGATCGAACAGGCCTTCGGTTCATCTGAGTGTGGTGAAGACCAGAGGGTAAGATTCGGTACACAACTGCTCAGGGATACGACGCTGACATGGTGGAATGTTATCCAGTCCACCCTCTCTCCTACTGTTTTGGCCCAACTGACTTGGGGCGAATTCAAGGTAAAACTGTTGGAAGAATACTGGAATGAGAGGGCTGTGGATCGGATCGAGGCAGAGTTCCGAGCGCTGGAGAAAGGGAATTTGACGGTGAGAGAGTATACCCATCAATTCATGGAAAAGCTGGGGTTAGTGGGGCATGTGGCCTCAACTGAGAAAGAGAAGATTAAGGCCTATCTGAAGGGTCTACGATCGGACATGATGACTATGGTCCGAAATTCGAAGGCTTCCAACCTTCGTGAGACTATTGAAGAGGTACAGTTTATGGAAGAGGTTTACGCGAGAGGTAAACCGGAGAAGGCTGTGGCAGTTGTTGAGAAGAGGAAATGGGAGAGCAGTTCAGTACCTCCCAAGAGAACCCGACTATTTGTCGGAAACCGAAGCTTCAGCAGTTATCAAGAAGCTAGGTGGTGCCAGAAGTGCAGAACCAAGCACCACGGTAATTGTAACACCACTCGTCAATCTTGCTACAAGTGTGGTAAGTCTGATCACATCACTCGTGACTGTCCGATCAAAGGGCTTGTATGTTATGAGTGCAAGACACCGGGGCACATGAAGAGATATTGCCCGAAGCTCATATCGGGTAGCGCGTCGGTAAAGAAAGAGAATCCATCTAGGGTTCCGGGTCGAGCGTTTCAGATGACGACCGATGAGGCCAAGACATCAACTGATGTGGTATCGGGTACATTTCTTATAAACTCAGTACCTGCTCGTGTTTTATTTGATACAGGTGCCATTTTCTCTTTTATATCTGAGTTGTACCGTCAAAAGATTGCTATGCCCACTACTAGTCTTGAGGATGCGTTAGTGGTTGAGATAGCAGATGGTAGTCAAGTTCTGATCCGCGATGTTCTGAAGATGTGTACTCTTGGAATCGAAGGGAGAGATTTCCCTATTGATTTGTTGCCGATGTTAATCGGGGGTTTTGATGTTGTGGTCGGCATGGATTGGTTAGCGAACAATCATGCCAAGTTTGTATGTTCCAAGAAATTAATTCGACTTCCCAATCCCAGTGGCGAAGTTGTTGTGATTTATAGTGAGAATAGGAAGGGAGATGTGGCAATAATCACCATGACTAAAGCACTCAAGCGTTTGGTGAAAGGATGCTCGTCTTTCCTAGCCTACGTGATCGACGCCAAGCTAGAGAAGTTAAATCTTGAAGATGTGAAGATTGTGCGTGAGTTTCCAGACGTCTTTCCGGATGACTTGCCTGGGTTACCACCCGATCGTCAAGTGGAGTTTCGGATTTATCTCGTACCGGGAGCGGCTCCTGTTGCTAGAGCCCCTTACCGGTTAGCGCCAGCAGAGATGCAGGAGATGATGGCTCAACTCCAAGAGCTTTTGGAGAAGGGTTTCGTAAGACCGAGCTCGTCGCCTTGGGGAGCTCCGGTCTTGTTTGTTAAGAAGAAGGATGGCACAATGAGAATGTGCATTGATTATCGTGAGTTGAACAAAGCTACAGTGAAGAACAAGCATCCGCTTCCAAGAATTGACGACTTGTTCGATCAACTCCAAGTAGCGGGGTGTTTTTCCAAGATCGACTTACGTTCGGGTTACCACCAAGTGAAGGTAAGAGAAGAAGACGTTCCGAAGACAGCTTTCAGAACACGTTACGACCATTATGAGTTTCTTGTAATGCCTTTTGGCCTAACGAACGCACCAGCGGTATTTATGGATTTGATGAATAGGGTGTGCCGACCATTCCTCGACAAGTCGGTCATTGTATTCATTGATGATATACTCGTATACTCTAAGAGCGAGTTAGAGCACGAGCAACACCTACGCGAAGTTCTCGATGTGTTGAGAAAAGAAAGATTGTACGCCATTTTTCCAAGTGTGACTTTTAGCTTGAAGAAGTGCAATTCTTGGGTCACGTTGTCACTCGAGATGGAGTGAAAGTGGATCCCTCCAAGATTGAAGCTATGATGAATTGGGAGCCTCCCAAGAGTCCGTCAGAGATCTGCAGTTTCTTGGGTCTGGCGGGGTACTACCGGAGATTTATTCAAGACTTTTCGAAAATCGCTTCTTCCTTGACAGTTTTAACTCGGAAGAATGTGAAATTCGATTGGACCGAAACGCAAGAGAAGGCGTTCCGGATTCTACAAAAGAAGTTGTGTGAAGCTCCAATCTTATCGTTGCCTGAAGGGTCGGAAGACTTTATGGTCTATAGCGACGCTTCAAAAATGGGTTTGAGTTGTGTGTTAATGCAAAGAGGCAAAGTAATCGCTTACGCCTCGAGGCAACTTAAGATACATGAGAAGAACTATCCTACCCACGATTTGGAGTTAGCAGCGGTGGTGTTCGCCTTGAAGCTTTGGCGACATTACCTTTATGGAACGAAGTGTACGCTCTATACAAATCATAAGAGTTTGAAGTACGTCTTTGATCAAAAGGAGTTGAACATGAGGCAAAGGCGGTGGCTCGAGTTGCTCAAGGATTACAATTGTGAATTGCTTTACCATCCTGGTAAGGCTAACGTTGTAGCCAATGCGTTAAGTCGGAATGAATATAGCGGAAATATTCGAGCTACCCATTCGAGAATCGAGTTAGTGTCAAGTCTTGTTGAAAAGATCAAGACGTCGCAGGTTGAAGCTTTGTTGGAAGAAAATCTCAAGGAGGAAGTCATGACAAAGCAGCGTTTGCTCTTAACGGAAGATAGCCGTGGAGTAAAATTGTTTAGCGGTCGTGTGTGGGTAGCCAAAGTTGGGGGTAACCGTGATCTATTGCTTGAGGATGCTCATAAGTCCAAGTATTCCATTCATCCGGGAAGTACAAAGATGTACAGGGACTTGAAGTTGCATTATTGGTGGCCAGTAATAAAGCTTGATGTGGCGCGTTATGTGGAGCGTTGTGTGACGTGCTCGCAAGTTAAGGCTGAACATCAACGTCCGTATGGGAGTCTTCAGTCCTTAGAGATTCCTAAGTGGAAGTGGGAACATATTACCATGGACTTCGTGACGAAGTTGCCTAAAACTCTTCGAGGTCACGATACCATCTGGGTAATAGTCGATAGATTGATTGAGACTTTACCGATGGACAGGTTAGCAAAACTTTACATCGATGAAGTGGCCTCGAGGCATGGAATACCCTTGTCAATCGTGTCGGATCGCGACAGTCGGTTCACTTCGAACTTTAGGGATGGGTTTCAGAAAGAGCTTGGTACGCGAGTTAAGTTAAGTACGACTTACCATCCACGAACCGACAGGCAAAGCGAGAGAACGATCCAAACTTTAGAAGACATGTTGAGGTCTTGTGTCATCGATTTCGGGGGTAGTTGGGACTCACACTTACCTTTGGTGGAGTTTGCTTACAACAATAGCTACCACTCGAGTATTGGAATGACACCTTTTGAGGCGTTGTACGGGCGGAAGTGCCGAACTCCCGTGTGTTGGCTTGAAGCGGGAGAGAAGCAATTCGCCGGACCTGAAATCGTGCAAAAGACGACCGATAAGGTCAAAAGCATTCGTGAAAGATTGAAAGCGGCTCAGGATCGGCAGAAGAGCTATGCCGATAAGAAGAGGCGGCCGATGGAGTTTCAAGTGGGCGACCGTGTGTTGCTTAAGGTATCGCCATGGAAGGGCATTATCAGGTTCGGAAAACGTGGGAAGCTGAGTCCCTGTTTCCTTGGACCTTTCAAAGTGCTTAAGCGGGTGGGTTTGCAAGCCTACCAATTGGAACTGCCGTCAGAGTTGAGCAGAATCCACAACACATTCCATATTTGTTACCTTCGGAAGAGTTTGGCGGAGGAAGACAACGTCATTCCCCTCTCCGAGTTGAGAGTGGACGAGGGTAACCGCTGTGTAGAAGAGCCTGACGCTATTTTAGAGAGAAATTCTAAGAAGTTGCGTCATAAAGAGGTCACTATGGTCAAGGTGCAGTGGAAGCATCATCGGGGAGCCAACGTGACGTGGGAAGCTGAAGAGGATATGAAGCGAAGATATCCTCACCTTTTTGGAAAGCTGGGATTTCGGGGACGAAATCATCTCCAAGTTGGGAAGGATTGTAACACCCCGAGTTTCGTTTGACCAGTTGGAAGAAGAAGCAAAGGCAGTGGCCGGCGCGAGTCACGACGCGACTTAGCCCGCACCATAACCCGCACGGTGCACTGCTTGTTTGGGGTTTGTCAAGTGGGTGGCGCGAGTCACGGCGCGACTTAGCCCACGCCATAACCTGCGCGGTGCGCTGATTGGTTGCGAGTTCTAGTGGGCGGCGCGAGTCACGGCGCGAGTGTACCCGCGCCATAACCCGCGCGGTGGCGGAGTGGTTTAAAAGAAATTTCCTGAGGAATATGTCATTTGATATTTTTTTCTGAAAATATCTCAATCTCTTTTCTCTCTCTCTTTCTTTTATTTTGTTTGTTTGGTTAGCTTCAAGCTACCATTTGTTGCTAGTATTAAGTGCATCTAGCAAGGGTTCGGTATAGAAAGCTTCGTCTTCTCTCGGTGGTCGATATCTGGTTTTTCGGGTTTTCGTCTAAAACCTATTGGGTGAGTTCCTACTACCTTTTTCTAAACTTTATACATGTCAAAACTTACATTTTGAAATTCTATATATCTCCATGGTTTCAGATCTAAGTTTACTACATTTTGATGTAATTTGAGTTTTGGGAGATTTTAGGGTTCCCGATCATTTTCCACTAAAATGATGGGTTCCATCTTATTTGAAGTAAAAGGAGGTTTTACTTGCACATTTATGTGGATTATTTGAAAGAATGTATATAAACTCATTTTGTGATTTTCATTCTTACCAGCAGTTAAACTTGAAGGAAAACATTTTGTTTATAAAATGTTTTTATACCATATGACTATCTATGGTGGGTCACATATGTTATTGTGACAAGTCTGTACCATTACTAGTAGATCCCTAGGTTTTGAGTCGGCTTTTATTATTGGGATGTTTATTCCCCTTTCTGTAGCTATGGATGCATTTGATCCTCGGGGGCCATTTGGTACGGTTATGTGAGACCGATTACTAGCTATGGGTCATGATGTAGTCCTAGTGAACGAGTATGACTGGTTTCCTCGAGGGCCCTCCCTCACATCTTAGTACGAACCTTGTTGTTCGTGGCCATGGATTCCATGTATTTAGCTCACAACTCGGATTGTGGCCTACTTTTGTGTTCCACCGCAATCCTTGGTAAATCGGGTTTCCCCCGTCATCGCAAGATGAATTTTCGGACCGATCAGTCCTTATGTGGAAAAGATTTCAATTGTAAACCAAAACTTATTGAAAAGATTTCCTTTTAATACAATTGTTTATATCTCTTGAAATTATAAACTGTATGTTCTCACTAGGCTTTAAGCCTAACACTTTTTCTCAAATGATATGTATAACAGGTTCCCATTAGCGGTGGGTTGCCAAGGGCTTGAGTGACGAGCTTGGTCTCGGGGATTTTTGAGATGACTAGTATTGATGTTGGACAATTGTTTAAGTCCCATTCTTTTGGTGATATTGGATTAACAACCGATGTAATCTAGATAGTTTATGTTTGGATTAGTTTGTTGTTGAATTCCATATCCGTATACAGAGTTTGTAAAGTGTTAGATCACAGATTATTGGATTCAAGATCATCCAATCTGAAGACTGCAATCTGAAGCTAACGCTGAAAAGTCGCTCTCAAGATTAGTCTATTGTTACTTTGTAATAATATGTCAAAGTTTGTTTTTAGTATTTTATTATTAGTTTAAATATCTAGATATTATTTAGTTTAGATATTAAGTTTACATAATATCTTGTTTAAGATATTATTATTATGTTTTTAGTTATTAGGTGAGATCTAACAATATCTCATAATTAGAAATCCAACAATCTAAGAAATCGACCCAACTAAGAACAAGAGAGAGAGAGAGAGCTTAAACTTTGAAGTAGAACATCAACCTTGTAATCCGCGTTTGTATTTCAAACAGGTTGGTAATCTATATATGTTTGTTGTTTGATTATCTGGTAACGATCACGGACTCACAATTGGTATCAGAGCCTTATACCAGATTCAAAATTAAATTTTTTAAAGTCTCTGTGTTCTTCATTCTTCAAGAACACTGTGATATCGATCAATCCTTCGAAAAGTGATTGTTTTTCAAATCAAAGTGTTCTATACTGTTGTACTTGGTTAGTCGATTACACTGTCAAAGTTTGGTACTATAAAACGTTTTCTAGATTGGTCAATTTGGCAGTTACAGGGCCGATCTATCGAAGAAGAAACGATTCCGGTCGTAGAAGAATACCGGTCGACCGATATCAACACCCAGTATCGGTCGAAAAGTTTTACCCAGGTCCCGGTCTCATCTGCAGTATACCGGTCGTGCAAGTGAAAGTGGAAAGGTCCGGTCAATATATCTATCCGGTCGCTCAACATCCTTGTACAGGTCGAAATCTATTCGGTCACAAATTCAATACCGGTCGAAGTTGAAGGTAACTACCCCTGTCCTACATAACCCCGGTCACAATTTCCAACCCGGTCGAAAATCTATATCCCGGTCCCGGTCATTGCACTCTCCCAATCGAACTACTATATACCGGTCTCACTATTCACATCCGGTCGAAGAAATACAGCAACACCGGTCGAAATCATCAGGTTGATTACTTCCATACCGGTCTACTATTCAGGTCCGGTCGAGCATAACATCACTCTACCGGTCGAGTCACTATTGCAGGTCCGGTCGAAGAAATTCCTCATAGTACCGGTCACCAATTCAATACCGGTCGACCCACCAAATACATCTATATCGGTCGAGATCAGTATACCGGTCCACATTTCATATCGGTAACCACTTCAAATACCGGTCCACTATTGTCACCGGTCGACCTCATTACCGGTCCTTACAAGGAACCGGTCATACTGTTCATCTGTTCATCACCTTACCGGTCACACTCACACTTATTACACCACACCGGTCGAAGGAAATTTCAACAATTCATATCGGTCCATTGTTCAACAACTCAATACCGGTCCATTGTCTCAACCCGGTCAAATCTCTTATAATTTCGAAGCAGGCCCGGTATTAAGCAAATCATACAAGAGTCCGGTTGAGCATCTCTGTCAGGATCGAAACTCAAACAAGAATTTAAATAACACACTCAGAAACTTATGTTAAAGAAGTTGCGGAAAAACACTTTAACAAAAAATCAATGGAACAGTATATAAAAACTCAAATCATAAGTTTATATTGCATAAAACTTAATGATTACACACAAAACCTTAATCTGTTGAACAGGCTCAACAGACGTTCTATACTTCTCTATACAAAGGATCTAAACTATTCTTGAGGTTAATTCTCTCTTAAACAAAACGTATGAATAATTGTTAATTCTAACAAAGACTTCTATACTATATATACAGAGTTGATTACAAGATAATTATCAAAATAAAATTGATCTTCAGCATCAATACCATAATTATCTTCAGCCTTATCTCCAGTTCATCTTTATCTTCAAGTCATCTTTATCTTCATAAGCAGCACTAACCATTTTCAGCAGTATTAATCATCCAGCAACATTAACATCCTCAGCAGTAATAACTATTCTTGAAGTAGTATCAACTAGTAGCAGTACTAACTCTCCAAGCAGTACTAACTTTCAACTAGCAGTAGTATCCATCCTTAGCATATTCAGACCCAACAATCTCCCCCTAACTTAACTTTTCAGAATGAGAAGTTAAGTTCTTCAGCATAGGGTCTTCATGATGCTTTCAACACTTCAGCTCAGTTGCCCAGATTTGGATCCAGTCTCAGACTTTGATTGATAATTCTTCTGACTACAATCCTGGTCATTTCTGAATCCTTTGAACATATCAGCTTTGCATTCAACATACCTTGCAAATTGGCTTTGCTGTGATCATAGATTTTATCCACCAGGTAGTACTCATGATATGATCTGTCAACAGTGATGACATAGACTCCACACCTTTCAAACAACATCCAATTTTCTATTCTTTCGAATTTATTCTCTAGATACAGATCTCTGACCACATGTTGAACTTTGCTAGGATCAAACATCATGCACAAGTACTCCATGGCTAATTTGATTAAGCTCATTTCAGCTCTTGTTAAGTCCTTTTCATACACGCTCATTCAAACCTTGAACATTTCTTCTAAGTCTGATCTAGAACAACTTCTTATGATTTTGCCCCAAGTAGAGTAAATCTCATACTTGTCTCCCATCCTTTTAATCCTGAAGTAATTCTTCCTTTGATCTTCCAGGATATCCCAATAGATAATTTCAGGAGCTTGGACTGATATTGGATCAGCTTGTACAGGTTCTTCATCTGTCAAAGTCATGTACAAATGGACTTGTTCATTGCATTGTTGATTGGACTGTTCTGGATTCTGCTCTGGTTCTGCTGAAGGTTCTGCTTTTTCACTTTCCTTCTCCTTTTCAATTTCTTCCATTCTTGGCCTCTTTGACTTTGGCTTGGTAGCAATCGATTTCTTTCTTTTTATAGCTCCAATCTGTTGAGCTAATGTCTCTTCTTGCTTAGCTTCTGCCTTTTCTTTAATGGGAGTGCCTTCTTCACTTTCAGGGAAGGGTTGTTGTATGGTGAGATCATGCCTCTCTTTCATCTTCCTTTCAGCTTCTTCCCTTTGAGTGGAGTCCCCTTTCAGATTGGCCATCTCCTTCATATACATCTCCTTTATCCTACCATAAGGCATGTTGGTAAACATTCCTTCAGAAACTCCTATAGCTCCTTTCAGGAACTTTATCATTTTCCTTCTCTCTTGATTAGCCAGGAAGGTCTTTGAAGGTTGTCTTTGTCTTTTCTTTAATGCAACCTTTGCCTTGAAGCCTTCTTTGTAACTATCTTGGCAGCAACTGCAGCCTTCAAACTCTTTTGATACTCTTCATTGAGCTTTATAGACAGATCTAGAGCAATATGTCTATCTTTTGCAGTTTGAGACTCTTCCTCTTGTGTTAATTCAGCGTGCAGCTTCTTGGCTAGCTCCTCATCCAACTCTATTTGTTTCTTTTTCTTTTGGGGTTTTTCAGACTCAACCACTTTCTCTTTTCCTTTCTTTTTGATTTCAGCCTCACTGATCTTTTTCTTTTTCTTATCTGATCCTCCTTCTTTAATGACCACTCCCTTAGCCTTTTGAGTAGCCTTGGGAGTGTCATTCTTTGCCTTTAATAAAGTCTCTACAATTGCTATTTCCTCCATAGTCAGCCCTGTTTCTATTGCAGCTTTCTCTGTTTCTACTGCTGTTGTTACTACTTCTGGTGTAGTTACTGCTGCTGGTGTGGTTTCTACTTCTTTTGATTTTCTGCTGCTTTGCTACTTTCTGCTTCTATACCCAAATCCCCCACAAATTTAGATTCCATTCCAACATGACTTCGTCTCTCCCCCTTGTTGAAAGCATCTCCCCTTTTCTTCAATACATACTGCTTTCTTTTCTTTTTCTGCACCAACCTCAGAACCATCTTCTTTAGTTTGGTAATCTGCACTTGTTGAGACAGAATCACCAGTTTCATCTCCTCTATATCAGCACCCTGTTTGAGGACATCAAGATTAATGTTTCCCATAGTATCCATCAATTCCTCATAGTTATATCTGTCCTCACCTCCTTTGGGTGTGTTGACCACCGTTGAAGGATCCTTGGATCTTTTAGTAGAAGTCTTCTGCCTAGCAGAAGCACCCTCTACCCCCTTGGTTTCTTGGCACCTGTGACCTTTGGTTGATTGCTCACCCAAAGTTGCCACGGGGAAGGTCTTAGAGATGTTCACACTGTCCTGCCCTGCACTTTTGTAACACCCCGATTTCCGATGGGTATCATTTCAAGTTAATACCGAAACCGTTATGTTAAGGAAAAATAAGATATTTAATGTTGGGCTTGAATCCTTGATTTTATAGTCTAGATGGATGAAGAATTCAATTACGAGTCTAACGGTTCTTTCCGGAGCGAAAACGGAGCTATAACGAAGAAGTTATGAACAAAGCGAAATTTGAACATTTGTGAAGAGGCTGAGTGTGCCACTGGGTGTGGCGCACGACCCATGCGCCCTCCCTTCACAAATAGCGCACGGGTCGTGCGCATGGTGCGGAGCCCTTATACGGGCATTAAATGACTTTAACCCCAAATATCCTCATTTCTCATCTTTCTCATTTCTCTCATTCTCTCCCAACCCTTCCTCTCAACCTACCTCATCTAAACTCCTACCAAACACCAAATCATCACCAAGTGTTGCTAGAGTGAGGATCTTCACCCAAGGTTTCGGTTTGGAAGCTTCATCACCAACCTCATCTTCATCTTCTCCACCCATCTCCCACCATTGTTGACATATTTTGAGGTTTTCCAATAAACCTACTTGTAAGTCATTCTGACCATTTCTAAACCATGGAATAAGTTTTCCAATAAACCTACTTGATGGTTTTCTAGTGTTTGATTTCTCTAATTTCGGTTTGGATGATTTTGGGGAGTTTTGGGTCAAAATTAGGGTTTTACCCAAAATAGGGATTTTGTTGATTAAGTGTTTGGGGATCAATTGTTTATGGTAGAATATGTATATTTATGGTTGGAACCTTGTGGATCTAGGTTTTGGAAGATTTGGTTTGAAGAATCAAGTTCTTCAAGGAAAGTTCTAAGTGGGTAAAATCTATATTTAGTCTAAATCTAGCAAGGTGAGTTTACTAAACTTTTGTTAAAACTGGATGCACATCATATTTGCTTAATTGTTGTTATTATCACATATTGCTCAAAATGGTCATCTTTACGGGCTTATGTATTTGATGGTATTTCCATGAGATTATGTGAGATATGTGTATATGAAGTATCATACCATGATTTACTCTATGTTGTGTAATTATTTGGGAAATTTACATATGTGTGCCCACAATGGGTATTTGACATGATTATGGAATATATGTTTGGTATAACATGATGATTTCCATTTGGAATACACACTTGGTGTTATTGTATCTACTACGTGGTTATGTGGATATTTAAGTCTTATGTTAGACTCATGCTATTAGGAGGGTGTTATCGTACCCGTGGTTGGTACCGGAATATATTTGGTTGAAATATACCTAAGGACCTCCTTATATGCATTATGTTGGACGAACCAAGGCAAATTCACTAGGAGGATGTAGTCTCGGGGTGCCACTGTGAAAGTATGTGCCCAGTAGACCTCCGCCACTCGGAAAGTTTCCTGCACGGTCTGATCTCCGAGTGGGTCGGGCCTTGGGGTGTTCCTTGTTAAGGGCATCAAGTTGCATCGACTCTTTGGAGTGGAATTGATTGGTGCTATGGGTATCCCCCGTTGACTCCAGACATGTGGAAAAGTAGTTAACTGCTGATAAGAATTGTAAAATGGGTTAACTGCTGATAAGAATCTATGACTGTTCATGCATGCTATTTATTGTTCAACTCATTAGGCTTTTTGGCCTAACACTTGTTTGGTGTTGATGTGTATCTCAGGTTTTAGCGGCACCGGTTCTAAGCGGGCATATTGCTTGGGTGAGAGATTTGGGAATATCGCAATTGGACTTACCTTTGGTAGTAGAATCTTTGGGTTTATAAATGACACCCTTATTTGTAATCTCTTTTCTAGTTACGGAAATTAGATTAGTTGGTGGTTATTTATTGTCCGTTTATTTACGACTGTATTTAAACAGGTTTGTGTATTTTCCCATTGTTGGGAGGCTCTTGCTTTGGCAATTTTAAATACCGTATGTTCGTTTTTCGGACTTTTGTTATCCCTATTTTAGGGTGTTACAAGTTGGTATCAGAGCTCTAGTTTAAGTGAACTAGGCATGAATGTGAGATGTCTAGACTTAGACTGAGTACGTTAGGCAATGATTGTGAGATGGGTAGAATGTCTAAGATGGGTTAGTCTTAGATTCGACGGAAACTATGGTTATCAAGCGTTGTGGCGATGGTAACGAGAACCTTTATGTATTATATGTTCATAATCTCACCTAGCTAATGTTATTATGAGGGTATTTATACGTGATGGTGCTTGAGGTGCCGTTACTGTGACAGTTGGTAAGGTAGTAGTACGTTCTCTTGTACTTGGTTTATACTAATGTTATGTTATTTTGTAGACGTAGTAGTATGTTTCATTCGTGTTCAATTATGTTAATCTCTTTCTTATTCACCCCCGTGCTTGTATGAACTGCCTGGGTATGTCGACCGTTGGAGTAATAAGAAGGTTTCTGGATGGGTAACTATTAGAAATAATTGATGATTTTATTATTCGTCACTTGGAGTAACGGTAAGTATGGTGATTGCATTAAGTGGACAGTTTCGAGTCGGATTAATTGGTTAGATTAGAACCATTGACTTTTGAATCGGTGTATTCGAGGAGAAATTGTAAGGTGAACCTATGAAGTCCGTGGCTTTGCCTTAAGATGTTGAGCATCTGGATGACGATAGTGTAACTATAGAAATCGAGGAGCGTGAGTTCAAGTTGATTTGTTAAAACGGTGTACATGCCAAAATGGTTATTTTAAAGTGTTTTACATGAAATGGTTAACTACTGATAAGTTTTGAGTATTTTGAAGTAAAAATGTATTTTACTTGGTATTTGTCAAAGTGTGAGTATTTTAATGAGTTTTCATATTTGATATACTTGACTTATTTTAGTTCCTTAAAATACTCATATTTGGAATTTGGACATCTTGATAAGTAGTAGCATGATTATAGCATTTTGGGATTTCGTACAAATAGAGTCCATTTCATGACTTAAGCATCTTGGTAATTTTGGTACAAATGAAGTCTATTACATGTTGTATGCATTTTTGTGAATTTGCATTCATAAACCCTTTTGAAAATCTTTGGTCCCAATACGTGTTGAGTTTTGGGTTAATCACGTCTTTGAGGCATGTGTCTTTATAAACGTCGCTTAAATACATTTCATTATTTGGGGGACCGATAATTATTGGTCAAATGGATTTTGAGCATTTTAGCTCGTTGTTGGCTTAAAAGAGTTTTGTAGACATTGGTCCGGTTTTAATGGCTCGATGTAGAATCCAATTTATGACGTACATCTTAATGCATTTCATTGCATATGCATAATCGTTACACGCTCAAGTGCTTTTGTCATTCATGTGTAGTCGCGTATTTTTGGGCTGTGTTGCATTGGATCCATAGGCACGTGAGTCAGTCTTATTGGATGGTCAATTGGGTAGTACAGGGTTGGACTCTGGGACTCATGTTTTATGACCAAAACTTGACAAGTAGGCACTAGGATGAGGTAGTCTTGGGCGACACTATGTGAGTATGCGCCTAGATCTCCGCCGTAGGGGAATTTCCTCAGTCGTAGTCCTCGGATGTGCCGGGTCTTTCGGGTGTCCTTTGTGGCATCAAGGTATCTCGTCTCTTGGGTGGAACTTGTCAAGGATTCGTAGGGACACTTGGGCTTTCATGTCGTTAGGTGTCATACGATGAACGTTGTAGGAGTAGCATACTTCGTGCTCTTCCGCTCTCAACGGATACGGGTATGATAAGAATTGTAAAATGGGTTAACTGCTGATAAGAATCTATGACTGTTCATGCATGCTATTTATTGTTCAACTCACTAGGCTTTTTGTCCTAACACTTGTTTGGTGTCGATGTGTATCTCAAGTTTTAGCGGCACCGGTTCTAAGCGGGCATATTGCTTGGGTGAGAGATTTGGGAATATTGCAATTGGACTTACTTTTGGTAGTAGAATCTTTGGGTTTATAAATGACACCCTTATTTGTAATCTCTTTTCTAGTTATGGAAATTAGATTAGTTGGTGGTTATTTATTGTCCGTTTATTTACGACTATATTTAAACAGGTTTATGTATTTTCCCATTGTTGGGAGGCTCTTGCTTTGGCAATTTTAAATACCGCATGTCCGTTTTTCGGACTTTTGTTATCCCTATTTTAGGGTGTTACAACTTTGTGCAAAGACAGTAGTGTGAGCCTTACTGCCCATATGCTCTTCCTTCTCCTTATTGAGCACCTTCTTGGGGTTGGGAAACACCCCTGTGGTTTCCCTTTGGATAATCTCTAATGGAGAATGCTCCATTAGAGGGCTTGAAGGCTTTGTGGGTGAAGGTACAAGAAGGGAAGGAACCTTCTTTACCTTTTTCCTTACATAAATTTTGGTGATGGGGGATGTGGGCTTTACAATAGGAATCTGAGGAGGATTACTAGAATGAAATGGTGTGGGTAGGTCATCAGTTGGGTGGTCAGATGTGGGTTGTGACCCTGATGCCTCACCATGGGAATGAGACATAACCATCGTTGTAGAGAACAATGGTGTCTCTTGTCCAGAAAAGTCCTTGCTAGGCCTTTTCATGTTTGAGAATACCTTCCCTTTGGGAGGTTTTGGTACATACACCTCTTGAAAAGAGGGTAGATCCGTCAATTCCTTTAGTATAATCTCTTGTACAAACTTAGGATACATATAAAAGCTTTTGGATTTGGTATCCAGGTTTGACATTAAATCATTGAAAATCATTTGAGCAAAATTAAACTTTCTAGAGGTCGCTAAGCAAACCAAAGCATAAGCTAAGGTACTGCTAAACTCACTCCATCCAATTGTTTTTCATGAAATGCAATGTTGTAGGGTATGAACAAAGAATCTCCACTGAGGTGAAAATCTGTTCTTGTAAAATTTGAAAACATCAGTGGGACCTTCATACCCCATTTGACTAAGTGCAGCAAAGAGATATTCCTTAGGAAGAAAGGTAATACCTGAGGCATCATATAAACATAGATGGATGCGAATACATCCTTCTGTGATGGTCAAGGGTTTATCACATACCCTTGTTTTGATGACCTGATTGCCCTCTTCAGATTGAATAACAGCATTGGCCCAGAACTGTCTTTGATGTTCCACATAGATTGTGGGATTGACAGTTAGAGCGTGAGCGATGTGTGAGGATTTAAGGAAATCCACTATGGCATGGAAAACTTCGGCTTGCTTTGGTTTCTGTAACATGGCAAGCTCGTTGTGTTCATCAAAGAATGCTCGTCCTGCCATCGTTCTGATTGATTCTTGCGTTCGAAACGTGACTAGGGTTGGCACTGGTAAGCAAGAAATTGAGAGAGAGAGAGAGAGAGAGAGAGAGAGAGAGAGAAAGAGACGCAATGGAAGTTCAAAGAGTCGTTTGTATTTTGGCGGTCACACAGGGTATTTATAGGTGGAGGGTTTCAGTTAGAAGCAGTACTAAGTACCCTAGCAGTATTAACTAACTCGCAGTATTAACTCATATTAGCAGTAGTAACACATAATTGCAGTACTAACACAGACTAGCAGTATTAACACAAACTAGCAGTATTAACACAAACCAGCAGTAGTAACACTGATTAGCAGTATAAATCAGGCAAGCAGTAGTAACTTTGCACTGGCAGTATAAACCACCTAGCAGCAGTAACCATACTTAACCATTTTTGAAATGTTATCATGAGTAATATAGCGAGAAATATTAACTTAATTAGAAGTACTAAGTATCCATTTGAAGCAACCTGAAACACTGAAACACACAAGGTTAGCAGCACCATGCACAATACAATATGAGAAAGTAGACAAGAGGGAAACTATACAGGTACTTGAGTCCAGAGATAATAGGCTTATTCATAGTTTATCATTCCCATACTTGTGACCAAAAATGTGAATCTACCCACATCAAAAGATTTAATGAATAGATCAGCAAATTGGTTACTTGTATGGACTTTCACAACCTGAATTAGCTTCTTTTCATTGCAGTCTCTGATAAAGTGATACCTGATTTCTATATGCTTTGTTTTGGAGTGCTTGACAGGATTATTAACAATGCTAATAGCACTGTTATTGTCTATGAAGATTGGAGTGTGAAGAAAAGTCATACCATAGTCCAGCATTTGATTCTGAATCCAGAGTACTTGTGAACAGCAGCTTGCAACAGCTATATACTCTGCTTCTGTTGTAGAGGTGGACACTATGGTTTATTTCTTGCACTACCATGACACTAGTCTTGCACCCAAAAACTGACATCCCCCTGAAGTTGACTTTCTATCCAAATTTACACCACCCAAGTCACTGTCTGAATAAGCAAGTAGGTCAAATGGTGAGTCAGGAGAATACCAAAGACCTAATCTAGGTTGGCCTTTGAGATATCTGAATATCCTCTTGACTGCTTGAAAGTGTGACTGCTTAGGCCTTACTTGAAATCTTGCACACACACAAACAGGAAACATGATATCTGGTCTTGAAGCAGTGAGATACATGAGGGAGCTAATCATGGATCTGTAGTGATGAACATCCACATCCTCCCCCTCAAGATCTGCAGTGATCTGTTTGTGTGTCTCCATGGGTGTGCTTGCAGACTTTGAATATGAGAATCCAAACTTATTAAGAATGTCCTGCACATACTTGGATTGGCTTATAAATATCCCATCTTTCTTCTGTTTAACTTGTAGGCCAAGGAAGAAGGTAAGTTCACCCATAGAACTCATCTTGAATCTCTTGTGCATCAAATCTTCAAAATCTCTGCACATTTGATCTTTTGTGGATCCAAATATAATATCATCCATATAGATTTGCACTATTAGGATGTCCTTCTTCTTCCTCTGAATGAACAGAGTCTTGTCTATGATTCCTCTTTGAAAACCATTTTCCAAGAGATAGGTAGACAGAGTGTCATACCATGCCCTTGGTGCTTGATGTATCCCATAGAGTGCCTTCTTCAATTTGTAAACTCTGTCAGGATACTTTGGATTCTCAAATCCTGGAGTCTGACAGACTTACACTTCTTCTTCAATTTTCCCATACAGGAAAGCATCTTTACATCCATCTGATAGACCCTGAACTTCATGAAAGAAGCATAGGCTAAAAATAGCCTGATTGCCTCTATCCTTGCCACTGGTGCAAATACCTCTTCATAGTCAATTCCTTCTTCTTGAGTATACCCTTGTGCCACTAATCTGGCCTTGTTCTTTATTACTATTCCTCTCTCATCTTTCTTGTTCCTGAAGATCCATCTTGTGCCAATTGCTCTGTGTCCTTTTGGAAGATCCACCAGATCCCATACATCCTGCAGCACAAACTGCAGTAGCTCCTCTTGCATTGCTTCTATCCAGCTTGGATCCTTTATTGCATCAAATGCCTTTTTGAGTTCAACCTGTGATAGAAAGCAATATAATAAACCTGATTGTAGGCCTTTCAATCCCCCTATCTTGCTTTGTTGCCTTGTGATCATTGAAGAATTGATGTCACCAATTACTAATTGAGGAGGATGATTCTTCTGAGTTCTTGTAGCATTGACAGCCTCTTCATTAAGATTGACTTAAAGATTGGTGTCATTCTTTTCTGGAGTGCTTCCACCATATACTGAAGAATCATCATCTGTGTCATTCTCTTCCAAAAATGGCATCTCAGGACCCTTGATTCCTGAATCTGAAGGTTGATCTTCCTTTTCACCTCTGTCCTCTTCATTCTGATCTGGTTCAGTGTCCTTTGAATCTGAAGACTCTTTCTTATCTTGGTCACATAATTCAACAGGATCAGCAGTAGGTGTTGGGAACAGCACAAACTCTTGTCTTTGAACTTGTACCTGTTCTGTCCCTGTTCCTGCATTATGCTCATTACTGAAACCCAAAGAGTTAGACAGTGAATCAATGTCAAATAGCCAATTAGGACCTGAACCAAGTTGATTTGGCGTGTTCTCATTGCATTTGACATTGTCACTTTCCCCAATAATCCTAGAAGAGGTGTTAAAAACTTTGTAGGCCTTACTTTGAGATGAATATCCAACAAGAAACCCATCCTCAGTTTTGCTATCAAACTTACCTAAGTGAGTTTTGGTATTGAGAATTGTACAAGGACAGCCAAATGGTTTGAAAAATCCAATAAAAGGTTTCTTCTTTTTAAAAAGCTCATAAGGTGTCTTGTCTTGGGATTTCACTACTAGAACTCTGTTTTGAACATAGCAGGCAGTATTAACTGCTTCTGCCTAAAAAGTAATTGGAAGTTTTGAGTCTGCCAACAGAGATCTAGCAGCTTCTATCAGAGTCCTATTTCTCCTTTCAGCAACACCATTCTGTTGAGGAGTCCTAGGAGTACTGTATTGTCTCTCAATGCCCTTTTCCTCACAAAAGCTGGTTAGGTCATTGTTTTTAAATTCAGTTCCATTATCAGACCTAATGACTTTTACTCTTAGATTTTTTTGTTTTTCAACTCTAAGAACAAAGGGTTTGATCAGTCCACTTGTCTCATCCTTTGTCCTCAGAAAATAGACCCAAGTGAATCTAGAGAAATCATCAACAATAACCAAGCAGTAGGATTTCTTACCAATACTCATCACATTTGTAGGGCCAAACAGATCCATATGCAGTAAATTAAGAGGTGAAGAAATTGTATTTATCTCTTTAGACTTATGAGAAGTTTTGTGTTGTTTGCCTTTAAGACATGCAACACAATGATCATCACATGAAAATACCTTTTGTGGCAAACCTCTTACAAGGTTGTTTTTCACAAGTTTGTTCATTGTTTTGAAGTTCATGTGACACATCCTTCTGTGCCAAAGAGATGATTCATCCAAAGAGGCTTTTGAAAATAAACAGTTTAAAGATGAATCAGAAGCTACACTCTCCAAGTCTAAGCAATAAACATTGTCCTTTATAGGAGTTCTAAGTAGTATCATACTTTCATCAACTACCTTGAACCCTGGAGCAGGGATAATACATTCAGTATCATTGAATAATATGCTATGTTTCTTGTCACAGACCTGTGATACACTTAACAGGTTGTATCTCAATTGCTCAACATAGTATACATCCTCAAAGATCATCTTACCTTTTGACACATTACCTTTTCCACTTATCTTTCCACCTGCTGGATTATCACCAAAAGCAACATGTCCTCCATCAATTCTTTTGAAGTTTTGAAGGCAGGCCATGTTACCTGTCATGTGCGTGGAACAACCACTATCAACATGCCAAATGCTCCTTCCCTTGAGTTGTTGGTTGCCCTGCACATTTAATAAAGCAATTAGTTTTTAATAGGAACCCAAGCCAAAGTGGTCTTGGGTTTTCCATTATCATCAACATATGCATATTCAGACTGGATGAGATTATCACACTGAGAAATCTTATTGCTTGAATACTTTGTCACAATAATGGGTCTGTCACTGAAAGCAGTACTAACTTGATTGGCAGTACTAACTTTGTTAGCAGTACTAACATCATTAGCAGTACTAACTGGGTTAGCAGTACTAACTTTGTTAGCAGTACTAACTGGGTTAACAGTAGTATTGCTTGCAGCAACATTATTTCTGTCAGCAGTACTATTTGAAGTAGCAGTACTAACAGATTTCTTTACCCTTGGAACCCAAACCTGAACAAAGTTGTTTGCTTTCTTTGTCTTTAAGTTACTCCTAGGCTTATTTGGAGTATTTTTCTTTGAATTAGCAAACTTATTCTGAGCATGAGATTTTACAGGTGCACTATTCTCAGCCATATGATTCTTTATTTGCTTCCTATAACCAACAGGATTTTGTATATTTCTTTGAAAAGTGATCCTTTGGTTGATAGGATTGAAATAACAGTGTTTGGCTAGATGATTTAACTTGCCACAGATAAAACAAGACTTTGGTCTGTTAATTTTTCTCAGGTCAATTCCTTGTTTTAAAGCCCACTGATTATTTCTATTTCTTTGATTTCCCCTTGTTTTATCATGTTGTTGGGGCTGATTCTGTTTACAAGTACATGGATTAACAACAGTGGTTTGCATGTAATGGACTCCCTGTACCTTTCCCTTTCCTCTCTTAGGGGTCTCAGCTTTTTCATTCTTAACAGTCTCTTCCCCAGACTTCACTTTCTCACACTTGACAAAAGGTTTACCCCGTCTTTCATTTGTCAGTATGTGGTTTTCTAAAGGAATATCTTTGTGGTCTTCCTCATTCTTACTCTCAGAGTCCTCTTCTTCAGTATCTGCTTCAACCACTACTTTGTCTAAAGGATCTACTTCAGTGGCTCTCTCAGGTAAATCCTTCTTGTCCTGTCTTTCTAAGAGATCTGAGGTGGGAGGTATATAATTATTGTTGTACGGTGGAGGGGTGGTGTTATAGCCTATTCCTCTTCTCAGTTTGTCATGGACTTGAGCTTTTAGAAGTGAGTCCATTGCTTTAGAAGCATTGGAATATTTCTCAATATCTAGCTTGGCTTTCTCAAAATCACTCCTTATCTTCTCACATTCCTCTTCAGACTTTTTAAGCTTAACCTCTAACTGATTTTTCTCCCACTTCCAGTAGTTTGTATCATAGGAATGTTGAAGTTCATTAGCCTGGTAAGACTTAATTTGTTCTTCAAACCTCTCAACAATCAGAACATACTCTCTTCTATCTTTCTCTAACCTTTTAAGGTCATCACACATACTCTGATTGTGATCCCTGTACTTTTTAACAGTTTCAATACAGGTTTTAGAGCAAAGATTAGAAGTTACCTCTGTGGGAATATCAGTGCTTGCTGATTCTGAAACTTTAGCCATTAAATCTTGATTATGAACTGCTTCTTCTGCTTGGTCACTCCAATCAAATCCCATTCCTTCTTGGGAAACAAGAGCTTGATAAGAGTTCCTATTGTTGAAGCTAGTGGATTGTGATGGTTGAAGGTTGCTAGTATGCTTTTGAGGCATTCCACTTCTGCATTCTCTTGCAAAGTGCCCCAGCTTGTGACACTTGTAACATTCAACCTTGGATTTATCAAATGCAACCCCATCTTCTCTTTTCTGAGCAAAGTTGTTCCTTCCAGTCCTTTTGATGAATCTTTTTACCCTCATAGTCAGCATAGCCATCTGCCACTTGATATCCATCTCTTCCAGGTCATCAACATTTATCTGTTCTAAGTCATCATTAATTAGAGTGGAATTAGCATGACTGGCTAGAAAAGCTTCTAAAACTGAGTCATTGGATCCATCTTGCTTTGATCCATGGGCAACACTAACTGATTCTGTATTAGCAGCAGAATCAGTAGAGGATGATAAAAGAGCAGCATTGTATGAGTATCCAGAGGGCCTCTTCTTTGCTTCTACCTCTGCTTCAAACACCCTAAGGTCATTATAGAGGTCATCCAATTCCTTGTCCTCCAATTGGTCATTCTGTCTGAAGGAGACAGTGTACATAGTCCATTCATCACCAAGAGATCTTAGAAATTTTCTGTTAACATCATCTTGATCTATCTGGACACCAATAGTGGCCAATTCACCAATTAGATTATTAAATCTATCAAAAGTTTGAGTCATGGACTCATTCTTTGTAGACATGAAGTTTTCATATTGCTGCTTTAGGATGGCCTTCTGATTTCTCTTGGTACTTTTGGTACCAGAAAATCTTTTCTCCAGAGAATTCCAAAGAATTTGTGCATCAGAACAGTTGCAGAATTGATGTTGGTACTCATTAGGTATATCTAAAAGCAGAGTGCTCAAAGCTTTCATCTCTGTCTGCCTCAACTTTCTCTCTCCATCTGTCTTTGGTGGAGGTCTCTTTCCTTCTGCATCCATCTTTCCTCCATCAGAAGGACCATTCTTAATGATGTCCCACATTGGGAAGTCTGTGAGAAGAATGTACTGCTTAATTCTGATCTTCCACATGTCAAACTCATTGGGTTTGAGCATGGGAACCTTTGATACCAAAACACTGTCGCTTGAACTGTCCATGATTAAAGGTTTTTGAATTTTCTAGCTCTGATACCACTTGTCAGGATCAAAACTCAAACAAGAATTTAAATAACACACTCAGAAACTTATGTTAAAGAAGTTGCGGAAAAACACTTTAACAGAAAATCAATGGAACAATATATAAAAACTCAAATCATAAGTTTATATTGCATAAAACTTAATGATTACACACAAAACCTCAATCTGTTGAACAGGCTCAACAGACGTTCTATACTTCTCTATAGAAAGGATCTAAACTATTCTTGAGGTTAATTCTCTCTTAAACAAAACGTATGAATAATTGTTAATTCTAACAAAGACTTCTATACTATATATACAGAGTTGATTACAAGATAATTATCAAAATAAAATTGATCTTCAGCATCAATACCATAATTATCTTCAGCCTTATCTCCAGTTCATCTTTATCTTCAAGTCATCTTTATCTTCATAAGCAACACTAACCATTTTCAACAGTATTAATCATCCAGCAGCATTAACATCCTCAGCAGTATTAACTATTCTTGCAGTAGTAATCTTCAACAGTATCAACTAGTAGCAGTACTAACTCTCCAAGCAGTACTAACTTTCTACTAGCAGTAGTATCCATCCTTAGCATATTCAGACCCAACAATCTCTCCGGTCGTATCTCACTTTTGCGCGACCAAATTCTCGCGCAAAACTCCTTTCTCGCCATCACCTACTCACGCATTCCTCCACTTTGCGCCAACTACATCTCACGCAAACTTTGCTTTGCGCCATACACGACTCGCGCAAACCTCCAGTTCGCGCGACCCGCCTCTCGCGCAAAGTCTAATTTTGTGCCAGCCTCTTCAAGCGCAAAACTCCTTTTTGCGCCAGTTCCAAACTTGGTCAGATTATTCAGTATTTTATCTGATTTTTATTTGGACTAACGATCAAATCCAAGTTCTTATTGCACATCTTAATCAAACAGAATGACTTCCTATTTTCCAATGTTGAATAAAGGAGAATACAAAAAGTGGAAAATTAATTTTTTCAGCTTTGTAGATAATGATGATCTGGGTCAATACATGAGATTATCATTGTCTGAAGGAGCACAGGTGCAAAGTGAGAGAGAGAGAGAGCTGATAATAGAGCTAGAGTTTATCTGAAAAAGAGTATTTCTAAAGAAATATATGATTTAATGGAGATTCCCAAAGCTTCAGGGAAAGAGATATGGGACTATCTAGCATTATACTCTGAATGGATTATCTCAGACCGAAATATTTTCTTAAAAGCAAAAGATTTGGTAGTTGAGAACTCTGAGCTAAAAAGAAAGATTTCTGGTCTTGATACTCAAAAACAGAAGCTAGATCTTGTTGAGAGACACGAGAAGAAATCTAAGGATTTGGAGAGTGCAAATGCTGAGCTACAAAAGAAAATATCTAAGTTTGAGAAGAAGTTCTCAGATCTTTCCAAGAAGGGTGTTGAGGAGAAGAAGGTGATTGAGCTTAAAAGTAAAAAGCTTTCTCAACAAGTTAGTAACTTTGAGAAAGTAATCATTTTAGAAAGAGATCAGTTTGCCAAAGAGAAGAAGGCAATTGAAAAGAAGAACGTTGGATACTTAAAAGAGATATCAGATGGAAGAAAGGATGCAAAGAAGGAATTTGAAAAAGAAAGAAGCACCTTTGAAGCTGCAATTAGAAAGCTTAATGCAAAGCTATCTGAACTTTCTAAGAATGCACAGAAAGAGAAGAAGAAGAAGTGTGAGCTTGAGAAGAAGATTGACCTTCTTGTCAAAGAAAGAAACAGTTATTCATCAAAGGTCAATGAGCTTGAAAAGGTTATTTCAATGGTGGTGGTGACTGAGTGCAAGACTCCAGAGTCAATTATCCACTCACCTCGAGATGATTCAGCTGATTCCGAATGCTCATTCAAGTCAGCTGCAAGTTCAACATTCAGACCTGTTTCTTCAAAAAGGTCAGTTAAATCTTCTAATTAAAGTCGTAATTCTAACCTTTTCTTTGATAGAAACATAGATGGTTCAGGTACACATCAAAGAAGGAGAAACAACTACAAAGAAGTTGAACTGGTCTGGAACAGGAAACCAGTTGAAGAAAAGAAGAAATATGAGCTAAAAAGTAAAAAGTCATGTGTACATACGCCTAATGCCAAGAAGAACAATGCGCATAAAAGTAAACCTGATTTTGTCTACACGAGAGATAAATTAATCAGTTTGTCAGGTAAGAAATTGATCGTACACATGATTTATGTTCATAAGACGAGTGACCATTACTGGTATGGTTCTTACTCAGTAACCCCCATAAGAATTGCAACTAACACTCATGGACCCAAATATTAGTGGGTACCAAAGAAAAGGGTTGATTCTGTGTTGCAGGCACCTACTGTCAAGGGGGAGTAGGAGAATGATGGTTCTTGAGTAACTCAGCTCAAGACCCGGACATCAAAGAAGAGATGGCCTTCTAAGCAAATCAGCTTAGAACCCGTTCTTCAACGAAGTTTGACTTCTAAACACAACAGTTTAGGACTCGTACTTCAATGATCAAAATACCTTACTCCTGTGCTGAATGAAATTGTACTCCGATACTCCAATGAAGAAATCAACCATCAAGGGGGAGTACATACTTTTCTGAAATTTTAAATGCATATCTTTTTCAATGATAAGTTTCAAATGCATAATTTCAGGGGGAGTAAAAAGGTGATGACTTCTGATTATTTCAGATCAGAACTCGTACCTTCATTGTTTTACCGCTTTTTGTCTTTTCAATTTAAGTGAATAAATTTGCTTTGACTTGTTTTTAAGACTTTTGCAGAATTTTTAAGAAACGCTTACATGTTCATATCTTTATGACTTTAAGTTTAGCTTCATGAGATGTAAGATCGCACGTAAAGGTATAATCCTTTATCTTAATCTCATATGTGGTTGAAAGGAGGACAACTTTCAATCATAGAAAACATTGTTCTTACATGTTCAAACCACTTCCCGAATCTTAAACCGATTTCATAAATTGGAAGTGTGACTTTAAATGTTTTCAAGATCTACATTGTGCTTTAACTGAAATAGTTAAACCAATTTGAGCATCATATGCTTTCTAGGAAAACATCGGATTTCATTGTGTTAGGACTTAACACAACTTCTATGGAATCATGTTAACCAGTGATTTCTACCCACGAAGTTAATCCATAGTGATTGAGTGTGAGAAGTCAAAAGAAATGAGTGTGTCAAACAGAGAAAGAAAGTTTGGTTAGAGTGAGCTTAACGTTTAAAAGAAAGAGGGTGTGAGAACAGGGTTAAAAGAATATCACAACTCTGCACCAACTTTTTCTGAGCCGGGCAGCCACAATTCTAATGTTTCACAATTCTTTGGTGAACATTATTGAAACAGGCAACTAGCCCATGCCAACTCTTGATCAAACCTCACCAACTACTCATTTTCTTCTTAACAAGAAAGTGTTTCACATTTTCAAAGGGGAAGCAGCACATTTGCTATCTGATTTTCATTTGGAAAATCTGGATATTGAAAAGAAGGAAGTCTGCCCCACCTTCGCACTTCAATCATGCACATTGAGTCTGTGTTTAACTTACTGTTGTCTCAGTGGTTTACACAATATTGAGCCTTATAAGCAATCATCAAGTGCTTAATTATTTCTATCACAAGCACGAACACACAAGAAATTTGTTTCTTTGTCATAACGTTCATAGAAATTTCCTTTGTGGTGTTTCGATGATTGAATGGAAGCCCTGGGGGAGTGAACATCACAAAGCTCCTTTCCAATGTGTATTTGTTACACACAGTGACTTTGTGTTACTGACAGGCATGTTAATTGATTCATTTGTTGATTCAGGTGTTACACGATTATTTTGTCTGGATTTGCAAATATCTGGATGAATATCTTTTGAATTGACGGATCAGAGGCTCTTGATGAAAGACATTTCTTGATATATGTTTCGATTAAGTCGTTGCACTTTTCATCAAAAAGGGGGAGAAAAGCCTACCAAGAAATGTGAAAGATCAAAGGTTTAGTCTTCCAAGATAGAGAAGAGAAGGGCTAACCAAGAAAAGATTCTTCAAAGTATTCTAAAGACATGCTGATCTGAGAGAAATTTTCTTTGAATATACTTTGCTAAAGCATTTTGAGCTAAACCTGGAGACTATTTCATTCTGAAGAGAAAGAAAGAGATTGCATCTTCTGAGCAGAAAGAGAAAAAGACCAAATTGCTAAATCATTTTAGTAATGATCTTGATCCAAAGGGGGAGATTGTTAGATCACAGATTATTGGATTCAAGATCATCCAATCTGAAGACTGCAATCTGAAGCTAACGCTGAAAAGTCGCTCTCAAGATTAGTCTAATGTTACTTTGTAATAATATGTCAAAGTTTGTTTTTAGTATTTTATTATTAGTTTAAATATCTAGATATTATTTAGTTTAGATATTAAGTTTACATAATATCTTGTTTAAAATATTATTATTATGTTTTTAGTTATTAGGTGAGATCTAACAATATCTCACAATTAGAAATCCAACAATCTAAGAAATCGACCCAACTAAGAACAAGAGAGAGAGAGCTTAAACTGTGAAGAAGAACATCAACCTTGTAATTCGCGTTTGTATTTCAAACAGGTTGGTAATCTATATATGTTTGTTGTTTGATTATATGGTAACGATCACGGACTCACATAAAGGTTAAGTACATTTCCCCTTTTTGGGAGGTTTATACCAAGTAATGATGCTTATTTGTCCAGTTTTCGCAATTTTAAATTCACTCTGGTTTTTTAGGGTGTTACATAATGAAACCATTTAAAGCACAATATAACCCTTTAAAGCCCGATAAAACCCATTAAGATCCATTATAGTCCAATAAGGCACTTTATGACGGTTTAAGATCCATCGCGGTTTAACAAACAACACATGTATACATACATACATACATATATATATATATATACATACAAACATACATACATACATACATACATACATACATACATACATACATACATACATACATACATACATACATACATACATACATACATACATACATACATACATACATACATACATACATACATACATACATACATACATACATACATACATACATACACACACACACACATACATATATACATATATAACACAGACCCACGGATATATAACACATACACATACACATACACACGCATACATATAACACATAAATATGAGAAAATAAGAAAAATAAAAATTCCGTCGCTAATTGGTCACTAATTAGGACGGATTAGTGACGGATGCTAGGTGTCCCTCGCTAATTAGCGAGGGATTAGGTACGGAATGGGTTTGTGGTCAATCCGTCGCTAATCCCTTGCTAATTAGTGATGGATTAGCGAGGGATTGTGTTTGTGGTCAATCCATCACTAATCCCTCACTAAATTAGCGAGGGATTAGCGACGGATTGACTACAAATTCATTCCGTCGTTAATCCCTCAATAATTAGCGAGGGATTTTTTTCTGTCGCTAATTTCCGTCGCTAATACCCAGTTTTATTGTAGCGCGTCACTAATCCATCGCTAATTTGCGACAAGCATAATCCATCGTTGATTAGTAATGGATTAACTAAGTATTAGTGACAGATAGGGTTGGTGGTGGTTTTGACGCTAGTCCGTCACTAATCAATGACAGATTCTGCCCGTCACTGATTTTCGTCACTTATACCTCTTTCTCTAATAGTGTATTTGTTGTTGGGGAGAGTGCATAATATTGAGGGAGAAGAAGAGTGATCAGAACTCAGATAAAGAATGTGAGATCGCGTGAGAGCTCGCTTTCCTTAAGTGATATTTCGACTCTATTCTGCCTGGGTATCACGAAATTCACTTGAGGATAATCTCAATTCTCGGTATCGATTTAGGCAGAAATCGATCCTGTTTAAACATCTTGAGAATCGTAACCAACCCCATATTAATAATGATAATAATTTCTCATTAGATGAGACTGATTGTTGAACATTAATCTTGGCGGTTACAACAATTTCTATCAATTACAAAACTGATGAAAACGCACGACCCATTCCAATTTCAAGAAGAAAAAAGCACGGGTCGTGCAAAACCTTCTGTCGACAAACGCACGACCCATGCTCATTTTATGAACAAAAATGCACGGATTATGCCATTTACAAGAGGAAAACGCACCGGTCGTGCACAACCTTTTTCCACTTAGTAAATCGCCAAACATAACCATCCAACGATCCCGGGTTCTAGTTAGCTTACACGATTATGCACTCCACACCTCCTAGCTCATGTTATAGCTTAGCTACCAATCCCATTATTATCTCTTGAATCCAATTACATAAAATGAATCGATGATTTCACAAAAATCACCAACATTTATAGTTTGGCTAGAGACTTACATTAATCATGGAAGTAATGGGTTGCTGCAATGGATAGAGAACCCTCTAGTAGAAGATTTGAGAAAATGAATTAAGCTTTTATCTTGAAAAGTTAAATGGTTACTTTCTTAAGGAATTTATATGGTGTCATACTGATTGTATATGAGGCTCAAGGACATGCATGCCTTTTTCTTTGTTTTTTTTCCCATTCATTTCCTTTCTGATCCAATGAAATTTTAAAAAGGTGATTCCTCCATGCACTTCCATCCAGTACTTTCTGTTTAAACCTTATGCATTATTATTATTATTTTTCATATACATCAGTATCAAATATGTTTCTTTTACATTTCAAAGCTTCGATTTAACTCAATAAAAGGTTCAAATAACACCAGCCATTAATACGTTAAAAGTCATCTATGTCTTTTCAATAATAGTTTACATGAACGACTCAAGTCAATATCTTGACTTTATGTTGGGTCATCTAAAATTTAAAGATAACCTCTCCTTAGTCTTTATTGATGTTTGATCTTTGTACTTTGATTTATGGTTCTTTGTAATAGCTTAGTTGGTTAAACAGATCGGTGAGTCGAAGACAAACCGAAATCAACATGAAGGAAGTCTACTATGCGGATTGAGATGAACTTCAAATGTGAACGAAGCTTAGCCTGTCGATTTATGTTCGACAGATCACCCTTGCCGATTTCATTTTCGGCATGCTCTTTCCTTGTTGTCGAATACCTCTTATTCGGCACATCCCTCATCTGCCGAATTCCTTATTCGACATCTCTGCCATTTCTTCGGCAGGTTCCTTCTTACCTATTACTTCTTTAAGGTAAGATCATTTATGTCAATCCTCTTGATTTGACATACTTCCTCAATCCCAATGATCTTCTGACAATGGGAATGGAATCTTCCTTCTTTAAGAAAATATACACTTGGTCTAAATATGATTGAGACGTTTATTTTCTAATAGATCTCAAAAGATTTTCCCATGAATATTTTATATAGATATTGTACTTTCATGGTACAAAAGTCACCTTTTGTATTGTGATATGTCACTTCAAGTATCTTATAATTTATTATCAATATCTCAACCACCCATGCCTTTACTGCTCTATGTCCTTTGCAATCATTACATTGGATAGTATATAAAGGATGGAAGTAGCACCTTGCTACTTATGCTTTCAAGCTCAAGACTTCTCTTTGCAAGATTTCAAGCAGGTTGATAGTTTCCCTCACCTCTCTAAGATTAAAGCTTTGTGTTCTTTAAATATCTTCTAAGTGCTAGATTGTTTAGAGTAGTTCTCTACTATTCTTTTTCCGCAACAATCTTTATTTCTCTTTGTGTAATTCTTGATATTCATTATCAATAAAAGAATTAAAATTAAGTAATTTTTTTTATATTGTATTCAACCCCCCTTCTACAATACTTGTTTTACTTATTTGGGATTAACACTTTAACATGGCCCATATCTTTATGAAATTTGGTAGATGTTTATAAAGATAGTATAGCAATTACATCTCCTCCACCCGGACGGGGACACCTTTGATTACTCTCATCCACCGGTTGTAGATTTCCTTAGAAAAAAGAGTGAATTGTGGTTGTAGATTTCCTTAGAAAAAAGAGTGAATTGTGGATTTGGTCCTGTGTTTTCATGATTTTTTTACTAGGATCCCTATGGTATGTTTATTATGAATTTGGTCCTTGTGGTATTCAATTTGTCTTGAAAATGGTCCTTCTGACTTAACGCATTCGTTAAGTCCGTTAGATCAAGGGCCATTTTAGCCTTTTTCCTATTCTGTTGTTTTTTTCCTTACAAAAAAGTAAAAAAAAATATTTTTAAACACACAAATATATATATATATATATATATATAATGGTATCAAAATAAATAAAATAAGATATTATTTTACGATTTGATTTTTTAAATTAAAAAATTAAGTATATTAAATACAATTATTTTTTATTGTTTTAGTATTTTTGCTTATTTGGATATGAAAACTTCGTTGAAATTTATATAAGGATTTTTTCAATTGTAAGTTACAAAGATGATGGTATGTATGAATCATTTCTTCGGTTAAATCTAAATAGTTGGTTTTTAGTTTTTAAATGAAAAACAATATGAAAAGTGGAAACCATAATTTTAGGATGATAAAATTGGAGTTCATTTCTTAGTGCTTTTCAATAAATTTGGTATTAAAATATTGATAATAAGCTTGTTTATTACAATTATAGAAAAAGAATAATAAAATTAAATAATCTTGAACATAATTAATTTTTTAATTTAAATAAATCACAACATAATATCATATCTTATTTTATTCGCTCTAAATAAAATAAGACATGGTTTTATGATTTGATTTGTTTAAATTAAAATTTTAGTTACATTAAAACAATATAACCATATCTTTTTCCACCATTGGTGTAAAATAATAAAATTAAATCGTATTTAATATAATTAAATCTATAAAATATTTAAACAAATCAAATCATACAATAAGATCTTGTTTTATTTATTTTGATATCATTATATATATATATGTGTGTGTGTGTGTGTGTGTGTGTGCGCGCGCGCACGCACACATATGCGTGTATGTATAAAAATATTTGTTAGAGCATAAATCTGTTGGATATAAGATCAACAAATACTGAAGGTCAAAGTTGAGAAAGTCAAAGCTGAAGAAAGTCAAATCTCATTCAAAGTCAAAGTCTATTTGTAATAAGTCAATGTATTTTGTATTTTGTATTTTGTATTTTGTATTTTCTTTGTATTAGGTATTAGTATAAATAGTTTCCTTTCTTTGTAATATGTACATACGAATTAGAGAGAACAGTTTGGAGAAGATCATTCAGTTGTATTCTAGAGAGAGAAAGTTTGAGAGAGAGAGAGAGAGAGAGTTCATTGGAAAGAGATTGTTAAAGAGAGATTCTGTAATCTTGGATTTTAAAGTAATCAAACAGGTAATTGATTGTAAATGTTGTTGTGTTTGATTAATCTTGTTTAGAAACTAGCTAGAATCTGGAACACACAATTGGTATCAGAGCAGATCCAAATTGAGAAAAAAATCAAGAAATGCGTATGTTCGTATTGTTCATCGAAGTCCAGATTGTTTTTAAGTTTTAGTGAGTTTTTGGAGTTGTAATCGATTAAGGTTTTGTTAGGAAAGTGTAATCGATCGAGTCTGTATAGGTGTTATCAAGAATTGCACTGTAATTCATTCAAATTTTTGAACTTTTGTGGTTTTTCGAGTTCACGAGTTCACGCACTGTTCTTCATTCAGATTTGTAATTTTTGTGTTTTTGATCGAAAATTAGTAATAGTATTGTGTTCGAGTAGTATAAAAGATCAAATTGTCAAAGTTTCGAGTTTGAATTCTAGGTATAGATGAGTTTTTGGTGAATTTGAACTTTTTCAAGGTATGTGGGTGTTCATCGAGGTATGCGGGTGATTCATCAGATTGTGCGGGTCTATCATCAAGAAGTGTACAAGTCATTCAGAAGAATACGGGTCATTCAAAGTCAGAAGAATAGGATTGTGCGGGTGTAAAGTCATTTGAGATTCGTGTAACGAGACACGCACAGTGTGACTTGCGGGCATAAAGTGACACGCACAATTTGAAATGCGTTTGCTTCTCGACACACACAGTTCGATATACGGGTGAAAATTGACACGCATATTGTGTAATGCTTTTGCTTCTTGACACGCACAACAGAATAGGTGTTTCTTAGTGACACGCACTATGGGTTTTGCGTTTGTTATTTGAAACGCATAGTTGAAGAAAAGCAAAGTATCTTAAGAAACGCAAAGCAAGGTGTTCGATTGTTCAAGGAATCTGAAACGCATAGTAGTGCAAAGCGAGTTGTTCGGGTCAAGTGTGACACGCATATTATGATGTTCGGGTTAAGTGTGACACGCATATCGTGATGTTCGGTTCAAGTGTGACACGCATATCATGATGTTCGATTCAAGTGTGACACGCATAGTTGAGGAATGCGTTTCCTGAGAGATACGCATAGCAGAAAAGACTTAGATTTTTTTGTGTTTTTCGAATGTCAATTTTTTTTGTGTTTCTTGATTGTTTCATTTGGACTAACGATCAGTTCTAGTTTCTTATTGTTATATTTTTCAAACAGGTTAATCAAGATGACTTCCAAAGATGCTCTTTCAATCGGAACCGATGTCAAGCCTCCAGTCTATTCAAAGGCGAGTATGAACAATGGAATGACAGATTCTTGGATTTCATAGACAGACATTCAAATGGAGAAAATATTCTTCTGTCTATCACCGAAGGTCCAATGGCTCTAATAACAGTTCAAGTACCTGATGTTGACTCTTCTGATAGTGAAGATGGAACTGAGGAAATAGAGCAAAAGATGAAAACAGTGATAGTGGATATTTCTCAATATTCTGAAGATCAGAAAAGCTGATACAAAGCAGATAAACAAGCAAGATCCTTACTTCTTCAGAGCATTCCGAATGAGATCTACATCAAGATTGATAGTTACAAAGCCAATCCTAGGAAGATGTGGGATCAGTTGCAAAAGATGATGATGGGATCCAAGATTGGAAATCAGATGAAAGTGGCAAACTGCATCAATAGTTATGAGGAATTCAAAGCTAAGGAGAATGAAAGTCTGGAAGATACATATGAGAGGTTTGTATTGCTTCTGAATGAGATGACAAAGAATAAAGTCAAAAAGAAGCAGTTGGAAAACAATGTCAAATTTCTGAGTATCCTACGCCCGGAATGGAAGAAGCATACAAGAAGAATGAAGCAAATGAAGGACTTGAATGAAATTCCTTTACATGAGGTATTTGAGACATTGAAACAGAATGAAGAAGAAGTAGAGGAGAAAAGAGCTGAGAAGAAGAAGGCAGAAAAGATTCCTGATCCGATTGCTTTGGTGGCTGGAGAGAAGAAGAAAGAAAAGAAAGAGAAGAAAAAGAAAATAGTTCTTACAAGTTCTGAGTCAGATTCAGTTACAGATAGTGATGATGGCGAAAGTCTGAAACAAGCCATGATACTACTGACTCGTGCTTTTCAGAAGAAGTTTTATAAGAAGTCGGGATCAAATTCTCAACGATATTCATCATCCAGTTCAAAGAACCACGAGCACCGACAGAAAGTGGAAGGAAAGAGGTATGAAGAGGATAGATATGTGGAGAAGAAACCGGATGAGAAGAAGAAGTTCGTGAATGACTACACAGTTGACGAAAAGCCAGCAAGTGATTCAGTCAAATGCTACAACTGTGGCAAGATGGGTCATTTTGCAAGAGATTGTAGAAAGCCGAAAGTTCGTAACTCACAGTACTATCAGAACAAACTTCTTTTGGCCAAACAGCAAGAAGCAGGAATAGCTCTTATGGCCGAGGACGAATTTTGTCTTGATAATTCCGAAGATGAAGATGACAAGAAAGAAGAAACAACTCATATCTGTCTCATGGGCAAAGAAGTTTAGGATGACGAGTCAGAAGATGAGGCAGTTAATGAGGTATTAAACTTATCTGAAAAAGATTTTATTACCAAAATGGAAACCATGGTGGTTGAGCTACAAAATTTACAAAATAATCTGAAAAAGGAAAAAGAAAGAGTTGGTAAAAAGAACAAGAAGATCTTTGAGCTTAATACGTCTGTTATTTCAAACAAAGATATGATTGATTCTTTACGCAAATCTGATTTTGATTCTAAATCTAAAGTAGATTGTTTTGAAAAGAAGATTTCTGAGTTTGAAGGTAAAGTGTCTAAATATGAGTTTGAGAAAAATGAATCTGCACTAACTGTTTATAAACTGCAGGTTGAAAACAAGAATTTGAATAAGAAGGTAAATGGTCTGGAAGCAAAACTTTATGCAAGAGGTCAAACAGATCAAACAATTTTTCTTAATGCACCTAATGAAGAGGCTGATGTTAAAGAAAAATGGGGACTTGGTTTTGAAAACCCCCATTATCTTAAGAAAGCCATCAGAAAACAGTCGGCACTTTATAACTATGATTTTCTTGCTTGTGCTGGTAAACATACTCATTTAAAACCCAAATTTGTTACCAAATTGCCAGAAGAAGTTGAGGACCAAGAAACTGAAAATAGAAAGAATAAAAAGAAAATGCAACTACCGTTTAACTATGAAAAGTTAAATGATAGTTATCTTTCTAAAACACCAAAAGTTATTTCAACTGACTATTTTGTTAGCTATTCTGCTTCTGAGTTGAAGGCAAAACCTGCGATTGCAAAGGTTTATGTTCCTACATCTATTCTTGAAAGCAAAATAGTCGAGCTTGAAAATGTTTTATCTGATGAAAAACTTTTGGCTGATATACAACAAAATGTATTTTCTACAGTTTTAAAGAACACTGTTTTTCAAACTAAATCTACAAAGTGTTCTACAGTTTCTAAGGTATCTCAATCTTCATCTGATAATTCTGATGACTTATTTGAGTCTGCAAATGATTTTCTAAATTCTGATGATGGGTGCATGAAAGAATTTGATATGTTTGATGTCAATTCTATACTTCCTGATCATTCTACTTGTCTTGTAAATGACAAAGTGTTACCAAGTGATGTTTATATTGTTGAATCATCAACTAAGGTTGGTGAATCAGTTTCTGTAACTGCTGATTACTATGCTAATGGTAAGAAACATAAGAAACAGCGATTACAGAAACAGAAATACACTGGTACACAAAAGAAAACTCAATCACGAAAATCTGTTTTTCCTAATAAATCTATATCTTATGTTTCAGATTTAAGGAAGAAAAAGTTGAAAGCTCAATCCGAATGGAGACCAAAACGGAAGAAGGATGAGATAGTGGAATCAGTTTCTGATAATTCTTTTACTTGTTCAGTTAGTAGTGATATTGATGTAATTGATCAATTTGCTTCAAATAAAAAAAACCTTGTATCTTCTTACAAGAAATATTCAATAAAGCAATTGATTCAATTATCTCCTATTCCTACTACATTTTATTCTAATTATCGGCGAACTGATTTTGCTTATTATCATAATTCTTCTGATTGGTATGGATCTTATCATGTTAATTCTTCAAGATCAAATGTTTTTCAAAATTTTCAAAAGAACAGAGGGTCCATTTTCAAGTGGATACCAAAATCTTGTGCTAAACTGTTAGGACCCGTTTTTAAATGGGTACCTAAATCTATTACTGTCTGATTTCTCTTGCAGACTCGACATATGTAGTACTTGGACAGTGGATTTTCCAAGCATATGACTGGGCAAAAATCTTTATTGTCTAACTATACAGAGAAATTCAGTGGTAATGTCAAATTTTGGAACGATCAGCTTTCACCTATCTTAGGATATGGTGACATCATTCAAGACGACATAACGATCAGTAAGGTGAGCTATGTCGAAGGCTTGGGGCACAACTTATTCAGCATAGGTCAATTCTGCGATAAAGGGTTAGAGGTCAACTTCAAGTCTAAGAGTTGCTCAGTTCGTACTGAAGACGGCACAGAACTCTTAGGTGGACATCGAAAGACAAATCTCTACACCATCAATCTTTCCAAAGTTCAGATTGACAATCAAGTATGCTTAATGACAAAAGCTTCAACGCAGCAAAGTTGGCTCTGGCACAGACGTTTATCTCATCTAAACTTTCGTTACATCAACAAGCTGGTTCGTGGGAAATTGGTCAAAGGACTTCCTGAGCTGAAATATGAACGAGAACACTTATGCGCAGCATGTGAAAAGGGTAAGATGAAGAGAGCCGCTCACAAACCGAAGCCTGAACCAAGCACTAGTTTTCCGTTAGAACTGTTACACATGGATTTATGTGGTCCAATGAGAACTCAGAGTTTGGGAGGAAAGAAATACGTGCTGGTTATTGTGGATGATTATTCAAGATACACGTGGGTCAAATTTCTTCGTTCAAAAGATGAGACACCGGAAGTTCTCATTTCTTTCTTAAATACGACCCAGGTGAAAATGCAGCGATCAGTCAAGTTTCTTCGTACTGACAAAGGCACAGAATTCAAGAACAAGATTGTTGATGAATATCTCGAATCAGTTGGGATTTCACATGAGTATTCTGCTGCTAGAATGCCTGAACAAAATGGAGTAGTCGAAAGGCGAAATCGAACGCTAGTCGAGGCCGCTCGGACTATGCTTAGCCAATCGGACTTACCTCTATTCTTGTGGGCAGAAGTTGTGTCGACTGCATGCCATACTCAAAATCGATCCATGATACACCGCCGTTTTCAAAAGACTCCATATGAGCTGATCAACAACAGAACACCAACTATCAAATATTTTCACGTATTTGGGTGTAAATGTTTTGTGCTTAACGACAGAGAGAGTTTGAATAAATTCAGTGCTAAGGCGGACGAAGGCATCTTTATCAGTTATTCTTCAACATCTGCTGCATATTGTGTCTATCTAAAGAAGTCAAAGACAGTTGTAGAGAGCGTCAATGTCACATTCGATGAAGAGATGGCTTCTGATCATATCAGTTCAGAACCCGTTATCACAGAAGTATTAGCTTCTGGGCAGATCAGTCCAGAACCTGTTTCTACAGCGAAAAATTTGGATAACGCTTCTACATCTACTTCTCATTTAACTGATTTAGATTTGTTACTTGAATTCTTTTATGATGAGTTTCTCGGAACTAATGTATCTAAATCTGTTGTGACTGACAGGCTTGAAGACACAAGTTGCAATCATCCAGTCACTTCAGATGTCATAACTGAACAAGCATCCCCAGTTCAGACAGAAACTCACACTCCTACAGTTGAAGATGTTCAAACAAATGCTGAGCCAGAAGTAAATGTTTCAGTTGGGTGTACTACATTGTGTAATCAACAGTTTGAATCTGCTGTTCCAACTGCTACTTCTGCACATGAGTCTTCAATTGCAAACCCCCCTCCTGTTATTCAAGCTGAAGATTCTGAAAGTGGATTTCTAGATGATGATCATATTCAAAGTTCATCTACTCCACTCCCTCATGAGCATCGCTGGACCAAAGATCATCCATTACACCAAGTAATTGGAGATCTCAACAAGCCTGTTCAGACTAGGTCAGCGACTCTTAACCAATGTATGCATGACTCATTCCTCAGCAAGATTGAGCCAACACGAGTATCTGAGGCTCTTGCTGATTCGGACTGGGTATCTGCAATGCAAGAAGAGATCAATCAGTTTGAAGTCCTAAAGGTTTGGAGATTAGTTCCAAAACCGGAAGGAAAGACCGTGATAGGAACTAAATGGGTATTCAAGAACAAAAAGGATGAAGATGGTGTCGTCATAAGAAACAAAGCTAGACTTGTTGCCAAAGGTTACCGGCAAGAGGAAGGCATAGATTATGATGAGACGTATGCTCCAGTAACACGTATCGAGGCAATCAGAATGTCTCTAGCCTACGCAGCTCATAAGAATTTCACAGTCTTTCAGATGGATGTGAAAACAGCTTTTCTGAACGGCATTCTTAAAGAGGAGGTGTACGTGTCTCAACCTGAAGGGTTCGTCAATCTAGATAAACCAGATTATGTCTACATCTTGGACAAAGCCCTTTATGGATTAAAACAAGCCCCTCGCGCATGGTATGATGTCTTATCCAAATTCTTGGTCAAGTCTAGTTTCTCCAAAGTTAAGATTGATACTACTTTATTCATTAAGAAGGAAAAAGCTGATATTATTCTTATTCAGATTTATGTTGATGATATAATATTTGGTTCTACTAATCCAAAATATTGCAAAAACTTTTCTAACCTCATGGTGTCACGTTTTCAAATGAGTATGATGGGAGAGATGAATTTCTTTCTCGGATTACAAGTTAAACAGTTTTATACGGGGATTTTTATAAATCAATCTAAGTACATTTTGGACATTCTTCGGAAGTACAAGATGGAAAATTGTAAACCAATTGGAACCCCGATGGCACCTGGTACTAAGATCCACACTGATCCTTCGGGTAAAAGTGTAGATGTTAGAACTTACAGAGGTATGATAGGATCGTTAATGTATCTAACATCGAGTAGACCAGATATTATGTTCTCAACATGTCTATGTTCTAGATATCAAGCTGCTCCCAAACAATCCCATTTGGCTGCTGTCAAACGGATTTTTAGATATCTGAAAGGGACTGCAGACCTTGGTTTGTGGTATCCTAAGAATACAGGGTTTCAACTGACTGCATATTCAGATGCAGATCATGCAGGTTGCATGTTGGATAGAAAGAGTACTTCTGGTCACGTTCAATTTCTTGGAGACAAGCTCGTTAGTTGGGCTTCAAAGAAACAATTAGGCGTTTCCACATCGACTGCTAAAGCAGAGTATGTAGCTGCTGCCAATTGCTGCTCTCAAGTCTTGTGGATGCGAACACAGCTACGAGACTATGGATTCAAATTTGATAAAATTCCAATATATTGTGATTCGAAGAGTGCGATTGCCATATCTACTAATCTTGTCCAGCATACGAAAACCAAACACATTGATGTAAGGTATCATTTTATAAAAGATAATGTAGAAAAAGGAACAATTGAACTTTATTTTGTAAAAACAGATTATCAACTTGCAGATTTATTTACCAAACCGTTAGATGAAAAGAGATTTAATTTTCTTGTCTCTAAGCTTGGTATGTTAAATCTTAAGACGTAATCGGTTGTTACCTACTAAAGTTTCGTATTGTTATTTTTCATCATTTTCTTTATCTTTATTTCTGAAAGATATCTGCACTTTAATTGTTTGCTTATAATCTCAGGGGGAGTTAGAGAAGATTTTAGATGATCTACATTAATTTGAGGGGGAGCAAAACTAATTTCTGCATTTTACTTAACTGACAAATTTTTGTGAAGCATGATTTTAGGGGGAGCTTATAAGTCAAAAGGAGTAAGACTATGATTTCTGATTATTTCTGATCAGAACTCGTTCTTTAATTGTTTTACTGTTTTATGTTCTTTTATTTTCGAATAAATTTTGTGAATAAATTTTGACTAGACTTTGAGACTTATGCAGGATGAGAGAGGATAACACGATCATATCATTTTGACTTCAGCATGACTTCATGAGATTTAAGACGAAGCGAAAAGGTAAATTTCTTATCTTAATCTCACATATATCTGAAAGAAGGACAACATTCAGGTATAGAAAACATGTTCTTAAATGTTCAAACCACTTCCCGATTTTTAAACAGATTTTATAATTTGGAAGTGTGATTTTAAATGTTTTCATTTTTTTTGTGCTTAATCGATAAACTGTGTGTATCCAAAGATAAATACTTGCGTATTGTCTTTTCTATATACTTTCAAGTATTCACACACACCGGTTTGAATTTTTGTTCAAAATGTTCTTACCATGTCTCTAATTTGAATTTTTTCTAAATTGAAGCAATTTTTCTTCGATGGTAAGACACTCCGCTTGTATTCAAAGAATTTTGAGCGTTATTTCATTTCAAAACGTCATTTCAAGAATGTCTATATTTTGGTTCATATAGACAATATACCGTTATTATTGACCATAAGCCTTAATTGCTATATCATTCATTTCTGATCATTTTCATACAATGTCAGATTTTCAAACAAGTCTTTTGCATTCATATTCATTCATTCAATATACTTGTTTGAAAATAATTCAATGTTTAAAATGCTCAAATATTCATGATTATATTTTATGAGCATACATTCATCTGACATTTGTACATGAGATTTAACTGTTGAAGTTAAATCATCTGAGCAATATTATGCTTTTATAGGAAATATGGGTTCTTTGTGCTAGGAATTAACCGAACTTCTATGAAATCACGTTAACCAGTGATTTCTACCCAAGAAGTTAATCTTTTAGTGATTGAGTGTGAGGAGTCTAAAAGAAATGAGTGTGAGTGTGATGAGGTAAAATGGAAAAGAGAGTTTGGTTAGTAGTGAGCTTATTCATCAAAAAGAAAGAGGGTGTGAGATCAGAGTAAAAGAATATCAAACTCTGCACCAACTACTATCTGAACCGGGCAGCCACATTACTAGTGTTTCACAAATTCTTTCGTGAACATTATTGAAACAGGCAAATAGCCCATGCCAACTCTTGCTTAAAACCCCACCATCTACTCATTTTCTTCTTAAAAAGAAAATGTTTCATATTTTTCTGGGGACGCAGCATATAATCTATCTGGTTTTCATTTGGAAAATCTGGATATTGAAAAAGAAGGAAGTCTGCCCCACCTTCGCACTTCAATCATGCACATTGAGTCTGTGTTTATTTACTGTTGTCTCAGTGGTTTACACAATGTTGAGCCTTAAAAAGCAATTATTCGTGATTAATTCTTTCTACACATGCACGAGCACACAAAGAATTTGTTTCTTTGTCATAACATTCATAGAAATTGCCTTTGTGGTATTTTGATGATTGGATGGAAGCCCTGGGGGAGTGAACATCAAAAAGCTCCTTTATATTGTGTATTCGTTACACACAATGACTTTGTGTTACTGACAGGCATTTTAACTGATTCATTTGTTGATTCAGGTGTTACATTCCTATTTTGTCTAGATTTGAAAAGATCTGGATGAATACATTGTTCGAATTGGCAAAGAATCAGAGGCTCGGTTGGAAAGATCAGTGGTCAGAAAGAATTTCAAAGACATTTCTTGGCAAAAAGTTTTGATGATATAGATGCTCAAATCATCAAAAAGGGGGAGATGGTATGAAGAAATGTTAAAGTTTGGAGATGGTATGAAGAAATGTTAAAGTTTTTCAAGTTTGGGGGAGATGATTTTCTGAAATATCCAAGTCAGAAAGTTCAAAGTAAAGATTTGAAGACTTTCAAAGAATTTCTGAAGATTTGAGGAAATTTTCTTTGAAGATTATTTGCTGAAGCAATCTGAGCTGAATTTGAAGATAAATTCTTTCCAAAGTCTGAAAGCGTTTTTGTGAAAGCTTCGTGGAGATTGTTCATTGTTTGAAGATAGTTTGGAAAGAATGTTGATAATGAAAAAGGGGAGATTGTACTAACAGAGCTTAAAGTGAAGACTGATTTGCTAGATCTTACAAACAGTAATCTGGAATCCAAAGGGGGAGATTGTTAGAGCATAAATCTGTTGGATACAAGATCAAGAATACTGAAGGTCAAAGTTGAGAAAGTCAAAGCTGAAGAAAGTCAAATCTCATTCAAAGTCAAAGTCTATTTGTAATAAGTCAATGTATTTTGTATTTTGTATTTTCTTTGTATTAGGTATTAGTATAAATAGTTTCCTTTCTTTGTAATATGTACATACGAATTAGAGAGAACAGTTTGGAGAAGATCATTCAATTGTATTCTAGAGAGAGAAAGTTTGAGAGAGAGAGAGAGTTCATTGGAAAGAGATTGTTAAAGAGAGATTCTGTAATCTTGGATTTTAAAGTAATCAAACAGGTAATTGATTGTAAATCTTGTTGTGTTTGATTAATCTTGTTTAGAAACTAGAATCTGGAACACACAATATTGTTTTTACTTTTTTATAAGAAAGAAACAAAAGAATAGGAAAAAGGCTGAAATGACCCTTGATCTAACGGAGTTAACGAATGCGTTAGTCATTTTGTTTTAACTTATTAGCTTATTTGAAAAGTGATTATGACTTTTTTAGGTTATTTTATATGTATAAGCAATCACAAACACCTTTAAACAACAACTTATTAGCTTATTACGTTTTGGTACCACAATAAGCTAATCCAAACACTTTTTTAAAAACTCTGGTTTAACCCCGCATAAATTGATAAACACTTTTCAAAATAAATATAAGTTGTTTTAATTAACCAATCCGAAACACCCCCTAAATATATAGAACAAAAATATAAGAAATAGTTTTCTTTGTAGTCAGTGCTATCTTTTAATGTTGACCTCTACTTTCCTTCTACCTTCGCTCAAAGAAGAATTCCAAGTCGTTTCGTTATAAATAATGAGATTCAAAATCCATCGTTCACAATTATTATATGAAAATTGATTGATATTAATATGAATAATTTTTTTGAAACATATATTTTGTCATATAGAAAAATCAAAATACATGTTTGTATCAACTACTTACTAGCTATCCATGTTCACCGGACATGCTTTAACCAAAATGATAGTCAATTTTTATAAAAGAAAATAATGGTCAAGTCCATCACTTTGCAACCGATATATATCTAGAAACTTTTTATTGAATCTTGGAAGTTTACATGTGACGCAGAACAAATACCGGAATTAGTGGATTTTTTGTTGTTGGACAAGTGGGAGAAAATAAAGAAAACACATTGAAGAAGCCCATTTTTTTCTTTAACTTTTTATCCGTAAACAACTACTAGGCCTGTAAAGATGTGTAAGCTCATCGTGGCACGCCGTGCCTGGTGAGAAACAGCCTGCCGAGGTTTGGCCCAACTTTTGGCCCGAAATCCTCAATCTATAACTCCGGAACGTGTTTGAAAATACTTTTTTCGTGGTTTTCGGGTTTCTTTTTCAGTTTTAATAATCAGATCATGTGAAATCAACATTTTCTTGTTTTCATGCATCTATTTAGGCAAAAATCTATTAGGTTTATTTGCTTGTTTTTAATTTTGTGATTAATGACCACCTGCTAAAAATAGTTCCACACGACCTTAAACAACAGACAACTTGGAAAGTACTGAATAATATTATCATTTCCTACAAAGCTAGCGTGTGTAAACACTTTGTGTATTCGCATTCAATTTGCATCAACATGGTCGTTACTCTCTCAAATTCACTAGCATGAAGGGAATAACTTTCGCAACCATATAAGCCAGATCTCTTAATTAGTATGGTACATTTTTCATTATCTACATTTTTATTGTTGTTTTGGTCTCCAAATTATGAACTTTCGCAACAATTTCAACACTCGCTCCATACTATTGTTATTGAAGTGAGGTTTTCAAGACTTTAAGGCTCATGGGGTTAGTAGGAGGTGCTCTCGCTTGAGTTGGACACCCACGGTTATAAAAAAATGGTCTTGGAAGATGAAAAGGAGACTCAAAATTTTTGGCATTAAAAGATTATAGTAGAACGCTACTTGTGCTCTATGTCGCAGTTTAATAAAACTGAAGTAATTGAGTATATATATTAAAGAGTAAATTACAAATTTGGTTCATGTGGTTTTATACAAATTATAGATTAGGTCACTCAAACAAAATAATTACACGTATAGTCATTATGGTTTCATTTTTATTTTGAATTGGGTCCCTTAAACCAGGGACGGATCCACTATGGTGGCTACGGTGGCATGTGTCACCGTATTATTTCGTCGACGAATGGTAAAATTTTTAGGTTCGTATAAGGTGCAACCGTATCGTTTTGGAAGGTGTTACCGTATTATTTTGAAAACTTCAAGAAGGTGCAACCGTACCTCATAATCAACCAAAAAACAAAAGAAACTATCGAAATCAACCAAAAGAAATTATCGAAATCAACCAAAAGAAACTATCGAAATCAACCAAAAAAACCGAAAAAATCTCTCGAAATCGATAAAAATAACTTAAAAATCTCTCGAAATCAAGCAAACAGCTTTAAAAATCGCTCGAAATTGTGGAATTAGGCTAAAAACACATCGGACAATATTGAACGTCGGTAAAAAGATGAAGACACGTCGATAAAACCATGCTTTTTGTAAAAAAAAAATTGTCGGTATTATATGGTGCCACCGTATGAAAAAAAATTTGGATCCGTACCTACCTTAAACCTAACACTACTAAGGGGCTGTTCGGTTCGTTTTCTATTAAGACGTGTATGGATAAAGTTGTCAGTATCGTTAAAGTTGTCTATAACAATCTAGTTAAACTATTGTTCGGTTGATGTGTTGAATAAATAATCTGAATGATGAAAATGACTATTTTCCCTTGGTTTACATTAAACATTAATTATAGATCAAATTCCACAACAATGTAAACAAATAAAACCCTGAATTAGAAAAGATACCCAAATCTATACACCCTAAAAACAAATCGTCAAATCGGTAAACCTAAATAAAAGTTTAAAACAAATTGCCAAATTGTCAAATCTCTGTAAACAAATAAAACCCAAATTATACAAGATACCCAGGTTTCGACCTCCTTCATCACCTCCGTCTTCATCACTTTCATTACCATCCAGGTCTCGATCTCCTTCATCGCCTTCGTCTTCATCACTGTCGTCACCTACGGCTTCATCACTGTCGTCACCATGGTCTTCATCACTAAAGGAACTCAATCGAACCTTTTTTAACGGGTAGAAAGAGGAGGGGATGATAGGGTTTTGATCTGACCTTGTTTAACGGGTAGCTCCGGCAGAGGCGTCGGTGGTGGTGGCTCCGGCGGCGACGTCGGTGGTGGTGACGATAATTGTGAGGTAGAGGGTGTGAAATGGGTGTATGTGGACTCTGGGTATTGAGGGTTTTCCAGAGGGTGGGAAATGTGGGAAATGGGTTGAAGGAATGAGGGGTATGATTTCTCTTTTGGATGGTTGAATGTAAAGGACAAATAAATTTTAGCTGACCAAATCAGCCATCGGCTGACCGAATAAGGGTGAGTTTACTTGTGGCTTAATGAGCTTAATGACAAAAATGGCTTATTCGCGCAGACGTTTGGGGTGTTTACTTGTGGCTTAATGACTTATTCGCACAGACGAAAATGACTTATTGGCTAAGTAGGGAAGAGAGGTGTTGTCCCCATTAAGCCCAAAAAAGACACCAATACCCCTCATTCCTTGATTTTGTTCAAAACCCTTCATAAAATACGCCTCTTACCAGTGTATTGAAAACCCTAGCTGCACAAATTCCATGGTTTTCTTCTTCTTCTTGTTTTTCACGTGAATGGTTGAGGTCACACCATCTTCTCCTTCCTCTTCCTGCTCCTCTCCTTCTCCGACGTCGATGATACCTCCCTCTTTTTCTCCGGCGCCGATAACTTCTGTGTTTGGGATGGAACTTTTTGTTCAACGATTTTGTCCCTGTCCATGGACATGGACGATTTTGTTCAACGATTTCCATGCATTATTTCCATCGATTTCATCATCTTCTCTGTCCATGGATATGGACGATTTTGTTCAACGGTTTCCATGGATGATTTCCATTGATTTCGTCATCTTCTCTGTTTTTCGTTGGATTTTTGTTCGATTTCTTCTTTCTTCTTCGATTTTCGTTGGACGATTTCCATGGTTTTCTGTCTTCTTTGATTTTAGGGTACAGCCAAGTTGGTTGATTTTAAAAATGGTGTAGACAAAAATTGGGTTGATTTTGATTGAACTGGTATGATGAACACTAGCCTTTTGGTATGAATTGGTATGATAAACAAAAATTGGGTTGATTTTGATTTTAAATTGGGTCGGTTTTGATTTTGATTTTGATTGAAATGATATGATAAACAAAAATTGTTTCAAACATGTTTAAAAAAAGTAAACAACGGTAAATATCACATGTTTTCTTTGAGGGGTAGATTGGACATTTATGTCATTCAGATCGTTTATTCAGGTGAAAAAGTAAACAACAACATATTTTTAACCAGAAAGACAAATTTATCTGGACAGACAACTTTATCCGTACAGAACTTGATAGAAATTTTGGTAAACAGCCCCTAAGTCAATACCGAACAAGCGAATCAGTCATATCCACTATACAGCTAATTAAGCTACAAACGAACAACCCCTAACTTGAACTATTTTAAACAACCCATTGTCGCTCACGTGATGGGCTTTTTTGACATTTTCCATTTTATTTAATAATTATTTTTACTGTAAACTTGGAATGCAATTTTTACAAGTTTTCACATGCACTCATCGGACATACCAGTCTCGAAATCCCTTTTCTCCGGCATTACTCCGGTTCCCTTCCGTCTACCTCAACTCCAACCACCACAACATCCCCTCACTATACATCCTTTGTCTTCCTTACACCATCGATTTCCAGAAAAGTCGACAATGATGATCACCACTGTCAGACTCCGACTCCATCTCTTTTGAACCCAGTTCTAAAAACCCCAAATCTACATTTCCATTGAACTCAACCGCCGCTATTGAGACGCTATCTCCATGGAAACCCATAAGTGAAAACGAAGGTTCCGGAGTTCTGCACCAAAAGAAAATTTACCAACATCGAATTAAGGAAGCATTCGACTGTGGGTTCTGATTTGGGATTTGTTTTCACCGATAGAGGGTTACGATATGGGTTATGTTTTCAATCAATTGTGGGTAATGATTTGGGTTTTGTTTCATCGATCTTGGTTTCTTATTTAGAGAGAAACTTCACATACTTATAAGTTTTGTTTTCATCGATCCCACTTTCCGATTTAGAGAGAAACTTCACATGTTCATAAAGTAATAAGTAACATAGATAACTTTAGAAATCAATATAGGGCACCCACAACAGAAAATGCAATGGTTTCAGATAGTTGGTTTCGATTTTAAAGACACCGATCTTCTTCCTCAATATCCTCCACACCGATACGAATGTGCTAACTTTGGTGATGGGTTTCGATTGTTCCTTGTAGAACAAATGAACAACCCCCATGTCTCGCTGGAGCTAACCGATGAGAACCCATTTGATCGATGAATCAGTTTCACGAACACACAATCCAAATCTGGATTTAAAATTGGTTTCTGTTGCTGTTTTCGTCTAAGAAACTCGTTTTTCGTTTTGTGGATGGAGAAGGTGTTGGAAATTGAGTGTGAGGTTGGAACTTTTTCCATCCCACATTGGTAGAGACACAAAATAAAGTGTGGTTTATAAGCCTATCATCTCAAGTGGGTCTTGAGTAAAATGGTGGGCTTATGGTGGGGTCTCAAAGAAGTGCAACGCACGCACGCGTGCGTGACCGTGGCCGAGGACGCGAGTGCGGTTCTCGCGAAGAGTCGCGCACTATGCACTTCGTGCGGAGCTGAGGAGCCTCTCCTCGAGCTACGAGCTTTCTTTTTACAGATCGAGATATAAGAGATAATTATACAGTTTCCTTAATTACCAGATAAGTTTTCGGTTTTAATTTATTTTTTACAGATAAATATCGATTTTATCATAAAGAAAAACGTGGGATAATTAGTTGGAGACTTAGTCTCCAACTCTAACTCCCAATCCGATTCTTAGGGAGTAATTAAGGTTATTAATCAGATTTTTAATCTGATTTTCCAACTATAAATTGGAACCTCCGCCTATGGTTTTAACACACTGAAAAACGATATGCTCTCCTCTCTCTCGATCCGTGTTTTGCTCTCTATCGATCTCTCTGTCTCTGAGCTATCTCGATCTTGCTCTCTACACGAGTTCTGTCTCAAGTTTGCATTAAAACTTAACACTATTGCTGTTACTGTTTAAGCATACTGTATCAAATCCTGGGGGTTTGGTTGGCGTTAATCTCACAGCAAGAAAAGGGATCCACCAAAACCTTTAAGGACAGGTTTATAAAACCGTGCAGTTAGAGTTCGTGTGCTGTTCGTTGGAGATCATTCAAACAGGTTGGTTTTTACATTTTCTGTTCTGTTTTTTCTTTTCTGTCCACTAGAGTGGACAGTCTGTCTTCTACCCCTTCTTCTAACGTATCTATCGCGAAGGATAGTTTCGTTATTAGGTTCACCTAATAATCATTAAAAAACTGATTTTGTTTTATTTAAATTATAATCTTTATAAACTTGTTTTGGTTTAGTAATTGTTAAACTTTATAAATAAAGTTTGTGACTTTATAGATAAAGTTTGAATTTTTATAAATAAAATTACTGTTTCATATATAAATCTTGTTGCTTTATTGAATTTTACTAATTTAAAATTCAACAATCTTAAAGGTTTTGACTTCGAAAAATGGATACCGGCAACGTTCGTTTGATGCAACAAGAATTGGTAAAATTAGATAGCTTTGACGGGTCAAACTATACCCGTTGGGCTGAAAAGGTCAAATTCGTGCTCATGGTTTTAAAGTTGTTCTTTGTCTTGGACCCTACTCTGCCACCCATTCCCGATAACCCTGTTCCTGAAGCCGGGAGAGAACCTGATTTCGCCAAAATAGCCGATCTGGATAAGCAGCGGCTACTCCGTAAGGAGTCTGAAACACTGGCGTGTGGGTACATAAAAAGTGCCCTATCTGATGGACTGTATGAACTTTATGCCCCGATAACTTGTCCTAGAGAACTTTGGACAACTTTAGAATTTAAGTACAAGGCACAAGAAGAAGGAACCAATAAATATCTTGTGTCTCGATACTTAAGATTTCAAATGGTAGATGATAAGCCAATACTTGAACAAATACATGAACTTCAAGTATTGGAAAATAAAATGAGAGTTCTCAATATTCCTCTTCCTGAGATCTTCCTTGTGGGGGTTGTTGTTGACAAATTTCCCCCATCATGGAAGGATTTTCAGAAACGTATGATGCACAAATCCGAAGATTATTCTTTGGATGATTTGATAAAACACATCAGGATTGAGGAAGAGATGAGAAATCGGGACAAGAAGGGCAAGGCCATTATGAGTGCCAACAGCGTGCAGGCTGGTGGCAAAGGAAAGGGGAAGTCTTCTGGACCCGTCAAAAAGTGGAATTTGGGTCCACAAAAGAAGAAGTTCAAAAGGCCTGGTCAGTCAACTAGTCAGGGACCAAAGAGAACTGGGAAGTGTCACGTCTGCGGAGAAACAGGACATTATGCAAGGGAATATAGGCAGCGAAAGTCTGGCCCACTGGCCGCAGCTAATGCGGTCGTAGACTTAGAACATCTAGTGGCAAATCTGAGCATGGATGAGATCGACATGATATCTGAAGATTCAACCAGGGTGATGGCTGATACTTGGATTCTGGAGCCACGGTTCATGTGTGTGACTCCAGGTCCAAATTTTCTGAGTACAATCCGGTTGGTGACGGAAGGCATATTGTGACTGCAAACCGCGGTAGAGCAGATATCGCGGGTATTGGGACTGTGCATCTAAGGTTTTCTTCGGGAAAAACCTTAATTTTGAGAAATGTGTTACACGTGCCTACTGTATGCAAGTGTCTGGTATCCCTAAGCAAGCTTGATGAAAATGGGATTGGAATTGCTATGGAGGCTAGGAAGATTGTGTTTCACAAGCGAAAACACTACTTTGGCAAGGCATACCGTCAACTGGGTATGTATTGCCTTAGTTTGTTTGAGGATGGTGATGACAATTCCGGTGCTAGTACTAGTGAGTCAGTTGGTAGCAATGTTTCGAATTTGTCTGAGAATAGTATAGGTTATTCTGTTTCCATGATTGATGTAATTTCTTCTGATTTTAATGAAATTAATTATTTTGAGTATTTTGGTTGTTCAATATCGTTATGGCATAATCGTTTAGCACACACAAATGTTAAAAATATTGAAAAAAATGCAAAATAAAGGATTAATTAAAGTTTATAACAAAGATTTTGGAAAATGTGAAACTTGTGTAAAATCGAAGTTTACAAAGAAACATTTTCCATCAGTCAAAACGGATACAACTATTTTAGAGTTGATTCACTCTGATATCTGTGAATTGAATGGAATACTTACCCGTGGTGGTAAACGGTATTTCATTACATTATGTGATGACTTCAGTCGATTTTTATACGTTTATTTATTACATTCAAAAGACGAAGCTTTTGATGCTTTTAAACTTTATAAAGCTGAAGTAGAAAATCAACTAGAAAAACAAATAAAAATACTACGCTCAGACAGAGGAGGTGAATACTTCAATAGAGAGTTTGATACATTCTGCGAAGAGAATGGCATCAAACATGAACGCACCTCACCTTTTACTCCTCAACAGAATGGTTTGGCGGAACGTAAGAACTGAACCCTTGTTGAGATGGTTAACTGTATGTTGAACCAATCGGGTTTACCAACAAATCTGTGGGGAGAAGCATTGCTGACTGCTTGCCACATTCACAATCGAATCACTAGTCGTGTGATTCCAACCAGCCCATACGAGCTATGGAAAGGTAGAAAGCCTAACTTGGACTACTTTAGAGTTTGGGGTTGTATTGCTTACTATCGCACCCCTGATCCAAAACGATCTAAATTGGGAGCCCGTGCCATTAAAAGCATATTCGTAGGATATGCTAGAAATAGCAAGGCTTATAGATTATTGGATAAAGAAACATGAGTGATAGTGGAATCCAGAGATGTGGAATTTTTTGAAGACAAGTTTTCAGAAGATGCTAAAAACTCGGATAGAACATTGGCTCCAAATCTTCCTAACACATCTCGTGACAGTTCGAAAACCTCAAACAAGGTTGACGAACCACGTAGAAGTACTAGAATAAGAAAAGAGAAAAGTCTAGGAGATGATTTCTTCTCCTATCTAGTAGAAGGAACACAAAAGAAAGTGATTAGAGAAGTCATTTTATCGATTAACATTGAAGATGATCCTAATACTTTTAAAGAGGCATGTCTTCAAGAGATGCTCCACTATGGAAAGAAGCAATAAACGATGAAATGGACTCTATTATGGGAAATGGAACTTGGGAATTAGCTGATTTACCCAAGGGAGCAAAACCCATAGGTTCGAAGTGGGTATTCAAAAGAAATCTACACCCAGATGGTTCAATCTCAGCATTTAAAGCTAGATTGGTAGCTAAAGGATATAAACAGAAGAAGGGTATCGATTATTTCGACACCTACGCTCTAGTTGCTAGAATTAGTTCAATCCGAACTCTCATAGCAATCTCAGCCATAAAAGTACTGTATATTCATCAAATGGATGTAAAAACAGCCTTTTTGAATGGATACTTAAATGAGGAGGTTTATATGGAGCAACCTGAAGGGTTTGTAGGACCCGGACAAGAGAACAAAGTGTGTAGGCTTATTAAGTCTTTGTACGGTCTAAAGCAAGCCCCAAAATAGTGGCATGAAAGATTTGATACTACTGTCACATATTTCGGGTTCCGACATAATGGAGCTGATCGGTGCATTTACTCGAAATGTACCAAAGAGTCTACTGTAATTATCTGTCTTTACGTCAATGATATGCTGATCATCGGAACCAATCTAGAAGGTATTCGTGAGACGAAAAACTACTTATCCTCGAACTTTAAGATGAAAGATCTTGGAGAAGTAGATACAATTCTTGGGATTAAAATTAAAAGGTCAGGATCTCAAATATCTCTTAGTCAATCTCACTATATAGAGAAGATACTGACTAAGTTTCAACATTTGAATATAAAGGAGTTCACTACTCCATTTGATTCAAGTGTGAAACTTGACAAGAATTATGGTAGAGCAGTGGCTCAACTATGCTAGTGCAATAGGATGCATGTGTATGCAATGCATTGTACTAGACCGGATATTGCTTTTGCTCAAAAGCTGTGAGCAGGCTAAGTCAATATACAAGCAATCCGGGACCAGATCACTGGAAGGCAATAAGTAGAGTATTGGGATACTTGAAAAGAACCGGTGATCTAGAGTTGACATACACGACGCATCCTAGAATCTTAGAAGGATATTCTGATGCTAGTTAGATAGATCATTCAAGTGATTCTAAATCCACAAGTGGGTGGATTTACACACTTGATGGTGGAGCGATTTCTTGGGCGAGCAAGAAACAAACATGTATCGCTCATTCGACTATGGAAGTCAAATTCATAGCCTTAGCTGCTGCGGGCAAAGAAGCCGAAAAGATTAGAGATCTTTTGACAGATATCCATTTATGGCTACATCCAACTCCTTCGATTCCCATGTACTGTGACAGTGAGGCCACACTGTCAAAAGTATATAATGTTGTGTATAATGGGAAGTCGTGACACATAGGTCTCCGACATAATTATGTGAGACAACTTATAGAAAATGGTATCATTAGTATTGTGTATGTCAAGTCGCGTGGAAACTTGGGCAGATCCATTGAATAAGCCTTTGACGAGAGACTTAGTAGGATCAACTACCAGAGACATGGGTCTGAAACCACTCAGAATCGGTTAGTGATGGGAACCCAACTTGAATTTAGTGCTCCTATCTCTCAAGTTTAAAAGGTAATAACAAGTCACTTAAATGATAGAAGGTACTATCGAATGATAGACCCGTGTAAGGTATGAGATAGTACGTCGTTGCCGAGAACAAAGATGAGTTAGTTCTCTTAACAAAGTTTAGAGGCATCTTAGCAACGAAGATGTTATAGAACTTTGCCTATACGACTAAGAGGTGGTGCCGCCTCAAATGAAGAGTTGCGGTTCCTCTTCTAAAAGGTCATGAAACAGGATTTTAGCGCATGGCCATATTAGCGCTCAGTGAGAATGCAAAGACAAAAGGTGATGTGTGTGAATAAGCCGAAGTAATCACAAGATATAAAAGTTTAAATCCTAAGGATACTTCTGAATTGATTTCTTCTTGCATATCCACATTAAACGGGGCTTAATCTTAGTGACACCACTGTGACATCAGTTTTTATTGAATGTCAGAAAACTTTCCAACCTGGTGGGGGATTGTTGGAAATTGAGTGTGAGGTTGGAAATTTTTCCATCCCACATTGGTAGAGACACAAAATAAAGTGTGGTTTATATGTCTATCATCTCAAGTCGGTCTTGAGTAAAATGGTGGGCTTATGGTGGGGGTCTCAAAGAAGTGCAACGCACGCGCGCGCGCGTGGCCGTGGCCGTGGCCGAGGGCGTGGTTCTCGCGAAGAGTCGCGCACTTTGCACTTCCCACGCTCGCTATTGATGTTACTGTTTAAGCATACTATATCAAATCCTGGGGGTTTGGCTGGTGTTAATCTCACATCAAGAAAAGGGATCCGCCAAAACCTTTAAATAAAACCGTGCAGTTAGAGTTCGTGTGTTGTTCGTTGGAGATCATTCAAACAGGTTGGTTTTTACATTTTTTTTTTCTGTTTTTTCTTTTCCGTCCACTAGAGTGGACAATCTGTCTTCTACCCCTTCTTCTAACGTATCTATCGCGAAGGATAGTTTCGTTATTAGGTTCACCTAATAATCATTAAAAAACTACTGATTTTGTTTTATTTAAATTATAATCTTTATAAACTTGTTTTGGTTTAGTAATTGTTAAACTTTATAAATAAAGTTTGTAACTTTATAGATAAAGTTTGAATTTTTATAAATAAAATTACTGTTTCATATATAAATCTTGTTGCTTTATTAAATTTACTAATTTAAAATTCAACAGAAGGGCAAGGGGTTCAGTTTGCAGTAGGTGGTGGTGTAGGGGAGGTCTGAAGAAGACAATTTTCTTCACAGGTCTGGTTCGATGGGTGGTGGTTGTCAAGGGAAAGAGGAGAAGGGTGAAGAAGAAGAGGGGAGTGATGGTTTTGGACAGAGATCAGGGAGGGTCTGTCGGAGTAAAGATCACCCCATGGGAGTTTCTTTTGGGAGGCCGACGGTAGTGTGGTCTGTGTACATACATATGAAATAATATAATAATACATTCAATATGATAAGCGTAGATATTATATATGTTATGTATGTATAGGGTGTGTTTCATTTGTAAACCAAATAATTCGTACAAACTTTGCAAACCTATTTATGGATAATTATTATAATTCACTAGTCATATACCCGCGCACGATGCGACGCGAGTGTTAAACTTTCTTGTAAATTGTCAAGATCGAAAAATTCTAATGAAGAATTTAATTAACACACTCAGAAACAATCTTAAAGAAGTTGCGGAAAAACACTTTAACACTCAATCAATGAAACAGTACTTGAATGCAAATCACAAGTTATATTGATTAAACTTAATGATTACAAACAAAACCTCAATCTGTTGAACAGGCTCAACAGACGTTCTGAACTTCTCTAAAGAAAGGATTACAATGAATCTTGAGGTTAATTCTCACTAAAACGTATATTGAAATTCTATCAAAAGTCTATTCTAAACTATGCCTTCTATACAGTATATATACAAGACAGATTACAAGATAATTATAAAATAAAAATTAATCTTTATGATCCAGTCCATAATTATCTTCAAATCTCCTTGACTTTCGCATCATTCCATCATTATCTTCTCAGCAGCTTTAATCTTCATAAGCAGTATTAATTCTCCCAGCAGCATTAACCATCTCAGCAGTATTAACCTTTTCTTGCAGTACTAACATGCTAATAGTATTAACTTGTCTAGCAGTAGTAAGTTCCTTCAGCAGTATTAATTACATAAGAAGTAGTATCTGGAAGTATTAATCATCCTTAGCTCATTTCAGACCCAACAATCTCCCCCTAACTTAACTTTTCAGATTGAGAAGTTAAGTTCTTCAAAATTTGGTCTTCATGATACTTTCAAAACTTAAGCTCAATTCCCAAGATTAGGATCCAAACCTAAGCTTTGATTGATGATTCTTCTGACTACTATCTTGTCCATTTCAGAATCCTTTGAACATACCAGCTTAGCATTCAACATACCTTGCAATTTGACTTTGATGTGATCATAAATTTTATCCACCAGGTAGTACTCATGATAAGATCTGTCAATAGTGATGACATAGACTCCACACCTTTCAAATAGCATCCAATTGTCTATTCTTTGGAATTTATTCTCCAGATGCAGATCTCTGACAACATGTTGAACTTTGCTAGGATCAAACATCATGCATAAGTACTCCATGGCTAATCTTATTAAGCTCATTCCTGCTCCTGTCAAGTCCTTTTCATACAAGCTCATTCCAACCTTGAACATTTCTTCTAAGTCAGATCTGGAACAACTTCTGGTGATTTTGCCCCAAGTAGAGTAAACCTCATACTTGTCTCGCATTCTTTTAATCCTGAAGTATTTCTTCCTTTGATCTTCCAGGATATCCCAATGGATAATTTCAGGGTCTTGGACTGATATTGGGTCAGCTTTTACAGGTTCACTATCAGTCACCGTCATATACAAACCAACATGTACCTCAGATTGTTCAGATTGTTCTGCACCTTGTTGACTTGATTGTTCTTCAGGGGTTGCAACAACAGGTTCAGCTTCTTTTTGAACTTCTTCAACCCTTGGCCTTTTGGTCTGTTTCTTTGAAGCTATGTTTTTCATTCTTTTGACAGCTTTGACTGTTTGAGCAAGAGTTTCTTCTTTCTGTTCTTCTTCCACTTCTTTTGTAGAAGTGGTTTCTTCACTCTCAGGAAAGGTTGTTGGATATGCAGATCATGCCTTTCTTTCATTTTCCTTTCAACCTCAACCCTTTGAGAAAAGTCTCCCTGTAGCTTGGTCATTTCTTTCTTGTAAAACTCTTCAATTCTACCATAAGACATACTAGTGAACATGCCTTCTTTAACACCGACTGATCGTTTTAGAAAATTGATCATTTTCCTCCTTTCTTGGTTGGCAACAAAAGTCTTTGAAGGTTGTCTTTTCTTTGTCTGTGTTGGCTTCCTTGGCATAGATGCTTTTACATGGACTTTATTGGCTTCAGCTGCAGCCCTCAAACTCTTTTGATACTCTTCATTGAGCTTTGTAGACAGAACTAGAGCAATCTCTCTATGTTTTGCAGTTTGAGACTCTTTGTTAAGTCTAAATATTGTATCCAAGATTTAATAGGAAAATCAACAATGTAAAAGTCAACATTGTCTAAGTCAAAGCTAGTTTAGTTTCCTTGCCATTAAGTCTTGTATTAGTAGGTAGTATATAAGGGTTTGTGTTGTGTAATCTTGTAACTACGAGAGTTGCTCATACATTGTAATTCAGAGACATGTGATATGAATACAAGATCTACTTTCTCTCTCTAGACTTTCTCTCTCTAGTTCTTGAGCTTTATTGTCATAAATTGAGTAATTGCTTGTTGTGATTGGGATTTTATGATTAACAATTGGTATCAGAGCCGTACCAAACTGTTCAGGAATGATTAGATCATGATTTGAATTGAAATTTGTGTGTTTTTGGATTGAAAATCGTTATTTTTCGAATTTTCTTTCAAGAAACGAGTTTGTTACTGTTTCATCTGAATTTTTTTGTGAAAAATCGGTTTTAATGCAAGAAACTGGATTCATTGTGTTCGATTTATGTTGGTGATTGATTGTTGTTTTGATTCCATCTCGAAATTCGAACAAAATCGGTTTCAATTTTTGATTTTTGAGATTTTCGTGAAAACGTGTTCAGTTACTGTTCTTGATTGAAAATATTCGATTTGATGTTTTTAATCGAAAATTGATTGCATGTGTGTGTTTAGAACTGTTTTTCGATGATGCTAACAAATTCTTGAAGTTCAATTGTGCAGGAATCAATCGATTTGAGAAAGATTATGTCAAGAAATCGACTTTGCGTGTCATTCATACGGTTTGCGGGTCATTCATACAGACCTGAGAACCATACTTTGTGTTTCAAGTGAGACCCGCATACCATACGTTGCGTTTCAAATGAGACCCGCATACCATACTCTACGCTTCAAGAAGGACCCGCAAAGCTCATCTTGCGTTTCAAGAAGGACCCGCATTCTATACTATGCGTTTCCTTCAGCACCCGCAAACCTCTACTTTACGGGTGTAGTGAGACCCGCAAAGTTTGTTTGCTCGTGTAGTGAGACCCGAATAGTCAGTTTAAAAAAAAAAGTCTGGAAAATTTTTTTGGTCATCTATGGAAATATTTTTTTCTACATTGCAAAATAACAAGTATTGTTCAAATTTCAATTTTCACGAAATATTTTTTTTTAAGATTTCAATTTGATCTGATTTTTGATTTTCTGATACATTAGTTTGGAACGATCATTCACTGTAAGCTGATTACTCTTTAATCATGGGATTTTTTACAGATCTTGAAGAAAAGATCAAAAAGGTGGAATTAGAGAAGATTAATCTGGGTCATCAAGTTGAATTTCATTCTCAGAAGTCAATAGAATATTTTAATGAAATCTTATCTTTGAAAGAAGAACTCTGTGCTTTAAAGGTTCTTAATGAAGATCTTCAGAAAAGATCTTCTGGACATTCTGATGAGAAAATAAAAGGATTAGAATATGAGAACACTGAGCTTAAAAAGAATTTATCTGATTTAGAAAAACAGCTTGTTGCAAATAAAGCTGAGTTTGACAGTGAAAAGAAATTTTTTTCCAAGAAGTTCTCAGACTTTTCCAAGAAGTGCTATGAAGAAAAGAAGTCGGTGGAGCTTAAATCCTTAAAATTTTCTCAACAAATCTCAGATTTTGAAAAAGTTCTGATTTTAGAAAGAGAAAAGTTCGCTAAAGAGAAAAAGACCATAGAAAAAAAGAATGTAGGATTTTTTAAAGAATTATCTGGCCAGCGAACTGATTCAGAAAAAGAGTTTGAAGAAGAACGTTTAATCTTTGAGAATGAAATTAAGAAACTGACTTTAAAATTGTCTGAATTGTCTGCTACAGGGCTGAAAGAGCAAAAGACGAAGTCTGAATTCAAGACAAAGATTGATCTGCTTGAGAAAGAAAGAGACGACTTCGCCTCAAAGATCAAAGAGCTTGAAAAATCTATTTCAAGTTCAAATCAGAAATTTATCTCTTCACAAAGGTCAGTCAAATCCTTTAATCAGATTCGTCGCACTAACCTTTTCTATGATGATTATTTAGATGGTTCAGATACTTTTCCAAGGAGAACAAGTTTCAAGAAAGAGAAACTGGTGTGGAAAAAGAAACCAGTCAAAGATGATAAGGAAAATGAGCTGAAAGAGAAGAAATCATGTGTACCTGTGCACAAAGCAAAGAAGAACAAAACACTTAACGGTAAGAAATTTTATTGTTCTATTTGCTGTACACATGATCATTTTCATAAATCAACTGATCATTACTGGTATGGTTCTTACTCCATAACTCCCACACGCGCTACAACTAACATTTATGGACCCAAATACCAGTGGGTACCAAAGAAGAAAATTGATACTGTGTTGCAGGCACCTCAATCCAAGGGGGAGTGAGAGATCAATGGCTCTTGAATACTACAGTTCAAGACCCGCACCTCAATGTCAAGATAATGGCTTTTAAGCAAAACAGCTTAGGACCCGTACCTCAGAGATCAAAAAGACCTTACTCCTGTATGCTTGCATCCGATGGATATTGATGGTCTTTATCCCGAGTGAATTGATCTGATCTGATCTTTATCCTATACTTTTTCTTTACTAGATTTTTCTGATACTGATGGTCTAACAATTCAAAAGGGAGTGTTTGATCTCTATCCTGTTTTAACTGACATATTTCAGATGCTTAATTTAAGGAGAAGTAAAGGTGATGACTTCTGATTACTTCAGATCAGAACTCACTCTATAAACCGTTTTACTGCTTTCTGTCTTTTATTTTTGAATAAATAAAATGAATAAAGTGGCTTCTGATCAAATGAAAGATCAGGACCCGTTCTTCAACAATCAAAGAAGGATATTGTGCTAATATCCAGGGGGAGCTTAAAAGACATAAATCATTATATCATGATTTAAGGGGGAGCTAAAAAGGTAAATATCTTCTGATCCTAGATCTCGGATTGTTTGAAAGAAGGACAACTTTCGAACATTAAAAAAAAACCTTTTCTTAAATGTTCAAACCACTTCTTATTCTCAATCGATTTTATGAATTTAGAAGTGTGATTTTTAAATGTTTTTCAATTTTTTGTGCTTTAATGTTTAACTGACCGTGTGTTTCCAAAGATCAATATTTGTGTATTATCTTGTCCATATATTGTTAAGTATCCACACACACCGGTTCAGTATTTTCTTTGAAATTGTTATTACCATGTCTCAAATTCGAACCAATTTTTCGATGGTAATACTCCCGTTTGCAATTTCACAGTTGTTGAGCATCTTTCATCTTTTTCATATTTGTGCTTTCTTTGATAAATTGTTTATATTCGTTCATATAAACAAAATTACCAATTCTTTGATACCCTAACCATTTGATTTGATCTGATTGATTCATTGTCAGATTCTTAAAACAATTCTCTTGACTTCATATTCATTCATTCAATATCCTTGTTTTGAGAAATCTTCAAAGAACAAATGCTCAAATTTCATTCATATTTTTCAATGAGCATACATACTCTGACATATGATTTCTTGTGCTTTACATGTCAAGAAAAATCATTGACCAGCATGTACTTTTAGGAACATGGGATTCAGTATGAGTGCTTAATACATCTTCCATGGATTCACGATAACCAGTGTTTCCTACCCCGGAAGAAATACTTTGAGTGATTAAGGGAAGAGGGGTCTAAAAGATTTGAGTGTGGGAGTGAGCAGAGGTAAAATGGAAATGAGAGATTGGTTAGATGTAAGTATAATGATAAAAAGAAAGAAGGTGTGAGATCAGAGTTAAAAGAATATCAGAACTCTGCACCTACCACTTTTTGAGCCGGGCAACCACATTACTGATTGGTTCACATTTCTTTGGTGACCATCATTGAAATAGGCAAATAGCCCATGCCATCTCTTGCATACAACCTCACTAGCTACTCATTCTTTTCTTAAAAAGAGAATGTTTCACATTTTCTGGGGAAGCAGCACATAATCTATCGGATCTTCTCTTGGAAGATACTGATATTGAAAAAGAAGGAAAGTTGCCCCACCTTCGACCCTTTCTCATGCACATTGAGTCCATGTACAATCATTGCTGTCTCAGTGATTTACATACTTTGAGCCTTATGAAACACAATCATTGTGCTAATTCTTTCATACACAAGCACGAGCACACAGAAAATTTGTTTTTGTGTCAGAACATTCATAGATAAACCTTGTGTTTCTCAATGATTGAATGGAAGTCCTGGGGAGTCATTATCAAGCCAGCTCCTTATATTATACATTCGTTGTACACAGTAACTTTGTGTTACTGACAGGCATTCCTAACTGTTTCATTTGTTGAATCAGGGTTACACGCTGATTATGTCTGAATTTGAAAAGATTCGGATATATTCAGTTTATGATTCGGCTCTTTAGATCAAAGTGCGGAAATTGTCAAAGGGGAGATTGTGCTGAAATTGATGATATTTTGATGATTATGATGCTCACATCATCAAAAGGGGGGAGAATTCTGATAAAGATCAAGTTCAAGTCTGATAAAGAAATTCAAAGCCAAAAGATTCTGAAAGAAGATTGTTCAAAGTCAATTCAAGATGATTTGAGAAAGTTTGTTCTTCCAAAGATGGTCAAGAGATCAAAGTGATGAAGATACAGAATCATGTTGTTTCAAAGATTTTTCAGAAGTTTTAAAGTTGTCAAAGTTTTAAAGAAGTTTCAAGAAATCTGTTTCTTGTTCTAGACTTGTTGACTTTTACAGATTCAAAGAGAAAAAGACTTTCCAAGATTCTTCAAGAGCTGAAAGTTTAAAGTTTGTGAAAGCTTCAAAGAGACAAAAGCTGAAGAATCAAGAGCTGAAGGTTTGTATCAAATTTTTATTAAATCTTGAATACAAAGGGGGAGATTTTTAAGTCTAAATATTGTATCCAATATTTAATAGGAAAGTCAACAATGTAAAAGTCAACATTGTCTAAGTCAAAGCTAGTTTAGTTTCCTTGCCATTAAGTCTTGTATTAGTAGGTAGTATATAAGGGTTTGTGTTGTGTAATCTTGTAACTACGAGAGCTGCTCATACATTCTAATTCAGAGACATGTGATATGAATACAAGATCTACTTTCTCTCTCTAGACTTTCTCTCTCTAGTTCTTGAGCTTTATTGTCATAAATTGAGTAATTGCTTGTTGTGATTGGGATTTTATGATTAACACTCTTCCTCTTGTCTTAATTCAGCTTGCAGCTTCTTGGCTATCTCCTCATCCAGCTCTATCTGTTTCTGCTTCTTTTGAGGTTTCACAGATTTATCTATTTTTTCTTTGCCTTTCCTTTTGAGTTCAACTTCACTTACTTCTTTTCTCTTCTGCTCTTGGCCACCTTCTTTGATTTCCACTCCCTTGGCCTTTTGAGTGGCCTTAAGAGTGTCATTTTTAGCTTTGACCAAGGTTTCTGCTATTTCTAATTCTTCCATGGATAGCCCTGTTTCTGTTGCTACCTTTTCTGTTACTGCTGCTGATTCTGCCATTTCTGCTTCAGATTCTTTTACTGCTGCTAAGCCTATTTCTGCTGCTACCTTAAAGGTTTCTGCTACTACCTCTGTTTCTGCTTCTCTGCTAATTTCTGCTTCTACACCCATCTCCCCCTCAAATTTATATTCCATCCCATCCTTACTTTGTTTTGCAGTTTCAGCTTCAGTCTCCCCCTTTTTGGAAGTATCATGATTAATGCTCCTCTTCTTCAGTACAAATTTGGTTTTCTTCTTCTTGTGTACTAACTTTAGAACCATTTTCTTGAGGTTGCGAATTTGCACTTGTTGTGACAAAATAACCTGTTGCGACTCCTCTATTTCCTTGCCCTGAGACATGACATCCACATTGATGTTTGCTATGGTTTCCATCAATTCATTGTACGTATATCTATCCTCACCTTCTTTAGGTGTGTTGACCACCCTAGAAGGATCCTTGGAAGTTTTAGTAGAAGTCTTCTGCCTAGCAGAAGCACCCTCTACCCCCTTGGTTTCTTGGCACCTGGGACCTTTGGATGATTGCTCACCCAAAGTTGCCGTGGGGAAGGTCTTAAAGATGTTCACACTGTCCTGCCCTGCACTTTGTGCAAAGTCAGTAGTGTGAGACTCATTGCCCACATGCTCTTCCTCCTCCTTATTGAGCACCTTCTTGGGGTTGGGAGACACCCCTGTGGTTTCCCTTTGGATATTCTCTGATGGAAAATGCTCCATCAGAGGGCTTTAGGCTGTGGGGGTGAAGATACTAGAAGGGAAGAAACCTTCTGTACCTTTTTCCTTGTGTATGTATGAGTAATAGGTAATGTTGGTTTCTTTAGAAAGGACTGAGGGATATGCTTTGTAGTGGAAGGTGTGGGTAGGTCATCAGTGGGTTGGTCTAATGTGGGCTTTGACCCTGATGCCTCACCTTGAGAGTGGGACACAACCATCATTGTAGAGAACAATGGTGTGTCTAGACCTGAGAAGTCTTTACTGGGCCTCTTCATATTTGAGAACACTTTCCCCTTTGGGAGTTTTGGTACATATACCTCCTTGAAGGTAGGTAAATCCGCCAATTCCTTATTAAGTACTTCTTGTACAAACCTTGGATACATATAAAAGCTTTTTGATTTGGTATCCAGGTTTGACATTAAATCGTTTAAGATCATTTGAGAGAAATTAAACTTTCTAGAGGTCGCTAAGCAGACCAAAGCATAGGCTATGGTGCTGCTGAACTCACTCCAGCCAGTTGTTTTTCTTGAAATGCAGTGTTGTAGGGTATGAACAAAGAATCACCACTGAGGTGAAAATCTGTTTTTGAAAAACTTATATACATCAGTGGGACCTTCATACCCCATACGACTAAGAACTTGGAAGAGATCTTCCTTAGGAAGAGAGGTAATACCTGAGGCATCATCTAAGCGTAGATGGATGCGAATACACTCTTCTGAGATGGTCAGGGGTTTATCACACACCCTTGTTTTGATGACCTGAGTGCCATCTTCAGTGTGGATGTTATCATTTGCCCAAAATTATCGTAGATGTTCCACACAGATTGTGGGATTGACAGTGAGGGCATAGGCAATGTGTGACGATTTGAGGAAATCCACAATCTGATGAAAACCTTCAGCCTGTTTGGGTTTTTGCAGCATAGCAACCTCATTGTGTTCATCAAAGAATTCTAGTCCTGCCATCGTTCTGATTGATTCTAGGGTTCGAATCGCAACTAGGGTTTACACTGATAAGCAAGAAATCGAGAAAGAGAGAAAGAGTAGCAATGGAAGTTCAAAGAGTCGTTTGTATTTTGGCGGTCACAAAGGGGTATTTATAGGTGGAGGGTTTCAGTTAGAAGCAGTACTAAGTACCCTAGCAGTATTAACAAGCCTGCAGTATTAACTCAGAGTAGCAGTAGTAACACATACTGGCAGTACTAACACAGACTAGCAGTATTAACACAAACTAGCAGTATTAACACCTACCCGCAGTAGTAACACTGATTAGCAGTATAAATAAGGCAAGCAGTAGTAACTTTGTACTGGCAGTATAAACTACCTAGCAGTAGTAACCATACTTAACCCTTTTTGAACTGTTATCATGAGTAATATAGAGAGCAGTATTAACTGAACTAGAAGTACCAAGGATTCAATTTAAGCAATCTGCAACACTTAAACACACAACGTTATTCACAATACAATATGAGAAAGTAGACAGGAAGGAATCTATACAGAAATGGTACATAAAGCAGATCAAAGGTGGTTTATTCAGTGTTTATCATGCCCACACTTGTGACCAAGAATGTGAATCTACCCACATCAAAAGCTTTGGTGAATAGATCAGAAAATTGGTTACTTGTATGGACTTTCACAACCTGAATTAGCTTCTTTTCATTACAGTGTCTGATAAAATGGTACCTGATTTCTATATGCTTTGTTTTGGAGTGCTTGACTGGATTATTAACAATGCTAATAACACTGTTATTATCTATGAAGATTGGAGTGTGAAGAAAAGATATACCATAGTCCAACATTTGATTCTGAATCCAGAGTACTTGTGAACAGCAGCTTGCAACAGCTATATACTATGCTTCTGTTGTAGAGCTGGACATTGTGGTTTGTTTCTTGCACTGCCATGACACTAGTTTTGCACCCAAAAACTGACATCCCCCTAAAGTTGACTTTCTATCCAAATTCGCACCACCCAAGTCACTGTCTAAATAAGCAAGTAGGTCAAATGGTGAGTCATGAGGATACCAAAGACCTAATCTAGGTTGGCCTTTGAGATATCTAAATATCCTCTTGACTGCTTGAAAGTGTGACTGCTTAGGCCTTACTTGAAATCTTGCACACACACAAACAGGAAACATGATATCTGGTCTTGAAGCAGTGAGATACATGAGGGAGCCAATCATGGATCTATAGTGATGAACATCCACATCCTCCCCCTCAAGATCTGCAGTGATCTGTTTGTGTGTCTCCATGGGTGTGCTTGTAGGCTTTGAATCTGAGAATCCAAACTTACTAAGAATGTCCTGCACATACTTGGATTGGCTTATAAATATCCCATCTTTCTTCTGCCTAACTTGTAGCCCAAGGAAGAAAGTAAGTTCACCCATAGAACTCATCTTGAATCTCTTGTTCATCAAATCTTCAAAATCTCTGCACATTTGATCTTTTATGGATCCAAAGATAATATCATCCACATAGATTTGCACTATTAGGATGTCCTTCTTCTTCCTCTGAATGAACAGAGTCTTGTCTATGATTCCTCTTTGAAAACCATTTTCCAAGAGATAGGTAGACAAAGTGTCATACCATGCCCTTGGTGCTTGATGTAGCCCATAGAGTGTCTTCTTCAATTTGTATACTCTGTTAGGATAATTTGGATTCTCAAACCCAGGAGGCTGACAGACATACACTTCTTCTTCAATTCTCCCATACAGGAAAGCACTATTTACATCCATTTGGTAGACCCTGAACTTCATGAAAGAAGCATAGGCTAAAAATAGCCTGATTGCCTCAATCCTGGCCACTGGTGTAAATAATTCTTCATAATCAATTATCTCTTCTTGAGTATACCCTTGTGCCACTAATATGGCCTTGTTCTTTATTACTATTCCTCTCTCATCTTTCTTGTTCCTCAAGATCCATTTAGTGCCTATAGCTCTGTGTCCTTTTGGAAGGTCAACCAAATCCCATACATCCTGCAGCACAAACTGCAGTAGCTCATTTTGCATTGCTTCTATCCAGCTTGGATCCTTCATTGCATCAAATGCCTTTTTGGGTTCAACCTGTGATAGAAAGCAAGATAGTAATCCTGATTGTATGTCCTTCAATCCTCCCAACTTGCTTTGATTCCTTGTGATTATAGGAGAATTGATGTCACCAATCACCAATTGAGGAGGATGATTTTTCTGAACTCTTGTTTGATGAACAACCTCTTCATTAATATCTGCTTCCAGATTAGAGTCATTCTTTTCAGGAGTGCTGCCACCAAAAACTAAAGAGTTATCATCATCTATGTCATCTTCTTCCAAACATGGCATCTCAGAACCTTTGATTCCCGAATCTGAGGGTTGATCTTCCTTTTCACCTCTGTCCTCTTCATTCTAAGCTGGTTCAGTGTCCTTTGAATCTGAAGTATCTTTCTTATCTTGGTCACAGAATTCAACAGGATCAGCAGTAGGTATTGGGAACAGCACAAACTCTTGTCTTTGTACTTGTACCTTTTCTGTCCCTGTTCCTGCATTATGCTCATTACTGAAACCCAAAGAACAACACAAACTCTTGTCTTTTGTACTTTCCTCAATAATCCTAGAAGAGGTGTTGAAAAATCTGTAGGCCTTACTTTGAGATGAATATCTAACAAGAAACCCATCCTCAGCTTTGCTATCAAACTTGCTTAGGTGAGTTTTGGTATTGAGAATTGTGCAAGGACACCCAAATGGTTTGAAAAATCCAATAAAAGGTTTCTTCTTTTTAAAAAGCTCATAAGGTGTCTTGTCTTGGGATTTCACTACTAGAACTCTGTTTTGAACATAGCAGGCAGTATTAACTGCTTCTGCCCAAAAAGTAATTGGAAGTTTTGAATTTGCCAACAGAGATCCAACGGCTTCTATCAGAGTCCTATTTCTCCTTTCAGCAACACCATTCTGTTGAGGAGTCCTAGGAGCACTGTATTGTCTCCCAATGCCTTTTTCCTCACAGAAGTTGTTTAGGTCATTGTTTTTAAATTCAGTTCCATTATCAGACCTGATGACTTTAACTCTTAGATTTGTTTGATTTTCAACTCTAAGAACAAAGGATTTGATCAGTCCACTTGTCTCATCCTTAGTCCTCAGAAAATAGACCCAAGTGAATCTAGAGAAATCATCAACAATAACTAAGCAGTAGGATTTCTTACCAATACTCATCACATTTGAAGAACCAAACAGATCCATATGCAGTAAATTAAGAGGTGAAGAGATTGTATTTATCTCTTTGGACTTATGAGAAGTTTTGTGTTGTTTGCCTTTAAGACATGCAACACAATGATCATCACATGAAAATACCTTTTGTGGCAAACCTCTTACAAGGTTGTTTTTCACAAGTTTGTTCATTGTTTTAAAGTTCATGTGACACATCCTTCTGTGCCAAAGAGATGATTCATCCAATGAAGCTTTTGAAAATAAACAATTTAAAGATGAATCAGAAGCTACACTCTCCAAGTCTAAGCAATAAACATTGTCCTTTCTAGGAGTTCTAAGTAGTATCATACTTTCATCAACTACCTTGAACCCTGGAGCAAGGATAATACATTCAGTATCATTGAATAGTATGTTATGTTTCTTGTCACAGACCTGTGATACACTTAACAGGTTGTATCTCAATTGCTCAACATAGTATACATCCTCAAAGGTCATCTTACCTTTTGACACATTACCTTTTCCATTTATCTTTCCACCTACTGGATTATCACCAAAAGCAACATGCCCTCCATTAATTCTTTTGAAGTTTTGAAGGCAGGCCATGTTACCTGTCATGTGCTTGGAACAACCACTATCAACATGTCAAATGCTCCTTCCCTTGAGTTGTTGGTTGCCCTACACATATAATAAAGCAGTTAGTTTTTAATAGGAACCCAAGCCAAAGTGGTCTTGGGTTTCCCATTCTCATCAACATATTCATATTCAGACTTGATGAGATTATCAAACTGAGGAATCTTATTGCTTGAATACTTTGTCAGAAGAATGGGCCTGTCACTGGAAGCAGTACTAACTTGATTGGTAGTACTAACTTTGTTAGCAGTACTAACATCATTAGCAGTACTAATTGGGTTAGCAGTACTAATTTTGTTAGCAGTACTAACTGGGTTAGCAGTAGTATTGCTTGCAGCAGTACTATTTCTGTCAGAAGTATTATTTGAAGTAGCAGTACTAACAGATTTCTTTACTTTTGGAATCCAAACCTGGACAAAGTTGTGTGCTTTCTTTTTCTTTAAGTTACTCATTGGCTTATTTAGAGTATTTTTCTTTGAATTAGCAAACTTATTCCGAGCATGAGATTTTATAGGTGCCCTTCTCACATTCTCAGCCATATGATTCCTTATTTGCTTCCTATAACCAACAGGATTTTGTATATTTCTTTGAAAAGAGATCCTTTGGTTAATAGGATTGAAATAACAGTGTTTGGCTAGATGATTTAACTTGCCACAGATAAAACAAGGCTTTGGTCTGTTTATTTTACTCAGATCAATTCCTTGTTTTAAAGCCCACTGATTATTTATGTTTCTTTGATTTCCCCTTGTTTTATCATGTTGTTGGGGATGATTTTGTTTACAAGTACATGTATTAACAACAGTGGTTTGCATGTAATGGACTCCCTGTACCTTTCCCTTCCCTCTCTTAGAACTTTCAGCCTTTTCATTCTTTACAAAAGGTTTACCCCCCCCCCCCTTCATTAGTAAGGATATGATTTTCTAAATAAATTTCTTTAAGGTCATCCTTATTCTTACCCTTAGTGGTCTCTTCTTCAGTCTCTTCCTTAATCACTACACTGTCAAGAGGATCTACATCCGTGGCTCCTGCAGATAAGTCTATTTTCTCTTGTCTTTCTAAGAGGTCTGAAGTGGGAGGGATATAGTTATTGTTATAGGGTGGAGGGGTACTGTTGTATCCTAAACCTCTTTTCAGGTTGTCATGGACTTGAGATTTTAGAAGTGAGTCCATTGCTTTAGAGGCATTGGAAAACTTCTCAATGTCCAGCTTGGCTTTCTCAAAATCACTCCTTATCTTCTCACATTCCTCTTCAGACTTTTTAAGCTTAAAGTCTAACTGATTCTTTCTCACTTCCAGTAGTTAGTATCATATGTGTGTTGAAGTTCATTGGCTTTGTATGCCTTAATCTGTTCTTCCAAATTCTCAACAATCACAACATACTCTCTTCTATCTTTCTCTAACCTTTTTAGGTCATCACACATGCTTTGATTGTGATCCCTGTACTTTTTAACAGTTTCTATGCAAGATTTTGAGCAAAGGTTAGATTTTACCTCTGTGGGAATATCAGTGCTTGCTGACTCTGAAACTTTAGCCATTAAAGCTTGATTCTGAACTGCTTCTTCTGCTTGGTCACTCCAATCAAATCCCATTCCTTCTTGGGAAACAAGAGCTTGAGAAGAGTTCCTGTTGTTGAAGCTAGTGGACTGTGATGGTTGATGGTTTCTAGTATGCTGTTGAGGCATTCCACTTCTGTATTCTCTTGCAAAGTGCCCCAACTTGTGACACTTGTAACATTCAACCTTGGATTTATCAAATCCAACCCCATCTTCTCTTTTCTGGACAAAGTTGTTCCCTCCAGTCCTTTTGATGAATCTTTTTATCCTCATTGTAAGCATAGCCATCTGCCACTTGATATCCATCTCTTCCAGATCATCAGCATTTATTTGTTCTAAGTCATCATTAATTAGAGTGGAATTAGCATGACTGGCTAGAAAAGCTTCTAAAACTGAGTCATTAGATCCATCTTGCTTTGATCCATAGGTAGCACTAACTGATTCTGTATTTGTAGCAGAATCAGTAGAAGATGATAAAAGAGCAGCATTGTATGAGTATCCAAAGGGCCTCTTCTTTGCTTCTACCTCTACTTCAAACACCCTAAGGTCATTATAGAGGTCATCCAGTTCCTTGTCCTCCAGTTGGTCATTCTGTCTGAAGGAGACAGTGTACATAGTCCATTCATCACCAAGAGATCTGAGAAATTTTCTGTTGACATCATCTTGATCTATCTGGACACCAATAGTAGCCAATTCACCAATTAAATTATTAAATCTATCAAAAGTTTGAGTCATGGACTCATTCTTTGTAGACATGAAGTTTTCATATTGCTGCTTCAGGATGGCCTTCTGATTTCTCTTGGTACTTTTGGTACCAAAAAATCTTTTCTCCAGTGCATTCCATAGAATTTGTGCATCCGTGCAGTTGCAGAACTGGTGTTGGTACTCATTAGGTATAGCCAAGAGCAGAGTGCTCAAGGCTTTCATCTCTGTCTGCCTCATCTTCCTTTCTCCATCTGTCTTTGGTGGAGGTCTCTTGCCATCTGCATCCATCTTTCCTCCATCAGAGGGACCATTATCAATGATGTCCCACATTGAGAAGTCTGTGAGAAGAATAAATTGCTTGATTATGATTTTCCACATGTCAAACTCATTGGGTTTGAGCATGGAACCTTTGATACCAAAACGCTGTCACTTGAACTGTCCATGATTATAGGTTTCTGAGTTTTCTGGCTCTGATACCACTTGTCAAGATCGAAAAATTCTAATGAAGAATTTAATTAACACACTCAGAAACAATGTTAAAGAAGTTGTGGAAAAACACTTTAACACTCAATCAATGAAACAATACTTGAATGAAAATCACAAGTTATATTGATTAAACTTAATGATTACAAACAAAACCTCAATCTGTTGAACAGGCTCAACAGACGTTCTGAACTTCTCTAAAGAAAGGATTACAATGAATCTTGAGGTTAATTTTTACTAAAACGTATATTGAAATTCTATCAAAAGTCTATTCTAAACTATGCCTACTATACATTATATATACAAGACAGATTACAAGATAATTATAAAAGAAAAATTAATCTTCATGATCCAGTCCATAATTATCTTCAAATCTCCTTGACTTTCGCATCATTCCATCATTATCTTCTCGGCAGCTTTAATCTTCATAAGCAGTATTAATTCTCCCAGCAGCATTAACCATCTCAGCAGTATTAACCTTTTCTTGCAGTACTAACATGCTAACAGTATTAACTTGTCTAGCAGTAGTAAGTTCCTTCATAAATTGTGATTGAAAAATTAATACAATTATTTATAGAATGTTATATATCATCTAAGTTATGGGTTGTTTGCAAGTAAAATATTATCATGAAAGCCAAATGAAAAATACTAAGGTTGAAGGTTATAAAAATCAATCATTTTGTATAATTTATTTGAAGAAATAGTGCATGTATTAGATCTCAAAGAAGTTGAGGACTTTGTTTTTTTACTTTAGATTAATTGAATATAGATAATAAAATGTCCTATACAAATCAACGATAATATGCAAACATCAAAATTTTCATAATATCAAACTTTTCAAACAATTATTTGAAATGTAAAAAAACATGACGCGTGAATATTAAAATTACTCTGAGTTATAAACAAATTTCAACATCCCTTAACATCTAGGATATCAAACATGCCTCCATGTTATTTTACCATTTTCATCTCTCATCCACACTATAAGAAACCTCTCATCAGTTTCTTTATTTCCTTAAATATAAGTGTAGTTCCCATCAACCGATGTGAAAGAAAATAATTGATAAGAAAGTACATAATCCCATTGCAACATTGAACCTTTTATCTAGCATCCATTATTATGATTATATTGTAAAAACATTAAAACCATCGTACTTTTAGTTGAAAAATGATATGCATAAATATTCATAGTAAGTAGTACATACTTCTGCGTTGCATAAATATTGACCAACTTTAAGCTGCTGAGAAAGGATTCTATTTAATGGATTGCTTTTCTACATTTATGCCTATTTAATATTCTTCTTATTAATAGCGGGACAAATTTAGATGGTACAGTTCTTCCATCTGGGAAGTCCATTAAGATATGATTTCTAAAAGTATATCTATACTATATTATAAAAACGATATAAAAAACTCTTAATTACAAAATTTCAAGCACAAGGTACAACTAATTAAAGCCAATTACTTAATTTACAATTTCTTAATGCTTTGGTACAACCTTCCCCAACACAGTATCTCATATAATCATCTATTTGTGGAATGGATACTCATTTATTAATATAAATATTTGTTTTTTTGGTGGAGGATTTTATAAAATAGATTTTATATTAGCATAATCTATTTTAAATGTAGATTTTACATTTAAATCTATATTAATGAGATGTAATATATAATCTTTTTTCTTCCGTATTTTTTTATATTACATCTCATATTCCAACAAAAAATGTATCCTCACGTGCAATGCACAGGCCCAACACTAGTATATATATATATATATATATATAAAATTCTCAGATCATCGTCAGTAAGTCTACTACAGCAGCTAGGAGAAGGAGGGGACATCAACATTATGTGTGTTTTATTGCTTGCTATCCAACAAACACAAGAAGAATATAAGTTTTTGGCAGCTAGTCTATTGCTTCAATTGGCAGCTAGTCTGTCTACCCGCGCAATGCAGCGGAAAACATGAATGTAAAGGATTTTGATCCTTAGAGATTTTTAAACTATTTATCCCGATAAGATTTGCTCTTATAAGGGTGTTTAGGATTGCTTATTTAAAACAACTTAGTAAAATCATTTTATTTAGAAAACAACATATTAAAATGTATTACAACAACTACAAATAATATCTTCAAGATTTGAAGATGTAAACAGAAAAGTAACCCTAAAATTATTGAAGAAGACAACTAGCTACTTGAAAGAGAGTATGATGAATATTGAAAGGAAAAATGAGTTAATCTGATAAAGTTTTTTAGTCAAAAAACCTTTTATATATCAACTATAAATTACACCGTGATCCTTCCAGCTTTAACCCTTCAACTTCAGTAAATTGCTCCGCTAACCTTATAGAATTCCCAATAGTGAGGCGCGATCCCTCCTTTTCATGATAATCAACAATGTACACAACCAGTCCCTTAACTCCTACACTTAACACAATAAACAAAATAAGTTAAGATAATGACAAGATTGATACAAAATGAACATATCTTTTAACACCCTCCCTCAATCTTGACATTGAAAAGATCCAACATATGTAACTTAGACATGAGATAGTAATGTTGATTCACACTAAGTGATTTTGTAAAAATATCAGCTGGATTTTCTGTTGACAAAACTTTTACAGTTTTCAACATTCCAGATGAGATTTTATCCCTCACTTGATGAATATCTATCTCTATGTGCTTAGTTCTTTCATGAAACACCGGATTATTAGCAATTTGTATAGCTGACTTATTGTCACAATTTAGACTTACAGGAAGAAGATTATCAACTTTTAAATCAGCTAAAATACTAAGAACCCATATAATCTCACAAAGAGCTGAAGCCATTGCTCTATACTCAGACTCAGCAGAGGAGCGAGAAACAGTAGACTGTTTCTTGCTTCTCCACGAAATCATACAGTTACCCAAAAACAGACAGTATCCTGTAACAGATCGCCTAGTTGACAGACATTTTCCCCAATCAGCATCAACAAAGGCTGAGAGCTTAAAATCAGAAGCAAGACACAAAGAAAAATTAATACCCTTACCAGGTGAAGTCTTCAAATACCTTAGTACTCGAAGAGCTAACTTCAGATGAGATTCACGAGGAGAATGCATGAATTGACTCAAACAATGTACAACAAATGCAATGTCAGGTCTAGTAGCTAACAAATATATAAGTCTACCAATTAATCTTTGATAACCAGTAAAATCTTTCAAAGGAGGATCCTTCGTATCAGAACCAACAGAATCTGTTACCACCAAGTTCATATCCATTGGTGTGCTAATAGGTTTACACCCCAGATATCCAAAATCATTTAAAAGTTCAAGACAATACTTTCTTTGTGACATACAAACGCCTTGGTTAGTTTCTAAAATCTCAATTCCCAAAAAGAATTTCAAAAAACCAAGATCTTTTTATTTTAAATCTAGATTGTAAATAACTCTTAACCTCTTGAATATCAGAATATGAATTACCAGTGATAACAATATCATCAACATAAACCAGAAGAACGATGAAAACATTATTAGAACATTTTGTAAACAATGAATAATCACTAGTACTTTGAATAAACCCATGATCAATTAAACATGTTGACAACTTTGCATACCACTGACGTGGAGCTTGTTTTAGTCCATATAGAGACTTAACAAGTTTACAAACTCGTTTATCATTAGCTGAAAAATAACCTGGAGGCAAAGACATATAAACTTCTTCAACAAGATCACCATAAAGAAAAGCATTGTTAACGTCAAGTTGACATAGAGGCCACTGATTTTGAACAGCTAAAGCAATGACACATCTAACAGTAACCATTTTAACTACAGGTGAAAACGTTTCCTCATAGTCTAAATGTTCACGTTGACTATAGCCTTTAGCTACTAACCTAGCCTTATACCTCTCTATTTCACCAGTGGATTTATACTTAATCTTATAAATCCACCGACAACCTATAGGCTTACGACCAGGGGGCAGATCAGTTAAAACCCACGTACCATTTCTATATAAGGCTTCCATTTCAAGATTCATAGCATCTACCCAGTTTTGATCTTTACTTGCTTCAAAAAGTTTTCAGGTTCAAAAGATTTATTCAAAGTTGATACAAAACAAAAATTATTTGAATTTAAACAAGAGTAATTCACAACCTTCTCTATACCATACTTTACCTTCCCTTCAATGACATAGTCATCAAAGCGACGAGGCAAGTTTGAAGAACGAGTAGACTTACGAAGACTAGATTGTTCAGAAACAGTTCCCTCAGAAGGGGCACTCAAAATATCATCATGATTTTGTTGAATAGTAAGAGGACAAAAACTAGTAATTCGTGAGTCACCGGCAGAAACAGTACTACCAGGATCACTAGATCCAGCAACTTTGTCATTTTTGTTTCTGGTACTAGTACTACCAGAGTCCAAAGACTCGACAGCTCTATCTGGACTACCCATGTGACCACGTCTATCTGATTCAGAAGTATTAGGGACACTTTCATGTTGAGGGATCACCCTAGTTTCATCATTGGGTAATTCAGATGTGAAATCATTAGTCTGAAACAAAATAGAATCAAAGAAATTTAAAGAATTTGTATCACTAGAATCACAACTTAGTTGATTTGAACTCATTTTGAAAGGAAATATAGTTTCATAGAACTTAACATCTCTAGAAACAATAATTTGTTTTGAGTCCAAACTATAGAGTCTGTACCCCTTTTTTGAATTACAGTAACCAAGATGAACACATTTTTCAGATCGAGAAGAAAATTTATCTGAAACATTGGGCTTAACATCAAAACAGAGACATCTGAAATTTCTTAGGTGAGATAACACAGGAGCAAAACCAAAAACTAACTCATAAGGACACTTACCATTTAGCACAGAAGATGGAGTTCTATTTATAAGATATGTAGCAGTTAAAAGACACTCACTCCACATGTTTAATGGTATATTTCCCTGAAACATTAAAGACCTAGCCACATTCAATAAATGTCTATGTTTTCTTTCAACAACTCCATTTTGTTGAGGAGTGTAGATACAAGAAGTTTGATGTATAATGCCATTAGTTTTAAAAAACGCACCTAATTTGTTATTAACAAACTCAGTACCATTATCGCTCCTGAAAATCTTAACATGTTTCCCAAATTGATTGACTAGCAAGTTGTGAAAAGCAACAACATTGTCAAAGACTTCATCTTTACCTTTTAACAGATAAACCCAAACAGACCGGGTATAATCATCAACAATGGTCAAGAAGAACCTATAGCCTTCCTTACTGGGAACATGATAAGGTCCCCATACATCTAGGTGAACTAACTCTCCCAAGGCTTTTGAGACATGATTACTCAAGGTAAACTTGTCTCTAGTTTGTTTAGCCTTATGACAAATATCACAAGGAACAGACTCACGTTCACTATCTAGATTAAGAGTGTCTTTTAAAATCCCTAACACTTGATCAGCAGGATATCCAAGCCTACTATGCCATAATTGGCAAGAAACACAACACATTATAGACATATTAGTTTTAGTAGACATAAGCGACTCACCCTTGAACAAGCGATCAAAGAAGTATAAACCTCCTTGTTCGCTACCAGTCCCCACAATTTTCTTGTGAGGAGAACCCTGAACAAGATAACATTTGTACTCATCAAACCCAACAAAGATTTTGCTATCTCTAGCAATTTTATGAACAGACAGAAGATTAACATGAAAGTCAGGAACAACAAGAACATCAAACAACACAACTTTATCATTCAGTCTAAAATTGCCAATTTGATTAATCTTAGCTTTATCTTCATTAGGTTGAGTAACTTTTAAATCTAAATCTGAGAGGTCAACAACATTTTCAAGACAAGAAATATTGGAAGTCATATGCTGGTTTACACCAGAATCTATGATCCAACCATGATGAGAAAAATTAGAAGAGTTAACAGGTTTTGTCATATTAACAGAGAGCATACCTGCCATGTTGACAGAGATGTTTTCTGCCTGTTTATGATCAAGAAGAGAAAGTAACTTTGCAATTTGATCCTCTGTGAGAAATTTTGAAGAGTTTTGACCACAAGCAGAATTCTGACCACTAGCTGAAGTATCAGTGGAACAAGCGTTGTTTGAACTTGGTTTAAAAGATCCTTTTGATTTAGTGAATTGAAAATCCTTTGGAAACCCAATTAGCTTATAGCACCTTTCTATTGTGTGTCCAGTTATACCACAATGCTTACAAACAAGAGATGGTTTCCCGGATTTTTTCTTATTTTCATTTGCCTTCCCAAAGAAAGTTGTGTTTTAATTTTTAGAATCAGAGGATCGAATCATACCACGGTGTGACTCTTCTCGAGAAACCAAAGAAAACGTAGTTTTAACCGATGGAAGAGGGTCAGTAGTTAGTATGTTGCTTCGTATATGAATGTAAGCATCATCTAACCCCATCAGAAATTGCATTAATTTTATTAACTGATTGTGCTTGAAAAAATCGTTTGAAGCATTGCAAGTACACGAGGGAAGTTTTATTAAGGCATCAAATTGTTTCCACAAGGCATTCAGTTTGTGATAATAGTCGGAGACAGGCGCCCCATTTTGAGATAGAGAATTAATTTTCTGGTGTAGATTGAAAGTAACAGAACCATCAATTTTGTCATAGGTTTCTTTCAATTCAAGCCAAACTTCAGAAGCAACTCTAGAAAAAACTTGACTAACAAACAGGTCATCAGAAATAGAGTTAAGAATCCAAGATAAAACAACAGAATTACAACGATCCCATTGTTTGCTCAAAACATCATTATCAACACATCTTACCACAGAACCATCAATGAAACCAAGTTTATTCTTAGTCTCAAGAGCAAGTATCATAGCACAAGACCAAACTTTATAATTTTCAGTACCATTGAGTTTCATAGACAAAATAGCGGCTCCCGAAGTGTCACTAGGATGAAGATATAACGGATCCCCAAAGTCCAGTTTAGCAATTAAGGACCGCTGTTCTGGATCTTTGGAGGATTCGGCTCCTGTCATAGTGACAATTTGGAAGAAGGCAACCACACACAAGGACAAAACCTGAACAACTTGAAGGCAGGATTCCTTGCCACTCGAGGTGGTAGGTCAAGCCAACTACTCAGGTCCCAAACAAACAAACACAAAAGAGAGAGAGAAAACTTACAGTGGAAGAAGAGCCGAAGAAACAGAAGCTGAAAACAAACTTACAGATCGGTCCTCAAACGAGAGAGCAGTGGAAGAAAAGAGCAGATCTGGAGCCTCAACAAGGAACCAGAATAAGTGAGTCAATAATACCCACAGATCTGAGCAGATATTACAACCTGAACAAAACAAAAGAACAAACTAACAAACAAGTGTGACCGATGGAAAAACCAATGGTACACACAACAAAAAAAACAGATAGAAAAGAAAGATGAAGAAGAAGAGAACCACAGATTCAGGAACAACAGAAGCCTGGGGTCCTTTGATGGCCAAAAAAAAGAGAGAAGGAATCAGGTCACAAGAGAGCTGAAATCCAAAACAAGGCTCATGTCACTAGGACCTAAAGAAGATACAAATGATAATCTGAAACAAAACAAGAGAGGAGGATTCTTCTGTGAGTCACAAAGAGAGAATGGATCTACAGGTCCACGTGTCTCGACTCACTTCATTAGAGCCTTGATATTCCTTATACAGACCTCGACTAGATCTATAGAAGATCAGATCCAAAACAACAGAGAAAGAAAAAACAAATATGTTCGATTGTCACAACTTAGAACCAAGATCTAGGAAGATCAGATTCAGAGTGATGATAATAAACGAAAGATGAATAGAGAAAAAATTGGTAAAGAAGAAACAAACAAACATATTTGAATGAACAACATGAGCATAAGCAATAGAATAGACTAACAGAAACAAGATCCACACAAGATCTGTGAAACTGAAAAAAAATTATGAACAAAAACACCTAAAATCTAAGCTATTAACATATTAGATTCTGGATAAAAAGAAGCGAAAGAGAGAACAAGACCTATAAAGGTCAGATTCGCTCATACTAAACTTCAAACCAAGAGATATATGAACTCTGGACGAAGTTAATCAAAAAACAAATGAAGACATTTCAAATCATCACCTATTATCAGTTTAGATTTGAGATTAAGAACAAATGAGTGAACAAGACCTATGAAGGCCAGATTCACTCGTAACACGTCTTCAAACCAGGAAAGAAAAATATATGAGATCTGTACATACATAATCAGGAAACAAACAGATCCAGAAAGATTTGAAAACATAAAACCGGTTAAAGAAAGAATATAGAACAAGACTGAATAAGAAATTACGAGATGTGATGGTTGATGATGAACATCTCATATAAATCGACCACACAGCTCTGATACCATATTAAAATCATTTTATTTAGAAAACAACATATTAAAATGTATTACAACAACTACAAATAATATCTTCAAGAGATTTGAAGATGTAAACAGAAAAATAACCCTAAAATTATTGAAGAAGACAACTAGCTACTTGAAAGTGAGTCTGATGAATATTGAAAGGAAAAATGAGTTAATCTGGTAAAATTTTTAGTCAAAAAACCCTTTATATATCAACTATAAATTGCACCGTGGTCCTTCCAGCTTTAACCCTTCAACTTCAGTAAATTGCTCCGCTAACCTTATAGAATTCCCAATAGTGAGGCGCAGTCCCTCCTTTTCATGATAATCAACAATGTACACAACCAGTCCCTTAACTCCTACACTTAACACAATAAACAAAATAAGTTAAGATAATAACAAGATTGATACAAAATGAACATATCTTTTAACACAACTTATGTATTTTTTTTTATAAAAGTGTTTATCAACTTAAGTGGTGACAAAAAAGAGTTTTATAAAAAGAGTTTGGATTAGCTTATTATGGTAGCAAAACGTAATAAGCTAATAAGTTATTATTTATGGGTGTTTAGGATTGCTTATACATATAAATAACCAAAAAAATCATAAACACTTTTCAAATAAGTTGATAAGTTAGAACCAAATGACTTATGAAAAAGTGTTTATCTCCGGTTTGGCACCGCTTATAAACACTTTTATTTTTTCTCCATCCAAACACTAAAAAGTGTTTATCTCTAGTACCACACTGGAATAAGCTAAAAAGCCCTTTAAAATAAACAATCCCAAACACCCCCTTAATCTTTATAAGACTACATCTTAACACATTATGATTTCAATTACAACCGATTGATCAAAAGTTTGATTTAATACATTGTTTGATGCAATTCAAAATTCAATAAAATCTAGCCACTCCTAATCTAATCTACTTGTTATTGAAGTACCAAAAAAAAAGAATTTGTTATTTGGTCTTAATCTCTACAGCGAAACACACTCTCAAGAGATAGAAACCGAGAAATAGAAACGTCAATCATGTTTCTTTTTTTGTTATATTTCCTTCCTTCTCAATGTTAATTTTATGAATCTAGATGGTTTTATATCGCAAATTGAAAAGTATATAAATTAAAAGTTAATATGGTCGATTGGGCAAAGTGGTTTAAAATCGGGGGGGGGGGGGGGGGGGGGGGGGGGGGGGGGGGGGGGGGTTTCACGTCACGCGATAGCCACTTGCCCATGTCTTAATTGACCTAGTTTGTATGTTTAAGCAAAACATGTAAAGGTTGGGTTCGATGAGAAGTTGAGTTAACGATGAGAAGTGTGAGAAGTGGTTATCAACCGTTGTATGAGAAATGGACGCACATTAGGATGAGATGCACCATGATGCACATGATCAATTCCCTTCTAAGCCGCAGTTCATGGCAGAGCTTGATATTAAAAGAGATCAACGGTTCAAATCCACTTTCACCATTAACTCAACTTCTCACATGATCCTTCGCCATACATGTGAAATATAGTACATAACAACGTATGAAGCTTTAATCGTCTTGTATGTTGATGTTGATAAACTCGAAAATCATAACTTCAATCACAACTTCAATTGTTTTTTTTTTTTTTGTGAGAAGTTGAGTTAACGGTGAGAAGCGTGAGAAGTTGAGTTAACGGTGAGAAGGTTGAACCGTTGATCTCTTTTAATCTCAAACTCTCATATATATATATATATATATATAACACCAACATTTCATCAAAACCAACACGATACTTAAATACCATTTCTTCACCTTTGAACCACAAATGAGAACAAAAACCACATAACAGAACTGACTTGACTATCAAAGAAACAACACTCAAAAGCACACATACTTGACTACCAAAGTAACAACACTCAAAAGCACAGAGACTCGAAAAACCAACACTGAAAAAGCACAAACTCGAAATAACGACACTGAAAAAGCACGAAATGCATTAGATTCAGGCACAAACTCCTTTACCAGGTTCGTTTAGGAAAGGATGTTTGACCTGCATATTGGCACTTCGAACACAATCTCCAATTGCCTTCTTTCTTTCCTTCCTTAAACAAAGAACATGGAAGCCTTGAGGTGAGGCTCAAGATTGTAGAAGGAGTGATAGAATGAAGATGACCCACCAGACTCGAATTCCATCGCCATCTCTTGAAACATCGGTTCATCAATTTCCAAATGAACGGGTTGACATTTAGCCTATTCCGACGATCACCAGAACTGAAGTCGATCAGTGCCCATCTCTCCAATGATTTGTCGTCAACTAAAGTCTTCCCTTTGAAGAAGATTCCAATGACATTTCAATCTGTCAACTGCCATGGTGATCGTTTTACCACCCGAACCACCAAGCTTCAGTTCTGTCATGTTCATACCAACCCCGACTTCAAAATTCTGAATTACCTCCTCATTGCAAATATGCAACGACATTATTAGAAACAGTAAACATTAACAGTCCAATAAACTTAAGTCTTATAAAGCAGTCTCTTAGAACATTAACACATTCTATAAAACCAATTGTAAAACGAGTTGAAGACAACTAAACAGTCGAAAAGAATGGCATACCCACTGACCGCCAGTCCCATACTCTGCACGCACCATGCTGAACATCTCATTCCGCTGGAAATCCGGAGGAAGAAAACACAAATCTTTTAGTTGTCGGGCAGCTTCCCGGCCCAGTTGCTCCTTCCAAAACCTTCTATCCTCAGCCAAAACACAGAATTTCATCGGAACATAGTTCGGCTTTTTACCATTTCCCAATTTCAAACAAGGAATACCCTTATGAACTATTTCTTTCACGATCGATTGGCTGATAAAGCTCTACGCCTTGAGAATCTATAATTCCACATGAAGTATCAAAGAATCTGATTATACCGCATGCATCAAAGTTGATATTTTAGAAAGGTAATACTCACCAAATCAATTACTTTAAAGGCCGTTTTTTTATATCGAACTTTAGCCTCCTCAACAAGTGCCTTTAAACAAGAAGATATATATCAATGTCAATAACGTTACAACTTTTTATGATTGAAATTTCAAAGTGATTCAAACGTATGAATTAGCAGAAGTTAATTCACCTTAGCGAAACCTTCAGTTGTTCCAGTTTGGGTTCCAAAGAAAACCGTAACCTTTTCTTACTGTCATCAACCTCCTCTTCCTTAACTCGCTTCGGTACCACAATCATCGGCGACTCAAAATCCTTAGCCGACGTGGACGATCTCTGCCACACCAAAACGACAACACATCCAATCAACACAGCAACTCAGAAGAATACAGAGAACCCAAATGAATTAAAAAGTACAAATATAGCATAAGCAAAAATAACTTGTGAATTTTGAATCATTTTAACCAGCTCCTACATGTAGTCCAACGGGTTGTGATCAAACAATTGTTTCATTTAGAACAGGAGCTGTCAACTTTGTGATTGCATTGGCCATGTAAGACGCCATATATGTTTATGGCAGACAGGTAGTAGCCCAAATATAACTGGACATGTGCCCTTTTACCTTGAAAAATCATATGATTACCTCATGTGGAGCTAGCAACGCCCACAGATTATGTAAATATTATTGTTACATAGAATTTGAGCAACAACATAAAATCTGAATTAATTTTTGTGTGACACAGATGACCAAAACATCAAGATAGGCCATTATATGTTTATGTTCTACAGCTGCTAATATCTAAAGCCAATTCTTCTGATTGGTGAAAAGAAAACACCGATGATTATGTACTATTGAGTGCATGTAATCTTCTTACGCTGAGATGTGCAAAAATAACAGACTTTGATAATTTGATTATGAAACATCACTACAAATAACAAGACAAATGTAATATGGAAAAAGAAAAAAGAAAAAATCTAAGGACCAATGTTTTGCGGGAAGGATAGTGATCATAAATAGTTAATAACCCTAATCTGTAGACAGGTTCCGTCGCATAAATTGGAGCAGAAAGTCCGAATTGTTTCAAGGCATAGAGTAAAGCACCAAGATGGAATGTGACAACAACACAACATCTATCTTTGAAGCAGCCCTGCAATAAAGATTAACAATGTTTTGTTTAAATAATATTAACTACATGATAAAGGCCATTACAACTCCCAAGGCTCACATTTTAATCGCGATAACGAGCCACTCTCATCAACTTGATAAAGAGATACTTGTTTGACTTTAAATTCATATGAACCAACTAAAAACTTCAAATTTAGCATGGATTATGTGAAACTTTTTTGGGGAAATTGACAACATACATCAAACTTAATGGTAAATATCACAAATAGAGAACATTTGGTGTTAAATCTGTAATAAACCTCATATCAATTCTAGGTTTTTGAAGTGAGAGATTAGAGGTCAAGTGAAAGTGTGTCTAGTTTATTCCAGAGATAGGGTAGCATATCATCAACAACAATTTAGGGGTAAAACTTCTTGTTTACGAATTCATATAGTTTCTAACTTGATCATGGGGGTTTATTTATTTTTCTAAGATTCAAGAAACTACTACATAAACGGAGATGTTCATATTTATAAAAAGGAATCTACTCACCATACTAACCTTGAAAGTATAAACAGATGAACAAAGCACCGAACATCAAATTTGCAAACCACCTTCTCTCTAAATATATGAGTTACGGTTCCAATTAGTCTTTACATATTAATTAATACATCTTGAATATATGAGTTACAGTTCCAATTGGAGCTGAGCGACGAAAATTTTATGAACTTTTAAAATCCAATATATCTAAACCCAAAGAAAATGTCAATCCTAGTTATCCAAATTACGCCGGCCAAAATTCATGTTTAAATAAAATTACAATATCTTCTATGGTTAATTATTTATACAACAAATAAGTAACCAAAAAGAATTATAGTTCTCCGATTCAATTGAGTTTACAAGTCAAATTTACAATCTTAAAATCCCTACAAGTTGGGAAAGAAGCAAAAGGGGAGGTTGGGGTAACTAAACTTTATGATCCCAAGATATCAAAAATTATTAATTACCACAGTGGCCATCAATTGCTAATCTTCACTTCCCCATCAACATCCCATGGATGACCATATTAACAGGAAGCAAGAAATGCCCTCTCCTTGGGGATACATCGCTAATATTGATCTCTGAAAGTGCACAAGCTTGTCAACCGACTAAGGACGTAAAGCCTGTTAAAGTGATACGAAGTAAGAAGAGCTGAGCTTTTAACAAACAGTAGAATATCATGTATAAGTAAATCACAAGTCAACAATTATGTAAAATAAAACGCATGCATTAGTGACTTTCAATAGAAGCATAATGATAGGAACTAACCCTGCAGGTTATGAATTGTATTATCAAGAGAAATGACTTTAGTGGCTACAAGGTTTGTCCCGGCAATCTGGCACAATGATTTTACGAGCCTGCAAAAACAACTTTTTGTGTAAAAACTCATGTGCAAAGTGTTTATATACATCCATCACATAGAACAAAGTTAAATAGTATCAACAAAATGAAATTATGTACCATACATGATTTATAGAAACTATAAAAAAAAGGAAACTATATAAACTCATCCCAAACAACAAAGTTAATATAAACTTTTGACCTTTCTAAACCATTTTCTACATATTGTCTACAAAGAAATTCTACTACTTGGATAAGTATCCGAATAAAAACCCCAGATTACTCGATAGATAATTTGAAGACACCAGGAGTAAAGGAACGGAAAATAAACAAACTTTGCTACTCGTGCTTCTAGTTTTGTTTCTTGAGGCTGAATTTCCATTTTACAGTTGGGCTTTTCCCATACCTGTTATCAATCATAGGTCTCAGAAGCAATAAACAACATTGTTGCATGTCATGACTTACATATTTCTGATTCTTTTAAGATCATCGAGATTGACGATCTTCTTAATATTGGTCTGCATATAACGAACGAGCTTGAATTGAACATCGGACTGAAGAAGTGCGTGAGTAATTTCATTCAAGCAATCATTGAGAACCTTCTCGTCGATGATTGTGGCATTGCTCATCTGCTGGAGAGCACGTGAAATGCTCCCCCTAACTCCGCCAACACCATATTTGGTTATGATTTGTGATAAATTGGTATCGAAAACCTGATGATTTTGATATCGATTGATTTATTGAGCGAATGGTTAGGGTTTGGAATCTACGATTTGGAGGCAGAGAAGAGAAGTTAAACAGGGATAATAGAAGGAATTCATGTTCGCCACCGAAAAATCTCTAAAAATCTTGTTTCCCAAACCTTTTATACCCAATTTGAGAACACATTTGAAATTTCGCCTTTGAGATTTCGCCTGTGGATTTGTCGGTGACTAATCATTTGAGGGAAAGAATACACAAATTATATATTGGAATATGATTTTGGAAGTGGGAATTGGAATACGATTTTGGAGGAAAATGGGTAGATGATTTAGGGAAGTGGAAGAGAGGTTGAGAGGAACGTGGTGGATGGGGGAGATAAATAGGGGAGAGGAGATATACCTGTGAGAGGAAACATGGAGGCGGAAGAGAAGCCTTTCAAAGCTGCAGAAAATGTAAGTTTAAGACCTCATTAAACTTAAGCTTGATATCAACCCATGACCTAATTAAGTGCAATCAATAGCATAATCGATTCAATCTACCTTGAACCGACCCAAGCTTAGATGCTAACCTTGCAACTTCAGTTTCATCGTCAAACAATCCAAGGTGCATGTATCTGTCAGCAAACAATGTATGGCACCAATTTAAACATAATGAAATGTAACTTATTCAATTGACACAACAGTTTTGAATGCTAACCTTACCTTTAGATTAGTCGGTGGGCGTAAGCTGGCCCGGAAACCCACGGTTACCAAAAAAAAAAGATTTATCACTCTCCAATTCCAAGGCTTTTGATCTTCTGAATTATACGTAGGTCCTGTCATTGTTTTCAACACCCACAATCGCCATCTCCATCCTTTTAGGTGGGAGTTGTAGTATTAGCCAATAAGCCAATCTCCCTTATGAACAACAAACAGATTAATAATAACAAACAAATCAATCACAATAAACAAATTAAGTTCATTATCATCCAAGATCCTGAAAATAATCATTCGTAAGGTTTTAACTTTTAAGCACAAAGCTCTCCTACAGTCTTGCTACAAGCAACACATAATAATACCAGTATTGACACCAAAAACGGAGTTGCTCAATATCAGGTTTGTTCTTCACTGATTTGAAGCACTCATAGGCTGGATATGCATAACCAAACACCATCCTGCACGAACGACGACAACTGAGTTTAGGTATATTGAGTGAAAGAGTATAATGTATAGAAATGAAGATTGCTATCTTAATTCTCTCTGCAATCTTACTGTTTGCTCGTCAAGGAATTTAGAGCATCAATAATTTTTATGCTTACAATATTTTTGTTCGTTTATATATCTAGCTGTATAATTATGAATTTATGATTGGGATGTTAAGTAACCTACAGTTTGATGGATTTTGATTTATTTCTTTTACTGAACAATTATTCTAATCATCTAATGCTCTCATTATTTCTTCAATTTTTCTACTTGCGTAACAGTTGAAACGACCAAATGGATGAAGAATCCGAGGAGTTGGCGGTACTGTTGGGCTGCTATGCAGAACCCCGCGGAAAGAAAGTTGACAAGAATTACTTAAGCGAGTGGCAGTAGGCGGCGGTGCATTTGATAGAGAGTATGGCGCAAAAGTCCATCTTCCGGGGGGCGAATCTAAATGACATAGCTAACCAGGCTGATGACTTGTTGGAGGTGCTTTTATTCTCTTGACTTGAAGTTCCATGCTAATCTTAAACTCTTAAAGCAATTTTCTCAAAGATCTATGCTCCGATCTTAAAGCATATAAAAACAAATAAATTTGTATAATAAGTTGCTAATTTTGGCATGCATACATCGATAAGCATATGAGCCTTATTGCATGATTTAACATTTCTCAAATAAATCAGTAGTTACCTCCCTTTGTACGTGCATGCCCAATTGCTCTTGCAATTCTTTGATTTCTTGTTCTAAAGGAAGCTTGTACATTAGATAGGCAGTAGGTGATGATGTTGAAATAGAAATTACCATGCAAGCAAAGGATTTCTGGGAGGAACAGAAATCATCAAATTGTTGAATATATGTGACAAACTCTCATAATATACACCGGAAACAAAAATTGAATAAAAATTGGCAATAAATCAGATAGGCACACATAATAAACTAAAATTAAAACTTGCCTTCGTGTTTTCAGAAGAATAGAGCAGAATCGCCTTCGTGAATTGAGAAGAATAGAGCAGAATCGCCTTTGTGAATTGAGAAGAACAGAGACTACTCATGATAATGGGGGTAAAAATCAAAATTAAACACAGATAGCAAAATCGAAAGAAGAAAAGGAAACAAAATCAAACGTTACCAGGAGGGATGATCCCAAATTCGAGCAGGAGAAATCGAAAGAAGATTGAACCTCTTTGGAAAATCAAAACCCACTTCCGGTGTAGAAAGAGGTAAATCCTTGCAAACTACAAAATTAATTTGTGTTAAAAAACAAACCAAAGTAACCCTAACTATTGAATCGATGTTGATTTGAAGAGAAGAAAATCAATCGATTCATTAGCTATTGATAGAAAGCAAACAAAAACACACAGAACTGATATAAGAATCGTAACCTTGAATCTCCACTGGTCCATCAACGATGCAACCTATAATCAAAACACAAGACATTAAAGAACTCCCAAATCTTACCTGTGTTCTTGAGTGTGTTCTTGAGTAGGTTGTCGCCGGAGAAATACACTATTCGGAGGGCTGATTTCATCCCTAGAGTGGTTCTTGAACTGGGAGCATGAGAGAAGACGTTGGAGGAAGACCGTGAGAGAAGACGTGGCTGTGGGCTTTCACGATAACCGTTTTTACAAGAAACCGTTTTGTACAAATCGAATTAGAGTTTTTATGAGAGATAGTAGAGATTAACAATTGTAGTCATTAGTTTAAAATTTCTATTCTATGTTTTTTTTTCACTAGTTGAGATAACTATGAAAAAAAAAATCAAATATCTTAAATTTTCTCAAAATTTTTCTATAACACTTTTTGGTTAATGATAAGCATCAAATTTTTATCCCAATTTAAACCTTTAAATCATTGACGATTTCACAATTAAAAATCTGAATTAAATCTCATTTGCCTAAATCTCATATGTGAACACAAACATTAATGTTTTTTATTGGTTCATATGTGAACATGCAAATCCCAATATAGATTCACATGTGATCTCAATTATAATTTGTTTGTGAATCAATTTAAAATTTATAAGGTAGATTTTGAATCAGTTTAAGATTCATATATATGTGAATCTTAACTACAACCTGTTGGTGAATCAACTGGGGTTGCTAAACATACCCCCTCCTAATATCTACTTTCCCTAAAAAACAAACCGTCAAACCTCATCATTATTAATTTTAAAATTACATTTTATAATACCCTTATAATTACTTATTTAAACTACTTTATATCCCCTTATATTTCAAATTTTCATTTTACACTAAAATACATAATCATATATGAACTGAAACAGGTTAAAAAATATGTTTCCTTTTTAACAAATTAAATCATTATAATCAACTCCTCAATATCTTTAAAATGAGTCCGGCCAATGTTCCATATTTTTTGGATGTAATCATATTACTATATATCATAAATTGTAAGAAGTTATTTTAATACTGACATTTTATATCCTTATATTTATTTAATTTGTCTTATATCATTTATTTTTTTATTTTTTATTTTTTATTTTTCATTTTACATCGTTATGTTATCAACAAACATAGTCATATATTAATTGAAATACGTTTAAAAATTGTATTTCTTATTTATACAAAGTAGACCATTATAATTCTTTTATCAATACTTATAAAATGAGTCTATTATTAATATTTTTTTTAGTTTAATCATATTATAAAATTATTTTTCAATTACACTTTTTTCTCTTGTAGTTAATTATTTAATTTGTATTATATCACTTACCTTTTCATTTATTATTTTACATCTTTATCTTATCTTATTAAAATACATAATTATTATATATTAACTAAAATGCGTTTGTTTTACAAACTACACAATTATAATTCTTTCGTCAATACCTTCAAAATTAGTCTAATATTGAATATTTTTGGATTTAGTTACGGTATCGTAAATATGATTAAGGGAGTAAAATGAAAAATGAAAAAACAAGTAAATAAAAAAATTATAATCAAAGTTTTATTTAAAATTTGAAGCATTTAAACAACTCAACCCAATTATGATGGTTTGAAAAAATCTTAGCTCCCAAATTCAATCTGTTACAAAGTGAAATCTCCAACCCAACTCTTATGGATTGGGTTTGGTTGGCGATGGAGATGGCCAAATGGCCCGGCTCGGGACCGGCCCGCACGACAGTCTGTAACCGATTATGATTTTTAGTAAATTTCACGGCTCGGTTCGGGACTTGTTATATATAGGCCTGATTTTTCTAAAAAAGTTTACGTTTTTATAAATTATTAATCAAGTTTTTTCATATTTCTACAAAATTTTCAATTTTTTTACCATAAAACTTCAAGTATTTTATTTTTCTAAGTTTTACAATTTTTTGTAAATGTTCCAACAATAAATCCCAAAAGTCGTAATTATAAAAACACCTATAATATTTTTGCATAAAAAAGATTTAAAAATATTTTTAAAGTGTATTTGAACGAGGTATTTCAATAAGATATTGCACAAAAAGAAGAAAATCTTCAAACAATTTTTTTTTTCTTATGTTCAAATTGATTTTTGTGAAAAATAAATATTTGTAACCGATTTGGGTTTTGGACGAGGGCCAGTCCTCATAACCGGTTATGAAGAAGGTTAACCAGGCCTTGCGTTTTTGGTCGGAATAAAGCCTTGGGTTTTTGGTCGGGACCTAGACCACACTCGGTTACGAAAATCAATTTTGGGACCGGGACGGTTTTGGCCATATCTAGTTGGCGGGTTGCCATCATTATTTTAAATAAGTATGTGTCTTCAATTTTATGTGACTTAGAAATATTATCAATCGCGTGATAGTTAAATTTATAGTACTAAAAGATATGATATTTTAGTTGATACATTATTAATTAATTAATATGATTAGGGTATAAAATATAAAATAAAGGAGATTAATAGAGAAATATGGAAGTGTTTAAAAATAATAAATCAAAAACATATATGAGTTAAAATGAAAATTATGAAAAGGGTTAAAAATGATAATGATATTGCATTGTTTTTAGAGATTAATTACTTGTATTTTAGTGTAGACGAGTACGAGACAAAGGGTAGATTTTTATTGGATGAGGTATGGATACAATTTGCCAATATTCATATGTGAATCTTAAAAAGTATATAAGTCATCATGAATCTTAAATTAAAGATAATAAAATTCTCGTTTTTTTTGTTATTTAAATAGAATATTTATAATTTACTTCAAAGAAAGTAGGTAATCTAATTTTTATTTAACAAAGAAAGTGGGGTAAACTTTTTAAAAAGAAAGTGGATTAGTGATTTAATAGCTTGTATTAATGATTTAATTATACAAAAGTTTTTAAAATCTACTCAATTTCCTTAGATTCCTTAAATTAGTCATATTTTTTTTAAATCTACATATTTTTCTGTTAAGATAAAGATATTGGTCATTGAAGATCTCATCTAATTGTAGAGATCTTTCCTCACATTTTCAAAATTTATGGCTTCTCATTTGAACCCTCATATATATATATATATATATATATATATATATATATAGAGAGAGAGAGAGAGAGAGAGAGAGATGTTCAAATGCAAACTTTTTAATGGTGTAAACCCATGCAACCCACTTATCTACCACATATTTTATTTTCCCATTTTTTTATTAAAAAGGTAAAAACAAAATATGTGGTAGATAAGTGGGTTGCATGGTTTGCACCATTAAAAAGTTTGTGTATATATATATGTGGGTTGTTTTATTTGCAACCCTTAAAAATGTTGCAAACCTTGCAACCCACATCTTTTTTTTTGGAAAGGGTATCCTGGGCCTATGGCCCAGACTAATCCCTGGCAATTAGGGCCTTTGGCCCAGCTGCTAAAGCGTGCAACCCTGAGTTTATCCTCAGTGGCAACAAGTGCTGCTAGTGGGGATCGAACCCGGGTTGAGCGCTATGAACTCCCCAAGCCTTTACCACCACACCACAGCCCTTGTGGTTACAACCTACATCTTAATGGTCGGATTCATGATCGACGGTTACAATAGATATGCGGCCCAATATTTTTAATTAAAAAAAAACAGAAAAATAAAAATAAAATAACCGCCGATCATGAATCCAACGGTTAAGATGTGGGTTGCAACATTTTTCAAGGTTGCAAAATATCCTTCCACTATATATATATATATATATATATATACAAGTGCTGCTAGTGGGGATCAAACCCGGGTTGAGCGCTATGAACTCCCCAAGCCTTTACCACCACACCACAGCCCTTGTGGTTACAACCCACATCTTAATGGTCGGATTCATGATCGGCGGTTACAATAGATATGCGACCCAATATTTTTAATTAAAAAAACAGAAAAATAAAAATAAAATAACCGCCGATCATGAATCCAACGGTTAAGATGTGGGTTGCAACATTTTTCAAGGTTGCAAAATATCCTTCCACTATATATATATATATATATATATATATATATATATATATATATATATATATATATATATATATATATATAGGCCAAGGATAATTTATAACTCATGTAAATCTTACAATCCATGCAACTCACATCTTAACCGTTAGATTCATGATAAACGGTTATTTTGTTTTTATTTTTTTTATTTTTTTAATTGAAAATATTGGACCCACATGTATTGTAATCGCCGATCATTAATCCAACGGTTAAGATGTGCATTGCATGAGTTGTAAGACTTTCATGGGTTGTAAATTAAACTACCCCTATATATATATGGGAGAGATCAATTGGAAACCAATATTACATTGGAAACTTTGGAAACCGAAATTAACCGACCATTGAATTTCCTTTTTTTTTATTTTTAATTGATAAGGTTATTTTAGTCTTTTACATAATTTCATAATATATATGGTAAGTGTTTTTATTATTATAATATTAATTATTTAATTTTAATATATTTTATATATGGTAATATTGATTATTTATTAATTTAAACATGAAACATTTAATTTAGGTAAACACAAATTGATTCATACGTAAGCTACAAATCAATTTTTTTTTATTCGTATGAATCAGTGAATGAAAGTTAATATTCATATGAAATCTTCAATATTACCTCCAGGCATAAAATATTAATATAGTGAAATATAATGGATTTGATATAGTGAAACAAAATATTAATATAGTAAAACCCGATGAAATATAAAATGTTAATATATATAGTGAAACCCGATGAAACAGATTTGATGTAGTGAAACATAAGGGAAAGGTAATGAAACAAAACATTAATATAGTGAAATCTGATATAATGAAACAAAATATTAATATAGTAAATGTTAAGACACAGTCTCATTGGATTCAAGATCATCCAATCTGAAGATCGCAATCTGAAGCTAAAGCCGAAAAGACGACTCTCGATATTAAAGTCTATGTCTATTTGTAATAAATGTCAAAGTAATCAATGTAATCCATGTTTATTGTTATTAGTTAACTTAGGTAACTTAGTTAGTTAAGTTAGTTAAGTTAGTTTCTAGTTTGTTTGATATTATCTAGATATTAAAGTATCTAGATATTAAGTTAGGTAGTGTGTAAAACACACCAAGTTAGATTAGTTGTGTATCTCAATCTCTCAATAGATCATATCATAATTCACACATACAAAAACACACTTAAAGGTGTAAAAGAGAGAAAAACAGAGAACACAAATCCAAGCTTAAAATCGATCAACCTTGTAACTCGTTTGTTATAATCAATACAGGTTGGTAATCATTTTGTGTTGTTATTCTATAAAACTTGATAGTATTGTTGGACCGACAATTGGTATCAGAGCCTGATTAAGATCAAATCAAGTTTTTCTGAAAAACGACCCTGTGTTCTTGTTTGGAAATTGATTTTGAGTGTTTAAGTGTTTTAGGTGTTAAAATCGATCAGGTTGTGATCGATTAACATGCTAGATAGAGTTGTTGTTGTTTGATTTCATTTTAAATCATCTATCGAGTTCCATTTTGTGATTTTAGTGAAGAAACAGTCGAAAGCTTTAAGTCACTGTGCTATCAAATTAATTTAGAAAAAGTGTGTGTTATTGAGATCGAGTGCTTACAATCAGTTCTAGAAGTGTTTCTAGACATAAGGGTAGTGTTTTGGTACTGCTAATCGTTTCAGGATCAAGTTCTAGTCGATTTTCGAAGTTTAAGGACGAACATACGCAAAGCAGAAGAAGAACACACGCAAAGTCCAACTTTGCGCGTCTCACATCAAACGCAAAGTCCCACTTTGCGCGTCCCAAGTGAAACGCAAAGTCCCACTTTGCGCGTCTCAAGTGAAACGCAAAGTCCAACTTTGCGCTCCTCAAGTGACCCGCAAACCTCAACTTCACTTCTCGGATCAAACCTCACAAACGCAAACCTCACAAACGCAAACCTCAGTTCACGTGTACCTCTTCAAGAAACGCAAAGCTCAACTTTGCGCTTCCCACTAAACCCGCAAACCTCAGTTTGCGCTTCCCACTAGACCCGCAAACCTCAGTTTGCGCTTCCCACTAGACCCGCAAACCTCAGTTTGCGCTCCTCACTAGACCCGCAAACTTCCATTTGCGCTCCTCATTTGAAACGCAAACTTTCTATTCCATACTTAGTCTGCCTAGGGGGACAAAATTTCTTGTGTGATCAAATTTTATCTGGGTTAACGATCATATTCAAGTTTTATATATCAATACAGGATGACATCCAGAGAAGCCCTTGCAATAGGAACTGACACCAAGCCACCAGTTCTCTTTAAAGGAGAATACGAACAGTGGAAGGATCGGTTTCTGAACTTCATTGACAGACATGAGCTGGGTGATTTCATCAGAACATCTATTGAAGAAGGGGTTATGAAACCAGTCATAACGACTCGTGTAGTTGGAAATGTGTCGACTGAAGTTGAACTTAAGTTTCATGAGCTACAAGATGATAACCTTAGAAGAGCCAAAGGCGACAGATTAGCTAAGTCATACATTTTACAAGGAATTCCAAATGAAATATACGTAAAGATTGACAGCTACAAGGCCTCCGACAAAGAAATGTGGGATCATCTTGAAAAGATGATGTTGGGTTCCAAAGTTGGAAATCAGCTGAAAATCTCCAACTGCCTAAATAACTATGAAGAATTTAGAGGCAGGGTGGGAGAAACTTTAGAATAAACCTATGACAGGTTTGTGACTTTGCTGAACGAACTTAGCAAGAACAAAGTCCACAAATCTCAAATTGAGCTGAACGTCAAGTTCCTGAGCATTCTTCAACCCGAATGGAAAAGATTTGCAAGACAGATGAAGCAGATCAAAGACTTGAATGAGATTCCACTTCACGAGGTGTATGAAACCCTCCGTCAGAATGAAGAAGAGGTGGATGAAATTCTAGCTGAGAATAGACAGAGAGGAAAGACAGTTGATGACACAATCGCTCTTGTAGTTAGGAACAAAAAGAACAAGACGATTGTGTACGGATCAGAAGAAGATGAAGCTTATGCAAACTCTGACACAGATGAAAATGATCAGCTAAAGCAAGCAATGATGATGCTGACAAATGCTTTTCAGAAAAGGTTCTACAAAAAGCCAACATCAAACAGTCAGAGGTACTCATCTGGTCCGAACAACTACATCCACAAGGAAAGGGTTGAAGGAAGCAGATATGAAGAAAAGAGATCTGAAGGGAAAAGAACAGAGGAAAGGAAGCCTGAAGAGAGAAGGTTTCAGTATGAAGGGAAGATATTAGAGGAGAGGAAACCAGAAGAGAGAAAGTTCAAAGCTGAAAGATCCAGTCAGTCAGAACCACCAACGTGCTACAACTGTGGCAAAACAGGTCACTATGCCAGAGACTGTCGAAGACCAAAAGTCAGGAACTCAGACTACTACAAGAACAAGATGCTTCTTGCAAAGCAACAGGAGTCAGACAAGGCACTGATGGCCGAGGATGAATATTGGCTCGATCACTCAGACGAGGAAGAAGAGGATGAAGAGAAAGATGAAGCCGTCAACATGTGCTTGATGGGCCAAATAGAATCAGATGTTGAAGCTGATTCAGACAATGAAGAAGAGGAGGTATGTAATCTATCAGATTTAGATTTCATGAATAAAATGCATGCCATGAGTTTAAAACAAAAAGAGTTAGAATCTAATCTTAAGCAAGAAAATGGTGTCATAACTGACAAAAACCAATTGATACAAAAACTTAGCAATGAAATTGCTGAGCAGAAAGTATTAGTTGAGATTCTTCATAGAAATAATGACACCAACGCTAAGGAAAAGACAATAATTCTTAAAGAGAATTTTGATCTTAAGTCTAAACTGCTAAAAAGTGAGATAGATATTTATGAGCTTACAAAATTGCATGCTTCTTGTACCAAAGAAAACTTTTCTTTACTTGGAAAATTAAAAAGTTTGGAAGATAAGTTATATAAAATGGGTCAAACTGAACAGACTATTTTTCTGAACAAACCCAAAAAGGAAATAGAGAGATGGGGAATCGGTTATAAGAATCCTCACTATCTACAAAAGGGGATGTCTGAAGTGCCAGGACTTTATGATCATCTTTCAATGCAATTAGCTCGCAGAATCCCTGAATTTAAAACTTTCTGGACTAAACTGTCAAAAGAGGATGAAGCCAATGAAACAGAAAAACGGTTGAAATCAGCTAAAGTTCATCTTCCATTTAATTATGCGAAGACGAATAATAGTTATAATGAAAGTCCAATATATCAAAAGAAGAAAACTCTTTCGAGTGATTTCTTTCCAAGTTATTCTGAAAAAGAAATGGAGGCGAAGCCTATTCAAGGTAAACTATATGTCCCTCCTCTCGTTTTAGAAAGTAAAATTTCTGAACTCGAGAATTCTTTGTCAGATGAAAGACTTTTGATGAATATTGAGCAAAAAGTGTTTTCAACTGTGTTTTCAAATTCTGTTATTTCTAAGGCTTCAAACTCTAAAGATATGTTTGGTTCATCAAATAAAGGATTTGATTTTCTGAACTCTAACGGTGGTTTAGATAATTGTTCTGAACAATTTGACTTTAATGCAAAACTTCCTAACCATTCATCTTTTGTTAAGAAAACTTTGAGAAAAACCAGTATGCCTGTTAATAGTGCAAAATCAACGAAAGTTTTCGTTGATAAATCAGTCTCTGTGAAAGCTAAGAGTGCTAAAGGTAAGAATATATCTCAGCATTCACAGAAACCGAACATTACTGGTAATTCTAAGAAAGAGCAATCGCTTGTTGCTCCAAGGTCTAACTCACCAGTTTCACATGTTTCAGATCTGAGCAAGCAAAGGCCAGAAATAAATTCTCAATGGCAACCGAAACGGAAGCTTGACAAGACCGTTTTATCTTTTAGTAGTGTTAATTGTAGTAAGACTTCGCTTAGTAAAGATGTCTTAATTGCTGATGTTGCTCTTTTAAACTCAAAACTTGCTGTTTCTCGTAAACAATATACAATGAAGCAATTATTTCAGTTATCTTTATCTGCTAGAAAGTCTTCTATTTATGATAAACATGTTTCTATCTCTTGTCAAGATTCTGGAGATTGGTTTGGAAATTACCATGTGCATTCATATCATACTAATCCTTCTCATACATTTCAAAAGAAAAGAGGACCCAATTTGAAATGGGTACCAAAATCTTGTGCAAACACAGCAGGACCCAAATTCCAGTGGGTACCTAAGGCTAAATTTGTGTTGCAGGCACACAAAGCTTAGAGAGAACTCGACTTCTGATTATGTACAGATCAGGACTCGTTCTTCAATGACAAAATAGGTTTTTGGATAATGCAGTTCAAAACCCGAACATCAAAGTCAAAATAGGCTTTTGAACAAATCAGTTCAAGACCCGCACTTCGATAATCAAAGTGATTATTCTAATGTTGTCGTATAAATCTCTAAATTTGTAATTTCTCTTATGCAGACTAGTCATACATGGTTCTTGGACAGCGGATGTTCCAAGCACATGACAGGACAAAAAGAGATACTGTCCAATTTTAAAGACAAATATTGCGGAACAGTCAGATTCGGCAACGACCAGTTTTCATCAATCATGGGATATGGTGATGTACAACATGACAATGTCACGATCAAGAAGGTGAGCTATGTTGAAGGCTTACGACACAACTTCTTCAGTATAGGCCAGTTCTGTGACAAAGACTTAGAGGTCAACTTCAAAGCCAAGAGATGTTCAGTTCGCAATAAAGAAGGTGAAGAACTCTTGGTCGGTACTCGAGAATCAGACCTCTACACAATCAATTTATCAAATGTCCAGACTGACAAGCAAGTTTGTCTACTAACGAAAGCATCGATGCAACAAAGTTGGTTATGGCATTGAAGGCTCTCTCACCTCAACTTCAGGTACATCAACAATCTGGTCAGTGGAAAGCTCGTCAAAGGACTTCCAGAGCTCAAGTATGAAAGAGAACCTCTTTGTGCAGCTTGTGAAAAGGGCAAGATGAAGAGGGCACCTCATAAACCAAAGCATGAACCAAGTACAAGCGCTCCGTTAGAGTTATTGCATATGGATCTATGCGGTCCGATGCGAACTCAGAGTCTAGGCGGCAAGAAGTACATACTCGTGATCGTGGACGATTACTCGCGATACACATGGGTTAAGTTTCTACGTTCAAAGGATGAGACACCAGATGTACTCATCACTTTCCTAAAGACGACCCAGGTGAATCTGCAGAAACCGGTCAAGTTTCTACGAACAGACAACGACACAGAGTTCAAGAACAACAAAGTTGAAGAATATCTCGAATCTGTCGGGATTTCACATCAATACTCTACTTCTCGAACGCCTCAACAAAATGGAGTGGTTGAAAGAAGAAATCGGACGCTAGTCGAGGCTGCTCATACTATGCTAAGTCAATCAGACTTACCTCTATTTTTGTGGGCAGAAGCTGTATCGACCGCGTGCTACACACAGAATCGGTCCATGGTACATCGAAGGTTCAAGAAGACTCCTTATGCGTTAATCAACAACCGAACACCGACAATCAAATATTTCCATATATTTGGGTGTAAGTGTTTCGTGCTAAACGATAGGGAGAATCTTAACAAGTTCAGCGCTAAGGCGGATGAAGGGATCTTCATTGGCTATTCCTCGACATCAACTGCATTCCGTGTTTATCTAAAGAAGTCAAAGACGGTGATTGAAAGCATCAACGTCTCGTTTGATGAAGAAATGGCTTCCGAACAACAACGTTCAGAACCCGTTATAACAGGAATATTAGCTTCTGGGCAACTCAGTTCAGGACCTACGTCTCAACAGAATAAATCAGATGAAGCATCAACTTCTACTAACCATTTATCTGATTTAGATTTATTATTTGAATTGTTTTATGATGAATTTCTTGGATCTAATGTAAAGAAATCTGTTGTGGTTGACAGGATGGAAGACTTAACGACTACTCATCCAACCAGTTCAGATATTCCTATTGAATCAAATGCCCCGATTCAACAAGAGATTACAATTCAAATGCCGACTCCAACAGTTGAAGAAGTGACAACTAATAAAGAGACAGAAGTAGCTGAAACAGTAGGAGATACTATACAGATCAATCTACAACTAGAATAAGTTGTACCTGCTGAGCCTTCTGAACCTGCCACTTCAACTGAAACCATCAATCCTCCTGAACAATCAGAAGAAGGTACAAGTGGATTTGTAGATGATACAACCGACATACAATCATCTAATCCACTACCTCATGAACATAAATGGACCAAAGAGCATCCGCTAAGCCAAATCATTGGCGATCCATCAAAACCGGTGCAAACTAGGTCAGCATCAATGAACATGTGCATGCATGACTCCTTTCTGAGCAAGTTCGAGCCAAAAAGAGTATCAGAGGCACTTGCTGATCCAGAATGGGTGGTCTCAATGCAAGAAGAGCTAAATCAGTTCGATGCACTTCAAGTCTGGAGACTCGTACCAAAGCCTAAAGGTAAAACCATTATAGGTACGAAATGGATTTTCAAGATAAAGAAAGACGAAGATGGTAACGTTATCCGAAACAAGGCAAGACTAGTAGCCAAAGGATACAGACAAGAAGAAGGAATAGACTATGACGAAACATATGCTCCTGTGGCGCGATTAGAGGCAATCAGAATGTTTCTAGCCTACGCAGCCCACAAGAACTTCATTGTCTTTCAAATGGACGTGAAGACAACATTCCTAAATGGAATTCTGAAGGAGGAAGTCTACGTCTCTCAGCCAGAGGGTTTTGTTAATCAAGAGAAGCTGACGCACGTTTACATTCTCGACAAAGCACTCTACGGTCTGAAACAAGCACCTCGAGCCTGGTATGATGCCCTTTCCACTTTTCTAGTCAAGTCTGGGTTTTCAAAAGGAACGGTAGATACCACTTTGTTTATCAAAAAGGAAAAAGGCGATATCATTTTAATTCAAATCTATGTAGATGATATTATCTTTGGTTCTACAAATACTAAGTACTGTAAGAATTTTGCAAACCTTATGGTGTCTAGATTTCAGATGAACTTGATGGGAGAGATGAATTTCTTCCTCGGTTTACAAGTAAAACAATTTTCATCGGGTATTTTTATCAATCAATCAAAATACATTAGGGATATTCTTTGGAAGTTCCAAATGGAAAATTCAAAACCGATTGGTACCCCAATGGCACCAGGTACTAAAATTGGCACCGATCCTTCGGGAAAGGATGTTGATGTTAGGACTTATTGAGGGATGATAGGTTCTTTAATGTATCTTACTTCTAGTAGGCCAGATATAATGTTTTCAACATGCTTATGTGCACGATATCAGGCCAATCCTAAAGAAATCCATATGTCTATTGTAAAGCGCATATTTAGGTATCTAAAGGGCACTGCAGATCTTGGTCTGTGGTATCCTAAAGATACTAGTTTTGAACTAACAGCCTACACAGATGCAGATCATGCAGGTTGTATGTTAGACAGGAAGAGCACGTCGGGACATGTACAGTTCCTCGGTGACAAACTAGTAAGTTGGGCATCAAAGAAGCAACTTTGTGTTTCAACCTTCACGGCCGAAGCAAAATATGTAGCTGCTGCTAGCTGCTGTTCTCAGGTTTTATGGATGAGAACTCAATTGCGCGACTAAGGTTTCCACTTCAACAAAATCCCGATATACTGTGACTCCAAGAGCGCCATCGCAATATCAACGAATCCTATTCAACACACCAAGACTAAGCACATAGACGTCAGGTATCACTTTATTAAAGATCACGTTGAAAAGGGAACAATTGAACTTTTCTTTGTAAAAACTGATTATCAACTTGCCGATTTGTTCACCAAACCCTTAGACGAAAAGAGGTTCAACTTTCTTATCTCTAAGCTTGGTATGCTAAATCTTAAAATCTAATCAATAATTACCTATCAAAGTTTTCTAATTGTATACTTTTTCATCATTTCTTCATTCTTAACTTTGATTGATATCTACACTTCTACATTCTGTTCATAATCCAAGGGGGAGAATGAGAAGACATTGACAAGTGGTCAATATTACTTCGAGGGGGAGCTCATAAAATTTTGCATGTACCTTTTAATGCTAAATTTTTTTTTGTAATGCAAGAATTTAGGGGGATCTCTTCAAGACAAAAGAGGAGTACGGATATGACTTCTGATTATTCATGATCAGAACTCGTACTTTAAAAGTTTTACTGTTTTTTGTCTTTTCAATTTAAGTAAATAAATTTTACTTTGACTTGACATAAGATTTTTGCAGAATTTTTGAGAGAAGCTTACAAGTTCATATCTTTATGACTTAAAGCTTAGCTTCATGAGATATAAGATCGCACGTAAGGTATAATCCTTTATCTTAATCTCATATATGGTTGAAAGAAGGACAACTTTCAATCATTGGAAAACATTGTTTTTAATGTTCAAACCACTTCCCGATTTTTCAACAGATTTTATATTTTGGGAGTGTATTTTAAATGTTTTCATGATCTAAATTGTGCTTTAACTGTTAAGTTAAACCAATCTAAGCTTCACGGACATCATAGGAAAACAAGGAATCATTGTGCTAGGAATTAACACAACTTCTATGGAATCACCCTAACCAGTGATTTCTACCCAAGAAGTTAATCCTTAGTGATTGAGTGTGAGAAGTCGAAAAGAAATGAGTGTGATTAGAGAAAGCTAAATGTTTAAAAGAAAGAGCGTGTGAGAACAGAGTTAAAAGAATATCACAACTCTGCACCAACTTTTTCTGAGTCGGGTAGCCACATTACTAGTGTTTCACAATTCTTTGGTGAACATTATTGAAACAGGCAACTAACCCATGCCAACTCTTGATCAAACCTCACTATCTACTCATTTTCTTCTCAACAAGAAAGTGTTTCACATTTTCAAAGGGGAAGCAACACATTTGCTATCTGATTTTCGTTTGGAAAATCTGGATATTGAAAAGAAGGAAGTCTGCCCTACCTTCGCACTTCAATCATGCACATTGAGTCTATGTTTAACTTACTGTTGTCTTAGTGGTTTACACAATTTTGAGCCTTATAAGCAATCATCTATGCTTAATTCTTTCTAACACAAGCACAAACACACAAGGAATTAGTTTCTTTGTCATAACGTTTATAGAAATAACCTTTGTGGTGTTTCGATGATTAAATGGAAGCCCTGGGGGAGTCAACATCAAACAGCTCCTTTCCAATGTGTATTCGTTACACACAGTGACTTAGTGTTACTGACAGACATGTTAACTGATTCATTAATTGATTCAGGTGTTACACGACTATTTTGTCTGGATTTGAAAAGATCTGGATGAATATCTTTTGAATTGACGGATCAGGGGCTCTAACTGCAAGATAGACATTTCTTACAAATAATTTTGATGAAGTCGTTGCACTTAACATCAAAAAGGGGGAGAATGACTACACAAGAAATGGCAAATATCACATGTTTCAAGAATCACGTCCACTCTTCAAAGGGGGAGATTGTTAGAAAAAGACATGCTGATTTAAGAGCTAGAGAAAGAGATTGCATCTTCTGAGCTGAACAAGAAGACTGAATTGCTAAAATCATTTTCGTAATGATCTTGATCCAAAGGGGGAGATTGTTAAGACACAGTCTCATTGGATTCAAGATCATCCAATCTAAAGATCGCAATCTGAAGCTAAAGCCGAAAAGTCGACTCTCGATATTAAAGTCTATGTCTATTTGTAATAAATGTCAAAGTAATCAATGTAATCCATGTTTATTGTTATTAGTTAACTTAGGTAACTTAGTTAGTTAAGTTAGTTTCTAGTTTGTTTGATATTATCTAGGATAATATCTAGATATTAAAGTATCTAGATATTAAGTTAGGTAGTGTGTAAAACACACCAAGTTAGATTAGTTGTGTATCTCAATCTTTCAATAGATCATATCATAATTCACACATACAAACACACACTTAAAGGTGTAAAAGAGAGAAAAACAGAGAACACAAATCCAAGCTTAAAATCGCTCAACCTTGTAACTCGTTTGTTATAATCAATACAGGTTGGTAATCATTTTGTGTTGTTATTTTATAAAACTTGATAGTATTGTTGGACCGACAGTAAAATCTGATGAAACATATTTGATATAGTGAAAAGATAATGAAACAATAATGGTAATGAAACTTAACGAAACTTATTTGGGTTTTTACATACTGCATATTGATGAACAGGTAATAAAAAGGTAGTCTTGATATGTTCTTTTTTTTTATAAGAAATATATGCTTTTCTATATTTAAGTATATTTCATCTTTGTTGCCAAATTTGAAAAACAAAAGAAAAAGACACATTTACTCTTTTGACATATTATTATTATCTTTTTATTAATAAATTAATTAATTTATTACCATATATAATTCAAATGAATGTTGACCATTGATTAAAAAGATCAATGGTTGAAATTTGATTTCCAAAGTTTCCAATAAAATTTGGTTTCCAGTTGAAACCACATATATATGTATATATATATATATATATACAGAGGTTCAAGAGAAAACCTCAAATAAATGAAAAACTAAAGAACACCTTATCAACCGTTAGATTAGATGATCTGATGGATGTGATTAAATGGGCGGTTACAACAATATTTTTTGAATTAAAAAACTCTAGCCCCCTATTTTTTTTATTCGAAAAAAGAGAAAAAATAAACAAAATTCGAGCGAAATAAATTACATCAAAAAAACAATCATATTTTTCTCGTTAATTTGACATCCATATTGATATACCTTTTCATCCAACTTTTCGTGTTTTTTCGGTTTTCTATTTATTTAGGGTTTTCCCCTAAACCTGATCATATATATATATATATATATATATATATATAGGTGAGAGATCAATTGGAAACCAATATTACATTGGAAAATTTGGAAACCGAAATTAACCAATCATTGAATTTCCTTTTTTTATTTTTATTTTTAATTGATAAGGTTATTTTAGTCTTTTACATAATTTCATAATATATATGGTAAGTGTTATTATTATTATTATAATATTAATTATTTAATTTTAATGTATTTTATATATGGTAATATTGATCCTTTATTAATTTAAACATGAAACATTTAATTTAGGTAAACACAAATTGATTCATACGCAAGTTACAAATCAAATTTTTTTTTTATTCTTATGAATGAATGAAAGTTGATATTCATATGAAATCTTCAATATTACCTTCAGACACAAAATATTAATATAGTGAAACATAATGTATTTGATATAGTGAAACATAATGGATTTGATATATTGAAACAAAATATTAATATAGTGAAACCTGATGAAACAAATTTGATATAGTGAAACATAATGGAAAGGTAATGAAACAATAATGGTAATGAAACTTAATGAAACTTATTTGGGTTTTTACATACTGCATATTGATGAACAGGTAATAAAAAGGTTGTCTTGATATGCTCTCTCTCTCTCTCTCTCTCTCTCTCTCTATCTCTCTTTTTTTAAGAAATATACGTTTTTCTATATTTAAGCATATTTCATCTTTGTTGCCAAATTTGAAACACAAATGAAAAATACACATTTACCCTTTTGACATATTATTATTATCTTTTATTAATAAATTAATTAATTTATTACCATATATAATTCAAATAAATCTTGACCATTGATTAAAAAAATCAATGGTTGAAATTTGTTTTCCAAAGTTTCCAATGAAATTTGGTTTCTAATTGAAACCACCCCTATATATATATATATATATTTATAGAGAGAGAGAGAGAGGTGGGGGAGTTCATACGATAACATCTATTTAAGAAAACACGAGAACAGTCGAGTACGAACAAAATCATATATGATTCACGTACAGAATCATATATGTTTTACACGACTTTGCCTGCAACTTGCGTCTGTTTTTTTCCGGGTTAATGTAAAATCACATATGATTTTGTACATGATTTGCTGTTTTCTTGTTTTCTTAAATAATTAGCGTTCTCGTTTGATCTCTCTCTCTCTCTCTCTCTCTCTATATATATATATATATATATATATATATATATATATATATATATATATATATATATATATATCTGAAAGATGTAGGTGATTTTATAGAAATTATTGGTTCATTTTATGTTAATTGGATCTAGAAAAGAATATGGGGTTGTTAGTTAAGATATATCACAAACTATGAGGTGTGAATTATACACTTGAGTAAGCTAACTAGAATTCAAGTTCGCTGGGTGGTGCCATATGGCATGGATGAATTGGTTGTACACCCCTTGCGGAGTCCTAGGGGCATAGCCCCTCAAAGCTCTCTAAAACCTCTACGCATTTTTATAAAAAGAAGTACTTGGGAAAAATGAGCTTTGGGATGTGCTAAGTGAAATTCAGAAGCCTCTGAGTCTTTTCAGAAACTCTTCGGTCCTCCTTAGAAGCCTCTTAGGGGTTGTTTGTTTACCTCTTAATAGTTACATTAAGAGGCAACCTCTGAATCGCTAAGAGGTGGATCTTGTTTGACAAAAAAAAATCTATCTGGTTCCAAATTAAACGTTCTTAATGGTTTTGTATCTTGGGCTTCGCTTAACCATTAAGCGCCCTGATTTTACTCTAAACAATTACCAAACAACCATATTTTATTTTGCACAATATATCATAAGAGCGTCTAAATCATTCTGCACTAAATCATTCAACAATTGTCAAACAGTCGCTTACTCGCTTACTCTTGTTAAGAAGCTTCTGATAATGAAATGCTTCTGACTTGGAGGCTTTCGATTTAGAGGCTTTTGATTCCAAAGAAGTTTCTGACTCTAAAGTACTTTTAAGTTGTCTTTTGATCCATCTAAGTAGTTTGTAACGGTTGTGAAGTTAACCACCCACTAATTAGTCCAACTAACATTTTCATTTAATGGAGAGTTATTCTAAATAGTTTGCGTAAATATTTGCTAAAATGGGAATTCGATGCCAAAAAAATGACTAAAAGTCAATTTAGTCGAGGTGATTTGACTATTTTGGTCAATTTCCCTAAATTTATCTTCACAGTATGGGTGATGGGATAAGAAGGTTGGAAAGGATACTGGAATTAAAAAATGTTTCCCTACCAGCCACTATTTAACACCAACGACAGATAAGTTGTAATCATTGACCCGTCACCCCATATAAAACAGGTCCATCAATAATTGCACGTTGGTTAGACTTTTTAGACCCCAATTCCTGGCTGCTATAATAAATAATACCATTTTAGTATAACACGAACTTGGACAAAACCCAATTCTATGTTACTTTAATGACCACAAGTTAAGGAACTCTCCTCCACCTCTCTTATTTTTCTTTTGTATTTGTCCTGGGTTCTCACGGTGGTTGATGGCTGTCTTGATTGTGTTGCTGGTGTTATTGTTGATTGAGCCAGGAATTGCCCAATCAAACGACCTTGATAACAACACTAATATCCCCATCCAATCGTTTTGTGGTAGTATTGCTCCGATAAGTCAGTCAAATTTTATCAAGAATCGCAACTCTACCCTTGATGAGCTCAGAATGCAATTATTGAGCAGAAGGGTACTTTATGCAAGAGCACAGGCTTTAAGTGCTGGGGACTCGGTCTTTGCAGTAGCCCAGTGCAGGAACTACCTCTCGGCAGATCAGTGTGTGGCTTGTTTTGATGTTGCCGTTTCTCAACTGGTCAACTGCACCGCGGGCAATGGTGCTTATGTTTTTCTCGATAACTGCTTTGTTAGGTAAGATTTTCTTCCATTTACCATTATTTGATTAATTACTCGAGTAGATTATTGAAGTATGATTTTTGTCCCATACCTTGGAGAGAATGTGTACCCAAAGTATGTATTTTTGTACACTTAAAATAAAATAATGTATTCTTTCTCAGTCCTTTCTTTCTTTCTCTCTCTCTCTCTATATATATATAGAGAGAGAGAAAGAGAGAGAGGTGGGTTCATACGAGAACAACATCTATTTAAGAAAACACGAAAAGAGTCGAGTATATACAAAATCATATATGATTCACACGACTATGCAAAATCACATATGATTTTTGTCTTGACATCCTCGCGTCCGATTTTTTCGGGTTAGTGCAAAATCACATATGATTTTGTACATGATCTGCTGTTTTTTGTTGTATTCTTAAATAGTTAGCTTTCTCGTTTGAATCTTCCTATATATACATATATATATACTCTCTCTCAAAGAAAAGGACAAAAAATAATTCACATTAAAAATTCATATTATCAAAAAAGAAGTAACTATGACTAAAAGAACTATTCAGTGATGCTGTCACAGCTGCTACTTACCGTGGCGTTTTCATTCTTCCAATAGACACCACCTGTCATTCTTGGTTCTTCTCATTCTTGTCAATATTTTTATACATTTAGACATTTAGTGTACACTTTTTCTTATTTTTTTCAGTTGAATATTATTTTTCGTTCTAAAAAAAGTTGTAAAGAGTAGTGTGACATGATTAGTTTTACAAATCTAAGAATATTAGAAAGTGAGAGATTTAGTTTATACCATTAGAAAGAGAAAAAAAGTATCTATATACACAGGAAAACATAATGCTCTAGAGGAAAAAGAAGCGAAGCAGAGAGATGGATCAAAGTGAGAGATGTGAAACCATTCCATTTTTATAAGAGCTCTAGCTTATAGATCAGAGGAGAAGTTTGTTTTATCCTTAAAAGATTGATAGTTTCGAAAAAGTTTGTTTTATCTTTAAAAGTTTAAACGGTGATGAAAACCATTAACGTGAGGTTAGATGAAAACTCAACTGATTTATATTGATTTACATAGAGTGTTACTCCGAATAATAATATTATTACTTTCCACGTTATATATTGAATAACCATTTCTTATCGTTGTCAAGGAACTTGGGAACAGAAGTCCTAAATCTTCTACTTTCTTTGTTGTTAAGGTACGAGGACTTTGCAGACTTCTATAATAACCCAACGGTCACCCAGGATGGAGTTGGTACCCCACTTTCACTATGCGGAAATCAATCAGCATCTCAGCCAATAACAACTTTTAATCAAGTTGTAGATAGGTTGTTATCAGATATTAGAGACGCTACTCCAAAAACCTCTAATTTCTATGTAGCATCCACAAGGCAAATCACAAGTGAAAATGCAACAATGTACGCATTTGCACAGTGTGTTGAAAATACAACCCAAACCATTTGCCAAACCTGTATGAATACAGCATATGGCCGTTTATATAACTGCCTTCCAAGTACAGAAGGAAGGTTTTTCGACATGGGGTGTGTTGCAAGGTATTCGGAGACTCCATTTTTCAATGACAACCAGACAACAAATATCATAAATGTCTTAAAAGGTGAGGCCACTTCTTTCAATTTCTTAAAAGTATAAATTGTTAACCATGTAGTTAACGTGATGATCCACATAATTGCATTGCGGATGAGTTTATAACTTATATATGATTATATGATAGGGCATTCCTCCAAGGTAGCCATACTTGCTGGAGCCATTGGTGGTGTAGTTCTTCTTTTCCTTATCCTTGTTTTGTGGTTATTCTATCGACTACGGATGAAGTCTAAGAAGACTGAAGAAGGTGATCATTGTGTATCTATTTATGTATGAGATATTTTATACTAATTCCAGCAGATGAGTCTATGAACACCCGGCTGACCGGGTTTGTGTATGAGGAAGCTCGTCATGTGTGATTTCTCATATATATTTATTTATGCAATATTTTATTTAATTTCATAATACTGATATATAAAATCCATCTATATGTATTTGTGGAACATGTTATGCCTTTGACCGGCCAGCAGATTTAAAGGGGGCAATTAATTACAATTATAGAGATCTGCAGTTGGCAACCAATGATTTCAGCGAAGAGAATATTCTAGGGAAAGGAGGTTATGGTGAAGTGTTCAAGGTAATAAATTGAACTTCTCTAATTGGATTCCTAAAAGATTAACAATCACTCTGCTTACAAATTTAATAAAGAGAAATAAATAAATAAAACTAATCGATAGTGTTTGATTTTTGACAGGCAATCCTTGATGATAATAGTATTGTGGCAGTGAAGAAACTTCAAGTACATCATGCTAGAGTAAAAGAAGAATTTCAGAATGAAGTTATGCTTATAAGTAACGTTCATCATAGAAATCTTCTACGTCTCCTTGGATGGTCTAGTGAAGGATCTGATCTACTTCTAGTCCTGGAGTATATGCCGAATGGAAGCCTTGATCGATTCTTATGGGGTAAGTTGGTGTTCCAAAACTACTGATAATTATTGTATGAAATCTTCATTTTGAAACAATTGGAATGGTAATAAAGTGTTCATAATGGAGGTGCAAAAAGGGGGACTCTGGACTGGAACCAACGATTTGAAATAATATTTGGGATAGCTAGGGGTCTTGCTCATCTACACAACGAATTCCATGTCAAAATTATTCACAGAGACATCAAGTCAAGCAACATTCTCCTTAGTGATGATTTTAAACCCAAAATAGCAGATTTTGGGTTGGCAAGGTTTCAACCCGAGGACCAAACTCATGTTAGCACCAAGTTTGCAGGGACATTGTAAGTTTGATTTATGATACAATTCCTCTTCATTAAATCCTCTTTTTGTGTCTAATCGAATTCTTTTATTTTACTATGTAACACAACGTCAGGGGTTACACAGCACCAGAATATGCACTTCGAGGTCTTCTATCGGATAAAGTTGACACTTACAGCTATGGAGTCGTGATTCTAGAAATCATTAGCGGCCGAAGGAGTACCGAAGTGAAATCTGATAGCTCATCCGCCTACCTCCTGGAACAAGTGAGATGCTACATTAATACTCTTTCCCCCTTTCGTTTGTTTTTTTCTTCAGAAAAAAATGGCAAGATCAGATAAGACATAAAAAATACATTGGTGTACATGAGAAGGAAAAAGAGAAGAAAAAGAAAAGAAACAAAGATAAAATAAGACAGCCAATGAACATGTAAGAAAAAAATAAGAGAGCAAAATAGACTATCTAACTCGACTTACAACTCTGCTAACAAATTAGATTTTTCCCTTGCCTTTATGAACGACAACTACGATTGCATATATTGCTTCAGAAGGTGACTTCGGTTCTCTATAAAGACCACTAAGTTTTTGCTTTGCACTAGTACTTTTAAGTTGCACATTAATTTTGTCTTCATGTTATCATGACTATGTTTAGGAACAAAATCGAGGAGTTATATCATAAGTGTAAGTCTTTTATCTTGTAATTAACCACCAATAAATATTGGATTGGTCATTAATCTCTAGACGTTGGCCCATGAATGTCCATGAGTTCACCAAACGACATAAACATATTGCATGTGTTTATTACCACTTGACTTGTGTCACAATTGTTTATTGTAACTATCATACCGTAGAGCAAATTTAAATTGTTTTGTGATATAGGTAGAGGATGGATGGTAAAATGTTAATAATAAACTAGTCAACACAAAACTAACAGAGCCATGAATTAATTTAGGTTGGTGAATTCAAGGGATGATGAAGTAGGTAAAATGAATTGATTACTTTATTGATATAACGAAGACCTAAGTTTGAGTCTCTTGTTGGTGATTTTAGTGAAATCATCGGTTCATTTTATGTAATTGGATTCACAAGATAATAATGGGGTTGATAATAATGGGGTTGGTAGCTAAGCTATAACACGAGTTAGGAGGTGTGGAGTGCACACTCGTGTAAGCTAACTATGATCCAAGATCGTTGGATATCATGTTTGGTTGTTTGATCAGTTTTGTAACTGATATCCTTTTTCGCGACGCGGGCGGGTTGTGCCGCGGGTTAACCCGCGCGGCTATCCGCGCCGTGCACTGGAATGTGGGGACGGAACAGTGACCCGTGCGGTTTATAGTGCGGGGTTACACGCGCCGAAACCCGCATGGTGCACTGTAACCGATATCTTTTTGTAACCGCCTATTTATGAAAGCTTTTTGTAATCGCCACCATTATGTCCAACAATCAATACCATTCAATTGGGTATTATTATCAATATTAATATGGGGTCGGTTACGATTCTGAAGGTGTATAAATAGGATCGATTTTTGCCTAAATTGATAATGTGAATTGAGATTATCCTCGAGTGAATTTCATGATACCCGGGCAGAATAGGGTCGAAATATCACTTAAGGAAAGCGAGCTCTCATGCGATCTCTAATTCTTTATCCGAGTTCTGATCACTCTTTGTCTCCCTCGATCTTCTACACCCTCCCCAACAATCTTAAGTGATATTTGTTCTTCGTGAGAAAGATGGCGAGTGATCAATCCCTGAGAGATATGACGACCAAGTTTAACAAACTTGAGAAGTTCGAAGCGTTGATTTTCGAAGATGGCAGAACAAGATGCAATTCTTGTTGACAACGTTGAAGGTCGTGTACGTGCTAAGCACTCTAATGCCGGAGGTGATGGAAGACGAGACGTTAGAGATGACTCGGCGTCGCGACAAATGGGAGAACGACGACTACATCTGTTGTGGCCACATCTTAAATGGTATGTGTGACTCCCTCTTTGACATTTATCAAAATGTTGAGTCTGCCAAAGAGCTATGGGACTCTCTTGAGTCCAAATACATGGCGGAGGACGTTTCTAGTAAGAAGTTCCTCGTTAGTAATTTTAATAATTACAAAATGGTGGACTCAAGGCATGTGATGGAGCAATATAATGAGCTTCTACACATTCTAGGCCAATATGCTCAGCATAATATGAAGATGGACGAATCCATCTCCGTATCGAGCATAATTGATAAACTGTCTCCCACTTGGAAAGATTTCAAACACATGTTGAAACACAAGAAGGAAGAGTTGTCCCTTGTACAACTCGGTAGTCACTTGCGCTTAGAGGAATCTCTTCGGGCGCAAAAGGCTGAGAAACCTAAGATAAAAGAGGTTTTTTCCCTTTCGGTGAACATTGTGGAAGAGGGAAAATCCAACAACTTCAAGGGAAAATGCAAGTTCAATGAAGCCAAGAAAGGGCCCAACAAAAAGGTTAAATTAACCTGTTGGACCTGTGGTATGACCGACCATCTCAAACGGGATTGTCGGGTTGTCAAGAATAAGAGTGGAGTAAGCACAAGTGGTGGTGGGCAAGGATCCAAGGATCAAAACCCACGGCAAGGTCAGTTTCTTGACTTTGGTTTTAATTCGAATTTGAATTATGTACCACTAATATCCGAATCATTTTACGTGCAGGATGATGATGTTGCTTGGTGGATCGACTCGGGTGTTACGAGTCATGTATGCAAGGATCGACGTTGGTTCACCTCTTTGGAACCGGTTGAAGAAGGATCCGTGATACACATGGGGAACGAGTCGAGTGCTCCCATTCTTGGACGCGGCTTAGTTAGGCTAGAATTTAATTCTGGCAAAATAATTGAACTTTTAGACGTTTTATAGTGTCTTGAATAAGTTAGGATATATGCAAGTATTTGAGTCCGACAAATTTATCTTGTCATAAGGTGGCTCTTTTGTAGGATTCGGTTATTTGATGAATGATATGTTTATGTTAAATTTAAATAAAAAGAGTTTTGTTTCAAATTCTGTTTATGTTGCAAATGAAAATCTTGTTGATTCTATTTTATGGCATGCAAGGTTTGGTCATGTGAATTTAAAAAAAATGGTTGAAATGTCAAAAGACGGTCTTATTCCGGCCTTTGACATTAAAACCGAAAAATGTAAAACTTGCATGTTAACAAAGATCACTAGGCAACCTTTTCCTAACGTGAAAAGGGACTCATCGGTGCTCGAGTTAATTCATAGTGATCTTTGTGATTTGCAATCAACCCCGTCTTTGGGTAATAAAAAGTATGTTGTTACTTTTATTGACGACGCTTCACGGTTTTGTTATGTATTTTTGTTACACTCAAAAGATGAAGCATTGGACAAATTTAAAATTTATAAAACAGAGGTTGAATTGCAAATGAATTGTTTTATAAAATGTTTATGCATCGATCATGGTGGGGAGTATTACGACCCCATGTTTTTCCAATCCGTAGGAATTATTTATGAGACCACGACGCCTTATACACCACAACAAAATGGTGTGGCGGAACGGAAAAATAGAGTTATCAAAGAAATGGTGAACTCTATTTTACTCTACTCGGGATTGAGTGATGGATTTTGGGGTGAAACCATGTTAACGACTTGTTACTTATTAAATCGAGTTCATAATAAAAGGAACAAGATTACCCCATATGAACTTTGGTTTAAGAAAATGTCTAACTTGAGTTATATTCGAGTTTGGGGTTGTCGGGCGGTTGTTTGACTACCCGAACCCAAAAGGAAAACTTTGGGTGAGAAAGGTATTGATTGCATCTTTGTTGGATATGCCGAGCATTCCAAGGCCTATAGGTTCTATGTTATTGAACCTAATGATTATATAGCGATTCACACCGTTATAGAATCGAGATATGCATTATATGATGAGACTAGATTCTCTTCAATACCTAGGCCAAAGGATATAGTTCCAAGTAATAGTGGAACTAGTGAGGTTGAAGAACAAGTAGTTGTTCCAACCGAATCTCCGATGCTTCGAAGGAGTAAAAGAGGAAGGATCAAAAAATCCTTTGGTCCCGATTTCCAAGTATACTTGGTAGAGAGATCAAGAGATGAGATTGGGTCACAATTCTCTTACTGTTATAGTATTGAGGAGGATCCAAAATCATTTGATGAGACTATGAAGTCTCAAGATGTTGCTTTCTGGAAAGAAGCAATAAATGATGAGATGAACTCCATCATGGGAAATAATACTTGGTTATTATCGGACTTGCCACCGGATTGTAAACCTTTGGGATGCAAGTGGATCTTCAAAAGGAAGATGAAAGCTGATGGATCAATCGACAAGTTCAAAGCTCGATTAGTAACCCAGGCTTTAGGCAACGGGAAGGCATCGATTATTTTGATACATATGCCCCGGTTGCAAGGATCTCCATGATTATATTGTTGATAGCCTTATGAGCTATCCACAATATAGTGATTCACCAAATGGATGTCAAAACGACATTCTTGAATGGTGACTTGGAGGAAGAAGTTTACATGAAACAACCGTTTTGTTATGCCCGGGATGGAGCATAAGGTGTGTAAACTTGTAAAATCATTGTATGGGCTTAAACAAGCACCCAAACAATGGCATCAAAAATTTTATGAGGTTATCTTGTCCAACGGTTTTATGTTAAACCAAGCGGACAAGTGTGTATATAGCAAATTTGACACATCCGGTAACGGAGTAATCATTTGCTTATACGTTGATGACATGTTGATCTTTGGCACCAACCAAAATCAAGTTGATAAAACCAAAGAGTTTTTGTCATCAAGTTTCTCCATGAAAGATATGGGAGAGATGGAGGTGATCCTTGGAATAAGGATCAAGCGTGAGAACAAAGGGATTGCAATTATGCAATCTCATTACATTGAGAAAGTATTAAAGAAATTTAATTGCTTTGATTGTTCTCCGGTGAGTACTCCATTTGATCCGAGTGTGAAACTTATGCCTAACTCGGGTGAAGTGGTGTCACAACTCGAGTACTCAAAGGCTATTGGATGCTTGATGTATGCTATGACAGACACTAGGCCGGGTATCGCTTTTTCCATAGGAAAGTTGAGTAAGTTTACTAGTAATCCTAGTATTCATCATTCGCAAGCGATTAGACGAGTATTTAAATACTTGAAGAAAATCGTTGATTATGGTTTGTCATATGTCGGGTTTCCTTCGATATTAGAGGGATATTCGGATGCAAGTTGGATTACCAACTTAGAAGATCTCTCTTCTACGAGTGGTTGGGTGTACTTTCCAAGAAACAAACTTGCATCACGAGTTCGACTATGGAGTCAAAATTTGTATCATTAGCCGCTGTCGGTAAAGAGGCGGAGTGGCTAAGGAATTTAGTCCATGAAATTCCGTTATGGTTGAAACCAATATCACCTATTTCTATCCGTTGTGATAGTGTGGCTACTTTGGCTAAAGCTTATAGTCAAGTATATAATGGTAATTCTAGACACTTAGGTGTTAGACATAGCATGATTGGTGAGCTAATAACGAATGGGGTGATTTCGGTTGAATTTGTTCGGTCACAACAAAATCTAGCGGACCACTTGACGAAGGGGTTAGCTAGGGACTTGGTTCACAAGTCGGTGATAGGGATGGGATTAAAGTCCATCTAAATCTCTAATGATGAGATACCCAATTCCATTCTAATACAACGTTAGAAGTTGAATTCAATGGGAAAGCTCACTCTAAGGGATTGGAGCACAAGATAATCATCCCAAGGTATGTGCTCGGTACTGCAAGTGAAGGAGGTAATAGTTCTTTTGTAAAAATGCATGTGCAGGTGCATGATGAAAGGAACTTCCTATATGAGTGAGAAGTGTGGCCACTTCAAGAAGCTTGGACTTGGCTTTGATGCACTCACGAATGGATAAGGACACATGACCTGTATAGTGTCATGTTTAAACTTTAGAGAATTATTTAAATTCATGTGTATGTTTTTCTCTGGTACTCAAATGGGTTGAAGGGTTCAATCCATAGGACATCCGAATTCTCGAGTATGTACTAAGATGAAAATTCAATCTTCTAGATATTTTCATTTATGCATGAGTTTGTTTTCCTATATTAACTTTTGTTTGTGAATCAAGATTTGCACTAAAATGGGGGAGGATTGTTGGTGATTTTAGTGAAATCATCGGTTCATTTTATGTAATTGGATTGACAAGGTAATAATGGGGTTGGTAGCTAAGCTATAACACGAGTTAGGAGGTGTGAAGTGCAAACTTGTGTAAGCTAACTATAACCTGGGATTGTTGGATATCTTGTTTGGTGGTTTGATCACTTTTGTAACTGATATCCTTTTTCACGACGTGGGCGGGTTGTGCCGCAGGTTAACCCGCGTGTCTACCCACACCGTGCACTGGAATGTGGGGACGGAACAGTGACCCACGCAGGGTTACACGCGTCGAAACCCGTGTGGTGCATTGTAATCGATATCTTTTTGTAACCGCCTATTTATGAAATCCTTTTGTAACCACCACCATTATGTCCAACAATCAATATCATTCAATGGGGGTATTATTATCAATATTAATATGGGGTCGATTACGATTCTCATGGTGTATAAATAGGACCGATTTATGCCTAAATCGATACTGTGAATTGAGATTATCCTCGAGTGAATTTCGTGATACCCGGGTAGAATAGGGTCGAAATATCACTTAAGGAAAGTGAGCTCTCACGCGATCTATAATTCTTTATCCGAGTTCTGATCACTCTTTGTCTCCCTCGATCTTCTGCACACCCTCCCCAACACCTCTTGATGTTATCATAGATCTATTCATCTTCTACATACCTATTTATCATAAAAGAGAGTTTAACTAGCTCAAATGCATTTGTGGTGGTGGACTTGGATACCGTGGACTTAGTTGGACAGAAGTCCAACACCATAGTTTTTCTTTAAAGAAGATGCATTATAACGATGGAACTAGGATATCTTATAAACAATAACTAGAACGCTGGAAAATAATTTGAAGAAGGGGGGGGGGGGATGATAACAGAAAACGTAGAATTGTGTCAGACCATCAACTACAAGAAATTAGAATGAAAAAATAGAATAAGAAAAATAAAATCAAAGGCATATTGTCATCATAGAAGTATCAAGCATATTTATGAGATGTTTGTGGTCTGTGTATGATGCTTGGAAAGGTGCCCGGTCTAATAAAGAAAATCATAAGAACTGATGAAAGGGGAATGTACTAATGAGAGCATGGCAAGGTATATTGTAATAGGAGTCAAATGGAAGGTTGATAGGATGTTGGCGGAAGTCGGTGTCATGATATGGAAAAGCTTGGTGAAAAGGAGGTGTATGGTTGGAGCCTTGAAGGATTTTGTGAGTTCGTGATCGTTACCAGATAATCAAACACAAACAAAGATATAGATTACCAACCTGTTTGAATACAAACGCGGATTACAGGGTTGATGTTTACACTTTGAAGCTCACTTTCTCTCTGATGTGTTCTTGGTTCGATTTCTAAGTTATGAGATATAATGAGATCTCATCAAACCTTAAACAACTAAACTAATATCTAAAATAGATATTATCTAAAACTAATAATATCTAAAACTTAATATCTAGATATTATTTAAACTAATATAATATCTAAACTAAACTAAATATCTATTATTTAGATATTTAGGATTAATAGTAAAATACAATAAACTTTGACATTTATTACAAAGGTCATTAGACTTATATCGAGAGCGACTTTTCAGCAAAAGCTTCAGATTGCAAACTTCAGTTTGGATGATCTTGAATCCAATAATTCTGTGATCTAACAATCTCCCCCTTTGGATCAAGATCATTACTAAAATGATTTAGCAATATGGTCTTCTCTTTCAGCTCAGAAGATGCAATCTCTTTCTTTCTCTTCAGAATGTAATAGTCTCCAGGTTTAGCTCAGAATGCTTTAGCAAAGTATCTTCAAAGAAAATTTCTCTCAGATCAGTATGTCTTTAGAATACTTTGAAGAATCTTTTCTTGGTTAGCTCTTCTCTTCTATATCTTCAGAATAGTTGGAAGAATTCTCTAAACCTTTGATCTTTCACATTTCTTGGTAGGCTCTTCTCCCCCTTTTTGATGAAAAGTGCAACTACTTCATCAAAACATATATTAAGAAATGTCTTTCATCAGGAGCCTCTAATCCGTCAATTCAAAAGATATTTATCCAGATCTTTGCAAATCCAGACAAAATAATCGTGTAACGCCTGAATCAACAAATGAATCAGTTAACATGCCTGTCAGTAACACTAAGTTACTGTATGTAACGAATACACAATGGAAAGGAGCTTTTTGATGTTGACTCCCCCAGGGCTTCCATTTAATCATCGAAACACCACAAAGGTAAATTTCTATAAACATTATGACAAAGAAACAAATTCCTTGTGTGTTCGTGCTTGTGTTGAAAGAATTTAGCACGGATGATTGCTTATAGGATCAAAATTGTGTAAACCACTGAGACAACAGTGAGTTAAACACAGACTCAATGTGCATGATTGAAGTGCGAAGGTGGGGCAGACTTCCTTCTTTTCAATATCCAGATTTTCCAAATGAAAATCAGATAGCAAATGTGCTGCTTCCCCTTTGAAAATGTGAAACATTTTCCTTTTGAGAAAAAAATGAGTAGCTGGTGAGGTTTGATCAAGAGTTGGCATGGGCTAGTTGCCTGTTTCAATAATGATCACCAAAGAATTGTGAAACATTAGAAATGTGGCTGCCTGACTCAGAAAAAGTTGGTGCAGAGTTGTGATATTCTTTTAACTCTGTTCTCACACCCTCTTTCTTTTAAACATTCAGCTCACTCTAACCAAACTTCTTTTTCATTATAACTTATCACTCAATCTTTTCGACTTCTCACACTCAATCACTATGGATTAACTTCTTGGGTAGAAATAACTGGTTAGGGTGATTCCATAGAAGTTGTGTTAAGTCCTAGCACAAAGAAATCCTGTTTTCCTATGATGCATATGATGCTCAAATTGGTTTAACTATTTCAGTTAAAGCACAATGTAGATCTTGAAAACATTTAAAGTCACACTTCCAATACATGAAATCGGTTTAAGATTCGGGAAGTGGTTTGAACATTTAAAAACAATGTTTTCAATGATTGAAAGTTATCCTTCTTTCAAACATATATGAGATTAAGATAAAGGATTATACCTTTACGTGCGATCTTACATCTCATGAAGCAAAGCTTAAAGTCATAAAGATATGAGCGTTTAAGCGTCTCTCAAAAATTCTGCAAAAGTCTTATGTCAAGACAAAGCAAATTTATTCACTTAAATTGAAAAGACAAAAAACAGTAAAACTATTAAAGTACGAGTTCTGATCTGAAATAATCAGAAGTCATCACCTTTTTACTCCCCTTGAAGTTATGCATCTAAAATATGTCAGTGAAAAGCACATGATAAAGATCTACAATTTTCCTTTTTGAAATGCAGTTCATCATATCTATCCAATGCATAAATTTCAGTAAAGTATGTACTCCCCCTTGAAGGTTGATTTCCTCATTTGAGTATCGGAGTACAATTTCTCATATCAGCACAGGAGTAAGGTCTTTTGATCACTGAATTACGAGTCCTAAATTGTTGTGTTTAGAAGTCAAACTTCGTTGAAGTCCGGGTTCTAAGCTGATTTACTTAGAAGCCATTGGTTCTCCTACTCCCCCTTGACAGTAGGTGCCTGCAACACATAATCATCAAGTTTCTTTGGTACCCACCGGTATTTGGGTCCATGAGTGTTAGTTGCAGTTCTTATGGGGGTAACTGAGTAAGAACCATACCAGTAATGGTCACTCGTCTTGTGAACATGATCATGTGTACGACAATAAGAACAATAAAATTTCTTACCTGACAAACTGATTAATTTATCTCTCGAGTAAACAAAATCAGGTTTACCTTTATGCGCATTGTTCTTCTTGGCATTAGGCGTATGTACACATGACTTTTTACTTTTTAGCTCATATTTCTTCTTTTCTTCAACTGGTTTCCTGTTCCAGACCAGTTGATCTTCTTTGTAGCTTCTTCTCCTTCTTTGTGTACCTGAACCATCTATATTTCTATCGTAGAAAAGGTTAGAACTACGAATTTGATTAGAAGATTTAACTGACCTTTTTGAAGAAACATGTCTGAATGTTGAACTTGCAGCTGACTTGAATGAGAATTCTGAATCAGCTGAATCATCTCAAGGTGAGTGGACAATTGACTCTGGAGTCTTGCGCTCAGTCACCACCACCATTGAGATAGTATTTTCAAGCTCATTAACCTTTGAAGAATAACTGTTTCTTTCTTTGATAAGTAGGTCAATCTTCTTCTCAAGCTCACACTTCTTTTTCTTCTTTATGTGCATTCTTAGAAAGTTCAGATAGCTTTGCATTAAGCTTCCTAATTGCAGCTTCAAAGGTGCTTCTTTTTTCTTCAAATTCCTTCTTAGCACCCTTTCTTCCATATGATATTTCTTTTAAGTATCCTACATTCTTCTGATCAATTGCCTTCTTCTCTTTGAAAAACTGATCTCTTTCTAAAATTATTACTTTCTCAAAGTTACAAACTTGTTGAGAAAGCTTTAAACATTTAAGCTCAATCACTTTCTTCTCTTCAACACCCTTCTTGGAAAGATCTGAGAACTTTTTTTCAAACTCAGATATTTTCTTTTGTAGCTCAACATTTGAACTCTCCAAATACTTAGATTTCTTCTCATTGATCTCTACAGACTCTTGCTTCTGTATTTGAGCATTCAAATCAGAAATCTTTCTTTTTAGCGCAGAGTTCTCAGCTGCCCAATTCCAAAGACTTGATTTACCTTCAAGCTGATCCCACAACAGATTTGTTGTAGCCTCTAAATTGATAGAAATTTCATCTAAAATTCCTTCCAATAGGAATGATCGAGCTAAGATGTCAGCATCATATCTCTTTCTTTGTTTGTCTGTGTACATATCAAGAGGTATAGTTAGTGATCCCGGCTTAGTCATTTGCTTCTCTTCGATGGAAGTTTGAGGAAGCAGAACCAAGTCAAGATGATACGGATCAACCCCTGAAAGATCCTGGCTTTCGTGCTTTGGTGGGAGGTGTGAAGTTTTTTATCATCCTGGCGTCGAGCTATTTTTCCTCGTGGGATTGACGTAAGTTCTTTATCTACCATTATTCCATCCAATTGTATTGTACGCACTTTCCTTGGGGCTGACATATTCCCTTGCTTCAGAGATATTCTAATAAGATCGCTTAATTTTTGTCTATCTATGAAGACCATGAAGCGATCTTTCCACAACTCATACTCTCCCCTAAAGAGTACTGGTGGCTTTGTTTTAGTTCCGATAGCTAGAATTTCTCTAGATGACATCCTGTTAAATAAGAGAAAACTTGACAGATATGATCGTTAATGCAAATAAAATCAGATAAAATTCAGAAATAAAATTTCCAAATTTAACCAAGGAGGCTGGCGCAAAAAGTCAAACTTTACGTTCGAAGAAGCTGGCGCAAAAGGGGTTTGGCGCAAGAAGTGGGTCGCGCGAACTAGAGGTTTGCGCGAGACGTGTATGGCGCAAAGCAAACTATGTGTGAGAAGAGGTTGGCGAGAAGAGGTTGGCGCAAGATAGAGATATGCGTGAGAAGTGGGTGGCGCGTTTCTGACTTTGCGCTAGTAGTGGGTCGCGCAAAATAAGAATTTTTCATGATACGTGTATGGCGCAAAGTAAAGATAGTCGACCGGACTGTAAATTTGGACCGGTAGTAGCAAGATGCTTGGATAGATCGACCGGTACAATGCAATATCTTCGACCGGTAATATGTTTCTATTCCTATTGTGTACCGACCGGTAAGAGTTCTTGACCAGTATGATTTGAGATACCAAGAATGGAGTTCGACCGGTACAATGGAAATCGACCGGTAGTGACTTCGAGCTGTACAAGTCTTCGACCGGTACGTTGTCACAAAAAAGGTGAGGTCGACCGGTATTAAATGTGTGTGAGTGTGACCGGTATTAAATTGTGACCGACTGGTACTTACCTTTGACTTCGACCGGTATTGGAATATGAAACCGATATTGTGTTTCCAAGAGGGGTCGATCGGTAGAACTTGGACCGGTAGTGTGTTGTATGAGAGTGGGTCGACCTGTACCTTGTAGAGGTATATCGACCGGTACTTAGGCTTGGACCGATATGCTGTTAAAATAGTTGGACCGATAGATATTATCGACCGGGATAGAATAGTTCGACTGGGAGAGTGCAATGACCGGGACCTTTGCACTTACACTTGCACGACCGATATAGTGTTTAGATTAGACCGGTACCTGGTTAAAACTTTTCGACCGGAACTGGGTGTTTATATCGGTCGACCGGTATGAAACCTTCGACCGGTATCGTTTCTTCTCCGATAGATCGGCCCTGTTAATCTCAAATACACCCAACTAGAAAACGAATTACAGTACCAAACTTTGACAGTTTAATCGACCAACCAAGTACAACAACTTACAACACTTTGATTTCGAAAACAACCACAATTTTAAGATTTGAATTGATAGCACAGTGTGTAGAAAAATGAAGAACACAGAGACTTTCTAAAATTTTGATTTTGATCAGGTTAAGGCTCTGATACCAATTGTGAGTCCGTGATCGTTACCAGATAATCAAACACAAACAAAGATATAGATTACCAACCTGTTTGAATACAAATGCGGATTACAGGGTTGATGTTTACACTTTGAAGCTCACTTTCTCTCTGATGTGTTCTTGGTTCGATTTCTAAGTTATGAGATATAATGAGATCTCATCAAACCTTAAACAACTAAACTAATATCTAAAATAGATATTATCTAAAACTAATAATATCTAAAACTTAATATCTAGATATTATTTAAACTAATATAATATCTAAACTAAACTAAATATCTATTATTTAGATATTTAGGACTAATAGTAAAATACAATAAACTTTGACATTTATTACAAAGGACATTAGACTTATATCGAGAGCGACTTTTCAGCAAAAGCTTCAGATTGCAAACTTTAGATTGGATGATCTTGAATCCAATAATTCTGTGATCTAACAGATTTCATTGGGACAATCAATTAATCCTGACAAGTTACACTTTTTGAAGATAGATTTAAGAACCAGAGAGAGATTATTGAGAGAGAACGTAGAGTAAATAACATTTTTCTATGCTAGTCAATTTTGTTTTAGGTGTTGTTATATAGAATCTCACTACAAGAGAGCTTGTCATACCATTAGGGAGCTTGCTTAAGATGATAAAGAGCCTTCTTAAGAAATCATACATGCATGATGGTGTTAAGTGGGGTCATATAAACAATATTTGTCAAATTTTCATGTAGGGATGATATCAACCTTGAAGAATATCTCATCCACGAGATATGCAATAGAGAGAACCAAAAGAATAGTTGTGGGTTTAATCACTAGGCTAAACCTCTTTGTATAGTCAAACATCCTATGTCTTGTGAGAATATATGGAACCCCATTATATTACTCTTAAAAATATCATTTACAAAGATGGAGAAGGTACTAGATTTTTATGGTCTATGTCTAACCGATGTGTGACTCCAAGACAACCCTTTAAATGAAAGCTAGATGAAGGCAAAAAATTGTGTTAAGTCCCTAAGTGGTGCTAGACGCCAACTCCGATACCATGTTACAATATGTGCAACCCCATTAAATTACTCTCCAAAAGAGTCCTTCAAGAAAGAAGGGAGATTTATCCAATGGAGGTTATACCGACATATATTGTCCCAAAGTGTTGAGAGAGGCTATACGGGCAAAGAATATCTCAAAGTATCAAGTCCTTAGAGTGGTAGATCTTGGTTTTGATGCCATTGAGGATATACGAAATCCCATTACATTACTTTCCAAAAGAGCCCTTAATGAGAGAAATAGGTTTATCCTAGAGTGTCAAGAGAGGGCTATATGCACACAAATTGTCTACTAATGTCGAGTTTCTAGAGTGATAGAACTTGGCTATGATACCATGTGAGAATATATTGAAGCCCATTATATTGATCTCCAAAAGTGCCTTTATAGAGAGAGGAGAATAGCTAGGTCGCAACAAGTATTCATGTTTTTGATATATGGTTCATGTCTAGCCATGTGGGACACCAACACGCGCCCTCAAATACTTAGATGAAGGATAAAGATTGGGTCAAGCCCTAGGTAGTGTTAGACCCTAGTTCTCATAACATGAATATGTGGAACGTGTTAGATTACTCTCCAAAAGAGACATTGAGAAAAGAAATGAGTTTCCAACAAATATTGAGGATAAATTGTCCAAGTCTAACCGATTGTCTGAAGAAATCCCTTGGCAAACAAGGTGTACCTTGTATTTACTAATCGAACCATATGGTTTCCCTTGATTTTGTACACCCACTTAGACCCAACAACATTAGCTCGATGAAGAGCAATTCTCATTGCATCCCACCATGTTCGCCATTTTTGGACTTGGGACACTACAACAAAATAGAGTTATAGGACGTCTGAATTATAGGACTTAAGTTTGTAGGACCAAAAATAAAGTGTCATGTTTAAAAGTGTTGCCATAAGTTTATAGGACGCTTTTGGACGTCGTAATAGTTTTTTAGGACATTTCTAAAATGGGTTGTCGTATTAGCTATTTTATAGGACACTATATGAAAAAGTGTCCTGTAAACACAAAGATCCTAAAAAAAGATGGGTTTATAGGACACTTTTCAAAATATATAAAATATTTATTACGACATTTTATTGTAAAAGGTCCTAAAAACCAGTGGCGGATCCACGATTTCTGCCTAGTGGGGGACCTTTACTGTAGATTAAAGGTTCGCAAAGTCGACCGATGTGTTTTTAGCCTAATTCCATCTTTTTGAAGGATTTTTAAAGTTTTTTGGTTGATTTCGAGAGATTTTTTTGTTTTTTTGGTTGATTTCCAAGTATTTTTTTGAATGGTGGGGGCACAGATAAAAAATTACTGAGGGACTTGTAGTAGAAAGTTAAAAAAAATAATTGTTTTTAAACTAAGAAAATGAGGGGAATTTTTTTTTAGTTGGGGCCCTTCCCCCCACCCTTTGGTCATTGAATCCGTCCCTGCTAAAAACTTGTTACGATGCCCAAAAGCATCATCATATAAACTTATATATTGCAACACTTTTAGATAAAACGTTTTTTTATCCTATAGACTTATAGAGTACCTTATTAGGAAACTTAAACACTTTTTAGGTGTCCTAATAAACCCGATTTTGTTATAGTGGGAGAAAGTAGAATGCTCAATTTTAGGAGTAGAGGAAGAAGCTTGATAAAGCATCTGTAATCATGGGATGAGGTAGTGCATGAATTAAGAAGAAGATGGAAATGACTGTTGAGGAGGAGGTGGTTGAAATGAAGGAGACGAAGAGTGTGTAGGAGGAGCAAGAGATGGACTAGGTGAAGAGCAAGAGGTAGGAATAGGAGGAAAAGTGGAAACAGAAATATGAGTTTGATAAAAATGATTTAAAATCTATATATAGAGAGATTATTGAGAGAACGTTGAGAAGATCGACCTCATAGAGATTACTGAGAGAACAGAGATCATTGTTCTGTCCTATTTTCTATTACATAATTATTGAATTACAACTGAAGCTTGATACGTTTATTTATAGAATATATACCTGTAAATGGTTTTTAATTATGACTTTCATATATCTCCCATATATATACACATAAAAATAATGGAGGTAAAGAGTAGGTTAAGGATTGAGAAATGAATAATTCCAGTGTATATTCATTTACTGATAAAAAAAGGGCCTATATCTACTAAAAAAGGTTGCTATATAAAGGCACTTTGACTGGTTAGCAATCAGAAACAAATAGTACAACAGGACCAAGATTTGTACTTCTGTAATTTGTAATACAGGTGGACCACTGATAGGCAATAATTTGGCACTATGTATCTTCTTCATCAGTTGATTTGGCACTGATGCATTTCTGGATTGCCATTAGCTCATAAGGCACAGATGTGTCACAGTTTCATCATCTTCTTTATCATACACACACTATGCCGTATCTCTCCGACTGACTGGTGGTGTGATGATGGAAACTGTAAATTTTATTATTTGGTTTTTATTTCTTTAATTGCATCAATTCCAATTAAGAAATTCAAAAGAAATGCAGGAACTGTGTTTGACGAAAACTATCATCACTAGAGGAATGCTTAGAGATTTGTCCAAACAAAGTAATTTCACATGCATGCACTTTTCAGAAGTTAGATGTTGGTTATCCCATGTAACAACTATGTTTATGAAGTACTCCCTCCGTCCCAAAATAAATGTCCACAATGAAAATGGTACACAGTTTTAGGAATGTGCAATTATTACACTTTTTAAATAACCAAAATACACTTTTACCCTTGAAAATAGAGAGAGAAACTTTCTCCACCTTATAATTAAGGGTAAAATGGGAAATTGGAAACTTACTTTTGAAAGTGGACATTAATTTTGGGACAAACTAAAATAGTAATGTGGACACTTAATTTGGGACGGAGGGAGTACTTAATGACTTCTTTAGAAACTACTAATAGCGCATAATTTATTTGAAATATATCAGTCATGAAAGGTTGCCTGTATTTCAGCAGATTTTACCTTCTTTTTTCTATCGTTATCTTTTAAATTGGTTTGCTATGATTGGGAGAACAGGCATGGAGACTGTATGAAGATAAAATGCATATGAAGTTCATTGATGAGACACTGGACTTGAACCAATACGAACAAGAACATGCGATGAAGATCATTGAGATTGGATTGTTGTGCACCCAATCACCGGTTTCAAATAGACCAACCGTGTCTGAAGTGGTTTTAATGCTTCAGGATGGTCAATCATTGGGGAAAAGACAGCTAACCAGACCTACTTTCGTGAACAATCAGGATAGGAGGATTACCATAGGCTCTTCAAATTCTATTGGTGCTCCTAATGATTTCAAAAGGCCAAAGGAATTAGAGGTAAGTGAGCAGATACATAGTGAAAAAGCAGATGATAAAGTAGACGTGATGGAGAAGGGGATGGATGTTGCAAAGATCTTGTAATTTTGCTTCCAGAACAACATGTTCATTAGGGATTCAGGTCAATGATGATGAGGTTAATATGCTGTTTAAAAATGAAAAAAACCTAAACCGGGCTGCCTATTATTACTTATTGGATGAATGAAGAAACAGAAATTGCCAATTCAAATCCTCCTTTTCCCTTGCCTCTTCTAAAGAAAATCGTGGGTAATTGGCATCTGTAAGTAACAATGATTGTTCTATTGAGTAAATTCAAGGATGATTTTAACAAAAAGGAATACTGTATATTCACTGTTCCATAACTAATTAAAATATCCAAATTTATTTACATACAGAAGGTGTTGGAGAAACTTCGTGTGTATATGAGAAAAAGAGAGTTATAAGCCTTGGATAAAATTTGGGATCGCGTGATAATTATAATTCGACCCAAATCTGCCTCAGTAGTACAAAACTAACTTGAGGATAATCTCAAATTTTCGTACGAAATCATTACCTTTTAAACCAAGAAAATCTTAACGGTTCATATGTTAGTGTTGAGAATAAGTCACCATTAAATTGAAATGATTGCTTGAATAAGTAGTGGGCAATTACGACAAAGAGCCGTTATGGAAAAGAGCAGTCACGAACTGATGGAAAACAGTACTCATCAGCTAATGACCACCCATCAGCTGTAATAGTACATTAGTGGGTAGTTTCATCAGTTGATTCTTATCGGTTGCTAACCATCTGATGCACCATTCATCAGATTAATACCAATGTTAACCACCTAACACTAAAATCCTTAGTGTCTGCTCTCTTAAATTTTATTTTTGTTTTGGGACACTGCCACGAGCCCCCTCGCCCCACCCCAACCCCGCCTTTTGACCACGGCCAAGGGCGCTGCCATTTGGACTCTACCATGGGCAGGGGCATTGCCCCTAGAACCCCTCAACCATCTCGAGGGCGCTGCCCCAAGAACTCCACAAGGAGGACTTGACTCCCTTGACCTTGGCCATATGGCGCCATCAAGCGATCCCAGGTTCTAGTTAACTTACATAAGTGTGAACTCCACAACTCCATGCACATGTTAGAACTTAACTAGCGACCCCATATTCTGTTCTCTTGTGAACCAATTACATAAAATAAACAAATTATTTCACTAAAATCACCAACAAGAAGGAATGCAAAGTCCCTACTCTCCTCGACCTTACGCTTCCAAATATCCATCGATCCTTCCTCCTCTGATCCCACCATCACTTTCTGCAAAAACTCCCTATCAATCGGTCTCATCTAAACTCCTTGTTACATCAATATTTGTTGGTGATTTTAGTGTCCCCGACCATTCAAGTGTAATTTGATTTAACACGAGTGTTAATGGGCTTCAAACTGTTAGGACATTTTATGTCCATATTTAGAAAGTTTTGTAAAGGGCTTTTAGTTTTGTAAAAGGCCTTGTCTTAAGCATTTGGGTTTGGGCTTAAATGTGTACATGGGGTGATTGGGGTATAAATAGAAACTTGTTTGTAACTTTCATACACAATGTAGCCGTACAAGTTTGCAAGTATTTCTAGAGAGAGAAACCCTTTCTCTCTCTAGGTTGTGAATAATACACCATTTCCTCTCCCAGTCTATCTCATGCCTATCTTAATTACATTGATTAATTGTAAATTACTGTTCCTACATGTGGTATCAGAGCCAAATCAGTGAAATTTTCATTGAAAATCAATCAAATTCACAATTTTCATTAGAGCAGTGAACTTAGTCGCTTGAACAGTATTTGATGGATTTCGAATTCTTCATTTTGGAGCTGAATTGAAGGAGTTTTGATGCTAGATTGATTCAATGTGTAGATTCGAATCATATGGAATCAATCACAATGTTTGATTTTATCATATTTGAAAGAATTATTCGATTTTGAGAGTTTTTGGTTCAAAATATTTTTTTAATGTGTTGAGATCGAATTTGGTTATTCAGCAGTTTTTAGAGAAGATCATCAACTACAAAGTTGGTCAGAGTCAATTTTCGAACATGCGTCCAAAGTATCATCTCAAAATTCGAAGAAACATGAAAGATATGGTGAGTTTTTGAATCCAGACTTGACTTCTCGCAAGATCCATAGAACTCGCAAGTTCATATGAAGAACTCGCAAGCTTCATCCGAGGTTGAGGTAAAACAAAGTGTTTCTAAGGCAAGAATTTGTAGGTAACGGTGCGCGTCAAGTGGAGAACTCGCATCCTTCATCATACGACAAGTTAGTGTGCATAATGTTGTTTACGTCAAGTGAAGAACTCGCAAGCCATTGCTTACGAGAAGTGAGAACTCACACGCCGTAGTCTACAACAAGTACACAATTCATAACCTTTGGTCTACAACAAGTTGGGTTCCCGGATGTTAGCATGTACGACAAGTTAAGAACTCGCATAAAGGGGTTTGCGTCAAGTAAGAACTCGCAGAGAGTTACTTGCGCCAAGTACATAAACAAGTAAGAACTCGCAGAGAGTTGCTTATGACAAGTAAGAACTCGCAAGTTGTACCCTGCGACAAGTGAGGAACTCGTACATAGGCTTTTGCGACAAGTAGGAACTCACAAGTAAGCCTTTGCAACAAGTGAATTTTCGGCTCATGCCACTTAAGAGAAGTGTACTTTAATGGTCAGTGGTCTGCGACAAGATTAACTCAATGCTTTACGACAAGTTACTGTTCACATCCATTTTTTGCGAGAAGTTGCCCTATGAGATTTAAGTGTCAGATTTTTTTAGGGTTTAGGGTAATTGGATTTAACACGAGTGCTAATGAGCTTCAAACTGTTAGGACATTCTATGTCCATATTTAGAAAGTTTTGATAAGGGCTTTTAGTTTTTGGGTTTGGGCTTAAATGTGTACATGGGTGATTGGGGTATAAATAGGAACTTGTTTGTAATTTGTTTGTAACTTTCATATACAATGTAGACGTACAAGTTTGTAAGTGTTTCTAGAGAGAAAACTCTTTCTCTCTCTAGATTGTGAATAATACAACATTTCCTCTCCCAATCTATCTCATGTCTATCTTAATTACATTAATTAATTATGAATTACTATTCCTACACAAACTGTGATCTAATACAAGTTGGAGTTCACACTTGTTATAAGATGAGTTTGATCCCGGACGCAACGAAATGGCAGGGGTCAAAGGGCAGTGCCCCTTATGGGGTTTAAGGGGCAGGCCCTGGTGGTGGAAAAACTAGACCAGAATGAATAAAACTTGGAATGTAGTGGAAAAACATGATCAGAATGAAGAAAACTTCAGTTCTGATCAGTTTGGAGTTTAAGATGAAGAGGTGTAATTTCAGACTTAGTTTAGAAAATAGGACCGTGAAAATAGGACTGGAAGCTCTGGTTGGTATATGTGATCTAGTTAGTCGTGCTTTTGGCCCTCTGGTTGGTTAGACTAGAGCTATAGTTGACTACTTCCATGTAACACCCTTAATTCTGAAGATAGCAACTTATTAAAATATTTCTAAATACATCAGTAAATACTTCAAACTACAAACACAAATTAAGTATTAACCTCAACACTCACATTCATCCTATACATACACACTATGAAAAGGACGGGTGTTACTAAACCCAAACGATTGCTATCTTCAACTTGTGGAAGGCTTCACCGACTACTCACTCTTTTAAGGCTACGACTCAACTCTTCGTATCACAGCTAGAACCGAACCCCCGACAGAACCTGATGCACATGCCGACAAATAAAAAGGTTAGGCTTAACGCCTAGTGAGCTCAAGAGTTTTAACATGAATGAATAAATCTTTAAAACAACGGAAATCAGTTTAAAGCAAGATCTTTCAAAATATTATACTTCAAAATGGAAACACACATTTTCTTTAATATACACTTGTAAAGACAATGCTTCCCAAAACATGCATTACTTATAAAACGATGCAACCCGTAACTCACCTAAACGGGGTCATAGTTCGATACTCAAAAGTGCTAAAATGTAAATAATACTTCATAGCCCCAACGCACTTAAACTCGGGTGGGACATAATACTCGACCCTTAAATAACGGAAAACAATCCACATAAATATGATACGCCATTAAAACATGGAACTGAAGCTTAATACTCACGTGACCAGAAAATTGAATGAAATCCAAATATCAAAGCACGGACAATTAAATATCCAAAATTCATCGGGCCGACGACGGGGGATACCCGTATCCGTTGAGAGCGGAGGAACACAAAAGTATGCCACTCAAACAACGTTGATCGTATGACACTTCACGACACGACGGCCCAAGTGTCCCTACGACCTCTTGACAAGTTTCACCTAAAATGACCTTAGCGAACACCACATAAATTGCCGCCAAAGGCTCGGCCCACGGGGGATACAACAAGGCATTGCCCCACATGGCGAAGGTCCCAAACGCCCATCAGAGGACTACTCATAGTCATAATAGCTCAACCGGACTCAACCCTCCTAGTGACTACTCGAAAAGACAAGGTCATAAACCATGAGTCCCGGAGTCCAACCCCGTACCACTCAATTGACCATACTATAAGACTGACTCATGTGCCTATGGATCCAATGCAACACAGTCTAACATTACATGACTACCCATGAATGACCAACGCACTCGAGCATGTAATTAACAACAATATGCGATAAGATGCATTAAGATGTAAACCGTGAAATGGGACTCTACATCGTGCCATTAAGCCCGGACAAATGCCCACAAGACTCTTTAAGCCATAACCGAGCTAAAATGCTCAAAATCCATTTGACCAATAATTATCGGTCCCCCGAGTAATGAAATGTCTTTAAACAACGTTTACGAAGACACATACCTCAAAGACGAGATTAACCCCAAAACTCAACACATAATGGGACCAAAGGTTTTCCAAAGGGTTTATGAATGCAAATACACCAAAATGCATATAACATGAACTAGACTTCATTTGTACCAAAATCACCAAGATGCATAGGTCATGAAATGGACTCTATTTGTACAAAATCCCCAAAATGCATAAATCATGCTATTACTTATCAAGATGTCCAAATCCCAAATATGAGCATTTTATGAAACTAAAATAAGCTAAGTTTATCAAATATGAAAACTCCTTAAATACTCACACTTTGACAAATACCAAGTGAAATACATTTTTACTTCGAAATACTCAAGACTTATCAACAGTTAACCATTTCATGTAAAACACTTTAAAATAACCATTTTGGCATGTACACCGTTTTCACAAATCAACTTGAACTCACCTTGCTAGATTTAGGCTAAATCTAGATTTTACCCACTTAGAGCTTTCCTTGAAGAGCTTGATTCTTCAAACCAAATCTTCCAAAACCTAGATACACAAGGTTCCAACCATAAATACACATATTCCACCATAAATAATCATAATCAACCACAAAGAATCGTTTCCCCAACCTTATACATGAATACCTCAACTGATACCGAAATCCTAACTTCCATAAACGAAGAGAATATAAGATTACCTTAACCCAAGCTTGGATCCACCAATCAAAACACCTATAGTTCACCAAAATGGTTACAAACCTCCAATCTATGAAAGGGAGAACAAAGGGTGGATGAAACCCTAGAAAACTTTGGTGAAGAAGATGAAGAGGGAGAGATGAGGAGCTTACCACCAAAAAATACTCTAGTACACTCCAATAGACTTCCAATATCTTTCTATATCCTTTAATAACTCTCAAAAACGAAACCATGGCAACTTGAATCACCCAAATCGGAGTTGTGGATCAAAAGATATGAAGAAATGAAGTTTTAGGGCTGAAAATCGGGTTTTAAGCTCGAACAGGGCTCCGCGCGGGTTACCGGGCGGGTTAAGTCGCGCCACAAGTCGCCCGAATGGGTTAACAGGGCTCCGGGAGGGTTACGGGGTGGCCTAAGTCGCGCCACAAGTCGCCCCGTGCACTATTCGTCCGGTTTCTCCTTGTTCAGTGTTTTGGCCATAATTTCTTCGTTATAGCTCCATTTTTGCTCCGGAAAGGACCGTTGGACTCGTAATTGAATCCTTTATCCATCAAGACTATAAAATCTAGGATTCAAGTCCAAAATCATATATCTTATTTTTCCCCTTTAAAGCTACTGATTTAAGTATTAACTTGAAATGATGCTTTTCGAAATTCGGGGTGTTACATTCCAGTTGATCTCAATACATCTGGTTGACTATCTCTGGATAGAGGCTCTCCTCTGGTCAAATACCACTGGTTAGTCTCACCTTTGGTTGGTTATCTCTAGATATGCTAAGTTTAATCTATGTCCTGTATGACCAAAATAGTTATTATGCAGTTATTGCCAACCCATGATCTTGGTTGAAATGGTTGTAGCCGTCCATAACTGCTAATAATTAGCCATGATTGTCATTTCAATTATTTTTTCTTCTATTACGAATGGGACTAGTATATATACCCTATATAATTACGTTTTAAGGACTCGCAAATTTGAACAACCTTCATATACTCTCCAGTAGTTTTACTCTCGTTTTTGTGCCTAAAAAGGATAGTGGTCTTGAGTCTTATCCCGGATTGAATTTTGTGTAACCCAAGCATATTTTCGAAATATCAATTCGGAAATTGAACTCACACGATTCTCAAGAAAGTCGGTTACCTGATCGATTCTATCACCCTAAATTCTCTAACAATATTAACATTAATTATCCTTAGTCCTCATGCTAGTTTCAACACCTGCAAGCCAACTCAATCCTGTTAGTTTTGTTTAACAAAAGTTGGTAGGTGAGCATTACAAATTGGTTGCTTTAACTTCATAAGAAATTATCACTCGCCCTAGCTCCAAGATGTTCTTTTACCCATGTTAGGCATGGATTCTTTAGAATCTTTTACATTTAAAGATCGTGGTAGTGTTGGGGGAGAAATTTTAAAGCTTCTAGAATTGCTAAAGGAAAGACTCGAGAGATCTAGATGTGGTTCCACATAGAGAATATTATTTTCATGAAATAAGATTGAAAGTGTATATTATCAATATGAAATGTAAATATGATCAACCCCATATATAGGTATCGCTTTCTATTATAGTTTCATTGAACTATAACATCTCAGTTTCATTTATTTTTACTTTTGTTATATTATAGAACATTTGATGAAAAGGTCTTAAAAACAACTTATCAGATATTATGTACTACTTATTGAAGTATAATTTCTTAAATTTCAAGTTTACATGCAATTATATTGAATACGTACAATTTCTCAAACCTTCAAAAAAATCCCATTCACATGCAGCGGCCCACCATATTCATCCATATTCCACAAGCCTTGAAATCTCTCCCTGGACTATTCAAATGGGGAATGAAATTCAGTTTCGTGCGGAAGGGGGACGAAAAGATTGTGAACGAAAAATGGGAGGGATCGATAAGGCTCTCTTTTATTCTCTTGATTGAAGATCGTATAGCTGTGATCATTGGATGTAGTGTCTGTCTCACTCTTTTACTGCCGGTATAAATCTTTCACAATGCCAGCCCTATATAGAATCGCTGCAATTTATTACGTATTATTGAAGGGTAGTTTGGTAATTTTTATTTTTTCTGTTTCAGTTGTATTTGGTTGTATTTGTACTATAAATAGTTGGGTCTTCTAGATTGTTCAATATAATTCTCCACTTTCTCTCTGCTCCACTTTCTCTATGTTCCATCATATGGTATCAGAGCATAATTGCTCGTTACTGCGTCTTCTTCTCCAAGATCCCTAATTCTTTGTTTTCCTTTCAACAATGGAACAAACTACATCTAGTTCAACATCTTCAACGATTCCAATGTCTTCATCAAATCCACAGACTTCTATCATCGATGGTCGTATGCATCCATATTGTTGGGAACTGAAAGAATTGCTCAAGTACAGTTAATACTGCTAGCACAACATAGTTACTACTTCTGAAGTTAATACTGCTGAGAAAGATTAATGCTGCTTGATGAAGTTACTACTTGATGAAGTTACTACTGCTAAGCAATTTTAGTACTACTGAACTTAATACTGCTCAAAGTATTAATGCTGCTGAAGACTTAATACTGCTTATGAGATGAAGACTTCGTATGGTAAGGATGACAACTGTATTGATTGAAGATAATGGAAGGCTTGGAGATAAATATGGAAGATTATACTGAAGATCTTTTATTATTTGTAGTTATCTTTTATCTTCAGTATATGTATAGAATAGTTTTGTAACTTTAGAAAAATAATTCTGAGTTTTTGTTTTCATAGAGAGAATCAACCTCAAGGTTTAGAACCCTAGTTCTAGAGAAGTAGAATTCGTATTGGTGAGCCTGTTCATCAATATTGAGGCTGTGTGTGAAATCTTGTAGCTTTATAACCATTCAATAAAGTTTACAAGTTGTTATTCTGATTCACTGTTTCATTGATCTTTGAATATTAAAGTGTTATTCCGCAAACTTCTTTAATATTGTTTCTGAGTGTTTATTCTTGTTAAGAATTTAGATCATGTCAAGTGGTATCAGAGCTAGTATTCTCAGAAATCTTATTCATCATGGAAAACACAGTTGAATCAAACAGTACTCTGGTCTCAAAGGTTCCAATGCTCAGATCTAATGAATTTGACATGTGGAAGATTAGAATCAAGCAATACATTCTCCTCACAGATTACTCCATGTGGGACATCATTGAGAATGGCCCATCTGATGAAGGAAAAATTGGTGCAGATGGAAAAAGAACTCCACCAAAGACTGATGCAGAAAAGAAGATAAGGTAGACAGAGATGAAAGCCTTGAGTACACTGCTCTTGGCTATTCCCAATGAATATCAACACCAATTCAGCAATTGCACTGATGCACAGATGCTCTGGAATGCTCTAGAGAAGAGATTCTCTGGTACCAAAAGTACCAAGAGAAATCAAAAGGAAATCTTGAAACAACAGTATGAAAACTTTATGTCAACTAAGAATAAGTCCATGACTCAAACTTTTGACATGTTTAACAAGCTGATTGGTGAACTAGCTACTATGGGAGTACAGATTGATCAAGATGATGTAAACAGAAAGTTCTTAAGGTCCCTTGGAGATGAATGGACCATGTACACTGTTTCATTCAGACAAAATGAACAATTGGAAGAAAAAGAACTTGATGATCTGTACAATGACCTTAGAGTATTTGAAGCTGAGGTGGAGGCAAAGAAGAAACCTTCTGGATATATTCATAATGCTGCACTTCTATCAGCATCAATTGATTCTACTGCTAACCCTGAATCAGTTAATGCTGCTAATGGAGCAAATCAAGAAAAAGGCACTGAATCTGTGTTTGAAGCCTTTCTTTCCAGCCATGGAAATTCCTCTTTAATTAATGATGACTTGGAACAACTTCATCCTGATGATCTTGAAGAGATGGATATTAAATGGCAGATGGCCATGCTTTCCATGAGGGTGAAGAAGTTCATAAAGAGGATTGGGAGGAACAACTTCTCCCAAAGAAGAGAAGATGGAGCAGGCTTTGATAAGTCAAAGGTGGAATGCTATAAATGTCATCTGAAGGGACACTTTGCCAGGGAATGCAGAAGTGGAGTGTCTCACAACAACAACCACCAACAAGCACAGTCTGGAAACCTCAACCATAACAGAAACTCTGCTCAAGCCCTTGTTTCTCAACAAGGAATGGGGTTTGACTGGAGTGATCAAGCAGAAGAGGCTATCCAAAATCAAGCTCTTATGGCAGAAGTATCTGATCTCCCAACTGAGGTAAGTTCTAATCTCTGTTCTAAAACTTGCATAGACACCGTTAAAAGGTACATAGATCACAACCAGAACATGAGTGATGACCTTAAGAGGTTAGCAAAAGATATAAAAGACTATGTGAGAATTGTTGAGAGGTTTGAGGAACAGATTAAAGGTTTTCAAGCCAATGAACTCCAACACTCATATGATACCAATTACTGGAAGTGGGAGAAAAAGGATCTAGAACTCCAACTGGCCAAATCTAAAGAGGAGAGTGAAAAGTTGAGAGAGGAGCTAACCAAGGTTAAGCTTGATGTGGAAAAGTTTTCCAATGCTTCTAAAGCAATGGACTCTTTACTACAAACTCAGATTCATGACAAATTGAGAAGAGGAATTGGGTACAATGCCACACCACCACCATATAACAACAATTACATCCCTCCTACTTCAGACTTCCTAGACACCAAGGATAGGAAGGACTTGCCTGAGGGAGCCACTGAGATAGATCCCTTAGATGAAGTAGTTGTTGAGGACAAGACTGAGAAAGAGGTTGGTAAGAGTAAGGAGAACAATGTGAGTGGTGAGATTCCCCTAGAAAATCACATCATTACCAATGAGGGGTGTGGAAAGATTTGGGTCAAATCAAAGGACATAGAGAAGACAGAGGGAAAGTCTGATAAGGTCCATTACAAATAGACCACAGTTGTGAATCCAGTTCCTTGCAAACAGTGTGCATGTAAAAAGGCTGAGCCCCAAAAACATAATAAAAGAGGGGAAATCAAAGAAACTGGAATAATCAGTGGGCACAAAAACAAGGGGTTGATTTGAGTAAAATCAATAAACCAAAACCTTGTTTTATCTGTGGCAAATTGAATCATTTTGCCAAATACTGTTATTTCAATCCTATGAACCAAAGGATGAATTTTCAAAGGATGAATTCTCAAAGATCTATGCAAAAATCCTTTGGTTATAGGAAGAAGGAATGGAACCATGTGGCTAAGAAATCTATTAAATCTAAAAGCCACATGAAGAAAAGGACTGTTAAAGAAAGTGTCAATATGTGGGTTCCTAAAAGCACCAAACCTGTTAGTACTGCTAAACCTGTTAGTGCTGCTAACTCTGTTAGTGCTTCTAACAAGGTTAATACTGCTAAACCTGTTAGTGCTGCTAACTCTGTTAGTACTTCTAAAGTTAGTACTACTTCTAGTGTTTGTGCTGCTAAGCCAATTATCTTGACAAAGTACTCAAATAAAGAGTGCTATGAGTTTAAAAACCTCATCAAAAAGGAATGTAAATACTTTGATGAGAAAAGGAGACCCAAGACCACTTTGGCTTGGGTTCCCAATCAATACTAATTGTTTAATCTTATGTGCAGAGCAACCAGCAGCTCAAGGGGAAGAGCATCTGGCATGTTGATAGTGGTTGCTCTAGGCACATGACAGAGAACATGTCATGCCTCAAGAATTTCAAGAAAATTGATGGTGGGCATGTTGCCTTTGGTAATACTCCAGATGGAGGTAAGATCAGTGGTAAGGGGGATGTAACCAAAGGTAAAATGACCTTTGAAGATGTATTCTATGTTGAGCAGTTAAGATACAACCTGTTAAGTGTATCACAGGTTTGTGACAAACAACATAGTATACTATTTACTGATTCTGAATGCATTATCCTTGCTCCTGGATTCAAGGTAGTTGATGAAAAGATGATACTACTAAGAACTCCCAGAAAGGATAATGTATATTGCTTAGATATGGAAAGTGTTTCAACTGATTCATCCCTAAACTGTCTTGTTTCAAAAGCTTCTTTGGATGAATCATCACTTTGGCACAGAAGGATGTGTCACATGAACTTTAAAACAATGAATAAACTTGTTAAAAACAACCTTGTAGGAGGTTTACCTTCCAAAGTTTTTTCATGTGATGATCATTGTGTTGCCTGTCTCAAAGGCAAACAGCACAAAACTTCTCATAAGTCCAAAGAGTTAAACACTATCTCTAATTCTCTTCAGTTGTTGCATATGGATCTGTTTGGTCCTACAAATGTTATGAGTATAGGTAAGAAATCATACTGCCTAGTTATTGTTGATGATTACTCTAGATTTACTTGGGTATATTTTCTAAGGACTAAGGATGAGACAAGTGGACTGATCAAATCCTTTATTCTAAGAATTGAAAACCAAACAAATCAAAAGGTAAAAGTCATTAGGTCAGACAATGGTACTGAATTTAAAAATCATGACCTAAACACCTTTTGTGAGGAGAAAGGAATTGAGAGGCAATACAGTGCTCCTAGGACACCACAACAAAATGGTGTTGCTGAGAGAAGGAATAGGATACTGATTGAGGCTACTAGATCTCTGTTAGCTGATTCCAAACTACCAATTACTTTCTGGGCTGAAGCAGTTAATACTGCTTGCTATGTCCAAAACAGAGTACTAGTAGTTAAGCCTAAGAACAAGACACCATATGAGCTTTTAAACAAAAGAAAACCATTTATTGGATTTTTCAAACCTTTTGGGTGTCCTTGTACCATTCTCAATACCAAAACTCACTTAGGAAAGTTTGATAGCAAGGCAGATGATGGTTTTCTTGTTGGTTACTCATCTCAGAGTAAGTCTTACAGAGTTTTTAATTCTTCTTCTAGAATAATTGAGGAAAGTGACAATGTCAAGTGCAATGAGAACACACCAAATCCTATTGGGTCTGGTCCTCAGTGGTTATTTGACATTGATTCACTAACTAACTCTTTGGGTTTCAGTAGTGATTATCAGGCAGGTTCAGGAAGTGGAGGATCAGGGGATGAACAAGTACAAGTACAAGACATTATTCCTCAGTCTGTGATCTTTCCCATACCTACAATAGAGCCTGTTGAGTTCTGTGAAAAGGAAACTATGACTGAACCAATTCAGAGTGAAGAAGAAGGAAGAGATGAGGAGAATCAAGTGCATGAAGAGCCAGAAGCAGCTGATGAGATCCCCTCAGCTGACTTAAATGATTCCAATCTAGATGTGGGAATCAATGAAGAACCTAGTCATCAGACTAGAACTCAAAAGAACCATCCTCCAGAGCTAGTCATATGAGACATCTCTTCTCCTATGATAACAAGGAATCAAAGCAGACTTTAAGAGCTGCAGGATCAGCAACACACAGTACTCTCTTGCTTTCTATCTCAGATTGAGCCTAAGAAGGTTTATGATGCAATGAAAGATTCCAGTTGGATAGAAGCTATGCAAGAAGAGTTACTGCAGTTCAAATTGCAAGAAGTTTGGGACTTGGTGGACCTTCCAAAAGGTCATAGAGCTATTGGCACCAAGTGGATTTTCAGGAATAAAAATGATGAGAGAGGAATTGTGATCAGGAACAAAGCAAGGCTTGTGGCACAAGGGTACACTCAAGAAGAAGGCATAGACTATGAAGAAGTGTTTGCTCCAGTGGCAAGGGTAGAGGCAATTAGGCTATTTCTAGCCTATGCCTCATACATGAAGTTCAAGGTATACCAAATGGATGTGAAGAGTGCATTTCTTTATGGTACAATTGATGAAGAAGTATATGTCTGTCAGCCCCCTGGATTTGAAAATCCATCATATCCAGACAAAGTATACAAACTGAAGAAAGCACTTTATGGTCTTCATCAAGCCCCAAGAGCATGGTATGATACACTGTCTACCTATCTCTTGGAGAATGAGTTTGAAAGAGGAATAATTGACAAGACCCTCTTCATTAAAAGAAGTAAGAAGGACATCCTACTTGTTCAGATTTATGTGGATGATATCATCTTTGGATCCACAAACGATCAGATGTGTAGAGACTTTGAAAAGTTGATGCACAAGAGCTTTAAAATGAGTTCAATGGGTGAACTTACCTTCTTCCTTGGGCTTCAAGTGAAACAGAAGAAAGATGGGATCTTCATAAGTCAATCAAAATATGTGAAAGACATCCTGGATAAGTATGGTTTAACAGACTCAAAGCAAACAAGCACACCTATGGAGACTCATAAACAGATCACTGCTGATCTTGAGGGGGAGGATGTTGATGTCCATCTATATAGATCAATGATTGGATCTCTCATGTATCTCACAACCTCAAGACCAGACATCATGTTTTCAGTGTGTTTGTGTGACAGATTCCAAGTCAAGCCAAAGCAATCACATCTTCAAGCTGTCAAGAGGATTTTCAGATACTTAAGAGGGCAACCTAGATTAGGTCTTTGGTATCCTTATGAACCCAACTTTGACTTGATTGCATACTCAGACAGTGACTTGGGTGGTGCTAATATGGATAGAAAGTCTACTTCAGGTGGATGTCAACTTTTGGGTGCAAGACTAGTATCTTGGCAGTGTAAGAAACAAACCACAGTGTCCTTATCAACAACAAAAGCTGAGTATATTGCTGCTGCAAGTTGCTGCTCTCAGGTTCTATGGATTCAGAATCAAATGTTGGACTATGGGGTAACCTTTCTTCACACTCCAATCTTCATTGACAATAGCAGTGCTATAAGCATTGTTAACAATCCAGTCAAGCACTCCAAAACAAAGCACATTGAGATCAGGTATCACTTTATTAGAGATTGTAATGAAAAGAAGCTAATTCAAGTTGCTAAAGTTCATACTGACAACCAGTTTGCTGATCTATTCACTAAAGCTTTTGATGTGGGTAGATTCACTTTCTTGGTCACAAGTGTGGGCATGATTAACTCTGAATGAGCTCATGTTTTAAAAAGTGTTTTCATACCTGTTATTGGTTTATTCTTTGGTGCTACTAACATCTTTCTCAGGAAGTTATTACCTTGCTCAGAGTACCTCAAGCTTCAAAAAGTGTAAGTATAGTTAATGCTGTCAGTGCAGTTTTAATACTGTCAGTGCAAAGTTAATACTGCTCGTGGTTAATACTGCTCTCAGTTAATACTGCTAGTTAGTTAATACTGCTCGTGGTTAATACTTCTCTCAGTTAATACTGCTAGTTAGTTCATACTGCTAGTGGTTAATACTGCTCTCAATTAATACTGCTAGTTAGTTAATACTGCTAGTGGTTAATACTGCTCTCAGTTAATACTGCTAGTTAGTTAATATTGCTTATGTCCCGAATCCTATAAATACCCTGTTGCCCGCCTAAAAGCTCATAACGACTCTTTGATTACTATTCATCTGCTCTCTAACCCTTTTCTCTCAAGCACCAAGTGTTTCAGTCCAGAATACTCAAGCTCGATGGCATCTATGGCGTTCATTGATGAACATAACGAAATCGCGATGCTACAAAAGCCGAAGCAAGCTGATGGATTTCACCAGATAGTAGACTTTCTCAAGAACAGCCATATCGCCTATGCTCTTACAGTGTCTCCAACAATCTACACAGAACATCAGAGACAATTTTGGGCAAATGCCACCATTGCTACAGAAAATGGTGTGAAGTTAATCAAGACAAGGGTGTGTGACAAACCCTTGTCAGTTTCTGAAGAGGTGATTCGCATCTGTCTACGTCTAGACGATGCTGCAGGTATTACCTCTATTCCTAATGAGGACTTGTTTTCTAACCTTTCAAGGATGGGGTATGGAGGCCAATTGGGTGGTTTCAAATTCTCAAAAGCAAAATTTTTCACCCAATGGCGTTTTCTTGTTCATACCCTTATGCATTGTATTTCCAAAAAGACTACTGGATGGAGTGAGTTCAGCAGTCCCATTGCCTATGCTTTGGTCTGCTTGGCCACTGCCAGAAAGTACAATTTTTCTCAAATGATTTTCAATGACCTTGTGTCAAACTTGGGAAACAAAAAGAGTTTTTATATGTACCCAAGATTTGTCCAGGCAGTTATAACCAATGAATTGACGGATATGCCTCAATTTGATGAGGTATATGTACCTAAAATCCCCAAAGGTAAGGTCTTTTCAAATATGAAGAGATCTCCATTGGACTCGGAAGGAGTTGACACCCCATTGTTCTCTACAATGATGGTGGTGTCCCATAATGAAGAAGGTATGGCTTCAGGGTCAAGGCCCTCATTAGACCATCCCACTGAAAGCCAATCCCAACCTTCAATCACCATATCAATACCTCAGTCCCTTGTTCAAAAACCAACTTCACCAATCACCAATACATACATCAGGAAAAAGGTAAAGAAGGCTCCTTCCCTTCTTGTACCTTCACCCTCAAAGCCTTTAAGCCCTCTAATGGAGAATTATCCATTAGAGAATATCTATAGGGAAACCAAAGGGGTGTCACCCAACCCTAAGGAGGTGCTCAATGAGGAGATGTATGAGCATATGGGTGAGCAGGCTGCCACTACTCCTGCTAGCTCAGAAGAGGACAGTGGTAACATAAATAAGACCTCCCCCATGGCAACTTTGAATGAGCAATCATTCAAAGGTCCCAGGTGCCAAGAAACCAAGGGGGTGGAGGGTGATTCTGCTAGACAGAAGACTTCCACTACTAAAAGATCCCATGATCCTTCAAAAGGGGGTAACACTCCTGGAGAAGGTGAGGACAGATATGACTATAATGAATTGATGGAAACAATGGGCAACATCAATATGGATGTAATCAAGCAGGGAAAAGACATAGAAGAGCTGAAATTGATAATTCTGTCTCAACAAGTACAGATTACCAACCTGAAGAAAGTGGCGAAGAGTTTGGTCCTGAAAAAGAAAAAGAAACAGTTTGTGCTCAGAAGAAGAAAACCAGTGACTGATGCTCCCAAAAAGGGGGAGTCAGAAGCTGATGCCAACATGGAAGATGCCAAAGTTGAGGGGGAGTTTGATGAGGTTAGTGGAGATAAATTTCAAGCAGTGGAAACTGAAACAGAGTTTGTACAAGCAGCAGAAACATCAAGCATAGCAGCAGTAAAAGAGAAAGCAGTAGAAACAGAAAGTGTGTTTGAACAAGCAGCATAAACTGTTAATACTGCTGAATTGAATGAAGCAGCAGAAATGGTGCAAGAAGTTTTAACAGACCTTCGTAGCAGCAATATGGAAGAACTTGAGATAGCAGAAACTTTGATCAAGGCTAAGCATGATACTCCCAAGGTCACTTCAAAGGCCAAAGGAGTTATCATCAAAGAAAAAGGTGAAGTGATCAAGAAAGCAAGTATTGAGAAGGTGGTAAGCAAAGACAAAGGCAAAGCAAAATTAGTGGAATCTGATCAACCAATTAAAAAGCAAAAGTTGGTTGAGTCAGATGAAGCATTGGCCAGGAAGATTCAAGCTGAACTTAACCAAGCAGAATTAGCTCAAGTGGACAAAGATAGAGAGATGGCTAAGGCTCTAGCAACAGAGTTAAATGAAGTTTATCAACAGAGTTTGGCAACTGGGATAGCACAGAAGAAAGCTGCAACCCTAAAGAAGTCTGTGTTGGTCAAAATGGCTGCAAAGAAGAGACAACCTTCAAAGACCTACCTTGGTACTCAAGAGAGAAAGAAGATGATTACTTTTCTCAAAGGTGCTGTGGGAGTCAGAAAGGAGATGTTCTCAAAGATGTCATTTGAACAGATCAAAGGGCTGTATGACTCAGAGATGATTAAGCTTCAAGGGAATGAAAAAGCCAGAGTCGAAATGGTAAAGAGGATGAAAGAAAGTAATGATTTTCTGATAGAAAAACCTTTCCCTGATGAGCAAGAAACACCAAAGAAGGAAGCCACTCTAGGTGAAAGCCAGAGGACTTTAAAAAGAACTAAAATGATGGCAAGAAGGAAATCAGCCAAGAAGCCTAGAGTGGATAAAGAAGAAAGTGAGAAGGTTGCTGAAGAAGAAGGGGCACCTAAGTCAGTTGAACAGGAAGAACCATCAAGTACTGATGATGTGAATCTATACATGGTTATGATGGACAAAGTGCCTGAACCTATTACAGCTGAACCTGTTGGTGTTAAGCCTCCAAAGATCATTCACTGGGATATACTGGAAGTTGATGGAAAAGAATATATCAGGCTCAAGAGGAAAGATGAGAAGTATGAAGTATATCATACTTGGGCCAAGATTGTCAGAACATCTTCCAGATCTGATCTAGAGGAGATGTTTGAAGTAGGAATGAAGTTGTATGCTGATCAACTGAAAGCTCCAGGGATACCAATCACAAAACTTGTGATAGAGTATCTTTGTATGTTGTTCAAGCCTGAAGAAGTGAAGGACATTATCAAAAATGTGTTTCAAATAGTTAACAACTGTATTCTATATGAAACTAGTGAAGTATATGATTTAACTATGGATTCAAATCACATAGAATACTTCCTAGTGGATAGAGTGTATAACCACAGTAGATTGAAGCTGAATGCAATGTTGAAAAAGAAGCTTAGATGCGTTCCAAATTCAGAAATGGCAAAGTATTTGATCCAAAGGACAATTAATCAAAGTTTGGGGTTGGATGCTAATACAGGGCTATGAATAATGGTGTTTTGGGAGCATCTGAAGAACTTGACTTCTCTTCCTAAAAGTCAAGTTAGGGGGAGATTGTTGGGAACTGAAAGAATTGCTCAAGTACAGTTAATACTGCTAGCACAACATAGTTACTACTTCTGAAGTTAATACTGCTGAGAAAGATTAATGCTGCTGACCAAGATTAATACTGCTTGATGAAGTTACTACTGCTAAGCAATTTTAGTACTGCTGAACTTAATACTGTTCAAAGTATTAATGCTGTTGAAGACTTAATACTGCTTATGAGATAAAGACTTCGTATGGTAAGGATGACAGCTGTATTGATTGAAGATCATGGAAGGCTTGGAGATAAATATGGAAGATTATACTGAAGATCTTTTATTATTTGTAGTTATCTTTTATCTTCAGTATATGTATAGAATAGTTTTGTAACTTTAGAAAAATAATTCTGAGTTTTTGTTTTCATAGAGAGAATCAACCTCAAGGTTTAGAACCCTAGTTCTAGAGAAGTAGAATTTGTATTGGTGAGCCTGTTCATCAATATTGAGGTTGTGTGTGAAATCTTGTAGCTTTATAACCATTCAATAAAGTTTACAAGTTGTTATTCTGATTCACTGTTTCATTGATCTTTGAATATTAAAGTGTTATTCCGCAAACTTCTTTAATATTGTTTCTGAGTGTTTATTCTTGTTAAGAATTTAGATCCTGTCACATATTTTTTTCGTCATTATGATAATCCTGGAATGGTTCTTGTATCTCAATCTTTGGTTGGAGAAAATTACTCATCATGGAGCAGAGCCATGTATATAGCTCTCACAGTATAAAATAAAATTGGTTTTATCGATGGATCTTTGAATAAGTCGGACGAATTTGATCAGGTGATGCTTAATTCTTGGAATCGTAAAAATAACATCGTCATATCCTGGATATTGAATTATGTATCGAAGGAGATAGAAAATAGTGTAATGTTTGCAGATTCAGCCTTTGAAATCTTGACATATCTGAAAGATAGGTTTCAACAGAGCAATAGTCCACGTGTATTTCAGATTAGAAGAGAAATCACCAATTTGTCTTAGAATCAAGAGTCAATTGGAGTATATCTTACCAAGTTGAAGTCATTGTGGGAGGAGTTATCTCATTATTGGCCTCACTGTTCGTGCAACAAGTGTGAATGCGGTGGAGTTAAAGAAGTAGAAAATTATTTTCAATCTGAACATGTTATGAATTTCTTGATGGGACTCAACGAGTCTTTCTCCCAAATCTGTGGAAAAAGTATTTTAATGGAACCTCTTCCACAAATTAACCATGTGTTTTCTCTAGTTATTCAGGAAGAAAGACAACGAATTATTGTCCAAGCTAATCAAAGTTCTTTGGGCACAGAAAATCAGTCTATGGCGTTTCATATTCAGGCTAAGCGTAACTAATACGTTCCTACTGCTAGTGCTAACAAATTTAATCAGAGTGCCAACAAGGTTCCTGTTCGAGATCGACCGTTTTGTACACACTGTAAGATGCAGGGGCACATTAAGGAGAAATGTTACAAATTACATGGATATCAGATAGGATACAAGTCAAGACCACGAGTTAATCATGTCTTGATGGAAGAAAATGTTGCTGGAAATGGTGAAGACTTAAATAATGCCATTAATGGATTGTCATCAGCACAGTGTCAACAATTACTATTAGTCCTAACGAATCATCTAGTTACCGACTTAAGTGAAAGTCAAATTAGTGTTGAGATACCAAAGGAGTTATCAGGTAAACATTTCTCATTGACTTCATATACTAAACGTTTTCCCTCAGAAATCTGGATTCTTGATTCTGGTGCTTCCTGTCATATTTGTCATAATCTTGATAAATTCACAAATTTAAGGGAAGTCAAAGATATTACAATCACTTTGCCAGATAATAGAATTGTTCCGGTTTATTATGTTAGGAATGTTGTCCTTCAACGTGGTCTCATGTTGCAAAATGTGTTATACGTACCAGACTTTCAACTAAATCTGATGTCGGTTAGTGCTCTTACTTCTAACAAAGCTATTAAGGTGCATTTTTCTTTTGAATGTGCAACAATTCAGGATGTGCAGACCAACAAGACAATTGGCAAGGCTGAAAGGAATCAGGATTTATATGTGATGTGTGAGCAATTGTCGGCAACTGTTAATCATGTTTCATCTATGTCTGTTGCCTTAGATGTTTGGCATAAAAGGTTTGGATACCCTTCTAATAAGAGATTGATTACAATAATATCCTTGTTGAATGTAAAGGATCATTCTCATGATAAGATTTGTATTGTATGTCATTTGGCTAAACATAAGAAACTTTCATTTGTCTCTTTTAATCACATGTCTAGTAATCCTTTTGATTTGGTGCACTGTGATGTATGGGGTCCTTTCCATATTTTAGCTAATGTAACACCCCAAATTTTGAGTCTTAATGGTGTTACAATCTGAAATAGCTATCTCTTTCATTTGTTAGTCAAGGTGGTAGAAAGGAAGAAGAAGAAAGTCCAGCAGTGTTTGGCGCGGATCCCCGCGCGAGTGGAATTGCGTGGCCAACCGCGCAGGTCTCTGCCCAACCACGGCTCCAGTGCTCCGCTTAGCTCACCCCACGAGTGGAACCATGCGGGAACTCGCGTGCGCGTGCAGACTCCAAATAAAAGAGGGGAAATCGGACAAACCCTCATTTTTTCTAATCTTAGCTTTTAGAACACTTGGTGGCTGCGATTATCTCTCTAGGATCTGGTAAGTTCAATCCTCTTCTCTCTTTTGCCATTAATACTCTCATCTACCTCCTTTATTTATCATTTATGTCAATTTAGGACCCTTGAACATTTATTGATCAAGATTTGAACCTCTCAAAGCTCTTTCTCACCTCTTCACTTGTGTTTGGATTCTAGGGTTCATCTACAACCCTACAAAGTGAGTTCATCCTTTTATAAACTATATACATGTTAAAATTATGTTTTTAACCTATTAGACATCTCCATTTTTACTTCTTTAAATTGGGTGCATTTTCACCTAAAACCCTAAGTTTTGTAGATTCTAGGGTTTATGAGTTTGGGAAGGATTTCATGAAAAGAAAATAGTATCTTGGGTTTACATGTAAATATGGCCTTGGCATTACACTTTTTCTATTCTCTAGTTCATGGTTTAAATTAACATTGGGTTGATGAACTTTTATGTTGAACTGCTGATAAGTTTGTACATGGGAACTTGTTTTACTAAACCTTGGTTTAAATGTTTGGGATCCAAAACTAGGGTTTTGAAATAATAAAACGAACCGAACGGTAAAGTTATGCAAGTATTATGAGAACTTTCATTCGTCCATGTCTTGAATGATATATTTAAACGTTGAATCATCGATTTGTCGATTAGCTCTTTGTGGCATATTTGGTTTCATTTGGGACTCATGACCCCATAATTATTGTTGCATTTTGTCCGACGTGGAGGACATTAGTTTCTCACGTTGAGGCACGTTTAGGCATCAGATTGGGTTATAAGTCCTACGTGCTAAGTATTACGATATTGGATGAGAATCTCAACGTAAGGACCTTTTGCAGTTGAAGTTGACTTTCCGTGGGTGTAAGTTTAAAGCCACCGATCCTGACATCCCTTGCGTGTACTTTCTATGTGTATTTGTTTTACTAACACGTCAAGTGACTTACTTTTGTGTTCCGTTACTTGTGTTAGTGAGCGGGTATCCCCCGTTAACCCAAGAGGTGTCTGTTTATGGTAACAAACAATATCATTATCTTTATAAATTCATTTCTTCTATTTACACTTATTATTGCTTATTCCTAATTACAAATGCTTAATCTCACTAGGCGTTAGCCTAACACATGTTTTTAAAATGACATGTATATCATGTCAACCTAGCGGTGGGACTCGTCGGGAATGAGTAGACGAACTTGGGGTCGAGAGCGGTCTTTTTGGAAGATGTAGTGAACGATACAAATTGATAGTGGATATTCATTTTGGTAGAATAGCAACACCCGACATTAATTTTTCTTGTCATAAGTTAGATTATTAGGTTGTTGAATCTTATTCTTCATTTGATTAGCGTGTAAATGTCAAAATTTTATTTCCCGTTTCGGGATGGTACTTTGGGATTGAATTGACAGGTTATATTTATTCAGGTTATGGTCCTTTATAGTCGTCATATTGCCAAATTTTCGAATTTTATTTTCCGCTAAATTTTAGGGTGTTACAGCCAACTATGGACATAGACATTTTATCACGTTGGTTGATGATCATAGTCGCTTCACGTAGGTTTATTTGATCAAACATAAGTCTGAAGCAATTCATATTATTCCACGGTTTTATAATTTGATTTACACGCAGTTTGGTCAGAAAATTAAAGCAATGCGTACAGACAATGCTCCCAAGTTAAACTTTGAGAAATTTTTTATTTCTAATGGCATTTTTCACCAGCGTTCTTGTGTCGAACGCCCATAACAAAACTCGGTGGTGGAACAAAAAGACCAACATTTGTTAAATGTGGCTCGATCGTTGATGTTCCAATCGAAAGTGCCTATGAGTTTTTGGTCTGAATGTGTGTTGACTGCCACTTTTCTTATTAATCGAACACCGTCTGAAGTACTTAAGAACAAGTCCCCATTTGAACGGTTGTATGGAAAACCCCTGATTTTTCAATGTTTCGGACTTTTGGATGTTTAGCCTTCGCATCCACATTATCTGGTCATAGGCACAAATTTGCTCCGCGTGCCAAATCTTGTATTTTTGTGGGCTACCCGGTTGGTATGAAGGCGTACAATTTGTTCGATATGGAGTCGAAGAAGTTTTTCTGTTCCAGAGATGTTGTGTTCCATGAAGGGATTTTTCCATTTCATGATGGTCGTAATGATATCCAGTATGATCCCTTTCCGCATACAGTTTTACCTTTAGTATTTGATCTTCCTGATGTGATTGAACCAAACACACGAGCACAGAGAGTTGAAGTTACTCATGAGGATTTATAGAATCCAAACGAAGAAGATAATCCTTACGGTGAACTAGTTACAGATGTAAATGATTATATTTCTTTCGATCCACCTATTGAAAGTGAAAGAGATCTGATGTCTTCTGTTGAACCTAACAGAAGAACTTCCCGTACACGCAGAATGCCATCATATCTAAAGGAGTATCACTGTAATCTGGTCGATGTTGGATCTCGGGATGTGTATCCTTTAAAGAATTACGTAGGCTATGATTTTTTAACTAAGGAGCAAAAAGCTTTTGTTATGGCTGTCACAACAAATGAGGAGCCATCTTCTTATAATCAAGCTATCAACAGTACAACATGGATTGATGCAATGGTTGATGAATTACAGGCAATGGAAGCTAATTGTACATGGACCGTGGTTCCTTTACCAGATGGAAAGAATGTTGTAGGATGTCGATGGGTCTATAAGTTGAATGAAATACGGGCCTACGGGGGCTGTGGAAAGGCATAAGGCACGTCTCGTTGCAAAGGGATTCCATCAACAGGAAGGCGTTGATTTTGTCGAAACCTTTTCACCGGTAGCTAAGATTGTGACTGTCAAAACCATTCTTGCAATTGCTGCAACTAATACTTGGCCACTTGTACAATTGGATGCTAATAATGCTTTCCTTAACGGAGATCTTGAAGAGGAGATATATATGGATATACCACATGGATATACGGTCCAGGGGGAGTTCCCACAAGGTTCTCGATTGGTGTGTAAGTTGCATAAATCCATCTATGGCCTTAAACAGGCTTCTCGATAGTGGAACACGAAGGTTGCACAGTTCATGTTGTCTATTGGATTTTCTCAGTCCAAGGCAGATTATTCTCTTTTTCACAAGGGTCATGGAAAAGATTTTGTTGCGTTCCTGGTTTATGTTGATGATATCATCATCACGGGGGCCTCGGTGTATGGAATTGATGAGTTAAAGTGCCAATTAAGTGATGCGTTCAAGCTTAAGGATCCCGGTGAATTGAAGTTTTTCCTTGGCTTGGAAATTAATTGTCTTCCTGATGGAATTCATTTGTCATAGAGGCAATACACTTTAAAGTTGCTCGAAGATGTCGGATTGTTAGCAGCTAAACCTGTGAAGGTGCCAATGGATTCACGAGTGTTGTTAAATGAACACGGTGGAGATTTACTTGAAGACTCATCTCAATATCGACGTCTAATTGGTAGATTGCTCTATTTGACTATTACGAGACCAGACATTTCTTTTGTTGTTCAGAAACTCTCACAGTTTATGTCACAACCTCGAATCCCCCATCTTCAAGTTGTCAATCACTTGTTGAGATATCTCAAACAAGAACCTGGTAAAGGTGTGTTATTCTCGGTGCATTCTTCTTATAAGTTGCAGGCTTATTGCGACTCCGATTGGGGAAAATGTGTTAACACAAGGCGTTCGGTGACTGGCTTTTACGTCTTTTTGGGGCAATCATTAATATCCTGGAAGTCTAAAAAGCAACCAACTGTCTCTCTGTCATCAACCGAGGCAGAGTACAGAGCAATGGCCGCTGTGACATGCAAGCTTGTTTGGATAAAACAGTTGCAACAGTTGCTCAAGGATTTCGATATTTCTCATCCAGAATCAGTTTTGTTATTTTGTGACAACAAAACAGCAAGAAAAATTGCTTGCAATCCGTCGTTCCATGAGCGAACGAAACACATCGACATTGATTGTCACTTTGTTCGGGAAAAGGTTGCAGATAAGATGATTCGTTTAATGCCCATTGAGTCTGCTTTATGTTTTTACAAAACCATTGCCACAACCTTAGTTTACAGCTTTATTTTCCAAGATGAATCTGAATAATCCTTTTATCCCATGTTCATCTTGAGGGGGAGTATTACGTATTGTTGAAGGGTAGTTTGGTAAAAAAAAAAATTCGTTTCAGTTGTTGTATCTGAACTATAAATAGTTCGGTCTTCTAGATTGTTCAATATAATTCTCCACATTCTCTCCGCTCCACTTTCTCTTTGTTCCATCATACAATTCTTGAAAGGGGAAGAGGAATTCAAAATTTTCATTTTTGGTTCACCGTTTGAAATAATTTCATTCAGTTATATAATATAATTAATGCTAAAACACACGGGTTGCAAGGGGATCCAACCTTCCCCTCACTATATTTCCTTGATTCAAATCAAACCAGCCGAAACACAATACACGAACTCGGTTTCCCTTTCCAACCTGAAGTCACAACAACTTTCAGATGCCATGGATCAATCAATTAGAGGTTCAAGAAAATTTTGATAACTGATACGTTACAATTTTAAGCAATGTTTATTGACCTAAATCACATCATCTCCTATCAATTTCAATTACATAAACAACTTATACATCCGTTTGTATTCATTATGCCATCAACGTACGAAGCTTCATGTTTGATTTATTCTTCTACCTCTCTGATTTCCTTACTAAAACTTGATTATAATGTATCTACGAATACCATAGATATATTTGCTTCTAGGTTTGATATGATTGGGGCTTCTAGAAGTCGTAACAGGGTCGGGTTTCCACCCACTTTTATCAAATTACCTGATCTTGAATTACTATAGCTACAATTAGTTTCTTTAGTATAATTGTGATGATGGATCGGTGAATATGAATGTAAACCAATCCTTTTGTCATCCATGTATCCAAGTCACAAATACTGTTAAGTAATCTGAAAAGGGCAAAAATAGCCAATTTATCTAGGACATTTTCGTAAATTGAAAAAAAAAACAATCATTGGATCAAACACAGCAAGAAAAATACATGGACCTCATTTTTTAAAGCCCTCCAGTCTCCACTCAGTCATGCCGTATGGTTTATGCCGATGAATCAATCCAAATATTGACCTGCCGAATAGACCCAAATGGACAAATCAATTATGTTTGACGTTACGATTACTGGACCAACAATTTCAACTCCACGATGGGCAGGCGTTTGGAGTACTCTTTTTATCCACTATTTTTCAAAGCTCTCCACTCAATCATGCCGTATGCTTTACTCCCAACTTTTAATTATGCTTTCCATCCGACAAAACCTATTTTCCTTGGGGTAATTAATTAAATTGACAGGTTGATGGTGAACGTCATTTAGTTTTTTTTTTAAATGCTTAGGGCATCTTCAACACATAATCTATAATTTAAAAAAAAATAGAGTATCAAAAATTGAAATCTTTAAAAAATTATATACCACTTTAAGCGCTATTTTGTTTTAGAGATTCCAATATTAATTATATCATATTCATTACATATACTAAAATATGTAATTTCTCTCCCTCATGAACATTTAATTCCAAAGTACTCTTCTATCGATTAAAAAGAATTAAACATTATTTATCTATCTTAAATATCGAGTTTTTGAGAGTTTTCTAAATTTGGAGATTTTCACATTGTTTCTCTTCTTTTCTTTATTTTAGCATACATTTATAGAATAACTTTTGGAGCAAAAGTATATTTTAAATATTCAAAATCTCTATTTTTTAGTATAGTTGGTGGAGATACTCTTATATAGGAGACTTAAGTATTTCTAAAAGTTTTGAAAATGGAATAGACTATTATAAACATATGATCAAAAGGGGTCTCACAACTCTTACGTTTAATGTTATTTACACCGAAATCGTCTAGACAAAAATGACCATAAACAACTAATGCATTATTTGGCAAAAATAAGATAGCTTATTATTTTCTGAGTACATGTTTGGATGACCATAAGCTAGCTTTTTGATAAGCTATTTGGAGTAGCTTATGATGAGGAGCTTTTTGTGATTATTCCAATTATGCCCCTCATTAATATTCATAATTATATATTAACTTTTAATAATAAATAAATAATTAATGCCCTTTTTGGTAATTTAAATGATTATAAGCTAGTTTTTGTCAAACGTGACTTTTTCATCAGCTACCTTATCAGTCATAAGCTAGCTTATCAACTAATTTGCCAAACAAAACCTAAAATACTATTTATTTGTTTGTTTGGTGGTTAAAACACAAGATATATTACATAAAATGTAATGTGCTTTGCTTTTTGATTGTTATTTTTTGGATCATACATTCAAATGATACATAAGGGTCTATTCACAAGTTTTATACCCAAAAAAATGACCTGATTATCTGTAAACCTCGTAAAAACTGATGTGCCATGGATGAATTATGGTTTGGCGAATATTGACTTTATCTTGACTTATAATTATTTTTTTAAATGAATTAATAAAAAAAATTCCGTCGGAAATCCGCCGAAAATATTATAAAACTTCCGGCGGATATTTTGTATTTAAAAAAAAAATTAAAAAAAAAAGATTCGCCGAAAATCCCCCGAAAATAAGTAATTATTTATTTTTTTAAAGAATTAAAAAAAATAAAAATAAAAATCCGTCGGAAATCCGCCGAAAATATTATAAAACTTCCGGCGGATATTTTGTATCTTAAAAAAAATTTAAAAAAAAGATCCGCCGAAAATAAGTAATTATTTATTTTTTTAAAGAATTAAAAAAAATAAAAAATAAAAATAAAAATAAAAATAAAAATCCGTCGCAAATCCGCCGAAAATATTATAAAACTTCCGGCGGATTTTCGGCGGATATTTTGTATCTTTAAAAAAATTAAAAAAAAAAAGATCCGCCGAAAATAAGTAATTATTTATTTTTTTTAAAGAATTAAAAAAATAAAAAATAAAAATCCGTCAGAAATCCGCCGAAAATATTATAAAACTTCCGGCGGATTTTCGGCGGATATTTTATATCTTTAAAAAAAATTAAAAAAAAAGTTCCGCCGAAAATCCGCCGAAAATATTATAAAACTTCCGGTGCATATTTTGTATCTTTAAAAAAAATTAAAAAAAAAAGATCCGCCGAAAATAAGTAATATTTTTTAAAGAATTAAAAAAATAAAAAATAAAAATCCGTCGGAAATCCGTTGGGTTGGAAACGAGTTGGGCCCAAAGTAACCCGACCAACCTGTCTAAAACTTGTACGTTTTTACTTTTTTTATGATTTTAAACTTTTAGCGGCTCGTCTTTTCTATCAATTCTCAAGTCCTTCTATATTAGTCATAGTTCAGATCTGTCTATGAGACCACGTCTGTAACACCCCGAATTTCGAAAGGTATCATTTCAAGTTTATACAGAAACTGATATATTTAGGAAAAATAAGATATTTTATTTTGGGCTTGAATCCTTGATTGTATAGTATTAAGAGATGAAGGATTCAATTACGAGTCCAACGGTTCTTTCCGGAGCGAAAACGGAGCTATAACGAAGAAGTTATGACCGAAACGGGATTTGACCAAATAAGAAGAAAAATCAGTGGCTGAAGTACCTTGCTATGTGGGTTGCTGAAGTTGAACCCACGAAGCAACCCACGAGAATGGTGGCCAAAATCAGTGGCTGACGTACCTTGTTACGTGGGTTGCTGAAGCTGAACCCACGAAGCAACCCACGAGAATGAAAATTAGGGTACCTTGTTATGTGGGTTGCTGAAGCTGAACTCACGGATCAACCCACGTGAATGGTTGGACGTTTTTATACATTATTTTTCCCCAAATATTTCTCATTTTCTCATCCAAACTTCTTCTACTCTCTCCCAAACCGATTCCCTTCTTTTCCCTTCAAACCCTAACTTATTTTGGCTCAAATCCTTGGATTTTGTGGAGGTAAAACATCATCAAGCGGTAGGATTGAAAGCCATGGTCAAGGATTCACCATCTCCATCTTCATCTTCAACCTCAAGCTTATTTGAGGTTTTCTAGGTTTTCATCAAAACCTAAGTGGTAAGTGTATCCCTTTCATTTCTAAACCATGAAATAAGTTATAAATGATCCATTGATGGTTTCCTAGTGTTTGATTTCTATAAATTTCGGTTTGGTTAATTTTGGGAGTTTTGGGTCAAAATTTGGGTTTTTGCCCAAAATAGAGATATTGATGTTAAGTGTTTGGGGAACAATTATTTATGGTGGAATATGTATATTTATGGTTGGAACCTTGTGGATCTAGGTTTTGGAAGTTTGGTCTTGAAAATCCAAGTGTTCTTCAAAGGAGCTATGGTTGGGGGAAAATCTAGATTTAGCCTAAATCTAACAAGGTGAGTTCAAGTTGATTTGTGAAAACGGTGTACATGCCAAAACGGTTATTTTAAAGTGTTTTATACGAAATGGTTAACTGCTGATAAGTTTGGAATATTTTGAAGTAAATTATGTTTTACTTGGTTATTTGTCAAAGGGTGAGTATTTTGATAAGTTTTCATATTTGGTGAACTTGGGTTGTGTTAACCTCATAAAATTCCCATATTTGGGTTTTGAATGTTCTAACGAGTAAATAGCATGGTTTTCACATTCATGGTGATTTTGTACAAATGAAGTCTATTTCATGTTATACGTATTTCGGGTACGTTTGCATTCATAAACCCTTTGGAAAACCTTTGGTCCCATTATGTGTTGAGTTTTGGGTTAATCTCGTCTTTGAGGTATGTGTCTTCGTAAACGTTGTTTCCAGACATTTTATTACTCGGGGAACCGATAATTATTTGATCAAATGGATTTTGAGCATTTTAGCTCGGTGTTGGCTTAAAAGAGTCTTGTGGACAATTGTCCGGATTTAATAGCTCGATGTAGAGTCCCATTTCATGGTTTACATCTTAATGCATTTTATTGCATATTTATAATTACAGGCTCGAGTGCTGTTGTCACTCAGGTATAGTCGGGTAATTTTAGACTGTGTTGCATTGGATCCATAGGCACATGAGTCCGTCTTGTTTGATGGTCATTTGGGTGGTACGGGGTTGGACTCCGGGACACATGTTTTATGACCTTGTCCGTTCAAGGAGTACACTAGGAGGACTGATTCCGGGTGGTGCTATTATGGCGTGGAGTAGCCATTGGATGGGCGTTTTGGACCTCTGCCAGGTGGGGCAATGCCTTGGTTGTATCCCCCTTGGGTCGGGCCTTGGAGCGGTATTGTCGTTGTTATATCGCTAAGGTCAGTTGACTCTTTGGTGTAGCTTGAAGGGAGTCGTAGGGACACTTGGGCTTGTGTGTCATGAAATGTCATACGATTAACGTTGTATGAGTGGCATACTTTTGTATTCCTCCACTCTCAACGGATATGGGAAGCCCCCGTCGTCGGCTCATCGTATTTTGGATATTTAATTGTCCATGTTTTAATATTGGGATTTCATTCTACTTTATGGTCGCGTGAGTATTAAATCGGGTTACATGTTTTCAATGACGTACCATATTATTTAAGAATCGTTTTCCTTTACTTAAGGGTCGAGTATTATGTTCCGCCCGTGTTTTGGATGTTTTGGGTTATAAGGTATGATTTACATTTCCATGAATTGGAATGTCGAACTATGATCCCATCTTGGGTGAGTTCCGGATTGCATCATTTTATATGAAACGTGTGTTTGGGAGCATTGTCTTTAAAGGTGCATATTTTGGGAAAATGTGTCGTTTCCATGTTAAAGTATATTATTTCGAAGGATCTCGCTTTAAACTGGTTTCCTTGCTTTTAAAGATTTATTCATTCATGCTAAAACTCTTGAGCTCACTAAGCGTTAAGCCTAACCCTTTTTATTTGTCGGCATGTGTATCAGGTCCCAGTTTGGAGATGAGTGGCTATGCATGGGTATTAAGTCTTCCGCGAGTTGGAGATAGAGACTAAGCATGAGCATTAAGTCCTCCGCAGGATTGAAGATAGTATTTGTTATTGGGTTTAGTAACACCCGTCCTGTTCATAGAATGTATGTATAAGGTGAATGGGAATATTGAGGTTGATTCTCAATTTATGTTTGTAGTTCAAGGTATTAGTTGATGTATTTAGAAATTTTAATTAAGTTGCTATTTTCAGATTTGAGGGTGTTACAAGTTGGTATCAGAGCTTAAGTTTGAGAGATTTAGGTATTGATTTTAGGATGCCTAGACTCAAATTAGCGTTCTTATAAGCGAAGATAAGTGGAGATGCACGTTAGGTAACCATAAGATAAGATGTTTTGAGGATGACTAGTCGCTAGAAACGGGAAAATTGTCGAGGGTCGCAAGGATGGTCATGTACGGTACGTTCATAATAGCACCTGGCCAGTGTTATGGTGAACCTACATGCTACATATATGCACTTGCGCTACCTCGAAATGATGATCGTTGGGGTAGTGAGAAAGTTCCTAAATGAGTCAGCTAAGGAAGGATTGATGTTTATATCAATGTCACCTGGGAGTGATAGCTACCTGCGAGGAGGTCACTAAGTTGATCCTCTTGAGTCGGAAATCTTGGTTGGATTAGATTCGTGAGTTCGTTAGACCGATTCTATTTTAAAGAGAATTCGTAAGTTTATCAAATTATTGAGATTGTGACTTTAAGACGTTTGATGCATCCGGATGGCGATAGTCTGTCGGGTTGTTGGGAAGGGTAGTCCTATGATGCCAAGTGCCGATCAAATTCATGCACTAAATTTATTTCTAAAATAAATTTGCATAAATTGTCTCTTATTTCGTAAAACAAAAAGGTGGTTTATATCATAAAGTTTTGGTAAAGCATTTAACACGCATCAGATTTGAAACTGTGAGCTTAAGCATACTTGAAGTTGTTTTGTTGCACGTAATTGCAAATTGTAATCAAAAGTCTCCTTATTCAAGTCTTGTGTGTAATGTTATTTTCGGATATTGTCATATCCATGTTTTAATGTCATTTGGGGTAGGGCAAGTAACTATGAGATTTTAACCTAGACATTGGATCACCTCCACGTATGTTGATGGTTTTAAAGGAAAGGTTAATCCCACGTTTTGAGTCGGAATTTCTTGAGGATTTTGAGTTTGTGTGAGTTTTAATTTTGCTTCTGTTAAGCTTGCGAGTTATTTAGCATCGTGCCTCATGTAAATTTTGTGAAGTGTTATTTTACCTTTCATTTCAGTAAAAGAAGGAAACTCCTAAAAGTTTGATATTAAAAGCGTATTGCCGTTTTCTTTACACTCTCTGTTGAGAAGTGAAGATTTTGACACCGCATGATTTTAGCGTTAATGAGTCTCGCAAAAATTCAGTTGGGTTTAGGGTGTCTCGCCTTACGTCATTTTGTGTTGCGTAAATAATTTTGAGAACATGTGCATATGCATCATTGTGTGCGTTAAATGTTGAATTTTATACAAATGTCATTCGTTGCATGCTTTTTGCATTTGGATTTAATTATAACGTCGGTGTGGGTAAACATGAAAAAGATCTTCGTTATTTCAAACAAGACTTTTGTTCTGATCGTAATTCAATCATCCGCTTTTGCTGATAGAAATTTCTGCAATGCATTTATCGAGTCAACAACATCCTTGTTGTTGAAGTTTTGTTGGGCCAAATGTGTTTAATTATGCGACTTAAAGCTTTAAACTCGATTTGAAATCTTATTTGCATTCCCTTTATCTTACCGCCTTTGGGGAATGAACTGCTGCTTATGGGGTTTGTTGAAAATTCTTTTGCCACAACGTCTTTTGGTTAAAGAGGCAGAATTTTAAAGTTAAAATTGTGAAATTCTCGTTTGGAGTTGTACAAACATTTATTGCACGTGTTGTGGTGCAAGAACCTGTTTTCACGTTTATAGTGTAAATTGTTGCGCGTACTTTATTATTGTCTTGTTTAACGTAGGCATGGGTTAAAGGTGTTTTTGGAAATAACTTCTTATGCGCCGTGTTGTTGATCAATTTTGAAACCTATCGGTTCTACGGAAGAGTATTTTTACCGCATGTCTAATCGTTTAACCGTTTATGTATTTGTAAGTTTTATAAACTTCGAATGGGCGTATTGGTCGAAAAGCCTTGAACTCATTAGGCCTATAGATTTAAACCCTGACGTAAGAACAGTTGTAATTAGGGACTAAGGGAGCCCTTGGGATTTGAAGTGTCGGATGATCCGACTCGCGGTCAGCCTTGATATTTTGGGCGTGGAGATTTTGGAATCTGTGTGCGCTTGTATTATGGAAATAGTAGATTCAAGTTTCCCAATTATTAAGGAGTGATTTTATGCTTCGGTAATCATGCGAGTTAAAGTTTAGGTATTTGTGGACAATTAGATTGGGTTCGATTTGGTGGGTTGCTCGTCGGTGTGACACCATGGTTTATGTGGTTGGTGTACCGTCTTAGCGGGTTCCGTGATTAAAGGAAATTTTGGTGATTTGTCGGTTAGAGATGTAAGATTTGAAATTTTAGCTCTCTATTAGGTGTCAACCTTAGTGCGACAATCCGTCTGGAATGGAATTTTGGGCGGGATGTCAACGTTTTCGAGGTCACCGTTTAGTCCTAGGCGTCAACTTGTTTTCTTGAGGTCATTGGATCTTGGAATGGATGGATGTAACCTGGTTGGATTATGGAAAATAGTGACCTTTCGGTAATGGATTTTGAAAGGAGTTTGGGTATGGAGGATTGAGTATCGAAGTACCCAAGCATTCCTGTGGTGAAAAGGATGTTACTTTAGGAACGTTGTGAGATTAGTGTTGAATCGGAGTTGAGTGACAGTCGAATCTGTGTTAACCGGTTGCATAAAAGACATTTTGGTGCGCCTTGGGAGAACATCTTTATAGATATTAGGAATGGAGCAATGAAATAAGAGGATTTGGAAGTGTGGTTATGATCTTTGATGTTGGGTCCGGGATCGTTTAGATCCGAAGGAGATTGGTCGGTGAGACTTGGAGTCATAAGTAACCTGGAGGTGGTAATTGTCATCCAAGGTTGGGAGACGACTGTAACTTTGTGGGTAACAGATTACTTTGGAGAGTTCAGTGTTCGCTCAGTTATGAGTATGTTGTGCCCAAGAGGAGCAGCACACGTGAATATCGGTGTAAGGGTCGTGGTAGCGGTTTTGGCAAATGGATTAAGGACAACCTTTTCAACTGGCAGCGTTCCATCGAGAGGAGTGATTTCGAGGACGAAATCATTCTAAGGTTGGGAGGATTGTAACACCCCGAATTTCGAAAGGTATCATTTCAAGTTTATACAGAAACTGATATATTAAGGAAAAATAAGATATTTTATTTTGGGTTTGAATCCTTGATTTTATAGTCTTAAGAGATGAAGGATTCAATTACGAGTCCAACGGTTCTTTCCGGAGCGAAAACGGAGCTATAACGAAGAAGTTATGACCGAAACGGGATTTGGCCAAATAAGAAGAAAAATCAGTGGCTGAAGTACCTTGCTATGTGGGTTGCTGAAGTTGAACCCACGAAGCAACCCACGAGAATGGTGGCCAAAATCAGTGGCTGACGTATCTTGTTACGTGGGTTGCTGAAGCTGAACCCACGAAGCAACCCACGAGAATGAAAATTAGGGTACCTTGTTATGTGGGTTGCTGAAGCTGAACTCACGGATCAACCCACGTGAATGGCTGGACGTTTTTATACATTATTTTTCCCCAAATATTTCTCATTTTCTCATCCAAACTTCTTCTACTCTCTCCCAAACCGATTCCCTTCTTTTCCCTTCAAACCCTAACTTATTTTGGCTCAAATCCTTGGATTTTGTGGAGGTAAAACATCATCAAGCGGTAGGATTGAAAACCATGGTCAAGGATTCACCATCTCCATCTTCATCTTTAACCTCAAACTTATTTTGGGTTTTCTAGGTTTTCATCAAAACCTAAGTGGTAAGTGTATCCCTTTCATTTCTAAACCATGAAATAAGTTATAAATGATCCATTGATGGTTTCCTAGTGTTTGATTTCTATAAATTTCGGTTTGGTTAATTTTGGGAGTTTTGGGTCAAAATTTGGGTTTTTGCCCAAAATAGAGATATTGATGTTAAGTGTTTGGGGAACAATTATTTATGGTGGAATATGTATATTTATGGTTGGAACCTTGTGGATCTAGGTTTTGGAAGTTTGGTCTTGAAAATCCAAGTGTTCTTCAAATGAGCTATGGTTGGGGGAAAATCTAGATTTAGCCTAAATCTAGCAAGGTGAGTTCAAGTTGATTTGTAAAAACGGTGTAAATGCCAAAATGGTTATTTTAAAGTGTTTTATACGAAATGGTTAACTGCTGATACGTTTGGAATATTTTGAAGTAAATTATGTTTTACTTGGTTATTTGTCAAAGGGTGAGTATTTTGATAAGTTTTCATATTTGGTGAACTTGGGTTGTGTTAACCTCATAAAATTCTCATATCTGGGTTTTGAATGTTCTAACGAGTAAATAGCATGGTTTTCACATTCATGGTGATTTTGTACAAATGAAGTTTATTTCATGTTATACGTATTTCGGGTACGTTTGCATTCATAAACCCTTTGGAAAACCTTTGGTCCCATTATATGTTGAGTTTTGGGTTAATCTCGTCTTTGAGGTATGTGTCTTCGTAAACGTTGTTTCCAGACATTTTATGTTGGGAACTGAAGAAAAGCTCAAGTATGGTTAATGCTGCTAGTTCAGAATTACTACTGCTAGAGGACTTCAAAGATTAATACTGCTAAGTATTACTGCTTCTAGTAGAATTAATACTGCTAGTCAAAGTTAGTGCTGCTTGAACAAAGTTAGTACTTCTTGGCTAGTTAGTACTGCTAGAAGTTAGTGCTGCTTATTAGTTAATGCTCCCAAGACTCAGTTAATGCTGCTTCTAAGATAATGTGAAGATAATGATGAAGAGATAGTGGTTAAAGATAAACAAGGATATTCTGAAGATATTCATGGAAGATATACTGAAGATATTCTATTTATTTGTAATTATCTTTTTGTTCAATATATGTATAGATTTGACAGATAGAGATAAGATGCTAAGTTTTTTGTTCTAGAGAGAATCAACCTCAAGGCATAGTTCCTAATTCTAGAGAAGTAGAATTCGTCTTGAAAGAGCTTGTTCTTCAAGATTGAGGTTGTGTGTGTAATCTTGTGATTTTAATACAAGTTTGCAAGTTGTTAATCATATACTGTTTGTTTACTGTTACATTGAATATCAAAGTGTTTTTCCGCAACTTCTTTGATATTGTTTCTGAGACTTTATTCTTGTTGAGAATTCGATCCTGACAAGTGGTATCAGAGCCTGTTCTCTCAGAAACATCTATTCACTCATCATGGAAAACTTTGCAGAATCAAACAGTACTCTAGTCTCAAAGGTTCCAATGCTCAGACCCAATGAATTCGATATGTGGAAGATCAGAATCAAGCAGTACATACTCCTCACTGACTATTCTATGTGGGACATCATTGAGAATGGTCCTTCTGAAGTAGGAAAGATTGGTGCAGATGGAAAGAGAACTCCACCAAAAACTGATACTGAAAGAAAGACTAGACAGACAGAGATGAAAGCCTTGAGCACTTTGCTCTTGGCTATCCCCAATGAATACCAACATCAGTTCTGCAACTGCACTGATGCAGAGATGCTCTGGAATGCTCTAGAGAAAAGATTCTCAGGTACCAAAAGTACCAAGAGAAATCAGAAATCCATTCTGAAGCAACAATATGAGAACTTTATGTCAACCAAGAATGAGTCCATGACTCAAACTTTTGACAGGTTCAACAAGCTTATTGGTGAACTTGCTACAGTGGGAGTACAAATTGATCAAGATGATCTGAACAGAAAGTTTCTAAGGTCCCTGAGTGATGAATGGACCATGTATACTGTGTCTTTCAGACAGAATGATCAACTGGAAGAAAAGGAACTTGATGATTTGTATAATGATCTAAGAGTTTTTGAATCTGAGGTAGAAGCTAAGAAGAGGCCTTCTGGGTATGATCACAATGTTGCACTTCTTTCAGCATCAACTGATTCTACCTCCATCCCTGAATCAGTTAGTACTGCCAATGGAACACCTCAAGATAAAGGCACTGAAACTGTTTTTGAAGCCTTTCTAGCAAGTCATGGAAACTCTTCTCTCATTAATGATGACTTGGAACAACTCCATCCAGATGATCTTGAAGAGATGGACATTAAATGGCAGATGGCCATGCTCTCTATGAGAGTTAAGAAGTTCATCAAAAGAACTGGAAGGAACAACTTCTCACAAAGAAGAGAAGATGGAGCAGGTTTTGACAAGTCTAAGGTGGAATGCTATAAATGCCATCAAAAGGGACACTTTGCTAGGGAATGCAGAAGTGGAGTGTCTCACAACAACAACCACCAGCAGACACAATCTGGAAGCTTCAATAACAACAGAAACTCTGCACAAGCCCTTGTCTCTCAACAAGGTATGGGGTTTGATTGGAGTGATCAAGCTGAAGAGGCCATTCAAAACCAAGCTCTAATGGCAGAGGTGTCTGATCTCCCAACAGAGGTAACTTCCAATCTATGTTCTCAAAATTGCATTAACACTGTGAAAAGGTATAGGGATCATAATCAGAACATGAGTGATGACCTTAAGAGATTGGAAAAGGACATAAAAGATTATGTGAGGATAGTTGAGAGATTTGAAGAGCAGATCAAGGGTTTTCAAGCCAATAAGCTTCAACACTCCTATGACACAAACTACTGGAAGTGGGAGAAGAATGACTTAGAACTTCAACTGACCAGATCCAAAGAAGAGAGTGAAAAGCTAAGGGTAGAACTAGCTAAAGTCAAGCTAGATGTAGAAAAGTTTTCCAATGCCTCTAAAGCAATGGATTCTTTACTACAATCTCAGATTCATGATAAACTGAGAAGAGGAATAGGGTACAATACCACACCACCACCCTATAACAACAACTACATCCCTCCTAGTTCAGATTTGTTAGAAACAAAGGATAGGAAGGACCTACCTAAGGGAGTCACTGAGATAGATCCTTTAGATGAAGTAGTTGTTAAGGATAAAACTGAGAAAGAAGTTGTCAAGGATAAGGACAACACTGTGAGTGGTGAGATTCCTAAAGAAAACCACATAATCACCAATGAGGGATGTGGAAAGCATTGGATCAAATCCAATGAGATAGAGAAGACTGAGGAAAAGAACAAGAAGGTTCACTATAAGCAGACCACTGTTGTGAACCCTATCCCTTGCAAACAGTGTGCATGCACTAAATTTAAGCCCCAAAAACATGATAAACCAAGGGGAAATCAAAGAAACTGGAACAACCAATGGGCACAAAAACAAGGCATTGATCTAAGTAAAATCAATAGACCAAAGCCTTGTTTCATATGTGGAAAGTTAAACCATTTGGCTAAGCATTGTTACTTTAACCCTACTAACCAACAGATGAACTTTCAAAGATTTGTGCAAAAACCTGTTGGTTATAGGAAGGCTGGAAAGAAATATGTGGTAAAGAAATCTGTTGAAAACAAAGGCCCCATGAAGAAAAAGGTTTTAAAGGAAAGTATTAAAATGTGGGTGCCTAGAAGCACTAAAACTGTTAGTACTGCTGACAGAGATAGTGCTGCTAGAAGCATTACTGCTGCTACCAGTGTTAGTACTGCTGAAAACTTTAATGCTGCTAATACTGTTAGTACCTCTTCAAAGATGAATACTGCTAACACAGTTACTGCTGCTAACACAGTTACTACTTCTAATAAGGTTAATACTGCTAAGCATGCAAGTGCTGCTAATGCAGTTAGTACTTCTAAAACCAGGACTGCTTCTAGCAAATATGTTTCCAAGCCTATCATTGTGACAAAGTACTCCAGAAATGAGGAGTCAAAGTTTAAAAATCTTGTCAAGAAAGAATACAAGTATTTTGATGAGAAAGGGGTACCCAAGACCACCTTGGCTTGGGTTCCTAATTCATACTAACTGATTTATCTTCTGTGCAGGGCAACCAACAGCTCAAGGGAAAGAGCATTTGGCATGTTGATAGTGGTTGCTCTAGGCACATGACAGGCAACATGTCATGCCTTCAGGATTTCAAGTATATCAATGGAGGACATGTTGCTTTTGGAGATAATCTTACTGGTGGTAAAATAAGAGGCAAAGGTAATGTTACAAAAGGTAAGATGACATTTGAGGATGTCTACTATGTTGATCAATTGAAGTACAACCTGTTAAGTGTATCACAGGTTTGTGACAAACAACATAGCATATTATTTACTAATACAGAGTGCATGATCCTTGCTCCAGAGTTCAAGGTAGTTGATGAAAGCATGATACTACTTAGAACTCCAAGAAAGGACAATGTTTATTGTCTAGATATGGATAATGTTTCTAGTGATTCATCCCTGAACTGTCTTGTTTCTAAAGCTTCTGTGGATGAATCCTCTCTTTCGCACAGAAGGATGTGTCACATGAACTTCAAGACTATGAACAAACTTGTTAAAAACAACCTTGTAAGAGGTTTACCATCAAAAGTCTTTTCATGTGATGATCATTGTGTTGCTTGTCTTAAAGGCAAACAGCACAAAACTTCTCATAAGACCAAAGAGTTAAATACAATTTCTTCTTGTCTCCAGTTATTGCATATGGATCTGTTTGGTCCTACAAATGTTATGAGTATAGGCAAGAAATCTTACTGCTTGGTTATTGTTGATGATTACTCCAGATTTACTTGGGTATATTTTCTAAGGACTAAGGATGAGACAAGTGGACTGATCAAATCCTTTATCCTAAGAATTGAAAACCAAACTAATCAAAAAGTAAAAGTCATTAGATCAGATAATGGGACTGAATTTAAAAATCTTGATCTAAACACCTTTTGTGAAGAGAAAGGCATTGAGAGACAATATAGTGCCCCTAGGACTCCTCAACAGAATGGAGTTGCTGAGAGGAGAAATAGGACACTAATAGAGGCTGCTAGATCTCTGTTGGCTGATTCAAAACTGCCAATTACCTTCTGGGCTGAAGCAGTTAATACTGCCTGTTATGTCCAAAACAGAGTCCTAGTGGTCAAGCCAAAGAACAAGACCCCATATGAGCTTTTAAATAAAAGAAAACCTTTTATTGGATTTTTCAAACCTTTTGGGTGTCCTTGTACTATTCTCAATACCAAATCTCACTTAGGTAAGTTTGATAGCAAAGCAGATGATGGATTTCTTGTTGGTTACTCATCTCAGAGTAAGGCTTACAGAGTCTTTAACTCTTCTTCTAGAATAATTGAAGAAAGTGACAATGTCAAATGCAATGAGAACACACCAAATCCAATTGGGTCTGGTCCTCAGTGGCTATTTGACATTGATTCACTAACTAACTCTTTTGGTATCAGTAGTGATGATTATGCAGGTTCAGGGAGTGGAGGATCAGGAACTACCCAAGTCAAAGACAGTTTATCTCAATCTGTGATCTTTCCCATACCCATAGTAGATCCTGTTGAAGACTGTGAAAAGGAACCATCTACTGGACCAAGTCAGAGTGAAGAAGAAAGTAGAGATGAGGAGACTCAAGACAATAAAGAATCAGAAGTAGCTGCTGAAAACACCTCAGTTGAGTTGAATGACTCCAATCTAGAGGTGGGACTTAATGAAGAACCTAATCATCAAACCAGAATTCAAAAGAATCATCCTCCACAACTGGTAATAGGAGATATATCCTCTCTTATGATGACTAGAAATCAAAGCAGGCTGCAAGAAATGCAAGATCAACAGCATACAGTGCTTTCTTGTTTTTTATCCCAGCTTGAGCCTAAAAAGGCACATGATGCTATGAAAGAGTCCAGTTGGATAGAAGCAATGCAAGAAGAGCTACTGCAATTCAAGCTGCAAGATGTTTGGGATCTGGTAGACCTTCCTAAAGGCCAAAGAGCAATAGGAACAAAATGGGTCTTCAGGAATAAGAGAGATGAAAGAGGCATAGTGATAAGGAATAAAGCAAGACTGGTGGCTCAAGGGTATACACAAGAAGAGGGAATAGACTATGATGAAGTATTTGCACCTGTGGCCAGGATAGAAACAATTAGATTATTCCTGGCTTATGCTTCTTATATGAAATTCAAAGTCTATCAAATGGATGTGAAAAGTGAATTTCTTTATGGCTCAATTGAAGAAGAAGTATATGTCTGTCAACCACCAGGGTTTGAAAACCCAAGCTATTCAGACAGGGTATACAAATTGAAGAAAGCACTTTATGGACTGCATCAAGCTCCAAGAGCATGGTATGACACTCTGTGATCCTATCTCTTGGAAAATGGCTTTGAAAGAGGAGTCATTGATAAGACTTTATTCATCAAGAGAAAGAAGAAGGATATCTTGCTGGTCCAAATCTATGTTGATGATATCATCTTTGGATCCACAAGAGACAACATGTGCAAGGAGTTTGAGGAACTAATGCATCAAAGGTTCAAAATGAGTTCCATGGGGGAACTTACTTTTTTCCTTGGACTCCAAGTTCAACAGAAGTCAGATGGAATCTTTATCTGTCAGTCCAAGTATGTGCAGGACATTCTAACCAAGTTTGGTTTCTCAGATTCAAAACCTGCCAGCACACCTATGGAGACACACAAACAGATAACAGCAGATCTTGAGGGGGAGGATATGGATGTTCATCACTATAGATCCATGATTGGCTCTCTCATGTATCTTACAGCATCTAGGCCAGATATAATGTTTCCAGTCTGTGTATGTGCAAGATTCCAAGTTAGGCCAAAGCAATCTCACTATCAAGCTGTTAAGAGGATATTCAGATATCTCAAAGGGCAACCCAGATTGGGACTTTGGTATCCTCATGACTCATCCTTTGACCTACTTGCATACTCAGATAGTGATCTAGGTGGACCAAACTTGGACAGAAAATCTACTTCTGGAGGATGTCAGTTTTTGGGTGCAAGACTAGTTTCATGGCAGTGCAAGAAATAAACCACAGTGTCCACATCTACAACAGAGGCAGAGTACATAGCAGCTGCAAGTTGCTATTCTCAAGTCTTATGGATTCAGAATCAAATGTTGGACTATGGGGTAACCTTTCTACACACTCCAATTTTTATTGATAATAGCAGTGCTATTAGCATTGTGAATAATCCTGTCAAGCACTCAAAGACAAAGCACATTGAGATCAGGTATCACTTCATAAGAGACTGTAATGAAAAGAAACTTATTCAAGTTGTAAAGGTTCATACTGACAACCAGTTTGCTGATCTATTCACCAAAGCATTTGATGTGGGCATATTCACTTTCTTGGTAACAAGTGTGGGAATGATCAACTCTGAATAAGCTCCTTCTCAAAAAGTGGTTCAATACCTGTATATTGTTTATTCTTGGTGGTCCTAATCTTTCTTTTCAGGGAATACATAGCAGTACTCAGTTCATCACAAGTTGACAAGAGTAAGCATTGTTAATACTGCCAGTGCATTTTTAATACTGCCAGTGCATTTTTAATACTGCCAGTGCATTGTTAATACTGCCAGTGCATTGTTAATACTGCCAGTGCATTGTTAATACTGCCAGTGCATTTTTAATACTGCCAGTGCACAGTTAATACTGCTTTCAGTTAATACTGCTCTCAGTTAATACTGCTTTCAGTTAATACTGCTAGTGGTTAATACTGCTTTCAGTTAATACTGCTCTCAGTTAATACTGCTTTCAGTTAATACTGCTTTCAGTTAATACTGCTAGTAGTTAATACTGCTAGTGGTTAATAATGCTCTCAGTTAATACTGTTTGTCATTAATACTGCTCTTAGTTACTACTGCTTATGTCCCGAATACTATAAATACCATTTGCCCGCCTAAAAGTTCATAACGACTCTTTGCATACTGTTCTCTTGCGCTCTAAACCCTTTCTCTCTCAAGTTCAAAGTTTTCAGGCAAGAACCTTCAAGGTCAATGGCATCCATGGCGTTCATAGACGAGCACAATGAAATCGCGATGCTCCAAAAGCCAAAACAAGCTGAAGGTTTTCACCAGATAGTCGACTTTCTGAGGTCAAGCCACATTGCTCATGCTCTCACTATATCTCCTACCATCTTCATAGAGCATCAGAGGCAATTCTGGGCAAATGCCACCATTGTTACTGAGAATGGTGTGCAAATGATCAAGACAAAAGTGTGTGGCAAGTCCTTGACAATTACTGAAGAGGTAATACGCATTAGTCTACGTCTAGACGATGCCTCTGGTATATCTTCTATCTCTAATGATGAACTGTTCTCTACTCTTACAAGAATGGGGTATGGAGGCCTATTGGGTGTGTTCAAGTTCTCAAAAGCCAAATTTTCACCCCAATGGCGTTTCTTTGTCCATACCCTTATGCACTGTATATCTAAAAAGACTACTGGATGGAGTGAGTTCAGTAGCACCATTGCTTATGCTTTGGTATGCTTAGCCACTGCCAGAAAGTATAATTTTTCCCAAATGATTTTTAATGATCTTGTCTCAAACCTGGGAAGTAAAAAGAGCTTTTATATGTACCCCAGGTTTGTCCAAGAAGTTATTAACCATGAATTGACGAATATACCTCATTTTGATGGGGTATATGTACCAAAAATTCCCAAAGGTAAGGTCTTTTCAAACATGAAAAGATCCCCTCTGGACTCGGAAGGAGTTTACACCCCATTGTTCTCTACAATGATGGTGGTGTCCCAAACTGATGAAGGTATGGCAGCAGGGTCAAGGCCCCCATTAGACCAACTCATTGCTAGCCAATCCCAACCTTCCCACTCTAAATCAATTCCCCAGTCTCTTCTTGATAAACCAACTTCACCAATCACCCATACATACAAAAGGAAACAGGTAAAGAAGGCTCCTTCCCTTCTTGTACCATCAACCCCTAAGCCTTTAAGCCCTCTAAGGGAGGATTCTCCCTTAGAGAATATCTACAGGGAACCCACAAGGGTGTCTCCCAACCCAAAGGAGGTGCTCTCTGAGGAGGAGGAGGAAGAGCATATGGGTGAGAAGGCTGCCACTACTCCTGCTAGCTCAGAGGAGGTCAGTGGTAACATACATAAGACCTTCTCCATGGAAACTTTGAATGAACAATCATTCAAAGGTCCCCGGTGCCAAGAAACCAAGGGGGTGGATAGTGCTTCTACAAGGCAGAAGACTTCCACTACAAAAAGATCAATGATCCATCAAAAGAGGGTAACACTTCTGGAGAAGGTGAGGACAGATATACTTACTATGAATTGATGGAAACAATGGGCAACATCAACCAAGATGTTCTCAAACAAGGAAAAGAAATTGAAGAGATGAAGCTGGTAATCCTGTCACAACAAGTCCAGATTACCAAGTTAAAGAAAATAGTGACAAGGTTGATACAAAAGAAGAGGAGAAAACAATTTGTACTCAAGAAGAGGACAAATGTTCAAGATCCTTTCAACAAGGGGGAGAAGCAAGAGGGAGAACCAGAGAAAGAAAGTTCAGCTGAAAAGAGAGTTGAAGTTGAGGGGGAGACAGAGCATGGAATAGAAGCAGAAACTGTTAATGCTGCTAATATACAAGAAGCAGCAGAAACAAAAGCAGCAGTAACAGGGCTTTCTGTTGAAGAAATGGAGATTGCAGAAACACTAGTCAAAGCAAAGAATGACACTCCTGAGGCTACTCAAAAGGCCAAGGGAGTAGTCATCAATGAAGGAAAAGTTCAACAAAAGGCAACAGAAAAGGCAAAGGAGACAAAAGGAAAAGGAAAGGAGAAAATGGTTGAAGCTGAACTGCCTGCCAAGAAAAAGAGTCAGATTGAGTTGGATGAAGAAATGGCAAAGAAACTTCAGGCTGAATTGGAAAAGGAAGAACAACTTCAATCAGAGAAGGATAGAGAGCTTGCAAAGATCATGGCTAGAAAATTGAATGCAGAATATCAGAAAAACATCAAAGAAGCAGCTCAAGCCAAGAAACTTCAAGTTAAAAAGATGCCAATTCAAAAACAGAAAAGACAACCCTCCAAAACATTTTTGGCCAATCAGGAAAGAAGAAAGATGATAAATTTCCTGAAAGGTGCAATTGGTGTTAAGGGGGAGATGTTCTCCAACATGGCATACACTCAGGTTGAGGAGTTGTATCAGAAAGAGATGCTTAAGCTTCAAGGTGATTCAGTCCAAAGGGAAGAGGCTGAGAGAAGAATGAAGGAAAGGCATGACCTGAACATTCAAAAACCATTCCCTGAGGAGACCACACCTCTAAAAGATAAAACTGAAGAGATGAAGGAAGAACATGAGGGTGTTGGTGTAGAAGCTACATCTGGGAAGAGGGTGAAGTCAATTGCCTCCAAGAAGCAGAACAAAAGGCCAAGAGTTGAAGAAACAGAAGAAACAGCAGAACCTTCAGTTACTTCTACAACTGAATCTGTAAAGAACTCAGAACAATCCAATAAGCAATATAATCTTGATCTATATATGACTACAACAGGTGATGAACCAGTTTCAGTTGATCCCATCTCTATGAAAGCTCCAGAAGTCATCTTTTGGGATATTTTGGAAGATCAAAGGAAGAAATACTTCAGGCTTAAGAGAGTGGGAGATATATATGAAGTATACTCTACTTGGGGTAGATTCATAAGAAGCTGTTCAAGATCAGATTTAGAAGAGATGTTTAAAGTTGGGTTGGAGATATATGAAAAAGAGCTGAAAGGAGAAGGAATGAGCTTAATCAGATTAGCTATGGAGTACTTATGCATGATGTTTGATCCTAGCAAAGTTCAACATGTGATCAGAGATTTGCATCTACATAATAAATTCCAAAGAATAGAAAACTTGATGATATTTGAAAGGTGTGGAGTCTATGTCATCACTGTGGACAGAGCCTATCATGAGTACTACTTAGTTGATAAAATCTATGATCACAGCAAGGCCAAATTACAAGCAATGTTAAATGCAAAGCTTACATGTTCAAAAGATTCAGAAATGGCAAAGATTGTGGTTAGCAGAATCATTAATCAAAGTTTGGGTTTGGATCCTAATCTAGGAGTGTGAACTGAGGTGTTGAAAGCATCTTGAAGATCAGATCTGAAGAACTTGACTTCTCTTTCTAAAAGTCAAGTTAGGGGGAGATTGTTGGGAACTGAAGAAAAGCTCAAGTATGGTTAATGCTGCTAGTTCAGAATTACTACTGCTAGAGGACTTCAAAGATTAATACTGCTAAGTATTACTGCTTCTAGTAGAATTAATACTGCTAGTCAAAGTTAGTGCTGCTTGAACAAAGTTAGTACTGCTTGGCTAGTTAGTACTGCTAGAAGTTAGTGCTGCTTATTAGTTAATGCTGTCAAGACTCAGTTAATGCTGCTTCTAAGATAATGATGAAGAGATCGTGGTTAAAGATAAACAAGGATATTCTGAAGATATTCATGGAAGATATACTGAAGATATTCTATTTATTTGTAATTATCTTTTTGTTCAATATATGTATAGATTTGACAGATAGAGATAAGATGCTAAGTTTTTTGTTCTAGAGAGAATCAACCTCAAGGCATAGTTCCTAATTCTAGAGAAGTAGAATTCGTCTTGAAAGAGCTTGTTCTTCAAGATTGAGGTTGTGTGTGTAATCTTGTGATTTTAATACAAGTTTGCAAGTTGTTAATCATATACTGTTTGGTTACTGTTACATTGAATATCAAAGTGTTTTTCCGCAACTTCTTTGATATTGTTTCTGAGACTTTATTCTTGTTGAGAATTCGATCCTGACATTTTATTACTCGGGGAACCGATAATTATTTGATCAAATGGATTTTGAGCATTTTAGCTCGGTGTTGGCTTAAAAGAGTCTTGTGGACAATTGTCCGGATTTAATAGCTCGATGTAGAGTCCCATTTCATGGTTTACATCTTAATGCATTTTATTGCATATTTATAATTACAGGCTCGAGTGTTGTTGTCACTCAGGTATAGTCGGGTAATTTTAGACTGTGTTGCATTGGATCCATAGGCACATGAGTCGGTCTTGTTTGATGGTCATTTGGGTGGTATGGGGTTGGACTCCGGGACACATGTTTTATGACCTTGTCCGTTCAAGGAGTACACTAGGAGGACTGAGTCTGGGTGGTGCTATCATGGCGTGGAGTAGCCATTGGATGGGCGTTTTAGACCTCCGCCAGGTGGGGCAATGCCTTGGTTGTATCCCCCTTGGGCCAGGCCTTGGAGCGGTATTCTCGTTGTTATATCGCTAAGGTCAGTTGACTCTTTGGTGTAGCTTGAAGGGAGTCGTAGGGACACTTGGGCTTGTGTGTCGTGAAATGTCATACAATTAACGTTGTATGAGTGGCATACTTTTGTATTCCTCCACTCTCAACGGATACGGGAAGCCCCCGTCGTCGGCCCGTCGTATTTTGGATATTTAATTGTCCATGTTTTAATATTGGGATTTCATTCTACTTTATGGCCGCGTGAGTATTAAATTGGGTTACATGTTTTCAATGACGTACCATATTATTTAAGAATCGTTTTCCTTTACTTAAGGGTCGAGTATTATGTTCCGCCCGTGTTTTGGGTGTTTTGGGTTATAAGGTATGATTTACATTTCCATGAATTGGAATGTCGAACTATGATCCCATCTTGGGTGAGTTCCGGATTGCATCATTTTATATGAAACGTGTGTTTGGGAGCATTGTCTTTAAAGGTACATATTTTGGGAAAATGTGTCGTTTCCATGTTAAAGTATATTATTTCGAAGGATCTCGCTTTAAACTGGTTTCCTTGCTTTTAAATATTTATTCATTCATGCTAAAACTCTTGAGCTCACTAGGCGTTAAGCCTAACCCTTTTTATTTGTCGGCATGTGCATCAGGTCCCAGTTTGGAGATGAGTGGCTATGCATGGGCATTAAGTCTTCCGCGAGTTAGAGATAGAGACTAAGCATGAGCATTAAGTCCTCCGCAGGATTGAAGATAGTATTTGTTATTGGGTTTAGTAACACCCGTCCTGTTCATAGAATGTATGTATAAGGTGAATGAGAATATTGAGGTTGATTCTCAATTTATGTTTGTAGTTCAAGGTATTAGTTGATGTATTTAGAAATTTTAATTAAGTTGCTATTTTCATATTTGAGGGTGTTACAACGTCGAATAAAATCGTACAAATCTAACATTCAAGTCTTCAAAAATATTCAACATCAACTTGTGCTTTTAATGGATCCGTTTAGGCTTTAATGGATCCACTTGGGCTTTAATGGACCCAATTAGGATTTAATGGATCCAGTTGGACTTTAATGGATCGGTTGGATTTCAATGCATCCACTTGGGCTTTAACGGATCGATTGGGCTTTAATGTATCGATTGGGCTTTAATGTATCGATTGGGCTTTAATAGATCCATTTAGGCTTTAATGGATCCACTTGTGCTTTAATGGTTCCATTTCGGTTTTACTGGATTCATTTGGGCTTTTAACGGATCGGTTGGGCTTTTATCAGATCCATTTGGGCTTTAACGAATTCATTTGGGCTTTAATAAGTCATGAAAGGTTTTGTTGGTCTATATTGGTTCTTACTAGGCTTTAATGGTTCTTAATAGGCTATAGTGGGCCTTAGTGACCTTATTGATCCCAGTACACATCACTTGCATATATGCAGTACATATCCGCATACAAACACATATTAAGTCACCATTGGTGTTATTGGGCCTCAATAAGTCACCATTGGTGTTATTAGGCCTCAATAAGTCATTAAAGGTTTTGTTGGTCTATATTGGTTCTTACTAAGCTTTAATGGTTCTTAGTAGGCTATAGTGGGCCTTAGTGGCCTTATTGATCCCAATACATATCACATGCATATATGCAGTACATATCTGCATACAAACACATATTAAGTCACCATTGGTGTTATTGGGCCTCAATAAGTCATTAAATGTGTTGTTGGTCTGTATTGGTTCTTACTAGGCTTTAATGATTCTTAGTAGGCTATAATGAGCCTTAGTGGCCTTATTGATCCTAACAAACATCACATGCATATATGTACTATATATCTGCATACAAACACATATTAAGTCACGATTAGTGTTATTGGGCCTTAATAAGTCATTAAAGGTTTTGTTGGTCTGTATTGGTTCTTACTAGGCTTTAATGGTTCTTAGTAGGCTATAATGAGCCTTAGTGGCCTTATTGATCCTAACAAACATCACATGCATATATGTAGTATATATCTGCATACAAACACATATTAAGTCACTATTAGTGTTATTGGGCCTCAATAAGTCATTAAATGTTTTGTTGGTCTGTATTGGTTCTTATTAGGCTTTAATGGTTCTTAGTAGACTATAATGAGCCTTAGTGGCCTTATTGATCCTAACAAACATCACATGCATATATGTAGTATATATCTACATACAAACACATATTAAGTCACTATTAGTGTTATTGAGCCTTAATAAGCCATTAAAGGTTTTGTTGGTCTGTATTGGTTCTTACTAGGCTTTAATGGTTCTTAGTATGCTATAGTGATCCTTAGTGGCCTTATTGATCCCAACAAACATCACATGCATATATGTAGTATATATCTGCATACAAACACATATCAAGTCACTATTGGTGTTATTGGGCCTTAATAAGTCATGAAAGGTTTTGTTGGTATGTATTGGTTCTTACTAGGCTTTAATAGTTCTTAATAGGCTATAGTGGGCCTTAGTGGTCTTATCGAGCCCAATAGACACCACATGCATACAAACACGTATTAAGTCACCATGGTGTTATTGGGCTTAATAAGTCAAGGTATTTTATTAGATTGTAATGGTTCTTAAAAAACTTTAGTGGTTATTAATAGGTTATAGCAGGTCTTTGTGGTTTTATCGAGCCCAATACACACAACATACATGAATGCAAACATGTAACAAGTCACAAGTGGTGTATTGGGCCTTAATAAGTCATAAAAGGGTTTTATTGGACTATAATGGTTTGGGTCTTACTGAGTTATAGTGAGTTTTGGTGATCTTATCGAGCCAACCAATACACATGAAAAGGAAAATATAAGTTTAGACTTTAAAAAAAATTAAGTACATGTGTATGTTTCCAAACTTAATCGGTTCATATTGAAATGAAAATACAAATTTCTAAACCTTTTAAACGGCCAATTTTTTTTTGTTTAAAAATTGGATAAAATTAGTAAAAGTAAAAGATTTAAAAATTGGATAAAATTAGTAAAATACTTTATAAGTATAATTATTTTATACATAATAATTTAATAATTTGTATTCTTAAAAAACAATGATATTTTAAAAATAAAAACTACATCTCCTGTATATTTTCCAAACCTTAGTTCTTATTTTTTCCCACTCAAACTAAATCTTATTTCCCACTCAAACTAAATCTATTTCTTAAAAAAGAAAATCACCCCAAAAAATGGCGGGATATTTCCCCCTTCCTAAAATTGAAGACTTTAATTTAGCCCTAAATAAACTAATGTGTCGCCTCCCTCCTCTCCATCTTACCTCAGCCATACCCAATTCTCTCCTTTCCAAATTCCATTCTCTTCCTTAAGAAATTTAACCCTAAAGAAAATACATTATTTTCCTTCTAAAATCCTCAGATCGGGTTCGCCATTGATACAACGACTTCGGTGGCAGGGGTTTCGGTGGCTGAGGAGGCCATGGTGGTAACCGTAGTTGACGATTTTGGCTGTGGTTTCGGTGGCCGAGGAGGTCGTGGTGGTGACCGCAGTTGACGATTTTGGCAGGGGTTTCGGTGGCCGAGGAGGCCGTGGTGGTGGTCGTGGTGGTGACCGTAGTGTTGGGTCAGAAATATGCTAAGGATGGATACTACTGCTGAGCTTGAAGATTAATACTGCTAGTTGAAGATTTTACTACTGCTAGTAGAATTACTACTGCTTGAAAGGTTAGTACTTCTAGAAGAATAGTTAGTACTGCTTGGAGAGTTAGTACTGCTAGTAGTTAGTACTGCTTGAAGATTACTACTGCAAGAGCATGATTAATACTGCAAGCATAGTTAGTACTGCTGAGGATGTTAATGCTGTTGAAGTTTAATGTTGCTGGATAAGAATGAAGTTAATGCTGCTTATAATGAATTGGAACGAAAGAATAGGAGCTGGAGATAAAGATGAAGATAATTATGGAACGGATTATGAAGATCAATTTTGTTTTGATAATTATCTTGTAATTAGTTCTGTATATATAGTTTAGAAGTCTTTGATAGTTTAACAGAATTCATATAGAATACGTTTGTTTAGAGAATTAACCTCAAGGTTCTTTGTAGTCCTTTAAATAGAGAAGTATTGAACGTCTGTTGAGCTTGTTCAACAGATTGAGGTTTTGTTTGTAATCATTAAGTTAATCAATATAACTTGTGATTTGAGTTTATACACTGTTTGATTGATTTACTGTTAAAGTGTTTTTCCGCGACTTCTTTAACATAATTTCTGAGTGTTTAGTTTAAATTCTTGTTTAGAATTTCGATCCTGACAAGTGGTATCAGAGCCTTCAACTCGGAAATCAAAAATCATCATGGACGGATCTCATGACAGTGTTCTGGTTTGAAAAGTTCCCATGCTCAAACCCAATGAGTTTGACATGTGGAAAATCAGAATCAGGTAGTACATTATTCTTACAGACTACTCAATGTGGGACATCATTGAGAATGGCCCCTCTGATGGAGGAAAAATGGGAGCAGATGGAATGATAACTCCACCAAAGACTGATGGAGAAAGAAAGATGAGGCAGACTGAGATGAAAGCCTTGAGCACTCTGCTCTTGGCAATTCCTAATGAATACCAACATCAATTCTGTAACTGTTCTGATGCTCAAATCCTGTGGAATACATTGGAGAAGAGATTTTCAGGTACTAAAAGCACTAAGAGAAATCAAAAGGCTATTCTCAAACAACAGTATGAGAATTTTATGTCTACAAAGAATGAGTCCATGACTCAAACTTTTGATAGATTTAACAAGTTGATTGGAGAGTTGGCCACTGTTGGTGTCAAGATGGACCAGGATGATGTCAACAGAAAATTTCTAAGATCTCTTGGTGAAGAATGGGTGATGTACACTGTATCCTTTAGACAGAATGATAATCTGGAGGATAAGGAGCTTGATGATCTCTACAATGATCTAAGGGTGTTTGAAGCAGAAGTTGAATCTAGGAAAAGGCCATCTAGATATTCTCATAATGTTGCCCTCCTATCATCCACTACTGATTCTACTGCTAATACAGAATCAGTTAGTACTTCTTATGGATCAAAACAGGATGGATCCAATGATTCTGTTTTGGAAGCATTCCTTGCTAGTCATGCTAAATCTGCTCTTATCAATGATGATCTGGAGCAAATCAATGTAGATGACCTTGAAGAGATGGATATCAAGTGGCAGATGGCAATGCTCACCATGAGAGTCAAAAGATTCATCAAAAGAACAAGTAGAAACAATTTTGCCATGAGAAGAGAAGATGGTGCTGGCTTTGATAAATTCAAGGTGGAATGCTACAAATGCCATAATCTGGGACACTTTGCAAGAGAGTGCAGAGGAGGAACTGCTCAACAGCATGGAAGCAATAATCAACAACCAAAGTCCACTAACTATAACAGGAATTCATCTCAAGCTCTTGTCTCACAAGAAGGAATGGGCTTTGATTGGAGTGATCAAGCAGAGGAGGCCATTCAGAACCAAGCATTGATGGCAGAGGTTTCAGAGTCATCAATCACTGCACTTCCCACAGGTAAAATCTAACCTTTGCTCTAAAACCTGTATTGAAACTGTTAAAAAGTACAGGGATCACAATCAGAGCATGTGTGATGACCTTAAAAGGTTAGAGAAAGATAGAAGAGAGTATGTTGTGATTGTTGAGAAGTTTGAAGAACAAATAAAGGCATATCAAGCTAATGAACTTCAACATTCATATGATCTCAACTACTGGAAGTGGGAGAAGAATTAGTTAGAGATTGAACTAGAAAAGTCTAGAGAGGAGTGTGAAAAAGTTAAGAGTGAATTTGAGAAGGCCAAACTAGACATTGAGAAATATTCCAATGCTTCTAAAGCAATGGACTCTTTACTTAAAACTCAAATTCATGACAAACTAAAAAAGAGGTATAGGCTACAACAACACCCCTCCACCTTACAACAATAACTACATTCCTCCCACCTCAGACCTCTTAGAAAGACAGGATAGGAATGACTTACCTGCAAGAGCCACAGAAGTAGATCCTTTAAACAAAGTAGTGGTTGAGGCAGACTCTGAAGAAGAGAATTCTGAGAGTAAGAATAAGGAAGACCATAAAGATATTCCCTTAGAAAACCACATTCTTACAAATGAGAGAGGAGGTAAACCATTTATCAAGAGTGATAAAGTGGAGATGTCCAAGACAGAGAAAGAGACTGTTAAGAGTGAGAAAGCAGAGACCTCCAGGAAAGGAAAAGAAAAGGTACAGGGAGTTCACTACATGCAAACCTCTATTGTAAATCCCTGTACTTGCCAACAGAACAAGCCCCATAAACATGATAAAATAAGGGGAAATCAGAGAAACAGAAATAATCAGTGGGCTCAAAAACAGGGAATTGATCTAAGAAAAATCAATAGACCAAAGCCCTGTTTTATCTGTGGCAAATTGAATCATCTAACCAAACACTGTTATTTCAATCCTATTAACCAAAGATTTTCTTTTCAAAGACAAACACAAAATTCAGTTGGTTATAGGAAGCAATCAAGAAATCACATGGCTGCTAATATTAGAACAGTACCAATGAAAACTGGGACTGCAAAATCTCATATTTAGAATAAGTTTGCTAAATCAAAAGAAAATACTCCAAGCAAGTCAAGGAGTAAATCTCAGAACAAGAAAGCAAACACCTCTGTCAAGAGTTGGGTTCCAAAAGTCAAGAAACCTGTTAGTACTGCTACCTCAAATAGTACTACTAACAAAATTAGTGTTGCTGATAGCAATACTACTGCTAACCATGTTAGTACTGCTAACAAGGATAGTGTTGCTACCAGTGTTAATGCTGCCAAGCCCATAATTTTGACAAAGTATTCCAGCCATAAGATTCCTAAATCTGATCATCTCATCCAGACTAAGATTACTGATTATAAATATGTTGATGAGAAAGGACAACCCAAGACCACTTTGGCTTAGGTTCCCTCTAAAAACTAACTGTTTTATCTTATGTCCAGGGCAACCAACAGCTCAAGGAGAAGAGCATTTGGCATGTAGATAGTGGTTGCTCTAGGCACATGACAGGTAACATGGTCTGCCTTCAAAACTTCAAAAAGTTTGATGGAGGACATGTTGCTTTTGGTGACAATCCAAAATGAGGTAAGATCAGTAGAAAAGGTATGGTATCAAAAGGTAAGATGTCCTTTGATGATGTGTACTATGTTGAGCAATTGAGATACAACCTGTTAAGTGTATCACAGGTCTGTGACAAGAAACATAGCATATTATTTATTGAGACTGAATGTATTATCCTTGCTCCAGGATTCATGGTAGTTGATGAAAATATGATACTACTTAGAACTCCTAGGAAGGATAATGTTTATTGTTTGGACTTAGAGAATGTTTCATCTGATTCATCTTTAAACTGTCTATTTTCAAAAGCTTCTTTAGATGAATCATCTCTTTGGCACAGAAGGATGTGTCACATGAACTTTAAAACAATGAACATTCTTGTGAAAAACAACCTTGTAAGAGGTTTACCTCAAAAAGTGTTTTCATGTGATGATCATTGTGTTGGTTGTCTTAAAGGCAAGCAACACAAAACTTCTCATAAGTCCAAAGAAATAAATACAATCTCTTCACCTCTTGAATTACTGCATATGGATCTCTTTGGTCCTACTAATGTGATGAGTATTGGAAAGAAATCCTATTGCTTAGTCATTGTTGATGATTTCTCTAGATTTACTTGGGTATATTTTCTGAGGACTAAAAATGAGACAAGTGGACTGATCAAATCCTTTGTTCTTAGGATTGAAAACCAAACTAATCTAAGAGTTAAAGTCATCAGATCTGATAATGGAACTGAATTTAAAAACAATGACTTAAACAGCTTTTGTGAGGCTAAAGGTATTGAGAAACAATATAGTGCTCCTAGAACTCCTCAACAAAATGGTGTAGCTGAGAGGAGAAATAGGACACTAATTGAGGCTGCTAGATCTCTGTTGGCAGATTCAAAGTTACCAATTACATTCTGGGCAGAAGCAGTTAATACTACCTGTTATGTCCAAAACAGGGTCCTAGTAGTCAAATCTCAAGGCAAGACACCTTATGAACTTTTTAACAAGAAGAAACCTTTTATTGGGTTTTTCAAACCTTTTGGGTGTCCTTGCACAATTCTCAACACCAAATCTCACTTATGTAAGTTTGAAAGCAAAGTTGAAGATGGATTTCTTGTTGGATACTCATCTCAGAGTAAGGCATATAGAGTTTTTAATAGTTCTTCAAGGATTATAGAGGAAAGTGACAATGTCAAATGCAATGAGAACACACCAAATAAAATTGGTACAGGTCCTGATTGGTTGTTTGACATTGATTCACTAACTAATGCTTTGGGTTTTAGTAATGTGCAAACTGCAGGAACAACTTCAGAACAGGTACAAGCACAGAAACAAGAGTTTGTGTTGTTCCCCATACCTACTGCTGATCCTGTTGAATTTTGCCAGCAAGAAAAGAAAGATGATTCAGAAGATTCTGATCCAGATGAAGAGGACAAAGGTGATGAAGAGAATAAGAGTGATAAAGAGGATAATCATAATCCAGGAAACACAGGACCTGAGATGCCCATACTGTCAGAAGATGATACTGATGAAGAAAATTCTTCAGTGTATGGTGGAAGCACTCCAGATAAGAATGGATCCAATCTCGAAGAAAATCTTAATGAGGAGGTTGTCAATCATACAAGAACTCAGAAGAATCATCCTCCTCAATTGGTGATTGGTGACATCAATTCCCCAATGATCACAAGGCAACAAAGTAAGTTAGGGGGATTGAAAGACCTACAATCAGGCTTGTTATCTTGTTTTCTATCCCAGATTGAACCCAAAAAGGCCTATGATGCAATGAAAGACCCAAGCTGGAAGAAGCAATGCAAGAGGAGCTACTGCAGTTTGTGCTGCAAGATGTATGGGATCTGGTTGAACTTCCACAAGGACAAAGGGCAATTGGTACAAAATGGGTTTTCAGAAATAAGAAAGATGAGAGAGGAATTGTGATAAAGAACAAGGCCAGACTTATGGCACAAGGGTACACACAAGAAGAGGGAATAGATTATGAAGAAGTATTTGCTCCAGTAGCCAGAATTGAGGCAATTAGGTTGTTTCTAGCCTATGCTTCTTTCATGAAGTTTAGAGTTTATCAGATGGATATCAAGAGTGCATTCCTATATGGGACAATTGATGAAGAAGTATATGTTTGTCAGTCTCCAGGGTTTGAAAATCCCAGCTTTCCTGACAGAGTATACAAATTAAAGAAGGTACTCTATGGGCTACATCAAGCACCAAGAGCATGGTATGACACTCTGTCTACCTATCTCTTGGAAAATGGTTTTGAAAGAGGAATAATAGACAAGACTCTGTTCATCAAAAGGAAGAAGAAGGACATCCTGCTTGTGCAAATCTATGTGGATGACATCATCTTTGGATCCACAAAAGATTATATGTGCAAAGAGTTTGATGAGCTGATGCACTAAAGATTCAAGATGAGCTCCATGGGTGAACTTACATTCTTCCATGGGCTACAGGTTAAAAGAAGAAAGATGGTATCTTCATCAGCCAATCCAAGTATGTGCATGATATTCTTTCAAAATTTGGATTTTCAGATTCAAAACCTGCAAGCACACCTATGGAAACACACAAACAGATCACTGCAGATCTTGAGGGGGAGGATGTAGATGTTCATCACTATAGATCTATGATAGGCTCCCTCATGTATCTAACAGCTTCGAGTCCAGATATTATGTTTGCTGTTTGTGTGTGTGCCAGATTTCAAGTAAGACCTAAACAATCTCACTTTCAAGAAGTCAAGAGGATCTTCAGATCTCTCAAAGGACAACCTAGGTTGGGTCTTTGGTATCCTCATGACTCACAATTTGATCTACTTGCATATTCTGATAGTGATTTCGGTGGTGCAAACTTGGATAGAAAGTCTACTTCAGGAGGATGTCAGTTTTTGGGTGCAAGACTAGTTTCATGGCAGTGTAAAAAGCAAACCACAGTGTCCACCTCCACAACAGAAGCAGAGTACATAGCTGCTGCAAGCTGCTGCTCACAAGTACTATGGATTCATAATCAGATGTTGGACTATGGTGTTACCTTTCTGCACACTCCAATCTTCATAGACAACAACAGTGCCATAAGCATTGTTAATAATCCAGTCAAGCACTCTAAAACCAATCATATAGAAATAAGGTACCATTTTATTAGAGATTGCAATGAAAAGAAGCTAATTCAAGTTTTGAAGGTACACACAAGTAACCAATTTGCTGGTCTATTCACCAAAGCTTTTGATGTTGGTAGATTCACATTCTTGGTCACAAGTGTGGGCATGATAAACACTGAATACGAATCTTTTGATTTTCTTTATGTACCATTTCTATATAAATTCCTTCCTGCTTACTTTCTCATAATATATTGTGCATGGTGCTACTAACTATGTGAGTTTAAGTGTTTCAGATTACATTGCTGAATTGGGAACTTAGTACTTCTAGTTAAGTTAATACTGCTCTCACTATTAATCCTGCTGCCAGTTCAAATAGGGTTAAAGTATGGTTACTACTTGTTGGTGGTTTATACTGCTAATGCAAAGTTACTATTGCTTACCTTATTTCTACTGCCAGACAGTGTTACTACTGCTAGTCTGTGTTAATACTGCTAGTCTATATTAATGCTGCTAGTGGGTGTTACTACTGCTAGTCTGTGTTAATACTGCTAGTCTGTGTTAATGTTGCTAGTATGTGTTACTACTGCAAATATGGGTTAGTACTGCGGGCTTGTTAATACTGCTAGGGTACTTAATACTGCTTCTAACTGAAACCCTCTACCTATAAATACCCTCTTTGACCGCCAAATTAATCCAAATGGATCTTTGAATTTCCTACGAGTGTTATTTCTCTCTCTTTCTCTCGACTTCCTTCTTACCAGTGCGTAACCCTAGTTTCAATCAAGAAGACGGCAGGATTGGTGTTTGTTGATGATCACAATGAGTTGGCAATGTTACAGAAACCCAAGCAATCAGAAGGTTTTCATCAGATAGTGGATTTCCTAAAATCCTCACACATCGCCTACGCATTATCTGTCAATCCCACAATCTATATAGAGCACATGCGTCAGTTATGGGCCAATGCCTCCATTCACACTGAAGATGGCAATCAGGTCATCAAATCAAGGGATTGTAATAAACCTCTAACCATCACAGAAGGTTGTATTCGCATTCATCTACGACTAGATGATGCCTCAGGTATTACTTATCTGTCCAAGGAAGATCTCTTCCAGTCTATTAATCGTATGGGGTATGAAGGTCCCACTGAGGTTTACAAGTTCTTCAAGATCAAATTTTCACTTCAGTGGAGATTCTTTGTTCATACCCTTCAGCATTGTATTTCTAGAAAAACAACTGGATGGAGTGAGTTCAGCAGTACCTTAGCTTATGCTCTAGTCTGCTTAGCTACCTCTAGAAAGTTTAATTTCTCTCAAATGATTTTCAATGATTTAATGTCAAACCTGGATACCAAAACCAAAAGCTTTCATATGTATCCTAGGTTTTACAAGAGATTCTACTAAATGAATTGACGGGTCTACCCTCAAAGGGAAGGTATTCTCAAACATGAAAAGACCAAGTAAGGACTTTTCTGGACAAGAGACACCATTATTCTCTACAATGATGGTTATGTCTCATTCCCATGGTAAGGAATCAGTGTCAAAGCCCACATCTGACCACCCAACTAATGACCTACCTACACCATTCAGTTCAATTGATACTCCTCAGATCCCTATTGTCAAGCCAACTTCCCCCATCACCAAAACATATCAAAGGAAAAAGGTACAGAAGGTTCCTTCCCTATCTGTATCTTCACCCCAACAACCTGCAAGCCTTCTAATGGAGCATTCTCCATTAGAGAATATCCAAAGGGAAACTACAAGGGTGTCTCCCAACCCCAAGAAGGTGATCTCTATTGAGAAGGATGGGCATGTGGGCAGTAAGGCTCACACTACTGTTTCTGCACAAGGTGTAGGACAGGACAGTGTGAACATATCTAAGACCTTCCCCACGACAACTTTAGATGAGCAATCATCTAAAGGTCTCAGGTGCCAAGAAACCACGGGGGTAACAGGTGCTTCTGCTAGGCATAAGGCCTCTACTAAAAGAAACAAGGATCCTTCAAGGGTGGTAAAAACACCTAAAGGAGGTGAGGACAGATATACTTATGATGAATTAATGGATACTCTTGGTACAATAAGTCTGGAAGTTCATAATCAAGAATTGGAGATAAAAGAGATGAAAAAGGTGATCACTTCTCAACAAGTACTGATTACCAAACTCAAAAAGATGGTTCTAAGGTTGGTGCACAAAAAGAAGAAAACCAAGATTGTTTTGAAGAAGAGGAGCATTGATCATGATGCTTCCAAAAAGGGGGAGACTCAAGCAACTAAAGATAAGGAGGAGAAGGCAGTTGGTATGGAATTTCAGTTTGAGGGGGAGATTAATACTGAAGCAGAAAAGAAGGAAGAAGCAGTAACTGTAAAAGCAACATAAATAGGCAAAGTAGCAGTATCTGAGTCTGCAGCAAAAACTAAACAAAAAGCAGTAATTACAGCAGCAGAAACAGAATTATCCAGGGAAGAGATAGAAATTGCTGAAACATTGGTGAAGGCAAAGATTGACACTCCCAAAGCTACTCCAAAGGCTAAGGGAGTGGTAATCAAAGAAGCTGAAACAAAGAAGAAAAGAAAAGAGTTCAGTGTAGCTGAGGCCAAAAAGAAAGGAAAGGAAAAGATGATTGAGTCTGAGAAGCCATCAAAGAAGCAGACTCAAATAGAACTTGATGAAGAAATGGCCAAAAAGTTGCAAGAAGAGTTGGAAAAGGAGAAAGAGATTCAATCTGCAAAAGACAGAGAGATTGCTTTAGATTTGTCTACTAAGCTTAATGAAGAATATCAAAGGAGGTTGAAGACGGCTGCTGCTGCTAAGAAAGTGACATTGAGAGCAACTAAACAAAGCCAAAGAAAGCCTTCAAAGACCTTCCTGGCCAATCAAGAAAGAAAGAAAATGATAAACTTTCTGAAAGGAGCTATTGGAGTTCCTGAAGGAATGTTTACCAGCATGTCATTTGGAAGGATAGAAGAGCTATACAAGAAGGAGATGGCTAAGCTGAAAGGGGATTTCACTCAAATGGTAGAGGTTGAAAGAAAGGTGAAAGAAAGGCATGACCTCAACATACAACAGCCCTTCCCAGACAGTGAAGAAGGCACTCCTATCAAAGAAAAGGCAAAAGTGAAGGAAGAAGAGACCTTAGCTCCGAAAATTGGAGTTATAAAAAGAAAGAAATCTATTGCTACAAAGAAACAAGCAAGGAGGCCAAGAATTGAAGAAGTTGAAAAGGAGAATGAAAGTGAAAGAGCAGAAGCAGAATCAGCAGAACATGTGCTAGAGCAGAATCAAGATCCTACAAGTCAACCAAGACAATCTGATGTGCAATTTGATTTGTACATGACAGTATCTGATAAAGAACCTCTGAAGGTTGATCCTATTTCAGTGAATGCTCCTAAAATCATTCATTGGAATATTGTGAAAGACCAAAGCAAAGAATACTTTAGGATCAAGAGAATGGGTGATCATTATGAATTGTATGCAACATGGGGTAAAATTATCAGAAGTTGTTCCAGGTCTGATTTGGAAGAAATGCACAAAGTTGGGCTGAGCTTATATGGTAAAGTGTTGGAAGAAGCTGGGATGAGTCTAACAAAAATGGCCATGGAATACTTGTGCATGATGTTTGAGCCTGAAAAAGTGCAGTATGTTATCAAAGACTTGCATCTTGAGAATGGATTCAAAAGAATACATAATTGGATGTTGTTTGAAAACTGTGGAGTCTTTGTACTTACTATAGATAAAATCTATCATGAGTATTACCTGGTGGACAAAGTGTATGACCATAGCAGAGCAAAGCTACAAGGAATGTTGAGAGCAAAGCTGGTATGTCCTAAAGATTCAGAAATGGCCAGAATAGTGATTAAAAGAACAATTAATCAAAGTCTGGGACTGGATCCAAATCTTGGGAATTGAATTGGAGTTTTGAAAGCATCATGAAGACCCTATGCTAAAGAACTTAACTTCTCAATTTTGAAAAGTTAAGTTAGGGGGAGATTGTTGGGTCAGAAATGTGCTAAGGATGGATACTACTGCTGAGCTTGAAGATTAATACTGCTAGTTGAAGATTTTACTACTGCTAGTAGAATTACTACTGCTTGAAAGGTTAGTACTGCTAGAAGAATAGTTTGTACTGCTTGGAGAGTTAGTACTGCTTGAAGATTACTACTGCAAGAGCATGATTAATACTTCAAGCATAGTTAGTACTGCTGAGGATGTTAATGCTGTTGAAGATTAATGTTGCTTATAATGAATTGGAACGAAAGAATAGGAGCTGGAGATAAAGATGAAGATAATTATGGAATGGATTATGAAGATCAATTTTGTTTTGATAATTATCTTGTAATTAGTTATGTATATATAGTTTAGAAGTCTTTGATAGTTTAACAGAATTCATATAGAATACGTTTGTTTAGAGAATTAACCTCAAGGTTCTTTGTAGTCCTTTCAATAGAGAAGTATTGAACGTCTGTTGAGCTTGTTCAACAGATTGAAGTTTTGTTTGTAATCATTAAGTTAATCAATATAACTTGTGATTTGAGTTTATACACTGTTTGATTGATTTACTGTTAAAGTGTTTTTCCGCGACTTCTTTAACATAATTTCTGAGTGTTTAGTTTAAATTCTTGTTTAGAATTTCGATCCTGACACGTAGGTGACCATCACTCTCTCCCAATCAAGGAGCAACCCATAACCAGGAGACATAGTTGACGATTTTGGCTTCCCCATCTCGCCTCCTCCCTCCTCCTCGACGTCGACCTCCAATAATGGAGACTCAAGGGCAAGGTTGATACTAAAAATGATGATTTAGGGTTAAATCTCATCCCTCCTATATATATATATATCTTGTTAGAGATAATCCATTGATAAAAAAACTTATATGATGAGTGTTGTATTTGAGGAAAGAGTTTTGATGAGATTGTTTGTTGTATCTTTTTGCAGGTTGGTTGTTTTCTAATGGAGTGTGGCTGCAGCTAGATTCTTGAAAAAGGGTTCTAAATCTTGAAGTATATTGTTGACTTGATTGTTAACTCCATTTGTTGATTTTGTAGATTTTTTGAAGATATTGCAGATTTTGTAGATAATATTTTTTCATGTCTTTTGTGGATTTTGTAGATTTTTCATGTCATTTATTACCTAATTTCTTTCTAACTTTCTAATCAAATACAATAAAAACCAAGATGAAGAATAGATTACATTCATGGTTCAAAAAGCTACAAATAAAAGAGATTTTATAAAATCAAAAGCAAAATCAAATCAAAATGGCAGTGAAAAGCCATGTTCATTATGTTAATTGGGAGGGATTAAAGCATGATAATGATGATTCTAACAAAAGTTATGGACCACCTCTTTTTGCATCCAAATCGTACTGTTCAGCCCCAACCCAAAAACACTTGTATATGTTGGTTGCATTATTTTATTTTATTTGCAGATTTTGTAGATTTTTTTTTGGATATTGATATGGGTTATTGGATATTGATATGGTAAAACAAATACACAAAATATCGAAAAATAAATAAATATTATGAACTCATATATGGTAAAACCAATACACAAAAAAATTTAATTTTTTTTTTAAAATTACAAAAAATTCCGACGGATTTCCGGCGGAAAAATCCGTCGGAAAATAAATAAATAAAATATCGAAAAATTCTTCCAAAGTATTTTTTTTATTAAATATTTTTTTAAATAATTTAAATAAACTTTTTGGCGGATTTTTCCGCCGGAAATTCACCGGACTAAATTTGTTTAATTAGATAAATAATTATTTCAGGTTAATTATTGAAAAAAAGTTCCGGCGGATTTCAGGCGGAAAAATCCGCCGAAAATTTTTGATCCGCCGGAAAATTGAGTTTGCGGCGCCCCGGTTTTCGGCCGGCCAAATCCGCCGAAAATCCGTCGGAAAAAGTCAAAAAATTTGTAGTGTTATCCATGGCGTGCCAAAAATGTTGATTTTTTAATATAATTTTTATTAAGTAATTCATTAATTCATTAACTTCTTCATATTTTCACCAAGCCTAACCACCACCACCACACGGAGTTCGATGATGACCACCACCAGGAACACTGCCACCTCCACCCTACAACCACCACGAATCCAAACGCTGCACACACAACATATAACAATTTGCAAACCACCAAGACTCAAAGTTGAAATATGTTTAGATCGATAAATGAAGACGAGAATGGAAGCTAGGTGCCTGAGAAGCAAGGCCTCTACAATCGAAATATGGAGAGTGTGGGAGTTTGAGAGACGATTTGGTGGTCGAAGAAATTGAACGGGAGAATGGAAGTTGCTGAGGGAGGGCGGGTCGGGCCTACGCCTAGGGCCCATGAGAAATAGGGGCCCAGTTTTTTTTAGTACATAATAGTAGTAAAAAAATAGTAAAATAAAAGAGATAAATTCGTTTAGTATCTAATTAAGAATTTCGTATTATATTAGAGTCCAAACATGTATTAGTTAATTACATTGGAAAAGAAAATATGTTAAAACTTAATTGGTCTCACATTTCATAATATTGTTTATTGTTTCTTTAGGTTTATTATCTAATACCAAAGTCTACAACTACTTGCTTAAAAATCTTTGATATATATTTTTCATCATTCATCTCCCACTAAAGTCTAATGGGACCCAAAAAAATTTGGATTATATTAAAGGCCTAAAACATATATTAATTAATTATATTGGAAAAAATATGTAAAAAATTAATTGGTCGTTCATTTTATAGTATAGCCTATTATATTGTTTCTCCAACGTTTTTTTTTTATCTATTATTAAAGTCTAAAACTACTTGCCTATAAAATACTGATATATTCATCTTGTACTGACCCTTTTAATTATTTCATTCACATGAATTCTATATTTGTATTGGAATATAATATATTTTTTGTTATTAACTAGAGAGCGTGCTCCTACCTTTTGAAAAAAATTACCAACCATATGAGATGGTTTAACTTATATATATACCCTTGTTTTTTCAAACATTATTGACTTTTTATTACCTAATATTAAGTGTATGAATCTTGAGTACTCTCTTATCTTTTAAACAAACAATAATAAAATCTTAAGATATAACCAACATGGATTTTGATTCTAAGATTGATGATTCCGAAAAAGTATGTTTCAACCCTAAAAGTCTAAAGCGATGATGAAAAACATTTAACATAAGACGAGATGGAAACCCTATTGATTTATATTGATTTACGTAGAGTATTACTTCGATTAGTCAATATTGTGACCCAAAATTATGCCATTTTATATATTAAATGTATATCATAAGGATGTTTTTGACGGTGGAACAGATTAACGACGCTATGTAAAATTGATATGACATATAATATTAATTTCGAAATAATTATTGACTGATTTTGCGTTAGGAATACTCGGAAAAATGATTTTATTTGAATTATTAGTATTCTTTAAATTCAGTTTAATTATTTATATAAAAACAATATATCAAGATTTTTTTTTTCATAATTATCGATAACCCTTTTCTACATTTTGCCAGGGCCTACGATTTGCAATTTTAAAGTCGAAAATGCCATTTCGAAAGATCCTTTGCTTCAATTTCAGTTATTTAAAGGTTAAAGTAATATAACAACATAAACAACAACATAAACAACAACGACAACAATAAGTCATATCAAACATAAAATTGACACATCGGCTATATCATAAACGATTATACGTTGTTCACGTAACCGGGTCTCTCTTTTGTTTATGAAACTTGTCAATTGACCCTTAAATATATTATTTCAATGTATGATTCCTAAAATAAAAATTTAAGCAAAGTTACCTTTTTATTGCAATTTGAGGCAAAACTTTCATGATGACAGCATTAACTTAAAAAATTATAATAAAAAAGGTAAAAAAATGGGAAGAAAAGGGCACACAGTCGTTGGCAAGTAGGGGTGTAAAAGAGTCGAGTTTTTATCGAGCTACTCGAGTTCGGGCTCGTTTATCTCGAGCTAGAGCTTAATTATTCTTGAACTCGAGTCGACCTCGAACAAAAAATAGAACCCGTTTAACTTAATTAACGGGCAGAGCTTTCTAGCACCAATGTTCGACTTGGCTCGTTCGAAAACTCGATTCAATTTTTCGAGTTGAGTTGAGTTGAGTTGAGTCGAGCCGAGCGAGCCGAGCCGAGCAAGCATACCCTTTTTCGTGCCAAACATTCTCATATATTTATTAATGATACGATAAAAATATAAACATTATCGAGCTCAAGCCGATAAACAAGTTAATTGATTACGAGTTCGAACCCATAAACGAGCATCGAGCTTGAGCTCGACAACTCAAAAAATATTTGAGCACGAGCTCAAGCCCTACGCTGAAAAAGTAAATCGACCTCGAGTCGAGGTCGAGCCCATTATTAGTTTTTTGAGCCCGATTCAAATAAACTACTACTTGACTCGACTCGGCTCGGTTATACCCTAGGCGGAAGGGGCAATGGACGGTGAAGAGACAATGGGGAAGGTGCCGACACGTTTTAAGGTTGCCATGGGAAGCAAGGGTGGGGGAGTGGTTTTTAGAGTTGTAATTTACAAGCAGTCCGTTATAATAATAATGGATTTTAAAATTGAAATCTAAATTTAATTTAAGGTTCATGTCACTACTAGAAAATTTGTTAATTCCGACGGAAATTACCGACAGACACAAACCGTCGGTGAATAACGATGAAATACCGACGGATTCTGGATTTTAGCGACGAAAAACTTTGCCATAGGTAAATTGTCTGTAAAAATACCCATCCGTCACGAAGCCGTCGGTAAAAATAATGGTTTCCGACGGATTACCGACGGACACTTTAAGATTTTGATTTATTTTTATTATATATTCCATCGGTAAATAATTAAATCATTTTTTTAAATATTAAAAAACCGTCGGTAATCTGTCACAAATCACCGACGAACCCTATAATATTTTAATTTTAATTTATTTTTATTATAAATCCTTTCGGTACGTCGGTAAATAATTAAATTATTTTTTAAATAAAATATTAAAAAACCGTCGGTAATCCGTCACAAATCACCGACGGATTACCGGCGGATTACCGACGGATGCTTTAATATTTTAATTTTTATTATAAATTTCGTCGGAATTCCATAGGTAAATAATTAAAACATTTTTTTTAAAAAAAATATTAAATTCTGTCGGTAATCCGTCACAAATCACCTACGCAATTTAAATTTTTTTTGTTTTCTTCAATTCTACTACACGTATGAGGTTTTACAGATGATATTTGTCTTATTTGGTTTATATGTGTGTATGTATATATGGATGCTAGTATATATATATGTGTATGTATATGTGGATGGTAGTATATGTACACGTATGTACATATATAATACATATATGTTTACATGTCGATATGTTTATGTATGTTTGTCTATGTGTATATATGTATGACAATTTATATGTATATACATGTATGTATCTTTGTGTGTATACATATGAAGATGCTTATATGTATATAGTACATACTATACATACATATGTTTGTATAGGGTCGGTCCTGAGATTCCGGATGCCCATGGCGGAAAGCCAAGAAAATGCCCCTAATATAAAAAGAAGCAAAAGACATCTACAATTTTAAGGGCTTTGGAACCTAGTCAAGATAGGGCTCTTTCGGATACCCATTTTTATTAAATATAACAATATGATATGATGGACATAAAACAAAACCTTGAATAACAAAATATATAATCCATCACCAAGTCTCAATCTTAATATAAAACAACCACTCATTCTATCCTATGAAAGATTTTGAATTGGTATAGTTTTAATGGTCCTCTTGTGTAATTGTCTCCGATGCTTCAACTCAAAACCAAGCTTTGAGTGAATTATCGTTGTCTAAGTGAGGGATCCCTAGTCTCAAAAGGTGTAAAAAACAAATAATATTAAAGCAATGATCATAACAAGAAGCGAGATCTAAAAAGACAGTCACAACATAAACAAAAAGAAGCCTCCGCAAAGTTTATAGAGGTGAGAAAGAGTTTTGTCTTGTTTTAAACCTAAATATACTTCATTTTGAGGTATATAAGTAATAACATCCTACTATTTTCAGCATATGATAACAAGTAATAGACCAATAAATAGAGCACTTTAGATTGGTTTGGATGGCAATGGCCAAGATTGTGGATTCCAAATAATGTTCAAATACACTACTAATCAGATGCTCAATTATGCTTTGAACTTTTTACCAATTAGTTTTGCCATATATGAATTGCTAAGATTCCCCCAAGATGGAATAGCTTAAGGCACTGCCCTAGGGGTATCACCATACACGAAGTAGGTACCAATTAAAACATCTAATAAGAAAAAAAGGATCACCATAATCACAAAGTTTTAGTAATACTATCTCAATTGGAAATTATACAAGCATTTGCAGAAGGAAACAACTCATTGGTTTGGAACAGGTTCTAGCAAAGTGACATTTTTAAGATTCCCAAATCACTTAATTCTAACTCTTATCACTTAATTCGATCACTATGACATATGTAATCCATTACTGTCTAGATGTAGAGCAAAACCACAAACCAAGTTTTATTTCTGCTTTGCTGGCAGGCAGCCCCAAGGCCACAAACATAATCAATTTTAGCAAGATTTCCAAAATCCATAAACAATTTACAAAAGAATCATAAATTCAATAAACACCCAACCATGATTACCAGATAAGTGAAATGGGAGGCATTCTAATAAATCAGAGGTATAAAAAGTACAAAATAACAAAATATGTTGTTAATCTATTTACCTGGATTGGAGCATAATCGCCTACTTTAGTCCCAAGGGCAGATGGAAAATCAGAATGGTGATGCAGACCGATAGAGAGAGAGAGTGGCCAGATGGCAAATAGGAATAAGACAGAGGGCAGATGGCAAATCGGAATCGAGAAGAGGGTTTACCGCATATGATATTGAGATGATGGAATGATGCAGATCGATAGAGAGAGTCGATCTAGGGAATGAAAAATGAAACCGTGTTCTTTTCTCCTCGTCAACTGAGCCTACCCCTGTAAGAAATGGGTTGGGCCGATGATGCCCTCTGGAGATCTGTTGCCCATGGCGGTCGCCCTCCCGCCCTCCTCGCCTATAGCCAGGGCTGGCCCTGTGTTTGTATATGTTATACATGTCTAGCTATATAGATTGTATTATGTTTTTTGTGGTATTGTAAATCATATAGTATTAGATGTATTCGTTTTATTTTTTAATCGAAGGAAAAGCTTTACATCGTGTCGCATTGTGATAGAATGTAATATGCATTATACATACATATATATATATATATGATACAATAAACTTGAAAATGAATAAAAATTTAATTATTTCTTTAAAAAATTATTTTAATTATTTTTTTTAAAAAAATTACTAAAAATCGATAGGTCAATGACGGAAATCTGTCGCTAATTCGTCAGTAATGTTTAAATAATATAATTTAATTTTAATTAAATTGAAACAAATTTACCGACGGTTAATCCATCGCTAAACCGTCTGTACATAAGTCCATCTGTAATCCGTCGGTAAAATAAGTCCGTCGGTAATCCGTCAGTAAAATACTTCCGTCGGTAATCCGTCGGGAAATAATGATCCGTCGGTAAACGCTGTCGTCGCTTATTCGTCATTATCTGTCGGTAATCCGTTGCTAAATATCCGTGGGATAATCCTTCGGTAATCAAATGCCTACCGATAATTTCCGACGGTGATTACCGACGAATCTTACCCATTACCGACGGATTACCGATGGATCGGACCTTCGATTTTTTTTTTGTAGTGTGTCTTGTGAAAAATGCCCTTAAACTTTATATTAATTTTCATTCAATAATTTTTAATGTAAAATTAACTTTATAATTTAAATTGAGTTGAAGTGTTTAATGGACATTGTATCAATTCTTAAGTTCAATTTGGTTAGTTTGGTGTAAATGACAAGGATTAGAGAGTTAGATGGTCATTTTTCTGGTATTAATATATAGTGTGATTTATTTGAGACTGTTGTAAATATTAATGGATGGCCTCCTTTCCTTTCCTTTTCTTTTTTCTCACAAAATTAATTCTATCAATGTTCCCATAGTCCATATATTGGTCTATAACCTATAAATTTCCGCATATGTCATCACTTATATATATGGAGATGTTCAAATGAGAAGTGCTAAGTGTATGAGAAGTAGAGAAGTGTTACACTAGTTCTCAAAGTTATCACAATTTAATAGGTTCAAAGAAGGTCACATATATATATAGGGGGTCATTCAAGGGAGAACTTGGTTGTTTGTGATAACCGTGAGATCCAATGTGAGCCACATATTAAAGGATAAATTAGGAAACAATTAATTTTAGTAATTTTGATTGAAATTAAATTTAAAGGGCATTTTAGGTATTAAAAAATCTCCTCTCCCCTCTCTCTAGTGCGAACCTTATTCCGACGGATGCATAATGTCATACCTAAAAAAAGGTACATACAAAAGATCATGATTGTGATGCCCAAAATACATTGTGTTACACTGTGATTACCCATTGTGAGACATGCAACGATCATTGTGATACACTCAAAATACATTGTGTTACACTGTGATTAACGTTGTGTTACACTTTGATTACCATTGTGATACACTATGAACATTATGATTACTATTGTGTTACACTGTGCTTACCATTGTGATATACTCAAAATTCAAATTAACTAATAATTTTAGGATTTTAACAAATGCTTGTAAATTCATTTTAACTAATAATATATTTTAAAAAATAGAATAAAATTAAACCAACAACTTGTTTTTAGGAGGACATTTAAAACATTCAATTATTCAAAGATTCCTTAGTTACAGAAAAAGAAGATATTACCAATTTACCCTTCCATGTTAATGAAAAAATAAAATTAATTACATTAAATATGTGGCTCAGATTTGATCTCACAGTTATCACAAACTAAACAGTTCTCTCTCTCTATATATATATATGGAGATCTTCAAATGAGAAATGATAAATGTGTAAAGAAATGATTTTAGTCCTTCATCTAGTCAACATTTGCGGCTTTGACTGTGAAGCACCGGATAATTCATCGCATGGTCTACATAAAATAGAGGGATAAGTTCGTAACTTTTACAAATAGACGACAAACAAGTTTACATATGAACCAGTGTGATTCACATATGAACCATACGTTCATATGTGAACTATTTATAAATTAGTTCAACTAATTCACATATGAACCTATAGTTAATTAATTCATATATGAATCACAAAGGTTCCACTACAAAAAAAAATAATTTCTGACGGCTCGATCCATCGGTAATGAGTAAGATCCGTCGGTAATGAGTAAGATCCGTCGGTAATCGCCTGTCGGAAATTATGTGGTAGGCATTTGGTTGTTATGTGGTAGGCATTTGATTTACCAACGGATTACCGACAGGTTTTAGCGATGGATTATCGACGGTCATGATTAACGACGAATAAGCGGACGGCGGTATTTAAAGACAGATTATGATGGATCATTATTTCCCGACGGATTACCGACGGCTTGATTTACCGACGGACTTATTTTACCGACGGTTTAGCTACGTATTAGCCGTCGGTAAATTATTTTAAATATTAAATTATATTATTTAAACAATACTGATGAATTATCCGTCGGTAATTTTTATTTTAATTAAAAAATAATTGAAAATTGAAAATTGAAAACTAATATTCATTTTATTCGAATTTTCCGATAAAAATACACACACATATATATATATATATATATATATATATATATACATATTGAATGAACAAATAAAAATAAATTACACAATTCGTGAAAAGGAATATTGGTAAAAAAAATTGTTTTTGTCGATATGTGCTCATGTTGGTTGCCTCTCTCAATTCTTTCTCATTTCTATGAACATTTGCCATCATCCTCATTGAGTCATTTCTATGAACATTTCCCCATTGCAAACTACCAATCCAACAGGGTATTTGCAAGTGTATAGACATCTCGACCCCAGTTCTTGAAAAAAACTAACAATGAAACCCCATACCAACTATTAAATATTACTCCCTCCGTCCCAAAATAAGTGTCTACATTACTATTTTTGTTTGTCCCAAAATAAGTGTCCACTTTCAAAAGTAAATTTCTACTTTCCCATTTTACCCTTAATTATGTAATGGAAAAAATTTCTCTCTCTATAATTAAGGGTAAAATTGTATTTTGGTTAATTAAAAAGTGTAATAATTACATACTCCTAAAACTGTGTGCCTTTTTCATTGTAGACATTTATTTTGGGACGAAGGGAGTAATTGTTAATGTCATCCAAGGGTAAGTTAACAAGTTACAGTCTCTAGCTAATTATATTAAAACAAAGAAAACACTAAATGACCAAATCAAATGGAGGTAAAGATCAAGTCAACAATATACTTCAAAGATTTAGAACCCTTTTTCAAAAATCTAGCTCCTTTGGTGTGAATTCAGCCTGATCAAAACACTATTAACAACAACTTCAAAACTTTATTAATTAAAATTCAATTACCTTCAACTTTCAGAAGATAAGCTTGAAAGAACATTTACTTTTTGGAATGGACTCTTTTTCAACAATTTAAACAAAGTTAAGAGAGGGTAAATTGTAGAATCGATGTTCGGGTTGGAATCCAGCTTCCAAGAAGTCTTTCCATCTTAAGTGAATATCGAATGGTGAATATAAAAGCTGTTCAACAAGACCAACATGAAAAAGAATCAAATTTAAGAACAATAATCATTGCTTTAACACCATGTAACACCCTAAAAATAGGGATAACAAAAATCCGGAAAACGGATATACGGTATATAAAAATTGCCATAGCAAGAGCCTCACAAAAATGGGGAAATATTTAAACCAGTTTAATTACAATTGTAATTCAACGGACAGATAAATGACAACCAACTAATCTAATTTCTCTATCTAGAAAATAGATTACAAAAAGGGTGTCATTCATAAATCTAACGTCTTCTCCAAAAGTTATATGTCCAAGTGCAAGATTCCCCAAGCTCTCACCCAAAGCAACTATGTCTGCTTAGAAACGGCACCGCTAGAACCTGAAATACACATCGACACCAAACAAGTGTTAGGCCAAAAATCCTAGTGAGTTGAACAAGAAATAACATATAAGGTCAATTACAATTATTATCAGCAGTTAACCAATGTTCAATAAATGTGGAGTCAATGGGGGAGACCCATAACACCAATCAAGTTCCACCCAAAGAGTTGATATACCTTGATGCCAACTAACAAGAGGCACCCGAAAGGCCCGGCTCATCCAGGGACTACAACTATGGAAATTCCCTAAATGGCGGAGGTCTAGGCACATACCATCACGGTGGTGCCCGTGGTGCCCAAGACTACATCCTCCTAGTGTCTACTTACTTGGTTCGTCCAACATAATGCATATAGGAGGTCTTGAGGTATATTTCAGCCAAGCATATTTCGATACCAACTATGGGTACAATATTACCATCCTAAACCATTTAAAGTCCAACATAAGACCCAAATGACAATCATATTCATCATGTAGATATAATATCACCAAAAAGGTATTCCAAGTAAGCATCATCATAATACCAAGATATGCATACATTATCTCATGGCAAGTTACATATAACATATATTCATAAGAAAACCCCAAGTACTCGAACATTTAGAGATAAACATTTTGAGTAAAATACAATAATAACAAGTAGGAGATTATGATATGTATCTAGTTTTAACAAAGGTTTAGTAAACTCACAATCTAGGTTTTTGATTTAAAACCTAGAAAAGATGAAACCCTAGAAGTTGGATGAAAGTGATGAAGACTTGAAATCTTGAGATCTTGAGGTAGATGGAAGCCCAATAAATGATGTTTAACCTCCCATATGCTTGCAATAAATGTTCTGAGATGAGAAGAGGAAGGAATGATGCCCAGAACCCTAAAATCGCAGATGAAAACGAGTGTGTGTGTGTGTGTATTTATGATTTGAAATCGGCTAAAGAGGGGTTTTGGAGACCTGCAGGTGACCCCGCGGCTTGTGTCGCGGTTTAGCACCCGCGGCGTAAGTCGCCCGCGTGCCCTGAGAGGTGCACTTCAGTAGGTTACGTGGCTTGTGTCGCAACCTGCAACCCACGGCGTAAGTCGCGTAACTCACTGACTTACCAAGGTTGCTCTAAAAACTTCCAAACAATACCAATAACAACTTTTAAACAAAAATAGCAATTAACCATACAAGTTCTACTTCGTTAAGCACAAAATCATAAGATTAACTAAGCCTTATGCTTACCTGAAATTCCGAATGTCATAATCCTCCCCACCTAAATGGGATTTCGTCCCCGAAATCTTACCCTAAACAAACAAGTGAGGATAACGCTTCTTCATATCATCTTCAGTCCCAAGTAATGTTAGCACCCCGATGGTGCTTCCACTGAACCTTAACCATAACCACATCCTTGTGCCTCATCTTTTTCACCTTCGATTCCAAGATCGCTTCTGGTTCTTCCACATAACGGTTTCCATTATCTACCCGGATTTCCGTCAATGGGATCACACTTTCCTCCTCGGCCAGACACTTCTGAAGGTAACACACGTGGAATGTAGGATGTATCCCATCCATTTCTGGTGGCAAGTCTAACCGGTAGGCTTGTAATCTAATTCTTTCCAAAATGACGAAGGGTCCAAGGAAATGAGGGCTAAGCTTCCCACGCTTCCCAAAACGAATAATCCCCTTCTATGTAGATACCTTGAACATGACACGATCGCCCACTTGAAACTCGACCGGTCTTCTCTTCTTGTCCGCATAGCTCTTCTGTCGATCTTGCGCCACCTTTAGTCTTTCTCGAATTTCTTTCACCTTATCTGTCTTCTCTTGAACTATTTTTGGTCCGGCGAATTGCTTTTCACCCGCTTCTAACCAACAAACCGGGGTTCTACACTTCACCCGTACAATGCGTCGAACGGTGCCATTACAATACTAGAATGGTAACTGTTGTTGTACGCGAACTCTACCAAAGGTAGATGCGAGTCCCAACTTCCTCCGAAATCTATTACACAAGACCTCAACATGTCCTCTAGCGTCTGGATCGTCCTTTCGCTTTGGCCGTCTGATGTGTTTTAAAATTTTATACCGCAAGCGTACGGGTTTTGTAGCATACGGGTCGATCACAGGGAGGTGACGGTCTAAACACTAACCACTTAATAATCATGTCTAGCTATGCGGATCAGATAATTCGATTTGATGATTAAACTAAGTGACATAAAATAAAAGAGAATAAAGGAAAGAAAGATAAAAAGAGGAAAATAAAATACAACTACAACTAAAGGGGTACTGGGTAACGTCGACCTAGGATTTTTGGTAATGGTGAGAATTCGTTTTGCAAAATTACTTTAACCCCCTTTCGAGGTGGAAAAGCTTTTCTAAACCAAGACACATATTTACTCTCGCAATATATGTACATAGAAAAGAAACATTAAGGTTTAAAACAAATAATTTTCCCGATCAACGTCCCTAACTATTCGCATGTTAGAGCCGTTGTCATTGACCAATTTAACCAAAGTAAAAGACTAAACTTTCGTCTCGTCAAAAACCAATTGAATTGACTAAATGCTTTGTTAAAAACCAATTAAATTAACTCTAACTTTCATTAGAATTAAAATGGATTAAAACCCCAACATTTGTTTTAAGAACAATTGGTCAATACCAAAACCTCAATCCTAAGAGACGATTACCCAATAAAACGAAAACCGACTCGGGACCAAGCAATAAACTATTTATTTAAACTCTAACAAATTTAAAGATAAAAGAAACCTAGACTAAAACAATAATTACATAGGATGCAATCTAATAACAATTAACATTAACGAAAACTAGGAACAAACATTAAACTACTAAATAAACATATGCAGAAAATTAATTTAATCTAACCTAATGGGTGCAGAAAATTAAATAGAGAGCAAGAGATAGAGATGCATAAAAATAGAGAATTACGAAGTAAGGGATAAGAAAGATGCATAAAAACCAAAACTTGATATAAACTAAAAAGGATTAAAAGAGATTCAGTGAAGAAAAACTAAGAACGGTTAACTAAGATAATAATATTCAAACAAGATAGAAAGTAATCGATAAAGAGGTAGGGAAGAAGATACTCAATAACGTATGAAAACCGAATGTAATCGATCTTCAATGGCATAAGCTTCAAGATTAGGAGTCTTCTTCCCCAAGCTATGAAGGAATCAACTAGAGAGAAAACCAAGTAGTCGCCTCCTCTCCAAAAAAATAAAACGGCTCCCCTAACAAAAAACCCTAAAGGGGTTTAAATAGTGCAAGCCAAAAAGAAAAGGCCCAAAGAGAAAAAAAAGAAAAAAAAGCCCAACAAAAAGAACAAGTCCAACGACCTTCGCGACCGTGAAGAAAACTTCACGCCCGTGAAGGTGCAACAGAAAATTAAAAACGTTTCAGGAGCAGGGCTTCGCGACCCCGAATAAATCTTCGTGCCCGCGAAACCGTGGCAGAAACTCTAGATCTTGAATCAAAAGTATTTCTTCGCGTCCGCGAAGCATGGAGAACAGCTATTCCCTTCCGACCTCGTCTCTTTCGACGACTTCTCCTCTTTGCTCTCGATCATCTTCTTCTTCTCTTCATTCTCCTTGAGCACACCTTCACCTATTTCACCTTTAGAACGCATAATCTGCACAAAAGAAATACCAAAAGCATAAAAACTATCCCCAAAAGAATTTTCAACCGTGATTAGAGAGAATAAAAGAGAAATGAAAAATGATGCATGAAAAACTAAAATTAAACACTAAAATATAAAGAAAAATGCAACTAAAATATACAAAGTTAGGTGCATAAAATGCACTTAACAAACTACCCACAAGCTAAACTTTCTTGTCCCCAAGAAAGAAGTAGAATTTATTCGGGTAAAAAAACAGAGAAAGAAAGAAAATAAACGAAAACCTTTGAAGATGTCAAGACGAGTTATCCCACGAGCTCACTAACATAATTAAGCATTAAGATCACGTATCACAAACAAACAACCAAATGCCACATGTTGAATTAGAGTAAAAATAACTAGGAACCTATGATTACCAAAGCGTCAAACCAACAAACACTAATCAAGCATATCGCAAAAAAAAATCGCAACCAAAGAAGATTTCGTAAACATACCAGAGCCGCTAAGGAAAGGGATAGTGATCTATAAAGATGGATGCTCACGATATCACTCTAAGCTCTCAAGTGTGTATAGGGACGTGTATACGCTCAAACCCGTCCCGACCGAGACAAATGAATGTAGCCTTGACACAATTGAATTTATTCTCAAGTCCAAAATTTTTCATGACAATACGTGCAATGAGGGCTTTGGGGCATGGTTTAGGGTTAAAGGTGGGATTAGACTCATTTATTGGTGTTGGGGATATCGGTTTGTGGGTAAATCTCTTTTTTTTATGCACTTAAGGACTCTTTTCCTAATGTTTTTGATGGATTGAAGGCTTACTCTACTTTTGATCTTTTTTTTCCTTTTCCTTTTTCTTTTTTTTCTGTTTTCTGTTTTCTTCTTTTTTCTTTTTTTTTTCTTTTTTTGTGTGTGTGTGTGTATGTGCACACAACTTCACGAACCCACAAGCTATGCTTGTTTTAGGGGCTCAACTAACTACCCACAAGCTATGCTTGTGTTTATTTATAGACTAACTGCCAAATCCATTTGTCATTTTGAAGAGTTCAACCTTAGTGTGCAATCTTTTATTTATTTATTGGTGTATGGGTGTAGAAAGAAGGGTCGGTGTTTAGGCTCAAAGGGGGTTACAAAGGAAAAATATTTTTGATTTTTTCGGTATTAATTTTCATGAAACGAAGGCCTCTATGTATGTTCATGATAAACTTGGACGAGAAACCACTCAAAAGTCTAGACTACACCTCGACGGGAAATGAGAATTGGGATTGATTACATACGTGTCAATCCAAAAAGGCTCAAAATCTCACTAGGTAAATCCATCTACTATAGTCACAATTGTAATGTAGGGGGACTATGGTATGCAAACTAGTCCTAAAAGGCTACGTGAAACAACATGCTTAACAGTGTGTGCAAGTGACAGCTAAGGTTACATTATTCCTAGGAAAAAAAAATCATTTAACATGATGGCATAAAATCGATGTGCAATTGTGATCAAGCAGCTAAATCATGTAAAGTGAGATATGGTGTACTGCGAGTCTTAACACAACAAAGAGAATTCAAAAATCTTTTTGGATTTTTTTAATATATGCAAACAAAGCAAAGAACCACTATATGCAAAGAAAATGGGAAAAAAAATAAAATAAAAGGAAAAACACCCACCCACAAGCAAAAAGGAGCATTGTCCTCAATGCTCGGATTAGGGTGTATAGAAAGAAAAAGAAATCACGGGGAAGGAGGGGGGAGGAGGGGGAAGATTATGATGGTTACAAAAATGCTCTAAGGATCGACGTTGATGACGCTTGGGGCCACAACATTGGCGGCGGGGATTATATTAGGTTGAACAACCTCATCCCGTCGCGACCGACTAGAACGCTGTCGCTTTGTGCGACTTGTAGAATCCATGGTATGTGAGTGTAAAATGATATGTGATAATGTGTACACAACCTACGTCCGCCCAGTGGTGGCGGCCCAATCTATTAAACACGCAAAAATAGCTCAACCAAACAAATACTCAACAATCAATTATGCAAGATACACAACCCACAAGCTAGCCAATGACGTACTATATACTTTAAAAACTTTGACTAAGAAGATCACAATCACACGCCCAAGACAGTTGAATCACAATACTCAATTCATTCAAGTTATTCGGATAAATCTAGCAATGCTTGAAATTGACCCAAAAGAAAACCGACACCATCAAGTAAACAAAGTAAGCATCAAGAAGACAACACGCAACCTAATAATTCAAAACAGAAAATAAGGAAGGATTGTACCCAATTTGATGCTCAAAGTTACTGAAAGGTTCTGCCGAAATCTGCCCCGGAGAACAAATTAAGTTGGAAGTTATCGAATGGTGATGTCGAGAGCAGTCGATGGTAAGGGAAGTGCTCGACGGTGTGGATGGGGTCGATCGAGAATGAAAGGGGGGAGGTTGGGCGGCTGTGGTGGTCATTCACGGTGGTTGTGATTGGAGATGGTGATGGCGATGGGTTGATGATCGAGAAGAGGATGGTGATGGCGATCGACGGTGAATGGGGGAGGATGGAGGAATGAGCGGTGGTGGCGTGGAGCGGTGGTGGTGGCGTATGGTCGTGAAAGAGAGAGTAAACGACAGAGAAAGAGATGAGGGGTAGCGATTAATGGTGGTCGTCGATCGAGGAGCAGAAAGGGGCAGGGGGGAGGGTGATTCGAGATGTGGTGATGGCTGCCGGTTGATGATGGTGTCTGTTGATTGAATCGCCGACAGCGATTAACGGTGGTGGTTGGCAATTCGACGACTGTTGCAGGGTGGTTCACGGCGGCGATGGTGGGAAATCACGGAGGAATCGAGAGGGAGTGAGGGAAAGGGGAAAGGGAGACAGCTCGCAGAGAGAAGAGGGTGATGGTGGTCTTCGCCGATGGAGCAACGACAAAGAGAAGCAGAAAGGGGGTGTTCACCGGCTACAGATCGAGAGATGGGAGGGGTGGTGCAGCGGCTGTTGGTTGATGTCGATCGGGAAAAGGGAGGTTGGCGGTGGCGACAGTCACGGAGAGGAGAGAGATGTGGTGGTCGACGATGGGTTGATCGAGATGGAGGTTGCAGATCAACGGTGGCGTAGGGTGGTGGTGGTGGCTGCCGCTGATGATGGTGGTGGTTGAGGGTTGATAATCGAGAGAGGGAAGAAAGGGAGAGGGGAGGGAGACGATGAATAGTTAGGGTTAGTTTCTTTTTTTTCTTTTTTTATTGAAATAAAAACAAAATAAAATAAAATCTTTTTTTTATATAAAAACAAAAATAAAACTCTTTTTTTTTAAGAAAACTTACTGAAATTAATAAATAAATAAAAACTCTTTTTTTTTTGAGGATTTTTTTTTTTGAATTACTTCACGCCCGGGCCAAAATGTTCGCGCTCGGGCAGGTGAGGCAGAAAGTGAAACCTTTGAGCTTCACGCCCGGGCCAAAATTTTCACGCCCGGGAAAGCAAGGCAGAAAGAAGGGAGTTCCAACTTCACGCCCGGGCCAAAATGTTCGCGCCCGGGCTGGTAAGGCAAAAAGTGAAGCCTTTAAGGCAAAAAGTGAAGCCTTTAAGGCAAAAAGTGAAGCCTTTAAGCTTCACGCCTGGGCCAAAATGTTCACGCCTGTGCACCTTAGGCAGAAAGCAAGAACATCCATTTTCACGCTCGGGAAAAAGAAATTCGCGCTCGGGCCGTTCGGTCAGAACGCCAAACAAGTGTTAGGGAACACTTTCGGGGGTCGGTCTTCAAGCAATTAAGCCCAAGAGACCGAAAAATTGATGGTAGAACAAAGAAAGGAAACGGAGACTCGTTTTAAGTCGCGAGTTTGACTTTGGATCAAGAATTAAACGAAAAGAGAGAAGAGAGTGTACAAATTGGTGAAAGTCAAATGATTTACTTAAATACTCACCGCTTTGTACTGGTTATATAAACACATAAAATTCACACCGGATAACCAGTGTGTTTTCATTATAAAACAAGTTACGCAACCCATAGCCGAGAATTAAATAAAGGTAAAGAAAGAAGGACCGGTGATGTCCGGCTTGACATAAAAAATACCGAATCCGAGAGAATAATAAAAATAGCACACGAGAAGCAATTAATGAGATAGAGATAAAATCACTCATCATTTCTAAAGGTAATCATATCTCGGTCTTACCAAACAAGCATCTCAACGGCCCGTCACTCACCGCCTTTTTCGTCAATCATGACTTTTCATTCCCGTCTGCATGTTGGCCAAACTATACAAACAAAAACTTCAAAAACACGGTTAAACAAAATAAAAGATGAGATGACGAAAATGAAAACATAAAAAGAAATAGGGAAAAGACATAGACTAGTAAATCAAAAAGTAAGTCAGTGTTAGGCTAGTCGCCTCCCCGGCAACGGCGCCAAAAACTTGATGTGTTTAAAAATTTTATACCGCAAGCGTACGGGTTTTGTAGCAAACGGGTCGATCACAGGGAGGTGACGGTCTAAACACTAACCACTTAATAATCATGTCTAGCTATGCGGATCAGATAGGTCGATTTGATGATTAAACTAAGTGACATAAAATAAAAGAGAATAAAGGAAAGAAAGATAAAAAGAGGAAAATAAAAGACAACTACAACTAAAGGGGTACTGGGTAACGTCGACCTAGGATTTTTGGTAATGGTGAGAATTCGTTTTGCAAAATTACTTTAACCCCCTTTCGAGGTGGAAAAACTTTTCTAAACCAAGACACATATTTACTCTCGCAATATATGTACATAGAAAAGAAACATTAAGGTTTAAAACAAATAATTTTCCCGATCAACGTCCCTAACTATTCGCATGTTAGAGCCGTTGTCATTAACCAATTTAACCCAAGTAAAAGACTAAACTTTCGTCTCGTCAAAAACCAATCGAATTGACTAAATGCTTTGTTAAAAACCAATTAAATTAACTCTAACTTTCATTAGAATTAAAATGGATTAAAACCCCAACATTTGTTTTAAGAACAATTGGTCAATACCAAAACCTCAATCCTAAGAGACGATTACCCAATAAAACGAAAACCGACTCGGGACCAAGCAATAAACTATTTATTTAAACTCTAACAAATTTAAAGATAAAAGAAACCTAGACTAAAACAATAATTACATAGGATGCAATCTAATAACAATTAACATTAACGAAAACTAGGAACAAACATTAAACTACTAAATAAACATATGCAGAAAATTAATTTAATCTAACCTAATGGGTGCAGAAAATTAAATAGAGAGCAAGAGATAGAGATGCATAAAAATAGAGAGTTACGAAGTAAGGGATAAGAAATATGCATAAAAACCAAAACTTGATATAAACTAAAAAGGATTAAGAGAGATTCAATGAAGAAAAACTAAGAACGGTTAACTAAGATAATAATATTCAAACAAGATAGAAAGTAATCGATAAAGAGGTAGGGAAGAAGATACTCAATAACGTATGAAAACCGAATGTAATCGATCTTCAATGGCATAAGCTTCAAGATTAGGAGTCTTCTTCCCCAAGCTATGAAGGAATCAACTAGAGAGAAAACCAAGTAGTCGCCTCCTCTCCAAAAGAATAAAACGACTCCCCTAACAAAAAACCCTAAAGGGGTTTAAATAGTGCAAGCCAAAAAGAAAAGGCCCAAAGAGAAAAAAAAAGAAAAAAAAAAGCCCAACAAAAAGAACAAGTCCAACGACCTTCGCGACCGTGAAGAAAACTTCACGCCCGTGAAGGTGCAACAGAAAATTAAAAACGTTTCAGGAGCAGGGCTTCGCGACCCTGAATAAATCTTCGTGCCCGCGAAATCGTGGCAGAAACTCTAGATCTTGAATCAAAAGTATTTCTTCGCGTCCGCGAAGCATGGAGAACAGCTATTCCCTTCCGACCTCGTCTCTTTCGACGACTTCTCCTCTTTGCTCTCGATCATCTTCTTCTTCTCTTCATTCTCCTTGAGCACACCTTCACCTATCTCACCTTTAGAACGCATAATCTGCACAAAACAAATACCAAAAGCATAAAAACTATCCCCAAAATAATTTTCAACCGTGATTAGAGAGAATAAAAGAGAAATGAAAAATGATGCATGAAAAACTAAAATTAAACACTAAAATATAAAGAAAAATGAAACTAGAATATACAAAGTTAGGTGCATAAAATGCACTTAACACCGTCCGTTTGAGGGTGGTATGTCGTGCTCAGATTTAATCTGGTGCCCAACTCTTTCTGCAAGCTAGCCCAAAAATTTGATGTGAACCAACTGTCCCGATCCGACACGATGGATTACGGAACTCTGTGCCTCGACACCACCTCATCTATATAAAGTTTGGCCAATTTATCCATTGGCAAAGTCTCCCGCATCGCAAGGAAGTGTACACTCTTGGTTAGACGGTCAACAATTACCCAAATGGTGTCATGGCCTCTTAAGGTCTTTGGTAGCTTCGTCGCAAAATCCATAGTAATGTTGTCCCATTTCCACTCGGGGATGGACAACGGTTGCAAACTCCCGTACGGTCTTTGATGTTCCGCTTTGACTTGAAGGCACGTGACACATCTCTCCACATAGTTAGCCACATCTAGCTTCATCACCGGCCACCAATAGTTCAATTTCAAGTCCCTATACATCTTGGTGCTATCGGGATGTACATAATACTTCAATTTGTGCGTTTCTTCAAGAAGCAATTCTCGATTTCCAGCCAATTTTGGCACCAAAATTCGCCCTTGAAAAAGCTTAAGTCCACGACTGTCCTCCGTCAACGTTTCTCTTTGCTTCACCATGATCTTGGATTTGAGGGTTTCCTCCTTGAGTGCTTCCACTTGACTCGTCTTTATGTTTTCCAGCAAACTCGATACCACATCGATCCTGGTAAGGGATAACTTGACACTACCATAATGGCTCCTTCGACTCAATGCATCTGCCACCACGTTGGCTTTACTGGGATGATAGAGTAAATCGCAATCGTAATCCTTCAGGAGCTCAAGCTACCTTCTTTGTCGCATGTTTAGTTCCTTTTGATCGAAGATGTACTTAAGACTCTTATGATCGGTAAAGAGAGTACAATTTGTCCCATATAAGTAGTGTCGCCACAACTTCAACGCAAAAACCACCGCCACCAATTCCAAGTCATGAGTCGGATAATTCTTCTCATGATCCTTTAGTTTCCGTGACGCATATACTATTACTTTCCCCCGCTGCATTAGTACACACCTAAGCCCCATCTTGGAAGCGTCACTATACACTACAAAGTCTTCCGATCCCTCGGGTATGGATAAGATCGGAGCTTCTCACAATCTTTTCTTGAGCGTTTGGAAAGCTCGATCTTGCACATCGGTCCAAAGAAACTTGACGTTCTTTCTTGTGAGTGAGGTGAGGGGCGTAGCTATCTTGGAGAAATCTTGAATGAAATGTCTATAATAGCCCGCCAAACCCAAGAAACTTCGAATCTCCATCGGACTCGTCGGCGGTTCCCAACTCATCATCGCCTTGATCTTTTCCGGGTCTACCTTCACTCCGTCTTTAGATACTACATGCCCCAAGAATTGCACTTCTTGGAGCCAGAATTCGCACTTCGAGAACTTTGCGAACAGCTTCTCCCTTCTTAGGACCTCCAAAACTTCTCGTAAATGTTTCCCATGCTCGGACTCATCCCTTGAATAAATTAAAATATCGTTGATGAAGACGATCGCGGATTTGTCCAAGAGTGGGCTACACGCGCGGTTCATCAAGTCCATGAATACGGCCGGAGCGTTGGTCAAGCCGAAAGGCATCACCAAAAACTCAAAATGACCGTATCGTGTCCGGAAAGCCGTTTTCGGTATGTCTTCCTTCTTCACTCTCACTTGATGGTACCCAGACCGAAGATCAATTTTTGAGAAGCATCCTGCGCCTTGGAGTTGATCAAAAAGATCGTCGATGCGAGGTAAAGGATATTTGTTCTTTACCGTGACTTTGTTCAACTCTCGGTAGTCGATGCACATCCGCATGAATCCATCCTTCTTCTTCACGAACAAAACCGGTGCTCCCCAAGGTGACAAACTCGGTCGGATGAAACCTTTCTCCAACAACTCCTGAAGTTGCGTCATCATCTCTTTCATTTCCGTCGGGGCCAAACGATAGGGAGCACGGGCTATCGGAGCCTCTCCCGGAGTGAGGTCGATTTGGAATTCCACTTGTCATTTCGGCGGTAACCCGGGTAAGTCTTCCGGAAAGACGTCCGGATAGTCTCGCACGACCTTCACATCTTCCACCGCCTTTTACTCTTTCTTTGCATCCACCACATAAGCCATAAACGAAGGGTAACCCTTCACTAGGAACTTGCGAGCCTTCAGAGAGGAAATGATAAAGTTGTTACCCTTCCCTTTCTCCCCGTAGATGGTGACCACTCCGCCTCCCTACAATGGTACTTGAATCATCTTCTTAGAGCAGAAGATATCGGCCTTATGCCTTGACAACCAATCCATGCCTATGACCACGTCGAACCCCCCTATAGTCATAGGTAGCAAATCTACTCCAAAGGAATTCCCATCAAACTCTATAGTGCAATCACAAAAACGGTCTCGGACGATCACTTGATCTCCATTAGCTACTTCTACTACTAGCGCATCGGGAAGGACACTAATAGGAGTGATGAAATGTTTACAGAAAACATTCGACACAAAGGAACACGTAGCACCCGAATCAAACAATACACGAGCGGGCAAGGAGTTTACTAGGAACGTACCCGAAACAACATCGACTGTCTCCTTTGCCTCCTCGGTAGTCATCCGGAAAGCTCGGCTTATCACCCTCGGCGGTTGCTCGACTCTGGTCGTCGAACCAACGGAATTTCCACGATCTCATCCAACTAACTTTGGGCAATCCTTCCTCATGTGCCCCAGTTCCTGGCACTCAAAACACACCGGCCCCCTGATAGGCCAATCTTGAGTTGTGTGACCCTTCTTGCCGCACTTGGCACAACCGACCGGACCCGAGTAGGTTCTGGTGATACATGGGCCTGAGTGCTTGACCTTGCACTTATGGCACCACCGATCGTCTTGACAATTATCACCCGCTCTCCCGCCTACAAACGACTTCAATTGACGAACTGGCCCAGATGGCCCTTCCCACTTTCGCTTCTCCCCAAGTTGTCTTCTCTCTTCTTTCTCCGCAAGCAGGTCGTCCTCTATAAGCAAGGACTCTTCAATGACTTCTTGCAATGTTGATCCTCTAGCATTTCTCACCGCCACCCTCATCTCGGCCGGTAGCCCTTGCTGGTAGGCCTTAATCTTCGACCTCTCATCGGGGACCAGGTGTCCCACCAAATTCAACTTCTACAAGAACATCTTGGAGTATTTAGTAACTGAAAATGTTCCCTTCTTCAAATTCCTGAACTCTCTTTCCAGCTTATCCAATGACCTTTCACTGCAATACTTGTCCATAATCTTTTTCTTGAAAATCGACCAAGTCAACTTGGCCAAAACCTCAGGGATGAGGGAGGATCGAGTGAGATTGCACCAAATTAAAGCTTCTCCCCTAAGCAATTGAGAAGCGAACTTAACCCTTTGCGAGATGTCACATTCACTGGACTCGAAGGCCATTTCCACCTCTTTAAGCCAATACATGCAAGCCACCGGGTTGTAGGAACCCACAAACTCTTTTGGGTTGCACCCCAGAAAAGTTTTGTAGGTGAATCCCTTGACCTTTCCTTTGTTCCCATTCTCCACCGGGTCTTCAGTCAAAACAACGGCTGGTCTACCACCCGACCCCATTACAATGTTCTCCGCCATCGTTTCCGGTTGTCAGTGACTGGCATCTCGATCTTCCAGAAGCTTCATGAAGAATTCTTGTTGTTAGGCCATGGCCGAGTTCATGGCCAACATCATGCTATCTCTGATCCTGGTTTCCATAGTTACCTCCTCCATGATGGCATTGTTAGCCGCAATATTCGTGCGCGGAATCTGTTCGGGTCCTCCTCCCATGATATTGGGTATAGGTGGTCCTTCGGGAGTTATGACCAAAGGAGGTCGGTCCGCTGTAGATTCCACTTCCATGTGGCCCTCTGGCGTATTTGGTAATCTGCTTCTAGTGTTTACCATCGATATCTGCCAGACACGTACAAGAAAAGAGATTGAGAAAATACTAGGCGAGTTGAACTCATTGTACGTACTAATACACATTTCAATTATCATAATAACGGCATTTGCAAGCATACTTACGTAACAATGTATTCATAATAGCAGTAGCTAGGTGAAATTATGAACAGATCATACACAAGAATTTTGTTACCATAATTACAACTCTTAATTTATGTAATTCCGTAAGTCCTAACGCTCTCCCCACCTAGGACTTCTACCCCAAGTGGACAGTGAAGCTATAAAGTCTAAAGCTTAAGTCTAGATATGCTAAAACAATACCTAGTTCACTTAAACTAAAGCTCTGATACCAACTTGTAACACCCTAAAAATAGGGATAACAAAAATCCAGAAAACGGATATACGGTATATAAAAATTTCCATAGCAAAAGCCTCCCAAAAATGGGGAAATATTTAAACCAGTTTAATTACAGTTGTAATTCAACGGACAGATAAATGACAACCAACTAATCTAATTTCTCTATCTAGAAAATAGATTACAAAAAGGGTGTCATTCATAAATCCAACGTCTTCTCCAAAAGTTATACGTCCAAGTGCAAGATTCCCTAAGCTCTCACCCAAAGCAACTATGCCTGCTTAGAAACGGTACCGCTAGAACCTGAAATACACATTGACACCAAACAAGTGTTAGGCCAAAAAGCCTAATGAGTTGAACAAGAAATAGCATATAAGGTCAATTACAATTCTTATCAGCAGTTAACCAATGTTCAATAAATGTGGAGTCAATGGGGGAGACCTATAGCACCAATCAAAATCCACCCAAATAGTCGATATACCTTGATGCCAACTAACAAGAGGCACCCGAAAGGCCCGGCTCATCCGGGGACTACAACTATAGAAATTCCCCGAATGGCGGAGGTCTAGGCACATACCATCACGGTGGTGCCCAAGACTACATCCTCCTAGTGTCTATTGACTTGGTTCGTCCAACATAATGCATATAGGAGGTCTTGAGGTATATTTCAACCAAGCATATTTCGATACCAACTATGGGTACAATATTACCATCCTAAACCATTTAAAGTCCAACATAAGACCCAAATGACAATCATATTCATCATGTAGATATAATATCACCAAAAGGGTATTCCAAGTAATCATCATCATAATACCAAGATATGCATACATTATCTCATGGCAAGTTACATATAACATATATTCATAAGAAAACCCCAAGCACTTGACAATTTAGAGATGAACATTTTGAGTAAAATACAATAATAACAAGTAGGAGATTATGATGTGTATCTAGTTTTAACAAAGGTTTAGTAAACTCACAATCTAGGTTTTTGATTTAAAACCTAGAAAAGATGAAACCCTAGAAGTTGGATGAAAGTGATGAAGACTTGAAATCTCGAGGTAGATGGAAGCCCAATAAATGATGTTTAACCTCCCATATGCTTGCAATAAATGTTTTGAGATGAGAAGATGAAGGAATGATGCCCAAAACCCTAAAATCGCAGATGAAAATGAGTGTGTGTGTGTATGTGTGTGTTTTTATGATTTGAAATCGGCTAAAGAGGGGTTTTGGAGACCTGCAGGTGACCCCGCGGCTTGTGCCGCGGTTTAGCACCCGCGGCGTAAGTCGCCCGCGTGCCCTGAGAGGTGCACTCCAGTAGGTTACGCGGCTTGTGCCGCGACCTACAACCTGCGACGTAAGTCGCGTAACTCACTGACTTACCAAGGCTGCTCTAAAAACTTCCAAACAATACCAATAACAACTTTTAAACAAAAATAGAAATTAAGCATACAAGTTCTACTTCGTTAAGCACAAAATCATAAGATTAACTAAGCCTTATGCTGACCTGAAATTCAGAATGTCACACACCATTTCCAAATAAAAAATACTTAAAAGATGAATATTGAACCTTATATAAAACATCATAGAAGGATTTGTTCCTGCAACCACACATCTACCAAGAACTTTAACCTTTTTTGAACTAACAAGTGGAATTAAGCATTGAACCACTCCATTGGAAGATGACCAACCTGCAAAAACATACAACCAACAATCTCATCAAAACTTTTTCCTCAAATACTACACTCATCATATGAATCTTATAAGAAAATTGTTTACCTCTCTTGATCTTTTAGTAGAGAACTTACTATCCAAGAAGTAGCATTTGCAACTTTTGCAGACACCTATGAGCTACTTCTGCTTCTTAAATCTCCATTACCAAAAGCAAAGTGAACAATCTCATCAAAACTCTTTCCTCAAATGGGTGACGTAAACGATATCTGGACACAAAAACGAGCATATTAAATGACAAAATAACAAGGGTTTGCCCTTTTAACCACTGTGTGATCTTTAATCTTTGCATTACAAAAGAAGTAAAATGAACAAAATATGTAGTAGGACTGTGGATGCGTTTGGTAAGAAACACTTGACTTTAACACACCCAAACATATCCCACTAAGCTAAATCGTGGAAAATGATATTGTTTAGTAAGAAATACTTGACTAAACTCCATAAGATTTCTTTTATCAATGGATTCTCTCTAACCACATAGAGAGATAGAGTTAACAGGGAGAAGGGAGGCATGAGATTTAACCCTAAATCATCATCTTCCAGTACCAACCTTGCCATGTAAGTCTCCACCATTGGGAGTCAACGTCTAGGATGCGAGGGGAGGCAAGGAAGGCTGAGGGCAGCAGAGGGAGGTTGAGGGAGGCAGAGGCAAGATAGGGAGGTTCTGAGGGTGACGTTATTTACGCTTCGATTTTGGGGAGGGGGGAAAAGTCCGCCTCTTTTTAGGATGAACCTTTTTTTATGGAAATAACATTTGGTTTAAAGAGTATATGGAATTAAGTTTTAAGGGGGAAATGAAAAAAATGAGAGGGAAATTAAGGTTTGGAAAATAGGAAATCTAGCTTTTATTTTTAAAATATCTTTGTTTTTTAAGAATATAAATTGTTAAATTATTATGTAGAAAGTAATTATACATATACAATCTTCTAATTTTACTTATTTTATCTGATTTTTAAACAAAAAAATAAAAGTTTAAAAGGTTTAGAAACTTATATTTTCATTTCCATATGAACGAATTAAGTTTGAAAACATGTAGATTTACTTCAATTTTTATAAAAGTTTAAACTTATATTTTTATTTCCATGTGTATTGGTTGGCTCAATAAGATCACAAAGACCCACTATAACTTAGTAAGACCCACTAAGAACCATTATGACTTATTAAGCCTCAATACACCATTGGTGACTTATTCTGTGTTTGTATCCATGTATGTAATGTGTATTGGGTTCGATAAAACCACTACGACCCACTATAACCTAATAATAACCACTAAAGCTTTTTAAGAACCATTATAGTCTAATAACACCCTTTATGACTTATTAACACCCAATAACACCATGGGGACTTAATATGTGTTTATATGCATGCATGTAATGCATATATGCATGTGGTGTGTATTGGGTTCGATAAAACCACTAAAACCCATTATAGACTATCAAGAACTACTAAAGATTATTAAAAACCATTATATACCTACAAGACCTTTATGACTTATTAAGGCCTAATGTTGATTCAAACTCTCTCAGTGATTTGATAAAGACCCTCTTCTATACTTAGTGAAAATTTCGTTTATTAATATGTATTAGTGTTTCACCATCAGCGATCAGACTGAGTCTGTTCAGTTATCACTGATGATCTTTCTTATAAACATTCATATGTATTAGTGTTTCACTATCAGCGATCAGACTAAGTCTGTTCAGTTATCGCTGATGGTTTCTGATGTAAACGTAATCCCTGAAGACAAGTTTCGCATCAACAGATGTTCATAGCTGAATCGAAGACGAAGTTGCTGAACAAAGACAAGTCTACTAGTGACCTGATGTGGAGATCAGTGAAGCAAATACAACTCTACTCATACGCGAAGAAACCTGAGGAAAAGTTTCAGCGATAGTTGAACTTCTTTATATCTCTTAAGGAAGATATATTCAGCGATCGATGATCACTTAGATTATGCCTCAAGTCTCTTTTGTCTTTCCCTGCACATCCAGTACGATGTTTCAGAACGGACATACCTCTGCCATAATTCGTACAACAACTCTGTCAACTACGTTGTTCATGATGCGGCCGAAAGCATGTCTCCCAAAGTCAGACTCTCTCTGCCAATCAAAGAAAGACACGTGTAAAGTGCCCTACCATGCATTTAATGCATAGGGTATAAATAGAAAGATTACCTCTCCAGTATGTGCTCACCTATAGCCTTCATCTTTCTAAAACATAGAAACCCTTGTTTTATATATTCTCTAATCTCCAATTCTCTATATTCTTGTGCAACCATCTTAGTGTCTTCTTAAGTTTGTTTAGATTGAGTTTTACTTAATCTTATTCCGCAACAGACTTGTAAATTGTGTTTGATTTATCAATAAACAATTTATTAAACTTTAAATTATGTGTTCGTATTCAACCCCCCCCCCCTTCTACAAACTTGTTAAGCACCTTCGGGACCAACACCTAATAACACCAATAGTGACTTATTACGTGTTTGTATGCATGTATGTACTGCATCTATGCATGTGGTGTGTATTGAGCTCTATAAGATCACTAAGGCCCACTATAGCCTATTAAGAACCAATATAGCCCACCAAAACCTTTCATGATTTATTAAGGCCTAATAACACCAATGGTGACTTACTACGTGTTCGTATGTAGATATGTACTACATATATGCATGTGATGTGTATTGGGCTCGATAAGGCAACTAAGGCTCTCTATAGCCTACTAAGAACCACTAAAACCTATTAAGAACCAATATAACCCAACAAAACCTTTCATGACTTATTAAGGCCTAATAACACCAATGGTGACTTACTACATGTTTGTATACAGATATGTAATGCATAAATGCATGTTGTGTGTGTTGGGCTCGATAAGACCCATTATAACCTATTAATAACCACTAAAGAATATTAAGAACCATTATATCATAACAAGACCTTAACCGATTTAAGCCCAATATAATTGATTTAAGCCCAAGAGAACCCATCAAAGCCCAATAGAAGGCAACAAAGCACAATATAGCCCATCAAAGCTCATTATGATCGTTGGTGACTTATTATGACCCAATATAACCTATTAAAACCCAATAGAAACGATTTAAGCCCAATAGAACCATCAAAGCCTAATAAAAGCCATCAAATCCATTATGAGCGTTGGTGACTTATTAAGGCCCAATATAACCTATAAAACCCAACTGAACCGATTTAAGCCCAATAGAATCGACTTAAGGCCAATAGAACTGTTTTAAGCCCAATAGAGCCCATCAAAGCCCATTATGAGCATTGTTGACTTATTCAGGCCCAATAAAACCTATTAAAACATAATTGAACCGATTTAAGCCCAACAACACCGATTTAAGCCTAATAGAACCGGTTTAAGCTCAATAGAACCCATCAAATCCCATTATGATCATTGTTGACTTATTAAGGCCCAAACACACAAGTGGTGACTTATTATGTGTTTATGTATGAGGGTCAATTAGACAACTAAGAACCATATACCTCGATATGAGCAGTGGTCGATGATGTGAGCAGTAATTTCACGAAGTTATTTTACATAGCTGATTTTCAGAATTCTTAATGCTTAAGTTTTCAATAGCTTTTACTTCATTTCTCGTATAGGTATGTGTATTTATTTAATTGATTCATGTTTATGTTTGTTGTAGATGTTTTTGATTTTCTCGAAATTCTAACATTCAGATTCCATACTTTGATTTAAGATGTGATATCATTTATAGAAATCGTAAAATATGTTAGGTTTTTGAAAGGGGTTAGTGATATTATTATAGACTACTTTGATCATTTCTTTTGAAATTTGGTGTTGATCATGTAACACCCTCAATTTGGAAAGAGCAACTAATTTAAAATTTTCAAATATACCACAAAGAATGGATCAAACTTCGTGCGACAAGACCATACTTAAGATACGATTCTAGGATTTTCCATCAAAAACACAAATGAAATCATACATAGAAACTATCTCAAGGTCGGGTGTTACTAAACCCAAATACAAGCTGCTCTTATCAACACTAGTGCGGAAGACTTCCTCAAGCCACTCATTCTTGCACATTCTCTTAGCACTCGACACTTCACCAAAAACGCTAGAACCATTTCCCCCATCCGGAACCTGATGCACATGCCGACAAATAAAACGGTTAGGCTAACGCCTAGTGATTTCAAGAGTTTACAACATGGAATAAATATATTTGTTAAAGGGAAAGAATGCAATTTAAATCGTAAACAATCAAAAGATTTACTTTAAATATCCAACGACAACATTTTCCAAAAACACCTTTAAAACAAAGGACCCAACTTGAACCTTCGTTCGTAAAGCCATTTTTTCCCAAACTGACCCAAAACGTGAATAGTAAGCAAACTCCCAATTTAATAAAATTTTACATCGCGAAACACCCCAAACGTGGGCGGGGCATAATACACAATCTATAGATCTTTAGTAAACAAACCCATATATACAACACGTCACCGAAAATATGGATAATAAAATAATACCCTTTAATACCCAAATAACACCTTCTGGTGACAGGGGAGTCCCGATTCCATTGTACGTGATGGAACACAAAGTTAAGCCACATAACCATGTTGTCGAACTACACCTCAGATCGTGACTGTATAGCCTGCTCTATCGAGCTACACCTCCAGTCATGACTGTATTGCCTGCTTCGTCGAGCTACACCTCCAATCCGACTTTATTTCAAGTCCCAAACACCGTATCCCCTATTGTCTGCTCTACCGAGCTACACCTCAAGGATACACGATCTTATTGCCTGTTCGGTCTCTAGCGGAGTTTCATCCTCAGGGTACTCATTCGACCCCTAGTGCCTACTCCCTAGCATTCAAGATAGGAGCCTCAACTCTTTACTTGATAAATCCCGATGTCTAACCTCGTGCACAAGAATTAGACATCCAACACAAGACTCATGGTCCCGAAGTACAACCCATAAAGGTTCATCTTCGCCAAACAACCAGGACGACACCAATGCAAACACGACATTATTTCCCAAAGTGAGAATCCCAAGAGTCCTCACCATTAAACACGACTGACTTACATGCCTATGGATCCAATGCATTACAGTCTAAAATGCATGACTCCAATTGAATGACACACAGACTCAAAACATGTATTCTCCAAAATAAAGTGCAACAAATGCAACTCACACCCAAAGATCCACTTTAAGTTATTAAAATCGGACAATAGTCCCCATCACCCGACAAAGCCAAAAACTGAGCCTTAAGCTCAACCAATCAAACGACCATATGCTGAAATCCACAAAATGCAATAAAATGCAACGGCCACATTTATGCAAACACATGCTTCAACTACATAAATAAACTCCAACATAAATCATTTTCCAAACAAGTTTATAATCTCATTTACTCTTTCTAAAACGTCCCATGACACACATTTAAATGACAATTACTCAAGAGGTTTATACCCATACGGTAAATCATTTAAATACCAATATCACCGGTTTACTCAATAAAATACTTGAGTTACATATTTTCCCAAAACCCAAGGTTCATAAGTTCAGAAATGTTTGCAAGGTTGGGAATGACCAAGTGCCCATGACTCACACGGTGGTATTTTTAAAACATTTCCCGATACAAAATGCATGTAATACCAACAATCATTAAAATGCATTCTTACCCAATACTTTCCATTTAGGTAAATAAGTCATCAAATCACTTTCATTTCAATGCATTTAACAGCATACTCAAAAATCCCCAAGATGGATATTTTATAAGTTTACAAAGTTAAACACTTCCAAATAACCAAACTTATCAGCAGTTAACATTTTAATGTAAAACACAAACACTTTAAAATAAACATTTTGGCATGCACACCGTTTTCATAAATCAACTTGAACTCACCTTGCTAGATTTAGGCTAAATCTAGATTTTACCCCAACTTGAGCTTCCTTGAAGAATCCCGAATCCACAAGCCAAATCCTTCCGAAACCTAGATACACAATTTCCACCCATAAACAAACACATTCAACCATTTAGAATCGATTCCCAAATACTTTACATCAAAATCTCCACTTTGGTCAAAACCCTAATTTTAACCTAAATCTTCCAAAATCTTACAAATAGAAATTAAAGGAATAGAATACTAGGATATCATCCATGAAGCATTTATATCTCTTAATAAAGTTTAGAAATGGAGATAATAAGCTTACCACGTAGGTTTTGGTGAAAAACCTAGAAAACCCCAAGAATTTCTAGTGTTGGAGGTGAGAACTCAATCTTGCATCAAGGGTTGAAACCATTAACATAATATGGAGAGGGAACACTTTGATCTTCAAGGAAAGCCTCAAAATCGGCTAGGGTTCATGAGGGAGAGGGAGGAAATGATTTAGGAGATAGTGGGAAAGGATAGAAGTGAGAAATGAGGAGAATGGGTGAAATTTCAGACTTAAACAACCCTTCAGTCCCCGCAGGCGACATTGCCCATGCGACAATGACAGTGTCAAAGTCGCAGGGCATAGTCGCATGGTGTGTCCAATGGGCACTCCCCCACCTGCGACATTGCCAGGCAACAGTGACACTGTCACTAAGGGTGTTCAAAAAAACCGTTGGACCGCTCAAACCGGTCGAACCAAGTCAAACCGGACCGTTTTTGGCGGTTTGAGCGGTCTGGCGGTCCGATCTGGTCTGGAAAATTGGACCAAACCGACCGCCAAATATATAATTTTTTATTTTTTATTTTTTTAGATATAGCTTTATTATAAAGAATAGATTATATAATGCCCAAATGTTCAAGTATATACAAAAAGACCTAAGGTATTTTAACAAATTGAAATCTTTATGGATTATGGAATACAAAAAATGGAAAAATGAAGAAGTGAAGTCGTGGATTTTATTTGTACTTTGCATATTACTTTTTTTTAGTGTTTTATCTTGGGATATTTTGTTAACTTTTGTGGATTTTGTTATTTTGTTGTGAACTTTGTTCTTTATTTCAAGTGGACTCAAGCCAATTAACCTTTAAAATTCAAAGTTTTATATGTTTTTATGTTTAAACTTTAAAGCCCACTAAAAGGTCCAAACCGCCTAAACCGCGGTCCATTTGACCGGTCTGGGCACTTGATGTCAAACCGCTCGGTTTGAAAAATCAAAAAACCGCCACTTGCGGTTTGGTTTGTGGTCTGAGGGGTTAAACCGCCCAAACCGGACCGCGAACACCCCTAACTGTCACAGTCGCTTGGCATAGTCTTCGGGCCTGTACCGAGCCCCAAAACTCGATTCTTTCAATGCCAAGGCCCTCGATACTCTTAGGGACATCAAGTAATGTTTTTCCAACATAAAACCCACCGTTTACAAGATGCAGAACAGTCCGGGTGCCTTTTACTTACCGAAAATACGGGTGTTACAGATCATTTATACTATATAGGTATAAGCAATTACATATGTTTATACATACATATGTATACACACATATACAAACATACATACACATATAGACATATACATGACATATATACAAACATAATACATATATAGCTAGACATGTATGACATATACAAATTAACATATGTATGTATAGTATGTACTATATACATATAAGCAACTACATATGTATACACATATACATACATGTATATACATACAAACTTTCATACATATATACACATATACAAACATACATAAACATATGGACGTGTACATATGACATACAAACATATATGTATTGTATATACATACATGTACATATACTATCATCCACATATACATACACATATATATCCTATCATCCATATATACATACACATATAAACCAAATAAGACAAATATCATCCGTAAAACCTCATACGTGTACTAGAATTGAAAAAAACAAAAAAAATATTAAATTATGTCGTTAATCCGTCGGTGATTTGTGATGGATTACCGACAGAATTTAATATTTTTTTAAACGTTTTAATTATTTACCGACGGAATATATAATAAAAATAAATAAATAATAAAATATTAAAGCGTCCGTCGGTAATCCATTCGGTGATTTGTGACGGATTATAGACGGTTTTTTAATATTTTTTTAAAAAATGATTTAATTATTTACCGACGGAATACCGACAGAATATATAATAAAAATAAATCAAAATTAAAATATTAAAGCGTTCGTCGGTAATCCGTTGGAAACCATTATTTTTACCGACGGCTTAGCGACGGATGGGTATTTTTACCGACGGCAAAGTTTTTCATCGCTAAAATCCAGAATTTGTCGGTATTCCGTCTCTATTCACCGACGGTTTGTGTCCGTCGGTAATTTCCGTTGGAATTAACGAATTTTCTAGTAGCATTCATATGTGAATCAGTTAAAAAAGAGTTCATATGTGAACTACACGGGTTTACATATGAACATATAGTTCATATGTGAATCACATAGGTTCACATATGAACTTGTTCCGCTTATTTGTAAAAGTTACGAAACCGTCCTTCAATTTTTGAAATAGCCGTAATATGTGTGTGTGTGTGTGTGTGTATATATATATATATATATATATGTATGTATGTATATATATATATATAAAAGGTTAATCATGGGAGAACCTTGGAATTTATGGGATCAATTATAAATGGTTTGGAAAAGGTGATCACATCAATAATTGTAATTCAATGATATTAATAACACACTTAAAATAATGATGGACGTTATTGTAATTGAATAATTTGCCACTAAAATAGAACTTCTAAAATTCCTAAATGTACTCTTTTTTTAAATGTTTTTTTTGAAACAACAATGCATTAAAAAACTAGCTATGAGCTAGCGGAAGGAATTACAAAGATCAAAAGCAACGTAAAGGAAAGGTTCTCCAAATAAAGACATCTTTCAAACTCGTCTTATGCCTATACACCATCCATCTAAAAGAGTTATCAATAATTGAGTCAAAAAGGTCTTCTTTCTTAGGCGATGTATTGTCAATAAACGACTCTATTTCGGAAGCTCCAAATAGAGTAGCAAGTGATGAACATAATAGCCTCCAAACAATTGCGTTTCAGAATCTAGACCTTCCATAGCCGCTCCAAAACATTGAAATGAGGTAAAAGGAAACTGCTACCAACTTTCTAGTCTCTTCCAAACTGAAACAGAAAAGTCGCACGAGAAAAGAGTGTGATCAACCGATTCAACAACCTGCTTGCATAACGGACATAGGGTGTTATCGAGGTCTATACCCATGTTAGACAGCTTAGCTTTGACAGGAATGCGACCTTGTGATGCCCTCCAACAAAAGATGTTAATTTTGGATGGAGCTAAGTTGTTCCATCTAGTTGTGAATCCTCTATTTTCGAACCTCAAGGACTCGATTTTTTCTCTCGTGACTTTGACAGAAAATTCTCCATCTCCGGAAAGTCTCAATTTCCATCTATCGCCTATGTGGTTAAGGCATGTGCTTTCAATAATCGTCGACAAATGCAGTAGGTCTTCGGTTTCTCTTTCACTTCGGATTTCTCTACGCAGTCCCCTTTGAACCTATCTTCGCCTATTCTATCTGCCACCATCGCAAGGTTACCTTTGTCTAGGGCAAACAGTCTAGGGAAAAGATCCTTTAGTTTGCCACATCCTATCCAGTTTTCGTACCAAAACAAGGTACATTTTCCATCTCCAATCTGCTTAATCATAAGGTCGTCTATTGTCATACCTATCGAGTTTAGCCACCGCATTGCTTTTAATACTTTGGACCACGGACCATGGTCACCAGGTACCTCACGGTCGTTGTTAAGACCACCGTTCTGTCCATGTATAGTTTTCATAACATTTTACCGGATGGAATTTGGCTCAAAGTGGAATTTCCATAGCCATTTGGAAAAGGGCGATATTAGTAGTTGCGATGTTTCCCAACCCAAGACCTTCTCTATCGAGGTTGTTGAGAACAACTCCCCATTTAACCCAAGCAGATTTTTTTCACCGTTGTCCGATCCCCATAAAAATCCCTTCTAAATTTCTCTAGTTTGTTGAGGACAGACACAGGTGCTTTAAAGATGGACAAAAAATAAGTAGCAAGGCTTCCCAAAACGGCTTGGACTAGAACTTTTCTTCTACCAATAGATAGAGCTTTAGTTTTCCATCTTGAAAGTCTGCTTTGGAAATTTTCCACGATCAGGTCCCAAGTTTTGATGTTGGACATGTTATCTCCCAAGGAACCCCAAGGTATCTACAAGGAAAACTACAAGGAAAACTACCTGCCTTGCATTTAAGTTCGTTTGCAAGCCAATGCACTCTTCCCGAGTCAACTCCGACGCAAAAAGATCACTTTTGCCTAGATTTATTTTCCATATTCATTTTCTTTAAACTAAATTATCTAAAATATGATCAATATTCACTACCATTTTGAAGGCTTTTACCGATGGATATTTACGTAGGAAATCCGTCGGTAAAAGTCAAAACTGTCATAAATCTGTCGACATAAGTTTGTCAGATTAGCTTTTGTGGGTAATGACTTCACGGATAGATATTACCAACAGACGCCCAAAGGCCTATAGTTAATTTAGCGAAGGATTTCAAAAAGACTCTTTACCCACGAATATCCGAGGGATTTTAGTGACGGATTTCCATGGGCCTCCATTATTGATGGAATATCCTTCATGAGTAATCCATTGGTTAAATTTGATTTTTTTAAATAATTAAATTCACTCATATTTTCTAGTACAAATACACATATCTTATAATAATATTTTTTTATATAAACAAGCTCAATTTTCTAAAATACTCTTAGATCAGAAAACAATAACCAATGTTTTAAAACCCGGGTTGAACCGGGGACCGGTGAAGAGACCGGGTCAATTACGACCGGTTTTTTGGAAAATTACGACCCGGATTGAACCGCTGGTTTTTTGATAGAACCGGTTGAACCGGTAAAAACCCGGGTTGACCCGGTTAAAAAAATCAATTTCTTATATTTGTGTGTTTTATGTTTTTAGATTGATGTAAAACTTGTTGTTATGTGTTTTTTTAATGTTTTTGTATTGATGTAAAACTTTTTGTTATCTGTATTTTTAATGTTTTAACTTGTGGACATCAAATTCTTGGTTTTATATATACATATATAGGGAGAGGTTCATTTGAGAAATGGTAAATATATGAGAAATAGAGAAGTAATCTTAGCCATTCATCTGGTCAACATTTGCGGCTTTGACCGCGAAGCACCGGATAATTCCTTGTGTGGTCTATAGAAGGTAGAGGGATAATTTCGTAAAATACACAGGATGAGTTCATATATAAATCTGTATGAATCACAAAGATTCATATATGAATCTGTTAATTAGTTCAACTGATTCATATATGAATCTTTGTGATTCATACAAACTGATTCATATATGAATCTTTGTGATTCACAAAGATTCATATATGAATCTTTGTGATTCATACAGATTCATATATGAATCTTTGAGATTCATACAGATTCATATATGAATCACAAAGGTTCATATATGAATCAGTTAAAAGAGTTCAATTGTGAATTGCACTGGTTCATATATGAACATATAGTTTATATGTGAATTATACATGTTCATATATGAACACAACCCGTGTGTTTTGTAAAATTTACGAAATTATCCTTCTATTTTTGGGATAGCCGCAACTTTTGACCGGTCAAAGACGCAATATTTGACTAGTCAAATCCGATCTTGACCATAATGGCTAGGATTACTTCTTTATTTCTCATATATTTACCATTTCTCAAATGAACCAAACACTACATATATATATATATGCAAGAAAATGAAAAATACATAAAATTTCTTGAAACCGGGCCAACCACCCGGTTGAACCGGTTGGACTGGTTGAACGGTGACCCGGTCACCACACCGGGTCAACCAAAAAACCGGTTTTTAAAACATTGACAATAACCATACACACAATAACTAGCTAGAGCCTAGATGGGGAGTGGGGTGTAACTACGTCTCTTGGAAGTTATGTAGTCGCACCTCGATAAAATCATCCTCATCACTAGTGATGGCCATCTCGGTCCGGCCCGACCCAGCCCGGTCGGTTAACCGACCCCGACCCGCTTGAAAGCCCGACCCGGTGGAAAACCGGTTTGGGGCCCGAAAACATGAACCGGTTCATGTTTTTGGAGGATTTGGCGGCCCGGCCCGGCCCGAGCCCGGTTTTTGGCCCGGCCCGGCCCGATTCGTATTTTTCAAAAAAAAAAGAGCCGTTATGTTACCGTTTATATACGTTTTTTTGACCTTTTTTGTATTTTTTACCTCCCCAAACCCCTATAAATACTTGTATTGTAAGTTTTTAACTTAAAATTATATATAAAACGTATTTTTAAAGTGTACTTTAGTGATTTATTATAAATAAAACGCATTTTTAAAGTGTATTTTAGTGATCCAATCCAAATTTTATTTTTTAAAGCTTAGTAATTAATTATTATATAACGAAATTATTTTTTTTGAAAAAAATACGGAAAAATGCTCGGCCCGATCACGACCCGGTTTGGGCCCGGCCCGGCCCGGTTTTCCTATAACCGTTTTTTTCCAACATTAAATGGGCCACACATATTCGGGTGAAGCCCGGCTCGGCCCGGCCCGAAGTCCGATTGGCCCGGTTTTTAGGTTTACTATTTGGGCCCGAAGCCCGTTTTGGCCCTGCCCGGCTCGGCCCGGGCCCGATTTTTGGCCATCACTACTCATCACTCATCTAAACCCATGTCATGAGGAAAACATTAAAATAATAAGCATAACGTGTTTTTAGATTGTATCATGTCAATTTATTCATAATATATATGTAACTTCCTTAAAGTAGTACCCATCGTGTTGATATCCATATAACATTTGCAAAGGTATAAATCTACAAGCAAACAGAAGCATTGACAAACAAACCTATGAAGCTTGATGAAGATAATAAAGAATAAATTCAACTGTAAAAACCAAAAGAAGTAAAGAACAATCAAGATGAAGAACCTCAAGATTGCTATACAAAAATGTCTAATAATCAAGGAAACTAGGATTATACATACCTCATTGGCAACACTGATCTCATTAAACTTTTCAGTAGCTCCACGTTGTTTATTGGCATATGGATGATACTAAATACAACAAAAAAAACATATGCATATTACTATTAGGAGTCAAGTAAAGGTAGTTGAAACTAGATAGCTAAGATATACAAATAACCTCAAAAAATTATGCTTCTACTAACTTGTACTCCCATGCAGTAAAAGTGGTGCATTGCTCATAATTTGGTCATTTTTGGACCGAAAAGAGACATGCTAGAATTACAAGATAAAAAGCACACTCATTTGGTTATTTAATCACTCATTATCTAATATACAAAAAGAAATTGTAATTGTATGTTTCTAGGTGTATTAGTGTGTGTGTGTGTGTGTGTGAAAGCGGTAACTTTAACCAATTATGTTACACCAAAAGTAAAATTCACCATTGATGAACTGAACTGGTTAGCATTCTTTGATATAACATATATACACTTTTTGGAACCAAATGAGTACAAAAACTAGCTTACCTTATGAAGAAACCATATCGGTGGCTGGCTATTCATTCTTCTTTGATGAAATGAGTTGTCAGTCTCATAGTTATCAAAATTCATGACAACCCCTAGAGATGCACAAAAAGAGAACATGACAAAAAAAAAAACTTCACAAGGTGCTTACCTAAATGCACTATCACTTTCTCTTCCCTAACCTACTCATGACTTGTAGGGGATGATAGAGTAACATTAGACAACATCAAGGCCGGATAAGGTATTCTATTTCTAATCTAGCACAACCAAGATAAGAATAGCTCATAAGAGTTATAACCAACAATTTGGAGATAAGAATGCAAATTGGCGTGGTGGTAAAAGCCTGGGGACTTCATAGCGGTTGCCCGGGTTCGAGCCCCACTCGCAGCATTGTGGCCACGGGATGAATGCCCGCGGACCATAGGCTTGTTTTCCAGGAGATTAGTCCAAGCCCAAAGTGGTCTGGGATACTTCTTTACCCAAAAAAAAAAAATGCAAATTGTGTTTTATTGAGCCTAAAACCTTTGTGTCGGTAAAGTTGACTAATGTGTATTTTAAATCATAAACCAAATTTATAAAACATCAAAATAGTATTTACAACTTATAACCAACAATTTACAAATTTCTATAAACCAATTTTGGTTCTTCCAGAGCATAAATGATTGCCAAAGTAGAGGAAATTAAATAAAACAAAATTGTTGCCAAATGATGCCTCAATAACATACCAACGCTTAATGAAACAATGATAAAGATGATTATTTGCCTAAGTACGTAGACCAAACAATGGAACAAATCAGCGAGTGAAACCTAAAAATTGAAACGCATTACTATGTTTACCTTCGATGATGAAAGTAAAAGTAAAAATGCTAGATCCCAACCTACAAGATGAAAGTTTTTATATGTAATTTTCAATAAACATGTAACTGGATAATAAATGGTTTAAAATGAGTGGTGTTCACGATTGTAAACCTTTTATTCAAGCTACCAGATGAAAGTTTTATACCTAATTTTCAAGCTACCAGATGAAAGTTTTTACTTTCTTGTCTTTCATGATTGTTGTTCAAGAAACAAAACAAACCCAGTTGTGGGTTGCCCTCTGTAAACAAATGTTAAGTGCATTTTGTACATGCATTCATATTAGTTTATAATTGCATTTTCCATTTAGTTTAATTGTTTGCACGTAATTTTGTTTATATTTTTAGTTAATTTTCGTATAATCATTGATTAGGGATATTACATTGGTACTTTTATGTTTTCGTGGTATTTTGACAGGTATTTGAGTTGAAATATAGAGATGGATGATGATAGATTTTTGGAGCATTTGATTAATCAATTATGCGTTGGACCAATTCAAAAATGATGACCCAAGTTGGATCAAATTTAGAAGGAAATAATTCAAGAGAGAATATTTTGATAAATATGAAAGCAAAAGGTGGATGTTGAAGTAGCAACAAAGTTGAGGGGATGAATTGAAAATTAATTTATTCAAATGGAAATATGTTTTTAGGTTTAGGATGCCTCTTTTTCTTTTCTGCTCCTTCCCCACGGCGGTTCGCCCGTGATTTCTTTCTTTTCCTTTTTTTCCTTTTTCCTTTTTCCTTTTTAGTTTTTAGGTTAATCTTTTATATATTCATCATTATTTTTTTATTTTTTATTTTTTTAGTTTAGATTTAGATTTAGGTTTGTTTTTTTACTTTTTTGTTCCTCAAGCATATGGAGATAGAGATGTGAAGAAGATGCAACCTTTTGAAGGATCGACGATGAAGATGTAATGTGATAGATTTCATCCAACATTCAACATCCGTTGTAAAGTTTCATTTTCTCCATATTTTATGTTTATATTTAAATTTATTAAGTAGTTAGTTTTTATTTTATCTATCATTAATGTTCTCCTCCCTATCTTTATTCTATGCACCTTTTTAATTTCTTGTACCATTCTTGGTTTATTTTACCTCTTTCTTAGATTAAAAACGATTCTTGGAGAGTGAGACTCTTTGGATCGATCCTTACAATTTTCTTAGATTAAATTCTATCGTGTTTTTAATTTATGTTTCGTAACATAGTTTTCGTTTGATTGGGTTGTGCGTCTCGAATAAATTAAATGTTGGGATTGACCAATTGATTTTAAAACGATTATTAGATTTTAATCGATTGATTTTTAATCAACGAAGGTTGTTATGTAGTTAATTGGTTTTAATCAAGTGTTTGTTAATTTGTTTAGTTGGAATATGGACGAAAGTTTGATTCTCGACTTAGACTGAATTGGTTGATGACTACGGCTCTAACATACAAATAGTTAGAGACGTAGGATGAGAAAATATTTGTTTTCTTTAAATGCTTCTTTTCAATATTTGTATCATACGATAGTATGTGCAAATATCGTTTTAGAAAGGCTTTTACACGTCGATAGAGGGTTAAAGTATTTTTACACAACAAATACTCACCATCATTAAAACCCGAGATTAACATTGCCCGATCTTCGTTAGCATTCGTTTTTTATTGTCTCGTCATTCTTTTTAGTCTATTTCAATAAAAATCAAAATATTGATAATTTCCCGTAGTTAGGCCATAGTCTAGAACGAGTCCGTGTTTAGTCCATCACCTCCCTGTAATCGACCCGTATGCTACAATACTCGTACGCTTGCGGTTATAAATTTTAAAACACATCAAGTTTTTGGCGCCGTTGTCGGGGAGGCAATCAGCTAACATGGACTTTGTTTTAGACTTACTAGTCTACGTCTATATCCCGTTTCTATTTTCCCTTTTTTTCCGTCTCCATTCACTAGTTAGCGTGTTTGATTTTTTTCCTTCGTTAATCCACCTCTTTTTGCGGAGTTCAATTAATCATGCTTACGGCCTGTTTGTTAGCCGCTTAATGAGCTTAATGAGACTCACAACTTATTCAGTCAGCTATATATCACTGTTTGGTAGTGGATTAATGATATATAAAGTGGCTTATTCAGTAAGATTTCAAGGGGGAGCTTTATGCAGAAAGCCAAGTTTTTTCCAAACCAGTCTCTCCCATTAAAAAACACGTTCCTTCCATTTATGAAAAAACTCTCTCAAATAAAAATCTTCTAAATCTATACAGACAGATTAATCAACACAGACAACTTTATCCTTACAGAACTTAATGGAAAACCAATCAAACAGCCCCTTAATAGTGTCTAGTGACAGACCGTTGAGACGTGTTTTTCTATGATAGAGATAGTCATCACTGTTAGAGGTGACGTGTGATGCTAACTCCATCTCGTTTCATGTGTTTCATGTTTTTTTTAATTTTACTTGGATTCGGTATTTTTTTTGTGTCAAGCCGGACATCATCGATCCTTCTTTCTCTACCATTTGTTTAATTCTCGGCTATGAGCAGTGTAACATGTTTTGCAACGATTACATATCGATTATCCGGTGTGTCTTTTGTATGTTTATGCAACTCATACGAACCGGTGACCACTTAAGTCAATCCTTTGACTTACAGCGATTCATACATTTTATCTCTATCAATTAATACTTTGTCAAACTGATGACGCCAAATGAGCCATTACCTCTTCCATATTTAATTCTTAGCCTAAAGTCAAACTCGCGACTTTAAACGAGTCTCAGTCTTTTCCTCCTATTTTCTACTACAATTTTTCGGTTTTTCGGGTTTAAATGGTCGAAAATCAACCCCCAAAAGTGTTCCCTAACATTTGTAAATCTCTTCTTTCGTTTTTATCTTTTTCTTTAAAGCTCTGACCAAACTCCCCGGGCGTGAAGTTTTCTTCCCGGAAGTGAATTTTTCAATGCCGAAATTCTGATGAAAGTTCCCGAGTGTGAAATTTTCTTCATGGGCGAGAAAAGCAACCTTCTCGGGCGTGAAAAAAAAATGTCCCGGGAGTGAAGTTGGTCAAGAAAGTTTTTTTCCCTCTCTTTTGCTTTTCGATTTTATTTTATTTTGTTATTTCAGGTTCCTCTTTTTCTAAAAAAATGTTTTATTTATTTATTTTAGGAATAGCATAACCCCTTTTGTTTTTTTTGTTTTTTTCCTTTTGTTTCTAGGATTTCTTTTCTGTTTTATATTTCATGTTTATGCACGTTCTAATTTTAAGCGCTTTCAAGTGTTTCAAGTTTTAAGGAACATCCACATTTTCATCATGAAAGTTGTTCTAGACAAGAAGCATGCAATTCATCATCGGGTACACTCTTTCCACGTTTTTATTCATTTCAGATGATTGTTATGCTTTTATATGCTTAAAAAATAGCTTGTGGGTTGTTTTCCCTGTGAGTTGTCATTGAAAAGATTGTGGTCTTATGCTTAATTAGTTGGGTTACCACCACCAGGCAAACGAAAGGATCTGATCAATTTGCATCGAAATTCATCCATGGTACATGCACATGATGTCAAGCAATTTCCCTCGCGTTGATTCTTTTACCTTACCCGTAGTCAAGTATTGAGGACAATGCTCATTTTTAGCTTGTGGGTGGGGTATTTGTTTGTTTCTTTAACTTCTTTTCTCTTTTATTTGAGTATTCATGCATTTAGTCATAATCCATGCATAATTTTTCCTTTTTGGTTGTATTTTGCATCATATCATTGCATTGCATAAAAATTTTAAAAATCCAAAAAGAGTTTTGGCGTTTCTCTACGATTTTAGAGATCGTAGTACCACCCCTCACTTAGCATCAATCTTTTAATTAAGCATACTAATGTACTTTATGATTTATTTTAGCCATGATGTGAGGATTTTTTTAGGGAAACACGATTTCCCTTAGTTAGTCACTTGCACACACCACTTTGCATATTGTTCCATGTAACTTTTAGGATTAACTTTCTTACCGTAGCCCACCTATACTATACCTATGACTACTTGGATTGAATGGAATTTACCTTGTGAGAATTTGGGCCGTATTGGATTGACACATTCATAATCAATCCCATTTTCTTCTTTCTTGTGTGTTTACCACCCATCGAGGTGTATGTCTAAGTTTTTGATTCATTTCTCGTCTAAAGTTACTATAATATTTTTCATAGAAGCCATCTTTTATTAATACCATCCATATATGTAAAAAAAATTCCTTTTGTACCCAATTTTGAGCCTAAACACTTAACATTTTCTTGAATACCAAACACACATAAACTACAAAAAAATGCACATATAGTTCTCCTTTCCAAAAATTGAAAATAAATTAAAGCATATAGTAGAGTAGTATACACAAGCATAGTTTGTGGGTTCGTAAAAAAGAAGAGAAAAAGAGAAAAAAAGAGATTAGAAAAAGAGAAAAAGAAAAATGCAAGAAATAAATAATAATATGCTTTTATATAGTTAGTTTTGCAAAGAATAAGTTCAAATCCGTTGAAAATTGTAGGGAGGAACTTATGTACACAAAAACCAGCCAAAACACCTCTTCAATCTCCATTAACCGAACCCAATCCCTACCTTAACCCTTAACCTTACCTGAAAGTCCTCGATTTATGCAATTTTATGGAAAAAAAAATTAGACTTGAGAATTGTTTCAAACGAGTCAAAAGTACATTTCATATTTCTCGATTGGGTAGGAATTGAACGTATACACATCCCTAAACACACTAGAGTGATTTGAGCGGAATCGTGAATTTCCATCCTTATAGATCATATTTCCCCTCCCTTAGCGGCTACGGTAATGTTTGTAAAATCCTATTAGGTGCGCTTTTTTACGACATGTTTTTTTTGGTGTTGTGTTGGTTTGATATTTTGGTGAAATAGGTGTTTACTACTACTATTTTCATCTGAACACATGGTAACAAGTTGCATTTGTACATAAGGAAGCCTAACATTAGATTTTGTCTAGTGAGATCATGTACTAACTCTCTTTAATATTTGTGGACATCATTGTCTGTTTTCTTTTTCTTCTTTTTCACCCATTCCGTAATAAATTTTAATATATTTCTTGGGGACACGAAAGGTTTAGTTTGTTGGTGTTTTGTTAAGTGCATTTTGTGCATTCATTCATATTAGTTTATAATTGCATTTTCCATTTAGTTTAATTGTTTGCACGTAATTTTGTTTATATTTTTAGTTAATTTTCGTATAATCATTGATTGGGAATATTACATTGGTATTTTTGTGTTTTCGTCGTATTTTGACAGGTATTTGCATTGAAATATAGAGATGGATGATGATGGATTTTTGGAGCATTTGATTAATCAATTATGCGGTGGACCAATTCAAGAATGATGACCCAAGTTGGATCAAATTTAGAAGGAAATAATTCAAGAGAGAAGATTTTGATAAATATGAAAGCAAAAGGTGGATGTTGAAGTAGCAACAAAGTTAAGGGATGAATTGAAAATTAATTTATTCAAATGGAAATATGTTTTTAGGTTTAGGATGCCTCTTTTTCTTTTCTCCTCCTTCCCTACGGCGGTTCGGCCGTCATTTCTTTCATTTTCTTTTTAGTTTTTAGGTTAATCTTCTATATATTCATCTTTATCTTTTTATTTTTAATTTTTTAGTTTAGAAATAGATTTAGGTTTGCTTTTTTACTTCTTTGTTCCTCAAGCATATATATGGAGATAAAGATGTAAAGAAGATGCAACCTTTTGACGGATCGACGATGAAGATAGAATGTTACAAATTTCATCCAACATTCAACATCCGTTGTAAAGTTTCATTTTCTTCATATTTTATGTTTATATTTCAATTTATTACGTAGTTAATTTTTATTATATCTATCGTTAATGTTCTCCTCCCTATTTTTATTCTCTGCACCTTTTTAATTTCTCACTACTAGAAAAATCAGTATCATCGACGGACGTTTCCGACGGATTTTCCGTCGAAAAAATTTCCGACGGATTCCGGCGGATTTCAAAAAAGTCAACATCAACTTAAATCCGCCACAAATCCGCCACTGAAATTTTACGGAAAATAAATACTTATATTCTCTTTAATATTTGTGGCGGATTTGTGACGGATAAAATATCTGCCACAAATCCGCCAAAAATATTTGTTTAATTGAAATTAAAATACTTAATTAAATAAATTAGTAACTAAACAAGTAATTTATAAAAAAATTAAATTATTTCTAATTAATTTCCGACGGATTTCCGACGGAAATAATTTAATTTAAAATTAAATTAATTTCCGTCGGAAATCCGTCGGAAATTAATTCGATTTTTAATTTTTTTTTTATTTTAAAACATTTTCTTACATTAAATGGTTAAGATATAATTTTTTTTTAAAAATGGAATTGATTTTTGACGAAAATAATTTAATTTAAAATTAGTTATTTTTTTTTATTTTAAAACATTTTCTTACATTAAATGGTTAAGATATAAAATTTTTTTAAAAAATGGAATTAATTTCCGACGGATTTCCGACGGAAATAATTTAATTTAAAATTAAATTAATTTCCGTCGGAAATCCATCGGAAATTAATTCGATTTTTAATTTTTTTTATTTTAAAACATTTTCTTACATTAAATGGTTAAGATATAAAAAAATTTAAAAAATGGAATTAATTTTCGATGGATTTTCGACGGAAATAATTTAATTTAAAATTAAATTAAATTCCGTCGGAAATCCGCTGAAAATTAATTCGATTTGAAAAAAAAAATTATTTTAAAATCTTTCCTAAAAATCAAGATATTAAAAAATTAAAAAAATCGAATTAATTTCCGACGGATTTCCGACGGAAATTAATTTAATTTTAAATTAAATTAAATTCCGTCGGAAATTAATTCGATTTTTTTAATTTTTAATTTCTTAACCATTAATGTTGGAAAATGTTGTAAAATAAAATAAAATAAAAATCCAAGTTATTTTTTAAATTTAATTAAAATTCCAAATTATTTTTTAATTTAATTAAAAATTACGTTTTTGTGTTTTTTTTAAAACTTGTCTCCGTCTACTTTTATTGTGTATTAGTGGTTCGTATTGGGGCTATGGTGGTTTAGTTTTCTTATCTAACCAACTGCACACCACACACATATATGCGGTAAATATTTGTACACAAACACGTAATAAGTCATATATGGTGTTAAGGCAGATCTTAATAAGTTATAAAACATCATATTAGGATATAATGGTGATTTAGTGGTTTGTATTGTAATATAATGGTTCTTAGTTCTTTTTTTGACCTTAATAGACAACATATACATCTATGAGTGGATACGTGCACACAAACACATAATAAGTCCCCATTGGTGTTATTGGGCTTAATAAATCATAAAATGTCATATTGGGCAATAATGGTGGTTGAGTGGCTTATATCAGGATATAATGGTTTTTAGTTGTCTAGTTGACACGAATACATGACACATGCATCTATGAAGTCGATACGTGTAAAGAATCACATAATAAGTCATTACTTGTGTGTTTGGGCATTAATAATCGATACAACGATCATAACAGACTTTGATGGGTTCAATTAGGATTTGATGGGTTATATTGATCTTATATCGGTTCTGTTACACTCAAATCAGTTCAATTACGTTTAAATCGATTCAGTTGGGTTTTTAGGTTATATTGGGCCTTAATAAGTCAACAATGCTCATAATGGGCTTTGATGGGCTTTTATTGGGATTTGATGGTTCTATTGGGCTTAAATCGATTCAACTGAGTTTTATTAGGTTATATTGGGCTTAAATCGATTCAATTGGACTTAAATCGGTTCTACTGGGCTTAAATCGGTTTAGTTAGGCTTTTAATAAGTCAATGACAATCATAATGGGTTTTTATGGGTTCTATTGGGATTGATGGGTTATATTGATCTTAAGTCGGTTTAATTGGGCTTAAATCGGTTCTGTTGGGCTTAAACTGATTCAACTGGGCTTAAATCGGTTCAATTGGGTTTTAATAGGTTATATTGGGCCTTAATAAGTCAACAATGCTCGTAATGGGCTTTATTGGGATTTGATGGTTCTATTGGGCTTAAATCGATTCAATTGGGTTTTAATCGGTTATATTGGGCCTTAACAAGTCAACAATGCTCGTAATGGGCTTTGATGGCCTTTATTTGACTTTGATTGTTATATTGGGCTTAAATCAGTTCAATTGGATATATTGGTCTTAATAAGTCACCAACAATCACAATTGGCTTTGATGGGTTCAGTTGGGCTTAAACTGGTTCAATTGGGCTTAAATCGGTTGTATTGCTCTTTGATGGGCTAGATTGTGTGTGAATCGGTTAATTGAAAAACTAACGATGATAATTCCAAAAGCATGGCCTCAAAAATATTAGAACACTAAACATTTAAAAAATATATTATTTGAAAACCTTTTCTATTAATAAGAGTTATTTTTAAAAAAATTTAAAGATCAATTATTTTCCGTCGGAAATCCGTCGAAAAATAATTCGTTTTTTTCAAAAAATCATTTATTATTTGAAAACCTTTTTAAAAAATTTAAATTGTTTTTAAAAATCTAAAAAAAACGAATTTTAAGAAAATGATTTTGGGCGGGGTCTCAAAAACACCTATCCCGCTCCCAACTCCTTTCTTCCCCAAAAACAACACTGATCGATTTCTTCCCCAAAAAAACCCTAACACGCACGCTCTCCTCCGGCGCCCTCCCCTCTCCCCTGTCGTCTCCTCCGGCGCTCCCTCCCCTCTCCCCCTCCGGTGCTCTCGGCGACCTCCCACGGTACGGTGCTCCCTCCTCTCTCCGATTTACGGCTAGCCTACTGTTTTTACGGTTAGAAAACAGCTAGCCTATTGTTTTTTTTCTTTGTTTTTCCATTTACTTCATGATTTGTTTTTTTTTTCTTTGTTTTCTATATCGAAATCGAAACCCTTCTCTGTTTTCTATAACTGATTTTTAGATTTCTTTGTTTTTTTCTTTGTTTTGGTATTTGGTATAAAACTGTTTCTTTTAGTATAAAAACTGTTTTTTGATTTTGTATTTGTTTCTTTTTGTAATACTAAAAACTGTTTTTATTATAAAACTCATTTGATGATTTTTGTTTTGGTATTTGGTTGTTGTGATGATTTGAGTTTTGTATTATCATTGGTGTAGGTGTGATATCCTTGCATCCATTAATAGATTCCAAGGCTAAGGTGACAACCTTTTTGTGAAATTTCGACTAAGCTAGCGCAAATTTGAAGGTAAATTTCTCAATTGTTGATTATTTCGACTAAGCTAGCTAATGATTGATTATTTGTAGTTGGGTTGCCAATTGTTGGGCAAACATTAGGCTTGATTGTATATGTAAATATTAGTTTTATAGCCGTTATGTCGTCGAAATTTTAGAAAACAATTGCTTGTGTTTTCAAGTCATTCAAAATGAGCAAAAGCTCGGACACCATGGTTAAATGATATATGGTAAATCGTAATTTTGTTAAAAGATATATGATAAATCATGAGTACGATACATTATGATTGATTATTTGTAGTTGGGTTGCCAATTGTTGGGCAAACATTAGGCTTGATTGTATATGGAAATATTAGTTTTATAGCTGTTATGTCGTCGAATTTTTAAAAAACAATTGCTTGTGTTTTCAAGTCATTCAAAATGTGCAAAAGCTCGGACACCATGGTTAAATGTGTTAAGACACAGTCTCATTGGATTCAAGATCATCCAATCTGAAGATCGCAATCTGAAGCTAAAGCCGAAACGTCGACTCTCAATAATAAAGTCTATGTCGTTTGTAATAAATGTCAATGTAATTGTTTGTTTATTATATTAGTTAACTTAGTTTAAATATCTATTTCTGATAGATATTAGATCTAGTTTATCATAGTTAGATAAAGTTAACTTAGTTAGTTATTATCTAAGTTAGTTAGTTAGATAGAATATCTAAATGTTAGATATTAAGTTAGTTTTATTGTTTTATAATGCAACTTGTTGTTGCAAGTTGTAGGAAGTGTGTTAGACACACTAAGATTAGATGTGATCTCTCAATCTCTCTAACAAGATCAGATATTAGAGAACATACAAAAACACACACTAAAAGGTGTAATAGAGCGAAAACAGAGAAAACACATTCTAAGCTTGAATCGATCAACCTTGTAACCATTTGTAATAATCAATACAGGTTGGTAATCATTTTGTGTTGTTGTTTCTAAGAACTTGATATTAGCATTGTTGGACCGACAATTGGTATCAGAGCCTGATTAAGATCAAATCAAGTTTTTCAGAAAAACGACCCTGTGTTCTTATTTGGAAATCGATTTTGAGTGTTTAAGTGTTTTAGGTGTTAAAATCGATCAGGTTGTGATCGATTAGCATGCTAGATAGAGTTGTTGTTGTTTGATTTCGTTTTAAATCATCTATCGAGTTCCATTTTATGATTTTAGTGAAGAAACAGTCGAAAGCTTTAAGTCACTGTGCTATCAAATTAATTTCGAAAAAGTGTGTGTTATTGAGATCGAGTGCTTACAATCAGTTCTAGAAGTGTTTCTAGACATAAGGGTAGTGTTTTGGTACTGCTAATCGTTTCAGGATCAAGTTCTAGTCGATTTTCGAAGTTTAAGGACAAACATAGGCAAAGCAGAAGAAGAACACACGCAAAGTCCAACTTTGCGCGTCTCACATCAAACGCAAAGTCCCACTTTGCGCGTCCCAAGTGAAACGCAAAGTCCCACTTTGCGCGTCTCAAGTGAAATGCAAAGTCCAACTTTGTGCTCCTCAAGTGACCCGTAAACCTCACTTTGCGCCTCTCAAGCCAAACGCAAAGCACACTTCTCGCTTCAAAGAGCAATCGCAAACCTCAACTTCACTTCTCGGATCAAACCTCAGAAACGCAAACCTCAACTTTGCGCATCTCAAGACAAACGCAAACCTCAGTTCACGTGTACCTCTTCAAGAAACGCAAACCCCCCGTGCTAAGTCTGCCTAGGGGGACAAAATTTCTTGTGTGATCAAATTTTATCTGTTTTTAATTTGCATTAACGATCATATCTGTCAAGTTTTCTCTTAATCAATACAAGATGACCTCAAGAGAAGCTCTAGCTATCGGAACCGACACGAAGCCACCTGTACTCTTCAGAGGAGAGTATGAGCAGTGGAAAGATCAGTTCATGGACTTCATTGAAAGACATGATCTGGTTATATTCATTAGAAAATCTCTGAGTGAAGGGAGTATGACAGCTCCAAGGACAATGTGTTATACTACAAAGAAGAATGGAGAAAGAGTAGATCTAGATTGTCCATTACCACTTCGTATGTACTCAGACGAGCAAAGAAAGAGATATGACGCTGACAACTTAGCTTTATCTTTCCTACTGAATGGAATGTCTGAGGAGATTTCAAAAGAGATATTTTTTACATTAGAAAGCAAAGAGACTAAAGGAAAGCTGTTATGGGAACATATTGAGAAGCTGATGAGAGGATCAACAGTGTCATCAAGACTTAAGGTTTTGGAAGCTGAGAACTCTGAGCTTCAAAAGAAAATATCATATTTTGAAAAGAAGTTCTCAAATCTGTCAAAGAAAAGTGGTGAAGAGAAGAAGACTCTCGAACTTAAATGTTTAATGCTTTCTCAAAAAGTTGAAGACTTTGAGAAAGTAATCATATTGGAAAGAGATCAGTTTGCCAAAGAGAGGAAGGAAAATGATCAGAAGGGTGCTAAGAAGGGATTCGAAGAAGAAAGAAGCATCCTTGAAGCTGTTATTAGGAAGCTTAATGCAAAGCTATCTGAATTGTCTAAATTTGCCTTGACAGAGAAGAAAAAGAAGTCTGCATTTGAGAAGAAGATTGAGCTCATTATCAAAGAACGAGACAGTTATTCTTCAAAGGTAAAAGAGCTTCAAGATATAATTTCAAAGACGGTGGTGGTGACTGAGCGAACGTCTCCAGAGTCAAAAATCCACTCACCTAGAAATAATTCAGTTGGTTCTAACAAACCAGCCGCAAGCTCACATCAGAAAACTGTTCTTTTCATAAGGTCAGTTAAATCTTCTAATCAGATTCATTCTACTAATCTTTTCTATGACAGGAATAAAGATTTTTCAGGTACACAAAGAAGGAGAAGAAGCTTCCAGGAAGAAGCTGAACTGGTCTGGAACAGGAAACTAGTTAAAGAAGAGCTGAAATGTAAAAACTCATGTGTACATACGCCGATTGCCAAGAAGAACAATGCGCTGAAAGGTAAACCTGATTTTGTTTACTCAAGAGATAAATTAATCAGTTTGTCAGGTAAGAAATTCTATTGTTCTTATTGTCGTACACATGATCCTGTTCACAAGACGAGTGACCATTACTGGTATGGTTCTTATTCCGTTACCCCCATACGAACTGCAACTAACACTCATGGACCCAAATACCAGTGGGTACCAAAGAAAACTAAACTTGTGTTGCAGGCACCTACTGTCAAGAGGGAGTAGGAGAACCGAAGGGTTCTAAGAAAATCAGCTTAGAACCCGTACTTCAACGAAGTTTGACTTCTAAACACAATAGTTTAGGACTCGCACTTCAATGATCAAAAGACCTTACTCCCCTGCTGATATGAGAAATTGTACTCAGATACTCAAAAGAGGAAATCAACCTTCAAGGGGGAGTACATACTTTTCTGAAATTTATGCATTGGATAGACATGATGACCTACACTTCAAAAAGGAAGTTGTGGATCTCTATCATGTGCTTTAGAACTGACATATTTTAGATGCATAATTTCAGGGGGAGTATAAAAGGTGATGACTTCTGATTATTTCTGATCAGAACTCGTACTTTAAAAAGTTTTACTGTTTTTTGTCTTTTCATTTTAAGTGAATAAATTTTACTTTGACTTGACATAAGACTTTTGCAGAATTTTTGAGAGAAGCTTACAAGTTCATATGTTTATGACTTAAAGCTTAGCTTCATGAGATTGAAGATCGTACGTCAAGGTATAATTCTAAATCTTCATCTCATATATGATTGAAAGAAGGACAACTTTCAATCATTGGAAAACATTGTTTTTTATGTTCAAACCACTTCCCTATTTTTCAACAGATTTTATATTTTGGGAGTGTAATTTTAAATGTTTTCATGATCTAAATTGTGCTTTAACTGAAATAGTTAAACCAATCTGAGTATCACGTGCATCATAGGAAAAACAAGAATCATTGTGCTAGGAATTAACACAACTTCTATGGAATCACCTTAACCAGTGATTTCTACCCAAGAAGTTAATCCTTAGTGATTGAGTGTGCAAAGCGAAAAGAAATGAGTGTTATTAGAGTAAGCAAACTGTTTAAAAGAAAGAGCGTGTGAGAACAGAGTTCAAAGAATATCACAACTCTGCACCAACTTTTTCTGAACCGGGTAGCCACCATTCTAGTGATTCACAATTCTTTGGTGATCATTATTGAAACAGGCAACTAACCCATACCAACTCTTGATCAAACCTCACTATCTACTCATTTTCTTCTCAACAAGAAAGTGTTTCACATTTTCAAAGGGGACGCAGCACATTTTCTATCTGATTTTCATTTGGAAAATCTGGATATTGAAAAGAAGGAAGTCTGCCCCACCTTCGCACTTCAATCATGCACATTGAGTCTGTGTTTAACTTACTGTTGTCTCAGTGGTTTACACAATTTTGAGCCTTATAAGTAATCATCTGTGCTTAATTCTCTCTAACACAAGCACGAACACACAAGGAATTAGTTTATTTGTCATAACGTTTATAGAAATAACCTTTGTGGTGTTTCGATGATTAAATGGAAGCCCTGGGGGAGTCAACATCAAACAGCTCCTTTCCAATGTGTATTCGTTACACACAGTGACTTAGTGTTACTGACAGGCATGTTAACTGATTCATTAGTTGATTCAGGTGTTACACGACTATTTTGTCTGGATTTGAAAAGATCTGGTTGAATATCTTTTGAATTGACGGATCAGGGGCTCTAACCGCAAGATTGACATTTCTTACAACTAATTTTGATGAAGTCGTTGCACTTAACATCAAAAAGGGGGAGAATGACTACACAAGAAATGGCAAAGATCACATGTTTCAAGAATCACGTCCACTCTTCAAAGGGGGAGAATGTTAGAAAAAGACATGCTGATTCCAGAGCTAGAGAAAGAGATTGCATCTTCTAAGCTGAAAGAGAAGATCAAATTGCTACATCATTTTAGTAATGATCTTGATCCAAAGGGGGAGATTGTTAAGACATAGTCTCATTGGATTCAAGATCATCCAATCTGAAGATCGCAATCTGAATCTAAAGCCGAAACGTCGACTCTCAATAATAAAGTCTATGTCGTTTGTAATAAATGTCAATGTAATTGTTTGTTTATTATATTAGTTAACTTAGTTTAAATATCTATTTCTGATAGATATTAGATCTAGTTTATCATAGTTAGATAAAGTTAATTTAGTTAGTTATTATCTAAGTTAGTTAGTTAGATAGAATATCTAAATGTTAGATATTAAGTTAGTTTTATTGTTTTATAATGCAACTTGTTGTTGCAAGTTGTAGGAAGTGTGTTAGACACACTAAGATTAGATGTGATCTCTCAATCTCTCTAACAAGATCAGATATTAGAGAACATACAAAAACACACACTAAAAGGTGTAATAGAGAGAAAACAGAGAAAACACATTCTAAGCTTGAATTGATCAACCTTGTAACCATTTGTTATAATCAATACAGGTTGGTAATCATTTTGTGTTGTTGTTTCTAAGAACTTGATATTAGCATTGTTGGACCGACAAAATGATATATGGTAAATCGTAATTTTGTTAAATGATATATGGTAAATCATGAGTACGATACATCATGATTGATTATTTGTAGTTGGGTTGCCAATTGTTGGGCAAAAATAGGTTAATTTAAACTTATTAAGAAAGGGATTCATTAGGCTTGATCGTAATATACATTAGTCTAAAAATAGGTTAAACTTTATTTCAACTCTATAAATGTATTTATGCAAAGACTAATCACACTTTCGTCAATTTGTAGATATGTCAACTAATACCGATAGAGGATGGATGTATAAACGTTTAAATAGGGGTGGTCTATTAAATCCGGTTTTTAATGAGGAAATAGGTAGATTTTTGGATTTTGCGTTTGCAAATGAGGAAGGTGATAAAATAAGATGTCCTTGTAAAAAATGCAAGCTTCTCAAATACAAAGGGAGAGAGGAGGTGAATTTAGACTTATTAAGAAAGGGATTCATGCTTTCTTACACTCACAGAGGAAGAAGAAATGGAACACCGAACATTGGAAGAAGATATCCAAGAAGGCCAATGATAACAGAATGACAGAGATTGATGGTGAAATTTCCAAACACACCACCGGGTCGATCTCGATCTCTACGCATCGTTCTCGTTTGGTAGGTCCTTAACAACGATTACTTTAGTAGCTTGATTTTTAGTATTTGACAATTAATACATGTTTGTATTTACCTTTGTAGACAAAAGCTAGAAATGGTGTGCCACCGACATGTGGGTTCTTCTTCGATTATACACATAGGAAGAGGTCGAGCACAGAGTCATTTTCTTCGAATGGCGGGTTATCACTAGGGGATTACGTGACTTCAAGGGATAGCCATATTGCGGTATGTTTATATAATTGTTTACCTTTAATTCCAAATATTTTTCTAGTAAACGTTGGGATTGTTTAAGTTAAAATGTTATTATATCTATATATATATATCTGTCTAGTTTTGGTTGTCATTTGTTGGGCAAACATTAAGATTGTTTTAGTATAAGTGTTGGTATATATATATATATCTCCATTTTAGTCTGGGTTGCCATTTATTGGGCAAAAGTTAGGATTGTTTAAGTTAAAATGTTAGTGTTATATCTAGTTTGGGTTGCCATTTTTTGGGGCATACATCTTATTGTTTAGCGGCTATATCTGTCTTTGGTTTCATTGTTTGCGGAAATTAATATTGTTTTAGTTTAAATGTTGGTATATATATCTCCATTTTAGTCTGGGTTGCCATTTGTTGGGCAAACGTTAGGATTCTTTTATTTGGAAATGTCCCAATTACAGTCGTTATGTTGTTGAAATTAACTTGTGTCTTAAACCACAGGGTAACTATAATGCCAATCTCACCCAAAAATACGGCAAGGATGCCACTTCCCATCCCATAATAGATGAAGAACTGTGGCAACAGGCGGTCGGGGGAAGCAAGAAAGGCCGAACATACGGCTTTGGGAACACAAGGGATCCGAATTTGGTCTTGACCGGGGTGCCCTCAAATGGATATTCGAGTGATGCATCTTCTTCTGATGCTCGGGTGTGTACCTCTTTTTTCCTTTGATGTTTATCTACTTCGTATATACTTCTTATTATAAACTCTAATGTGTTTTTTTTTTGTAGATTCAGGCATTAGAGGCCCGACTGCTCGAATCAGAAGAGGCCCGCAACAAAGAGATGGAGGAGATGCACCGAAGAGACGAGGTCCGCAGGAAGGAGCATCAGGAAATGATGGAGATGGTGACCACCAGAGTCAGTTTACTCAATCGCAGTCTCCGCCTCCCCCACCCCCAGAGTCTTGATGGTTGAGTATTATGACCTATTTTGTATTTAAATTAATGTACATGAACTTACTTTAGTGAATAATTGGGACAATTTGTATTTTTAGCGTATTTTATAATCGATGACGGCTTTAATTTATTTTAATATTTTATTTACAACTTTTTTGCATTTACAGGATTTTAAAATTTTAAAATCGTTTTTTTAATTATTTTTTTAAATATACAGTTAATTTCCGCCGGATTTTCGACGGATTATCCGTCAGTGAAATTAAAGAAATAGATTCAAAATTATAATTTTAAAAACGTTTTCGACGGATTTCCGACGGATTTCCGGCGGATAATTTAAATAAATATTTTTAATAATAATTTTAAAAAACAATCTTAAAAAACAATCTTAAAAAAGAAAAACAAATTTCTGACGGATTTCCGGCGGAATTACCGACGGATTTCCGGAAGATTTTCCGTCGGAAATTTGTTTTTCTTTTTTTGAAAATTTTCTTTTTATTTTTTTAATAAATAAACGGTTAAAAATAAAATAATTAATAAATTTTTTATCCGTCGGAAACTAATTAATCAGATTAAGAATTTGTTGATTAATCTGACTTTTTAAAAAAAAATGGAAATTAATTTCTGACGGATTTCCGACGGAAAAATCCGTCGGAAAATCCATTTTCTGGCGGGGCATTTTTTGACAGCGTAATCCGCCAGAAATCCGCCGGTAATTTGATTTTCCGACGGATTTTGCCGTCGGAAATGGTCTTTTTTCTAGTAGGGACTCCTTGGATCGATCTTTACAGTTTTCTTATTTTAAATTCTATCGTGCTTTTAATTTATGTTTTATGTTTCGTAACATAGCTTTTGTTTGATTGGGTTGTGCGTCTCGAATAAATTAAATGTTAGCATTGACCAATTGATTTTAAAAGAGTATTAGATTTTAATCGATTGATTTTTTAATCAATGAAGGTTGTTATGTAGTTAATCGGTTTTAATCAAGTGTTTGTTAATTTGTTTAGTCGGAATATGGACGAAAGTTTGATTCTCGACTTAGAGTGAATTGGTTGATGACTACGGCTCTAACATGCAAATAGTTAGAGACGTAGGATGAGAAAATTTATGTTTTATTTAAATGCTTCTTTTTCAATATTTGTATCATACGAAAGTATGTGCAAATATCGTTTTAGAAAGGCTTTTACACCTCGATAGAGGGTTAAAGTATTTTTACACAACAAATACTCACCATCATTAAAACTCGAGATTAACATTGCCCGATCTTCGTTAGCATTCGTTTTTTATTGTCTCATAATTCTTTTTAGTCTATTTCAATAAAAATCAAAATATTGATAATTTCCTGTATGTGTTTAGTCCATCGCCTCCCTGTGATCGACCTGTATGCTACAATACCCGTACGCTTGCGGTTATAAATTTTAAAACACATCAGTAAAATTGAGTTAGGCTTGTAATTTGTGAATCAAGCAATTAAACACACTAAAGAAAACAAGTTTGAAGGAAGAGAAGATGAGACATTGGGAGCAAAGATGGGGGATAGAACTAGAAGAAGCATACCAAGTGTTCGATGATTAGCTACAAAACCTCATGGAGTATTCTATAAGATTCTCTCTAAAGTACAACTAAACAAACAATATTTAATACAAATTCTTACCTACTAGTGGTGGTGGTGGTGGTAATGGTGAGCAACGTATCGAACTCCAAGCCCTAAGGTGCTTGGTTTTCGGTATGGAAAGAGGTAATTTGATATTTGATTTATGAGAGGGGGTATAAATTTAGGGCAAAAATGGGGGAAGAGGGGTAAGAACACGTCTAAAAAAGAGGAACAAAATTTTGGGGGGAAACATAAGAAGGATGAAAATTTAGGAGGGCGGGGAAGAAGGTAATTTATTTAGAGAAAAATTAAGTTTTGGATAACTTCTTATTTTTGTTAAGAATTTAAAGGGCACATTTTTTTTTTGTGAATGTGCTAGTTAAAATTTTCTTAAACTTTTTTTTTTGTTAAAACTTTTATAAATGTCGAACTCCAAAAAGATTAACTAAAATTTCAAACTTAATGGACGTATGTGTATGTATCTATATGCAAGTGGGCTAAGGTGAGTTGAAGGGGGATAGCGTAAGTGAGTGAATGTGTGTAAGCCTAGTCAAACATAACTATTATCACTACAAAACAGAGGCTTTCACCCACGGATAGAACCGTCGGTAATCTGTCGGTGAAAGTCGGTTCCGTCGGTCAAAGTCTCTCGCAAAATATCTCGTGGGCGACAGAATTTCCGACGGATCACCAACGGAATTTAGCGACGGGTCTCCGACAGTCTCTATTTTTCGACGGATCACCGACGACCGTTTTATCCCCAAAGGATTACCGACGACCACCTGTCACCGACGAATTACCGACGGACATTGTTTCCAACGGATCTTTTTCGACGGATTTAGCGACGGTTTTCTGACAGATTAAATGTCATTTTGAAAAATAAAAAATAAAATTAAAAACATTTACCGACGGATAGTCCGTCGGTAATTCGTCGATAATTTAAATTTTTATTAAAAAAATAATTACAAAATTGATAATTTCCAGTACAAAATATATACAAAACCTGCCCATTTTTCATTTAATATCCAAAAATATTGACAATAATTCCAAAATGTAATATTATCAAAAATAAAATATACAAATAGTAATACATCTAGATATCCTAAAGCGGGTGAGGGGTTTTGATCTTGAAACTTCTTCATGAAGGCCTCAAACGCCTTTATTTGCTCCTCCAACCATATCCTCACTGTTGTCTTTTCCTCTAATTTCTGTTTTAGCTCATCTATCTGAAATTCAACATTTGACAAACATATAACAATGTTAGACAACATTTGACAAACATATAATAATTATTCAACATTTGACAAGCATACCTCCTCATACACCAAATAATAACAAATAATCAAGTTTTTTTTGGTTTAACCTTAAACCAAAACATCATATTACATACCATTACACTTACATTACATATACCATTACACTAACATTACATATATGTCTAACAAATAAACATAAAATCAAAAAATAAAAACAAATACATAAATGAAAAGGGGACCTCATATTGGAAGCTAGTGGTGGTGGTGAGGTTATGGATGTTTTTGTCTTATTGTACTCTTGTAGAGTTAGAAATTCCATATCAAAACTTAAGTTTTGGTTATAACTTACAATAAAAAACGGCATGTCAAATCATTAGACAATGTCAGTACAAAACCTTAAGGTATTATAGACTATATTTCACTTAATCTAGTGTTCCTGGTCGGCCTTAAGGGAAGGCAAGGTAAACAAACAATATAAAGGTAGTAAAGTAAACAATATAAAGGTAGTAAAGTATAGACACAAAAAGGAACAAGTTCCAATTAGTTCATGTCATAGATAGAGCAGACATTTTTTAATGCAGAAACATCAGCATGTCTAGTAAATGGAATTCATTGCTAACAATATGGATTCAAGCTAAATCAGTTCAAACTCTGAATATAACCAACCTCCATTATGATTCTAAACCTCAAATTCCAAGCTCCCTAACCATACCGAAATAGTTTCACATCAATTACCTTCAGATTCAGATTCAGATTCAGTAATTCAAGCAACAATCACAAACTAACAAATTAATTCTAGTTATATTGTAGCTTTTATAGCATGAATGTACAAAAACAGAAAATACAAACCCTAAAACTCAATATAGTAGTCGATTTTTCCACATAGAGTGATTTGATTCGATTGAGTATTGAAGTCGACGAATACTAAAGGATTATTACCAATCAGGTCGAAGGACAATGTGAGATGGAGGGTGATGACCGCAGATGGAGGGTGACGATCGCCAGAGTGTAGATGGAGAGACTGGAGCGTAGACCGCCGGAGTGTAGATGGAGGGCAGTGAGGAGAGGGACAAGGATCGAGAGGGAAGCGAGGAGAGGGTTATGAACTTAGGGCTAAGTGGTGCCGCTCTTTTTTTTTAGAAATTTCAGTAAAATCACCGACATATTTCTGACGGAAAATCCGTTGGCAATCACTGAAAGAATAAGGCCACCGGTGATTACCGCCGGATATCCTTTTTTTAAAATTATTAAATAATATTTAATTTTAATTTATTGATATTTATTAAATTATATTTTATTTTAAATTATTAACTAAATTATTATATAATATTTAATATTAAAATTAATAAATAAATTATTAATTTATCAAATTATATTTAAATTGACTAAAATACCCCTGAACGAATTGGATTTAACGGGAAAAGTTAACGGCCGTTAGGAGACGGGCCAATAGTGTTATGAAATTGTGTCATTTTGTAACGGTTTTGGTCCATCCTTCTAATGGCCGTTAACTTTTCTCCCTAATTCCAGTTAGGTTAGGGGTATACATCTATATACACACATAAATATATACAAGCAAATACATATGTATAAATATATATACACACATACATACAAGCAATACATATGTATACACACACACACACATATATATATATATACACACATACATACATAGAGCAAGGATCATTTGTTAACCATATATTTCTTGTTAACTTTATGAACCTTGCTCAACCAATAGGATTGCAAGATTGGGTGTTGTTTAATTTATTTTGATATTTAATGTAAAAGGGTACAAAAGTCATTTTCTAAATAACCAATTTTCATTAATTTTATTGGGGAGTTACAAGATTCAAGTTTCCATAATTTTATTGTAGGTTACGATTGTAGAATTTTGTCCATTTTCATCAAATTTTTGAAATTAAACCATTATTATTATAGTTTTTCCGGTTCCTTTGTTTGATAAAATCGTATAGTCATTGTTTTCCAGAAATTTTTCCGCTATTTTTCTTAAATCATAAAACACATGAACATACCTGGAATGAACGCAACAACGACATCAAATGTTATGAATTCAATCATATATAATGACATCGATAGTAGTGCGATTGGTGAAATCGTGTCGATACGGGAAACACAGAATATTGATGGAGGATATTCAGTTAAGGCGGTTCGTGTAACATCCGTAATTTCGGGTAAGTATAAGGTTTTGTTAATCTTATGATTTTGTGTCTAACGAAGTAGAACTTATATGCTTAATTGCTATTTTGTTTAAGAATGGTTATTGGTTTTGCTTAGAAAGTTTTTAGGACAACCCTTGAAGACAGTGAGTTACGCGACTTACGCCGAGCCGCGTAACCCACTGGAATGCACCTATCAGGGCAAGCGGGCGACTTACGCCGCGGGTTGCAAGCCGCGGCACAAGTCGCGGGGCGACCTGCAGTCCCCAAAAAAAACCCATTTGCCCGTTTTCTTCTCATTCCTATCACAAAAATCAGATCTAAACCGAGAGAGTTAGGGTTTTGGGCAATTTTCTTCTCCTCTAAACCCTCTTATCATTTATTGCAAAAGCTTGGTTGGTGGAATCATTTATTGGGCTTCCATCTACCTCAAGATCTCAAGATTTCAAGTCTTCATCACTTTCATCCAACTTCTAGGGTTTCATCTTTTCTAGGATTTAATCAAAAACCTAGATTGTGAGTTTACTAATCTTTTTGTTAAAACTAAATACAAATCATAATCTACTACTTGATATCATCTTGCTTCATATTTGAAAGGTTCATATTAAATGCAAGTATTTGGGGTTTTTCCTTAAGAATACATGTTTATATGTAACATGCTTCTACATATTGGGAAATGTATATATGTATCTCGTTATGGAAATGATACCCTGTTGGAACACCATTTGGTGGGTTTAAAACTACATGATTAAAGTGTGGTTATATTGGTCTTGTTATGGACTTGACATTAATGGCTTAATATCATTGTACCCATAGTTGGTATGGAAAATGTTCTTGGTGATATTGTGCTTTGAGGCCTATTAATAAATTATGTTGGACGAACCAAGTCAGTAGACACTAGGAGGATGTAGTCTTGGGTGCCACCGTGTGGGTATGTACCTAGACCTCCGCCATTCGGGGTAATGCCATGGTTGTAGTCCTCGGATGTGCCGGGCCTTTCGGGTGTCATTCGTAATAGTTGACATCAAGGTACATCGGCTCTTTGGGTGGAACTTGATTGGTGCTATGGGTATCCCCTATTGACTCCACATTTAATGAACAATTGGTTAACTGCTGATAAGAATTGTAAATGCTATTATATGTTATTTCTTGTTCATCTCACTAGGCTTTTTGGCCTAACACTTGTTTGGTGTCGGTGTGTATCTCAGGTTCTAGTGGCGCCGCTTCTAAGAATGTGTAGTTGCTTTGGGGTGAGAGCTTGAGGATTGTGCATTTGAACATATCTTTTTGGAGAAGACGTTTGGGTTATAGATGACACCCTTTTTGTAATCTCTTTTCTAGTTATAGAAATTAGATTAGTTGATTGTTATTTATTGTTCGTTAAATTACAACTGTAATTAAACAGGTTTGATTATTTCCCCATTTTTGGGAGACTCTTTCTATGGCATTTTTATATACCACTTTTCCTCTTTTGGAAAGTTTTTGTTATCCCTATTTTTAGGGTGTTACAATTCGTATGTATGTGCATACACACATGTTCGAGGTGATATTTAAAAGTAATAATGTTCATATTTTTTGATATGAATATGATGTCAGTTAAGGTAACATTAAGTTAACACATGTTCGAGGTGATATTGAAAAGTAATATTGTTCATATTTCTTCATATGAATATGATATTTAAAAGTAATAATGTTCATATTTCTTCATATGAATATGATGTCAGTTAATGTAACATAAAGTTAGCATATGTTCAAGGTGATATTTAAAAGTAATATTGTTCATATTTCTTAATATAAATATGATATTTAAAAGTAATAATGTTCATATTTCTTCATATGAACATGCATGAACCCGAGGTTACGATTCTTTTAGAAGAATAATGTTCAAATACATGCAGATTCATGAACACTAATGAACCGGGGGTTACAATTCTTTTGGAATGAACATTAATTAAGAGAGAATAAAAACATAATATTTCATTATTTTTTTCCCAAAATACCCTTATCACTATAGTTCAATCCTAATTTTTCATTAATTGTACATTTATTAAGGCTTTTAAAAAATATTCAATCTTAACCATTGATTTCCAAGATCAATGGCTTATAATGATTCATAAAGTTAACACAAAAAATGTGGTTAACAAATGAAGCTGACCCTACATACATATATAGACATGTACACATAGGCATACACACACACACACATATGCATACGATATATACATAGATACATGATATACATATATGTACTATATACATACAAGCAATACATATGTATACATATATCTACACACATACATACATCTATAGGCATACATACATACATATATAGACATGTACATGATATACACACACACCCTTATATGCATACGACATATACATGATATACATATATACATGTGTCATATACATACAAGCAATACCTTTGTATAAATATACATACACACATACATACATTTATAGACATACATACATAGACATGTACACATATATAGACATACACATACACACACACACATATATACATGATATACATGTATGTACTATATACATACAAGCAATGCATATGTATACATACATATACACAACTACATACATCTATTGACATACAAACATTCATACATATATAGACATACATACATACATATATAGATATGCATGTACACATAGACATACCTGCACACTAATATGCATACGACATATACAAACACTTATATATATATATATATATATGCATACATATACATATACGCATACATAGATATGAACCAAATTAGACAAATGTATCCGTAAAACCTCATACGCGTAACAAAAATAAGGAAAAAAACAAAACAAAAAGAAATGATCCGTCGGTGATCAATAGCAAATTTCCGACGGATTACCGACGGCCATGGGTCATTCGTTGGTAATTTGCTATGAATTTTTTGGAATAAAAAATAATTAATAAATCATAAATATACCGACGGATGACCAATGGCCGTCAGTAATCTGTCGCTAATTTGCTATGGATAAGAGGTGTAAATGAGACGAGACAACTCGCGAGTTATTCGAGATCGACTCAGTTAAAAATCGGTCAACACTCGACTCGAATAGGCTCGACTCGAGCTCGACTCGACAAACTAATGAGTCAAGTCGAGCTACCTAATACTTGACTCGATAAGGTTGTGATATACTCGAATATATTTTATATATAATTATTTTTATAGTATAATTTATAAAATATACATGTATTTTTTTTAATAATAGTTAATTTAATATAATAAAATAATAATAATAAGATAGTAACTAAATAAATTAATATTAAAATAAAAGAAACGCTTAAAGTAAAAGAGGTTTTTTGTGGGGGAGGCTAATTGCACCCAATTTTTTGCTAAGTATACCCTAATGATTGAAAATCATGATTGTTTTTTTTGTCTTTTGTCCTTTTGTTATCTTTTCTTTTTCTATTTTGTTTATTTTTATTTATTTGTATTATATAGTTTAAAAAGGGTTTTTTTCTTTTACTTTTTGGTTTTATTTAAAAATAAATAAATATTTAAAAATATAAATATTACTAATTTTTTATAATTATATAATTATAAAAATAAAACATAAATATTGCGATTTAACATATAAATAGAACATAAAATAATCAATATGACATTCAATTATTCTAAAATAACATTATCCGTAGTACAATTAACACGTAAAAGCTGTATGTACTTCTGTATTCGCTCTGAATACGGGGTAGCTCATCCAGCAGCCACTACTGGAAAATTGCTTATTTCCGACCAAGATTTCCTACTGATTCTACACGTTGGTAATTACCGATGGATCACCGACGGAAATTTAATTTTTGCGACGGATAGACTATCCGTCGGTAAATATATATATTTACCGACGGATATTAAATTATTTTTTTTTATTTTCAAATCCGTCGTAAATCCGTCGGTAATTTATATAATTTAATAAATATTTATTTTTTTCTGACGTCCGTCGGTGATCCGTCGGTAATTACAGACGGATTACCGACGGCTTACCGACGACATTTAAGAGTCCGTCGGTAAATATAATAATTTAATAAATATTAATTTTTTATGTGATCATGTATGTATATATATATATGTATGTACGTATGTATGTTTGTATGTATGTGATCATGTATGTATATACACATGTACGTATGTAATCATTAATGTATGTACATGTACATATGTGATCATGTTTGTAATATGTATGTATGTACATCATGTATAGTATGTATGTGATCGTGTATGTATGTACATGTACATATGTGATCATGTATGTATATACACATGTACGTTTGTGATCATGAATGTATGTACACCATGTATAGTATGTATGTGATCATGTATGTATGTACATATACATATGTGATCATGTATGTATGTACATCATGTATAGTACGTATGTGATCATGTATGTATGTGCATGTACGTATGTGATCATGTATGTACCATTAAAGCCCAACTGGGAACGTTAAAGCCCCACTGAATCCATTAAAGCCTAACTAGATCTGTTAAAGCCCAACTGGTAACGTTAAAGCCCAACTAAATCCATTAAAGCCCAACCAGATCCATTAAAGCCCAACCGGATGCGTTTAAAGCCCAACTGGATCCATTAAAAGCAACTGGATATATTAAAGCCCAACTGGATCCATTAAAGCCCAATTGGATACGTTAAAGCCCAACTGGGAACGTTAAAGCCCACTGAATCCATTAAAGCCCAACTGGATCTGTTAAAGCCCAGTTGGTAACGTTAAAGCCCAACTAAATCCATTAAAGCCCAACCAGATCGATTGAATCCTAACTGGATGCGTTTAAAGCCCAACTGGGTACGTTAAAGCCCAACTGGATCCATTAAAAGCAACTGGATATATTAAAGCCCAACCGGGTCCATTAAAGCCCAACTGGATCCATTAAAGCCTAACTACATCCATTAAATCCCAAATGGATACGTTAAAGCCCAACTCGGAACGTTAAAGCCCACTGAATCCATTATAGCCCAACTGGTAACGTTAAAGCCTAACTAAATCCATTAAAGCCCAACCAGATCCATTAAAGCCCAACCGGATTCGTTTAAAGCCCTAGGTACGTTAAAGCCTAACTGATCACATTTGGTCCCTGATCTAACTGGAATTAACGGGAAAAGATAACGGTCGTTAATTGCTTCCATTAAGTCCAGTTACTTCAGGGGTATTTTAGTCAATTTAAATATAATTTGATAAATTAATTAATAATTTTAAATATGATTTGATAAATTAATTTATAATTTATTTATTAATTTTAATATTAAATAATATATTAATTAATAAATTATTTAATAATTATAATTTTAAATATAATTTTAATTTAAAAGTAATTTATTTAATAAAAAAAAATTATCCGTCGGTAATCCGTCGGTAAATACCGACGGAATTTCCGTCGAAAATCCGTCGGTGAATTTCCGAAATTTCTTAAAAAAAATAGCGGGCTTAAAGCCCTAATCTGTCGATCTCTTCACCTCTCTCCCTCTCAATCTCTCGACCCCTCAATCTCTCGATCTCTCCCTCAATCGACTCCCTCTCGATCTCCCTCAATCTCTCGATCCCTCAATCTCCACAGTCTCTCCCTCTGTCTCTCGTCTCTCCCTCTCGTCTCCCTCTCACGATTCCTCTCTCCCTCTCGATCCCTCTCGCTCTCTGAACTCTCCACCGGCGGCCACAACCCACCGGCGACCACCGACGCCATCACTCTCCCTCTCGATCTCACTGTAAGAAATTTCGTATAATGTATGTACCCAACTGTGATGTTTGTCATGTTATATAAGGACACATGTTCAAATATGATTTACTGTATCTTGAAAGGTTATTTATGTTAAACTCATAAGCAATTGTAAAAATATGTAAGAGATCGTCGGGTTTTTGCTAAACATCTATTTTATAAAATGGGGACAAGTTTTCTTCTCTTTTGAGATTGTTGAGTTATGTGAAACAGATAAAGCTTGAGTTTGTTGAGACTGTTGAGTTATGTAGCTACCCAAAATCATCAACTGTTGTACATCATGCCAATAGCACTCGATTGGTTTTATTTACTGTGTTCCAACAGGTACATTGGATTAAAAATGCAATGTTAAATAATAACAGTAGGGTTAAAGCTGCTTAATCCCTTTTGAGTTCTGTATTAAATTCTTTATATATGTGTAGCATCAAGATCCATGCGTGTGTATAAATAGGTAATGAATTGAAAAGGCAAACTTGGCTTTATCATAAAGTCAGAACAAACATGACTGTTGGAAGGTAGATATCTTATTCAACGTACAGTTTATGATGAATATATATATATATATATATATATATATATATATATATGTCTATTTCACCTTGGCTAAGTTATTGATCTCGTTTGAAACTGTCAAAGTAATCAAAATGAATGGTTTGTGGCAAGAATTTTCTTTTACATAAAAAAATATAAACATGTAACAATCATTTTTCGAGCATAGTGTTGGTTTTGCATTTTGTAATATTAAGAATTTGTGATATATATATATATATATGTAATTATACGTATGTATTTAATTGCATACATGTGCATTGATGATATATGTATGAACTATTTATTTATTTATTTTAGTTGGGTTGCCAATTGTTGGGCAAACATTAGGTTGATATATGGAAATATTCATTTTATATCCGTTATGCCGCCGAAATTTTAAAAAACATATGTTTGACTTTCCAATAATCAAACCATTACATTTAGAGTTTTAAAAAAACATATGTTTGACTTTCAAGAAGGCAAACCATTACATGTAGTGTTCAATAGACTTCTAACTTCGTTGACATCTACGGTTTGACTTTTCAATAGTCAAAACACCTTTCTTTGATTGTAACCTACGGTTTTGACTTTCTAATAGTCAAACCATTACACTTAGAGTTTTAGAGTCATCAAAAACTCCTCTATACCTATGGTCTGACTTTCAAGAAGGCAAACCATTACATGTAGTGTTCAATAGACTTCTAACTTCGTTGACACCTACGGTTTGACTTTTTCAATAGTCAAAACACCTTTCTTTGATTGTAACCTATGGTTTTGACTTTCCTATAGTCAAACCATTACACTTAGAGTTTTAGAGGCATCTAAAACTCCTCTATACCTATGGTCTGACTTTCAAGAAGGCAAACCATTACATGTAGTGTTCAATAGACTTCTAACTTCGTTAACACCTACGGTTTGACTTTTCAATAGTCAAACCATTACACGTAGGGTTTTAAAGTGTTGGGTCTGAAATGTGCTAAGGATGGTTAATACTGCTAGACATGACTATTACTACTGCCTGAGGAAGTTAGTACTGCCAGATCACAATTACTACTGCTTGAAGGAGTTAATACTTCTGAGACAAAATTAATACTGCTTGCTGAGATTAATACTGCTAGTTCAGAATTAATATTGCTCATGAAGATAGTGCTGCTTATGAGATGAAGACTCCGTATGGGAATGAAGACAGCTGTATAGATTGAAGCTAAAGTAAAGGAGATAATTATGGACTGAAGATCAATTTTATTTTGATAATTATCTCGTAACCAGTCTTGTATATATAGTATAGAAGTATTTGATAGATGAATTGAATATGTTTTGTTAGAGAGAATTAACCTCAAGATAAATAGAATCCTTTCTATAAAGAAGTATAGAACGTCTGTTGAGCTTGTTCAACAGATTGAGGTTTTGTGTGTAATCATCAAGTTGAATCAATATAAACTTGTGATTTGAGTTTTAATACTGTTACATTGATTGTTAGTGTTAAAGTGTTTTTCCGCAACTTCTTTAGCATTGATTCTGAGTGTGTGTTAATTAAATTCTTGTTTGAGTTACGATCCTGACAAGTGGTATCAGAGCTTTGTTAAACTCAAAAAAACAACAATCATCATGGACGGTTCAAGTGATAGCGTTCTGGTCTCAAAGGTTCCAATGCTTAGATCTAATGAGTTTGACATGTGGAAGATTAGGATCAGGCAATACATTCTTCTCACAGATTACTCCATGTGGGACATCATTGAGAATGACCCATCTAATGAAGGAAAGATTGGTGAAGATGGAAAAAGAATCCCACCAAAGACGGATGGAGAGAGGAAGATAAGGCAGACAGGGATGAAAGCCTTGAGCACACTGCTCTTGGCTATTCCTAATGAGTATCAACACCAATTCTGCAACTGAACTGATGCCCAGATGCTTTGGAATTCTCTAGAGAAGAGATTCTCTGGTACCAAAAGTACCAAGAGAAATCAGAAGGCAATATTGAAGCAACTATATGAAAACTTCATGTCAACTAAGAATGAGTCCATGACTCAAACTTTTGACAGGTTTAACAAGCTGATTGGTGAACTAGCTACTGTTGGAGTGCAGATTGATCAAGATGATGTAAACAGAAAGTTCTTAAGGTCCCTTGGAGATGAATGGACCATGTATACTGTCTCCTTCAGATAGAATGACAAGTTGGAAGACAAAGAACTAGACGATCTTTATAATGACTTAAGGGTGTTTGAGGCTGAAGTTGAAGCCAAGAAGAGACCATCTGGATACACTCATAATGCTGCTCTTTTATCATCTTCTTCTACTACTGATTCTGCTGCTAATACAGAATCAGTTAGTACTGCTTATGTATCTAAGCAGGATGTATCTAATGACTTTGTATTAGAAGCTTTTCTTGCTAGTCATGCTAATTCTGGTTTAATTAATGATGATCTTGAACAAATTAATGCAGATGACCTTGAGGAGATGGATATAAAGTGGCAGATGGCCATGCTAACTATGAGGGTCAAGAGATTCATAAAGAGGACTGGAAGGAACAACTTTTCTCAGAGGAGAGAAGATGGTGTTGGGTTTGACAAGTCAAAGGTGGAGTGCTACAAGTGTCACAAAATGGGACACTTTGCTAAAGAATGCAGAGGAGGAATTCCTCAACAACATGGCAACAACCATCAGCAAGCACATTCCTCAAGCTTCCAAAACAACAGAAACTCCACTCAAGCTCTTGTTTCTCAAGAAGGAATGGGATTTGATTGGAGTGATCAAGCAGAAGAAGCTGTGCAGAATCAAGCCCTGATGGCAGAAGTCTCAGAATCTTCAAGAACAGATATTCCAACAGAGGTAAAAACTAAACTGTGCACTAAAGAGTGTTTTCAGACTGTACAAAAGTACAGGGATCATAACCAAAGCATGTGTGACGATCTTAAAAGGTTAGAGAGAGATATAAGAGAGTATAAAGTGATTGTTGAGAAGTTTGAAGATCAAATCAAGGCTTACAAGGCCAATGAACTTCAGCACTACTATGACACAAATTACTGGAAGTGGGAGAAAAATCAATTAGAGATTCAAATAGAAAAGTCTAAAGAGGAGTGTGAGAAGATAAAGAGTGAGTATGAGAAAGCTAAGCTTGACATTGAGAAGTTTTCTTATGCTTCCAAAGCAATGGACTCTTTGCTTAAAGCTCAAGTTCATGATAAGATCAAGAGTGGTATAGGATACAATGCAACACCTCCACCTTATAACAATAATTACATCCCTCCCTCTTCAGATCTCTTAGAAAACCAAAATAAGGAGGACTTACCTATAAGAGCAACAAAAGTAGATCCTATAGATAGTGTGGTGGTTGAAGAAGAGAATGAGGAAGAGAATTCTGAGAGTAAGAATGCAGAAGAGATTCCTGTAGAAAATCATATTCTTACCAATGAAGGGGGGGGGGGGTAAACCATTCATCAAGAGTGAAAAGGTGGATAGCTCAAAGAGAGAAAAGGTAAAGGTACAGGGAGTCCACTATATGCATACCACAATTGTGAATCCCTGTACATGTAAACAACATCAGCCCTAAAAACATGATAAAACAAGGGGTAATCAAAGAAACTGGAATAATCAGTGGGCACAAAAACAAGGGGTTGATATGAGTAAAATCAATAGACCAAAACCTTGTTTTATTTGTGGAAAACTTAATCATATTGCCAAATACTGTTATTTCAATCCTATGAACCTAAAGATAAAATTTCAAAATCCTGTTATACAAAATCCTATTGGTTATAGGAATCAAAGAAGGAATCATATGACTGAAAATGTAAAAAGAGCACCTATAAAATCTCATGCTCAAAACAAGTTTGCAAAATCAAAGAAAAATACTCCAAATAAGTCAAGGAGTAACTTAATGAAGAAAAAAGCAAACAACTTTGTCCAGTTATGGGTTCCAAAAATAAAGAAAGTTGTTAGTACTGCTACTTCAAATAGTACTGCTGACAGAAATAATGTTGCTGTAAGCAATAGTACTGCTAACCCAATTAGTACTGCTAACAAAGTTAGTACTGCCAATCAAGTTAGTACTGCTTCCAGTAACAGACCCATTATTGTGACAAAGTATTCAAGCCATAAGATTCCCATTCTGAAAAGCTCATCAAAACTGATTGTGAACATGTTGATGAGAATGGGAAACCCAAGACCACTTTGGCTTGGGTTCCTATTAAAAACTAACTGTTCTACTTTATGTGCAGGGCAACCAACAGCTAAAAGGGAAGAGCATTTGGCATGTTGATAGTGGTTGCTCTAGGCACATGACAGGCAACAAGTCCTGCCTACAAAACTTCAAAAGAATTGATGGAGGAGATGTTGCATTTGGTGATAATCCATCTGGAGGAAAGATTAGTGGTAAAGGTATTGTGTCAAAGGGTAAGATGACATTTGAGGATGTCTACTATGTTGAGCAACTGAGATACAACCTGTTAAGTGTATCACAGGTTTGTGACAAGAAACATAGTATATTGTTTAATGATATTGAATGTATTATCCTTGCTAAAGAGTTCAAGGTAGCTGATGAAAGTATGATACTACTGAGAACACCAAGAAAGGACAATGTTTATTGCTTGGATTTAGAGAATGTATCTAATGATTCATCATTTAATTGTCTATTTTCAAAAGCTTCTGTTGATGAATCATCTCTTTGGCACAGAAGGATGTGTCACATGAACTTTAAAACAATAAATATACTTGTGAAAAACAACCTTGTAAGAGGTTTGCCAAAAAAGGTATTTTCATGTGATGATCACTTTATTGCTTGTCTTAAAGGCAAACAGCACAAATCGTCTCATAAGTCCAAAGAGATAAATACAATCTCTACACCTCTCCAATTATTGCATATGGATCTGTTTGGTACTACTAATGTGATGAGTATTGGCAAGAAATATTACTGCTTAGTTATTGTTGATGATTTCTCTAGATTCACTTGGGTCTATTTTCTGAGGACAAAAGATGAGACAAATGGACTGATCAAATCCTTTATTCTTAGAGTTGAAAACCAAACAAATCAAAGAGTTAAAATCATCAGGTCTGATAATGGAATTGAATTTAAAAACCATGATCTAAACAGCTTCTGTGAGGAAAAAGGTATTGAGAGACAATACAGTGCTCCTAGGACCCCTCAACAGAATGGAGTTGCTGAGAGGAGAAATAGGACACTGATTGAAGCTGCAAGATCCCTGTTGGCAGATTCAAAACTGCCAGTTACATTTTGGGCAGAAGCAGTTAATACTGCTTGTTATGTTCAAAACAGGGTTCTAATAGTTCAATCTCAAGGCAAGACACCATATGAACTTTTTAACAAGAAGAAACCTTTTATTGGATTTTTCAAACCATTTAGGTGTCCTTGCACAATTCTTAATACCAAAACTCACTTAGACAAGTTTGATAGCAAAGCAGATGATGGATTTCTGGTTGGTTACTCATCCCAAAGTAAGGCTTACAGAGTATTTAATACCTCTTCTAGAATAATTGAGGAAAGTGACAATGTCAAATGCAATGAGATCACACCAAATAAACTTGGTACAAGCCCTGATTGGCTTTTTGACATTGATTCACTAACTAATTCTTTGGGTTTCAGTTATGAGAATAATGCAGGAACAGGGACAGAATCGGTACAAGACAAAAGACAAGAGTTTGTGTTGTTCCCAATCTCTACAGCAGATCCTATTGAACTCTGTGTTCAAGAGAAGAAAGATGCTTCAGATTCAAAGGATACTGAAACTGCTCAGAATGAAGAGGAGAGAGGTAAAAAGGAGGATCAACTTTTGACTTCAGAACATCTAGAACCTGAGATGCCTGCATTGGCAGAAGATGATATTGATGATGAGAACTCCTCAGTGTTTGGTGGCAGATCTCCTGAAAAGGATGACTCTAATCTGGATGCAGAGATTAATGAAGAGACTATTCATCAAACAAAAGTGCATAAAGATCATCCTCCTCAGTTGGTGATTGGAGACATCAATTCTCCAATCATCACAAGGAATCAGAGTAAGTTGGGAGGATTAAAAGACATACAATCAGGCTTACTATCTTGCTTTCTATCTCAGGTTGAGCACAAAAAGGTACATGATGCAATGAAAGATCCAAGCTAGATAGAAGCAATGCAAGAGGAGCTGCTGCAGTTTGTACTGCAAAATGTATGGGATTTGGTAGAACTGCCTAAAGGACACAGAGCTATAGGGACAAAATGGATTTTCAGAAACAAAAAGGATGAGAGAGGGATAGTGATCAAGAACAAGGCTAGATTGGTAGCACAGGGGTACACTCAAGAAGAAGGAATTGATTATGAAGAGGTTTTTGCTCCAATGGCTAGGATTGAGGCAATTAGGCTATTTTTAGCCTATGCTTCTTTCATGAAGTTCAAAGTCTACCAAATGGATGTGAAAAGTGCTTTTCTATATGGCAAAATTGAAGAAGAACTATATGTCTGTCAGCCTCCAGGGTTTGAAAATCCCAAGTACCCTAACAGAGTATACAAATTGAAGAAAGCACTGTATGGACTACATCAAGCACCAAGAGCTTGGTATGACACTTTGTCTACCTATCTCTTGGAAAATGGTTTTGAGAGAGGAATCATTGACAAGACTCTGTTCATTCAAAGGAAGAAGAAGGACATCCTGTTAGTGCAAATCTATGTGGATGACATCATCTTTGGATCCACAAAAGATAAACTGTGCAGAGATTTTGAAGGATTAATGTATAAGAGATTCAAGATGAGTTCTATGGGTGAACTTACTTTATTCCTTGGGCTACAGGTTAAGAAGAAAAAAGATGGAATCTTCATAAGCCAATCCAAGTACGTGCAGGATATTCTTAATAAGTTTGGATTCTCAGACTCAAAGCCTGCAAGCACACCCATGGAGACACACAAACAGATCACTGCAAATTTTGAGGGGGAGGATGTGGATGTTCATTATTATAGATCCATGATTGGCTCTCTCATGTATCTCACAACTTCTAGACCAGATATCATGTTCCCTGTTTGTGTGTGTGCAAGATTTCAAGTTAGACCAAAGCAGTCACATTTTCAAGTAGTCAAGAGGATATTCAGATATCTCAAAGGTCAACCCAGATTAGGCCTTTGGTATCCTCATGACTCACCATTTGACCTACTTGCATATTCAGATAGTGATTTGGGTGGAGCTAACTTGGACAGAAAGTCTACAACTGGAGGATGTCAGTTTTTGGGTGCAAGACTATTATCATGGCAGTGTAAAAAGCAAACCACAGTGTCCACTTCAACAACAGAAGCATAATACATAGCTGTTGCAAGCTGCTGCTCACAAGTGCTATGGATTCAGAATCAAATGATGGACTATGGTATGGCATTTCTTCACACTCCTATTTTCATAGACAACAACAGTGCTATTAGCATTGTCAATAATCCTGTCAAGCATTCAAAAACAAAGCATATATAAATAAGGTACCATTTTATCAGAGACTGTAATGAGAAGAAGCTAATTCAGGTTCAGAAAGTACACACAAGTAACCAGTTTGCTGATCTATTCACAAAAGATTTTGATGTGGGTAGATTCACATTCTTGGTCACAAGTGTGGGCATGATGAACAATGAATAAGTATATTCTCATTCTCTTTATGTACCTATATAGATTCCTCCTTATTTACTTTCATTAAATTGGTGTTATTAACCCCCGTGTGTTTAAGTGTTTCAGGTTGTTTTGATTGGATACTTGGTACTTCTAGTTCAGTTAATACTACTCACTATATTACTCATGAAATTTTTTCAAAAATGGTTAAGTATGGTTACGACTGCTAGGTGGTTTATACTTCCAGTGTAAAGTTACTACTGCTTGACTTATTTAATACTGCTAATCAGGATTACTACTGCTGGTCTGTGTTAATACTTCCAGTCTGTGTTAGTACTGCCAGTATGTTTTACTACTGCTAATATGAGTTAATACTGCGAGTTAGTTAATAATGCTAGTGTACTTACTACTGCGGGGGTCAGTTACTACTGCGGGGGTCAGTTACTACTGCTAATGTAAATTAGTACTGCTCTTAACTGTTTTATTGGTTGTATAAATACCCCCTTAGTCCGCCAAAAATCAAAACGGCTCTTTGAATTTCTTTCACTTATTTATCTTCTTTCTCTCTCACTCTCGCTAACGTTCTTGCTCTTCAAGCTCTTAACCCTAGTTCGCAGTCAAATCTCTCTCAAATGGCAGGTCTTGTATTTCTCGATGACCATAATGAGTTGGCAATGCTGAATAAGCCCAACCAAGCCGATGGATTTCATCAGATTGTGGACTTCCTAAAATCCACACATATCGCCCACGCTTTAACGGTCAATCCCACAATCTATGTGGAGCATCAAAGACAGTTCTGGGTAAATGCCACCATCCATAATGAAGAGGGTACTCAGGTTATCAAGTCAAGGGTTTGTGATAAACCCCTGACCATCTCGGAGGAGACAATTCACATTCATCTACTTTTAGATGATGCCTCAGGTATAACATCTCTACCCAAGGAAGATCTTTTTGAAAATGTAAGCAGAATGGGATATGGAGGTCCCACTGAGGTATATAAGTTCTTCAAGAACAAATTTTCTCCTCAGTGGATATTTTTTGTTCATACCCTCCAGCACTGCATTTCAAAGAAAACAACTGGCTGGAGTGAGTTCAGCAGTACCATTGCTTATGCTATGGTCTGCTTAGCAACCTCCAGGAAGTTCAATTTTTCGCAAATGATCTTAAATGACTTACTGTCAAACCTGGATACCAAAACAAAATATTTTTATATGTATCCCAGGTTTGTGCAAGCTATACTGAATAAGGAATTGACGGATTTACCTCATTTTAATGAGGTATATGTACCAAAGGTCCCAAAAGGGAAGGTGTTTTCTAATATGAGGAGGACTAGTAAGGACTCCTCAGGTATTAACACACCATTGTTCTCTACAATGATGGGTGTGTCTCTTTCCCATGGTGAGGCATCAGTGTCAAAGCCCTCATCTGACAACCAAACTGATGACCTACCAACACCACTCATTTCTATTACCATCCCTCAGTGCCTTCTTAAAAAGCCAACTTCACCCATCACCAACATATATATAAGGAAAAAGGTAAAGAAGGTTCCTTCCCTTCTTGTACCTTCACCCCCACAGTCTTCAAGCCCTCTAATGGAGCATTCTCCATTAGAGAATATCAATAGGGACACCATAGGGGTGTCTCCCAACCTCAAGAAGGTGCTCACTAAGGAGCAGGTTGAGCATATGGGCTGTAAGGCTCACACTACTGACTTTGCACAAAGTGCAGGGCAGGATAGTGTGAACATATCTAAGACCTTCCCCATGGCAACTTTGGGTGAGCAATCATCCAAAGGTCCCCGGTGCCAAGAAACCAAGGGGGTAGAAGGTGCCTCTGCTAGGCAGAGGACCCCTACTAAAAGTTCCAGTGATCCTCCAAGGGTGGTAAACACACCTAAAGGTGGTGAGGATAGATATACCTATGATGAATTGATGGAAACGTTAGCAAATATAAATAAGGATGTCCTATCTCAGGGCAAACTCATAGAGGAGATGCAACAGATAATCCTCTCCCAACAGGTACAGATCAGCAACCTCAAGAAATTGGTTCTAAAGCAAGTGCAAAAGAAGAAAAGAACCAAGTTTATACTGAAGAAGAGGAGCATCCCTCATGATGCTTCCAAAAAGGGGGAGTCAAGAACTGGATCTGACAAGCAAAGGTCTGATGGGATGAAGTCTACTTTTGAGGGGGAGAAGGGCAAAGAAGAAGAAACTAGTAAAGTAGTAGAAACAGAGCCAGCAGTAGAAACGTTCAAGAAAGCAGCATCAATTGGCTTAGCAGCAGTAACAGAGGCAGCAGCAGTAACAGGGCTTTCTGTTGAAGAAATAGAGATAGCAGAAACCCTTCTAAAGGCCAAAACAGATACTCCCAAAGCCACTCAAAAGGCCAAGGGAGTGGAAATCAAAGAGGGAGGCCCTGAGCTAAAAAGCAAAGAAATCAGTGAGGCTGAACTAAAGAGGAATGGAAAGGCAAAGGTGGATGAATCTGCAAAGCCACCAAAGAAACTAAAACAGATTGAACTAGATGAGGAACTGGCTAAGAAGCTGCAGGCTGAGCTACAACAAGAAGAAAAACTCATAAGGCCAAAGATAGGCAGATTGCTCTAGATCTGTCCACTAAGCTGAATGAGGAATATCAAAAGAGCTTGAAAGCTGCAGCTGAGGCCAAGAAAAGTACAGTGAAAGCATCCAAGCACAGACTGCCAGCAAAGATTCAGAAAAGAGAACCTTCTAAGACCTATTTGGCCAATCAAGAAAGGAGAAAAATGATAAACTTTCTGAAAGGCTCAATTGGTGTAAAATAAGAGATGTTTGCTAACATGTCATACAGCAGAGTTGAAGAGCTATATAAAAGGGAAATGGCAAAGCTTCAAGGGGACTTCACTCAAAGGGTTGAGTTTGAAAGACAAATGAAAGAGAGACATGATCTCAATATCCAACAACCCTTCCCTGAGAGTGAGGAAACCACTCCTTCAAAAGAAAAGGCTGAAGAAAAGAAGGAAGAACATGTTGCTGTGGAAGTTAAATCTGCCAAGAGAGTGAAAACTATAGCTTCCAAGAAACTGTATAAGAAGCCAAGGGTTGCAGAAGCTGAGACAGATACAGAACCAGCTGTTACAGGTCAAGCTGAGTAATCAAGTCAAAGTGCACAACAACCAAGTCAATCTAATGTGCATTTTGAACTTTACATGATTGTAACAGATAATGATCTAGTGAAGGCAGATCCCATTTCAGTCCAAGCCCCTAAAATCATTCACTGGGATATTCTTGAAGATCAAGGCAAAGAATATTTCAGAATCAAAAGAATGGGTGATCATTTTGAAGTATATTCTACTTGGGGGAAGATAGTCAGATGTTGTTCAAGGTCAGACTTGGAAGAAATGTTTAAAGTGGGAATGAATCTGTATGGGGATGTGCTGAAGACTCCAGGGATGAACATCAAGAAACTAGCAATGGAGTATTTATGCATGATGTTCAGTCCAGATCTTGTTAAGCATGTCATCAAAGATGTCTTCAAATATGTGGACAACTGGATGCTTATTGAAAGGTATGGGGTGTATATCTTGACCATAGATAAAAGCTTTCATGAATATTATCTGGTGGATAAGATATATGACCATAGCCTAGCCAAGCTACAGGGGATGCTGAAAGCCAAACTAATCTGTCCTCAAGGCTCAGAAATGGCAAGGATTGTGGTTAGCAGGATCATCAATCAAAGCTTGGGTTTGGATCCTAATCTAGGGGTGTAAACTTAGGTTTTGAAAGCATCATGAAGACCAGTTTTTGAAGAACTTAACTTCTCAATTTGAAAAGTTAAGTTAGGGGGAGATTGTTGGGTCTGAAATGTGCTAAGGATGGTTAATACTGCTAGACATGACTATTACTACTGCCTGAGGAAGTTAGTACTGCCAGATCACAATTACTACTGCTTGAAGGAGTTAATACTGCTGAGACAAAATTAATACTGCTTGCTGAGATTAATACTGCTAGTTCAAAATTAATACTGCTCATGAAGATAGTGCTGCTTATGAGATGAAGACTCCGTATGGGAATGAAGACAGCTGTATAGATTGAAGCTAAAGTAAAGGAGATAATTATGAACTGAAGATCAATTTTATTTTGATAATTATCTTGTAACCAGTCTTGTATATATAGTATAGAAGTATTTGATAGATGAATTGAATATGTTTTGTTAGAGAGAATTAACCTCAAGATAAATAGAATGCTTTCTATAGAGAAGTATAGAACGTCTGTTGAGCTTGTTCAACAGATTGAGGTTTTGTGTGTAATCATCAAGTTGAATCAATATAAACTTGTGATTTGAGTTTTATATACTGTTACATTGATTGTTAGTGTTAAAGTGTTTTTCCGCAACTTCTTTAGCATTGATTCTGAGTGTGTGTTAACTAAATTCTTGTTTCAGTTACGATCCTGACATAAAGTCATCCAAAGCTCATCTAAACCTACGGTGTTACACCACCTATATCTTGATTATGTCGATTAACTACTTATTTCTTTGTTGTAGTGGTTGAATATGTCGACAGATAAAGGATGGATGTATAGAAAGAACGACAGTCGGGGGTTTCTTAGCGTTGACTATATTGTTGCAATGGACAGTTTTTTGGACTATGCATATGCCGATGAAATGACTGTTGAAAGGAAACCTACACGTGATGGGATAGTGCTTCGTATTAGATGCCCTTGTAAGAAGTGTCAAACTTACGCTATAAAGAAAGGACTGACCTGAGGCTGCATTTGATGAAGCACAGTTTCATACCTGATTATACCACATGGTGGGCACATGGTGAAACTTATTACCATAATTAAGGGCATCAAGACGTGGGTCAATCTTCTACTCCAGTATTAGATCATAATGAAGGTTATGTTGAAATGGTGAACGATCACATGATACATGATGGAATGACATGGGAAGAAGAAACCCCTAATCCTTCTGCCCAAGGATTTTATGACATGTTACAAGCTGCTGACGAGCCACTATGGGACGGGTGTCCAAATTATTCGAAATTAGGAGCTGCGACGAGATTGTTGAATTGGAAGGCAGAATGTAATGTACCCGAGACGACTTATAACCGCAATGTTGCTATAATTAAAGAGATGTTACCAATGGGTGATAAACTACCTGGTAACTTCTATGAGACGAAAAAGAGTTTGAAAAGGCTTGCTCTGCCAAAACAAAAGATCGACGCTTGCAAAAACCATTACATGTTATTTTATAAGCATGATTCTGAGTTGACCCACTGCCGAGTGTGCAATGAATATGGTTTCAAGACAAGTGGTCGAAGTAAGGTCCCTAACTTGGTGATGACGTACTTGTCGATTTTTCCTAGACTTCAAAGATTGTATATGTCAAAGAAGACGTCTAAAGAGATGACTTGGCACAAGGATCATCAGACAAAACCGGGTGTGATGGTACATCCAAGTGATGGTGCGGCTTGGAAGCATTTCGACATGGTACATCCTGACTTCGCTTCTGAGGTCCGGAATGTGCGTCTTGGCTTATGCACCGACGGTTTCAACCCGAATAATTCAAATTCGAATCCGTATTCACTTTGGCCAGTGTTTCTTACCATCTACAATTTACCTCCTTGGTTGAGTTTGAAAGATTCATACGTGAAACTTGCATTGGTCATTCAAGGTAGAAAGAGCCTCGGTCAGAATTTGGATGTCTTTCTTAGGCCGTTAATAGATGATCTCAAGATGTTGTATACAGTGGGCGCTCTTACGTATGATGCTTATCGTAAGAATAATTTTGAGATGAGGGCTATACTTCTATGGAACGTCAGCGACTTCCCTGCCTACGAAATGTTGTCGGGTTGGAGCACGCACGGCAGGCTAGCCTGCCCGTACTGCATGGGTACAGTCGATTCGTTTCAGTTAAGAAATTGAGGTAAATCTTGTTGTTTTGACTGTCATCGGAGATGGTTACCTAGTGCACACCCCTTCCGACGTGATCGAACAGGGTTTCTGGATGGATCTAGGGTGTTAGCCGGTCCACCAGCCGAGTTAACCGGTGAAGAAATATGGGAACAGGTCGGTCATCTTCCAACTGTTTACGATGGCTCCCCGTTTCGACGGACCAAAAGAAAAATTACCGGTTTCGGAATCACTCATAATTGGGTGAAGAGAAGCATCTTTTGGGAGCTGCCATATTGGAAGACGTTGTTAATCCGACACAACCTGGATGTCATGCACATTGAGAAGAACGTCTTTGAGAATCTCTTTAACACTGTCATAGACACATCAAAAACGAAAGACAATATAAAAGCAAGGAGGGATGTAGAGATTTATTGCAACCGACCGCAGTTGCACATTTCCACGTCAGGCAATAAACTAGTGAAACCGAAGTCGTCGTACGCTTTGACGAAACAATAAGTAAAACAAGTATGTGAATGGTTGAAGAGACTGAAGTTTTCGGACGGGTATGCTTCGAATATTGTGGGTTGTGTAAACATGGAAGATTACAACTTTTATATCTTCAAGAGTCATGATTGTCATGTGTTTATGCAACGATTTCTTCCTATTGCGTTACAAGGGATGATACCGACTTCCATATGGGATGCGATAACGGAGTTATGCACATTCTTTCGTATAATCTGCTCAAGGGTGTTACACTTAAAAGACTTGATTCCATTGCAAACAAGTATCGTTCAAACAATTTGTAAGTTAGAAAAAGTCTTCCCTCCCGGATTCTTTGATTCTATGGAAACACTTAGTGATACATTTGACACGAGAAGCCATAAATGGTGGGCCGGTCCAATATAGGCGGATGTATCTTTATGAGAGATAAATGAACTTTTCCATTCAAATAATTTTCATTCAAATACTTACCCATTTATTTTCTAACACGTATTTCAATCGTTGTTTAGGAAAATTGGGTCGTTGAAGAGGACTGTTACAAACAAAGCAAGGGTGGAGGGGTCTATCGTTGAGTCTTATCTAGTAAATGAACTCTCCACCTATTGCTCCCTGTATTTTGATCCACAGATAGAAACTCGACATAATCGCTAGTCAAGAAACTTTGCCCCAGATATTCCTAGTTCTTCAGGAATAGACGATCGCTTGAGCATATTCAAGGTTCCATCTCGTAGATTATTCGAGAAGGGGGGGCGGAAAGACCATCTTGACTCAATCCGATATTCACAAGATCCACACATATGTGTTGTTGAATTGTGAAGAAGTTCGTCCTTTTCAATGGACATTCGATGAGTGGATACGGCAAAGAGAACCTCATCTTGATGCAGTTGCACGGGATAAAGCTCGGGATGAAAGGTTTTCTACTTGGTTCGAACAACACGTGAGTACAAACATATGAAATTTACGTATGTAATGTTACACATATGTAATTTATTTCTTATTTGTGGTTTTATAGGTCATGCTCGGATCAGGCGATTTCTCTGACCATTTGAAATCCCTAGCACGTAGACCAGGCCAATATGCTTGGTCGCATAAGGGATATTTTGTCAATGGTTACAAGTTTCATACGGTAACACATGCTGCTGGGCGTGTCACACATAATAGTGGCGTATGTGTGAGAAGATCTTGTTATGACGACTCCGAGTTTGACTATTACGGATTGTTGGACGACGTGTTAGAAGTGGAGTATTACGGTGTGGGCTATTGTGTTGTAGTTTAGTTCAAATGTACATGGTTTGATAGTCCAGATGGAGTTAGAGTCAACCCTAAACATGGGTTGGTTGATATCAAATACAAGTCTAGACTCATAGGTGAGGACTATTACGTCCTAGCATCACAAGCGAAACAAGTGTATTACACACCTTATCCTTCAGGAAGTAAGGATTTAAAGAACTGGTGGGCAGTTGTGAAGACCAAAGCCCGTGGAATATATGAAGTTGCAGAAAGGGCTATCGATGTGTTGGATGATGATAACGTGGATGGAGAACCATTCTTTCAAACCAACGAACGGGTAACTCATAATACAAACAACTGGGTAAATGAGGACCTCGATTCCGTCCCTCTTGTCACTGGGGAGCTCAACGTAGTCGCCACAAATGACGAAGCTAGCGAGGAAGATGCATCAGATCACGAAGCTAGCGACGAGGAAGAAGAATTTGAAGATATGGATGATGATGAAGATTATGAAGTCGAACTTATGTTATCTGATCACTCTTCTAATAACTAGTGTGTCTTTCTTATGTAGGCATTTTCGTATTAAACATTCTCTATTTTGCCGTTCTTATGTAGACGTTTTTCGTGTTAAACATTCTCTATTTTGCTGTTCTTATGTAGACATTTTTGGGTCTTATGATTTATGTACACTTATATCATTTTGTGTTAACCATTCTCTATTTTTAGATGTTTGGATGCCCTTCTAGGGGTAGTAGGATTTATAGGGGTAGGGGAAGTAGCAGCTCCACTGGGGTGTGGTAACCCCCAGGCCGATGAGTTTACTGGCGACGCACTAGATCAGATCCAATCCGATGACAGAGCAGTGGGCTCGAGGGTTAGAGGCCCGAATGTGAAATCACAGATGCCCCAGCCGAGTCAGCGACCGCCACTTTTGTTGTCTGAAGTGGGCGGGTAAGTAGATGTGATATATTATTTATTCTAGTACTTAATAAACCGATCCTAATGTTTTTTATGTTGTATATTTTACAATTGTGAAGGTTTAAGGACAAGTCGGCAGTCCGGAGGGCCATTGTCGTCTTTAAGTCCATGTTTGATGGTCCTTGGGCTCATTTTAGGGATGTCCCTAATGAGCACTATCCACGGTTGCTGGATCGATTTCAGGTAGGTATTTTACTCTATTTAACTTATTGAGTGGATTTATTTTTACTTAATCCAAACAATGTGTTTGCAGTTGTATTATAGTTGGCCTCCTGAGATGGACGCCGACGTAGTAGCTGCATTCCGGCGTCACCTAAATAATAGGTACGCCGACATGATGAGAGATGCACGCCTCTTTGCCGAGGAAAGAGCTTTAGCCATTGATGGTGTCCAGTTATGCATTGGGACCACATGGTAATTTATCATACACTAGACTAAATGTATATAATTGATGAATATATGTACTATATAATGATTTTATTACCTACTAACAATTTAAGTTGTGTATTGTAGAGAGATGCATGGGGCCGTGAGCCTACCAGCGACGAGGTTTGGGAGGCTACACACTGGACCAACAGGAAGCTTGTTCCGAGTGCGACTGGTCCGTCCACGGATTCTCCGATCTACGTTTATCCAAAGGCGGCTCATATGATTGTAAGTCCAATTATGCATGACTAGATATTTGTTTGTTTTATAAGATAGATAGAAATTATAGCAAACTTAGTTTGGGCTGCCATTGTTGGGTAGACGATATGATTGTTTTGATAAAAGCAGGTCATGGATATATGTTCAAATCACAGTTGAAATGCTGCCGAATTTTCTATTGGTTAGTTGACTTGACAATGTCTAATTTGGTAAACTGTAGGATGCCTACGATCGGATTAGGGAGGAGGAGTACCCGAACTTACCTCCCGACACTGTACCTCCCAATGACGCCGAGTTGTGGGAGCGTAGTGTTGGAGGATGGCGTAAGGGACGTATTTTTGGATGGAAGACTAGTCAGGATCCCTATTATGCTATGACCGGTGATTCAGGTGCCAGTTCAAGCGGGAGCACGCACGACCGTCACGATGAGGAGGTATGCTTGTCAAATGTTGTTTAACATTGTTAATCATATGTTTGTTAAATGTTGTCTCACATTGTTCTATATATGTTTGTCAAATGTTGAATTTCAGTTGGAGGAGCTGAGACAGAGGTTAGAGAGAGAGGAAGCAGAAAGGATCCAGTTGCAGGAGCGACTACAGAGAGAAGAAGTAGAGAGGATCCGGATTCAGAAGCGAATGGATAGAGATGAAGTAGAGAAGAGACAGATGCAGGAACGAATGACTCAGTTTGACGCGTTCATGATCAATTTAACAGTCAGCACCCCTTTCTCCCCTTTCCCCCTCCGTAGGATTATGTTTATGTATTTATAGATATTTTGTACACTTTAAGAACTAGTAATATTTAAAAATTGACAGGTTTTGTACAGGATAAAAACTGGAAAATTTTAATTTTTAATTATTTAAAAAAAATTTAAATTACCAACAGATTATCCATCAGTAATCCGTCGGCAATTATTTTTTAATTTAATTTTTATTTAATTAATATCCGTTGGAAATCCGTCGCTAAATCCGTCGGAAATAATCCGTCGGTGAGTAGCCGTCGATAATCCGTTGCTAAAAGTAGACCGTCGGTGATCCGTCGGAAATAACCACGCCGTCGGTAACCGTCGGAGATCCGTCGGAAAATTAAACCGTCGGTGATCCGTCGATAATATCCGTCGGTGATCTGAACGCCGACCACCTTTATACCGACGGACATTTACCGACGGATCACCGACGGATTTTGATTTTACCGACGGATTCATAAAGTTAGCATTTGTTCAAGGTGATATTTAAAAGTAATATTGTTCATATTTCTTAATATGAATATGATATTTAAAAGTAATAATGTTCATATTTCTTCATATGAACATGCATGAACCCGTGGTTACGATTCTTTTGGAAGAATAATGTTCAAATACATGCAAATTCATGAACATTAATGAACCGGGGGGTTACGATTCTTTTGGAATGAACATTAATTAAGAGAGAATAAAAACATAATATTTCCTTAATTTTTTCCCAAAATACCCTTATCACTATAGTTCAATCCTAATTTTTCATTAATTGTACATTTATTAAGGCTTTTAAAAAATATTCAATCTTAACCATTGATTTCCATGATCAATGGCTTATAATGATTCATAAAGTTAACACAAAAAATGTGGTTAACAAATGAAGCTGACCCTACATACATATATAGACATGTACACATAGACATACACACACACACACTTATATGCATACGATATATACATAAATACATGATATACATATATGTACTATATACATACAAGCAATACATATGTATACATATATCTACACACATACATACATCTATAGGCATACATAGATACATATATAGACATGTACATGACATACACACACATACACCCTTATATGCATACGACATATACATGATATACATATATACATGTGTTATATACATACAAGCAGTACCTATGTATAAATATACATACACACATACATACATTTATAGACATACATACATAGACATGTACACATATATAGACATTCACATACACATATATGCATACGACATACACATATATACATGATATACATGCATGTACTATATACATACAAGCAATGCATATGTATACATACATATACACAGATACATACATCTATTGACATACAAACATTCATACATATATAGACATACATACATACATATATAGATATGCATGTACACAGACATACCTGCACACTAATATGCATACGACATATACAAACACTTATATATATATATATATGCATACATATACATATACGCATACATAGATATGAACCAAATTAGACAAATGTATCTGTAAAACCTCATACGCGTAACAAAAATAAGGAAAAAAACAAAAAAAAGAAATGATCCGTCGGTGATCAGTAGCAAATTTCCGACGGATTACCGACGGCCATGGGTCATTCGTTGGTAATTTGCTATGAATCACCGACGAATTTTTTGGAATAAAAAATAATTAATAAATCATAAATATACCGACGGATGACCAATGGCCGTCAGTAATCTGTCGGTAATTTGCTATGGATAAGGGGTGTAAATTAATGAGACGAGACAACTCGCGCGTTACTCGAGATCGACTCAGTCAAAAATCAGTCAACACTCGACTCGAATAGCCTCGACTCGAATAGCCTCGACTCGAGCTCGACTCGACAAACTAATGAGTCAAGTCGAACTACCTAATACTTGACTCGATAAGGTTGTGATATACTCGAATATATTTTATATATAATTATTTTTATAGTATAATTTATAAAATATACATGTATTTTTTTTAATAATAGTTAATTTAATATAATAAAATAATAATAAGATAGTAACTAAAAAAATTAATACTAAAATAAAAGAAACCCTTAAAGTAAAAGAAGTTTTTTGTGGAGAGGTTAATTGCACCCAATTTTTTGCTAAGTACACCCTCATGATTGAAAATCATGATTGTGTTTTTTTTGTTTTTTTGTCCTTTTGTTATCTTTTCTTTTTTTATTTTGTTTATTTTTATTTATTTGTATTATATAGTTTAAAAAGGGTTTTTTTCTTTTACTTTTTGGTTTTATTTAAAAATAAATAAATATTTAAAACTATAAATATTACTAATTTTTTTATAATTATATAATTATAAAAATAAAACATAAATATTGCGATTTAACATATAAATAGAACATAAAATAATCAATATTACATTCAATTATTCTAAAATAACATTATCCGTAGTACAATTAACACGTAAAAGTTGTATGTACTTCTGTATTCGCTCTGAATACGGGGTAGCCCATCCAGCAGCACACGGATCACTGTAATGGAAAAAATGTCTTACAATTTGCGGAAACGGGTATCCTTCTGCCATATCTAATTTCATATAATGGTTACCATTAACGTATCCAATTGTAAAAACATGTTCAGGCCACACTGGCGGAGTGGACCTAAGTGGCAAGTACGTCCCGCTGCCGGTCATACTTATAACGTGTAATATCACATTATATTTTGAAGCAATCAATACACCCAATTTCAGGCATTGTCATCCAGTGTTCAAATGGTGCACCTTGATCTGATCGAAAGAAGTTTAAAGTGTTGTAAGTAATATTCCAATGTTTACCTCTAAAAGCGTTGATGTACTCTATCTTGTGTGTATCTAACTCTTCCATCAAGTTAAACCGAATTGTGGGTCATACATTTTCATGAAGACCTAGAGAGACAGCTATTGCTCGAAATCCGCAATTTCCATCACCTATCACATCATGTACCTGCTTGATATAATGGTGAAACAATGCTGGAAATTGATTGATGTGTGGATGTGCATTATAATTTTTGAACATGAAAGAACTGTGTCTCGCTGGTTCTTGGTAGCTCATTTTTTCCAAGTCAACAAATCTAGATGCGTTTGAACTACTACGTCTAAGGGGTCTTTCACTTGTAAAAAATGGGTCAACATGAGTCGCAACAGACGGATCAACCTGAGTTGCAAATGAGGGATCAACATGAGTTTTTCTGAAAAGTTTATCCTTCAACGAGGGTCGTCCACGAGTAGTCATATTATTATACAAGATATATATGATCACTGTACAAAAACACCTGAATACCACCAAGGATAATTTACTCAATCAAATAAAAATTATTTTAAGATCAACCATGGAAGGGACATTTGACTAACATAAAGAAAAATACATTTTACAAAGTTATAATAAACTCAAAAGTTACAAATTTATAAAATAAAATAAAATCAAAAGTTACAAATTTTATAAATTTATAAACAAATTTAATAAATTTATAAAACCAAAACACACACACACACACATATATATATATATAAAGACAATGTGTGTATATATATATATATAAACAAAAATAATATATATATATATATATATATATATGTCAAGTGAAATGACATATATTTCCTTAAAAATAATTGGCACAAAAATAAATGCATGAGGCGAAGTTTTTCATCCCATATTGGTGGGATACTCAACAAAAGCCTTAAACTCTACTATATAAATAAGGCTCATCTCTTCCCACTATTCCATAGTTTTTGCTTTCCTTTTTTAGCCCAATGGCTCGAGCCCTTCGGCTTGAGCTAGGTGGTTTGATTATAGGCGAAGAGATATTGGAGCACCCCATTGAACCGAGAGCTCCTTTAGTTTGTTTTAAGTACTTTTTTATGTTCATTTAATGTTTTCAATGAATGAACATAAATGAACACAAACACACCGACTTTGTAAACAATCGAACATGAACATTAACACGAACACCAAATTTTTTGTTTGTTTATTGTTTGTGTTTGTTTGTTTGAGTTAAATGAACAAGACTTTATTTGTTATGCATTAAACAAGTTCGAGCTTAGTTCGAGCTTGATTCGAATTCGAGCTTGCTTCGAGTTTCAAACGAGTTTGAGTTCGAGTTTGAGCTTGAAACGAGTTCGAGTTCGAACTTGGTTCGAGGTTCAAACAAGTTCGAGTTCGAGCTTGAGTATTGGTTATCGAGTTCGAGCAGAGTTTGGATTTTCACTACTCGCGAGTTTTCAAGTCGAGTTCGAGCTTGAGAATTGAGGTTCGAGTTCGAGTAGAGTATAATGATACTCAAGCTCGACTCGCATCATTTACACCCCTAGTTACGGATCACCGGCGGACTTGTTGGAATAAAAAAATTAATTATTAAATCAGTAAAGTTTCCGACCAATTACCGACATATTTCTATATTTTTTAAAATCAAAAATAAAATCATGTTCTATCAGTCGGTGATCCGTCGGAAATGTTTATATTCACCGACGGATTACCGACAGATTTGTTGTTCATCGCATATTGCCTTCATCAGTCGAAAAGTGGTTAGTGATCCGTCGGTAATTACCGACGGCTTCATTCCATTGGTGATTTTTGGTCGGTGATAAGGCTTTTTCTAATAGTGCCTAGGTGGGGTGGGCCACCCACCTTCGAATTCGAATACTGTTGGTCCTATGGACTGTAAACATATTCGCCTCTAGCCTCTGGTTACGTCAGAACAAAAAAAATAAGAATGAGAATTGAAGAGCTTAGGTGTAACACCCCCAAAATGGGATAACAAAAATTTCCGGAAAAGGGGAAATGTGGTATACAAAATGCCATAGCATGAGCTTCCCAAAAATGGAGAAATATGAATACCTGTTTAATTACAGTTTGTAATTATAAGGAAAATAAACAACAACCTATTAATCTAATTCCTTAAATAGAAATGAGATTACAAAAGGGGTGTCGCCTATAGTCCCACAAAATCTTCACAAAAGTGCACCCACTTGCACTCCCCAAGCTCACTCGAGACCGCCTAAACCTTCTTAAGTGCGGCGCCACTAGAACCTGAGATACACGTAAACATAAATCAAGTGTTAGGCCAAACAACCTAGTGAGGTTAAATGACAACTAATAGATGCATAACACAAAAGTACATAGCTTGATACCGTTAATCATGACCATATTTGGAATCAATGGGGAGACCCATAACACCAATCAAATTTCACCCAAGAGACGAGATACCCTAGTGCCCACTTCCATGAGTGACACTACAAGGCCCGGCACACCCAAGGATACAACATAGGCATTGCCCCAAGTGGCGGAGGGCTAGACACATACCAACATGGTGGCGCCCAAGACTATGTCCTCCTAGTGCCTATTGGACTTGGTTCATCCACACAACTCATTTGTGACCGAATGAGCAATTGTGCCCTTATAAGATGTATACAATACCAATTGTTCATCCACACATCATATGGTCCGAATACTCATATCTATAAAACAAGTGAATGCAAGGGATATAACATATTACACACCATTCATTTATATTCATTTAACCATGAATAAAGCTCACCCAAAATGTGAATGTTTCCCAAAACCATGAGTAACCACATCATTAAGTTGTATGAGAATAAATATCGTCCTTTAAGTTGCTCATAACAGCCACACATACATATTTCCACCTTCTAAGGTTAACCCTTCATATCTCATGGCAATATTAGTTCAAATTAGTAAACATGTAAAAACCCTAGTTCCATTTGATAGATAAAATCAATATTTATGCAAGTAAATACATGTATCTCAGTTAAAAAGGTTTATAACACTTACTATCTAGGTTTTAGATAAAAAAACCCCTAGAAAAGTTGATGAAATGAAAGGAGGTGAAGTCTTGAGATCCTCAAACTTGATTGATAGCTCTTAAATGTACCCTAGTTGTGTCTTGATATGGATATATGGTACCCAACAACCTCTAGAGTATTAATGGAAGAGAGACAGTGTAGAGATGAGTGAAAATCTCCCCCAAAATAGCTCCCAACTGAACCCTAAATATGATTTTGTGAAAATGTGCTGAAAAAGTGAGCTGGAGTGGATTTTGAAACGTCCAGACCATGCGGGCGAGAGTGCCACATGACAGTGCCAATGGCACAATCGCTAGGCATAATCGCCGCCCCAAATGCCCTCTCGGTACAATCCCGGCGATTGTGACCGGCGAGAGTGCCATATGGCACAATCGCTGTCACTCTCGCCTGGGATGTACCGAAACTCGATTCTCCCCCTCGACAATGTCGAGCGACAGTGACACATGTCACAGTCGCCGACAAGGTCGCCGAGAGTGACTGGTCCTCACTTTTGGTCCGAAAATTCGACGCTTCACCACACGAAATGACCCTCACATACATTGGAATTTAGGGACCTCCCAAGGACCATTTTATAATTAAACATGAAAGATAAGATAGAGTGGTATATTCTTACATGTTACGAGATTTTACGGGCGTTACATTAGGCACGAAGGCAGTCTCATAATAGATAAACCAAATCTAGGCAAACTCTGAATACTATATATGACCTCAAAATAACAGGGGTCAAGGTCGGCCTAATCCCACTCATGATTAGAATAATAGAATACGTCAAAAGCGGGTCTCAATCTTGGCTCAGGAACTCCTGGGAAGACGCTATCACCAAGACACGAACCACAATGGATTCGGCCCTAGAATAACCGAACATTAATCCAAGCATATGTGGGATTAGTGATTTTTATCAGTCTACCAAAAGGAAAGCGAGTCCTCGGAGGAAGACCCGACGATTTTTTCCAGGACCCAATATCTGCCATAAAAGGGCTGAGCCATAACAAATGTGAAGCTATCTGACTTATTTGTTAACGTATTATGTGCTTATACGATGCATCGAGCCGTAATATTTAATTTTAAATCAAAAATTATGATTAATACAAATTAAGCTATCTAACTTATTTGTTAACGTAATATTTATTTAATTTTAACTTATTTGTTATGTGCTTAACAAATTTGACGGGTGTCGAGCCCGACAAATAATAAAGTCTTATTTACCTCAATTTACAACCTAGATTGCAATAGCGGTAAGCAGGGTCGAATCCACAGGGATAGGATGTGAATGTGATAAATTTCTACGCTTTATTGTAAATTTCTACGCTATAATGTAAAAGGGGGGGGGGGGTTGGATGGTTGATAAGTAAACTAAACATATGAAATTAAAGCGGAAAACGAATAATTACAAAAATAGCAATGAGTTTAAATAATTGGCCGGACCGTGTATCATAGACTTGTTCATAAAAAGGATTTTCTCATTTTATTCCGGAAGGGCTAGTATCGATACACATTGATACACCGTTTGTCAAGTGTCGATTAGCACGAGAAGCTCAATGACTAAAATCTAACCGGTTAATCTAATCTAGTTACGAACATAGAGTTCAATTACCGGGTGCTTTAAGATTAAACAAACACCATTCCTAGCCAATGATTGGACGCCGACCATTTAGACTAGATTAAGCAATCCTACACCACTATTGATCAACACGATTATTGATTAAAGCGATGCCTACTACCAAGATAAAACTAAGAACAATTACGGATTCAAAGTTAAATCTAGCGATACACAATTAAGTTAAACAATATGAGGGTACCTACTCAAACTGATTCACCCAACTATGATAAACAATTAAAACAAGAATTGCATAAATGGAAATCAAATGATAATGAAATTGCTCAACAAGTCTCAACACAATCCGAGTCAAATGTTTATAAACTCATTGCTCGATGAAAAAAGATTAAAAACGAAACAAATATAAACCCTACAATCTAAAATTACCTAATCGATTGAAGAAATACCAAAAGCTTCCCCAAAATCGTCTCCTACTTCACCTCCCTTCCCATTCTGGTCGATTCCTCCTCTTAATCGACAGTTCCTCTTCTCCCAGTCGTGCTGCTTGCTGTTTAAAATCGAATCATGCCTCCACCTCTCTTGGACGACTTCTCCTTTTTTTTTATCTGGACTGCAGCAAACGAAACTGGGCTTGGGCCCTCTGCAATGTTGCTGCTCTTGTTTCCATAGCCTAATAAATGAAAACCAAAAGGAAAAGAAAACCTAAATTTAAAACTTAAAGATGCCGTGGGTTTTCTTCCTTCTTTATAGGCATCATTTCATTTATATTCTTAGTTCATGCCTTATTTGAGATGTATGCCCTAAATCATGTTTTAGCAATTATGCACAAATTAAATAAGCATTTGAGGAATATGTGCATCTTTGCAATTCTTCGAAATATGTGCTTTGTGTGTATTTAAATCCATCTTTTTGACACCTATCAATTCTGAATCAATAATTAAGATTAACGGGTGTGTATTAGCTATTAAAACATGATTATATACAAGGGATTCGATATAAAAATAGGTTCAAATATGTGTTTATCATTATACGATGTATCAAGCCGTACTATTTATTTTAAATCAAAAATTATGATTAATACAACTTCTTGTTAAAAAAGAAAAACCAAGATTTATATTTAAATGAAGTAAAATTATACGACCCTTTTGTTTTGTTTATGACACTTTGTGAAAAAGCGTCCTATAAAATAACTAATTAGACACTTTAATTTGAAAAAAAGTCCTAAAAATCTTGTTATGAATTAAGATGCCCAAAAGTGCCCTATAAAGTGATTGTAATACTTCTGCCGTTAGGAAGAGGGGGATTGACGCTCATTAAAAGTAGTGGGGCCTCATAAAGAAATAGTCCTTTTTCTTTGAACTTCAGCCCAGTTTCATAGGTCATCACAAACAGCACATCCACATATTGTTAATTGTTTATTAGTAGATATATTTTTACTTCTGTTTATTCCTTCACTAAATACATTTCCAGAATTCATTTTCTATCACCATATAAGTATTTGTTTTGAACTTCACCCTAGCCAGAGTTAGATGTTTATACCAAATCCAAATTCATTTCCTTTGATATTTACTTGTTTATCGTTGATTGTCAAAACGGATACAATTAGACCCTAATTACTTCAAACAAAATAAAAAGGTCTTCTTTATTTATCTTTCGACTATAAACTTGAGTAAGGAGTAGATCGTTTTGGAGTTTTCTAGAATTAATTTTATGTTAATTGTTAGGGTTTGTCTCAACATGGAATTGTTACGTGTTTGATGTCTAATGACCCAATATGCCTGATTATTAATTGCTTGGTGGCTAATCACTAATTGTTAAAAAAACCAAAAGATTTCTGGAAAAAAAAAGCCACCAACATCTCGAACCGGTAGTGGTGATGTAGTGGGAGATCGAGTCATCAGGTGGTAATGTTTCTCATAATCACTACAAAACAGAGGCTTATCACCGACGGATCAATTCATCGGTGATCCGTCAGTAAAATGGAAATCCGTCGGTGATCCGTCGGTAAATGTCCGTCGGATATTACCGACGGATCACCGACGGTTCTATTTTCTGACGGATCTCCGACGGTTACCGACGGCGTGGTTATTTCCGACGGATCACCGACGGTCGACTTTTAGCGACGGATTACCGACGGATTACCGACGGCTAGTTACCGACGGATTATTTCCGACAGATTTAGCGACGGAATTCTGATGGATATTTATTAAATAAAAATTAAATTAAAAATATAGTTTCCTACGGATTACCGACGGATAATCCGTCGGTAATTTAATTTTTTTTAAATAATTAAAAATTAAAATTTTCCAGTTTTTTATCATGTACAAAACCTGTCAATTTTTAAATATTACTAATTCTTAAAATGTACAAAATATCTATAAATACATAAACATAATCCTACGGAGGGGGAAAGAGGGGAAAGAGGTGCTGACTGTTAAACTTGATCATGAACGCGTCAAACTGAGTCATTCGTTCCCGCATCTGTCTCTTCTCTACTTCATCTCTATCCATTCGCTCCTGAATCCGGATCCTCTCTGCTTCTTCTCTCTGTAGTCGCTCCTGCAACTGGATCCTCTCTATTCCTCTCTCTCTAACCTCTGCCTCAACTCCTCCAACTGAAATTCAACATTTGACAAACATATATAGAACAATGTCAGATAACATTTAACAAACATATGATTAATAATTTTAAACAACATTTGACAAGCATACCTCCTCATCGCGACGGCCGCGCATGCTCCCGCTCGAACTGGCACCTAAATCACCGGTCATAGCATAATAGGGATCCTGACTGGTCCCCCATCCAAAAAGACGGCCCTTACGCCGTCCTCCGATACTACGCTCTCACAACTCGACGTCATTGGGAGGTACAGTGCCGGGAGGTAAGTCCGGGTACTCCTCCTCCCTATTCCGATGGTAGGCATCCTACAGTTTACCAAATTAGACATTGTCAAGTCAACTAACCTATAGAAAATTCGGCAGCATTTCAACTGTGATTTGAACATTTATCCATGACCTGCTTTTATCAAAACAATCCTATCGTCTGCCCAACAATGGCAGCCCAAACTAAGTTTGCTATAATTTCTATCGATCTTATAAAACAAACAAATGTCTAGCCATGCATAATTGAACTTACCGCCAGATGAGACGCCTTTGAGTAAACGTAGATCGGAGGATTCGTGGACGAACCAGTCACACCCGGAACATGCTTCCTGTTGCTGCAGTGTGTAGCCTCCCAAACCTCGTCGCTGGTAGGCTCACAGCCCCTTGCATCTCTCTACAATACACAACTTAAATTGTTAGTAGGTAATAAAATCATGTATATAGTACATATATTCATCAATTATATACATTTAGTCTAGTGTATGATATATTACCATGCGGTCCCGATGTATAGCAGTACTAATAGATCCAGTACAGTGTCTGGATGTCATACCCTCATACTCGGTGGCCGGATTGGCCGTATTGGCCGCTAGTACACGCCGGAACACATCGGTGTTCCATACCTGTTAAAAAAAAGACATAAATCAATATATATCCTAGTAAAACCACATACAAGTATTCAAAACAAAACAAACCGGTTGATTCATTTGGACCCAAAACTCACTCCGGATCCACTCTGAAGGGTGTGGCGCAAGAATCGTGTAGTCACGTCCGTCGAACTAGACACCATCAATGGCCAAAGCCCTTTCCTGGGCGAAGCGACGTGCATCTCTCATCATGTCGGCGTACCTATTATTTAGGTGACGCCGGAATGCAACTAATACGTCGGCGTCCATCTCAGGAGGCCAACTATAATACAACTGCAAACACATTGTTTGGATTAAGTAAAAATAAATCCACTCAATAAGTTAAATAGAGTAAAATACCTACCCGAAATCGATCCAGTAACCGTGGATAGTGCTCATTTGGGACATCCCTAAAATGAGCCCAAGGACCATCAAACTTGGACTTAAAGACGGCAATGGCTCTCTGGACTGCCGACTTATCCTTAAACCTTCACAATTGTAAAATATACAACATAAAAAACATTAGGATCGGTTTATTATGTACTAGAATAAATAATATATCACATCTAGTTACCCGCCCGCTTCAGACAACAAAAGTGGCGGTCGCTGACTCGGCTGGGGCGTCTGTGATGCCACATTCGGGCCTCTAACCCTCGAGCCCGCTGCTCCATCATCGGGCTGGATCTGATCTAGTGCGTCGTCGGTGAACTCATCGGCCTGGGGGTCACCACACTAAGCGGAGCTACTACTGCCCCTACCCCTATAACTTCTACTACCCCTAGAAGGGCGTCTAGACATCTATAAATAGAGAATGGTTAACACAAAATAATATATGTGAACATAAATCATAAGACCTAAAAATGTCTACATAAGAACAGCAAAATAGAGAATGTTTAACACGAAAAATGTCTACATAAGAACGGCAAAATAGAGAATGTTTAACACGAAAATATCTACATAAGAAAGACACACTAGTTATCAGACGAGTGATCAGATAACATAAGTTCGTCTTCGTTATCTTCATCATCATCCATATATTCAAATTCTTCTTCCTCGTCGCTAGCTTCGTGATCTGATGCATCTTCCTCGCTAGCTTCGTCATTTGTGGCGACTACGTTGAGCTCCCCATCGACAAAAGGGACGGAATCGAGGTTCTGATTTACCCAGTTGTTTGTATTATGAGTTACCTGTCAGGATCTTAATTCTTAACAAGAATAAACACTCAGAAACAATATTAAAGAAGTTTGCGGAATAACACTTTAATATTCAATAAAACAGTGAATCAGAATAACAACTTGTAAACTTTATTGAATGATTGTAAAGCTACAAGATTCAACACTCAACCTCAATATTGATGAACAGGCTCACCAATACGAATTCTACTTCTCTAGAACTAGGACTATAAGCCTTGAGGTTGATTCTCTCTATGAAAACAAAAACTCAGAAAATTCAGAATTAATTCTCTCTAAAATTGATCTAAACTATTCTATATATACTGAAGATAAAAGATAATTACAAATAATAAAAGATCTTCACAATAATCTTCCATATTTATCTCCAAGCTTTCCATAATCTTCAAACTTGATCTGCACGAATCTTGATTATCTCTTAAGAAACACTAAGTCTTCAGCAGCATTACTACTTTGAGCAGTATTAATGTTCAGCAGTACTAACTACTAGCAGTACTAAAATTGCTTAGCAGTAGTAATTTCTTCTAGCAGTATTAATCTTTGACTAGCAGCATTAACTTCAGAAGTAGTAATCAAGTTCTGCTAGCAGCATTAACTGTACTTATGCATTTCTGAATTTCCCAACATTACCCGTTCGTTTGTTTGAAAGAACGGTTCTCCATCCACGTTATCATCATCCAACACATCGATATCCCTTTCTGCAACTTCATATATTCCACGGGCTTTGGTCTTCACAACTGCCCACCAGTCCTTTAAATCCTTACTTCCTGAAGGATAGGGTGTGTAATACACTTGTTCCGCTTGTGATGCTAGGACGTAATAGTCCTCACCTCTAAGTCTAGACATGTATTTGATATCAACCAACCCATGTTTAGGGTCGAATCTAACTCCATCTGGACTATCAAATCATGTACACTTGAACTAAACTACAACACAATAGCCCACACCGTAATACTCCACCTCTAACACGTCGTTCAACAATCTGTAATAGTCAAACTCGGAGTCGTCATAACAAGATCCTCTCACACATACGCCACTATTATGTGTGACACGCCCAACAACATGTGTTACCGTATGAAACTTGTAACCATTGACAAAATATCCCTTATGCGACCAAGCATATCGTCATGGTCCACGTGCTAGGGATTTCAAATGGTCGGATAAATCGCCTGATCCGAGCATGACCTATAAAACCACAAATAAGAAATAAATTACATATGTGTAACATTACATACGTAAATTTCATATGTTTGTACTCACGTGTTGTTCGAACCAAGTAGAAAACCTTTCATCCTGAGCTTTATCCCGTGCAACTTCATCATGATGAGGTTCTCTTTGTCGTATCCACTCATCGAAGGTTCATTGAAAAGGACGAACTTCTTCACAATTCAACAACACATATGTGTGGATCTTGTGAATCTCGGCTTGAGTCAAGATGGTCTTTTTCCCCCTTCTCGAATAATCTACGAGATGGAACCTTGAATATGCTCAAGCGATCGTCTATTCCTGAAGAACTAGGAATATCTGGGGCAAAGTTTCTTGACTCGCGATTATGTCGAGTTTCTATCTGTGGATCAAAATACAGGGAGCAATAGGTGGAGAGTTTATTTACTAGATAAGACTCAACGATAGACCCCTCCACCCTTGCTTTGTTTCTAACAGTCCTCTTCAACGACCCAAGTTTCCTAAACAACGATTGAAATACGTGTTAGAAAATAAATGGGTAAGTATTTGAATGAAAATTATTTGAATCGAAAAGTTCATTTACCTCTCATAAAGATACATCCACCTATATTGGACCGGCCCACAATTATGGCTTATCGTGTCAAATGTATCACTAAGTGTTCCATAGAATCAAAGAATCCGGGCGGGAAGACTTTTTCCAACTTACAAATTGTTTGAACGATACTTGTTTGCAATGGAATCAAGTCTTCTAAGTGTAACACCCTTGAGCAGATTACACGAAAGAATGTGCATAACTCTGTTATCGCATTCCATATGGGAGTCGGTATCATCCCTCGTAACGCAATAGGAAGCAATCGTTGCATAAACACATGACAATCATGACTCTTGAAGCTATAAAAGCTGTAATCTGCCATGTTTACACAACCCCCAATATTCGAAGCATACCTGTCCGGAAACTTTAGTCTCTTCAACCATTCACATACTTGTTTTACTTGTTGTTTCGTCAAAGTGTACGATGACTTCGGTTTCACTACTTTATTGCCTGACATGGCAATGTGCAACTACGGTCGGTTGCAATAAATTTCTTCATCCCTCCTTGCTTTTATATTGTCTTTCGTTTTTTATGTGTCTATGACAGTGTTAAAGAGATTCTCAAAGACGTTCTTCTCAATGTGCATGACATCCCAGTTTTGTCGGATTAACAACGTCTTCCAATATGGCAGCTCCCAAAAGATGCTTCTCTTCACCCAATTATGAGTGATTCCGAAACCGGTAATTTTTCTATTGGTCCGTCGAAACGGGGAGCCATCGTAAACAGTTGGAAGATGACAGACCTGTTCCCATATTTCTTCACCGGTTAACTTGGGTGGTGGATCGGCTAACACCCTAAATCCATCCAGAAACCCTGTTCGATCACGTCGGAAGGGGTGTGCACTAGGTAACCATCTCCGATGACAGTCAAACCAATAAGATTTACCTCCATTTCTTAACTAAAACGAATCGACTGTACCCATGCAGTACGGGCATGCTAGCTTGTCGTGCGTGCTCCAACCCGACAACATTGCGTAGGCAGGGAAGTCGCTGACGGTCCATAGAAGTATAACCCTCATCTCAAAATTACTCTTACGATAAGCATCATACGTAAGAGCGCCCACTGTATACAACATCTTGAGATCATCTATTAGCGACCTAAGAAAGATATCCAAATTTTGACCGAGGCTCTTTCTACCTGGAATGATCAATGCAAGTTTCACGTATGAATCTTTCAAACTCAACCAAGGAGGTAAATTGTAGATGGTAAGAAACACTGGCCAAAGTGAATACGGATTCGAATTTGAATTATTCGGGTTGAAACCGTCGGTGCATAAGCCAAGACGCACATTCCGGACCTCAGAAGCGAAGTCAGGATGTACCATGTCGAAATGCTTCCAAGCCGCACCATCACTTGGATGATATTCATTGCACACTTGGCAGTGGGTCAACTCAGAATCATCCTTATAAAATAACATGCAATGGTTTTCGCAAGCGTCGATCTTTTGTTTTCGCAGAGCAAGCTTTTTCAAACTCTTTTTCGTCTCATAGAAGTTACCGGGTAGTTTATCACCCTCGGGTAACATCTCTTTAATTATAGCAACATTGCGGTTATAAGTTGTCTCGGGTACATTACATTCTGCCTTCCAATTCAACAATCTCGTTGCAGCTCCTAATTTCGAGTAATTTGGACACTCATCCCATAGTGGCTCATCAACAGCTTGTAACATGTCATAAAATCCTTGGGCAGAAGGATTAGGGATTTCTTCTTCCCATGTCATGCCATCATGTATCATGTGATCGTTCACCATTTCAACATAACCTTCATTATGATCTACTACCGGAGTAGAAGATTGACCCACGTCTTGATGCCCTTCATTATGGTAATAAGTTTCACCATGTGCCCACCATGTGGTATAATCAGGCATGAAACCGTGCTTCATCAAATGCAACCTCACGTCAGTCCTTTCTTTATAGCGTAAGTTTTGACATTTCTTACAAGGGCATCTAATACGAAGCACTATCCCATCACGTGTAGGTTTCCTTTCAACAGTCCTTTCATCGGCATAGGCATAGGCATAGTCCAAAAAACTGTCCATTGCAACAATATAGTCAACGCTAAGAAACCCCCGACTGTCGTTCTTTCTATAAATCCATCCTCTATATGTCGACATATTCAACCACTACAACAAAGAAATAAGTAGTTAATCGACATAATCAAGATAGAGGTGGTGTAATGGTTTGAGTATTGAAAAGTCACACCGTAGGTTTAGATGAGCTTTGGATGACTTTAAAACCCTACGTGTAATGGTTTGACTATTTAAAAGTCAAACTGTAGGTGTCAATGAAGTTAGAAGTCTAATGAACACTACATGTAATGGTTTGCCTTCTTGAAAGTCAAACTATAGGTTTAGAAGAGTTTTGGATGACTCAAAAACTCTAAGTGTAATGGTTTGACTATTGGAAAGTCAAACTGTAGGTTACAATCAAAGAAAGATGTTTTGGAAAGTTTAAAAACCCTACGTGTAATAGTTTGACTATTTAAAAGTCAAACCGTAGGTGTCAATGAAGTTAGAAGTCTAATGAACACTACATGTAATGGTTTGCCTTCTTGAAAATCAAACCATAGGTTTAGAGGAGTTTTGGATGACTCTAAAACTCTAAGTGTAATGGTTTGACTATTGGAAAGTTAAACCGTAGGTTACAATCAAAGAAAGATGTTTTGGAAAGTTTCAAAACCCTACGTGTAATAGTTTGACTATTTAAAAGTCAAACCGTAGGTGTCAATAAAGTTAGAAGTCTAATGAACACTACATGTAATGGTTTGCCTTCTTGAAAGTCAAACCATAGGTTTAGAGGCGTTTTGGATGACTCTAAAACTCTAAGTGTAATGGTTTGCCTATTGGAAAGTCAAACCGTAGGTTACAATCAAAGAAAGGTGTTTTGGAAAGTTTAAAAACTCTACGTGTAATGGTTTGACTATTTAAAAGTCAAACTGTAGGTGTCAATGAAGTTAAAAGTCTATTGAACACTACATGTAATGGTTTGCTTTCTTGAAAGTCAAACCATAGGTTTAGAGGAGTTTTGGATGACTCTAAAACTCTAAATGTAATTGTTTGATTATTGGAAAGTCAAACATATGTTTTTTAAAATTTCGGCGGCATAACGGCTATAAAATGAATATTTCCATATATCAACCTAATGTTTGCCCAACAATTGGCAACCCAACTAAAATAAATAAATAAAATCAAGTATAATCAAATCCTAAATCATACCAAATGTCTCCATTTATCAACCTAATGTTTGTCCAATAAATGACAACCCAACTAATTAATATCACAAGTTTATCAAACCAAAAATGGCGTTTTCATAAGCTAAAACAACTCATATCAATTTGAATATACAATATGTTCATATCAATTTCAATCTACAATGTATACATACATACATACATACACTTTGTTCATTTTGATGTGTAGTCATAGCCCTATAAACACAACAATTGAGTTATATACACATACATATACACATACACATATTCATTTATTCATTGCACACATACACACACAGAGATTCCTACTTAGATGCAAACAAACTCAACATCACAGCCTTTTGATCGAAAATAGTTATAAACAATAAACCAACATCGATGAAAATCATAGTTTACTCTTTAAAAAATCATTAATAAAAAAAAAAAAACTCGAATTCTATTGAACCAAGAAACCTGAAGCAAGCTTCTGATCTAGTTTATTGTTTGCCTTTCCCATAAGGATGTGTTCAAGAACTCGGATTTAATGGCTTGACGAATCGAACAAAATTAATTCAAAGGCTTAAGCACACAATCACACAAGCCTCGATGTCGATTCCAAACCAGAATAAATCATTATTGGTCTGTTGGGTTTGAAGGATGATGAACTGCTACAATTTCATGGAACCCCAGATATATTTATGTGCAATCAGTTTAAGTTCTACTTGGATACAGGAAATTGCTTATTTCAATAACAGCACAATCAAAGTCACTCAATTTTTAGCTTTTTTATTAACAGGTTGTGAATCGGGTACAATATCATAACATTTTCGAGCTAATCGAATACATTGCAACCAATGGAGAGTCTCAGCATTTGGGTCTCTTTCGATAAAAACACTGGAAACGGTAAGTTGGAGTTTACCTTTGTAAAAAGTAACCTTACCTCGCACTCGAGCCGAAACCCCTATTTGGATCAGAGTTGCGAAATTGCGAGCAACTTCGGGCTTGTGGTCTCGGCTAGTAACGACGCCGGTGGAGAGATCGAGAGCGAGAGTGAGATGTAGGTCGAGAGAGGGAGACAAGAGGGAGAGACGAGAGACTGAGAGGGAGGGAAATCGACAGATTAGGGCTCTAAGCCCGCTATTTTTTTAAGAATTTTCGGAAATTCACCGACGGATTTCCGACGGATTATATCCGTCGGTGATTACCGACAGATTTCCGACGGATAATTGTTTAATATTAAAATTAATAAATAAATTACTTTTAAATTAAAATTATAATTATTAAATAAATTATTAATTAATATATTATTTAATATTAAAATTAATAAATAAATTATTAATTAATTAATTCATCAAATTATATTTAACATTATTAATTAATTTATCAAATTGTATTTAAATTGACTAAAATACCCCTGAAGTAATTGGGCTTTAAACGAATCCGATTAGATCAGGGACCAAATGTGATCAGTTAGGTTTTAACGTACCCAGGTTTTAACGTACCCAATTGGGCTTTAAACGAATCCGATTGGGCTTTAATGGATTTAGTTGAGCTTTAACTTTACCAGTTGGGCTTTAATAGATCCAGTTGGGCTTTAATGGATTCAGTGGGGCTTTAACGTTCCCAGTTGGGCTTTAACGTATCCAATTGGGCTTTAACGTATACAGTTGGGTTTTAATGAATCTAGTTGGGCTTTAATGGACCCGGTTGGGCTTTAATATATCCAGTTGCTTTTAATGGATCCAGTTAGGCTTTAACGTACCCAATTGGGCTTTAAACGAATCCAGTTAGGCTTTAATGGATTTACTTGGGCTTTAACGTTACCAGTTGGGCTTTAACAGATCCAGTTGGGCTTTAATGGATTCAGTGGGGCTTTAACATTCCCAGTTGGACTTTAATGAATCCAGTTGGGCTTTAATGGACCCGGTTGGACTTTAATATATCCAGTTGCTTTTAATGGATCAAGTTAGGCTTTAACGTACTCAGTTGGGCTTTAAACGAATCCGGTTGGGCTTTAATGGATTTAGTTGGGCTTTAACGTTACCAGTTGGACTTTAACAGATCCAGTTGGGCTTTAATGGATTCAGTGGGGATTTAACGTTCCCAGTTGGGCTTTAACGTATCGAATTGGGCTTTAACATACACAGTTGGGATTTAATGGATCCAGTTGGGCTTTAATGGACCCGGTTGGCTTTAATATATCCAGTTAATGGATTCAGTAGGGCTTTAACGTTCCGAGTTGGGCTTTTAATGGATCAAGTTAGGCTTTAGCGTACCCAGACGAGCTTTTAATGGACCCGGTTGACTTTAATGGATCAGTTGGGCTTTAACGTTCCTAGTTGGGCATTAATGGTACATACATGATCACATATGTACATACATACATATTACATACATGATCACATACATACTATACATGGCGTACATACATTCATGATCACATACATACATGTGTATATACATACATGAACACATATGTACATGTACATACATACATAATCACATACATACTATACATGATCACATACGTACTATACATGTACATGATGTACATACATACTATACATGGTGTACATACATTCATGATCACATACGTACATGTGTATCACATACGTACATGTGTATCACATACATACATGTGTATATACATACATGATCACAAACATACAAACATACATACATACATATACATATATATATATACACATACATGATCACAGAAAAATTAAATATTTATTAAATTATTAAATTTACCGACGGATTACCGACGGACGTCAGAAAAAAATAAATATTTATTAAATTATATAAATTACCGACGGATTTCCGACGGATTTAAAAATAAAATAAAATAATTTAATATCTGTCGGTAATTCGTCGGTACATTTACCGACGGATTACCGACGGATAATCTATCTGTCGCAAAGTTTTCATTTCCGTCGGTAATCTTGGTCGGAAATAAGCAATTTTCCAGTAGTGAATATTCCCCAACCTACTTTAATTTTACTATTCGCACTTTTTGTTTTCAATGCAAAACATTGTACATAAAATATATGACATTAATTATGATTTCATTTGTAATTTTTGATTTTCAAAGGAACACATTTGCATATAAGAAAGTAGCTGTCAGGATCGAAATTCTAAACAAGAATTTAAACTAAACACTCAGAAACTATGTTAAAGAAGTCGCGGAAAAACACTTTAACAGTAAATTAATCAAACAGTGTATAAACTCAAATCACAAGTTATATTGATTTAACTTAATGATTACAAACAAAACCTCAATCTGTTGAACAAGCTCAACAGACGTTCAATACTTCTCTATTGAAAGGACTACAAAGAACCTTGAGGTTAATTCTCTCTAAACGTATTCGTATATGAATAAATTATCAAAAACTCTATCTAACTATCAAAGACTTCTAGACTATATATACAGAACTGATTACAAGATAATTACAAAAGAAATATTGATCTTTAGCATCCATTCCATAATTATCTTCAACATTATCTTTAGCTCCTAGTCTTTCGTATCAATCCATCTTTATCTTCACGATCATCAGAAGCAGCATTAATCTTCTATCAGCATTAGTCTCCTCAGCATACTAATCATGCTCGCATTAGTAATTCTTCAAGCAGTACTAACTACTAGCAGCACTAACTCTCCAAGCAGTACTAACTATTCTTCTAGCAGTACTAACTTTTCAAGCAGTAGTAAAGTCTTCAACTAGCAGTATTAATTCTACAAGCAGTATTAATATCATCTTTAAGCCCAGCAGTAGTATCCATCCTTAGCACATTTCAGACCCAACAATCTCCCCCTAACTTAACTTTTCAAATTGAGAAGTTAAGTTCTTCAACATAGGGTCTTCATGATGCTTTCAAAACTTCAGCTTAAGTTCCCAGATTTGGATCTAGTCCCAGACTTTGATTAATTGTTCTTTTGATCACTATTCTGGCCATTTCTGAATCTTTAGGGCATACCAGCTTTGCTCTCAACATCCCTTGCAGCTTTGCCTTGCTGTGGTCATACACCTTGTCCACCTAGAAGTACTCATGATAGCTTTTGTCAATTGTAATCACATAGACTCCACAATTTTCAAACAACATCCAATGATCAATCTTTTTAAATCCATATTCATGATGCAAATCTTTGATCTTGTGCTTCACTCTTTCAGGCTCAAACATCATGCACAAGTACTCCATGGCCATCTTTGTTAGACTCATTCCAGCTTCTTTCAACACTTTACCATATAAGCTCAGCCCAACTTTGTGCATTTCTTCCAAATCAGACCTGGAACAACTTCTGATAATTTTACCCCATGTAGCATACACTTCATAATGATCACCCATTCTCTTGATCCTGAAGTATTCTTTGCCTTGGTCTACCAAAATATCCCAATGAATGATTTCAGGAGCATTCACTGAAATAGGATCAACCTTCAGAGGTTCTTTATCAGATACTGTCATGTACAAATCAAATTGCACATCAGATTGTCTTGGTTGTTCTTGACTTGTAGGATCTTGATTCTGCTCTAACACATGTTCTGCTGATTCTGCTTCTGCTCTTTCACTTTCATTCTCCTTTTCAACTTCTTCAATTCTTGGTCTTTTTGCCTGTTTCTTGATAGCAATAGATTTCTTTCTTTTTATAGCTCCAATTTTCTGAGCTAAGGTCTCTTCTACCTTCACTTTTGCCATGTCTTTGGTAGGAGTGCATTTTTCACTGTCAGGGAATGGTTGTTGAATATATTCAAATCATGCCTTTCTTTCATTTTTCTTTCAACCTCAACCCTCTGACTGAAATCTCCTTGAAGCTTGGCCATCTCCTTCTTGTATAGCTCTTCTATTCTTCCAAATGACATGCTGGTAAACATTCCTTTAGGAACTCCAATAGCTCCTTTCAGAAAGTTTATCATTTTCCTTCTTTCTTGTTTGGCCTGGAAGGTCTTTGAAGGCTTTCTTTGGCTTTGTTTAGTTGCTCTCAATGTCACTTTCTTAGCAGCAGCAGCAGTCTTCAACCTCCTTTGATATTCTTCATTAAGCTTAGTAGACAAATCTAAAGCAATCTCTCTGTCTTTTGCAGAATGAATCTCTTCCTCCTTTTCCAACTCTTCTTGCAACTTTTTGGCCATTTCTTCATCAAGTTCTATTTGAGTCTACTTCTTTTATGGCTTCTCAGACTCAATCATCTTCTCCTTCCCTTTCTTTTTGGTCTCAGCTACACTGAATTCTTTTCTTTTCTTTTTTGTTTCAACTTCTTTGATTACCACTCCCTTGGCCTTTGGAGTAGCCTTGGGAGTGTCAGTCTTTGCCTTCACTAGAGTCTCTGCAATTTCTATTTCCTCTGCAGACATACCTGTTTTAGCTGCAACTTTATCTGTTTCTACTGCTGTTTCAGTTTCTGCTGCTTTTACAGTAGTAACTGCTCTACCAATTTCTGCTGCTTTTGCAAAAGTTTATGCTGTTGATTCAGTTACTACTTCTTCCTTCTTTTCTGCTTCAGTATTCATCTCCACCTCAAACTGAAATTCCATTCCAACTGGCTTCTCCTCCTCATCTTTAGTTGCTTGAGTCTCCCCCTTTTTGGAAGCATCATGATCAATGCTCCTCTTCTTCAAAACAAACTTGGTGTTCTTCTTTTTGTGCACCAGCCTTAGAACCATCTTTTTGAGTTTGGTAATCTGCACTTGTTGAGAAGTGATCACCTTTTTCATCTCTTTTATCTCCAATTCTTGATTGTGAACTTCCAGACTTATTGTACCAAGAGTATCCATCAATTCATCATAAGTATATCTGTCCTCACCTCCTTTAGGTGTTTTTACCACCCTTGAAGGATCCTTGGATCTTTTAGTAGAGGCCTTCTGCCTGGCAGAAGCACCTTCTACCCCCGTGGTTTCTTGACACCTGGGACCTTTAGATGATTGCTCATCTAAAGTTGTCGTGGGGAAGGTCTTAGGTATGTTCACACTGTCCTGTCCTACACCTTGTGCAGAAGCAGTAGTGTGAGCCTTGCTGCCCACATGCTCATCCTTATCCTTATAGAGCACCTTCTTGGGGTTGGGAGACACTCCTATGGTTTCCCTTTGGATATTCTCTAATGGAGAATGCTCCATTAGAGGGCTTGCAGTCTGTTGGGGTGAAGATACAGAAAGGGAAGGAACCTTCTGTACCTTTTTCCTTTGATATGTTTTGGTGATGGGGGAAGTTGGCTTGACAATAGGGATCTGAGGAGTATCAATTGAACTGAATGGTGTGGGTAGGTCATCAGTTGCGTGGTCAGATGTGGGCTTTGACACTGATGCCTCACCATGGGAATGAGACATAACCATCATTGTAGAGAGTAATGGTGTCTCTTGTCCAGAAAAGTCCTTACTTGGTCTTTTCATGTTGGAGAATACCTTCCCTTGGGAGGTTTTGGTACATACACCTCTTGAAAAGAGGGTAGATCCGTCAATTCCTTTAGTAGAATCTCTTGTACAAACCTAGGATACATATAAAAGCTTTTGGTTTTGGTATCCAACTTTGACATTAAATCATTGAAGAGCATTTGAGAAAAATTAAACTTTCTAGAGGTAGCTAAGCAGACTAGAGCATAAGCTAAGGTACTGTTGAACTCACTCTATCCAGTTGTTTTTCTAGAAATACAATGTTGAAGGGTATTAAAAAGAATCTCCATTGAGGTGAAAATTTGCTCTTGAAGAACTTGTAGACCTCAGTGGGACCTTCATACCCCATACGACTAATTGATTGGAAGAGATCTTCCTTGGACAGAGAGGTAATACCTGAGGCATCATCTAGTCGTAGATGAATGCGAATACAGTCTTCTAAGATGGTTAGAGGTTTATCACAAACCCTTGATTTGATGACCTGATTGCCATCTTCAGTGTGAATGGAGGCATTGGCCCAGAACTGACGCATGTGCTCCACATAGATTGTGGGATTGACGGTTAAAGCGTAGGCGATGTGGGAGGATTTTAGGAAATCCACGATCTGATGAAAACCTTCTGCTTGCTTGGGTTTCTATAGCATTGCCAACTCATTGTGATCATCAATAAACATCAGTCCTGCCATCTTCTTGATCGAAACTAGGGTTACGCACTAGTAAGTAAGAATTCGAGAGAGAGAGAGAGAGAGAATATGAACATTCTTAGGAAATTCAAAGATCCGTTTGGATTTTGGCGGTCAAAGAGGGTATTTATAGGTGGAGGGTTTCAGTTAGAAGCAGTACTAAGTACCCTAGCAGCATTAACAAGCCCGCAGTACTAACCCATATAAGCAGTAGTAACACATACTAGCAGCATTAACTCAGACTAGCAGTGTTAACACAGACTAGCAGTATTAACACATACTAGCAGCATTAACTCAGACTAGCAGTATTAACACAGACTAGCAGTAGTAACACATACTAGCAGTATTAACACAGACTAGCAGTAGTAACACTGTCTGGCAGTAGAAATAAGGTAAGCATTAATAACTTTGCATTAGCAGTATAAACCACTAAGCAGTAGTAACCATACTTAACCATATTTGAATTGACAGTAGGATTAATAGTGAGAGAAGTATTAACTTAACTAGAAGTACCAAGTATCCAATTTAGCAAAGTAATCTGAAACACTTAAACACACATAGTTATCAGGACCATGCACCATATAATATGAGAAAGTAAGCAGGAAGGAATTTATATAGAAATGGTACATAAATAAAATCAAAATATGCTTATTCAGTGTTTATCATGCCCACACTTGTGACCAAGAATGTGAATCTACCAACATCAAAAGCTTTGGTGAATGGATCAGCAAATTGGTTACTTGTGTGTACCTTCAAAACTTGAATTAGCTTCTTTTCATTGCAATCTCTAATAAAATGGTACCTTATTTCTATATGCTTGGTTTTTGAGTGCTTCACTGGATTATTAACAATGCTTATGGCACTGTTGTTGTCAATGAAGATTGGAGTGTGTAGAAAAGTAACACCATAGTCCAGCATCTGATTCTGAATCCATAGCACTTGTGAGCAGCAGCTTGCAGCAGCTATGTACTCTGCTTCTGTTGTAGAGGTGGACACTGTGGTTTGCTTTTTACACTGCCATGAAACTAGTCTTGCACCCAAAAACTGACATCCTCCTGATGTAGACTTTCTATCCAAGTTTGCACCACCCAAATCACTATCAGAATATGCAAGTAGATCAAATGGTGAGTCATGAGGATACCAAAGACCCAACCTAGGTTATCCTTTGAGATATCTGAAGATCCTCTTGACTGCGTGAAAGTGAGATTGTTTAGGTCTTACTTGAAATCTGGCACACACACAAACAGCAAACATAATATCTGGCCTTGAAGCTATTAGATACATGAGGGAGCCTATCATAGATCTATAGTGATGAACATCCACATCCTCCCCCTCAAGATCTGCAGTGATCTGTTTGTGTGTTTCCATAGGTGTGCTTGCAGGCTTTGAATCTGCAAATCCAAATTTTGTAAGAATATCCTGCACATACTTGGATTGGCTGATGAAGATACCATATTTCTTCTGTTTAACCTGTAGCCCAAGGAAGAATGTAAGTTCACCCATAGAGCTCATCTTGAATCTTTTGTGCATCAGCTCCTCAAACTCTTTGCACAAATAATCTTTTGTAGATCCAAAGATGATGTCGTCCACATAGATTTGCACAAGCAGGATGTCCTTCTTCTTCCTTTTGATGAACAGAGTCTTGTCTATTATTCCCCTTTCAAAACCATTTTCCAAGAGATAGGTAGACAGAGTTTCATACCATGCTCTTGGTGCTTGATGTAGCCCATAGAGTGCCTTCTTTAATTTGTATACTCTGTCAGGAAAGTTAGGATTTTCAAACCCTGGAGGCTGACAAACATATACTTCTTCATCAATTGTCCCATATAGGAATGCACTCTTGACATCCATCTGATAAACTCTGAACTTCATGAAAGAAGCATAGGCTAGAAACATCCTAATTGCCTCAATTCTGGCTACTGGAGCAAATACTTCTTCATAGTCTATTCCTTCTTCTTGTGTGTACTCTTGTGCCACAAGCATGGCCTTATTCTTTATCACAATTCCTCTCTCATCTTTCTTATTTCTGAAAACCCATTTTGTACCAATTGCCCTTTGTCCTTGTGGAAGTTCAACCAGATCCCATACATCTTGCAGCACAAACTGCAGCAGCTCTTCTTGCATTGCTTCTATCCGGCTTCGGTCTTTCATTGCATCATAAGCCTTTTTGGGTTCAATCTGGGATAGAAAACAAGATAACAAGCCTGATTGTAGGTCTTTCAATCCCCCTAACTTGCTTTGTTGCCTTGTGATCATTGGGGAATTGATGTCACCAATTACCAATTGAGGATGATGATTCTTCTGAGTTCTTGTATGATTGACAGCCTCCTCATTAAGATTTTCTTCGAGATTGGAGTCATTCTTTTCTGGAGTGCTTCCACCATACACTGAAGAATTGTCATCATCAATGTCATCTTCTGACAGTATGGGCATCTCAGGTCCTGAGTTTCCTGAAGTATGAGCATCCTCTTTATCACTCTTATTCTCTTCATCACCTTTGTCCTCTTCATCTGCTTTAGCATCTTCATCCTGGTCTGGATCAGAATCTTCTGATTCTGAAGCATCATTCTTTTCTTGCTGGCAAAATTCAACAGGATCTACTGTAGGTATTGGAAACAGCACAAACTCTGAACTCTGTACTTGTACCTTTTCTGAGCTTGTTCCTGCATTTTGCACATTACTAAAACCCAAAGCATTAGTTAGTGAATCAATGTCAAACAACCAATCAGGACCTGTACCAATTTGATTTGGTGTGTTCTCATTGCATTTGACATTGTCACTTTCCTCTATAATCCTTGAGAACTATTAAATACTCTATATGCCTTACTCTGAGAGGAGTATCCAACAAGAAATCCATCTTCAACTTTGCTTTCAAACTTACCTAAGTGAGATTTGGTGTTGAGAATTGTGCAAGGACACCCAAAAGGTTTGAAAAATCCAATAAAAGGTTTCTTCTTGTTAAACAGTTCATAAGGTGTCTTGCCTTGAGATTTCACTACTAGAACCCTGTTTTGTACATAACAAACAGTTAATACTGCTTCTGCCCAAAAAGTAATGGGTAATTTTGAATCTGCCAACAGAGATCTAGCAGCCTCAATTAGTGTCCTATTTCTCCTCTCAGCAACACCATTTTGTTGAGGAGTTCTAGGAGCACTGTATTGTCTCTCAATACCTTTAGTCTCACAAAAGCTGTTTAAGTCATTATTTTTAAATTCTGTTCCATTATCAGATCTGATGACTTTAGCTCTTAGATTAGTTTGGTTTTCAATCCTAAGAACAAAGGATTTGATCAGTCCACTTGTCTCATCCTTAGTCCTCAGAAAATATACCCAAGTAAATCTAGGGAAATCATCAACAATAACTAAGCAATAGGACTTCTTTCCAATACTCTTAACAGTCTATTTCTCTGTCTTGGACATCTCCACTTTATCACTCTTGATAAATGGTTTACCTCCTCTCTCATTTGTAAGAATATGGTTTTCTAAGGGAATATCTTTATGGTCTTCCTTATTCTTACCCTCAGAGTTCTCTTCTTCAAAATCTGCCTCAACCACTACTTTGTTTAATGGATCAACTTATGTGGCTTCTGCTGTCTTTCTAAGAGGTCTTAGGTGGGAGGAATATAATTATTATTGTAAGGTGGAGGGGTGTTGTTGTAACCTATACCTCTCTTTAGTTTGTCATGAATTTGAGATTTAAGTAAAGAGTCCATTGTTTTAGAAGCATTGGAATATTTCTCAATGTCTAGTTTGGCCTTATCAAATTCACTCTTAACTTTTTCACACTCCTCTCTAGACTTTTCTAGCTCAATCTCTAACTGATTCTTCTCCCACTTCCAATAGTTGAGATCATATGAATGTTGAAGTTCATTGGCTTGATATGCCTTTATTTGTTCTTCAAACTTCTCAACAATCACAACATACTCTCTTCTATCTTTCTCTAACCTTTTAAGGTCATTACACATGCTCTGATTGTGATCCCTGTACTTTTTAACAGTTTCAAGACAGGTTTTAGAGCAAAGGTTAGATTTTACCTCAGTGGGGATTGCAGTGCTTGATGACTCTGAAACCTCAGCCATCAATGCTTGGTTCTGAATTGCCTCCTCAGCTTGATCACTCCAATCAAAGCCCATCCCTTCTTGTGAGACAAGAGCTTGAGATGAATTCCCGTTGTAGTTAGTGGACTTTGGTTGTTGATTTGGCTGTTGAGCAATTCCTCCTCTGCACTCTCTTGCAAAGTGTCCCAGATTATGGCATTTGTAACATTCCACTTTGGATTTATCAAATCCAACACCATCTTCTCTTCTCATGGCAAAATTGTTTCTACCTGTTCTTTTGATGAATCTTTTGACTCTCATGGTGAGCATTGCCATCTGCCACTTGATATCCATCTCTTCAAGGTCATCGACATTGATCTGCTCTAGATCATCATTGATAAGAGCAGATTTAGCATGACTAGCAAGGAATGTTTCCAAAACAAAATCATTAGGTCCATCATGTTTTGAGCCATATGTAGCACTAACTGATTCTGTATTAGCAGTAGAATCAGCAGTAGATGATAGGAGGGCAGCATTATGAGAGTATCAAGATGGCCTTTTCTTAGATTCAACTTCTGCTTCAAACACCCTTAGATCATTGTAGAGATCATCAAGCTCCTTATCCTCCAGATTATCATTATGTCTAAAGGATACAGTGTATATCACCCATTCTTCACCAAGAGATCTTAGAAATTTTCTGTTGACATCATCCTGGTCCATATTGACACCAACAGTGGCCAACTCTCCAATCAACTTGTTGAATCTATCAAAGGTTTGAGTCATGGACTCATTCTTTGTAGACATAAAATTCTCATATTGTTGTTTGATAATTGCCTTCTGATTTCTCTTAGTGCTTTTAGTACCTGAAAATCTCTTCTCCAATGCATTCCATAGGATTTGAGCATCAGAACAGTTGCAGAACTGATGTTGGTATTCATTAGGAATTGCCAAGAGCATAGTGCTCAAGGCTTTCATCTCAGTCTGCCTCATCTTTCTTTCTCCATTAGTCTTTGGTGGAGTTCTCTTGCCATCTGCTCCCATCTTTCCTTCATTGGAGGGACCATTCTCAATGATATCCCACATTGAGTAATCTGTAAGAAGAATATACTGCTTGATTCTGATTTTCCACATGTCAAACTCATTGGGTTTGAGCATGGGAACCTTTGAAACAAGAACACTGTCAGGAGATCCGTCCATGATGATTTTTGATTTCTGAGTTGAAGGCTCATATACCACTTGTCAGGATCGAAATTCTAAACAAGAATTTAAACTAAACACTCAGAAACTATGTTAAAGAAGTCGCGGAAAAACACTTTAACAGTAAATTAATCAAACAGTGTATAAACTCAAATCACAAATTATATTGATTTAACTTAATGATTACAAACAAAACCTCAATCTGTTGAACAAGCTCAACAGACGTTCAATACTTCTCTATTGAAAGGACTACAAAGAACCTTGAGGTTAATTCTCTCTAAACGTATTCGTATATGAATAAATTATCAAAAACTCTATCTAACTATCAAAGACTTCTAGACTATATATACAGAACTGATTACAAGATAATCACAAAAGAAATATTGATCTTTAGCATCCATTCCATAATTATCTTCAACATTATCTTCAGCTCCTAGTCTTTCGTATCAATCCATCTTTATCTTCACAATCATCAGAAGCAGCATTAATCTTCTAGCAACATTAGTCTCCTCAGCAGTACTAATCATGCTCGCAGTAGTAATTTTTCAAGCAGTACTAACTATTCTTCTAGCAGTACTAACTTTTCAAGCAGTAGTAAAGTCTTCAACTAGCAGTATTAATTCTACAAGTAGTATTAATATCATCTTTAAGCCCAGCAGTAGTATCAATCCTTAGCACATTTCAGACCCAACAATAGCTGATAAATTAGCTATTAGTTGAAAAGGGGAAATGGCATAAATAGACATTTCAACCGACCAAATTTAACTCTTAGCTATTTTTCTTCCAGTTTTTCAAAAAAGTCATCACCTCCTCATGTAACCATTCTTCAACTTGCGAAAGGGCAAAAACAAAAAAATAAAACATGTTTATGTGAGGTGGGCATGCACTTGAGGTGGGTCCATGAGAGTTCCGCAAGTGAAGTTTGAATCAGTTTTCCGTAAGTGTGTCCATGAGAGGTCTGCAAGTGGGCACGCATTTTTTAACTTACCAATGCCCCTCCACAAGTTGAGGAATGGTTATATACTTCCGAGGCCGATGACTTTTTGAAATCTAGGGAAAGAAATGACTAAGAGGTAAATTTGGTTGGCTAAAATGACTATTTGTGCCATTTTATCAGCTGAAAATCTAGTTATTGGCTAATAAGCTAGCTATTGGCCGGCCGATAATTAAACTAGTCTTGATTGGTAAAAACTACTTAATAAAATAGATAAAAAATTATGATAAAAAAATTAATTGGAAGAATAAAAGAAACATAATTAGAAGAAATAGGAAAAAGCCAACGAACTTATTGAAATTTTACTTAAAAGTAGGGTTTCAAAAAGCTTTAAAATAGATGGCTAACAGATGCAATTTTTTATAAGCTCCAAAAATAAACAAATTTATAATCGTCAAACATGACCTTACACTACAAATTTTTCGACTGTTTCTGACGGCCAAATCCGCCGGAAAATCCGCCGGAAATCGGCATTTTCGGCAGATTTGGTCGGCCGGAAACAGGGGCGCCGCAAATCATTTTTTCCGGCGGCATTTTCGGCGGATTTACATTTTCGGCGGATAAATCCGCCGAAAACCGACCCGAATTTTTTTAAAATTTTAATGATTTGATTAATTAAGAAAATAAATTTTAATAGTTTGTAATACCCGTGTAAGACTCGGTTTAAAATCATATAATTATTTCTTACCCGAATTGAACCGTAAATAAAAACAAGATAGCAACTAAAGATAGTTGAGGGGTTAAACCCGTCAATTAACTAAACTAATTAATTAATTAATTATATATATATATATATAAAGTTTAAAAAAAAAAGAGAGTAAACTACAATTTCATCTCATCACCGTCTCTTTCTCTCGTCTCTCTCTAAATTTTTTTAAAAAACTTCTCTCTACAATATCTATCGATCCGTCGAAGAAATCAACGAAAGAATTACATATTTGGAATCTACTCGTCGAGCCCGTCCTAGAGGCATAAATTTCTTCTTAAGTTATTTAAGTTGGTAAGTTAGGGTAGTTGAAGTTGGTAAGTAGATTATGATTATATAGTGTAAAGTTATAAGCATTTACATGTATAGAAATGTTTGTTTTTGTCAAAATTACAATCGGGTAAAGTTTAGAATCAAATGGTGATATTTATATCTGGATATTTAACCGCACACCAAGTGATCGGTTTAATGTCTAAGAGAATATAAATTTGTGTTTAAGCTAGTATAATAAGCTTTGAGTTTTAGGTTGTGCGATTAATAATAATTAGTGGTTTATATAGGAAATCGAACGGGTTAAAGTTCGTCATCGGTCTCGATTAATCTCGTGTTGCATCTCAATTCAATTGAGGTACGGATTTCTTTATTTGTTTGATACTTGGATATGTATTTATATATACGTGTCTATTCCTTGAGTATGGTACACCATGCATTACCTATCAGATAAGTGAAATGGTAACTTTCCATATTGAACTTTTGAAATTCGTTGGTTTTGAGTTATTATATGACTTTATTATTTTGTTAAGGATTATTTGATTTATGATTATATGATACTTCTTTATTTTGAATCATGAATCATTGATGAACAATTGAATTAAAACCTTCAATGTTATTGGAATTTTGAAACTTGTTTCCATGAGGTCGCATGTGTTGTAGACCTATAATTCCGTTTTCGATTTATAGAATACTTGACCATTGGGGGCACCAAGGTTGGGATGCTTCCACGGTGGCTATACAATCGTGGCGTCCTCACTTAGAATGGACACGTATGGGGTCTGGCCAAGTAACGGCTATCGAGGGCGAATAGATCGATCCTAGTTGCACGAGTCGGGTCGTGAATTATTCACGGCAGGGGTTAGATGGTGAGTGTTCCCACACTGCTACCCCATGGGACTTACGTGGTTTGATCAACCCGTGAGAATGACGTATCTTTGTGATACACACCGGTCTTTGTGACCCTTGTTACATCTTTGTGATGTTTGATTAGTTTTACGGATTTTACTCTTTTAAAAATACATTTTTTTAATATATTTTAAATGATGAATCAGATAGGCCTTGGTGGTCTACACTTATTGAATATTTGTTTGATATTTAATAATATCAATGTTCTTTATTTCATTTCCGCTTCCACTCGTTAGATTATCGTTCTTTTATTTTTATTAATACGTTCACTGGGCAAAGTTGTTGAGTCGTGTGTGTTTTGTTGGCACGGCAGGTACTAAGATGATAGACAGGGGACGGGAATATAAAGAAAAGAAGACAACTATTTTGGACTTCCTTTTGAAGATCTTTGAATATTATGCTTTTTGGTTCTTTTGTTTTTATGTCCATGTAAATATATCTATAAAACTTAGTTATAGTTGTATTCATATGATGGTTTGTAATTTCGTGTTTATGTGGTTTAGTCGTGCTCTGAATTTTATAAGTCTACTCAGTGGATTTATTTTTGTTTTGATGTCCCCTGAACTGTGACATCGCCCCGTTCTTAACCACGCGGAACAGGGGGTGTTACAGATATGGTATTAGAGCTATAGGTTTATGATCTTGTAGTTCTTTAAGTTGTGATTGTGAGGATTGGGTAGGTTTAGGAATGGGTAGTTCTCGTCTATTTAGGTAATTACTACCTGTTTATAAAGTTAAATATCCTGTCAAGTTTGAACTCTAAATGTTCCTTTGTTTCTTATAGAATGCCGCCAAGGAGGGGTAGACCTCGCAAGAATCCACCTCCTGAGTCTGGAAGTGGGGCGAATCCTCCACCCGAACATCCAGTAAATCCTGATATTGCTGCTACCGTATAGCAAGTTCTATCACAAATGATGTCGGGGTACATAGCTCAACTCGCTGAGGCGTCACGACAATCTAGTGGAAACCCTCCTCCTCAATCTAATGAACTTCCGAATTCTAATACTCCATCTGAGAATATCAGTACATGGCTCAGGGAATTCAACAAGCAAAAGCCACGGATATTTACTTCAGCTTCAAATCCCATTGAAGCAGAGAACTGGATCACACATCTAGAGAAAAAATTTCGGGTAATGGGTTGTCCTGATCAGATAAAAGTGGAGTTAGCCACCTATAAATTAGAGAATGATGCTCATAACTGGTGGTATGGTTGGTTACAATCAAATCAATCTGAGTTATCTGCAAGTCCGGTTAGTTGGGCTCGATTCAAAGAGTTGTTTTATCAACAATATTTCACTGCATCAGACAAAGACGCATATGCTCGTGAATGTTCATCTATCCAGCAGAGAGATGATGAATCTATTTCAGACTTTCAGACTCGATTCCTTCGACTAGCCAGATTCGCGGGTGCTACAGCAGGTACTACGGCCCAACAAATCGATAAATTCAAATGGGCGTTGAACGACATATTTAAGGATCAACTTTTGAATCTTTTTTTTTCTTCTGTCTCTCAACTGGCTGATGCTGGTAAGAATATTGAAATATCTCGTCAAGTAGCTTTGGATCGAAAAGCAGACAGTAACAAGAAACGAGAACGTGATTTTCAATCTGGTCGTGCGGATAGTAAAAGTTTTCATAAATCAAGATTCAATAATGACAAGAATCAATCACAGTTCAGTTCAGGTAAGTCTCAAGCACCAGGTTTTTTTGCTAGTCATAATCAAGGTTCTTCAGGAGCGTCTTCTGCAATCAAGTGTAATCGTTGTGGAAAGTGTCACCGACCAAGGCCTTGTCTTCGAATGACTGGGGCATGTTATAAATGTGGTAATCAAGGCCATCTAGCCAAAGATTGTAAGTCTGATCAGTCAAGTAAATCTCAAGAAAAACAAAAGCCATCAACAGCTGGAGGACGTGTATTTGCATTATCCAGTGGACTTGGTATGGTTTCCGGAATTCTTTCTCTTATTAATAGATCTATATATGTGTTATTTGATACTGGTGTTTCACATTCTGTTATGTCTGAGAATTTAGAGGAATATATTAAACAATTTGAATGACCAACAGAGTCTCCTATACTCATTACGACTCCGGTGGGTGGTTCAGTGTGTGTTGTGACTGAATTCAAAAATTGTCCTCTAACTATCGGTGACCATATTCGAGAAGTTACGTTACTCCCGATGAAAATGAAGCATTTCGATATTATCCTTGGAATGGATTGGTTGTCTAAGCATCAGGGAACGATCGATTGTAATTCAAAGAAGATTTTCTTTGGTGATAAAGATCATCCTGAATTCATATATCAAGGGATAGAACCGGAGCCAGGAACTACAACTGTATCATCTTTGAAGGCCAATTTGTTTACTTTGCAAGGTTGTGAAGGTATCTCGCATCGTTGCAAGATCCAGACGAGGTACCTTCTAAACTTGAAAATATCCCTGTAGTTAATGAGTTCCTTGATGTATTCCCTGATGAACTTCCCGGAGTTCCACCGGAAAGAGAAGTTGAATTTACTATAGAACTTGTTTCGGGAGCTAGTCCTATTTCAAAAGCTCCTTACCGAATGGCTCCGACTGAAATGAAGGAACTAAAGGATCAAGTTCAGGAATTGTTGGATAAGGGATATATCTGACCCAGTGTTTCACCTTGGGGAGCACCGGTCCTATTAGTTAAGAAAAAGGAAAGAAAAAGGACGGCTCGATGAGATTATTTATTGATTATCGTGAACTTAATCGAGTAACGGTACGGAATAAATATCCCTTGCCCCGTATAGACGATTTGTTTGATCAACTTCAAGGGGCCACATACTTTTCCAAGATCGATCTGAGATCTGGATATCACCAGCTTCGAGTAAGAGAGCAAGATATTCCAAGGACTGCATTTCGAACGCGTTACGGTCATTATGAATTTGTAGTTATGCCGTTCGGACTGACTAATGCTCCTGCAGTCTTTATGGATCTCATGAACCGTGTCTTTAAAGATTATTTCGACTAGTTCGTGATCGTTTTCATTGATGATATTTTGATTTATTCTAAAACGAAAGAAGATCATGAAACTCATCTTCGAAAGGCACTGGAAACACTTCGAGAAAAGAAACTTTACGCTAAATTTTCAAAGTGTGAATTCTGGTTACAACAAGTTAGTTTTCTGGGCCACATTATATCGGCGGAAGGTATTAAAGTCGATCCTGCTAAAGTTGAAGTTGTTGCTAAATGGCCAAGGCCAACTAATATTTCCGAAGTTCGTAGTTTCTTGGGACTTGCAGGATATTACAGGCGATTTGTTGAAATTTTCTCTAGAATTGCATTGCCGTTGACAAAACTCCTTCGAAAGGGAGTTAAATTTGATTGGGGTCCAGAACAAGACCAGAGTTTTGCAGAACTGAAACGGAGGTTGATTTCAGCTCCAGTTTTGGTATTGCCGTCAGCAGCAGGTGGTTTTCAGATTTACAGCGACGCTTCTCAAACTGGACTCGGATGTGTTTTGATGCAAAACGGTAGAGTTATTGTATATGCCTCGCATCAACTCAAACCTTATGAGATGAACTATCCGACTCACGATTTAGAGCTGGCTGTGGTTATTTTTGCTTTAAAAATCTGGCGTCATTATTTGTACGGTGAGACCTGTGATATATTTACTGATCATAAGAGTCTAAAATACATCTTTACCCAAAAAGAGTTGAATATGCATCAGCGACGATGGCTCGAACTTCTAAAAGATTACGACGTTCGTATTCAATACCATCCTGGTAAAGCTAACGTGGTTGCCGATGCCTTGAGTCGCAAACATTCTGGTACTATATTGAGTTTGATTGCTCAACCTCAATTAGTATCCGAATTGTAAAAATTGGGTATTGAGTTGGTATCTCGTACTGGGGTCGGATCTGTAGCCAGTTTGAAGATTGAATCGACATTGATTTCAAGAATCAAAGAAGCATAACAACATGATGGTGAGATTTGGGCTATCCTTGAAAAATCAAAAGATGATCCAAAATCAGATTTTCAGGTAGACGACATGGGTACCATCTGGTATCGAAACCGAATCTGTGTACCTGACGATCCTGAAGTCAAGGAAGTTGTGTTAAATGAAGCACATAACTCATTATTCTCAATTCATCCAGGATCTACCAAGATGTATCGTGACTTAAAGCAATACTTTTGGTGGAACGGTATGAAACGTGATATAGCCGAGTATGTTGCTAAATGTTTGACTTGCCAGAAAGTGAAAATCGAGCATCAACGAGCCAGCGGTCTGTTACAACCCTTAGTGATTCTAGTATGGAAATGGGAGCACATCTCAATGGACTTTCTGACAGGATTACCAAGAACTGTACGTAAGCATAATGCTATCTGGGTGATTGTTGACAGATTAACGAAGTCGGCACATTTTTTGGCTATACGAGAGACCTTTTCAGTTGACAAGTTAGCTGAATTGTTTGAAAGAGAGATTGTTCGACTACATGGTACTCCAGTTTCAATTACTTCTGACAGAGATCCCAGATTTACCTCTAGGTTTTGGAAGAGTCTCCACCAGGCCTGGGGTACAAAGTTAACCATGAGTTCGTCTTATCATCCTCAAACTGATGGTCAAACTGAACGAACAATCCAAACTCTTGAAGATATGCTTCGAGCTTGTGTTCTTGAGTGGTCGGGTAGCTGGGATTGGTATCTTTGTTTAATTGAATTTTCCTACAACAATAGTTTCCAATCCAGTATCGGTATGGCTCCGTTTGAGAATCTTTACGGACGAAAATGTCGAACTCCTTTGTGTTGGAATAAAGTAGGGGAGAAAGCTATCGAAGGCCCTGATCTTGTTCGAATAACCACGGAAAAAGTTGAAGTGGCTAGGCAGAAAATGAAAGAAGCTCAATCACGACAAAAGAGTTATGCGGATAAGCATAGACGGTCAATAGAATTTCAGCCCGGTGAGCATGTTTTTGTTAAAATTTCACCTTTTCGAGGTGTTCGAAGGTTCGGATTCAAGGGTAAACTGAGTCCTCGATATATTGGACCTTTTGAGATATTAGAGAGAGTTGGCGAGTTGGCGTATCGCTTGGCATTACCTCTACAACTTTCACACATTCACGATGTTTTCCATGTATCGTCGCTCCGTGGATATCGTTATCATCCTTTGCATGTGATTGACTATCCTTTAGAACGAATTGAACCAGATCTCTCTTATGTTGAAGAGCCGGAAGAGATCATAGATCGAGAAGAGAGGCGATTGCGGCGCAGAACCGTCCCTTTTGTGAAGGTATTGTGGAAAAATCATACAAATCGGGAAGCGACGTGGGAAACAGAAGACTCGATAAGGAAGCAATATCCACATCTATTTTAAGGTATGAAATATATATATCTCTAATTTGGTTTCGGGGACGAAACCTTCTTTTTAGAGGGGGAGAATTGTAATACCCGTGTAAGACTCGGTTTAAAATCATATAATTATTTCTTACCCGAATTGAACCGTAAATAAAAAAAAGATAGCAACTAAAGATAGTTGAGGGGTTAAACCCGTCAATTAACTAAACTAATTAATTAATTAATTATATATATATATATAAAGTTTAAAAAAAAGAGAGAGTAAACTACAATTTCATCTCATCACTGTCTCTTTCTCTCGTCTCTCTCTAAATTTTTTTTAAAAACTTCTCTCTACAATATCTATCGATCCGTCGAAGAAAAATCAACGAAAGAATTACATATTTGGAATCTACCCGTCGAGCCCGTCCTAGAGGTATAAATTTCTTCTTAAGTTATTTAAGTTGGTAAGTTAGGGTAGTTGAAGTTGGTAGGTAGATTATGATTATATAGTGTAAAGTTATAAACATTTACATGTATACGAATGTTTGTTTTTGTCAAAATTACAATCGGGTAAAGTTTAGAATCAAATGGTGATATTTATATCTAGATATTTAACCGCACACCAAGTGATCGGTTTAATGTCTAAGAGAATATAAATTTGTGTTTAAGCTAGTATAATAAGCTTTGAGTTTTAGGTTGTGCGATTAATAATAATTAGTGGTTTATATAGGAAATCGAACGGGTTAAAGTTCGTCATCGGTCTCGATTAATCTCGTGTTGCATCTCAATTCAATCGAGGTACGGATTTCTTTATTTGTTTGATACTTGGATACGTATTTGTATATATGTATCTATTCCTTGAGTATGGTACACCATGCATTACCTATCACATAAGTGAAATGGTAACTTTCCATATTGAACTTTTGAAATTCGTTGGTTTTGAGTTATTATATGACTTTATTATTTTGTTAAGGATTATTTGATTTATGATTATATGATACTTCTTTATTTTGAATCATGAATCATTGATGAACAATTGAATTAAAACCTTCAAGGTTATTGGAATTTTGAAACTTGTTTCCATGAGGTCGCATGTGTTGTAGACCTATGATTCCGTTTTCGATTTATAGAATACTTGACCATTGGGGGCACCAAGGTCGGGATGCTTCCACGGTGGCTATACAATCGTGGCGTCCTCACTTAGAATGGACACGTATGGGGTCTGGCCAAGTAACGGCTATCGAAGGCGAATGGATCGATCCTAGTTGCACGAGTCGGGTTGTGAATTATTCACGGCAGGGGTTAGATGGTGAGTGTGCCCACACTGATACCCCATGGGACTTACGTGGTTTGATCAACCCGTGAGAATGACGTATCTTTGTGATACACACCGGTCTTTTTGACCCTTGTTACATCTTTGTGATGTTTGATTAGTTTTACGGATTTTACTCTTTTAAAAATACATTTTTTTTAATATATTTTAAATGATGAATCAGATAGGCCTTGGTGGTCTACACTTATTGAATATTTGTTTGATATTTAATAATATCAATGTTCTTTATTTCATTTCCGCTTCCACTCGTTAGATTATCGTTCTTTTATTTTTATTAATCCGTTCACTGGGCAAAGTTGCTCAGCCGTGTGTATTTTGTTGGCACGGCAGGTACTTAGATGATAGACAGGGGACGGGAATATAAAGAAAAGAAGACAACTATTTTGGACTTCCTTTCGAAGATCTTTGAATATTATGCTTTTTGGTTCTTTTGTTTTTATGTCCATGTAAATATATCTATAAAACTTAGTTATAGTTGTCTTCATATGATGGTTTGTAATTTCGTCTTTATGTGATTTAGTCGTGCTCTGAATTTTATAAGTCTACTCGGTGGATTTATTTTTGTTTTGATGTCCCCTGAACTGTGACATCGCCCCGTTCTTAACCACGCGGAACAGGGGGTGTTACATAGTTTGTGGCGGATTTTCGGCGGAATAATCCGCCGAAAAGTTTTCCATCAAAATAAATTTATTTAATAAAAAGGTAAGATTTTCGGCGCTCTTTTTTTATTTAATAAAAAAGAAATGATATTTTTTTATTTATTTAAATATTTATTTATTTATTTTCCGGCGGATTTTTCCGCCGAAAATCCGTCGGAAATTTTGGTAATTTTTAAAAAAAAAATTAATTAAATGCTTTTGTGTATAGGTTTTACCAAGAAAAATTTTGTCCGCTTTTTAAAAATTGACCACGAGACTGTTTGTTTAGTAATATATATATATACTAACCATCAAATCTTTAATAAAACTCCTAATATACAACTTAAACCTTTTTAGCCATTGATGAAGTGTACTGAGATGGTTAGGTTCGAGTTTACTCTATATACGTGGGCACCATATATCACCCACCACGGTTATAGCAATTCCTTTCTATTGCACCTAAGGCGTCTACAGACGACACGTAAATGGCTGTCCTAATGCTCAAGAACTTGGTAGATAATAAACATAACAAGTACAATGAAGCAAAAAGGCAAACTCATGAAACCTCATACTCAATGGCACTTTAATATGCCTAGAAAAAGGAGTTGTATGTAAATCCTAATAATAGTTTCAAGTTTAACCTACTAATCTAAACAGAAATATAAAAGCAAAATACCAATCTAACCGAACAAATGAAAGCCCAGATTTTCAAAAGGCAAACCGAAATCGAGACTTTAAACTTCTTAACCACCTTAAATTTCTTGCATCCACTTCTTAACTTCTGCCGTCTTGCCAAATACTGCAAACAGAAAACAATGTAACGGTATGCATTCAATTTGAGAAAAGATCAAGATCTAAAAAGAATCACAAGTCCTACCCAAACGGATTAAATTTTAATTAGTTAAACAATTCACCTTACAAGCATAAGATTTCAAGAAACCAAAAAAATAGTTAAGAGATTGATCCAAGGGTTTTAATAAGGAATTTAATGCCACCAGTTCTATCCTATATCCCAGTTCTGGTAGGTTTGGATTTCTCATAATGTGTTTACATGCTGATTTTCTGTTTTCTACAAGCCCATTTTCACCAAAGTAGTAACTATAGTGAAACTTTCTACGACATGTTGCTCCATCGCTTTGATAGAGTAAAAATACTTTCTAAATGCTACACCAATTTACACAAACTTACAAATTTACACAAACTATGTTTTCCAGAAACCCATGTTTTTTTTTCTAAATGCTACACGAACTTACAAATTTCCAGCCATCGATTTCCAGATTTCAACTTAGGCTCGTAAAACATAAAACATAAACTTGTGGTAGAAAGAAATAAGAGTAGAAAGATACCAGTAAAACATAAAACATAAATTTCCAATTTAGGCTCTTAAAATATAAAACATAAAACATAAATTTCCAGCCATCGATTCCAAATACAACCAGATTTCAAATACAATTAGTTTCCACCAGCAAATACAATCACTTAGATACAAAAGAGTAGAAAGATAACACTTAAATTTTAGGGGGTTTTACTCTGTTTTCCGACCTGATAATTATTTCTTATGGCCGTATGGGTGGTTGGATTACAAGGCGTATATGATGGTTGTGAGGGAACACAGCAGGAAGAATTTTGAATTTCTGTAAAAAAAAAAAAGAACACTCCCATACGATGAGAAATATGACAACATATATTGATTGTATTTTGCATATTGAATAATACAATGATAGGACCCTAATATATACTAGAGATGTCCATATTATTCTAGGCGATTACATAAATATTAAAAGGATACAATTAATACACAACTAATATCGAAGATACCTCAAAAATAACTTAAACTTATTATGGAAAATAGTTGACTTTAGTGTAAAAGTTCATCAAAAGGAGTTGTTGCAATTAAAAAAGGACATCTCAACATTAAATTATTGCAATTTTCAAGGGGAAAAGAAATTATTTCGGAAAAACTATAACCAAGAAAATAACTTGCAATTTTTTGTTATTTCCGGATAATGAAATAGAGAAAAACTACTAGATATTATCTAAAATCATGAAATATACAAACTAGACCTTGCTTGAATACTCAAAATAGAAGCATTTTCCCTAATCAGCTCCTACCAATGGTGTTCATGATCTAGAATAAATTATCAAATATGAGAAACTTAGGAGAATATATTGAATTCTTCGTACGTCAGGCAACATAAACAACATTTATCTTCCGTTATATGTTAGTACACATATACTTACAGGGTGTTAGCAGATTGCGTAGACTTGGTGGCTCGTGGTGGCGATGTCGGTGGTCGGTGTTGGTGGTTGTTGCAGGTGGCACGTCTGTTGATTGTGGTGGCTGCGATTTCCTTCTTGATTGGGTTTGCGTAAGGAAAAAAAAGATTAATTAAAAAGTCGAAGAACACAAGCCTTCTAACACCATAGTCATACCTAATTTCTTATACACTTTCAGAAACACAAAAAATACACTCTCAAAAGTAATAACGTATTAAAGCTCTAAAACAAGACATTAAAAGCAAACAATTCAAATGTGGCTCATCAAAGTGGAACTCCTTGATCTTTGGCCGCTTTCCTCCAAACTAATATTTTCAGAAATTTCTCATTCAATTAACACAAATAACAAACCAAATGATTAGCCCATGTGATAGCTATATGACTAAATCCCTATATTTCTAATCACATATTCAATTCACAGTAACATTATTTGCAATTTCATAACAATTGATTTACCCAAAAAAAGTTTGTTATAATTAATAAACCCTAAATGGCAAAAGGATATCACAGGCTCACAATAAAATGATAAATCCTAATCACAATGCACAAGAAATCAAATCAATTAATCTGTCACACAAATCATAGAACCCATCTCCATTCCTTACGCAAACCCAAATTATAATATATAGATATAATCCTTGGACCACATATATCCCAATCCAGTGTATATTCACAAACTTCCACCCTTACAGTTTCAAAGTCAAACCATCCATAAACTTGAATACTTGAATAAACTTGAATATACCTATTAAAGTTGATTAACCCAATGGTCACATCGAATGATATGAACATCGAGAAATCAGGAACAAATCGAGAAATCAAACAGGGGCTCAGTCGTATACCTCTATAATCGATGGTGGTGGTGGCGATGTCGACCGGTGGTGGTGGCTGATGGTGGTGGTTTCTGGTAGTTGACAGCGGCAAGGGTGGTGGGGAGGGGTCTCGACAGCGGCAGGGGTAGGGAGGGCTCTCGACGGTGGTGGTGGTGGTGGTGGTGGTGGTGGTGGTGGTGGTGGTGGTGGTGGTGGTGGTGGTGGTGGTGGTGGTGGTGGTGGTGGTGGTGGTGGTGGTGGCGATGAGGGCTCTCGATGAAGTGTTGCCGTCGATGGGATGAAGGGGACGAGAGGATGAAGGCTTTGAGAGGATGGCGTCGATTAGGGGGGAAATTGGGGATGGGAAATAAGGAAATTGGGAGGGAAATTGGAAATTGCGGATGGAGGGACTGAAATATTTTTTTTTGGGTTTAGGTAGAATAAAATTTTAGAGGGAAAGAAAATTAGAAGGATCTCAACTTAAAATTTGTGTGTATCAATGTTTTAAAAACCGGTTTTTTGGTTGACCCGGTTTCAAAAAATTTATGTATTTTTCATTTTCTTGCATATATATATATATATATATATATGTGTGTGTGTGTGTGTGTGTGTGTATAAAACCAAGAATTTGATGTCCACAAGTTAAAACATTAAAAATACACATAACAAAAAGTTTACATCAATCCATAAACATTAAAAAAAACACATAACAAGAAGTTTTACATCAATCCAAAAACATAAAAAACACAAATATAAGAAATTGATTTTTTTAACCGGGTCAACCCGGGTTTTTACCGGTTCAATTAGACCGGTTCAACCGGTTCTATCAAAAAGATCCGTTAAAGCCCAACTAGGTACGTTAAAGCCCAACTGGATACGTTAAAGCCTAACCGCATCCATTAAAGCAATATTGATCAATTAAAGCCCAACCGGTATTTAAAGTCCAACTAGATGCATTAAAGCCCAACCAGATCCGTTAAAACCCAACTGGATCCGTTAAAGCCCAACCGGGTACGTTAAAGCCCAACCGGGTACATTAAAGTACAACTGGATGCATTAAAAGCCCAACCGGGTACATTAAAGCTCAACTGTGTACGTCAAAGCCCAACTGGATCCATTGAAGCCCAACTGGGAACGTTAAAGACCAACTGGGTACGTTAAAGCACAACTGAATCAATTAAAGCCCAACTGGATCCGTTAAAGCCCAACTGGGTACGTTAAAGCTCAACCGGATTCATTAAAGCCCAACCAGGTACGTTAAAGTCCAACCGTATCCATTAAAGCTCAACTATACCCATTAAAGCCCCACTGGGTACGCTAAAGCCCAACCGGATCCATTAAAGACCTACTGGGTACGGTAAAGACCAACTGGGTACAGTTAAAGCCCAACTAGATCCGTTAAAGCCCAACCGGGTACGTTAAAGCCTAACCGGGTACATTAAAGTCCAACTGGATGCATTAAAAGCCCAACCGGGTACATTAAAGCTCAACTGGGTACGTCAAAGCCCAACTGGATCCATTGAAGCCCAACTGGGAACGTTAAAGCCCAACCGGGTACATTAAAGTTCAACTGGATGCATTAAAAGCCCAACCGGGTACATTAAAGCTCAACTGGGTACGTCAAAGCCCAACTGGATCCATTGAAGCCCAACTGGGAACGTTAAAGCCCAACTGGATCCATTGAAGCCCAACTGGGAACGTTAAAGCCCAACTGGGCACGTTAAAGCACAACTGGATCAATTAAAGCCCAACTAGATCCGTTAAAACCCAACTGGGTACGTTAAAGCTCAATCGGATCCATTAAAGCCCAACCAGGTACGTTAAAGCCCAACCGTATCCATTAAAGCTCAACTATACCAATTAAAGCCCCACTGGGTACGCTAAAGCCCAACCGGATGCATTAAAGACCAACTGGGTACGGTAAAGACCAACTGGGTACGTTAAAGCTCAACTGGCGGATTTACGGCGGATTCTTTTTTTTAACCAACTGGGTACGGTTAAAGCCCATCGGATCCATTAAAGCCTAAATGGGTCTATTAAAGCCCAATCGATACACTAAAGCCCAATCGATCCGTTAAAGCCCAAGGGGATGCATTGAAATCCAACCGATCCATTAAAGTCCAACTGAATCCATTAAATCCTAATTGGGTCCATTAAAGCCCAAGTTGATCCATTAAAGCCTAAACGGATCCATTAAAAGCCCAAGTTGATGTTGAATATTTTTGAAGACTTGAATGTTAGATTTGTACGATTTTATTCGACGTGGTCTCGTAGACAGATCTGAACTATGACTAATATAGAAGGACTTGAGAATTGATAGAAAAGACGAGCCGCTAAAAGTTTAAAATCATAAAAAAAGTAAAAACGTACAAGTTTTAGTCGGGTACATTAAAGCCCAACTGGACCCGTTAAAGCCATACTGGATCAATTAAAACCATACGGATTTCTGACAGATTTTTATTTTTATTTTTTATTTTTTTTAATTCATTTAAAAAAATAATTAATTAACTATTTTCGGCGGATATTTATTTTTTTTAAAAAAATATAGAATATCCGCCGAAAATTTTATAAAAATTTCGGCGGATTTCCGACGGATTTTTATTGTTTATTTCTTTTAATTCATTTAAAAAAATAATTAATTAACTATTTTCAGCTGATTTTCGACGGATATTTTTTTTTATTTTTTTTAAAAAAATATAGAATATCCGCCGGAAATTTTATAAAATTTTCGGCGGATTTCCGACGGATATTCTATATTTTTATTTTTTTATATTCTATAAAATAATTAATTAACTATTTTATTTTTTTAATTCATTTAAAAAAATAATTAATTAACTATTTTTGCTGGATATTTTTTTTATTTTTTTAAAAAAATATAGGCGGATTTCCGACGGATTTTTATTTTTTATTTTTTTTAATTCATTTTAAAAAAATAATTAATTAACTATTTTCGGCGGATTTTAATTAATTAATTTAATTAATTAAAATCCGCCGAAAATCCGCCGAAAATAGTTAATTAATTATAATTAATAAGAAAAAAATTAAAAAAAATTATATTCCGTCGGAAATCCGTCGAAAATAATTGATTTTTTTAAAAAAAATAAAATAAAAAAAATTTCCGACGGATTTTAGGCGGATTTTCGGCGAAAGTCAAAGTTGGTTGACCCGTTTGACTTCCGTCGGAAATCCGCCGAAAATTTCCGGCGGAAAAATCCGTCCGAAAAATCCGCCGGAAAAAGTGTTTTATTTAGTAGTGTTAGTCTTTAGGATTAGTTTTTCGAATTTAAATTAATAGATTCGTCTTCAGTATACAAAATTAAAATGTATAAATAAATTGTAATCGATATCGCTCGCTTGTACTATTTTTAACAGTTCAAGTTATAACTGAATTAAACTATTTAGATCAAAATTACATAGTGAGGAAACCATTCACCTACCTTCCCTTTGATGTCATGTTTGAGGAAAAAGGGTAGCAGATTCGGGGGCTTTTAGATTATCTGATATTGTTTCTGTTAAATAACCTCTAAACAAATATCCATCTCTTCGGCACCCGCTGTTGACAGGTGAAAATGACATTTGGAATTGAATTCTAAATTTCCTCTTAAATTAAGCCTTCGGTCATGTTCCAAGCATGAATTACAGATTATTTTTCTTCGTGGTACCTAACCTGCAATTTATTAAAGGGAGAAACCAAAAACAAAGGGACAGAGAGAGAGAGAGAGAGAAAGAACATGAAACAAGTGGAAAAAAGCTGGTTCTCATGGCGGCTGGCCGGTCTAATGGTGGTGGTGATGTTCATATCCATGGCAGAGCCGGTGACATCACAATCTAATGATAGAAATAGCACTCTTATTAGAGATTATTGTAGTTTATACCGAGGTATGAGTGAAAAGTATTTCTTGAGCAACCTCAACACCACCCTCTCTAGCCTCCGCCAGCAGTTATCTGTGAACGGTGTACGCTATGCTCTTGCACGCACTTTGCTCAATGGCGAGTCCGTGTGGGGACTTGCTTCCTGCAGAGAATACGTCTCCAAGGCCAATTGTGTTGCATGTTTCGACTTTGCGGTAGCTAAGCTGAAAAAATGCGGGCTTGGCAATGGTGCTCATGCCTTCTACAATGACTGTGACGTCAGGTGCTTATGATTTTCAGATTTCTTCTTACTTGTATATGCCTTGATTTAGTTTCCTTGCCAGTACTTTTTGCTGCAATTCATCCATTATATGGCGTTAAAAACACATAGATGCTGCACCTTTTTAGATTTCGAGAAGACATGAGGAACGGAAGTAGATCAAATTAATTGATCTTCAAGATTTTACCAACTAACTTCGTATTTTATTTCATTGAGTTCTGTATAATTAAAACTCCTTTCAGAATATTAAAGAGGAGTAAGAGAGATTCAATTATTTTTATAAACAAATACTATCAATTTCAGAATTTTCTGCCTATTAATATCAAGAAAATTTTCAAGTTTCTAATTTAATCTTACTTTTCAAAAATTGGATTATTGTTCTGTTAATTTCTATTATTAGAGTATGGAAAGGTTCTTGCTTCATATCTGTAAAATTCTAGCAGACGTGTAGCTAGAAAGTTTTTAGTTTTTTTTAAGGTCAACAACTTAATTTATTTATTTAACTTTTGTATAAAGATTGTCATTTTCCAAAATTCTGTATAGAAAGGGTTAGCTCTCATCATTTCCTTTGCAAATTAAAATGGGGGTTTTAATAAAAAAAACAAAAACAGGTCCCACGAGTTAAGGTTGATTTGTTTTCAATATTCAATATACACCCCATTCCATTTATAAAATAATGTCTATTTACACCTCATCCTTTTTTTATTTGCTCTTTAAATACCATTATATATAATATTGTATGAATAACTGAATTATCATAAATATATAACTAAAATTTTATTATTACTTTTCTTAAATTACATAATTAAAAAGATTTAGTAAATACCCTCGGTACCACTATTGAATATTATTATTATAATTATTTATTTCAATTTTAACTTTCAAAAAATTAAAAAATAAAATAATGTTTTTTCAATAATTATTTGGATAGGTATATAAAATAAATGGATGATTATAGTTATACATAAAATACGATAAGAGTACAGAATATTAAAGTAAAAAAAGAAGGCATGTATGGACATTATTTTGTAAATGAAAGTGTGTAAATTTTGTTTTTGGTAAAATCAGACCCAATTTTACAAAACAAATGAAAGTTAACCCATTTTTACAAACAAAATCGAAAAATGACCCATTTTTACTTGCGATGGGCTAAACAAATTTCAACCCCTCAATTAGTCTTTAATTACCTAGGACATTCTAATTAAAATATTTGTACTTAGACTAATATATATCATGTCTTGGATTGATCTGTCCCAACGATAGACGTGTATGTGTAATTATTATTATTATTTTTTTTTTTTGGTAAAGCAGTATCCCAGACCACTTTGGGCCCGGACTAATCTCCTAGAAAACAGGCATATGGCCCACGGGCATTCATCCCGTGGCCACAATGCTGCGAGTGGGACTCGAACCCGAGCAACCGCTATGAAGTCCCCAGGCTCTTACGACTACGCCACAACCGTGTATGTGTAATTATTATGTATGAGGTCCTGGGTTTGAGCCTAAGCACTGCCCTGCCAATGGAATGCATGTGTGATTTACCTCTCCAATGTTGTGGGACCAGTGTGATGGGGGTGGTGAATACCTTTTTTTTGACATATAAATTTATCATGGCTCAAGAGGGGAAGTTCATGCTAGTTAGAGTTGTTTTGATGTAGGTACGAGAATAATAATTTCTATGCTGAGGCAAATCTTCGGGCTGGTGTGGTAATATGTGGCAACCTAACATCACATCAACCAACAGATTTCCGAAAAACAGCAGAAGGGTTGTTATCAGACCTTCAAACTGCAGTGCCCAGAATATCAAATTTCTATGCAGCATCTACAAGGCGAATTGCCAATGGTAATGGTACTATATACGCCATTGCGCAATGTAATCTAAACTTAAGCCAGAGCATTTGTGAAGACTGCTTGAAATCCAGATATGGTTCTTTAGATGATTGTCTTCCTAGAACGACCGGAAGGGCTATTGACAATGGATGTTTTATGAGGTATTCCCTGACTCCATTTTTTGGACAAAACCAGACGACTAATATTACACCTTTCCTTGGGGACGGTGAGACCTCTACTCTTCTTCAGCTATATGTTCGTGTTTTTGTTCACGATAACTCTTGTATTGATGCATATTTCCTCTTATAATATCCATGATTTACAGGAGATTCAAGCAAGGAAAGATCCATAATTGGGGGAGTTGTTGGAGGTGTATGCTTTCTCTTGCTGGTAATACTTGCCCTTTTCTTTTGGCAGCACAGATCAAAGAAAGCAAGTAGTCGCCAACGAGGTAAACACAAGATGGATCATCTAGCATGCATGGATGCCTATTAGAAAACTGTTTTCATTTTTTTTGAACTTATATTTCTACCTTCCTGACAGATTTCTGTGATACTTTATTGTTTTCCTATCGCCAGATAAATCAACTGGATCAACGGAGTTGCTGCAAGGTCCAGCAAGATACAGCTACAATGATTTAAAAATAGCCACAAATAATTTTAGTGATGCGTGCAAACTCGGAGGAGGGGTGTTTGGTGAAGTATATAAGGTAATTAATACCAAAGATGAAATTATAAATTTCTAAGTAAAATATTGTTACATAGCATTCTTAAATAAATTTACTTCCTATACTAATGCCTACAGTGTAATATTTGGTAGTTAATGCCTTAAAGAAGAATGACATGTACAGTATGGTCATTAATTCTTCCCGTACACTCTGTACGGTGACATGATGCAGGGGACTTTCAAGGATGGGGATACAGTTGCAATAAAGAAAACTGTTATGGCCTCTACTAGAGGAAAGTTACACTTTGATGATGAACTTAAGATCATATGTAATGTTCATCACCGGCATCTTATTCGCCTTCTTGGATACTGTAGCAAAGGGCCACTCTTATTTCTTGTCCATGAGTACATGGATAATGGTAGCCTTGATCAATTCCTCTATGGTGAGTTGAAACTTCATATTTTTTTCAAGTGTTTTAGAGTTCTAACTGTTACAATCTCTATTTTGCATCTATTAAAGTTACTTTTATGGACAGGTGATAAATCAAGCAACCTAAGTTGGAGACAAAGATTTGAAATAATCTTTGGGACAGCAAGGGGTCTAGCATATCTACATGAACAGTACCATGTTACCATCATTCATAGGGATATAAAAACCAGCAACATTCTGCTTGACAATGAACTTCAGCCCAAAATTGCAGATTTTGGACTGATAAGACTACTCCCAGAAGATAAGACTCATCTCAGCACCAAATTGGCAGGATCCTTGTAAGTTTAAATTAATACAGTTCTCTCTTCTCTAACTCTCCTGATCAAATGTATCACCAATAACCATTGTTAATCTTACCAGGGATAGTGGTTTTGTGGCACCAGAATATGCCATTCATGGGCAATTATCTGAGAAAGTAGATACATACAGCTTTGGCATTGTGGTACTCGAAATCATAAGTGGGAAGAGGTGCCATGACTTCATAGATGATAATTCAGTTCATCAAAGTCTCCTTGATCATGTAAGCATCTTAAAGACAATATTCCTGTAAACCATTTTTACTCATTTATGGTTTTTATTTTGTTGTCCATCCCATGATGAAGTGGTTGTGTATACCAAGAGATCTTAAGCTCGGTTAAGTTCTTAACAACTTTTCTTCTGTTATTGTGTACGATAGGCTTGGAATCTATACGAAAATGGCACACATTTGAATCTAATTGATGAGAGAATAGACCCCAGTGAATATGCAGCAGAAGATGCAATGAAAATCATAGAGACAGCATTGATGTGCACACAGTCACCGGTTTCTGCAAGGCCTGCAATGTCTGAAGTGGTTGCACTTCTAAGTGATAAATCACTAGATGAAACTCCAACAGTAAGGTCTACATTTCACAAAGATGACATAAAGATTCAAGTCGATACCTCGAACTCATTGGACTCCAATGCCACTGCTTCCACTGTTCAAGTTTCTGGCCGTTAAAACTTCACTTTATACCACATTGCTGGTTTTAAGTTGTATAAATATATAGAATTAGATCATCACCAATACTGTTGCAGTCTTTGTTTTCTATTTTGATTTTCTCCCATCTCTTTATTTTACAGCTCTTAAGGAATATCTGTAGCCACTGTGTCCCCAAAAAGAAGAATTCGAGCTGTATATAAGGTTTGCTGCTGCTTCATAGGTTATACTTTATGGATGAAAAATTATATCTTTCTCACAGGTGTCTCATTTCCTTTGATTTCTAGCATAAAATCAAGTAGAGTGATATTGATCCACATCCTTTGTTACTATGGGAAGAATACACTATGTTATACTCCCTGGTCCATAAAAAATCTAACATTTTTAATTAGGGCCGTGCAACAGGGTGTTCCAAGCGGTGCCGCCGCACAGGGCCTCCGATTTTTAATCTTTTTTATATATATAATAATTATAATATAAGAAACAAAAGCGAAAAAACTACACGAGTTGCCTTGCAGCCTAACTTGTAAGTGCATGCTATTCTTTAGTGTAAGTCTTGGGTTCAAATCCAACAATGCATGTTTTAGTTTTCAATTTTTTTAATTAAAAAAAACACAACTTAATCATATAAAAAGTTTGTGATTTTTATAATAATAAAACTATATGAATATTTTTAATGATTCGTCTAATTTTTTTTAATTTTTATTTATTTGTCGATACCAAAACATCAAGTTTCCTTATTTGTTTTTTTTTATTTTTATATTTAAATAGTCAAATCATGCTTCCTTATTTCTTTGTTTTTGTCATTTATTTTTTGTATATAATGTTTCTTATTAATATGAAATCTCTAGTTAAAACCTTATAATCAAAACCTCATATCTATATTGGACTTCATTTTCTAAATTATCCTCTAGAAGGCCAAAATCCCATTTTTTTCGTTTTTATTTTATTGTCGTCACCATAAATTTATAATATTTGTCTTCGGTTCTTTTCTTTTCAAGGTATATATGTCAGTCTATAATTTAGTGACATTCTTTATTTTTTTTATTTTTCAATTATTTTCTTCTATTAACTTTGTTTGATTATTTAATGAATATCAAAACTTTCATTGACCGTTATTGATTATTTTTATATTTCTTTAATCATTTTTCAAAACTTTTGAAATCTTATCGGTAATCGATTATATCTCAAAAGAGATTAAATGTTTTGCTTTGATATAGATTGAAAATAAATTTCTAGCAAATCTATGAAAGTATGATTAGATGATTTTGTTTCAAAAAGTGTTAGGAGATCTATGTTAGAAAATATTAATGCCTAATTGTTTGTGTTCTTCTAGAAATATGTATATTGTAGTGTTAGTTTATTATTGAAGAATGCATAACTTTTTATGTTCACTACTAATAAACTGTACATTATACTTATTATGAGTTTGTTTTTAATTTTCTTACTAATTAATTTTAATTTATTCTTATCAACAAATTAGTCAAATAACAAATTAGTCAAATAAGAATTGCGATCATTAATTTAAGATATAAAGATTAGTTTGATTTCTATTTGAATCTTGTTTATGATTATTTGTACTTCAATATATATTTTAATATAAGCAAAATTATTTTTGAATTAAATAATAAATTTTAATAAATAATATAACTAGAAAAATATAGAATAACATTTAGATTTTTGCACAGAGCCTCCCAAATGTCATGAACAGCCCTGTTTTTAATTTGAGTTATCCCTAGAAGATGATGCAACATTATTTCCTATTTTTGTATATATTTTTTTCAGAATTTACATATTTGGTACCTTCACTTTGAGTTGAATCAAATGGAGCAAGTAAGAGAGAAGACTAAAGAGGTTGTGTTTCTGTGGTCTGAGCTTGGTGTCACACTCGCACTTAAATCAGAAATCAATCGAGCTGTCAGCATTTCTCCGTTTCTAGGAATTTTTGTGATCGATCAAGTAGTTACTGTTTGATCATATGTTTCATGAAAGATTTAAATCGCAGGCGCAGGTTTCAGGTTTGGGGACTTTTGGCTGTTTAGCATTTGGGATCAAAATACCTTATTTCACTTCTATTTTTACACAAATTCCACTATAGTTTCATTAATTTTCAGCTAAGCCCCTATAGCTCTAATATTAATGATTAAATACAACAAAAAGAGTGAATTACACTTATGTGGTTTGCTTCAACTCTATCAAATGTTACTACAGTTTAAAAATTATACTAGTGCCCCCATCGTTTCAATTTACTTACACCGTTCGTCCATGTCTGTCACGTCCGTTAATTACGTGCTTTTCACATGCTAGTCACGTGAGGGTATTTACGTCATTTTGCTTTCTTTTTTAATTTAATTTTAGAGTAAACTCTAACTTTGGACCTTGAGGTATAGTAAAAAGTCTAAAAGTGGGACCTGAACTTTGATAAGTCTAGAAATCACCATCGTGGTTCTCATTTTACACTGAAAATGGTACTTCGTCACTAACTCCGTTAAAAATTGTTTGTTAATAGAGGTGTATTTTTGTCCTTTTTCTCCTATTTCCCTATTTATCTTGAATTTAAAATAAATCATATTACATTGTTATATATTATAGACTATTTATTAGTTAAATTATATATATACATACATACACAAGCACACACATTTACACCGTCCCTCCATCTTTGTTGCAAAAACAGTCAAAACACACACATACACTATTCAAAAACACATATACACACTGCCTATTGCAAAAAGACACATACACTTGAAAGTTGTGGGTCAGTGGTCATGGTGGCAGTTGGGGGGTCTCGGCGAGGAAGGAGGAAGGAGTGACAGGAGAAAGTAGGAGAGATAGGTGAATAGTGAGAAGATGATGTGTAGAGGGTTTCTTTTATGGGTTTGTTTTCCTTCAGCAAACAACACCATCACTATCACTATCACTATCACTATCACTATCACTATCACTATCACTATCACTATCACCAACCTACTCCTCTTTCCGGATTGACTCTCCTATTTCAGTGAAAATAGAGACCCTACCAACTTCATCAAAACTCAAACCCAGATCGACCTACAACTTCATCAAAACTCAAACCTGGGTTTAATGGCATATTTGATTTGGTTTTGTATAGGTCATTATACTGTATCCCTGTGATTTGTTCATCAAAGGGGACGATTTCTCCTAATGGGTTTTTCAAAAAATGAAAACCACATACCTGGAGTTTCAAAATTCGATGGAGACAGATGGGTGTGATGAGTTCGTACAAATCTGGAGCTTCGAAATTCCTTCAATCTCGAAGACCCACCAACCACCCTCCATCTTCTCCGATTCTTCTCTATTCCAAAAGATCGCAGCTCCACCAACAACAGACTTGCAAGCTCCCAAGCTCCGGTTAAGTCACTGGAAATCGACTGGAATTTCTCAGTCTGTTGTGTATTACATATATACGTATTAAATATGAATAATATAATATAAGTTTTTATTTATGTTTTAGAAGTGAATTAAGGAAATAGACGAAAAGACAAAAATATTCTTCATGTAACGGAATTTTTTAACAGTTAGTGACCAGGGACCACTTTCAGAGCAAAATATCATATTTAAAAGATATAATCTGCATAGTAAACAAAGTAGCATATTAAAACAAAAGTACAATTTGCTTGTCTTCATTTCTTGTCATAATCATCGTGTATTTCCCTATTGTCGATTGCTGCAAATAAAACAAGACGTGTAAATATATTGATTTTCATAAATTAATCACATTTATAAACAAATTTTTTGGTTGATATGATTAATTACCTTTTCGCACTTTGGGTTTCATCAACCCAAAATCCTTCATTGTGGTATGATCTCAAGTAAGTTGTATCATTAATATCAATATTTGAAGATGGAATACCGACCAAAAATGGTGGTAGCTCGTCAAATTGATCATATTTTTCCTCGTGCACAACATTTTCAACACCAACTATGTGTCTTTTACCATGCAAGACGATCTTCCATTTGGAATCCTTCGGGTCCTCAACAAAGAACACCTGGGAGGCTTGTTTGGCTAGAATGAATGGTTCAGATGCATAGGTGTCTCTAGAAAGGCCGACAATTGTGAAGCCATCATTATCAACTTTAACACGTCATTGGTTTTCGACCCATTTACACTTGAACAGAGATATACTGAAAAAATTATATTCAAGGTCCCAAATATCTTGAATGACACCGTAATACGAGTCCTTAGCAATCCTCGACCTAGCATCATTATTCGATCTATCGTTGTCTGTCGTTGTGGCTATTAGATGGAACCTTGATATCTTGCAAGCATTGGCAAAATCTAGTTTTCTCTACTCTAGACAAAGTATAGCAAATTGCTGGTAGATATGTGCGACTTCTAATTTCAATAGGAGCAAGTTGTGATCGAATTCCCATTTCGACTATGTCTCTTCGAACTTTGACCCCATCTTTCGTCTTCCCTGGAATGTTCAATAACAAGCCTATCAAACTGACACATACATTTTTCTCAATATGCATAACATCAAGACAACGTCGGACTTACAAGTGTTCCCAATATGGAAAATCTCAGAAGATAGAGCCTTTTTTTCATATATTCTTAGGAGGACGTGTACCACCTTATCCAAGAACAATTTTTAGATCTTCAACTCGAGAATATTTAGTTGGTCCATTCAATGGTGGCCTTAATACTCCATGCTCAATTTTTCCGTCGAACGCTTCCTTCAGTTTGCGGTATGGGTGACCCCTTGGTAGTGATCTTCGATGCCCCATGAACAATTTTTCTTACAATTTCCCAACCTCAACGAATGTGTGTCATCTTCACATATAGGACACACTTTCGCTCATTTTGTACTGTATCCTAACAAATTGCCATACGATGGAAAATCATTTATGGTGCAAAATATCATGGCTAGTAATTGAAAATCCTCCTTACCATACGTGTCATATACTTGAAAGACAGAACTCCATAATTATTTAATAATTATTTAAGGTCATCAATTAACGGAGGCAAATAAACATCAACGTCGTTCCTGGGTTGTTTGGGACCTTGAATTAACAATGACGTCATGATGTATTTCCATTTCATACATAGCCAAGGCGGAGGATTGTATGCATTACAAAACTGGCCAGGTGCTATGACGGCTGCTCATGTTTCCAAATGGATTAATCTCGTTTGAACTAAGCCCAAACCGGATATTTCTAATTTCGTCGCCAAATTCTTCAAATCAGAATCAATATTTGTCCATTGAGGAGAATCGGCCACATGTCTTATTTTCCCGTCTCTTTTACGCTCTTCGGCATGCCAATGCAACAATTTTGCATCATTGGGGTTTTCGAATAATCGTTTCAGCCTTGGCACAATGGGTAAATCAAAGTTCTAAATGACGTGAGGCGTGGCGTGGCGGCAAGACCAAGCCTCAAGCCTTAGGAGCCACGGTGAAGCCATGACGTTTTCAAGGCGTGACTTATGGCGTCATTTTTGTAATTCATATATATCATTATATATAAAACCATATGTTTTATAGTGTTACTCAACGAGTCAATAGTAATAAGCAAGTTAAATTATAATATATATTAAAAAAATTGCAAATGAGACATTAAAAATGTAAAGAAAAATCAAATATTGCGTTACGAAATTGTGGCCATGGCGTGCCACGAGTTTAACGTGGTGTGAGACACAAGCCTTGGTGTCATGGCGAACCATGGCGGCTATGCGGCGAGTTTTTTTAGAATATTGGGGTAAATACCATAATAATTTAGCAGGGGGGCCATTTTTCATCTCGTCACTATTTTGTTCTGTGTGTGTTTTCCGCTTATATCGTGATGTACCACATCTAATACATTCATGTAGGCTTGCATACTCGTTTCGACACAACATACAATCATTTGGACATGCGTGTATCCTTTCAATTTCCAATCCCATTGGACACATTACTTTTTTTGCTTGGTATAAAGAAACAGGCAAGTCATTATCCTCGGGAAGCATTTCATGCAAAATCTCTAATAGAGTAATGAAACTTTTATCACTCCAATCATTTCTTGCTTTTAGGTTAAATAATTTTAAAACTGTTGAAAGTTTGGTAAATTTTGTACAACCAACATACAATGGTTTTTCAGAATCAACTAAAAATTGTTGAAAATCTTCATAATGCTTATCAGCAACATTATGTTCCACATCATGTAACATATCATATATATTATCACAACTGCTATTGTTTGAATCATCATTATTATCGATATTACAATCACGACTCGTGTTACGATCATCAAACACCACACCATGTCGTGACCAAATCGTATACCCTTCCATAAACCCACGACATATCAGATGTCCTTGAATTACATGATAATCAGTAAACTTGTGCAAATTATGACAATCTTCACAAGGACACCAAATGTAATTTTCTCCATTGTTCACCTGATTATCTTCAGTAGCTTTAATAAACTCATCCAAATCGATAATATATTCAATGGTAGCACGTGGTATTTTGTACATCCAGGTATTATGATCCATCTGTAACGTAGAAAATAAACTATTAATGAAATGCATGGATTGAATGTGGTCAATCCTAACCCACTTTTTGAATAATTTGTCTCATATGTGAATACGTACTAACGGATTGAGCATTTAAAAAAATTCGACAACATTTCCATTTGGCTCCCCAAATATGCGTTTGAAACACATACTCGTAGGAGCAGTGGGAAACATCTACCGAATTTTTCTTAAATACTTAATCGATTAATACGTATTCACATCCTAAATGAGACAAATTATTCAAAAAGCAGTCCCAAAACGGGGACTATCTGAAAGTTATCTCTATTAGATTATTTCAGACGGGTATACAAGCTAAAGGCATATGTAATATTGTCACTGAGATATAGAAAATTATGTTTGTTCATGCAATACCAAAAACTAAAATTTAATATGACAAAGATTTACCTTGTTCCACAGATTTTTAATTACTCTAACGAGCAAATTAATTCTTATAATTCGATTGCACAAACGGTCCTACAAAATGTAAAAACCAGTACCATTACTTATATATTATTTCACACTTACATTCATGAAATATATATATATATAAATATATAAAATATACGTGTGTGTATATATATATATGTATATATGTGTGTGTGTATTATGTATGTGAGGAGAACGATAAAGAATTAACGCTTTTACCTTACAAGATCTTCACATTCATTAATGGGATATGGAAAAAAGAAAATAAAAAGGAGAGTGGGAAGTTGTCGTACAAAGTGATTGGAAGGAGAAAAGAAATAGCGTAGGTAAGTATTTGACCTAGAGAAATACGGGGTAATGGTATCTGGTTTCCTCAAAGCAACCGGATAGGATTTCTAAAAAAACACGGATGTAAATGGTATTGGTTTCAACCGGGTAGGATTTCTAAAAAAAACATGTATGTTTTAATTCAGTGGAACCCGGTTTCTCCTACAACAGGGTACTATTATCATCCCTATATTCTCCGAGCAATACAACCCGATTTATTTTACGAGGATGGGTGCAAATCTTATATGGGGCAAATAGCATCCGGTTTCTTGGTTCATCGGGTTATATTTAGAGGGTTGTATCAGATATTGTGTAGTAATGTAACTATAAGCACATATTCCATTTTCTATCTAGGGAGATTGTCATAATTCCCACCCAACTTAAGCAAGCTCACAAACTAACAAATCTTACTTTTCATGAATGTAAAATTTGTTGTTAAATAAGAAAAGTTGTAACCAAGTCTTATTTGGTATCTAACAAGAACAAATAGGAATTCAAATATAATATTCACAGAATATTAAGGGCATAGTTTAATTAACTACTCGGTCGTGACTATAAAATAGTTTTGGTTCAACTAATGGATGTTCTTCTTGGTGCTATTTGAGCTATATATAATATTACTATTGTCTCTACGAACATCAATTTTTTAGAGTAAAGTTCACTTTTGGTCCCTAACATTTGTCCATTTTTCGTCCCTCACCTTTGTTTTAACAGATTTGTCCCTAACGTTTGACACCTTGTAACGATTTTTGTCCCTCATCCTAACGGTCGTTAACCATTTCCGCTAAGTCCAATTTAATGAGGGGTATTTTATTCATTTTACCCTTATTTTTATAATCTACATGTTTCCACAAAAACCAATAAACTTCAGGGACTGTTACATAATTATCTCTAATATATATACACACATACATACACATTGTACATATATAAACTTTAGGGACCTTTTATAATTTCCTTCCCCATCTCCAATGTTCATCTTCCTCCCCACCGATGACGCTTGCAACTTTGGCCTGCCACCATTGTTACTATTTTGATGCTATGTCTCAGTATACATACGTAGATCTCTCTCACAGACACATTGTACATATACATATATGTAGATTACACACACACTGCATACATACACGTACATACATCTCTCTCTCTCTCTCACTGTAAAGATACACATTTTGTCAAACGTGAGGGACAAATCTATAAAAACAAAGTTGACGGAAGAAAACTATTGAAATGGACAAACATTAGGGACCAAAAGTAAACTTTACTCTTATATATATATATATATATATATATATATATATATATAGGGAGAGGTTCATTTGAGAAATGGTAAATATATGAGAAATAGAGAAGTAATCTTAGCCATTCATCTGGTCAACATTTGCGGCTTTGACCGCGAAGCACCGGATAATTCCTTGTGTTGTCTATAGAAGGTAGAGGGGTAATTTCGTAAAATACATGGGATGATGATAACTCTCATTTTGAGCGTTATTTACACGTCATTTGTATGAGTTTTTCTTTCATTTTAGTTGTGTTTCCTTTTTATTTGTTTGTATTTCTTCCTTTTATTATTTTATTTTCATTTGGAGTTGTTGAGAATGTTTTTATGGTTAAACGCATCATTTTTTGGTTAAAACGTCACTGTTCCGCAGTGGGCACAGTTTGCCCACTGTGGGCACCCGAGGGCACCCGAGGATAAATACAGTATTGGCTACGTATTCATATTCTGGGGGTATTGCAGAAATAAAGAATGGAAATTAGCTGAAAATTAAAAGATGGATGCTAGTTGGAGGAATCTTGCTAATCATTGTACTCTTTTACCAATGGTTATTATCCTTTAGCTTTTGGGTATTATCCATTGGGTAAAAGCTTGATTTTCCCTTATAAATAGATAGGTTTGTTATCATTTGAGATGAACACCAACCAAGAAAGCTCCACAATGTAGCACTTCTAATATTCTTTACATTTTTTAGTTGTAGTTTTATCATTTTAGTTGTAATTTAATTTATAGTCTTTTACTTTCGTACATTTAATTTCCGCATTTACTTTCCGTCTAACTTTGTAGTTTTATTTCTCTTTTTATTTAATGCAAGTAGTTAACAAGTATTTCTTTTCTTACATTATGTCTTTTATCTTTATTATGAGTTAATCATCTTTTGGGTGTAGGTGTGAGCCGACTTGAGACTAGTAGGCAACACTTGGGTGTGGCCATCACTACTAGCTCTTGAGCTTGGTCATTTGAGTCGAGAGTTAAACTCAACACTGATAAGCCGATCACTTTGAAGTGTTAATATTAAATCTAGACCTCGAGAGGGGCGGATTCGAAATACGGCTTAAGGGATGCACAAAGATTTGAGAGAGTCTTTGATAATCACTTAGAGATACGGTTTTTGCATGATTTATTGCGGTTCAAACGTCGGAGGAGATTTATATCACAAAGAGATTTGGGTGTAAATCTCCGCACCGGTAGAACTTGATTTTTATCAACGTAATTAAATCGGTAAGATTAAGAGTTGGTAACGATGAACACTTTATGGGCATTTTGTAGGACCGGTCTTTAAAAATCCACTTTCAAGAGATCGGGATTTTTATAGACACTTCGTGCTACAAAGTAACTAACCATTTTTTTACTACATAAATCTCAAGGAAAACTTACACCTATATCCCTTTTAGTTTCTTATTTAGTTTTTGTTGTTAAAAGTACCAAACTCTCTCAAAAATATTTCCTTCTTCTGTCATTGAAATCGGTGTATTCTCGACTTAGGACTCGAAACTTTGAAGTCCAATCCCTGTGGATACGATCTCGGTATATTTACCACTTTATTACTTGTAGCGACCATAGTGTCGGTGTATACTTGCGCCCACACTGTGGACCTATACGGTTTTTCCGCTACCAAGTTTTTGGCGCCGTTGCCGAGGATTGGCGTATTTCTAGAGTTTCTTGAGTTATACGTTGAGTTTTCCATTGATTTTTCTTTCAGCATAATGGATGGTTTTAGTTGGGATGCCCCGTATTTTAATACTTTCGATTATTCATGGGAACCGCATCCTAACTTTTTGGAAAATATTCAAGATGATGGCACCTACACTTCATTTTCACCTCCCTGTCAAGATTGGAATGACACGTTTATAAATACCTTTGACCAATCATGGGAGGGGAATTTTGATTATTCTTATGATTTTCAAGGGAGTGATCCTCATTATGGATTCACGTCCTTTGTTTCCAACTACCCACCCGATAATGTTTTTGAACAACCCGAACCATCTCACTCTTTTGAAAATTTTTCCCCAAGCGTAACGGAAAATTTTACAACATTTTTGGGAAATTTCACATCCTCTTTTGAAGTCTTGAATACTAAGATGGGACAACTAGTCGACGAGTTGAAAAATCAAAGTAGAGGTCCCTTACCAAGTGATAATGAAAAATCAAAATGTGTTGGTAAGGATGAGAGTGATGTTGAGAAAGAGTTGGATATTTTTGGGGCAAATTTTGAGCACATGAGCAAGCCTTCTTTACTCCCTAATAGTGAAGAAGTGCTTCAAGATGCTAAAATTCCTAACTTAATGATTTTTGCTCATGTTGTGCAGCCTTCTTTTTGTGATCACAATGTTCCTACAGGGATCATGCCATGGACTGTTGGGAGGATTTGTGTGATCAAAAGTTCGGGAATTTTGCCTAGATCGTGTTCTTTGGGTGGTGGACTTGTTGGAAGAAGCTTTGGTATTGTGAAAGTGTCTATTATCTTGAAACCACTCCACTTTTCGAAGATGCACTTGTGGGGTGGTGAATCGCATCCTACATAACCTTGATGTAAACTCGTCTTTTTCTCTCAACTCCAAATTTTGTGTCTTTTATTTTACATTTTTGTGTGTGGTTTGAGTCTGTTCTTTTTCGACTAGTATCAAAGAATATTTGGGATAAAAAAAAAGTCTCATGCATCTTATATCCTTAGATTTTTTTTATGTTTCATAGTTTGAATAATTTATCCACTACTAGCAGATTTCTAAAACTAAGCAACCAATTCCCCGGTATCCATATTGATTAAACTTTGAAACTCTAGAAATGACATAGGCCTTTTTTTTAAACACTTGGCCGATACACTTTTCCTTTGTTGCCTTACCCGAGCCTTTGAGTCTTACCATTCTCTCCACAAATGAGAACATTGAATATTTTAAGTTTGGGGGGGAGAAAACTCAAGTGTTGAAAAAAAAGAGCTAAATCCTTCGAAAAATTGGAAGGATAAAAGAAAAAAAAAATACAAATAGCAGAGTTTGACACATTGAGGTGAAAAAGTTGGTTAAAACACATCAAATATATAATAGAAAAAAAAAATCTTGTGTAACCCAAAAAGACAAGTTTGGGGAAGATGAAAAATTAATGTAAGGAAAGTGAGAAGCCTTAAACACCAACCCTTCCAAGTCCTATGGATCTAAGTTTGCGAAATCAATTATCATAAGATGGGTGAATTATATCTTAGTTTATGGAAATCAAATTGCAATAAAAAGAACATAGTGGAAATATTAGGAAAAACTATGGATATTTTTAATCAAAGGGATTTAAGATGCAAAAATAAATAAAAAAAGATAAAAAAAAAAGTTGAAGATCCTATGTGTGATACTTAGTCTTGTTGTGTATTTTGTACCTTCATTTGTTTTTATTTTTCTTCTTTTAGTTACTTGGGGACAAGTAATAAGTTAAGTTTGGGGGTGTGATAACTCTCATTTTGAGCGTTATTTACACGTCATTTGTATGAGTTTTTATTTCATTTTAGTTGTGTTTCCTTTTTATTTGTTTGTATTTCTTCCTTTTATTATTTTATTTTCATTTGGAGTTGTTGAGAATGTTTTTATGGTTAAACGCATCATTTTTGGGTTAAAACGTCACTGTTCCGCAGTGGGCACAGTCTGCCCACTGTGGGCACCCGAGGATAAATACGGTATTGGCTACGTATTCGCATTCTGGGGGTATTGCAGAAATAAAGAATGGAAATTAGCTGGAAATTAGAAGATGGATGCTAGTTGGAGAAATCTTGCTAATCATTGTACTCTTTTATCCAATGGTTATTATCCTTTAGCTTTTGGGTATTACCCATTGGGTAAAAGCTTGATTTTCCCTTATAAATAGATAGGTTTGTTATCATTTGAGATGAACACCAACCAAGAAAGCTCCACAATGTAGCACTTCTAGTCTTCTTTACATTTTTTAGTTGTAGTTTTATCATTTTAGTTGTAGTTTAATTTATAGTCTTTTACTTTCGTGCATTTAATTTCCGCATTTACTTTCCGTCTAACTTTGTAGTTTTATTTCTCTTTTTATTTAATGCAAGTAGTTAACAAGTATTTCTTTTCTTACATTATGTCTTTTATCTTTATTATGAGCTAATCATCTTTTGGGTGTAGGTGTGAGCCGACTTGAGACTAGTAGGCAACACTTGGGTGTGGCCATCACTACTAGCTCTTGAGCTTGGTCACTTGAGTCGAGACTTAAACTCAACACTGATAAGCCGATCACTTTGAAGTGTTAATATTAAATCTAGACCTCGAGAGGGGCGGATTCGAAATACGGCTTAAGGGATGCACAAAGATTTGAGAGAGTCTTTGATAATCACGTAGAGATACGGTTTTTGCATGATTTATTGCGGTTCAAACGTCGGAGGAGATTTATATCACAAAGAGATTTGGGTGTAAATCTCCGCACCGGTAGAACTTGATTTTTATCAACGTAATTAAATCGGTAAGATTAAGAGTTGGTAACGATGGACACTTTATGGGCATTTTGTAGGACCGGTCTTTAAAAATCCACTTTCGAGAGATCGGGATTTTTATAGACACTTCGTGCTACAAAGTAACTAACCATTTTTTTACTACATAAATCTCAAGGAAAACTTACACCTATACCCCTTTTAGTTTCTTATTTAGTTTTTGTTGTTAAAAGTATCAAACTCTCTCAAAAATATTTCCTTCTTCTGTCATTGAAATCGGTGTATTCTCGACTTAGGACTCGAAACTTTGAAGTCCAATCCCTGTGGATACGATCTCGGTATATTTACCACTTTATTACTTGTAGCGACCATAGTGTCGGTGTATACTTGCGCCCACACTGTGGACCTATACGGTTTTTCCGCTACCAGATGAATTCATATATGAATCTGTATGAATCACAAATATTCATATATGAATCTGTTAATTAGTTCAACTGATTCATATATGAATCTTTGTGATTCATACAGATTCATATATGAATCACAAAGGTTCATATATGAATCTGTTAGTTAGTTCAACTGATTCATATATGAATCACAAAGGTTCATATATGAATCAGTTAAAAGACTTCAGTTGTGAATTGCACTGGTTTATATATAAACATATAGTTCATATGTGAATTATACATTTTCATATATGAACACAGCCCGTGTGTTTTTTAAAATTTACGAAATTGTCCTTCTATTTTTGGGATAGCCGCAACTTTTGACCGGTCAAAGCCGCAACTTTTAACCGGTCAAAGTCGCAATATTTGACTAGTCAAATCCCATCTTGACCATATGAATGGCTAGGATTACTTCTCTATTTCTCATATATTTACAATTTTTCAAATGAACCAACTATATATATATATATATATATATAGAGAGAGAGAGAGAGAGAGGTTCAAGAGAAAACCTCAAATAAATGAAAAACTAAAAAACACCTTATCAACCGTTAGATTAGATGATTTGATGGATATGATTAAACAGGCGGTTACAACAATATTTTTTAAATTAAAAAAACCTCCACCCCATATTTTTTATTCGAAAAAATACGAAAAATTAACAAAATTCGAACGAAATAAATTACACCAAATAAACGATCATATTTTTCTCGTTAATTTGACATCCATATTCATATACTTTTTTATTCGTTTTTTCGTGGTTTTTCAGTTTTCCATTTATTTAGAGTTTTCTCCTAAACCTGACCCTATTTAGATTATATATATATATATATATATATATATATATATATATATATATATATATATATATATATATAGTGGAAGGATATTTTGCAACCTTTAAAAAGGTTGCAACCCACATCTTAACCGTTGGATTAATGATCGACGGTTATTTTATTTTTATTTTTATTATTTTTTTAATTAAAAATATTGGGCCTCATATCTATTGTAACCGTCGATCATGAATCCGACGGTTAAGATGTGGGTTGCAAGGTTTGCAACCTTTTTAAGGGTTGCAAATTAAACAACCCCATATATATATATATATATATATAGTGGAAGAATATTTTGCAACCCTGAAAAAGGTTGCAACCCTTGCAACCCACATCTTAACCGTTGGATTCATGATCGACGGTTATTTTATTTTTATTTTCCTGTTTTTTTAATTAAAAATATTAGGCCCCATATCTATTGTAACCGTCGATCATGAATCCGACGGTTAAGATGTGGGTTGCAAGGTTTGCAACCTTTTTAAGGATTGCAAATGAAACAACCCCTATATATATATATATATATATATATATATATATATATATATATATATATATATATATATATATATATATATATCTTGATTTGACGCAAAGAGACCGGCACCCAAGTTTCCTTTCTAAATAATTTAATTGGTGGGGCCTATGAAAAGAAAAAAGAAAGAAAATAAAAAACAGATCAATGACCTCGCATTTCGAATCTGTTCTTTCAATAATGCCATATGGTTTATTCCGATTGGATACCCCTGAAGTCAATATCTTGAATTTTTCGTGAAATATTAGTTTGAATCATTCTTAGTTTATATCTTTCTGTCATTAATGTTGGCATAATCTGTTGAAATGTTAAACCTTTTCTTTATACGTATACGGTATACACAGGCAAACTTTGGTCAAATTTTTTGTGTTGAAATCGTTTTTAATAGTTGTATAGTTCTCATATGAGTTTTTCTAAGAACAAATAAAAGAATTGAAATTTTGAGAACCAATTTCACATGTGAATATATTTTTGAAGTATACAGTGTTGTTTGATATATACAAGAAACTGCACTTTTACCGGGGGGTTGGGAAGTCCGTCGGTAAAAGTTACTTTTATCGACGACTTAGACGAAAGCCTTCGGTAAAAGTTTAACTTTTTGCCGACGGAAAATGTAACCGGCAAAGATGCACTTTTGCCGACGAATTTGGGAAGTCCGTCGGTAAAAGTTACTTTTACCGACGACTTAGACGAACGCCTCCGGTAACTTTTTGCCGACGGAAAATGCCACCGGCAAAGATGAGCTTTTGCCGACGAACTTCGTATAAGCCGTCGGTAAAGTTACTTTTGTCGGCGGATTTCTCAAACCCCCGGTAAAAGTTATTTAATTATAACTTTTAATATTTTTTCACTTAAACTTTTGCCGACGGACTTCCCAAACTCGCCGACAAAAGTATTTTAGTATTATTAATATAAAATTCACTGACATTTTTGCCGGCAGACTTCCTAAATTTGTCGGCAATTGTATTTTAATTTCATAAATATTTTATAATTGTACTTTTACCGGCTAACTTCCCACACCTTCGCAAAAATATTTTTAAATTTATAATAATTTTTAAGGACGTTTTTTACTGGAAAAAATATATGAATTTTATTAATTTTTTCAATTCTTTTATTGTAAACCAACAATAAAAAAATAATCAACTTAATTTCTCATCAACTAAGATAATCCAAATTTATTTTTGATTAAAATAATGGCCGGCTCTGAGGCGTGTCGGTGGTACCGTCGCACGGGGTCTCCGATTTTATTTTACTTTTTATATATAATATAGTTAAAATATATAAAAATAAGTCTAAGATTAAATAGAAACAACTTCTTTGAAGAGATGGCAACCGTTTTACTTATTACACTAGTATGACTTGGTTCAAATCCCACACACAACATTAATTTTTGTTGACTTTTTAATTATATTAAATCCACTTTATTACTTAATTTTTTATAATTTCTTTATTTAATGATTATTTATCCATTCATAGTTGATAATTTCTAAAAATTCTTTGGAACTTTTTTATTTTTATTACAACCCAATAGGCCCACTGAGACACATTACTACCCAATAGATTCATCATTGCCAAATACGATGCTTTATACCCATTGCAACCAACTATCATCTAGTACGACTCATTATAAACCAAGATGACCAAATACGACCCATTACCCAATATGATTTGCATTGTTACCCATTAGAACGAACTATAATCCAATATGACTAATTACTAACTAGGATGACCAAACACAACCTATTACTACCCAATACAACCCATTACAATCAATAGGACCCAATACGGTCCATTGCGAGCCATTACAACCCAACATAACCCAATATAATCAATTACCACCTAATATAGTCCAATACTGCCCATTACAATGTATATAATCCAATACGGTTCAATACAATCCATTACAACCCAATAACGCAGTACAACTCATTACAACACCCAACAGAACCCAATATGCCTCACTGGTAGCCATCACCTAATATAATTCAATGATACAACCTAATTTAAACCAAAATTACAAACAACCTAACCCAATAAGACTTGTTATTGTTCAATACCACCAATTACTATCCAATACGAGGCATTACCACACATGACAACTAACAAAATGAAATATGACACATTACCACCCAATACGACAAAAATTTATCAAACGCGTCGATAAAGGGTTTCATTGGACTTTAATGGATCTATTGGCTTTAATCAATTCTACTTGGACTTAATCGGTTATATTAGGCTTTAAAGGGTTTCGTTGGGCTTCAATTAAGCTATTGGGCTTTAATCAATAATACTAGGTTTTAATCGGTTCTATTGGACTTTAAAAGGTTTCATTAGGCTTCAATGGATCTATTGAGCTTTAATCAATTATACCAAGTTTTAATCGGTTCTATTAGGCTTTAAAGAGTTTCATTGAGACTTTAATGGATTTATTAAACTTTAATCAATTCTATTGTGCTTTAAAGGGTTTCATTGAGCTTTAATCAATTATATTGGGCTTCAATTGGTTCGATTGAGCTTTAAAAGGTTTTATTGGGTTTTAATGGATCTATTGGGTTTTAATCAATTCTAATATACTTTAATCAAGGGCCATTATAGTTCAACAAAAGTCGTTGATGTCCATTAAGGCCCAATCAAGTTTATTAAGAGCCACTAAAACCCATTAAGGACAAATAGTTCATTAAGAGCAAGTGTAACCCATTAAAGTTCAATACAATTTATTAAGAGCCATTTAAATCCATAAAGGCCAAATCAAGTTCGTTAAAAACTACTGAAACTCATGAGCGTCCAATATAATTAATTAAGAACCACTGAAGTTCGCCATACACACAGAAGAACCAACAAATCCCATGAATTTCCAATATACACATACATACTACATATACATCAACTACCTACATGACAAATTATCGTGTGAAAAGTTGAGGCTAACGTGAGAAGCGAATATGTACTGTTGATCACTTTTATTGAAATACCTTCTCATGAATTGTGCCTTAGAAGAGAATTGATCGTGTGCATCTTATCTTGGTGCATATCATCTTAATGTGCATTCATTTCTCATCCAACGGTTGAAAACACTTCTCATGTTAACCTCAACTTCTCACCGGAACCCAACTATATATATATATATATATATATATATATATAACTACAATAGTTTTAATAGAAATTAATTAATTATACATTAAGTTTAAATTTTAAAAAGAATTGATATTAAAATTTATTATTATAAAAAAAACTAAAAACTAAATCACAAATTTTTAATCAAATATAATTCCCCCCATTTTTTCTCTCCATTCCGTTCCCCTCCCCCCCCCCTTTTTTTACTTAGGTAAAAATATAATTCCCCCCTTTATTACCAGGTAAAAATCCAATCGTTCAGTTTCTCCCGCTCCAATCTCCATCTCTCGATTTGGTTCTCCATCTCCATCACAGGTTTCGATTTCGGCTTCATAGGAATCGATTTGGTTCTCTTAAACTACACCATGTTTTCTCGACCGACAACCTCCACCACTGCCTTCTGTCGACCTTCCCCACTCTGATTTCTCGACCATCCCCACTGTGATTTCTCGACCGACAACCACCACAGATGCTCTTCAAGGGTTTTCTAGATCTATTGAAGCATTCACTCTGATTCGAGAAACCCTAATCAATTAACTGAGGTAATTTAATCTATTCAAAAACCCTAATTTACTATTCTCTATCTCTCGTTTAAGTGATTATATAATTTTGGTTTGTAATTATATAATACATGAACATAGGTGTACTAGATAATATAAGTTATTCAAGATTCTGAATTTTTCTCTGTATTCAAATGCAAATAATCTCAATATTGTAATATAATAACAAAAGTTAATGAACGAGGAAAACCATTCTGAATCGATTGAACCATTGAACCTCAGAACTGAACCATTCTGAATCGATTTTTTGGTATTGGTTGAAAATTCTCTTTCTTCTGCCTTTGCCATAATAACGTTCTTTTGAGTCCATGTAGTTTTCTTGATGCACTGCTTCTACACGGGGTTCTTTTTTTTTGAAAGGGTATCCTGGGCCTATGACCCATACTAATCCCTGGCAATTAGGGTCTTTGGCCCAGCTGCTAAAGCGTCCAGCTTTGAGTTTATCCTCAGTGGCCACAAGTGCTGCTAGTGGGGCTCGAACCCGGGTTGAGCGCTATGAACTCCCCAAGCCTTTACCACCACACGACACCGCCCTTGTGGTTGGTGGGTGAAATGTTGAAAGTGATATATTTAAAATTCTCTTTGTTTGAGAGTTGAGGAAGAAATTTTCATTATTTCCTAGTAATAGAAATGTGATTTCTAACTTATTAGCTATCACGTTTTTGTTTTGAAATTTTGCAACTTGTATTATTATTTCTTCACTATTAAAACTACATGAAGGCTAATATCCTTTATTGTTTTGGTTTGTTGATAAGGTGCAAGCTTTTCTTATCATGCATCCTCCTACACAGTTGAGTCAAGGGCACATTATGAATAATAGTGATCATACACATTATTTTGTTTCCTGTTGTGCCCACAAAAAGTACTAAAAATAATAGTGCTCCTTCTGTTGTGCCCACAAAAAGAAAGCTTCATGGTAAACTTTATCCTAATGAGCATCTTGCCCACCCTTTCTCTCTTGGCATGCTTTTTGTTGATATAATTTTCATGAACAAACCTCCTTACAGAAGCAGAAATTTGTGTTATAGATTTTCCTGTTTATGAAATAATAAAGCTTAAGTCACAAGAAAAGGCCTGATGTTCCTCTATGTTGGCTTTTTTCCTCTTTGTAATAACATTTTCCCACCTGCTGGAGTATGGAAATGATATTAATCAAACATCAAATATATTGATGACCATAAATGAAGCTAACTAACATAAAATATATTAATAGGCCAACTCTTCTAACAACTTATCACTCATTCAATTTTCACTTCGGTAATGATGATAAGTATGTTTAACACATTCCCACCCCATCTATTTTTAGATTAGTTAAATGAAAATACCCAAAACCACCATTCACTAATTAGGCCTAACACAAAATGAATCACGTGCACGATTTCGGTAGCCTTCAGTTTTTTATATATTCTACAGGAAATTAGTCACAATTCTCAGTTCTGAAAATGAATACTGCAATCCATATGCATGTCTCTTATTTTGACTTTTTTTTGGAAGGGTGTCTTAGGCTATGCCTAGACTAATCATGAGGCAAATTATGACTGCAAGGAATCAACCTTGATAAACTCAGTGGTTTTGTACGCCTAGATAACCCTGGGCAGATGGGATATTCCACCACATCTCAAGGGTCTTAGCCAATAAGCCACAACCGTTGTGGTTATCTCTTATTTTGACTTGGGAGTCTCCGTCTAAGTATTATACTAATAAAGCTTCACAGTTTTTTGTGCCTTCATTTTATGTGATTTGAGGAATTTATGTGTTGAAGTATTGATGATTCTCTTTCTTAGATGGTGGTAGTTGAAATAGGCTAGCTTTTAGGATTTCATTTCATATTTTTTGTTTTTCACCGTGGTTAAAGAGATAGGAACAGGGAGCATGTTTTAAGATGGGGAAGAAGACACTAACCTGTGCTTTTAAGCTCGATTACATTTTACAGGCAAAATAAGTACATATATGTAATTGATGTCCAATAAGCCAATAAAAATGATGAATTGATGTTTCAGGATAATGGAAAACTATATATCTTCCTTAAGCTTGTACCGAAAGGTTCGCTGGCAAATCTCTATGGAAAGTATCAACTGTGGGATTCCCAAGTTTCTACCTACACAAGGCAGATTCTGAGTGGTTTGAATTATCAACATGACCGAAATGTGGTTCATAGGTAAAAGTTCATACTTCTTGGAAAAGATTTGATTTAAAATTTCAACATTCCCTCCCTTTCTTCCATTCTCTTTCCTGGTTCGTAGATAAAGTTCATGCTACTTGGAAAAAGATATGGTTTAAAATTTCAACATCTCCCTTTTATGCTCTTTCTTTCATGGTTGTGTCTGTGTGTCCTGAAGGCCTGGGTTTCTGTCAGATATTCCTAAAAAACTACTCTTATCTTTGTATTGGCTTTTCATCACTTATGTTTACAGTGCCAAAATGCAAATTTCTTGTGTTACGAAAATTCTATATTTTAATTCTTTACCCTCAGAAGGTTCATATGTCACCAGACCGACGCTACTTGATGTTATTTTGTGTTCCCCCTCCCCCAAATATATTTAGTTTCTTTTTGTATGAATTCATAAACTAGTCAAGACAAAGGTATCCTAAACCATGAAAGCATAGAAATCAAAAGAATGGAACCTTACACTTGTGTTTAAAATTTCCGTTATTCCATTCTTCCCAGCTCAACTACTAGGATTTGAAGCCTACATACGACCTTTGGCAATGGCAAGACGTGAAGAAATATCTCGAGCGGTAAATTATGCATCAGGTGCTGCTGGAATATGCGATGAAACTGCCGAACATTTGGTAGGTTTTCTTTGTATAAATATATATATATATATATATATATATATATATATATATTTGACATTAGGAATTCATTTCTACAATATCTCATGCATGCATGTGCTTATCTATATATATGTCGAGTCTCTTGTATTCTTCGACTATTTAATCACAACGATTGTTATTTGATGACAGGGAGGTAGGATAAGCATGAATCAGCAACTAATAAATCTCGCTACCGCAATTTTGTGGCAAATGCATATACATCGTTACGATAGGCAATAACGACTTCATCAACTACTACTTCTTGCCACTACTATCAAATCAACAACTTGTACACACTCCAAGAGTATGCAGATATCTCGGTCGAACAATACACTCGACAACTATTAGTGGGTACTTTGATAATTTTATTTTGTTTGTATTTTAGAAGGAAAGCTTTATATTCCGCTGCATGGTGATAAAATGTAATATGCATTATATATCGTACAATGAACTGGTTCGTTAATTTTATTTTGTTTGTATTTTAGAGGGAAAGTTTTACATTCCGCTTCATTATGATAAAATGTTATATGCATTATATATCAAACAATGAACTAGAAATTAAATAACAAATTAATTGTTTTTTTAAAACTATTTAATTTTTTTAAATTACAAAAAATTAGTGACAGTCCAGTGATGGAAATCTTTCGCTAATTCATCGCAAATATGGTATGTCATTGATCCGTTACTAAAAAGTTGACCAAAAAAGTCAAACTTAACTTTTGCCGACGAGTTTTTGTGTCGGTAAAAAGTTATTGCAAAAATTAAAAAAACTTTTGCCGGCGGATTCTTTGGCCGATAAATGTTTAACCAAAAAGTCAAACTTAACTTTTGCCGACGAAAAAATTTACGCCAGCAAAAGCATGTAGTCGTCGGGAAAAAGGTTTTATACGATTACTTGAGAGTCGTTTTTGCCGACGACTTTAGTTTTTGCCGACGACTATCTTTCGCCGGCAAAAGAATCTTTACCGACGACCCATGTTGTTAGCCGGTAAAAACCCTTTTAGCGGCCAACTTTTCATGACAACTTTTTCCGACGGAAAAGTCTGTCGGCAAAAGGTTTTGAACTTTTGCCGGCGACTTTTGAACCTTTTGCCGGCCACATTTTCCTCCGGCAAAAGTAGTTTTTTTTGTAGTAACATACATAATATGTATATAAAACAAACACACACACACACACATATGAAACAGATGGGAGGATTAGATGGAAACTACAAAAAGGTTGGAAACATAAAAGACAGATAAAAAGTAAAACAATATGAATATCAAATTATAGAGAATAAAATTCTCGTTTTTTATATACTTTGTTTGAGTTCACTTTTGATCATATTTCGATTCAAAAAGTAGGAGAGGGGATTTTTTAGTTTTAAAAATAAAATTTAAACCGCATTTTTAATTACATTTATTGGATCAAATTAATGTAACGATTGAGATATATTTCCACGTTTCCAGCCTTTTTGTCGTTTCTATTTGGACTTCCCTACACACAAACGTACATACATAGGGTGGTTCAAATGAAAACAAGCTGAAGGGTGAAAATGCAAAAACAAATCTCAATTGTGGAAGCAGAGCCCCTTGGGCGATGGCTGGTCTGATTGACCGATCATCTGGCGGGTGCGGGGCAGTGCCTTGACAAGAAATTATATGTTGAAGTTACTGCATAGTAGTTGTGGCAGTGGATCAACTAATGACCATCAACATTAGCGTCAACGGATGATCCTCAGTGAAAATTTTTTGCTAGTGCGGGTGCACCCACGAGGCTGATAGATTTTCTTATTTAATGTTGATCGCTGCATGATTCCACTAGTTTGTAACTACTCTATTTCGTAACTGCTTGATAAATGCTCATAATTCCACGCAGTAATCATTTCCCTTTAATTGGACATTCATTCTCAGTTTAATCAATGTACTAACAATTGCTATTTCTCTAGGTTTATAACCTACGAATTCTGCCAAAATCGTAAGTATTGTAAGTTGAGATTATCCTCAAGCAAATTTCATTCAAACAAGACAGAGTAGGGTCGAAATATTGCTTAAAGAAAGCGGGCTCTTACGCGATCTTAAACTCTTATTCGAGTTATTACTGTGATTTCTCACCAGACTAGAATTCGACCCCCAACGATATGTTGGTAAAATAAATGATTTAAAAGCATTTTAATCCTATTGAATTGCAAAATTATGACTTTAATATGTATGGTCATAACTCAAAAATGTTTTCCAAAACGATTAAAATACTCGTCAATATCGAATATAAAAAAAAACATAAATATCATATAATGTTTCTAACGACTTAAACTACATAATTCATATTTATATATGTTCACATATATAGCAAAATAAACTACATTTTTAAAGGAACAAAACCTGACTTAGTTATCTTTCATTTTGTAGATATTATGTATGTAATATTTTTAAATATTAGAATTTTAATGTTAAAACGATTTGTCTAATTGAGAAAAGGGAAAATTGTATGAAAATGGAACCAACTTTCACCTGATTCATATTTTAGGGAACCAACTTTCAAAATTGTCATTTAAGGGTCTGTATCAAACTTTATGTTTATTTAAGGGTGTCCATGGTTAACCTGTTCAACAACGATTAACAGTAATATCTTATATGATGTGACAAATAATTAAATAAAAATTATTAGGTGGAATAGTTTTTTTGCCAAATCATTATTATAATTAAAAGATAAAACATAAAAAAATCAAAATGAGAAACTGAATCGGTTTCCTCCTTCCTTCCGTTGCAAATCCTTCTCCGGCTCCGGCTTCCCATGACTCTCTCCCGCAGGCGCTGCCCATTTTTCTCTCCGACAGACACAGGCCCTGCCCATTTCTCTCTCCGGCAGGCGCGGGTGTGTTTGCAACCTTTTGGGAGCCGGCGACTCTACCCGCTGGAAAGTCTCCCAAGGTTTTGTAGCAGTTTTTTAGAACAGTTTCTGCGATAGTTCATGGGTCGTACTCTCCAGAAAATTTATCGTCCATCTCTCCCAAATTGAAAGAGATATTATATTAGTTCAGGGGAGATGATTGGAGAAGTATCAGTAACCATTTTAGTTCACGGGAGATCAGGGCCGGCCCTGGGCCTAGGCAGTGGGGCGATGGCCCAGGGCATCATAAATCTATAGGGCATCATTTTTAAGCCCAAGTCTGTTATACATATGTTTATTTGGGTTTGGGCCTTAATTTTTTTAATTGTTATAAGCCTCTTAAGAAGCCAACGGACCACTCCTAGAGTCCTAGTCTCCTACACATTGACCGACTGACGCTTCAAAAATCGAAATTCGCTCTCGCTCTCTCAAATCTCAATCGAAATTCGAAACTCTCTGTCTCTCTCTCACATTCTCGCTCTCGCTCTCGCTCTCTCAATCGAAACTATCTGTCTCTCTCTCACAGCCTCGCTCTCTCTCTCTCTCACAACCTCGCTCTCTTTCGTTTCATCTCAAATTCTCAGGGGCAGCACCGCAGCAGCATCGAGCCATTGTCCATTGAGGTATTTGATTTTCTATTTCAGTAGTTAGTATTTACTGTTTTGAGTTTTTGACTTTTGAGTTTTGAGTGTTTGTTTTCTTTTATACTTTACTTTACAGATTAGAGTTTAGAGATTAAGGTTATTGTATTGGGTATTTGGGTTAAATCATGAATGATTGAATAGATTATTTGTTTTGTTGTTGACTTCATGAGTTCATGACTTGTTGAGTTGTTATTTTGGTTTGAATGAGATTATGAGAATGATTGAATCTGAATGTTATTATGTTTATTGGTTGCAGAAATTAGATTTGCTACTATAATTATTTAACTTCTACGGTTCAACAAGTTTGGCAATTTCACGAGTTACAACTAAATCAGGTGTTATCTTCTGATCTCTACTAATATTACTTGTTTAGTTGTTTAAAATATGTATCCTCGATCACAACCCTCGGGTGCTCAAAATAGAAAATGAAAAAAAAGACAAGAAGAAATTGCTCAATCTATGCGGGGTTCTTTAAATAAGTTTATTGTTAGACAACCAAATGTTTGTGATGAAAATGTTTGTGATGCAAATGCTTTTGATGCGAATGCTTGTGATAAAAATGTTTGTGATGTGATTAGGAATTTTAAGTATTGAGAGTAAGTTTTTAAGTATTGAGAGTAAGTTTTTAGGAGATATTAACTATGATAAAGTCATTGATATTTTTGCTTCAAAGAACGCATGAAGGCATCGTTTTAGGTAATATGTTTTAAGTTTTATTATGCGGGGTTTTGGTTTATGTCCCCCCCGTTGTATCATTTTTGTTTTAGTTAATAAAGACCTGACATGGGAATGAGCCGCCTAGCTTGAATAGGTTCCAAACCCCCCCCCCTTTAAATTGTTTTTTCGTTTGCGTAATAAAGGGGCATTTTTTTTGCCTTTAGCCATGGGCATCCAAAATCTCAGGACCGGCCCTGCGGAAGATGATTATGTAGAATGATTCATGGTGTGTTTTATTATCTTTGGCTCAGGAGGTGACACTGATTTAGTTAATTATTAAAAAAAATGAAGTGTCTGTTTGTAAACTTAACCATCGAGATCTTAAGAATCCATTTTTATGGTGAAGACTGTAGAGCTCTAATATTTGTTGAATATAAAAGCTTCTTCTATGTTATGCTTCAATCTGTTTGTGGTCTTTAGAAGTGTAGAAATTTCAATGGATATGTAAACAAACCAAAAGTATATATATTCAAGAAACATGATACCAATCAAAGTTTTAGAATTCTCTATTTTTTCACCTATTTTAGAAAATGAATTTTAGTTTGATATTTGTTTTTTTTAAACCAGAGTGCAAATTATAATTAATATTTGAATAAACGAATGTTAGTCAATTTTGTATAATTAAATTTTAATTATTTTCTATTTTATAATATGTAGTGGAATTTTAGTTTTCAAACAAAAAAATTAGGTGTCATGTCAGCATTTTATATTTATATTTATAATTAAAATAATGACGTGGAATCTTAGTTGACAAAAGTTTTGGATGATATCATCGTTAGAAGGTCAATAGGTTAACAAGACCCTTAAATAAATATAAAGTTTGATACAAACCCTTAAATGACAATTTTGAAAGTTGGTTCCTCAAGATAGGAATCAGGTGAAAGTTGATTCTATTTTTATGGACTTAAAAATGATAAATTAAATGACGGTGTTTTATTAGAGTTTGATCAAATAAATGATGTTGGATATGAATCTGAATTGATAAAAAAATAAAAATAAAACTTTTGAAAAAGTCTTTGTAAGGGTGACACTACAAGAAAATTGCTTATTTCCGACTAAGATTACCGATGGATCACCGACGGAAATGAAAACTTTGCGACGGATACACTATCCGTCGGTAATCCGTCGGTAAATGTAGACAGTTACCGACGGATATTAAATTATTTTATTTTATTTTATTTTTATTTTTAAATCCGTCGGTAATTTATATAATTTAATAAATATTTATTTTTTTCTGACGTTTGTTGGTAATCCGACGACATTTAAGAATCCGTCGGTAATCCGTCGGTAAATTTAATAATTTAATAAATATTTATTTTTTCTTTGATCATGTATGTGTGTATATATATGTATATATGTATGTATGTGATCATGTATAGTATGTATGTACATGTACATATGTGTTCATGTATGTATATACACATGTATGTATGTGATCATGAATGTATGTACACCATGTATAGTATGTATGTACATCATGTACATGTATAGTATGTATGTACATCATGTATGTATGTACATGTACATATGTGTTCATGTATGTATATACACATGTATGTATGTGATCATGAATGTATGTACACCATGTATAGTATGTATGTGATCATGTATGTAATATGTATGTATGTACATATGTGATCAACCGGATTAAAGCCCAACTAAATCCATTAAAGCCCAACCGGATTCGTTTAAAGCCCAACTGGGTACGTTAAAGCCTAACTGGATCCATTAAAAGCAACTGGGTATATTAAAGCCCAACTGGATTCATTAAAGCCCAACTGTGTACGTTAAAGCCCAATTGGATACGTTAAAGCCCAACTAGGAACGTTAAAGCCCCACTGAATCCATTAAAGCCCAACCGGTAACGTTAAAGCCTAACTAAATCCATTAAAGCCCAACCAGATCCATTAAAGCCCAACCGGGTACGTTAAAGCCTAACTGGATCCATTAAAAGCAACTGGGTATATTAAAGCCCAACTATATTCATTAAAGTCCAACTATATACGTTAAAGCCCAATTAGATACGTTAAAGCCCAACTGGGAACGTTAAAGCCCCACTGAATCCATTAAAGCCCAACTGGTAACGTTAAAGCCCAACTAAATCCATTAAAGCCCAACCGGGTACGTTAAAGCCTAACTGGATCCATTAAAAGCAACTGGTATATTAAAGCCCAACCGGATTCATTAAAGCCCAACTGTGTACGTTAAAGCCCAATTGGATAAGTTAAAGCCCAACTGGTAACGTTAAAGCCCCACTGAATCCATTAAAGCCCAACCAGATCCATTAAAGCCCAACCGGATTCGTTTAAAGCCCAACTTGGTACGTTAAAGCCTAATTGATCATATTTGGTCCCTGATCTAACCGGATTCGTTTAAAGCCCAGTTACTTTTAGTCAATTTAAATACAATTTGATAAATTAATTAATAATTTTAAATATAATTTGATAAATTAATTAATAATTTTAAATATAATTTGATAAATTAATTAATTAATAATTTATTTATTAATTTTAATATTAAATAATATATTAATTAATAATTTATGTAATAATTATAGTTTTAAATATAATTTTAATTTAAAAGTAATTTATTTAATAAAAAACAATTATCCGTCGGAAATCCGTCGGTAATCACCGACGGATATAATCCGTCGGTAAATACCGACGGAATTTTCCGTCGGAAATCCGTCGGTGAATGTCCGAAAATTCTAAAAAAAATAGCGGGCTTTAAAGCCCTAATCTGTCGATTTCTCCCTCTCTCGAACTCCATCTCACTGTCGCTCTCACTCTCGTCTCTCGTCTCCCTCGTCTCCCTCTCTCAGTCTCTCGTCTCTTCCTCTTGTCTCTCGATATCAATCTCTCCCTCTCTCTCTCGACGACCTCTCACTCGAACGCCGGCGACCTCCATCCCCTCCGGCGATGGCCCTGTCTTCGGCGACCTCCATCCCCTTCGGCGACGGCCCTGTCGCCGACGACCTCCTGATTTGGGTATGAATCTGTGTGTGTATCTTTGTTTGTGTATGAATCTATGTGTTTCAACAACTTATATATCAATTTCTATTTAAACCCATATCTTTATATCTTTATTTCTGTGTGTATGTATGTATGAATCTGTGTGTGTGTTTGTTTGTGTATGAATCTATGTGTTTCAACAACTTATATATCAATTTCTATTTAAACCCATATCTTTATATCTTTATTTCTGTGTGTGTGTATGTATGAATCTGTGTGTGTGTGTGTATGTATGAATCTGTGTGTATGTGTGTATGTAATGAATATGTTGTGTTTTTTGTTAATGAATCTGTGTTTTTGTGTGTGTAGATTGAAATTTGGTGCCGCTTCAGAGACATACACATACACACGATCGACTCCCGACTTCTTGACGTGATTTAAGGTACCAAAATAATTTTAGACGTTATTCCTTAATTAATTTATGTTGTCATTTAATAGGAAAATTTGAGTATAGTAGTAATGGAATTATTTGATATTTGTTATGTTTGTAAACCCAAACCTTTTCGTTATGTTTGTTTCTCGTTATGTTTGTTTTTGGGATATATGACAACTATGGATAATTATAATTATGACAATTTATTGTAGATTGAAATTGATATGAGTATATTGTAAATTGAAATTGATATGGGTATATATTGTAGATTGAAATTGATATGAGTTCTTTTAGCTTATGAAAACCATTGTTATGAGCACGAATATATCAAATGTTTTGGTATGATTTGGTTTGATAAACTTGTGATATTAATTAGTTGGGTTGTTATTTATTGGACAAACATTAGGTTGATAAATGGAGACATTTGGTATGATTTAGGATTTGATTATACTTGATTTTATTTATTTATTTTAGTTGGGTTGCCAATTGTTGGGCAAACATTAGGTTGATATATGGAAATATTCATTTTATAGCCGTTATGCCGCCAAAATTTTAAAAAAACATATGTTTGACTTTCCAATAGTCAAACCATTACACTTAGAGTTTTAGAGTCATCCAAAACTCCTCTAAACCTATGGTTTGACTTTCAAGAAGGCAAACCATTACATGTAGTGTTTAATAGACTTCTAACTTCGTTGACACCTACGCTTTGACTTTTAAATAGTCAAACCATTACACGTATGGCTTTTAAACTTTCCAAAACACCTTTCTTTGATTGTAACATACGGTTTGACTTTCCAATAGTCAAACCATTACACTTAGAGTTTTAGAGTCATCCAAAACTCCTCTAAACCTATGGTTTGACTTTCAAGAAGGCAAACCATTACATGTAGTGTTGAATAGACTTCTAACTTCATTGACACCTACGGTTTGACTTTTAAATAGTCAAACCATTACACGTAGGGTTTTAAAGTCATCCAAAGCTCATCTAAACCTACGGTGTGACTTTTCAATAGTCAAACCATTACACCACCTCTATCTTGATTATGTCGATTAACTACTTCTTTCTTTGTTGTAGTGGTTGAATATGTCGACAGATAGAGGATGGATGTATAGAAAGAACGACAGTCGGGGGTTTATTAGCGTCGATTGTATTGTTGCAATGGACAGTTTTTTGGACTATGCATATGCCGATGAAAGGACCGTTGAAAGGAAACCAGCATGTGATGGGATAGTGCTTCGTATTAGATGTCCTTGTAAGAAGTGTCAAAACTTACGCTATAAAGAAAGGACTGACGTGAGGCTGCATTTGATGAAACACGGTTTCATGCCTGATTATACCACATGGTGAAACTTATTACCATAATGAAGGGCATCAAGACGTGGGTCAATCTTCTACTCCGGTAGTAGATCATAATGAAGGTTATGTTGAAATGGTGAACGATCACATGATACATGATGGCATGACATGGGAAGAAGAAACCCCTAATCCTTCTGCCCAAGGATTTTATGACATGTTACAAGCTGCTGACGAGCTACTATGGGACGGGTGTCCAAATTACTCGAAATTAGGAGCTGCAACGAGATTGTTGAATTGGAAGGCAGAATGTAATGTACCCGAGACGACTTATAACCGCAATGTTGCTATAATTAAAGAGATGTTACTACCCGGTAACTTCTATGAGACGAAAAAGAGTTTGAAAAAGATTGCTCTGCCAAAACAAAAGATCGACGCTTGCAAAAACCAATGCATGTTATTTTATAAGGATGATTCTGACTTTCCCCACTGCCGAGTGTGCAATGAATATTGTGTCAAGACAAGTGGTCGAAGCAAGGTCCCTAACTTAGTGATGACGTACTTGCCGATTGTTCCTAGACTTCAAAGATTGTATATGTCAAAGAAGACGTCTAAAAAGATGACTTGGCACAAGGATCATCAGACAGAACCAGGTGTGATGGCATCCAAGTGATGGTGCGGCTTGGAAGCATGTCGACATGTCGACATGGTACATCCTGACTTCGCTTCTGAGGTCCGGAATGTGCGTCTTGGCTTATGCACCGACTGTTTCAACCTGAATAATTTAAATTCGAATCCGTATTCACTTTGGCCAATGTTTCTTACCATCTATAATTTACCTCCTTGGTTGAGTTTGAAAGATTCATACGTGAAACTTGCATTGGTCATTCCAGGTAGAAAGAGCCCCGATCAGAATTTGGATGTCTTTCTTAGGCCGCTAATAGATGATCTCAAGATGTTGTATACAGTGGGCGCTCTTACGTATGATGCTTATCGTAAGAATAATTTTGAGATGAGGGCTATACTTCTATGGACCGTCAGCGACTTCCCTGCCTACGCAATGTTGTCGGGTTGGAGCACGCACGGCAAGCTAGCCTGCCCGTACTGCATGGGTACAGTCAATTCGTTTCAGTTAAGAAATGGAGGTAAATCTTGTGGGTTTGACTATCATCGGAGATGGTTACCTAATGCACACCCCTTCCGACGTGATCGAACAGGGTTTCTGGACGGATCTAGGGTGTTAGCCGGTCCACCACCCGAGTTAACCGGTGAAGAACTATGGGAACAGGTCCGTCATCTTCTAACTGTTTACGATGGATCCCCGTTTCGACGGACTAATAGAAAAATTACCGGTTTTGGAATCACTCATAATTGGGTGAAGAGAAGCATCTTTTGGGAGCTGCCATATTAGAAGACGTTGTTAATCCGACACAACCTGGATGTCATGCACATTGAGAAGAACGTCTTTGAGAATCTCTTTAACACTGTCATGGACACATCAAAAACGAAAGACAATATAAAATCAAGGAGGGATGTAAGAGATTTATTGCAACCAACCGCAGTTAGACATTGCCACGTCAGGCAATAAAGTAGTGAAGCCGAAGTCGTCGTACACTTTGACGAAACAACAAGTAAAACAAGTATGTGAATGGTTGAAGAGACTGAAGTTTCCGGACGGGTATGCTTCGAATATTGGGGGCTGTATAAACATGGCAGATTACAGCTTTTATAGCTTAAAGAGTCATGATTGTCATGTGTTTATGCAACGATTGCTTCCTATTGCATTACGAGGGATGATACCGACTCCCATATGGGATGCGATAACGGAGTTATGCACATTCTTTCGTGTAATCTGCTCAAGGGTGTTACACTTAGAAGACTTGATTCCATTGCAAACAAGTATCGTTCAAACAATTTGTAAGTTGGAAAAAGTCTTCCCGCTCGGATTCTTTGATTCTATGGAACACTTAGTGATACATTTGACACGAGAAGCCATAAATGGTGGGCCGGTCCAATATAGGTGGATGTATCTTTATGAGAGGTAAATGAACTTTGCCATTCAAATACTTTTAATTCAAATACTTACCCATTTATTTTCTGACACGTATTTCAATCGTTGTTTAGGAAACTTGGGTCGTTGAAGAGGACTGTTAGAAACAAAGCAAGGGTGGAGGGGTCTATCGTTGAGTCTTATCTAGTAAATGAACTCTCCACCTATTACTCCCTGTATTTTGATCCGCAGATAGAAACTCGACATAATCGCGAGTCAAGAAACTTTGCCCCAGATCTTCCTAGTTCTTCAGGAATAGACGATCGCTTGAGCATATTCAAGGTTCCATCTCGTAGATTATTCGAGAAGGGGGGGGGAAAGACCATCTTGACTCAAGCCGAGATTCATAAGATCCACACATATGTGTTGTTGAATTGTGAAGAAGTTCGACCTTTTCAATGGACCTTCGATGAGTGGATACGACAAAGAGAACCTCATCTTGATGCAGTTGCACGGGATAAAGCTCGGGATGAAAGGTTTTCTACTTGGTTCGAACAACACGTGAGTACAAACATATGAAATTTACGTATGTAATCTTATACATATGTAATTTATTTCTTATTTGTGGTTTTATAGGTCATGCTCGGATCAGGCGATTTCTCCGACCATTTGAAATCCCTAGCACGTGGACCGGGCCGATATGCTTGGTCGGATAAGGGATATTTTGTCAATGGTTACAAGTTTCATACGGTTACACATGTTGCTGGACATGTCACACATAATAGTGGCGTATGTGTGAGAGGATCTTGTTATGACGACTCCGAGTTTGACTATTACGGATTGTTGGACGACGTGTTAGAGGTGGAGTATTACGGTGTGGGCTATTATCTTGTAGTTTTGTTCAAGTGTACATGGTTTGATAGTCCAGATGGAGTTAGAGTCGACCCTAAACATGGGTTGGTTGATATCAAATACAAGTCTAGACTCAGAGGTGAGGACTATTACGTCCTAGCATCACAAGCGGAACAAGTGTATTACACACCCTATCCTTCAGGAAGTAAGGATTTAAAGGACTGGTGGGCAGTTGTGAAGACCAAAGCCTGTGGAATATATGAAGTTGCAGAAAGGGCTATCGATGTGTTGGATGATGATAACGTAGATGGAGAACCGTTCTTTCAAACCAACGAACGGGTAACTCATAATACAAACAACTGGGTAAATGAGGACCTCGATTCCGTCCCTCTTGTCACTGGGGAGCTCAACGTAGTCCCCACAAATGACGAAGCTAGCGAGGAAGATGCATCAGATCACGAAGCTAGCGACGAGGAAGAAGAATTTGAATATATGGATGATGATGAAGATAACGAAGACGAACTTATGTTATCTGATCACTCGTCTGATAACTAGTGGGTCTTTCTTAAGTAGACATTTCTGTGTTAAACATTCTCTATTTTGCCGTTCTTATGTAGACATTTTTCGTGTTAAACATTATCTATTTTGCTGTTCTTATGTAGACATTTTTGGGTATTATGATTTATTTACTCTTATATCATTTTGTGTTAACCATTCTCTATGATCTAGATGTCGGGACACCCTTCTAGGGGTAGTAGAGGTAGTAGGGGTAATAGGGGTAGGGGCAGTAGTAGCTCCGCCGGGCGTGGTGACCCCCACGCCGATGAGTTCACCGATGACGGACTAGATCAGATCTCGTCCGATGACAGAGCAGCAGGCTCGAGGGTTAGAGGCCCAAATGTGGCATCACAGACGCCCCAGCCGAGTCAGCGACCGCCACTTTTGTTGTCTGAAGCGGGCGGGTAAGTAGATGTGATATATTATTTATTCTAGTACATAATAAACCGATCCTAATGTTTTTTATGTTGTATATTTTACAATTGTGAAGGTTTAAGGACAAGTTGGCAGTCTAGAGGGCCATTGCCGTCTTTAAGTCCATGTTTGATGGTCCTTGGGCTCATTTTAGGGATGTCCCTAATGAGCACTATCCACGGTTGCTGGATCGATTTCGAGTAGGTATTTTACTCTATTTAACTTATTGAGTGGATTTATTTTTACTTAATATAAACAATGTGTTTGTAGTTGTATTATAATTGGCCTCCTGAGATGGACGCCGACGTATTAGTTGCATTTCGGCGTCACCTAAATAATAGGTACGCCGACATGATGAGATATTCATGTCGCTTCGCCGAGGAAAGGGCTTTAGCCATTGATGGTGTCCAGTTCGACGGACGTGACTACAGGATTCTTGCGCCACACCCTCCAGAGTGGATCCGGAGTGAGTTTTGGGTCCAGATGATTGAGCATGTTTGTTTTGTTTTGAATACTTGTATCTGGTTGTACTAGGATTTATATTGATTTATGTCTTCTTTTTAACAGGTATGGAACACCGAAGAGTTTCGGCGTGTAGTTGCGGCCAATACGGCCAATCGGGCCACCGAGTATGAGGGGATGACATCCAGACACTGTACTGGATCTATTAGTATCCCTATGCATCGGGACCGCATGGTAATTTATCATACACTAGAGTAAATGTATATAATTGATGAATATATGTACTATATACATGATTTTATTACCTACTAACAATTTAAGTTGTGTATTGTAGAGAGATGCATGGGGCCGTGAGCCTACCTGCGACGAGGTTTGGGAGGCTACACACTGCACCAACAGGAAGCTTGTTCCGGGAGAGACTGGTCCGTCCACGAATCCTCCGATCTACGTTTACCCAAAGGTGTCTCATATGGCGGTAAGTTCAATTATACATGGCTCGATATTTGTTTGTTTTATAAGATCGATAGAAATTATAGCAAACTTAGTTTGGGCTGCCATTGTTGGGCAGACGATAGGATTGTTTTGATAAAAGTAGGTCATGGATATATGTTCAAATCACAGTTGAAATGTTGCCGAATTTTCTATAGGTTAGTTGACTTGACAATGTCTAATTTGGTAAACTGTAGGATGCCTACCAGCGGGTTAGGGAGGAGGAGTACCCAGACTTATCTCCCGGCACTGTACCTCCCAATGACGCCGAGTTGTGGGAGCGTAGTGTCGGAGGACGGCGTAAGGGTCGTCTTTTTGGATGGGACCAGTCAGGATCTCTATTATGCTATGACCGGTGATTCAGGTGCCAGTTCGAGCGGGAGCACGCGCGGCCGTCGCGATGAGGAGGTATGCTTGTCAAATGCTGTTTAACATTGTTAATCATATGTTTGTTAAATGTTGTCTGACATTGTTCTATATATGTTTGTCCAATGTTGAATTCCAGTTGGAGGAGCTGAGGCAGAAGTTAGAGAGAGAGGAAACAGAGAGGATCCAGTTGCAGGATCGACTACAGAGAGAAGAAGCAGAGAGGATCCAGTTGCAGGAGCGACTACAGAGAGAAGAAACAGAGAGGATCGGGATTCAAGAGCGAATGGATAGAGATGAAGTAGAGAAGAGACAGATGCGGGAACGAATGACTCAGTTTGACGCGTTCATGATCAAGTTTAACAGTCAACACCTCTTTCCTCCCCTTTCCCCCTCCGTAGGATTATGTTTATGTATTTATAGATATTTTGTACACTTTAAGAATTAGTAATATTTAAAAATTGGCAGGTTTTGTACAGGATAAAAAACTGGAAAATTTTAATTTTTAATTATTTAAAAAAAATTAAATTACCGACGGATTATCCGTCGGAAACGAAGTTTTAATTTAATTTTTATTTAATAAATACCCGTCGGAATTCCGTCGCTAAATCCGTCGGAAAATAACCGTCGGTAATCCGTCGGTAAATGGCGACCGTCGGTAACCGTCGGAGATCCGTCGGAAAATAGAACCGTAGGTAATCCGTCGGTAATATCCGTCGGTGATCCATCGGTGATCTGAACGCCGACCACCTTTATACCAATGGACATTTACCGACGGATCACCGACGGAATTCCATTTTACCGACGGATCACCGACGGATTATTCCGTCGGTGATAAGCCTCTGTTTTGTAGTGTGATATGGAAAATTTGTAAAGATATATATTTCTGTATCTGGTTTAATACAAGCAATAGACTAATATTGCTATTAAATATTGTAAAGATTATTTAATTGTAATTTTTTAAGTTATAATTTATAAAAACTAATATGACATGCATCTTTAAGAAATTAATTTAAAAAAGTATTGAGTAATCACTAATTAAATCTGATGTAACTATTTAAGAAAATAGATTGTAATTGGGCTGATCTGGATGCGGATGCTGTTGGTCACAATCCAGTAGTTGTTACCATCCAATTAAGGTTTTCTTGCTGACTTTCTCGAACCACATATTCCATGAGGCTCTATTTGTTTAAACCAATTGAGTTTATAATATTAAAATCATTCAACACAAAGTTAATATTGGACAAAAAGTCATTGCTATGTTACTATTATGATCACAAGTTAGGCATCCCTCCTCGATCTCTTCTTTTCAATTCCTTTGATCATCTTTCTTTAGTTTGTCCTAGCTAGCTAGCTGACAGTTCTCACGGTGAGTGATGACTGTCTTGGTTGTATTGCTTGTATTACTCATGGTCAACCCCGGAATTTCACAGCCGAACAACTCAGAAAACAATGTCAAAACACCCATCGGCTCATTCTGTGGTCGCAACCGTCCAATAATTCTATCAAATTTTATCAACAATCGCAATTCTACCTTTGCTGAAATCAGAAGACAATTATCAATCAACAATGTATTTTATGCTAGAGCACAGAGTTTAGCCCAAGGGGACTCGGTCTTTGGAGCTGCCCAGTGCAGGAACTACCTCTCTACCTCTCAGTGTCTGGCGTGTTTTGATGCTGGCGTGTCTGAACTGGTCAGATGCATAACCGGCAATGGTGCTTATGTTTTCTTTGATAACTGCTTTGTCAGGTAAGGTTTTCTTGGGTTGACCATTTGATAGATATTTAATTTCTCTTAAGTATAAGCTATTGTTAATTAGTTGAAGCAGCGAATGTTTTACACCCTCTATGCGTGCAAGCTATGATCATCAATGTAAGATCTCACATTGGTTGGGGAGGAAAACAAAAGTTGCGTTATAAGGGACTAGATACCTCCTTTATCAGATGTGTTTTAAAACTGTGAGTCCAAATGTGTGAACAAAACGGACAATGCTTGGGATGTTACGATCAACAGTAAAATCCAATGACAAATGTCCGGTAATCAATACCATAAAAACTAACGAATTCTTTTTTTCTTTTTGTATGGACTAGACTTTTCTATCAAAGAATAGATAATCTGAGTACATGTTCAATTCTCTGATCCATATTGCTTATCATTTATCCGCAATAGTATATTTATTTTATTTCATTTTAATTTGTGCAGAATAAAAATCAAGTTATCTTTTTCTTATGCTCTATATATGTTGCTTTCTTTCCCTTCATAATTGAAGTAATAATTACATTTGAATGAATTTATTTCTACATATCCTAGCAATTATAATGAATTTCAATGACTATAAAAATTAATGGACACATATGATTATTTTATAAATATTAGAATATAAGAATTAGCGCTTTAATTTATTCAGTTGACCAAAAAGTTTCAGTTTAGCTAAAATAGAATAAAATAAAATAAAATATGTGTATTCATGATTCTACAAGTGAATAGTTAATAATTCTATTAGAACTCTCTTGTATAAAATAATTTTAGCAATGATTACACTAAAATCCATTTAACCTTGATATTACTAAGAAAAACATAAACCATGTTTTCTCTTACCTTGCCTGGGTTAAAATTAAGCACCTAAAGGATGTGCGAAATACTAGCTCTATGATGGAGCATTCATGGTCGTAATTGGCCCACTCCAATCACTATCAAAACCATTTGTTTGTTGTCTCGACCATTCATAGACGTGTCCAAAATTCAGAAGCTTAATTAATGACTCGGTCCAAAAGGAAATCAGAGCTCCAAAATACTTCGACTTTGCACCAAATTAACTCGTTTTTTTTTGCTTAATAACATTAATAGCATGCAAATTTATTTGCAAACCACATCTAGGCATCGGGTTAACACTCATTATGCATCAAAGTTTTGTCTTTACTCACTGATTTATGACAACAACATCAGTGATCACTTTCTTATCAACTAAATAACCGGCTTTATGGCCTTAATATGGACTCCATTATAATGCTATAACATTGAAAGAACAACATGAGTTACTGACTAAATGTTAAAACATAACATTTAATTACATCATAATATGTTAATCGATATCGTTGATTTCCTTTCTAAACCTTTCTGCACACTCCTTGCTTTGTTGCTTCAAGAACAATAAAATATTAACCCTTCCTATACTATTATACTTCTAATTTCAAGAAAATGATGGAAAATCGCTTCATATTGATTTCTCTCCAATAAATATTCCATGCAGGATTGAAATCCCCCTCAAGCTCTTCTTCCTATTTTATGGGGATAATTATCACATGTTCAATTCAGTTTGAACTTAATAACCACGTAATCAAGTCAACATTTCAATTGTTAGCTATCAAGTCTCTTTGACGTTATTAATGTAGAAACAATGAACTAAACTGTAGAAACTAAACTGACACCTCAAGCACACACAAGTGCATTGCCCTTAAGACTATTTTGCCCCTTTAATCGAGTGCCCATGAATGGATTGAGTGTCTCAGGGAGACAAAAGTGTCTAATCTAACGTAGTTACTCTCATTCGCTTAACCATCATTAGAAACATACTGTATCATAAATGAAATTTTGAGAGAGGATTTTCTATGTGATTCAACACCAACATCATCTATATATTAATACTAGAAGCGTACTCGCGTAATGCAGCAAGATACATCACGATTTTAATGTTTCGTTTTATTTTTTTGTCGATTTACAGTACGATTTTGGATGAGTTTGAGAAAGTGATAATGTTTTTTTTTATAAATTTATTTAATTTAGGCTTAATAGTATAATGTTTTTTATATAAAAAAATTAAATAATTTGTTAGAATTCAATGATTATCTTATATATTTTAATGACATCTAAAAAAAATAACCAATTACATATTTAATAATATAATTAAAACAAATTTATAGTAATATAATATATTAATTAATAGTGATACATGGAAAGGTCTGCATAAAAAAAAACTGCTGCATAAAAAAAACTGCTGCACATACCAAATTGGTGGGTGTTAGAAGCCTACAGTAGTAATATGTATCTTGTGCTTTGATACTTGTAAATTAAGAGATTTTTAAAATCTTGCATAAAATAATGGTACATTGTGCCTAATAATTTGTATTTAAAAGTTTTTTATCCGTGTTTTATAATATAGTATAGATAAATGGCATCTCTAGGGAGAGCAAATCTGAGTCATCAGATTTACAACGACCTAGGATTAGTAGAGTTAACTAACTAACAACCAATAAACTGATTAACATTACCCAAAAATAATATTTAGTAATTAATTATAATAAAACATATATATACACACACACATAGGGTTGGTGTTGTAAAAATCGAACCGTAACGTTTCGATCACCAACCCAAAATCGATGTTCCAAATTAGAACCGTATTGATTCAAGCGGAAATAGAATTATTTACTGAAAACTTCGACGAACAAATAACCCAAGTAATCGAAACACCAACATACGTATGTTAATAAGTGCAGAAAATAAACGAAGAAAGACGACACCGTATTTTACGTGGAAAACCCAAAACGGGAAAAACCACGGGCAGAGGAGATCACCGAGAAGTTCACTATCACAATGTTTGAGTACAATGCTTGGAAAAATTACAATCGAGAATACGAAATCGAAGCCTTCATGTATATCTCTTTTTCTATCTCTATGCTATATATAATCTAGAGAGAGATCGAGATATGTGTTTAGAGAGAGAGTAAATGCCATTAAATGTGAGAGTAAAACCAAATTAATGGGGATGGTAACCACCGTCCCATGATCTCTCTTCTCTCAAGTGAGATTGAAAAATGGTATGAAGTAATAACCGTCCAAAAACTCATTGGGTATAGAGACTTGAATGTGGCTTAAAGCCACCACAAAGTCGTCCGCTTCATTTCTCTCTTGCACCCAAACAATGTGTAACGTGAGTTTCAAGTAGGTTGAGCTAGTGTGAAACTAACATCAAAGGTACTTTAGGCAGTGTTTTGGATTCCATCTTGAATAACTTTGGAGACAAATTCAACAAATCTCCACTTTGGCTCCATAAGTCCATCCAAAACCAACACATAAAAACACATCTTCATCGAAAAACGATTCTCCAACTCAAGCAACCTTCAAACATCAATTAGACGAAAGCAAACCAAAATAACTTCTCCGGAAAATGAAACAATACCTCCTCCACCAAGAGTCCCTCGGACTCAATTGCACTTCAAGAGACCGACCAATTCTAAACACAAACTAAACTTGGCCACCGGAAGACATTTGGTGAACTCATCTACGAGATTGTCATTAGTGTGAATTTTGCTCACCTTGAAATCACCTCGAGCAATGACTTCCCGCACAAAGTGGTAACGCACGTCAATGTGTTCCGTTCGATCATGAAACATTTGATCTTTCGTTAGAAATATCGCGCTTTGATTGTCACAAAACACCATAGTGACACTGGGCGACTCATCAAGCTCACCGAACAAACCCTTCAACCAAATAGCCTCCTTGAATCCTTCCGTAACAGCCATATATTCAGCTTCGGTCGTTGAAAGCGCAACCGTAGACTGTAATTGTGCCTTCCAACTAATGGCACAACCACCTAAAGTGAACACATATCCATAAATTGATCTCCGGTTATCAATACTTTTGGCATAATTTGAATCAACATAACCAAAAACACCATCATCGTTCTTGCCAAAACATAAACTCATAGATGACGTACCTCAAAGATATCAAAAAATCCATTGGACGACTTTCCAATGTTCTTTGCCTGGGTTCGCCATAAATCTACTAACCACACTGACTGCATAAGCCAAATTAGGACGCGTGTAGATCATAGCGTGCATTAAAGACCCGACAACATTGGAATATGGTACACGTGCCATGTAAGACACATCAGCCTCTGAAATAGGACTTTGAGCGAATGATAGCTTAAAGTGAGCCGCTAGGGGTGTGGTGACCGGTTTTGCATCATGCATATTGAACCGGCGTAGGACTTTCTCAATATAGCTCTTTTGAGAGAGATGCAAGGTCCTCGTACTTCTATCACACATAATTTCCATCCCCAAAGTTTTCTTGGCAGCCCGTAAGTCCTTCATATCAAATTCAGCGTCAATTGGTATTTTATCATTTGAATCTTCTTCATATCTTTCGCTGCAATTAACATGTCATCCACGTATATGAGTAAGTAGACCATTGACCCGTCGTCACACTTTTTGTAGTAAACAAAGTTGTCATAGGTGCACCTTTTCAGTTCATGACCAGTCACAAAAAGTGTCAAACCTCTTATGCCATTGTCTCGGAGATTGCTTGAGACAATAGAGGGATTTATTCAACTTGCACACGTAGTCCTCCTTGCCCGGAACTACAAAACCTTCAGGTTGTTGCATAAAGTTCTCCTCCTCAAGCTCACCATTTAAGAACGTTGTAGTCACATCAAGTTGCTCTAGTTCATAATCATTAGAAGCAACTAATCCCAACAATGCACGAATAGATGTATGTTTAACAATGGGGGAATAAATATTAGTATAGTCGATACCTGGCATTTGACTGTATCCCTTAGCAACCAAACGAGCCTTGTACTTTGGCTTATCACCCGGATTAACGACCTCCTTGAGTTTATATACCCACTTGCACTTTATTGGCTTCTTCCTTTCGGAGCTGGGACAAGATCCCAAGTGCCATTCTTGTGCAATGACTCCATCTTACTATGCATAGCCACCATCCAACCATCCGAGTCAGCAACTGAAATAGCCTCATCATAGCACGTAGGCTCTAGCATAGACTCTATATCTTCAGCAACTATAAGGGCATAAGCAACACAATCGGCATGAATATACCTCCTAGGAGGTACAATATTTCTCCTCGGCCTGTCTCGTGTAATAGATGGACTAGGAACAGGTGGGGACGATGGTGAAGAGGTCTCACCATCCACATGTTCACTAGTCGGAATAGACTGTGTCTAATCACCAGGGCCCGGTGAAGAAACTGGTGTAACGGTAGATGATACCGTCAACTCCACCTCAACATGAGATGTCTTCTTACTTGCCTTAGATGGTTTCTCAATAGTAGATGTCGAGCTAGTAGCTCGATGGATCATGGAAGTCTCATCAAAAGTCACGTCCTTTGAAACAATTACCTTCTTTAGCTCAGAACTCCATAACTTGTAGCCTTTCACACCCGGTTTATATCCAAGAAACACACACTTCAAAGCTCTCGTCTCTTGCTTCCCATTGTCAACTCGTGCATACGCGGTACAACCAAATGGTTTCAAAACTGTGTAATCGGCAGTCTCACCGGACCATAGCTCAAATGGTGTCTTCTTCTCAATGGCTCGAGAAGGTGACCTATTGATCACAAAACATGCAGTGGAAGCCGCCTCCGCCTAAAAGGACTTTGGTAGCTTAGAATGAGAGAGCATACACCTATCCTTCTCGAGAATCGTGCATTTCATCCTCTCGGCCACACCATTTTGCTGTGGAGTGTGAACCACCGTACGGTGTCGAGTAATGCCTTGCTTTCGACAGTAGGCATTGAAATCCTCCAGCAAAACTCAAGACCATTATCGGTGCGCAAATACTTTACCTTTTTACCCGACTGCTTTTCAATCATCACCTTCCAATCTTTAAAAGTAGTAAACACATCTCTTTTATGCTTTAAAAAGAAAGACCATACATTTCTCGTAATCGTCGATGAACGTAAGCATACAAGAAGATCCACCTACGGAAGTAACCCGAGCCGGTTCCCATAAATTGGAGTGGATGTAATTGAGTGTCCCTTTCGTCGTGTGTTTGCCACTCAAAAATCTCACCCGTTTTTGCTTGCCATAAATACACTCTTCACAAAACTCTAGCTCAACAACTTTGTCGCCTCCAAGAAGCCCTATTCGACTCAATTCAGACATGCCATGAAAACTTATATGGCCGAGTCGAAGATGCCATAAACGCGATCAATCCATATCTAAAGAACCCTTTGAAACAACCGCTGCATCACCTGTAACTATTTGACCATCCAAAATGTAGAGGTTTGAGGTCTTACAATTTGCCTTCAAAATGTTTGTATCACCTCTAAACACCCGGAGTGAGCCCTTCTTGCCAACAAACTCATATCACTTCCATTCAAGAGAACTAAGGGATAGAAGATTTCGCCTGAGATCGGGAACATATTTGACATTCCCCAAAGTTCTGATAACTCCATCAAACATCTGAATTCTAACCGTGCCCTGTCCTTTGATCAAACAAGTAGCATCATTGCCCATCAAAACCAAGCCCTAGTCTACGTCCTCATATGTATGAAACCAATCCCTATTAGGACACATGTGAAACGTACATCCGGAATCAAGAATCCATGCATCTGAAAGTGATGATCCACCTCCCGATACCGTAAGAAGCTCTCCCTCAGAACCAACCTCGGCCACATCGGCTTCACCAGAACCCGGAAATATGCTTACCCTTTGCGGCCGCTTTCTCTTTCTCTTTGTCCTTCAACTTGTAACATTCTTCAATTACATGTCCTTTCTTGTGACAGTAATTGCAGAATTTTTGCTTTGTCTTTGATTTGGATCTCGCCTTACCAGAGGAAGATGAACCTCTCTCAAATATCCGACCTCTTACATTTAGACCCTCGACTTTCGCTTCAGAACCACCATTCGTGATTTGTTTCATTTTCTCCTTCGAATCCAAAGCAGTGATAACCTCATCCAACACAAGTGTGTCATGACTATACATGATCGTGTCACAAAATGGCTATAAGAATCGGGTAGCGATGACAACACGAATAAAGCCAAATCATCGTCTTCATACATCACATCCATATTCTCTAAATTGCAAACCAATTCTTTGAATGTTGACAAATGACTAGACGATGAACTACCTTCCGCCATCTTGAGATAAAACAATCGTTGCTTTAAGTGTAACTTGTTTGGTAGACTCTTCGTCATCAACAATTGCTCCCATTTCAGCCATAAAGCCGCCGCCGAAGTTTCCTTCAACACATCTTGCAACACATTGTGAGATAAATGTAAATGAATTTGAGATTGTGCCTTTGAATCCTTCTTTCTCTTCTCATCGGCGGTCCAAGTCTCCGACATTATATCAACGCCCGAAAGTGCCTCATCAAGTTCTAATTGAATTAGAACATCCTTCGTTTGCACTTGCCATAGTGGAAATCGAGTATTCCGGTCAAGCTTTGGAATATCGAACTTCACCGAAGTCATAGGGATAACCATCGATAAATAATCCCAAACGAATCAATACTCAAACCCGGAAGCTCTGATACCAATTGTTGTAAAAATCGAACCGTAACGTTCCGATCACCAACCCAAAATCGATGTTCCAAATTAGAGCCGTATTGATTCAAGCGGAAATAGAATTATTTACCGAAAACTTCGACGAACAAATAACCCAAGTAATCGAAACACCAACACACGTATGTTAATAAGTGCAGAAAATAAACGAAGAAAGACGACACCGTATTTTACGTGGAAAACCCAAAACGGGAAAGATCACGGATGGAGGAGATCACCGAGAAGTTCACTATCACAATGTTTGAGTACAATGCTTGGAAAAATTACAATCGAGAATACGAAATCGAAGCCTTCATATATATCTCTTTTTCTATCTCTATGCTGTATATAAATCTAGAGAGAGATCGAGATATGTGTTTAGAGAGAGAGTAAATGCCATTAAATGTGAGAGTAAAACCAATTTAATGGGGATGGTAACCACCGTCCCATGATCTCTCTTCTCTCAAGTGAGATTGAAAAATGGTATGAATTAATAACCGTCCAAAAACTCATTGGGTATAGTGACTTGAATGTGGCTTAAAGCCACCACAAAGTCGCCCGCTCCATTTCTCTCTTGCACCCAAATTGTGTGTAACGTGAGTTTCAAGTAGGTTGAGCTAGTCTGAAACTAACATCAAAGGTACTTTAGGCACTGTTTTGGATTCCATCTTGAATGACTTTGGAGACAAATTCAACAGTTGTTTTCGTGACTACAAACATATATATATATATATATATATATATATATATAGAGAGAGAGAGAGAGAGAGAGAGAGGGAGAGGGAGGGTCATGCGAGAAGTTAAACATTTTGCGAGAAGGCGATAAGTGTTTAATCATATATGATTAAACATTTACGCTTTCTCGCAAAATGTTTAGTTTCACGTTTGAACCTACCCCTATATATATATATATATATATATATATATATATATATGACATTAATGTAGGACATTAATTATCCCAGATACTTGCTTGGGTCCTTGGATTTGAACCTTTCAATTCTTTGCATCTTTAGTCCTGCCTTACTTGAAACTAATATTACAAATAAACCCAAAACTGGGGTGTTATAAGAACTTTGGCACTCTCTCAATCTAACTAAAACACAAATCAACTTTTTTTTTCTTCATATGTGGCATCTTATGCTTGGATCCCCTTCCAATTATGTTAACTTCTTAATAAAATAAAGGCTCTTAATTTCACATGTTCTGCATTGTGTTCAAACAATAAATGTACTTGTCAAATGCTCATTGGCCAGTCTAGTAAAGGGTTATCTCAACCTCCCTAGAGGTCAATGGTTAAACATCATCAAATATAAGGAGCATGTGAATTTTTATTCGTATATAAATGTTATCTACGTCAAAATAAATCTACCATATGTATCTTCCCCAATATCACATTCTTCCTTTTTCAACAACATAACCTCCACCTCAGTCCATAATCGCTACCGGAGAAAAGAAATTATCCTCTAAGATTCATGATTACCAATGCAGTATCCTTAAAACTCTTGTTAATGCCAACCTTATGAAATACCTTAACACCAAGTTTCTTGAGTACCCGAACGTTCACCCATCCACCTCTACACCTCATCAATTCCATTGAGTGTACTGTGGAGGGACAAACATACGTTTACTCAGGCATCCAAGGATAAAAGATGAGTGGGTTGAGGCTATATATATGGACAAAGAAATGGTTTCCCTTGAGCCCAATATGATACAGAGAGAATTCGAGAGTTAACAAGGTTTTTCGTAGATCATCGGAAGAGTAGAAAACGAGCTCGAAAGAACCTCGTAATTATGCATCGGAAACGAAAACCTGTCTCTTACGCTACTTCTCTCGCGACATGGGTCGCGTGTCGGGTCGCGGGCGTGTCCTAACGATTCCCGAACGAATTGCATTTATTTGTTTATTTGGTTATTTTGTTTCTTAATTATTAGTTTAGGATAATTATCTAGTTTTAGTTATTATTTATCATCTTTATAAATAGATTAGGGTTATTATTAGTTTATTTTTATTTATCTAATTAAGTTTTATAGTTGGTTTAGAATTAGCTTTAATTTGAATTTAAGTTTCATAATTATCTCTTCGTTAGCTTAAACTATAAATGAGATTGATTGTTTTCTGTAATATTCAGTTTCTATCAATTAATCAATAAAGCGTTTTAAGAGTTCTTTCTTAGGTTTTGAGTTTTACGTTCATAATTCTCAACCGTTAAAGGATTTAGACGTTTGTCGATTCTTCCTCAAACTTACGCTATGTTATAATAGTACTTGGGAACTCACCATATTGCCTACGGGTAAAACTCTCATTGGTTGCAAATGGATCTACAATGTCAAATATCATGTTAATTAATGGCACCATTTCATTGTTAGTTTGAACAAAAATCTTGTTAATTAATTTGTAAATGGTCTGGGAGTATAATTTATTGGTTGGCAAAAAGTTATACCAAAATCATATTCCTTTGTGTTAAGGTACGAGAACTACGATGACTTCTACAATGACCCAAACGTCGTCGAGGATGCGGGTATCACTCCACTTCAAATATGTGGCAATCAGTCAACATCTCAGCCAACAACAATTTTTAGAGAAGTTGTAGATGGGTTGTTATCAGATATTAAAGATGCTACTCCGAGAACTTCTAATTTCTATGTAGCGTCCACAAGGCAAATCACAAATGGAAATGGAATGGTGTATTCGATTGCACAATGCGTTGAAAATACAAGCCAGGCCATTTGCCAAACCTGCCTGGATACATCATATACCTATTTATATAATTGTCTTCCTAATACAGAAGGAAGGTCTATCAACATGGGATGTTTTGCAAGGTATTCAGAGACTCCATTTTTCAGTGATAACCAAACAATAGATATCACGAGTTTCTTAAAAGGTCTGGCCCTCATCTGGCTCTTTCAACTTCTGTTGTTTCATATTCTAGCTGTACCTGAAAGCATTAAATGTTATCATGCTGATCCACAAGAAATTTTATAATTGTTCAGCTTACAACTTCTGTATGATGGTGTATAATAGGGAATTCAAGCAAGGTAAGCATAATTGCTGGAGCAATTGGTGGTACAGTAGGGCTCCTTTTCATTTTGATCGGTTTGTGGTTTTTGCTTCGACACTGGAAGAAGTCGAAGAACTCGGAAGAAGGTAATTGTGTAACTGTGTGTGTGATATATCAGTACTAATATTTGAATTATCCCCAACTATGGATCTACGAACACTCGGTACTTAGGTTCCATTAGGCTGATCAGACTTGTGTCTGATGAGGCTCATTGCATGAGATATGTCAAATTATGTTTAATTTCATCCTACTGATAACATCTATCTATATCTACGTGGACCATGTGATGCCTTAGACTCACCAGATTTGAAGGGGGCAACAAATTACAATTATAAAGATCTGCAGCTGGCAACCAATAATTTCAGCAACGAGAATATTTTAGGGAAAGGAGGTTTTGGTGAAGTATTCAAGGTAATGAAATTTACCTTTTCGTATTGCCTTGGTAAAATTATTAATTACTCTATAGTAGAGTCAAAGTTGTTTAGTTATTGAAAATTCATTAGTAACTAGTTTGGTTTTAAAACTAATTAAAGTTATCACGGAGAAATTAAATGTTGCTTCTTATTTGTCACACTTCCCATATTAATTTTACATATTAGAAGTCAAGACACTGTATGTTTTTACATGGCGAATTGAGTTTCCAACAATAACAACTGCTTCAAAATTTAATTTACTTAATTTCTTTATGCTTTAATAGGCAATTCTTGATGATAACAACACTGTGGCAGTTAAAAAAATTGAATTAGCGCATGCTAAAGCAAAAGAAGAATTCAAAAATGAAGTTAAGCTCATAAGGAATGTTCACCATCGGAATCTTCTCCGTCTACTGGGATGGTCTAGTGAAGGATCACATCTACTACTTGTTCTCGAATACATGCCGAATGGCAGCCTTGACAAATTCTTATGGGGTAAGTTGCTTTTACAAAATTAAAGATAAGTATTCACAAGATCTTCATTTTGAAAAAGTCGTTGGTATGCTAATAAGCATCTTCATAATGGAGGTGCAAAAAGGGGGGTTCTGAACTCGAAACAACGATATGACATAATACTTGGGATTGCCAAGGGCCTTGTCCATCTACATGATGAATTCCATGTAAAAATCATTCACAGAGATATAAAGTCAAGCAATATTCTCCTTGATGATGATTTTCAACCAAAAATAGCAGATTTTGGGTTGGCAAGGTTTCAACCGGAGGATCAAAGTCATATTAGCACCAAGTTTGCAGGCACGCTGTAAGTTTTATTAACATAATATCTGGTTCCTCAATCATACAAGTCTAATCAGATTGTTTATTTTTATTACATGATACAATATCAGGGGCTACACAGCGCCAGAATATGCACTTCATGGTCTTTTATCAGATAAAGTTGACACTTACAGCTTTGGTATCGTGATTCTTGAAATCATTAGTGGCCGAAGGTGTACCGACATGAACTCTGATAGACCGTCCATGGATTACCTCCTGGAACATGTGAGATGCCACCTTTGGTACTCTTTTTCTTTAATTGCTTCAGTTAAAATTAAGAAATCCTAAACGGGAAATTATGAAGACAAACAGTAAATTCATTAAGAACTACTATTATTTGAGGAATTCCAGACAAATATTCTTTCATTTCCAAAAAATCAATTTTTTTACTTTTTTTTTATTTTTTACTGTCCATTTTCGTTAACGGAAATATTCATTTTAAAGTTTACCTATTGGAGCATTAGTAATCATTATAATATACTGATGAGAAATTGAGAATGATTGTGATGCACAAATTTTCTCAACTTCCATCAAAGGATATTAGTTAGGTGCCGTTTGTTTTTTAAGAGGTCTAAAGTCTGAAGTCTTAATTTAGTTATGATTAATAAGAGGTGGTGTGTAAAAATGTCTGAACGATTTAGACTTAAGAGAGATTATGAGATTTTTTTAAAAAAACAAACAACCCCTTAGTCTCTCGTTAAATCGTATGTTCATATATTAAATTATTATATTATCTAAATAAGGAGGAGATATACTCATGTATTAGTTTTCTATTAGGATTTCTAGGTATTTGTTTTCAATTAGGATTAGTATGGATTTCCTTATTTTAATTTTAGTTTGGCTATTTAAAGCTCTTCTTAGATTTCTCAATAATACAAGCATTGTTCATTATTTACCTTTGCAATTCTTCTCCAAATCTCCAACAAATTTGGTATCAAAGCCAGGTTACTGTTCATCGCTATTGTTCGTCGCCTGAATCATTATTGTTCATCGTTCCTGTCAACTATGGCTACAAGTTCGTCTACTCTCAACATTGCATCACCACAAATTCCAGTGTTCAAAGGTGAGTCTTATGAATATTGGAGCATCAAGATGAAGACTTTGTTCAAATCGCAATATCTATGGGAACTAGTGGAGAATGGAGGTACATAAGCAAGTAACGATGAAGCAAAACAAAAAGAGAATCAAAAAAGGGATGCCAAAGCCCTGTTTTTTATCCAACAAGCAGTGGATGAAGTCATCTTCGCTCGCATCGCAGCAACAACCACAACAAAACAAGCTTGGCTAATTTTGAAGACCGAGTTTCAAGGTTCCTCAAAGGTAATCACCGTAAAGCTCCAGTCTTTTCGTCGTGAATTCGAAACCGCTTGCATGAAAGGAAGTGAATCAGTCCAAGAATATTTGGCGCACATCTCATCTTTGGTAAGTCAAATGAGGTCTTATGGAGAAACAATCAAAGATGAAATCATAGTTGCTAAAGTTCTCAGAAGTTTATCCCCCAAGTTTGATCACGTTGTAGCCGCAATCGAAGAATCGAAAGACTTATCTGTGTTCACGTTTGATGAATTGATGGGCTCGTTACAAGCACATGAAGTAAGGATCAACAGGACAACAGAAAAAGAAGGAGAAAAAGCTTTCCAAATCAAAGGTGAAAGAGAATTCACTAATTACAGAGGAAGAGGACGCGGACGCAGTAGCTTTCGAGGACGGGAAGAGGCCGTAACACCTTGGTCCAATCTTCTTACTGCAAAAAAATATGGACATAGTGAGAAAGATTGTTGGTCTAAACTAGAAGAAGCGAGTTACGCAGAAGAAAAAGAATCGTGGGACTATCTATTCATGGCCTACACAAGCAGAGATGTACATACCAACGATGTATGGTACCTTGACAGCGGGTGTTCCCACCATATGACAGGAGATAAATCTAAGTTTAAAGACCTGGATGCTTCGATCAAATCTCAGGTACGCCTAGGTGATGATAAATAATTAAAATTCGAAGGACGTGGGACTGCCATGATCAAGGTAGGGAACTAATTTAAGCTTATAAAGAATGTAGACTATGCTCCATGCCTTGTTCATAATCTTATCAGTGTTGGCCAATTAATTGAATTTGGTTATTCGGTGACTTTCGATGACTCACGATCCTTGATAAAAGACAAGAAATCAGGAAAGTTACTTGCAAAAGCTAACATGTCGATCAACAGGATGTTTCCTCTTCTGTTTCATCATGATACAAAGGTTTCTTTGGTAAATAAAGAGTCGAATGACAGTGATCTTTGGCATTTACGATACGGCCATTTAAACACCAAAGGTCTACAACTATTAAGACACAAAGAGATGGTCAGTAGGCTTCCGTCTATTATGGATCAGAAAAAAAATATGCGAGGGTTGTGTGCTCGGAAAACAAGCCAAGAAGCCTTTTCCAATCGGAAAGTCAAGACGAGCAACCGATGTTTCGGCGGATTTCCGACGGATTTTTATTTTTTATTTCTTTTAATTCATTTAAAAAAATAATTAATTAACTATTTTCAGCTGATTTTCGACGGATATTTTTTTTTATTTTTTTTAAAAAAATATAGAATATCCGCCGGAAATTTTATAAAATTTTCGGCGGATTTCCGACGGATATTCTATATTTTTATTTTTTTATATTCTATAAAATAATTAATTAACTATTTTATTTTTTTAATTCATTTAAAAAAATAATTAATTAACTATTTTTGCTGGATATTTTTTTTATTTTTTTTAAAAAATATAGGCGGATTTCCGACGGATTTTTATTTTTTTTAATTCATTTTAAAAAAATAATTAATTAACTATTTTCGGCGGATTTTAATTAATTAATTTAATTAATTAAAATCCGCCGAAAATCCGCCAAAAATAGTTAATTAATTATAATTAATAAGAAAAAAATTAAAAAAAATTATATTCCGTCGGAAATCCGTCGAAAATAATTGATTTTTTTAAAAAAAATAAAATAAAAAAAATTTCCGACGGATTTTAGGCGGATTTTCGGCGAAAGTCAAAGTTGGTTGACCCGTTTGACTTCCGTCGGAAATCCGCCGAAAATTTCCGGCGGAAAAATCCGTCCGAAAAATCCGCCGGAAAAAGTGTTTTATTTAGTAGTGTTAGTCTTTAGGATTAGTTTTTCGAATTTAAATTAATAGATTCGTCTTCAGTATACAAAATTAAAATGTATAAATAAATTGTAATCGATATCGCTCGCTTGTACTATTTTTAACAGTTCAAGTTATAACTGAATTAAACTATTTAGATCAAAATTACATAGTGAGGAAACCATTCACCTACCTTCCCTTTGATGTCATGTTTGAGGAAAAAGGGTAGCAGATTCGGGGGCTTTTAGATTATCTGATATTGTTTCTGTTAAATAACCTCTAAACAAATATCCATCTCTTCGGCACCCGCTGTTGACAGGTGAAAATGACATTTGGAATTGAATTCTAAATTTCCTCTTAAATTAAGCCTTCGGTCATGTTCCAAGCATGAATTACAGATTATTTTTCTTCGTGGTACCTAACCTGCAATTTATTAAAGGGAGAAACCAAAAACAAAGGGACAGAGAGAGAGAGAGAGAGAAAGAACATGAAACAAGTGGAAAAAAGCTGGTTCTCATGGCGGCTGGCCGGTCTAATGGTGGTGGTGATGTTCATATCCATGGCAGAGCCGGTGACATCACAATCTAATGATAGAAATAGCACTCTTATTAGAGATTATTGTAGTTTATACCGAGGTATGAGTGAAAAGTATTTCTTGAGCAACCTCAGTCGTATACCTCTATAATCGATGGTGGTGGTGGCGATGTCGACCGGTGGTGGTGGCTGATGGTGGTGGTTTCTGGTAGTTGACAGCGGCAAGGGTGGTGGGGAGGGGTCTCGACAGCGGCAGGGGTAGGGAGGGCTCTCGACGGTGGTGGTGGTGGTGGTGGTGGTGGTGGTGGTGGTGGTGGTGGTGGTGGTGGCGATGAGGGCTCTCGATGAAGTGTTGCCGTCGATGGGATGAAGGGGACGAGAGGATGAAGGCTTTGAGAGGATGGCGTCGATTAGGGGGGAAATTGGGGATGGGAAATAAGGAAATTGGGAGGGAAATTGGAAATTGCGGATGGAGGGACTGAAATATTTTTTTTTGGGTTTAGGTAGAATAAAATTTTAGAGGGAAAGAAAATTAGAAGGATCTCAACTTAAAATTTGTGTGTATCAATGTTTTAAAAACCGGTTTTTTGGTTGACCCGGTTTCAAAAAATTTATGTATTTTTCATTTTCTTGCATATATATATATATATATATATATATGTGTGTGTGTGTGTGTGTGTGTGTATAAAACCAAGAATTTGATGTCCACAAGTTAAAACATTAAAAATACACATAACAAAAAGTTTACATCAATCCATAAACATTAAAAAAAACACATAACAAGAAGTTTTACATCAATCCAAAAACATAAAAAACACAAATATAAGAAATTGATTTTTTTAACCGGGTCAACCCGGGTTTTTACCGGTTCAATTAGACCGGTTCAACCGGTTCTATCAAAAAGATCCGTTAAAGCCCAACTAGGTACGTTAAAGCCCAACTGGATACGTTAAAGCCTAACCGCATCCATTAAAGCAATATTGATCAATTAAAGCCCAACCGGTATTTAAAGTCCAACTAGATGCATTAAAGCCCAACCAGATCCGTTAAAACCCAACTGGATCCGTTAAAGCCCAACCGGGTACGTTAAAGCCCAACCGGGTACATTAAAGTACAACTGGATGCATTAAAAGCCCAACCGGGTACATTAAAGCTCAACTGTGTACGTCAAAGCCCAACTGGATCCATTGAAGCCCAACTGGGAACGTTAAAGACCAACTGGGTACGTTAAAGCACAACTGAATCAATTAAAGCCCAACTGGATCCGTTAAAGCCCAACTGGGTACGTTAAAGCTCAACCGGATTCATTAAAGCCCAACCAGGTACGTTAAAGTCCAACCGTATCCATTAAAGCTCAACTATACCCATTAAAGCCCCACTGGGTATGCTAAAGCCCAACCGGATCCATTAAAGACCTACTGGGTACGGTAAAGACCAACTGGGTACAGTTAAAGCCCAACTAGATCCGTTAAAGCCCAACCGGGTACGTTAAAGCCTAACCGGGTACATTAAAGTCCAACTGGATGCATTAAAAGCCCAACCGGGTACATTAAAGCTCAACTGGGTACGTCAAAGCCCAACTGGATCCATTGAAGCCCAACTGGGAACGTTAAAGCCCAACCGGGTACATTAAAGTTAAACTGGATGCATTAAAAGCCCAACCGGGTACATTAAAGCTCAACTGGGTACGTCAAAGCCCAACTGGATCCATTGAAGCCCAACTGGGAACGTTAAAGCCCAACTGGATCCATTGAAGCCCAACTGGGAACGTTAAAGCCCAACTGGGCACGTTAAAGCACAACTGGATCAATTAAAGCCCAACTAGATCCGTTAAAACCCAACTGGGTACGTTAAAGCTCAATCGGATCCATTAAAGCCCAACCAGGTACGTTAAAGCCCAACCGTATCCATTAAAGCTCAACTATACCAATTAAAGCCCCACTGGGTACGCTAAAGCCCAACCGGATGCATTAAAGACCAACTGGGTACGGTAAAGACCAACTGGGTACGTTAAAGCTCAACTGGCGGATTTACGGCGGATTCTTTTTTTTAACCAACTGGGTACGGTTAAAGCCCATCGGATCCATTAAAGCCTAAATGGGTCTATTAAAGCCCAATCGATACACTAAAGCCCAATCGATCCGTTAAAGCCCAAGGGGATGCATTGAAATCCAACCGATCCATTAAAGTCCAACTGAATCCATTAAATCCTAATTGGGTCCATTAAAGCCCAAGTTGATCCATTAAAGCCTAAACGGATCCATTAAAAGCCCAAGTTGATGTTGAATATTTTTGAAGACTTGAATGTTAGATTTGTACGATTTTATTCGACGTGGTCTCGTAGACAGATCTGAACTATGACTAATATAGAAGGACTTAAGAATTGATAGAAAAGACGAGCCGCTAAAAGTTTAAAATCATAAAAAAAGTAAAAACGTACAAGTTTTAGTCGGGTACATTAAAGCCCAACTGGACCCGTTAAAGCCATACTGGATCAATTAAAACCATACGGATTTCTGACAGATTTTTATTTTTATTTTTTATTTTTTTTAATTCATTTAAAAAAATAATTAATTAACTATTTTCGGCGGATATTTATTTTTTTAAAAAAAATATAGAATATCCGCCGAAAATTTTATAAAAATTTCGGCGGATTTCCGACGGATTTTTATTTTTTATTTCTTTTAATTCATTTAAAAAAATAATTAATTAACTATTTTCAGCTGATTTTCGACGGATATTTTTTTTTATTTTTTTTAAAAAAATATAGAATATCCGCCGGAAATTTTATAAAATTTTCGGCGGATTTCCGACGGATATTCTATATTTTTATTTTTTTATATTCTATAAAATAATTAATTAACTATTTTATTTTTTTAATTCATTTAAAAAAATAATTAATTAACTATTTTTGCTGGATATTTTTTTTATTTTTTTTAAAAAATATAGGCGGATTTCCGACGGATTTTTATTTTTTATTTTTTTTAATTCATTTTAAAAAAATAATTAATTAACTATTTTCGGCGGATTTTAATTAATTAATTTAATTAATTAAAATCCGCCGAAAATCCGCCGAAAATAGTTAATTAATTATAATTAATAAGAAAAAAATTAAAAAAAATTATATTCCGTCGGAAATCCGTCGAAAATAATTGATTTTTTAAAAAAAAATAAAATAAAAAAAATTTCCGACGGATTTTAGGCGGATTTTCGGCGAAAGTCAAAGTTGGTTGACCCGTTTGACTTCCGTCGGAAATCCGCCGAAAATTTCCGGCGGAAAAATCCGTCCGAAAAATCCGCCGGAAAAAGTGTTTTATTTAGTAGTGTTAGTCTTTAGGATTAGTTTTTCGAATTTAAATTAATAGATTCGTCTTCAGTATACAAAATTAAAATGTATAAATAAATTGTAATCGATATCGCTCGCTTGTACTATTTTTAACAGTTCAAGTTATAACTGAATTAAACTATTTAGATCAAAATTACATAGTGAGGAAACCATTCACCTACCTTCCCTTTGATGTCATGTTTGAGGAAAAAGGGTAGCAGATTCGGGGGCTTTTAGATTATCTGATATTGTTTCTGTTAAATAACCTCTAAACAAATATCCATCTCTTCGGCACCCGCTGTTGACAGGTGAAAATGACATTTGGAATTGAATTCTAAATTTCCTCTTAAATTAAGCCTTCGGTCATGTTCCAAGCATGAATTACAGATTATTTTTCTTCGTGGTACCTAACCTGCAATTTATTAAAGGGAGAAACCAAAAACAAAGGGACAGAGAGAGAGAGAGAGAGAAAGAACATGAAACAAGTGGAAAAAAGCTGGTTCTCATGGCGGCTGGCCGGTCTAATGGTGGTGGTGATGTTCATATCCATGGCAGAGCCGGTGACATCACAATCTAATGATAGAAATAGCACTCTTATTAGAGATTATTGTAGTTTATACCGAGGTATGAGTGAAAAGTATTTCTTGAGCAACCTCAACACCACCCTCTCTAGCCTCCGCCAGCAGTTATCTGTGAACGGTGTACGCTATGCTCTTGCACGCACTTTGCTCAATGGCGAGTCCGTGTGGGGACTTGCTTCCTGCAGAGAATACGTCTCCAAGGCCAATTGTGTTGCATGTTTCGACTTTGCGGTAGCTAAGCTGAAAAAATGCGGGCTTGGCAATGGTGCTCATGCCTTCTACAATGACTGTGACGTCAGGTGCTTATGATTTTCAGATTTCTTCTTACTTGTATATGCCTTGATTTAGTTTCCTTGCCAGTACTTTTTGCTGCAATTCATCCATTATATGGCGTTAAAAACACATAGATGCTGCACCTTTTTAGATTTCGAGAAGACATGAGGAACGGAAGTAGATCAAATTAATTGATCTTCAAGATTTTACCAACTAACTTCGTATTTTATTTCATTGAGTTCTGTATAATTAAAACTCCTTTCAGAATATTAAAGAGGAGTAAGAGAGATTCAATTATTTTTATAAACAAATACTATCAATTTCAGAATTTTCTGCCTATTAATATCAAGAAAATTTTCAAGTTTCTAATTTAATCTTACTTTTCAAAAATTGGATTATTGTTCTGTTAATTTCTATTATTAGAGTATGGAAAGGTTCTTGCTTCATATCTGTAAAATTCTAGCAGACGTGTAGCTAGAAAGTTTTTAGTTTTTTTTAAGGTCAACAACTTAATTTATTTATTTAACTTTTGTATAAAGATTGTCATTTTCCAAAATTCTGTATAGAAAGGGTTAGCTCTCATCATTTCCTTTGCAAATTAAAATGGGGGTTTTAATAAAAAAAACAAAAACAGGTCCCACGAGTTAAGGTTGATTTGTTTTCAATATTCAATATACACCCCATTCCATTTATAAAATAATGTCTATTTACACCTCATCCTTTTTTTATTTGCTCTTTAAATACCATTATATATAATATTGTATGAATAACTGAATTATCATAAATATATAACTAAAATTTTATTATTACTTTTCTTAAATTACATAATTAAAAAGATTTAGTAAATACCCTCGGTACCACTATTGAATATTATTATTATAATTATTTATTTCAATTTTAACTTTCAAAAAATTAAAAAATAAAATAATGTTTTTTCAATAATTATTTGGATAGGTATATAAAATAAATGGATGATTATAGTTATACATAAAATACGATAAGAGTACAGAATATTAAAGTAAAAAAAGAAGGCATGTATGGACATTATTTTGTAAATGAAAGTGTGTAAATTTTGTTTTTGGTAAAATCAGACCCAATTTTACAAAACAAATGAAAGTTAACCCATTTTTACAAACAAAATCGAAAAATGACCCATTTTTACTTGCGATGGGCTAAACAAATTTCAACCCCTCAATTAGTCTTTAATTACCTAGGACATTCTAATTAAAATATTTGTACTTAGACTAATATATATCATGTCTTGGATTGATCTGTCCCAACGATAGACGTGTATGTGTAATTATTATTATTATTTTTTTTTTTTGGTAAAGCAGTATCCCAGACCACTTTGGGCCCGGACTAATCTCCTAGAAAACAGGCATATGGCCCACGGGCATTCATCCCGTGGCCACAATGCTGCGAGTGGGACTCGAACCCGAGCAACCGCTATGAAGTCCCCAGGCTCTTACGACTACGCCACAACCGTGTATGTGTAATTATTATGTATGAGGTCCTGGGTTTGAGCCTAAGCACTGCCCTGCCAATGGAATGCATGTGTGATTTACCTCTCCAATGTTGTGGGACCAGTGTGATGGGGGTGGTGAATACCTTTTTTTTGACATATAAATTTATCATGGCTCAAGAGGGGAAGTTCATGCTAGTTAGAGTTGTTTTGATGTAGGTACGAGAATAATAATTTCTATGCTGAGGCAAATCTTCGGGCTGGTGTGGTAATATGTGGCAACCTAACATCACATCAACCAACAGATTTCCGAAAAACAGCAGAAGGGTTGTTATCAGACCTTCAAACTGCAGTGCCCAGAATATCAAATTTCTATGCAGCATCTACAAGGCGAATTGCCAATGGTAATGGTACTATATACGCCATTGCGCAATGTAATCTAAACTTAAGCCAGAGCATTTGTGAAGACTGCTTGAAATCCAGATATGGTTCTTTAGATGATTGTCTTCCTAGAACGACCGGAAGGGCTATTGACAATGGATGTTTTATGAGGTATTCCCTGACTCCATTTTTTGGACAAAACCAGACGACTAATATTACACCTTTCCTTGGGGACGGTGAGACCTCTACTCTTCTTCAGCTATATGTTCGTGTTTTTGTTCACGATAACTCTTGTATTGATGCATATTTCCTCTTATAATATCCATGATTTACAGGAGATTCAAGCAAGGAAAGATCCATAATTGGGGGAGTTGTTGGAGGTGTATGCTTTCTCTTGCTGGTAATACTTGCCCTTTTCTTTTGGCGGCACAGATCAAAGAAAGCAAGTAGTCGCCAACGAGGTAAACACAAGATGGATCATCTAGCATGCATGGATGCCTATTAGAAAACTGTTTTCATTTTTTTTGAACTTATATTTCTACCTTCCTGACAGATTTCTGTGATACTTTATTGTTTTCCTATCGCCAGATAAATCAACTGGATCAACGGAGTTGCTGCAAGGTCCAGCAAGATACAGCTACAATGATTTAAAAATAGCCACAAATAATTTTAGTGATGCGTGCAAACTCGGAGGAGGGGTGTTTGGTGAAGTATATAAGGTAATTAATACCAAAGATGAAATTATAAATTTCTAAGTAAAATATTGTTACATAGCATTCTTAAATAAATTTACTTCCTATACTAATGCCTACAGTGTAATATTTGGTAGTTAATGCCTTAAAGAAGAATGACATGTACAGTATGGTCATTAATTCTTCCCGTACACTCTGTACGGTGACATGATGCAGGGGACTTTCAAGGATGGGGATACAGTTGCAATAAAGAAAACTGTTATGGCCTCTACTAGAGGAAAGTTACACTTTGATGATGAACTTAAGATCATATGTAATGTTCATCACCGGCATCTTATTCGCCTTCTTGGATACTGTAGCAAAGGGCCACTCTTATTTCTTGTCCATGAGTACATGGATAATGGTAGCCTTGATCAATTCCTCTATGGTGAGTTGAAACTTCATATTTTTTTCAAGTGTTTTAGAGTTCTAACTGTTACAATCTCTATTTTGCATCTATTAAAGTTACTTTTATGGACAGGTGATAAATCAAGCAACCTAAGTTGGAGACAAAGATTTGAAATAATCTTTGGGACAGCAAGGGGTCTAGCATATCTACATGAACAGTACCATGTTACCATCATTCATAGGGATATAAAAACCAGCAACATTCTGCTTGACAATGAACTTCAGCCCAAAATTGCAGATTTTGGACTGATAAGACTACTCCCAGAAGATAAGACTCATCTCAGCACCAAATTGGCAGGATCCTTGTAAGTTTAAATTAATACAGTTCTCTCTTCTCTAACTCTCCTGATCAAATGTATCACCAATAACCATTGTTAATCTTACCAGGGATAGTGGTTTTGTGGCACCAGAATATGCCATTCATGGGCAATTATCTGAGAAAGTAGATACATACAGCTTTGGCATTGTGGTACTCGAAATCATAAGTGGGAAGAGGTGCCATGACTTCATAGATGATAATTCAGTTCATCAAAGTCTCCTTGATCATGTAAGCATCTTAAAGACAATATTCCTGTAAACCATTTTTACTCATTTATGGTTTTTATTTTGTTGTCCATCCCATGATGAAGTGGTTGTGTATACCAAGAGATCTTAAGCTCGGTTAAGTTCTTAACAACTTTTCTTCTGTTATTGTGTACGATAGGCTTGGAATCTATACGAAAATGGCACACATTTGAATCTAATTGATGAGAGAATAGACCCCAGTGAATATGCAGCAGAAGATGCAATGAAAATCATAGAGACAGCATTGATGTGCACACAGTCACCGGTTTCTGCAAGGCCTGCAATGTCTGAAGTGGTTGCACTTCTAAGTGATAAATCACTAGATGAAACTCCAACAGTAAGGTCTACATTTCACAAAGATGACATAAAGATTCAAGTCGATACCTCGAACTCATTGGACTCCAATGCCACTGCTTCCACTGTTCAAGTTTCTGGCCGTTAAAACTTCACTTTATACCACATTGCTGGTTTTAAGTTGTATAAATATATAGAATTAGATCATCACCAATACTGTTGCAGTCTTTGTTTTCTATTTTGATTTTCTCCCATCTCTTTATTTTACAGCTCTTAAGGGATATCTGTAGCCACTGTGTCCCCAAAAAGAAGAATTCGAGCTGTATATAAGGTTTGCTGCTGCTTCATAGGTTATACTTTATGGATGAAAAATTATATCTTTCTCACAGGTGTCTCATTTCCTTTGATTTCTAGCATAAAATCAAGTAGAGTGATATTGATCCACATCCTTTGTTACTATGGGAAGAATACACTATGTTATACTCCCTGGTCCATAAAAAATCTAACATTTTTAATTAGGTCCGTGCAACAGGGTGTTCCAAGCGGTGCCGCCGCACAGGGCCTCCGATTTTTAATCTTTTTTATATATATAATAATTATAATATAAGAAACAAAAGCGAAAAAACTACACGAGTTGCCTTGCAGCCTAACTTGTAAGTGCATGCTATTCTTTAGTGTAAGTCTTGGGTTCAAATCCAACAATGCATGTTTTAGTTTTCAATTTTTTTAATTAAAAAAAACACAACTTAATCATATAAAAAGTTTGTGATTTTTATAATAATAAAACTATATGAATATTTTTAATGATTCGTCTAATTTTTTTTAATTTTTATTTATTTGTCGATACCAAAACATCAAGTTTCCTTATTTGTTTTTTTTTATTTTTATATTTAAATAGTCAAATCATGCTTCCTTATTTCTTTGTTTTTGTCATTTATTTTTTGTATATAATGTTTCTTATTAATATGAAATCTCTAGTTAAAACCTTATAATCAAAACCTCATATCTATATTGGACTTCATTTTCTAAATTATCCTCTAGAAGGCCAAAATCCCATTTTTTTCGTTTTTATTTTATTGTCGTCACCATAAATTTATAATATTTGTCATCGGTTCTTTTCTTTTCAAGGTATATATGTCAGTCTATAATTTAGTGACATTCTTTATTTTTTTTATTTTTCAATTATTTTCTTCTATTAACTTTGTTTGATTATTTAATGAATATCAAAACTTTCATTGACCGTTATTGATTATTTTTATATTTCTTTAATCATTTTTCAAAACTTTTGAAATCTTATCGGTAATCGATTATATCTCAAAAGAGATTAAATGTTTTGCTTTGATATAGATTGAAAATAAATTTCTAGCAAATCTATGAAAGTATGATTAGATGATTTTGTTTCAAAAAGTGTTAGGAGATCTATGTTAGAAAATATTAATGCCTAATTGTTTGTTTGTTCTTCTAGAAATATGTATATTGTAGTGTTAGTTTATTATTGAAGAATGCATAACTTTTTATGTTCACTACTAATAAACTGTACATTATACTTATTATGAGATTGTTTTTAATTTTCTTACTAATTAATTTTAATTTATTCTTATCAACAAATTAGTCAAATAACAAATTAGTCAAATAAGAATTGCGATCATTAATTTAAGATATAAAGATTAGTTTGATTTCTATTTGAATCTTGTTTATGATTATTTGTACTTCAATATATATTTTAATATAAGCAAAATTATTTTTGAATTAAATAATAAATTTTAATAAATAATATAACTAGAAAAATATAGAATAACATTTAGATTTTTGCACAGAGCCTCCCAAATGTCATGAACAGCCCTGTTTTTAATTTGAGTTATCCCTAGAAGATGATGCAACATTATTTCCTATTTTTGTATATATTTTTTTCAGAATTTACATATTTGGTACCTTCACTTTGAGTTGAATCAAATGGAGCAAGTAAGAGAGAAGACTAAAGAGGTTGTGTTTCTGTGGTCTGAGCTTGGTGTCACACTCGCACTTAAATCAGAAATCAATCGAGCTGTCAGCATTTCTCCGTTTCTAGGAATTTTTGTGATCGATCAAGTAGTTACTGTTTGATCATATGTTTCATGAAAGATTTAAATCGCAGGCGCAGGTTTCAGGTTTGGGGACTTTTGGCTGTTTATCATTTGGGATCAAAATACCTTATTTCACTTCTATTTTTACACAAATTCCACTATAGTTTCATTAATTTTCAGCTAAGCCCCTATAGCTCTAATATTAATGATTAAATACAACAAAAAGAGTGAATTACACTTATGTGGTTTGCTTCAACTCTATCAAATGTTACTACAGTTTAAAAATTATACTAGTGCCCCCATCGTTTCAATTTACTTACACCGTTCGTCCATGTCTGTCACGTCCGTTAATTACGTGCTTTTCACATGCTAGTCACGTGAGGGTATTTACGTCATTTTGCTTTCTTTTTTAATTTAATTTTAGAGTAAACTCTAACTTTGGACCTTGAGGTATAGTAAAAAGTCTAAAAGTGGGACCTGAACTTTGATAAGTCTAGAAATCACCATCGTGGTTCTCATTTTACACTGAAAATGGTACTTCGTCACTAACTCCGTTAAAAATTGTTTGTTAATAGAGGTGTATTTTTGTCCTTTTTCTCCTATTTCCCTATTTATCTTGAATTTAAAATAAATCATATTACATTGTTATATATTATAGACTATTTATTAGTTAAATTATATATATACATACATACACAAGCACACACATTTACACCGTCCCTCCATCTTTGTTGCAAAAACAGTCAAAACACACACATACACTATTCAAAAACACATATACACACTGCCTATTGCAAAAAGACACATACACTTGAAAGTTGTGGGTCAGTGGTCATGGTGGCAGTTGGGGGGTCTCGGCGAGGAAGGAGGAAGGAGTGACAGGAGAAAGTAGGAGAGATAGGTGAATAGTGAGAAGATGATGTGTAGAGGGTTTCTTTTATGGGTTTGTTTTCCTTCAGCAAACAACACCATCACTATCACTATCACTATCACTATCACTATCACTATCACTATCACTATCACTATCACTATCACTATCACTATCACTATCACTATCACTATCACTATCACCAACCTACTCCTCTTTCCGGATTGACTCTCCTATTTCAGTGAAAATAGAGACCCTACCAACTTCATCAAAACTCAAACCCAGATCGACCTACAACTTCATCAAAACTCAAACCTGGGTTTAATGGCATATTTGATTTGGTTTTGTATAGGTCATTATACTGTATCCCTGTGATTTGTTCATCAAAGGGGACGATTTCTCCTAATGGGTTTTTCAAAAAATGAAAACCACATACCTGGAGTTTCAAAATTCGATGGAGACAGATGGGTGTGATGAGTTCGTACAAATCTGGAGCTTCGAAATTCCTTCAATCTCGAAGACCCACCAACCACCCTCCATCTTCTCCGATTCTTCTCTATTCCAAAAGATCGCAGCTCCACCAACAACAGACTTGCAAGCTCCCAAGCTCCGGTTAAGTCACTGGAAATCGACTGGAATTTCTCAGTCTGTTGTGTATTACATATATACGTATTAAATATGAATAATATAATATAAGTTTTTATTTATGTTTTAGAAGTGAATTAAGGAAATAGACGAAAAGACAAAAATATTCTTCATGTAACGGAATTTTTTAACAGTTAGTGACCAGGGACCACTTTCAGAGCAAAATATCATATTTAAAAGATATAATCTGCATAGTAAACAAAGTAGCATATTAAAACAAAAGTACAATTTGCTTGTCTTCATTTCTTGTCATAATCATCGTGTATTTCCCTATTGTCGATTGCTGCAAATAAAACAAGACGTGTAAATATATTGATTTTCATAAATTAATCACATTTATAAACAAATTTTTTGGTTGATATGATTAATTACCTTTTCGCACTTTGGGTTTCATCAACCCAAAATCCTTCATTGTGGTATGATCTCAAGTAAGTTGTATCATTAATATCAATATTTGAAGATGGAATACCGACCAAAAATGGTGGTAGCTCGTCAAATTGATCATATTTTTCCTCGTGCACAACTTTTTCAACACCAACTATGTGTCTTTTACCATGCAAGACGATCTTCCATTTGGAATCCTTCGGGTCCTCAACAAAGAACACCTGGGAGGCTTGTTTGGCTAGAATGAATGGTTCAGATGCATAGGTGTCTCTAGAAAGGCCGACAATTGTGAAGCCATCATTATCAACTTTAACACGTCATTGGTTTTCGACCCATTTACACTTGAACAGAGATATACTGAAAAAATTATATTCAAGGTCCCAAATATCTTGAATGACACCGTAATACGAGTCCTTAGCAATCCTCGACCTAGCATCATTATTCGATCTATCGTTGTCTGTCGTTGTGGCTATTAGATGGAACCTTGATATCTTGCAAGCATTGGCAAAATCTAGTTTTCTCTACTCTAGACAAAGTATAGCAAATTGCTGGTAGATATGTGCGACTTCTAATTTCAATAGGAGCAAGTTGTGATCGAATTCCCATTTCGACTATGTCTCTTCGAACTTTGACCCCATCTTTCGCCTTCCCTGGAATGTTCAATAACAAGCCTATCAAACTGACACATACATTTTTCTCAATATGCATAACATCAAGACAACGTCGGACTTACAAGTGTTCCCAATATGGAAAATCTCAGAAGATAGAGCCTTTTTTTCATATATTCTTAGGAGGACGTGTACCACCTTATCCAAGAACAATTTTTAGATCTTCAACTCGAGAATATTTAGTTGGTCCATTCAATGGTGGCCTTAATACTCCATGCTCAATTTTTCCGTCGAACGCTTCCTTCAGTTTGCGGTATGGGTGACCCCTTGGTAGTGATCTTCGATGCCCCATGAACAATTTTTCTTACAATTTCCCAACCTCAACGAATGTGTGTCATCTTCACATATAGGACACACTTTCGCTCATTTTGTACTGTATCCTAACAAATTGCCATACGATGGAAAATCATTTATGGTGCAAAATATCATGGCTAGTAATTGAAAATCCTCCTTACCATACGTGTCATATACTTGAAAGACAGAACTCCATAATTATTTAATAATTATTTAAGGTCATCAATTAACGGAGGCAAATAAACATCAACGTCGTTCCTGGGTTGTTTGGGACCTTGAATTAACAATGACGTCATGATGTATTTCCATTTCATACATAGCCAAGGCGGAGGATTGTATGCATTACAAAACTGGCCAGGTGCTATGACGGCTGCTCATGTTTCCAAATGGATTAATCTCGTTTGAACTAAGCCCAAACCGGATATTTCTAATTTCGTCGCCAAATTCTTCAAATCAGAATCAATATTTGTCCATTGAGGAGAATCGGCCACATGTCTTATTTTCCCGTCTCTTTTACGCTCTTCGGCATGCCAATGCAACAATTTTTCATCATTGGGGTTTTCGAATAATCGTTTCAGCCTTGGCACAATGGGTAAATCAAAGTTCTAAATGACGTGAGGCGTGGCGTGGAGGCAAGACCAAGCCTCAAGCCTTAGGAGCCACGGTGAAGCCATGACGTTTTCAAGGCGTGACTTATGGCGTCATTTTTGTAATTCATATATATCATTATATATAAAACCATATGTTTTATAGTGTTACTCAACGAGTCAATAGTAATAAGCAAGTTAAATTATAATATATATTAAAAAAATTGCAAATGAGACATTAAAAATGTAAAGAAAAATCAAATATTGCGTTACGAAATTGTGGCCATGGCGTGCCACGAGTTTAACGTGGTGTGAGACACAAGCCTTGGTGTCATGGCGAACCATGGCGGCTATGCGGCGAGTTTTTTTAGAATATTGGGGTAAATACCATAATAATTTAGCAGGGGGGCCATTTTTCATCTCGTCACTATTTTGTTCCGTGTGTGTTTTCCGCTTATATCGTGATGTACCACATCTAATACATTCATGTAGGCTTGCATACTCGTTTCGACACAACATACAATCATTTGGACATGCGTGTATCCTTTCAATTTCCAATCCCATTGGACACATTACTTTTTTTGCTTGGTATAAAGAAACAGGCAAGTCATTATCCTCGGGAAGCATTTCATGCAAAATCTCTAATAGAGTAATGAAACTTTTATCACTCCAATCATTTCTTGCTTTTAGGTTAAATAATTTTAAAACTGTTGAAAGTTTGGTAAATTTTGTACAACCAACATACAATGGTTTTTCAGAATCAACTAAAAATTGTTGAAAATCTTCATAATGCTTATCAGCAACATTATGTTCCACATCATGTAACATATCATATATATTATCACGACTGCTATTGTTTGAATCATCATTATTATCGATATTACAATCACGACTCGTGTTACGATCATCAAACACCACACCATGTCGTGACCAAATCGTATACCCTTCCATAAACCCACGACATATCAGATGTCCTTGAATTACATGATAATCAGTAAACTTGTGCAAATTATGACAATCTTCACAAGGACACCAAATGTAATTTTCTCCATTGTTCACCTGATTATCTTCAGTAGCTTTAATAAACTCATCCAAATCGATAATATATTCAATGGTAGCACGTGGTATTTTGTACATCCAGGTATTATGATCCATCTGTAACGTAGAAAATAAACTATTAATGAAATGCATGGATTGAATGTGGTCAATCCTAACCCACTTTTTGAATAATTTGTCTCATATGTGAATACGTACTAACGGATTGAGCATTTAAAAAAATTCGACAACATTTCCATTTGGCTCCCCAAATATGCGTTTGAAACACATACTCGTAGGAGCAGTGGGAAACATCTACCGAATTTTTCTTAAATACTTAATCGATTAATACGTATTCACATCCTAAATGAGACAAATTATTCAAAAAGCAGTCCCAAAACGGGGACTATCTGAAAGTTATCTCTATTAGATTATTTCAGACGGGTATACAAGCTAAAGGCATATGTAATATTGTCACTGAGATATAGAAAATTATGTTTGTTCATGCAATACCAAAAACTAAAATTTAATATGACAAAGATTTACCTTGTTCCACAGATTTTTAATTACTCTAACGAGCAAATTAATTCTTATAATTCGATTGCACAAACGGTCCTACAAAATGTAAAAACCAGTACCATTACTTATATATTATTTCACACTTACATTCATGAAATATATATATATATAAATATATAAAATATACGTGTGTGTATATATATATGTATATATGTGTGTGTGTATTATGTATGTGAGGAGAACGATAAAGAATTAACGCTTTTACCTTACAAGATCTTCACATTCATTAATGGGATATGGAAAAAAGAAAATAAAAAGGAGAGTGGGAAGTTGTCGTACAAAGTGATTGGAAGGAGAAAAGAAATAGCGTAGGTAGGTATTTGACCTAGAGAAATACGGGGTAATGGTATCTGGTTTCCTCAAAGCAACCGGATAGGATTTCTAAAAAAACACGGATGTAAATGGTATTGGTTTCAACCGGGTAGGATTTCTAAAAAAAACATGTATGTTTTAATTCAGTGGAACCCGGTTTCTCCTACAACAGGGTACTATTATCATCCCTATATTCTCCGAGCAATACAACCCGATTTATTTTACGAGGATGGGTGCAAATCTTATATGGGGCAAATAGCATCCGGTTTCTTGGTTCATCGGGTTATATTTAGAGGGTTGTATCAGATATTGTGTAGTAATGTAACTATAAGCACATATTCCATTTTCTATCTAGGGAGATTGTCATAATTCCCACCCAACTTAAGCAAGCTCACAAACTAACAAATCTTACTTTTCATGAATGTAAAATTTGTTGTTAAATAAGAAAAGTTGTAACCAAGTCTTATTTGGTATCTAACAAGAACAAATAGGAATTCAAATATAATATTCACAGAATATTAAGGGCATAGTTTAATTAACTACTCGGTCGTGACTATAAAATAGTTTTGGTTCAACTAATGGATGTTCTTCTTGGTGCTATTTGAGCTATATATAATATTACTATTGTCTCTACGAACATCAATTTTTTAGAGTAAAGTTCACTTTTGGTCCCTAACATTTGTCCATTTTTCGTCCCTCACCTTTGTTTTAACAGATTTGTCCCTAACGTTTGACACCTTGTAACGATTTTTGTCCCTCATCCTAACGGTCGTTAACCATTTCCGCTAAGTCCAATTTAATGAGGGGTATTTTATTCATTTTACCCTTATTTTTATAATCTACATGTTTCCACAAAAACCAATAAACTTCAGGGACTGTTACATAATTATCTCTAATATATATACACACATACATACACATTGTACATATATAAACTTTAGGGACCTTTTATAATTTCCTTCCCCATCTCCAATGTTCATCTTCCTCCCCACCGATGACGCTTGCAACTTTGGCCTGCCACCATTGTTACTATTTTGATGCTATGTCTCAGTATACATACGTAGATCTCTCTCACAGACACATTGTACATATACATATATGTAGATTACACACACACTGCATACATACACGTACATACATCTCTCTCTCTCTCTCACTGTAAAGATACACATTTTGTCAAACGTGAGGGACAAATCTATAAAAACAAAGTTGACGGAAGAAAACTATTGAAATGGACAAACATTAGGGACCAAAAGTAAACTTTACTCTTATATATATATATATAGGGAGAGGTTCATTTGAGAAATGGTAAATATATGAGAAATAGAGAAGTAATCTTAGCCATTCATCTGGTCAACATTTGCGGCTTTGACCGCGAAGCACCGGATAATTCCTTGTGTTGTCTATAGAAGGTAGAGGGATAATTTCGTAAAATACATGGGATGATGATAACTCTCATTTTGAGCGTTATTTACACGTCATTTGTATGAGTTTTTCTTTCATTTTAGTTGTGTTTCCTTTTTATTTGTTTGTATTTCTTCCTTTTATTATTTTATTTTCATTTGGAGTTGTTGAGAATGTTTTTATGGTTAAACGCATCATTTTTTGGTTAAAACGTCACTGTTCCGCAGTGGGCACAGTTTGCCCACTGTGGGCACCCGCGGGCACCCGAGGATAAATACAGTATTGGCTACGTATTCATATTCTGGGGGTATTGCAGAAATAAAGAATGGAAATTAGCTGAAAATTAAAAGATGGATGCTAGTTGGAGGAATCTTGCTAATCATTGTACTCTTTTACCAATGGTTATTATCCTTTAGCTTTTGGGTATTATCCATTGGGTAAAAGCTTGATTTTCCCTTATAAATAGATAGGTTTGTTATCATTTGAGATGAACACCAACCAAGAAAGCTCCACAATGTAGCACTTCTAATATTCTTTACATTTTTTAGTTGTAGTTTTATCATTTTAGTTGTAATTTAATTTATAGTCTTTTACTTTCGTACATTTAATTTCCGCATTTACTTTCCGTCTAACTTTGTAGTTTTATTTCTCTTTTTATTTAATGCAAGTAGTTAACAAGTATTTCTTTTCTTACATTATGTCTTTTATCTTTATTATGAGTTAATCATCTTTTGGGTGTAGGTGTGAGCCGACTTGAGACTAGTAGGCAACACTTGGGTGTGGCCATCACTACTAGCTCTTGAGCTTGGTCATTTGAGTCGAGACTTAAACTCAACACTGATAAGCCGATCACTTTGAAGTGTTAATATTAAATCTAGACCTCGAGAGGGGCGGATTCGAAATACGGCTTAAGGGATGCACAAAGATTTGAGAGAGTCTTTGATAATCACTTAGAGATACGGTTTTTGCATGATTTATTGCGGTTCAAACGTCGGAGGAGATTTATATCACAAAGAGATTTGGGTGTAAATCTCCGCACCGGTAGAACTTGATTTTTATCAACGTAATTAAATCGGTAAGATTAAGAGTTGGTAACGATGAACACTTTATGGGCATTTTGTAGGACCGGTCTTTAAAAATCCACTTTCAAGAGATCGGGATTTTTATAGACACTTCGTGCTACAAAGTAACTAACCATTTTTTTACTACATAAATCTCAAGGAAAACTTACACCTATATCCCTTTTAGTTTCTTATTTAGTTTTTGTTGTTAAAAGTACCAAACTCTCTCAAAAATATTTCCTTCTTCTGTCATTGAAATCGGTGTATTCTCGACTTAGGACTCGAAACTTTGAAGTCCAATCCCTGTGGATACGATCTCGGTATATTTACCACTTTATTACTTGTAGCGACCATAGTGTCGGTGTATACTTGCGCCCACACTGTGGACCTATACGGTTTTTCCGCTACCAAGTTTTTGGCGCCGTTGCCGAGGATTGGCGTATTTCTAGAGTTTCTTGAGTTATACGTTGAGTTTTCCATTGATTTTTCTTTCAGCATAATGGATGGTTTTAGTTGGGATGCCCCGTATTTTAATACTTTCGATTATTCATGGGAACCGCATCCTAACTTTTTGGAAAATATTCAAGATGATGGCACCTACACTTCATTTTCACCTCCCTGTCAAGATTGGAATGACACGTTTATAAATACCTTTGACCAATCATGGGAGGGGAATTTTGATTATTCTTATGATTTTCAAGGGAGTGATCCTCATTATGGATTCACGTCCTTTGTTTCCAACTACCCACCCGATAATGTTTTTGAACAACCCGAACCATCTCACTCTTTTGAAAATTTTTCCCCAAGCGTAACGGAAAATTTTACAACATTTTTGGGAAATTTCACATCCTCTTTTGAAGTCTTGAATACTAAGATGGGACAACTAGTCGACGAGTTGAAAAATCAAAGTAGAGGTCCCTTACCAAGTGATAATGAAAAATCAAAATGTGTTGGTAAGGATGAGAGTGATGTTGAGAAAGAGTTGGATATTTTTGGGGCAAATTTTGAGCACATGAGCAAGCCTTCTTTACTCCCTAATAGTGAAGAAGTGCTTCAAGATGCTAAAATTCCTAACTTAATGATTTTTGCTCATGTTGTGCAGCCTTCTTTTTGTGATCACAATGTTCCTACAGGGATCATGCCATGGACTGTTGGGAGGATTTGTGTGATCAAAAGTTCGGGAATTTTGCCTAGATCGTGTTCTTTGGGTGGTGGACTTGTTGGAAGAAGCTTTGGTATTGTGAAAGTGTCTATTATCTTGAAACCACTCCACTTTTCGAAGATGCACTTGTGGGGTGGTGAATCGCATCCTACATAACCTTGATGTAAACTCGTCTTTTTCTCTCAACTCCAAATTTTGTGTCTTTTATTTTACATTTTTGTGTGTGGTTTGAGTCTGTTCTTTTTCGACTAGTATCAAAGAATATTTGGGATAAAAAAAAAGTCTCATGCATCTTATATCCTTAGATTTTTTTTATGTTTCATAGTTTGAATAATTTATCCACTACTAGCAGATTTCTAAAACTAAGCAACCAATTCCCCGGTATCCATATTGATTAAACTTTGAAACTCTAGAAATGACATAGGCCTTTTTTTTAAACACTTGGCCGATACACTTTTCCTTTGTTGCCTTACCCGAGCCTTTGAGTCTTACCATTCTCTCCACAAATGAGAACATTGAATATTTTAAGTTTGGGGGGGAGAAAACTCAAGTGTTGAAAAAAAAGAGCTAAATCCTTCGAAAAATTGGAAGGATAAAAGAAAAAAAAAATACAAATAGCAGAGTTTGACACATTGAGGTGAAAAAGTTGGTTAAAACACATCAAATATATAATAGAAAAAAAAAATCTTGTGTAACCCAAAAAGACAAGTTTGGGGAAGATGAAAAATTAATGTAAGGAAAGTGAGAAGCCTTAAACACCAACCCTTCCAAGTCCTATGGATCTAAGTTTGCGAAATCAATTATCATAAGATGGGTGAATTATATCTTAGTTTATGGAAATCAAATTGCAATAAAAAGAACATAGTGGAAATATTAGGAAAAACTATGGATATTTTTAATCAAAGGGATTTAAGATGCAAAAATAAATAAAAAAAGATAAAAAAAAAAGTTGAAGATCCTATGTGTGATACTTAGTCTTGTTGTGTATTTTGTACCTTCATTTGTTTTTATTTTTCTTCTTTTAGTTACTTGGGGACAAGTAATAAGTTAAGTTTGGGGGTGTGATAACTCTCATTTTGAGCGTTATTTACACGTCATTTGTATGAGTTTTTATTTCATTTTAGTTGTGTTTCCTTTTTATTTGTTTGTATTTCTTCCTTTTATTATTTTATTTTCATTTGGAGTTGTTGAGAATGTTTTTATGGTTAAACGCATCATTTTTGGGTTAAAACGTCACTGTTCCGCAGTGGGCACAGTCTGCCCACTGTGGGCACCCGAGGATAAATACGGTATTGGCTACGTATTCGCATTCTGGGGGTATTGCAGAAATAAAGAATGGAAATTAGCTGGAAATTAGAAGATGGATGCTAGTTGGAGAAATCTTGCTAATCATTGTACTCTTTTATCCAATGGTTATTATCCTTTAGCTTTTGGGTATTACCCATTGGGTAAAAGCTTGATTTTCCCTTATAAATAGATAGGTTTGTTATCATTTGAGATGAACACCAACCAAGAAAGCTCCACAATGTAGCACTTCTAGTCTTCTTTACATTTTTTAGTTGTAGTTTTATCATTTTAGTTGTAGTTTAATTTATAGTCTTTTACTTTCGTGCATTTAATTTCCGCATTTACTTTCCGTCTAACTTTGTAGTTTTATTTCTCTTTTTATTTAATGCAAGTAGTTAACAAGTATTTCTTTTCTTACATTATGTCTTTTATCTTTATTATGAGCTAATCATCTTTTGGGTGTAGGTGTGAGCCGACTTGAGACTAGTAGGCAACACTTGGGTGTGGCCATCACTACTAGCTCTTGAGCTTGGTCACTTGAGTCGAGACTTAAACTCAACACTGATAAGCCGATCACTTTGAAGTGTTAATATTAAATCTAGACCTCGAGAGGGGCGGATTCGAAATACGGCTTAAGGGATGCACAAAGATTTGAGAGAGTCTTTGATAATCACGTAGAGATACGGTTTTTGCATGATTTATTGCGGTTCAAACGTCGGAGGAGATTTATATCACAAAGAGATTTGGGTGTAAATCTCCGCACCGGTAGAACTTGATTTTTATCAACGTAATTAAATCGGTAAGATTAAGAGTTGGTAACGATGGACACTTTATGGGCATTTTGTAGGACCGGTCTTTAAAAATCCACTTTCGAGAGATCGGGATTTTTATAGACACTTCGTGCTACAAAGTAACTAACCATTTTTTTACTACATAAATCTCAAGGAAAACTTACACCTATACCCCTTTTAGTTTCTTATTTAGTTTTTGTTGTTAAAAGTATCAAACTCTCTCAAAAATATTTCCTTCTTCTGTCATTGAAATCGGTGTATTCTCGACTTAGGACTCGAAACTTTGAAGTCCAATCCCTGTGGATACGATCTCGGTATATTTACCACTTTATTACTTGTAGCGACCATAGTGTCGGTGTATACTTGCGCCCACACTGTGGACCTATACGGTTTTTCCGCTACCAGATTAATTCATATATGAATCTGTATGAATCACAAATATTCATATATGAATCTGTTAATTAGTTCAACTGATTCATATATGAATCTTTGTGATTCATACAGATTCATATATGAATCACAAAGGTTCATATATGAATCTGTTAGTTAGTTCAACTGATTCATATATGAATCACAAAGGTTCATATATGAATCAGTTAAAAGACTTCAGTTGTGAATTGCACTGGTTTATATATAAACATATAGTTCATATGTGAATTATACATTTTCATATATGAACACAGCCCGTGTGTTTTTTAAAATTTACGAAATTGTCCTTCTATTTTTGGGATAGCCGCAACTTTTGACCGGTCAAAGCCGCAACTTTTAACCGGTCAAAGTCGCAATATTTGACTAGTCAAATCCCATCTTGACCATATGAATGGCTAGGATTACTTCTCTATTTCTCATATATTTACAATTTTTCAAATGAACCAACTATATATATATATATATAGAGAGAGAGAGAGAGAGAGAGAGAGGTTCAAGGGAAAACCTCAAATAAATGAAAAACTAAAAAACACCTTATCAACCGTTAGATTAGATGATTTGATGGATATGATTAAACAGGCGGTTACAACAATATTTTTTAAATTAAAAAAACCTCCACCCCATATTTTTTATTCGAAAAAATACGAAAAATTAACAAAATTCGAACGAAATAAATTACACCAAATAAACGATCATATTTTTCTCGTTAATTTGACATCCATATTCATATACTTTTTTATTCGTTTTTTCGTGGTTTTTCAGTTTTCCATTTATTTAGAGTTTTCTCCTAAACCTGACCCTATTTAGAGTTTATATATATATATATATATATATATATATATATATATATATATAGTGGAAGGATATTTTGCAACCTTTAAAAAGGTTGCAACCCACATCTTAACCGTTGGATTAATGATCGACGGTTATTTTATTTTTATTTTTATTATTTTTTTAATTAAAAATATTGGGCCTCATATCTATTGTAACCGTCGATCATGAATCCGACGGTTAAGATGTGGGTTGCAAGGTTTGCAACCTTTTTAAGGGTTGCAAATTAAACAACTCCATATATATATATATAGTGGAAGAATATTTTGCAACCCTGAAAAAGGTTGCAACCCTTACAACCCACATCTTAACCGTTGGATTCATGATCGACGGTTATTTTATTTTTATTTTCCTGTTTTTTTAATTAAAAATATTAGGCCCCATATCTATTGTAACCGTCGATCATGAATCCGACGGTTAAGATGTGGGTTACAAGGTTTGCAACCTTTTTAAGGGTTGCAAATGAAACAACCCCTATATATATATATATATATATCTTGATTTGACGCAAAGAGACCGGCACCCAAGTTTCCTTTCTAAATAATTTAATTGGTGGGGCCTATGAAAAGAAAAAAGAAAGAAAATAAAAAACAGATCAATGACCTCGCATTTCGAATCTGTTCTTTCAATAATGCCATATGGTTTATTCCGATTGGATACCCCTGAAGTCAATATCTTGAATTTTTCGTGAAATATTAGTTTGAATCATTCTTAGTTTATATCTTTCTGTCATTAATGTTGGCATAATCTGTTGAAATATTAAACCTTTTCTTTATACGTATACGGTATACACAGGCAAACTTTGGTCAAATTTTTTGTGTTGAAATCGTTTTTAATAGTTGTATAGTTCTCATATGAGTTTTTCTAAGAACAAATAAAAGAATTGAAATTTTGAGAACCAATTTCACATGTGAATATATTTTTGAAGTATACAGTGTTGTTTGATATATACAAGAAACTGCACTTTTACCGGGGGGTTGGGAAGTCCGTCGGTAAAAGTTACTTTTATCGACGACTTAGACGAAAGCCTTCGGTAAAAGTTTAACTTTTTGCCGACGGAAAATGTAACCGGCAAAGATGCACTTTTGTCGACGAATTTGGGAAGTCCGTCGGTAAAAGTTACTTTTACCGACGACTTAGACGAACGCCTCCGGTAACTTTTTGCCGAAGGAAAATGCCACCGGCAAAGATGAGCTTTTGCCGACGAACTTCGTATAAGCCGTCGGTAAAGTTACTTTTGCCGGCGGATTTCTCAAACCCCCGGTAAAAGTTATTTAATTATAACTTTTAATATTTTTTCACTTAAACTTTTGCCGACGGACTTCCCAAACTCGCCGACAAAAGTATTTTAGTATTATTAATATAAAATTCACTGACATTTTTGCCGGCAGGCTTCCTAAATTTGTCGGCAATTGTATTTTAATTTCATAAATATTTTATAATTGTACTTTTACCGGCTAACTTCCCACACCTTCGCAAAAATATTTTTAAATTTATAATAATTTTTAAGGACGTTTTTTACTGGAAAAAATATATGAATTTTATTAATTTTTTCAATTCTTTTATTGTAAACCAACAATAAAAAAATAATCAACTTAATTTCTCATCAACTAAGATAATCCAAATTTATTTTTGATTAAAATAATGGCCGGCTCTGAGGCGTGTCGGTGGTACCGTCGCACGGGGTCTCCGATTTTATTTTACTTTTTATATATAATATAGTTAAAATATATAAAAATAAGTCTAAGATTAAATAGAAACAACTTCTTTGAAGAGATGGCAACCGTTTTACTTATTACACTAGTATGACTTGGTTCAAATCCCACACACAACATTAATTTTTGTTGACTTTTTAATTATATTAAATCCACTTTATTACTTAATTTTTTATAATTTCTTTATTTAATGATTATTTATCCATTCATAGTTGATAATTTCTAAAAATTCTTTGGAACTTTTTTATTTTTATTACAACCCAATAGGCCCACTGAGACACATTACTACCCAATAGATTCATCATTGCCAAATACGATGCTTTATACCCATTGCAACCAACTATCATCTAGTACGACTCATTATAAACCAAGATGACCAAATACGACCCATTACCCAATATGATTTGCATTGTTACCCATTAGAACGAACTATAATCCAATATGACTAATTACTAACTAGGATGACCAAACACAACCTATTACTACCCAATACAACCCATTACAATCAATAGGACCCAATACGGTCCATTGCGAGCCATTACAACCCAACATAACCCAATATAATCAATTACCACCTAATATAGTCCAATACTGCCCATTACAATGTATATAATCCAATACGGTTCAATACAATCCATTACAACCCAATAACGCAGTACAACTCATTACAACACCCAACAGAACCCAATATGCCTCACTGGTAGCCATCACCTAATATAATTCAATGATACAACCTAATTTAAACCAAAATTACAAACAACCTAACCCAATAAGACTTGTTATTGTTCAATACCACCAATTACTATCCAATACGAGGCATTACCACACATGACAACTAACAAAATGAAATATGACACATTACCACCCAATACGACAAAAATTTATCAAACGCGTCGATAAAGGGTTTCATTGGACTTTAATGGATCTATTGGCTTTAATCAATTCTACTTGGACTTAATCGGTTATATTAGGCTTTAAAGGGTTTCGTTGGGCTTCAATTAAGCTATTGGGCTTTAATCAATAATACTAGGTTTTAATCGGTTCTATTGGACTTTAAAAGGTTTCATTAGGCTTCAATGGATCTATTGAGCTTTAATCAATTATACCAAGTTTTAATCGGTTCTATTAGGCTTTAAAGAGTTTCATTGAGACTTTAATGGATTTATTAAACTTTAATCAATTCTATTGTGCTTTAAAGGGTTTCATTGAGCTTTAATCAATTATATTGGGCTTCAATTGGTTCGATTGAGCTTTAAAAGGTTTTATTGGGTTTTAATGGATCTATTGGGTTTTAATCAATTCTAATATACTTTAATCAAGGCCCATTATAGTTCAACAAAAGTCGTTGATGTCCATTAAGGCCCAATCAAGTTTATTAAGAGCCACTAAAACCCATTAAGGACAAATAGTTCATTAAGAGCAAGTGTAACCCATTAAAGTTCAATACAATTTATTAAGAGCCATTTAAATCCATAAAGGCCAAATCAAGTTCGTTAAAAACTACTGAAACTCATGAGCGTCCAATATAATTAATTAAGAACCACTGAAGTTCGCCATACACACAGAAGAACCAACAAATCCCATGAATTTCCAATATACACATACATACTACATATACATCAACTACCTACATGACAAATTATCGTGTGAAAAGTTGAGGCTAACGTGAGAAGCGAATATGTACTGTTGATCACTTTTATTGAAATACCTTCTCATGAATTGTGCCTTAGAAGAGAATTGATCGTGTGCATCTTATCTTGGTGCATATCATCTTAATGTGCATTCATTTCTCATCCAACGGTTGAAAACACTTCTCATGTTAACCTCAACTTCTCACCGGAACCCAACTATATATATATATATATATATATATATATATATAACTACAATAGTTTTAATAGAAATTAATTAATTATACATTAAGTTTAAATTTTAAAAAGAATTGATATTAAAATTTATTATTATAAAAAAAACTAAAAACTAAATCACAAATTTTTAATCAAATATAATTCCCCCCATTTTTTCTCTCCATTCCGTTCCCCTCCCCCCCCCCCCTTTTTTTACTTAGGTAAAAATATAATCCCCCCCTTTATTACCAGGTAAAAATCCAATCGTTCAGTTTCTCCCGCTCCAATCTCCATCTCTCGATTTGGTTCTCCATCTCCATCACAGGTTTCGATTTCGGCTTCATAGGAATCGATTTGGTTCTCTTAAACTACACCATGTTTTCTCGACCGACAACCTCCACCACTGCCTTCTGTCGACCTTCCCCACTCTGATTTCTCGACCATCCCCACTGTGATTTCTCGACCGACAACCACCACAGATGCTCTTCAAGGGTTTTCTAGATCTATTGAAGCATTCACTCTGATTCGAGAAACCCTAATCAATTAACTGAGGTAATTTAATCTATTCAAAAACCCTAATTTACTATTCTCTATCTCTCGTTTAAGTGATTATATAATTTTGGTTTGTAATTATATAATACATGAACATAGGTGTACTAGATAATATAAGTTATTCAAGATTCTGAATTTTTCTCTGTATTCAAATGCAAATAATCTCAATATTGTAATATAATAACAAAAGTTAATGAACGAGGAAAACCATTCTGAATCGATTGAACCATTGAACCTCAGAACTGAACCATTCTGAATCGATTTTTTGGTATTGGTTGAAAATTCTCTTTCTTCTGCCTTTGCCATAATAACGTTCTTTTGAGTCCATGTAGTTTTCTTGATGCACTGCTTCTACACGGGGTTCTTTTTTTTTGAAAGGGTATCCTGGGCCTATGACCCATACTAATCCCTGGCAATTAGGGTCTTTGGCCCAGCTGCTAAAGCGTCCAGCTTTGAGTTTATCCTCAGTGGCCACAAGTGCTGCTAGTGGGGCTCGAACCCGGGTTGAGCGCTATGAACTCCCCAAGCCTTTACCACCACACGACACCGCCCTTGTGGTTGGTGGGTGAAATGTTGAAAGTGATATATTTAAAATTCTCTTTGTTTGACAGTTGAGGAAGAAATTTTCATTATTTCCTAGTAATAGAAATGTGATTTCTAACTTATTAGCTATCACGTTTTTGTTTTGAAATTTTGCAACTTGTATTATTATTTCTTCACTATTAAAACTACATGAAGGCTAATATCCTTTATTGTTTTGGTTTGTTGATAAGGTGCAAGCTTTTCTTATCATGCATCCTCCTACACAGTTGAGTCAAGGGCACATTATGAATAATAGTGATCATACACATTATTTTGTTTCCTGTTGTGCCCACAAAAAGTACTAAAAATAATAGTGCTCCTTCTGTTGTGCCCACAAAAAGAAAGCTTCATGGTAAACTTTATCCTAATGAGCATCTTGCCCACCCTTTCTCTCTTGGCATGCTTTTTGTTGATATAATTTTCATGAACAAACCTCCTTACAGAAGCAGAAATTTGTGTTATAGATTTTCCTGTTTATGAAATAATAAAGCTTAAGTCACAAGAAAAGGCCTGATGTTCCTCTATGTTGGCTTTTTTCCTCTTTGTAATAACATTTTCATATTAATCAAACATCAAATATATTGATGACCATAAATGAAGCTAACTAACATAAAATATATTAATAGGCCAACTCTTCTAACAACTTATCACTCATTCAATTTTCACTTCGGTAATGATGATAAGTATGTTTAACACATTCCCACCCCATCTATTTTTAGATTAGTTAAATGAAAATACCCAAAACCACCATTCACTAATTAGGCCTAACACAAAATGAATCACGTGCACGATTTCGGTAGCCTTCAGTTTTTTATATATTCTACAGGAAATTAGTCACAATTCTCAGTTCTGAAAATGAATACTGCAATCCATATGCATGTCTCTTATTTTGACTTTTTTTTGGAAGGGTGTCTTAGGCTATGCCTAGACTAATCATGAGGCAAATTATGACTGCAAGGAATCAACCTTGATAAACTCAGTGGTTTTGTACGCCTAGATAACCCTGGGCAGATGGGATATTCCACCACATCTCAAGGGTCTTAGCCAATAAGCCACAACCGTTGTGGTTATCTCTTATTTTGACTTGGGAGTCTCCGTCTAAGTATTATACTAATAAAGCTTCACAGTTTTTTGTGCCTTCATTTTATGTGATTTGAGGAATTTATGTGTTGAAGTATTGATGATTCTCTTTCTTAGATGGTGGTAGTTGAAATAGGCTAGCTTTTAGGATTTCATTTCATATTTTTTGTTTTTCACCGTGGTTAAAGAGATAGGAACAGGGAGCATGTTTTAAGATGGGGAAGAAGACACTAACCTGTGCTTTTAAGCTCGATTACATTTTACAGGCAAAATAAGTACATATATGTAATTGATGTCCAATAAGCCAATAAAAATGATGAATTGATGTTTCAGGATAATGGAAAACTATATATCTTCCTTAAGCTTGTACCGAAAGGTTCGCTGGCAAATCTCTATGGAAAGTATCAACTGTGGGATTCCCAAGTTTCTACCTACACAAGGCAGATTCTGAGTGGTTTGAATTATCAACATGACCGAAATGTGGTTCATAGGTAAAAGTTCATACTTCTTGGAAAAGATTTGATTTAAAATTTCAACATTCCCTCCCTTTCTTCCATTCTCTTTCCTGGTTCGTAGATAAAGTTCATGCTACTTGGAAAAAGATATGGTTTAAAATTTCAACATCTCCCTTTTATGCTCTTTCTTTCATGGTTGTGTCTGTGTGTCCTGAAGGCCTGGGTTTCTGTCAGATATTCCTAAAAAACTACTCTTATCTTTGTATTGGCTTTTCATCACTTATGTTTACAGTGCCAAAATGCAAATTTCTTGTGTTACGAAAATTCTATATTTTAATTCTTTACCCTCAGAAGGTTCATATGTCACCAGACCGACGCTACTTGATGTTATTTTGTGTTCCCCCTCCCCCAAATATATTTAGTTTCTTTTTGTATGAATTCATAAACTAGTCAAGACAAAGGTATCCTAAACCATGAAAGCATAGAAATCAAAAGAATGGAACCTTACACTTGTGTTTAAAATTTCCGTTATTCCATTCTTCCCAGCTCAACTACTAGGATTTGATGCCTACATACGACCTTTGGCAATGGCAAGACGTGAAGAAATATCTCGAGCGGTAAATTATGCATCAGGTGCTGCTGGAATATGCGATGAAACTGCCGAACATTTGGTAGGTTTTCTTTGTATAAATATATATATATATATATATATATATATATATTTGACATTAGGAATTCATTTCTACAATATCTCATGCATGCATGTGCTTATCTATATATATGTCGAGTCTCTTGTATTCTTCGACTATTTAATCACAACGATTGTTATTTGATGACAGGGAGGTAGGATAAGCATGAATCAGCAACTAATAAATCTCGCTACCGCAATTTTGTGGCAAATGCATATACATCGTTACGATAGGCAATAACGACTTCATCAACTACTACTTCTTGCCACTACTATCAAATCAACAACTTGTACACACTCCAAGAGTATGCAGATATCTCGGTCGAACAATACACTTGACAACTATTAGTGGGTACTTTGATAATTTTATTTTGTTTGTATTTTAGAAGGAAAGCTTTATATTCCGCTGCATGGTGATAAAATGTAATATGCATTATATATCGTACAATGAACTGGTTCGTTAATTTTATTTTGTTTGTATTTTAGAGGGAAAGTTTTACATTCCGCTTCATTATGATAAAATGTTATATGCATTATATATCAAACAATGAACTAGAAATTAAATAACAAATTAATTGTTTTTTTAAAACTATTTAATTTTTTTAAATTACAAAAAATTAGTGACAGACCAGTGATGGAAATCTTTCGCTAATTCATCGCAAATATGGTATGTCATTGATCCGTTACTAAAAAGTTGACCAAAAAAGTCAAACTTAACTTTTGCTGACGAGTTTTTGTGTCGGTAAAAAGTTATTGCAAAAATTAAAAAAACTTTTGCCGGCGGATTCTTTGGCCGATAAATGTTTAACCAAAAAGTCAAACTTAACTTTTGCCGACGAAAAAATTTACGCCAGCAAAAGCATGTAGTCGTCGGGAAAAAGGTTTTATACGATTACTTGAGAGTCGTTTTTGCCGACGACTTTAGTTTTTGCCGACGACTATCTTTCGCCGGCAAAAGAATCTTTACCGACGACCCATGTTGTTAGCCGGTAAAAACCCTTTTAGCGGCCAACTTTTCATGACAACTTTTTCCGACGGAAAAGTCTGTCGGCAAAAGGTTTTGAACTTTTGCCGGCGACTTTTGAACCTTTTGCCGGCCACATTTTCCTCCGGCAAAAGTAGTTTTTTTTGTAGTAACATACATAATATGTATATAAAACAAACACACACACACACACATATGAAACAGATGGGAGGATTAGATGGAAACTACAAAAAGGTTGGAAACATAAAAGACAGATAAAAAGTAAAACAATATGAATATCAAATTATAGAGAATAAAATTCTCGTTTTTTATATACTTTGTTTGAGTTCACTTTTGATCATATTTCGATTCAAAAAGTAGGAGAGGGGATTTTTTAGTTTTAAAAATAAAATTTAAACCGCATTTTTAATTACATTTATTGGATCAAATTAATGTAACGATTGAGATATATTTCCACGTTTCCAGCCTTTTTGTCGTTTCTATTTGGACTTCCCTACACACAAACGTACATACATAGGGTGGTTCAAATGAAAACAAGCTGAAGGGTGAAAATGCAAAAACAAATCTCAATTGTGGAAGCAGAGCCCCTTGGGCGATGGCTGGTCTGATTGACCGATCATCTGGCGGGTGCGGGGCAGTGCCTTGACAAGAAATTATATGTTGAAGTTACTGCATAGTAGTTGTGGCAGTGGATCAACTAATGACCATCAACATTAGCGTCAACGGATGATCCTCAGTGAAAATTTTTTGCTAGTGCGGGTGCACCCACGAGGCTGATAGATTTTCTTATTTAATGTTGATCGCTGCATGATTCCACTAGTTTGTAACTACTCTATTTCGTAACTGCTTGATAAATGCTCATAATTCCACGCAGTAATCATTTCCCTTTAATTGGACATTCATTCTCAGTTTAATCAATGTACTAACAATTGCTATTTCTCTAGGTTTATAACCTACGAATTCTGCCAAAATCGTAAGTATTGTAAGTTGAGATTATCCTCAAGCAAATTTCATTCAAACAAGACAGAGTAGGGTCGAAATATTGCTTAAAGAAAGCGGGCTCTTACGCGATCTTAAACTCTTATTCGAGTTATTACTGTGATTTCTCACCAGACTAGAATTCGACCCCCAACGATATGTTGGTAAAATAAATGATTTAAAAGCATTTTAATCCTATTGAATTGCAAAATTATGACTTTAATATGTATGGTCATAACTCAAAAATGTTTTCCAAAACGATTAAAATACTCGTCAATATCGAATATAAAAAAAAACATAAATATCATATAATGTTTCTAACGACTTAAACTACATAATTCATATTTATATATGTTCACATATATAGCAAAATAAACTACATTTATAAAGGAACAAAACCTGACTTAGTTATCTTTCATTTTGTAGATATTATGTATGTAATATTTTTAAATATTAGAATTTTAATGTTAAAACGATTTGTCTAATTGAGAAAAGGGAAAATTGTATGAAAATGGAACCAACTTTCACCTGATTCATATTTTAGGGAACCAACTTTCAAAATTGTCATTTAAGGGTCTGTATCAAACTTTATGTTTATTTAAGGGTGTCCATGGTTAACCTGTTCAACAACGATTAACAGTAATATCTTATATGATGTGACAAATAATTAAATAAAAATTATTAGGTGGAATAGTTTTTTTGCCAAATCATTATTATAATTAAAAGATAAAACATAAAAAAATCCAAATGAGAAACTGAATCGGTTTCCTCCTTCCTTCCGTTGCAAATCCTTCTCCGGCTCCGGCTTCCCATGACTCTCTCCCGCAGGCGCTGCCCATTTTTCTCTCCGACAGACACAGGCCCTGCCCATTTCTCTCTCCGGCAGGCGCGGGTGTGTTTGCAACCTTTTGGGAGCCGGCGACTCTACCCGCTGGAAAGTCTCCCAAGGTTTTGTAGCAGTTTTTTAGAACAGTTTCTGCGATAGTTCATGGGTCGTACTCTCCAGAAAATTTATCGTCCATCTCTCCCAAATTGAAAGAGATATTATATTAGTTCAGGGGAGATGATTGGAGAAGTATCAGTAACCATTTTAGTTCACGGGAGATCAGGGCCGGCCCTGGGCCTAGGCAGTGGGGCGATGGCCCAGGGCATCATAAATCTATAGGGCATCATTTTTAAGCCCAAGTCTGTTATACATATGTTTATTTGGGTTTGGGCCTTAATTTTTTTAATTGTTATAAGCCTCTTAAGAAGCCAACGGACCACTCCTAGAGTCCTAGTCTCCTACACATTGACCGACTGACGCTTCAAAAATCGAAATTCGCTCTCGCTCTCTCAAATCTCAATCGAAATTCGAAACTCTCTGTCTCTCTCTCACATTCTCGCTCTCGCTCTCGCTCTCTCAATCGAAACTATCTGTCTCTCTCTCACAGCCTCGCTCTCTCTCTCTCTCACAACCTCGCTCTCTTTCGTTTCATCTCAAATTCTTAGGGGCAGCACCGCAGCAGCATCGAGCCATTGTCCATTGAGGTATTTGATTTTCTATTTCAGTAGTTAGTATTTACTGTTTTGAGTTTTTGACTTTTGAGTTTTGAGTGTTTGTTTTCTTTTATACTTTACTTTACAGATTAGAGTTTAGAGATTAAGGTTATTGTATTGGGTATTTGGGTTAAATCATGAATGATTGAATAGATTATTTGTTTTGTTGTTGACTTCATGAGTTCATGACTTGTTGAGTTGTTATTTTGGTTTGAATGAGATTATGAGAATGACTGAATCTGAATGTTATTATGTTTATTGGTTGCAGAAATTAGATTTGCTACTATAATTATTTAACTTCTACGGTTCAACAAGTTTGGCAATTTCACGAGTTACAACTAAACTAAATCAGGTGTTATCTTTTGATCTCTACTAATATTACTTGTTTAGTTGTTTAAAATATGTATCCTCGATCACAACCCTCGGGTGCTCAAAATAGAAAATGAAAAAAAAGACAAGAAGAAATTGCTCAATCTATGCGGGGTTCTTTAAATAAGTTTATTGTTAGACAACCAAATGTTTGTGATGAAAATGTTTGTGATGCAAATGCTTTTGATGCGAATGCTTGTGATAAAAATGTTTGTGATGTGATTAGGAATTTTAAGTATTGAGAGTAAGTTTTTAAGTATTGAGAGTAAGTTTTTAGGAGATATTAACTATGATAAAGTCATTGATATTTTTGCTTCAAAGAACGCATGAAGGCATCGTTTTAGGTAATATGTTTTAAGTTTTATTATGCGGGGTTTTGGTTTATGTCCCCCCCGTTGTATCATTTTTGTTTTAGTTAATAAAGACCTGACATGGGAATGAGCCGCCTAGCTTGAATAGGTTCCAAACCCCCCCCCCCTTTAAATTGTTTTTTCGTTTGCGTAATAAAGGGGCATTTTTTTTGCCTTTAGCCATGGGCATCCAAAATCTCAGGACCGGCCCTGCGGAAGATGATTATGTAGAATGATTCATGGTGTGTTTTATTATCTTTGGCTCAGGAGGTGACACTGATTTAGTTAATTATTAAAAAAAATGAAGTGTCTGTTTGTAAACTTAACCATCGAGATCTTAAGAATCCATTTTTATGGTGAAGACTGTAGAGCTCTAATATTTGTTGAATATAAAAGCTTCTTCTATGTTATGCTTCAATCTGTTTGTGGTCTTTAGAAGTGTAGAAATTTCAATGGATATGTAAACAAACCAAAAGTATATATATTCAAGAAACATGATACCAATCAAAGTTTTAGAATTCTCTATTTTTTCACCTATTTTAGAAAATGAATTTTAGTTTGATATTTGTTTTTTTTAAACCAGAGTGCAAATTATAATTAATATTTGAATAAACGAATGTTAGTCAATTTTGTATAATTAAATTTTAATTATTTTCTATTTTATAATATGTAGTGGAATTTTAGTTTTCAAACAAAAAAATTAGGTGTCATGTCAGCATTTTATATTTATATTTATAATTAAAATAATGACGTGGAATCTTAGTTGACAAAAGTTTTGGATGATATCATCGTTAGAAGGTCAATAGGTTAACAAGACCCTTAAATAAATATAAAGTTTGATACAAACCCTTAAATGACAATTTTGAAAGTTGGTTCCTCAAGATAGGAATCAGGTGAAAGTTGATTCTATTTTTATGGACTTAAAAATGATAAATTAAATGACGGTGTTTTATTAGAGTTTGATCAAATAAATGATGTTGGATATGAATCTGAATTGATAAAAAAATAAAAATAAAACTTTTGAAAAAGTCTTTGTAAGGGTGACACTACAAGAAAATTGCTTATTTCCGACTAAGATTACCGATGGATCACCGACGGAAATGAAAACTTTGCGACGGATACACTATCCGTCGGTAATCCGTCGGTAAATGTAGACAGTTACCGACGGATATTAAATTATTTTATTTTATTTTTATTTTTAAATCCGTCGGTAATTTATATAATTTAATAAATATTTATTTTTTTCTGACGTTTGTTGGTAATCCGACGACATTTAAGAATCCGTCGGTAATCCGTCGGTAAATTTAATAATTTAATAAATATTTATTTTTTCTTTGATCATGTATGTGTGTATATATATGTATATATGTATGTATGTGATCATGTATAGTATGTATGTACATGTACATATGTGTTCATGTATGTATATACACATGTATGTATGTGATCATGAATGTATGTACACCATGTATAGTATGTATGTACATCATGTACATGTATAGTATGTATGTACATCATGTATGTATGTACATGTACATATGTGTTCATGTATGTATATACACATGTATGTATGTGATCATGAATGTATGTACACCATGTATAGTATGTATGTGATCATGTATGTAATATGTATGTATGTACATATGTGATCAACCGGATTAAAGCCCAACTAAATCCATTAAAGCCCAACCGGATTCGTTTAAAGCCCAACTGGGTACGTTAAAGCCTAACTGGATCCATTAAAAGCAACTGGGTATATTAAAGCCCAACTGGATTCATTAAAGCCCAACTGTGTACGTTAAAGCCCAATTGGATACGTTAAAGCCCAACTAGGAACGTTAAAGCCCCACTGAATCCATTAAAGCCCAACCGGTAACGTTAAAGCCTAACTAAATCCATTAAAGCCCAACCAGATCCATTAAAGCCCAACCGGGTACGTTAAAGCCTAACTGGATCCATTAAAAGCAACTGGGTATATTAAAGCCCAACTGTATTCATTAAAGTCCAACTATATACGTTAAAGCCCAATTGGATACGTTAAAGCCCAACTGGGAACGTTAAAGCCCCACTGAATCCATTAAAGCCCAACTGGTAACGTTAAAGCCCAACTAAATCCATTAAAGCCCAACCGGGTACGTTAAATCCTAACTGGATCCATTAAAAGCAACTGGTATATTAAAGCCCAACCGGATTCATTAAAGCCCAACTGTGTACGTTAAAGCCCAATTGGATAAGTTAAAGCCCAACTGGTAACGTTAAAGCCCCACTGAATCCATTAAAGCCCAACCAGATCCATTAAAGCCCAACCGGATTCGTTTAAAGCCCAACTTGGTACGTTAAAGCCTAATTGATCATATTTGGTCCCTGATCTAACCGGATTCGTTTAAAGCCCAGTTACTTTTAGTCAATTTAAATACAATTTGATAAATTAATTAATAATTTTAAATATAGTTTGATAAATTAATTAATAATTTTAAATATAATTTGATAAATTAATTAATTAATAATTTATTTATTAATTTTAATATTAAATAATATATTAATTAATAATTTATGTAATAATTATAGTTTTAAATATAATTTTAATTTAAAAGTAATTTATTTAATAAAAAACAATTATCCGTCGGTAATCACCGACGGATATAATCCGTCGGTAAATACCGACGGAATTTTCCGTCGGAAATCCGTCGGTGAATGTCTGAAAATTCTAAAAAAAATAGCGGGCTTTAAAGCCCTAATCTGTCGATTTCTCCCTCTCTCGAACTCCATCTCACTGTCGCTCTCACTCTCGTCTCTCGTCTCCCTCGTCTCCCTCTCTCAGTCTCTCGTCTCTTCCTCTTGTCTCTCGATATCAATCTCTCCCTCTCTCTCTCGACGACCTCTCACTCGAACGCCGGCGACCTCCATCCCCTCCGGCGATGGCCCTGTCTTCGGCGACCTCCATCCCCTTCGGCGACGGCCCTGTCGCCGACGACCTCCTGATTTGGGTATGAATCTGTGTGTGTATCTTTGTTTGTGTATGAATCTATGTGTTTCAACAACTTATATATCAATTTCTATTTAAACCCATATCTTTATATCTTTATTTCTGTGTGTATGTATGTATGAATCTGTGTGTGTGTTTGTTTGTGTATGAATCTATGTGTTTCAACAACTTATATATCAATTTCTATTTAAACCCATATCTTTATATCTTTATTTCTGTGTGTGTGTATGTATGAATCTGTGTGTGTGTGTGTGTGTGTATGTATGAATCTGTGTGTATGTGTGTATGTAATGAATATGTTGTGTTTTTTGTTAATGAATCTGTGTTTTTGTGTGTGTAGATTGAAATTTGGTGCCGCTTCAGAGACATACACATACACACGATCGACTCCCGACTTCTTGACGTGATTTAAGGTACCAAAATAATTTTAGACGTTATTCCTTAATTAATTTATGTTGTCATTTAATAGGAAAATTTGAGTATAGTAGTAATGGAATTATTTGATATTTGTTATGTTTGTAAACCCAAACCTTTTCGTTATGTTTGTTTCTCGTTATGTTTGTTTTTGGGATATATGACAACTATGGATAATTATAATTATGACAATTTATTGTAGATTGAAATTGATATGAGTATATTGTAAATTGAAATTGATATGGGTATATATTGTAGATTGAAATTGATATGAGTTCTTTTAGCTTATGAAAACCATTGTTATGAGCACGAATATATCAAATGTTTTGGTATGATTTGGTTTGATAAACTTGTGATATTAATTAGTTGGGTTGTTATTTATTGGACAAACATTAGGTTGATAAATGGAGACATTTGGTATGATTTAGGATTTGATTATACTTGATTTTATTTATTTATTTTAGTTGGGTTGCCAATTGTTGGGCAAACATTAGGTTGATATATGGAAATATTCATTTTATAGCCGTTATGCCGCCAAAATTTTAAAAAAACATATGTTTGACTTTCCAATAGTCAAACCATTACACTTAGAGTTTTAGAGTCATCCAAAACTCCTCTAAACCTATGGTTTGACTTTCAAGAAGGCAAACCATTACATGTAGTGTTTAATAGACTTCTAACTTCGTTGACACCTACGCTTTGACTTTTAAATAGTCAAACCATTACACGTATGGCTTTTAAACTTTCCAAAACACCTTTCTTTGATTGTAACATACGGTTTGACTTTCCAATAGTCAAACCATTACACTTAGAGTTTTAGAGTCATCCAAAACTCCTCTAAACCTATGGTTTGACTTTCAAGAAGGCAAACCATTACATGTAGTGTTGAATAGACTTCTAACTTCATTGACACCTACGGTTTGACTTTTAAATAGTCAAACCATTACACGTAGGGTTTTAAAGTCATCCAAAGCTCATCTAAACCTACGGTGTGACTTTTCAATAGTCAAACCATTACACCACCTCTATCTTGATTATGTCGATTAACTACTTCTTTCTTTGTTGTAGTAGTTGAATATGTCGACAGATAGAGGATGGATGTATAGAAAGAACGACAGTCGGGGGTTTATTAGCGTCGACTGTATTGTTGCAATGGACAGTTTTTTGGACTATGCATATGCCGATGAAAGGACCGTTGAAAGGAAACCAGCATGTGATGGGATAGTGCTTCGTATTAGATGTCCTTGTAAGAAGTGTCAAAACTTACGCTATAAAGAAAGGACTGACGTGAGGCTGCATTTGATGAAACACGGTTTCATGCCTGATTATACCACATGGTGAAACTTATTACCATAATGAAGGGCATCAAGACGTGGGTCAATCTTCTACTCCGGTAGTAGATCATAATGAAGGTTATGTTGAAATGGTGAACGATCACATGATACATGATGGCATGACATGGGAAGAAGAAACCCCTAATCCTTCTGCCCAAGGATTTTATGACATGTTACAAGCTGCTGACGAGCTACTATGGGACGGGTGTCCAAATTACTCGAAATTAGGAGCTGCAACGAGATTGTTGAATTGGAAGGCAGAATGTAATGTACCCGAGATGACTTATAACCGCAATGTTGCTATAATTAAAGAGATGTTACTACCCGGTAACTTCTATGAGACGAAAAAGAGTTTGAAAAAGATTGCTCTGCCAAAACAAAAGATCGACGCTTGCAAAAACCATTGCATGTTATTTTATAAGGATGATTCTGACTTTCCCCACTGCCGAGTGTGCAATGAATATTGTGTCAAGACAAGTGGTCGAAGCAAGGTCCCTAACTTAGTGATGACGTACTTGCCGATTGTTCCTAGACTTCAAAGATTGTATATGTCAAAGAAGACGTCTAAAAAGATGACTTGGCACAAGGATCATCAGACAGAACCGGGTGTGATGGTACATCCAAGTGATGGTGCGGCTTGGAAGCATGTCGACATGTCGACATGGTACATCCTGACTTCGCTTCTGAGGTCCGGAATGTGCGTCTTGGCTTATGCACCGACTGTTTCAACCTGAATAATTTAAATTCGAATCCGTATTCACTTTGGCCAATGTTTCTTACCATCTACAATTTACCTCCTTGGTTGAGTTTGAAAGATTCATACGTGAAACTTGCATTGGTCATTCCAGGTAGAAAGAGCCCCGATCAGAATTTGGATGTCTTTCTTAGGCCGCTAATAGATGATCTCAAGATGTTGTATACAGTGGGCGCTCTTACGTATGATGCTTATCGTAAGAATAATTTTGAGATGAGGGCTATACTTCTATGGACCGTCAGCGACTTCCCTGCCTACGCAATGTTGTCGGGTTGGAGCACGCACGGCAAGCTAGCCTGCCCGTACTGCATGGGTACAGTCAATTCGTTTCAGTTAAGAAATGGAGGTAAATCTTGTGGGTTTGACTATCATCGGAGATGGTTACCTAATGCACACCCCTTCCGACGTGATCGAACAGGGTTTCTGGACGGATCTAGGGTGTTAGCCGGTCCACCACCCGAGTTAACCGGTGAAGAACTATGGGAACAGGTCCGTCATCTTCTAACTGTTTACGATGGATCCCCGTTTCGACGGACTAATAGAAAAATTACCGGTTTTGGAATCACTCATAATTGGGTGAAGAGAAGCATCTTTTGGGAGCTGCCATATTAGAAGACGTTGTTAATCCGACACAACCTGGATGTCATGCACATTGAGAAGAACGTCTTTGAGAATCTCTTTAACACTGTCATGGACACATCAAAAACGAAAGACAATATAAAATCAAGGAGGGATGTAAGAGATTTATTGCAACCAACCACAGTTAGACATTGCCACGTCAGGCAATAAAGTAGTGAAGCCGAAGTCGTCGTACACTTTGACGAAACAACAAGTAAAACAAGTATGTGAATGGTTGAAGAGACTGAAGTTTCCGGACGGGTATGCTTCGAATATTGGGGGCTGTATAAACATGGCAGATTACAGCTTTTATAGCTTAAAGAGTCATGATTGTCATGTGTTTATGCAACGATTGCTTCCTATTGCATTACGAGGGATGATACCGACTCCCATATGGGATGCGATAACGGAGTTATGCACATTCTTTCGTGTAATCTGCTCAAGGGTGTTACACTTAGAAGACTTGATTCCATTGCAAACAAGTATCGTTCAAACAATTTGTAAGTTGGAAAAAGTCTTCCCGCTCGGATTCTTTGATTCTATGGAACACTTAGTGATACATTTGACACGAGAAGCCATAAATGGTGGGCCGGTCCAATATAGGTGGATGTATCTTTATGAGAGGTAAATGAACTTTGCCATTCAAATACTTTTAATTCAAATACTTACCCATTTATTTTCTGACACGTATTTCAATCGTTGTTTAGGAAACTTGGGTCGTTGAAGAGGACTGTTAGAAACAAAGCAAGGGTGGAGGGGTCTATCGTTGAGTCTTATCTAGTAAATGAACTCTCCACCTATTACTCCCTGTATTTTGATCCGCAGATAGAAACTCGACATAATCGCGAGTCAAGAAACTTTGCCCCAGATATTCCTAGTTCTTCAGGAATAGACGATCGCTTGAGCATATTCAAGGTTCCATCTCGTAGATTATTCGAGAAGGGGGGGGGAAAGACCATCTTGACTCAAGCCGAGATTCATAAGATCCACACATATGTGTTGTTGAATTGTGAAGAAGTTCGACCTTTTCAATGGACCTTCGATGAGTGGATACGACAAAGAGAACCTCATCTTGATGCAGTTGCACGGGATAAAGCTCGGGATGAAAGGTTTTCTACTTGGTTCGAACAACACGTGAGTACAAACATATGAAATTTACGTATGTAATCTTATACATATGTAATTTATTTCTTATTTGTGGTTTTATAGGTCATGCTCGGATCAGGCGATTTCTCCGACCATTTGAAATCCCTAGCACGTGGACCGGGCCGATATGCTTGGTCGGATAAGGGATATTTTGTCAATGGTTACAAGTTTCATACGGTTACACATGTTGCTGGACATGTCACACATAATAGTGGCGTATGTGTGAGAGGATCTTGTTATGACGACTCCGAGTTTGACTATTACGGATTGTTGGACGACGTGTTAGAGGTGGAGTATTACGGTGTGGGCTATTATCTTGTAGTTTTGTTCAAGTGTACATGGTTTGATAGTCCAGATGGAGTTAGAGTCGACCCTAAACATGGGTTGGTTGATATCAAATACAAGTCTAGACTCAGAGGTGAGGACTATTACGTCCTAGCATCACAAGCGGAACAAGTGTATTACACACCCTATCCTTCAGGAAGTAAGGATTTAAAGGACTGGTGGGCAGTTGTGAAGACCAAAGCCTGTGGAATATATGAAGTTGCAGAAAGGGCTATCGATGTGTTGGATGATGATAACGTAGATGGAGAACCGTTCTTTCAAACCAACGAACGGGTAACTCATAATACAAACAACTGGGTAAATGAGGACCTCGATTCCGTCCCTCTTGTCACTGGGGAGCTCAACGTAGTCCCCACAAATGACGAAGCTAGCGAGGAAGATGCATCAGATCACGAAGCTAGCGACGAGGAAGAAGAATTTGAATATATGGATGATGATGAAGATAACGAAGACGAACTTATGTTATCTGATCACTCGTCTGATAACTAGTGGGTCTTTCTTAAGTAGACATTTCTGTGTTAAACATTCTCTATTTTGCCGTTCTTATGTAGACATTTTTCGTGTTAAACATTATCTATTTTGCTGTTCTTATGTAGACATTTTTGGGTATTATGATTTATTTACTCTTATATCATTTTGTGTTAACCATTCTCTATGATCTAGATGTCGGGACACCCTTCTAGGGGTAGTAGAGGTAGTAGGGGTAATAGGGGTAGGGGCAGTAGTAGCTCCGCCGGGCGTGGTGACCCCCACGCCGATGAGTTCACCGATGACGGACTAGATCAGATCTCGTCCGATGACAGAGCAGCAGGCTCGAGGGTTAGAGGCCCAAATGTGGCATCACAGACGCCCCAGCCGAGTCAGCGACCGCCACTTTTGTTGTCTGAAGCGGGCGGGTAAGTAGATGTGATATATTATTTATTCTAGTACATAATAAACCGATCCTAATGTTTTTTATGTTGTATATTTTACAATTGTGAAGGTTTAAGGACAAGTTGGCAGTCTAGAGGGCCATTGCCGTCTTTAAGTCCATGTTTGATGGTCCTTGGGCTCATTTTAGGGATGTCCCTAATGAGCACTATCCACGGTTGCTGGATCGATTTCGAGTAGGTATTTTACTCTATTTAACTTATTGAGTGGATTTATTTTTACTTAATATAAACAATGTGTTTGTAGTTGTATTATAATTGGCCTCCTGAGATGGACGCCGACGTATTAGTTGCATTTCGGCGTCACCTAAATAATAGGTACGCCGACATGATGAGATATTCATGTCGCTTCGCCGAGGAAAGGGCTTTAGCCATTGATGGTGTCCAGTTCGACGGACGTGACTACAGGATTCTTGCGCCACACCCTCCAGAGTGGATCCGGAGTGAGTTTTGGGTCCAGATGATTGAGCATGTTTGTTTTGTTTTGAATACTTGTATCTGGTTGTACTAGGATTTATATTGATTTATGTCTTCTTTTTAACAGGTATGGAACACCGAAGAGTTTCGGCGTGTAGTTGCGGCCAATACGGCCAATCGGGCCACCGAGTATGAGGGGATGACATCCAGACACTGTACTGGATCTATTAGTATCCCTATGCATCGGGACCGCATGGTAATTTATCATACACTAGAGTAAATGTATATAATTGATGAATATATGTACTATATACATGATTTTATTACCCACTAACAATTTAAGTTGTGTATTGTAGAGAGATGCATGGGGCCGTGAGCCTACCTGCGACGAGGTTTGGGAGGCTACACACTGCACCAACAGGAAGCTTGTTCCGGGAGCGACTGGTCCGTCCACGAATCCTCCGATCTACGTTTACCCAAAGGTGTCTCATATGGCGGTAAGTTCAATTATACATGGCTCGATATTTGTTTGTTTTATAAGATCGATAGAAATTATAGCAAACTTAGTTTGGGCTGCCATTGTTGGGCAGACGATAGGATTGTTTTGATAAAAGTAGGTCATGGATATATGTTCAAATCACAGTTGAAATGTTGCCGAATTTTCTATAGGTTAGTTGACTTGACAATGTCTAATTTGGTAAACTGTAGGATGCCTACCAGCGGGTTAGGGAGGAGGAGTACCCAGACTTATCTCCCGGCACTGTACCTCCCAATGACGCCGAGTTGTGGGAGCGTAGTGTCGGAGGACGGCGTAAGGGTCGTCTTTTTGGATGGGACCAGTCAGGATCTCTATTATGCTATGACCGGTGGTGATTCAGGTGCCAGTTCGAGCGGGAGCACGCGCGGCCGTCGCGATGAGGAGGTATGCTTGTCAAATGCTGTTTAACATTGTTAATCATATGTTTGTTAAATGTTGTCTGACATTGTTCTATATATGTTTGTCCAATGTTGAATTCCAGTTGGAGGAGCTGAGGCAGAAGTTAGAGAGAGAGGAAACAGAGAGGATCCAGTTGCAGGATCGACTACAGAGAGAAGAAGCAGAGAGGATCCAGTTGCAGGAGCGACTACAGAGAGAAGAAACAGAGAGGATCGGGATTCAAGAGCGAATGGATAGAGATGAAGTAGAGAAGAGACAGATGCGGGAACGAATGACTCAGTTTGACGCGTTCATGATCAAGTTTAACAGTCAACACCTCTTTCCTCCCCTTTCCCCCTCCGTAGGATTATGTTTATGTATTTATAGATATTTTGTACACTTTAAGAATTAGTAATATTTAAAAATTGGCAGGTTTTGTACAGGATAAAAAACTGGAAAATTTTAATTTTTAATTATTTAAAAAAAATTAAATTACCGACGGATTATCCGTCGGAAACGAAGTTTTAATTTAATTTTTATTTAATAAATACCCGTCGGAATTCCGTCGCTAAATCCGTCGGAAAATAACCGTCGGTAATCCGTCGGTAAATGGCGACCGTCGGTAACCGTCGGAGATCCGTCGGAAAATAGAACCGTAGGTAATCCGTCGGTAATATCCGTCGGTGATCCATCGGTGATCTGAACGCCGACCACCTTTATACCAATGGACATTTACCGACGGATCACCGACGGAATTCCATTTTACCGACGGATCACCGACGGATTATTCCGTCGGTGATAAGCCTCTGTTTTGTAGTGTGATATGGCAAATTTGTAAAGATATATATTTCTGTATCTGGTTTAATACAAGCAATAGACTAATATTGCTATTAAATATTGTAAAGATTATTTAATTGTAATTTTTTAAGTTATAATTTATAAAAACTAATATGACATGCATCTTTAAGAAATTAATTTAAAAAAGTATTGAGTAATCACTAATTAAATCTGATGTAACTATTTAAGAAAATAGATTGTAATTGGGCTGATCTGGATGCGGATGCTGTTGGTCACAATCCAGTAGTTGTTACCATCCAATTAAGGTTTTCTTGCTGACTTTCTCGAACCACATATTCCATGAGGCTCTATTTGTTTAAACCAATTGAGTTTATAATATTAAAATCATTCAACACAAAGTTAATATTGGACAAAAAGTCATTGCTATGTTACTATTATGATCACAAGTTAGGCATCCCTCCTCGATCTCTTCTTTTCAATTCCTTTGATCATCTTTCTTTAGTTTGTCCTAGCTAGCTAGCTGACAGTTCTCACGGTGAGTGATGACTGTCTTGGTTGTATTGCTTGTATTACTCATGGTCAACCCCGGAATTTCACAGCCGAACAACTCAGAAAACAATGTCAAAACACCCATCGGCTCATTCTGTGGTCGCAACCGTCCAATAATTCTATCAAATTTTATCAACAATCGCAATTCTACCTTTGCTGAAATCAGAAGACAATTATCAATCAACAATGTATTTTATGCTAGAGCACAGAGTTTAGCCCAAGGGGACTCGGTCTTTGGAGCTGCCCAGTGCAGGAACTACCTCTCTACCTCTCAGTGTCTGGCGTGTTTTGATGCTGGCGTGTCTGAACTGGTCAGATGCATAACCGGCAATGGTGCTTATGTTTTCTTTGATAACTGCTTTGTCAGGTAAGGTTTTCTTGGGTTGACCATTTGATAGATATTTAATTTCTCTTAAGTATAAGCTATTGTTAATTAGTTGAAGCAGCGAATGTTTTACACCCTCTATGCGTGCAAGCTATGATCATCAATGTAAGATCTCACATTGGTTGGGGAGGAAAACAAAAGTTGCGTTATAAGGGACTAGATACCTCCTTTATCAGATGTGTTTTAAAACTGTGAGTCCAAATGTGTGAACAAAACGGACAATGCTTGGGATGTTACGATCAACAGTAAAATCCAATGACAAATGTCCGGTAATCAATACCATAAAAACTAACGAATTCTTTTTTTCTTTTTGTATGGACTAGACTTTTCTATCAAAGAATAGATAATCTGAGTACATGTTCAATTCTCTGATCCATATTGCTTATCATTTATCCGCAATAGTATATTTATTTTATTTCATTTTAATTTGTGCAGAATAAAAATCAAGTTATCTTTTTCTTATGCTCTATATATGTTGCTTTCTTTCCCTTCATAATTGAAGTAATAATTACATTTGAATGAATTTATTTCTACATATCCTAGCAATTATAATGAATTTCAATGACTATAAAAATTAATGGACACATATGATTATTTTATAAATATTAGAATATAAGAATTAGCGCTTTAATTTATTCAGTTGACCAAAAAGTTTCAGTTTAGCTAAAATAGAATAAAATAAAATAAAATATGTGTATTCATGATTCTACAAGTGAATAGTTAATAATTCTATTAGAACTCTCTTGTATAAAATAATTTTAGCAATGATTACACTAAAATCCATTTAACCTTGATATTACTAAGAAAAACATAAACCATGTTTTCTCTTACCTTGCCTGGGTTAAAATTAAGCACCTAAAGGATGTGCGAAATACTAGCTCTATGATGGAGCATTCATGGTCGTAATTGGCCCACTCCAATCACTATCAAAACCATTTGTTTGTTGTCTCGACCATTCATAGACGTGTCCAAAATTCAGAAGCTTAATTAATGACTCGGTCCAAAAGGAAATCAGAGCTCCAAAATACTTCGACTTTGCACCAAATTAACACGTTTTTTTTTGCTTAATAACATTAATAGCATGCAAATTTATTTGCAAACCACATCTAGGCATCGGGTTAACACTCATTATGCATCAAAGTTTTGTCTTTACTCACTGATTTATGACAACAACATCAGTGATCACTTTCTTATCAACTAAATAACCGGCTTTATGGCCTTAATATGGACTCCATTATAATGCTATAACATTGAAAGAACAACATGAGTTACTGACTAAATGTTAAAACATAACATTTAATTACATCATAATATGTTAATCGATATCGTTGATTTCCTTTCTAAACCTTTCTGCACACTCCTTGCTTTGTTGCTTCAAGAACAATAAAATATTAACCCTTCCTATACTATTATACTTCTAATTTCAAGAAAATGATGGAAAATCGCTTCATATTGATTTCTCTCCAATAAATATTCCATGCAGGATTGAAATCCCCCTCAAGCTCTTCTTCCTATTTTATGGGGATAATTATCACATGTTCAATTCAGTTTGAACTTAATAACCACGTAATCAAGTCAACATTTCAATTGTTAGCTATCAAGTCTCTTTGACGTTATTAATGTAGAAACAATGAACTAAACTGTAGAAACTAAACTGACACCTCAAGCACACACAAGTGCATTGCCCTTAAGACTATTTTGCCCCTTTAATCGAGTGCCCATGAATGGATTGAGTGTCTCAGGGAGACAAAAGTGTCTAATCTAACGTAGTTACTCTCATTCGCTTAACCATCATTAGAAACATACTGTATCATAAATGAAATTTTGAGAGAGGATTTTCTATGTGATTCAACACCAACATCATCTATATATTAATACTAGAAGCGTACTCGCGTAATGCAGCAAGATACATCACGATTTTAATGTTTCGTTTTATTTTTTTGTCGATTTACAGTACGATTTTGGATGAGTTTGAGAAAGTGATAATGTTTTTTTTTATAAATTTATTTAATTTAGGCTTAATAGTATAATGTTTTTTATATAAAAAAATTAAATAATTTGTTAGAATTCAATGATTATCTTATATATTTTAATGACATCTAAAAAAAATAACCAATTACATATTTAATAATATAATTAAAACAAATTTATAGTAATATAATATATTAATTAATAGTGATACATGGAAAGGTCTGCATAAAAAAAAACTGCTGCATAAAAAAAACTGCTGCACATACCAAATTGGTGGGTGTTAGAAGCCTACAGTAGTAATATGTATCTTGTGCTTTGATACTTGTAAATTAAGAGATTTTTAAAATCTTGCATAAAATAATGGTACATTGTGCCTAATAATTTGTATTTAAAAGTTTTTTATCCGTGTTTTATAATATAGTATAGATAAATGGCATCTCTAGGGAGAGCAAATCTGAGCCATCAGATTTACAACGACCTAGGATTAGTAGAGTTAACTAACTAACAACCAATAAACTGATTAACATTACCCAAAAATAATATTTAGTAATTAATTATAATAAAACATATATATACACACACACATAGGGTTGGTGTTGTAAAAATCGAACCGTAACGTTTCGATCACCAACCCAAAATCGATGTTCCAAATTAGAACCGTATTGATTCAAGCGGAAATAGAATTATTTACTGAAAACTTCGACGAACAAATAACCCAAGTAATCGAAACACCAACATACGTATGTTAATAAGTGCAGAAAATAAACGAAGAAAGACGACACCGTATTTTACGTGGAAAACCCAAAACGGGAAAAACCACGGGCAGAGGAGATCACCGAGAAGTTCACTATCACAATGTTTGAGTACAATGCTTGGAAAAATTACAATCGAGAATACGAAATCGAAGCCTTCATGTATATCTCTTTTTCTATCTCTATGCTATATATAATCTAGAGAGAGATCGAGATATGTGTTTAGAGAGAGAGTAAATGCCATTAAATGTGAGAGTAAAACCAAATTAATGGGGATGGTAACCACCGTCCCATGATCTCTCTTCTCTCAAGTGAGATTGAAAAATGGTATGAAGTAATAACCGTCCAAAAACTCATTGGGTATAGAGACTTGAATGTGGCTTAAAGCCACCACAAAGTCGTCCGCTTCATTTCTCTCTTGCACCCAAACAATGTGTAACGTGAGTTTCAAGTAGGTTGAGTTAGTGTGAAACTAACATCAAAGGTACTTTAGGCAGTGTTTTGGATTCCATCTTGAATAACTTTGGAGACAAATTCAACAAATCTCCACTTTGGCTCCATAAGTCCATCCAAAACCAACACATAAAAACACATCTTCATCGAAAAACGATTCTCCAACTCAAGCAACCTTCAAACATCAATTAGACGAAAGCAAACCAAAATAACTTCTCCGGAAAATGAAACAATACCTCCTCCACCAAGAGTCCCTCGGACTCAATTGCACTTCAAGAGACCGACCAATTCTAAACACAAACTAAACTTGGCCACCGGAAGACATTTGGTGAACTCATCTACGAGATTGTCATTAGTGTGAATTTTGCTCACCTTGAAATCACCTCGAGCAATGACTTCCCGCACAAAGTGGTAACGCACGTCAATGTGTTCCGTTCGATCATGAAACATTTGATCTTTCGTTAGAAATATCGCGCTTTGATTGTCACAAAACACCATAGTGACACTGGGCGACTCATCAAGCTCACCGAACAAACCCTTCAACCAAATAGCCTCCTTGAATCCTTCCGTAACAGCCATATATTCAGCTTCGGTCGTTGAAAGCGCAACCGTAGACTGTAATTGTGCCTTCCAACTAATGGCACAACCACCTAAAGTGAACACATATCCATAAATTGATCTCCGGTTATCAATACTTTTGGCATAATTTGAATCAACATAACCAAAAACACCATCATCGTTCTTGCCAAAACATAAACTCATAGATGACGTACCTCAAAGATATCAAAAAATCCATTGGACGACTTTCCAATGTTCTTTGCCTGGGTTCGCCATAAATCTACTAACCACACTGACTGCATAAGCCAAATTAGGACGCGTGTAGATCATAGCGTGCATTAAAGACCCGACAACATTGGAATATGGTACACGTGCCATGTAAGACACATCAGCCTCTGAAATAGGACTTTGAGCGAATGATAGCTTAAAGTGAGCCGCTAGGGGTGTGGTGACCGGTTTTGCATCATGCATATTGAACCGGCGTAGGACTTTCTCAATATAGCTCTTTTGAGAGAGATGCAAGGTCCTCGTACTTCTATCACACATAATTTCCATCCCCAAAGTTTTCTTGGCAGCCCGTAAGTCCTTCATATCAAATTCAGCGTCAATTGGTATTTTATCATTTGAATCTTCTTCATATCTTTCGCTGCAATTAACATGTCATCCACGTATATGAGTAAGTAGACCATTGACCCGTCGTCACACTTTTTGTAGTAAACGAAGTTGTCATAGGTGCACCTTTTCAGTTCATGACCAGTCACAAAAAGTGTCAAACCTCTTATGCCATTGTCTCGGAGATTGCTTGAGACAATAGAGGGATTTATTCAACTTGCACACGTAGTCCTCCTTGCCCGGAACTACAAAACCTTCAGGTTGTTGCATAAAGTTCTCCTCCTCAAGCTCACCATTTAAGAACGTTGTAGTCACATCAAGTTGCTCTAGTTCATAATCATTAGAAGCAACTAATCCCAACAATGCACGAATAGATGTATGTTTAACAATGGGGGAATAAATATTAGTATAGTCGATACCTGGCATTTGACTGTATCCCTTAGCAACCAAACGAGCCTTGTACTTTGGCTTATCACCCGGATTAACGACCTCCTTGAGTTTATATACCCACTTGCACTTTATTGGCTTCTTCCTTTCGGAGCTGGGACAAGATCCCAAGTGCCATTCTTGTGCAATGACTCCATCTTACTATGCATAGCCACCATCCAACCATCCGAGTCAGCAACTGAAATAGCCTCATCATAGCACGTAGGCTCTAGCATAGACTCTATATCTTCAGCAACTATAAGGGCATAAGCAACACAATCGGCATGAATATACCTCCTAGGAGGTACAATATTTCTCCTCGGCCTGTCTCGTGTAATAGATGGACTAGGAACAGGTGGGGACGATGGTGAAGAGGTCTCACCATCCACATGTTCACTAGTCGGAATAGACTGTGTCTAATCACCAGGGCCCGGTGAAGAAACTGGTGTAACGGTAGATGATACCGTCAACTCCACCTCAACATGAGATGTCTTCTTACTTGCCTTAGATGGTTTCTCAATAGTAGATGTCGAGCTAGTAGCTCGATGGATCATGGAAGTCTCATCAAAAGTCACGTCCTTTGAAACAATTACCTTCATTAGCTCAGAACTCCATAACTTGTAGCCTTTCACACCCGGTTTATATCCAAGAAACACACACTTCAAAGCTCTCGTCTCTTGCTTCCCATTGTCAACTCGTGCATACGCGGTACAACCAAATGGTTTCAAAACTGTGTAATCGGCAGTCTCACCGGACCATAGCTCAAATGGTGTCTTCTTCTCAATGGCTCGAGAAGGTGACCTATTGATCACAAAACATGCAGTGGAAGCCGCCTCCGCCTAAAAGGACTTTGGTAGCTTAGAATGAGAGAGCATACACCTATCCTTCTCGAGAATCGTGCATTTCATCCTCTCGGCCACACCATTTTGCTGTGGAGTGTGAACCACCGTACGGTGTCGAGTAATGCCTTGCTTTCGACAGTAGGCATTGAAATCCTCCAGCAAAACTCAAGACCATTATCGGTGCGCAAATACTTTACCTTTTTACCCGACTGCTTTTCAATCATCACCTTCCAATCTTTAAAAGTAGTAAACACATCTCTTTTATGCTTTAAAAAGAAAGACCATACATTTCTCGTAATCGTCGATGAACGTAAGCATACAAGAAGATCCACCTACGGAAGTAACCCGAGCCGGTTCCCATAAATTGGAGTGGATGTAATTGAGTGTCCCTTTCGTCGTGTGTTTGCCACTCAAAAATCTCACCCGTTTTTGCTTGCCATAAATACACTCTTCACAAAACTCTAGCTCAACAACTTTGTCGCCTCCAAGAAGCCCTATTCGACTCAATTCAGACATGCCATGAAAACTTATATGGCCGAGTCGAAGATGCCATAAACGCGATCAATCCATATCTAAAGAACCCTTTGAAACAACCGTTGCATCACCTGTAACTATTTGACCATCCAAAATGTAGAGGTTTGAGGTCTTACAATTTGCCTTCAAAATGTTTGTATCACCTCTAAACACCCGGAGTGAGCCCTTCTTGCCAACAAACTCATATCACTTCCATTCAAGAGAACTAAGGGATAGAAGATTTCGCCTGAGATCGGGAACATATTTGACATTCCCCAAAGTTCTGATAACTCCATCAAACATCTGAATTCTAACCGTGCCCTGTCCTTTGATCAAACAAGTAGCATCATTGCCCATCAAAACCAAGCCCTAGTCTACGTCCTCATATGTATGAAACCAATCCCTATTAGGACACATGTGAAACGTACATCCGGAATCAAGAATCCATGCATCTGAAAGTGATGATCCACCTCCCGATACCGTAAGAAGCTCTCCCTCAGAACCAACCTCGGCCACATCGGCTTCACCAGAACCCGGAAATATGCTTACCCTTTGCGGCCGCTTTCTCTTTCTCTTTGTCCTTCAACTTGTAACATTCTTCAATTACATGTCCTTTCTTGTGACAGTAATTGCAGAATTTTTGCTTTGTCTTTGATTTGGATCTCGCCTTACCAGAGGAAGATGAACCTCTCTCAAATATCCGACCTCTTACATTTAGACCCTCGACTTTCGCTTCAGAACCACCATTCGTGATTTGTTTCATTTTCTCCTTCGAATCCAAAGCAGTGATAACCTCATCCAACACAAGTGTGTCATGACTATACATGATCGTGTCACAAAATGGCTATAAGAATCGGGTAGCGATGACAACACGAATAAAGCCAAATCATCGTCTTCATACATCACATCCATATTCTCTAAATTGCAAACCAATTCTTTGAATGTTGACAAATGACTAGACGATGAACTACCTTCCGCCATCTTGAGATAAAACAATCGTTGCTTTAAGTGTAACTTGTTTGGTAGACTCTTCGTCATCAACAATTGCTCCCATTTCAGCCATAAAGCCGCCGCCGAAGTTTCCTTCAACACATCTTGCAACACATCGTGAGATAAATGTAAATGAATTTGAGATTGTGCCTTTGAATCCTTCTTTCTCTTCTCATCGGCGGTCCAAGTCTCCGACATTATATCAACGCCCGAAAGTGCCTCATCAAGTTCTAATTGAATTAGAACATCCTTCGTTTGCACTTGCCATAGTGGAAATCGAGTATTCCGGTCAAGCTTTGGAATATCGAACTTCACCGAAGTCATAGGGATAACCATCGATAAATAATCCCAAACGAATCAATACTCAAACCCGGAAGCTCTGATACCAATTGTTGTAAAAATCGAACCGTAACGTTCCGATCACCAACCCAAAATCGATGTTCCAAATTAGAGCCGTATTGATTCAAGCGGAAATAGAATTATTTACCGAAAACTTCGACGAACAAATAACCCAAGTAATCGAAACACCAACACACGTATGTTAATAAGTGCAGAAAATAAACGAAGAAAGACGACACCGTATTTTACGTGGAAAACCCAAAACGGGAAAGATCACGGATGGAGGAGATCACCGAGAAGTTCACTATCACAATGTTTGAGTACAATGCTTGGAAAAATTACAATCGAGAATACGAAATCGAAGCCTTCATATATATCTCTTTTTCTATCTCTATGCTGTATATAAATCTAGAGAGAGATCGAGATATGTGTTTAGAGAGAGAGTAAATGCCATTAAATGTGAGAGTAAAACCAATTTAATGGGGATGGTAACCACCGTCCCATGATCTCTCTTCTCTCAAGTGAGATTGAAAAATGGTATGAATTAATAACCGTCCAAAAACTCATTGGGTATAGTGACTTGAATGTGGCTTAAAGCCACCACAAAGTCGCCCGCTCCATTTCTCTCTTGCACCCAAATTGTGTGTAACGTGAGTTTCAAGTAGGTTGAGCTAGTCTGAAACTAACATCAAAGGTACTTTAGGCACTGTTTTGGATTCCATCTTGAATGACTTTGGAGACAAATTCAACAGTTGTTTTCGTGACTACAAACATATATATATATATATATATATATATATATATATAGAGAGAGAGAGAGAGAGAGGGAGAGGGAGGGTCATGCGAGAAGTTAAACATTTTGCGAGAAGGCGATAAGTGTTTAATCATATATGATTAAACATTTACGCTTTCTCGCAAAATGTTTAGTTTCACGTTTGAACCTACCCCTATATATATATATATATATATATATATGACATTAATGTAGGACATTAATTATCCCAGATACTTGCTTGGGTCCTTGGATTTGAACCTTTCAATTCTTTGCATCTTTAGTCCTGCCTTACTTGAAACTAATATTACAAATAAACCCAAAACTGGGGTGTTATAAGAACTTTGGCACTCTCTCAATCTAACTAAAACACAAATCAACTTTTTTTTTCTTCATATGTGGCATCTTATGCTTGGATCCCCTTCCAATTATGTTAACTTCTTAATAAAATAAAGGCTCTTAATTTCACATGTTCTGCATTGTGTTCAAACAATAAATGTACTTGTCAAATGCTCATTGGCCAGTCTAGTAAAGGGTTATCTCAACCTCCCTAGAGGTCAATGGTTAAACATCATCAAATATAAGGAGCATGTGAATTTTTATTCGTATATAAATGTTATCTACGTCAAAATAAATCTACCATATGTATCTTCCCCAATATCACATTCTTCCTTTTTCAACAACATAACCTCCACCTCAGTCCATAATCGCTACCGGAGAAAAGAAATTATCCTCTAAGATTCATGATTACCAATGCAGTATCCTTAAAACTCTTGTTAATGCCAACCTTATGAAATACCTTAACACCAAGTTTCTTGAGTACCCGAACGTTCACCCATCCACCTCTACACCTCATCAATTCCATTGAGTGTACTGTGGAGGGACAAACATACGTTTACTCAGGCATCCAAGGATAAAAGATGAGTGGGTTGAGGCTATATATATGGACAAAGAAATGGTTTCCCTTGAGCCCAATATGATACAGAGAGAATTCGAGAGTTAACAAGGTTTTTCGTAGATCATCGGAAGAGTAGAAAACGAGCTCGAAAGAACCTCGTAATTATGCATCGGAAACGAAAACCTGTCTCTTACGCTACTTCTCTCGCGACATGGGTCGCGTGTCGGGTCGCGGGCGTGTCCTAACGATTCCCGAACGAATTGCATTTATTTGTTTATTTGGTTATTTTGTTTCTTAATTATTAGTTTAGGATAATTATCTAGTTTTAGTTATTATTTATCATCTTTATAAATAGATTAGGGTTATTATTAGTTTATTTTTATTTATCTAATTAAGTTTTATAGTTGGTTTAGAATTAGCTTTAATTTGAATTTAAGTTTCATAATTATCTCTTCGTTAGCTTAAACTATAAATGAGATTGATTGTTTTCTGTAATATTCAGTTTCTATCAATTAATCAATAAAGCGTTTTAAGAGTTCTTTCTTAGGTTTTGAGTTTTACGTTCATAATTCTCAACCGTTAAAGGATTTAGACGTTTGTCGATTCTTCCTCAAACTTACGCTATGTTATAATAGTACTTGGGAACTCACCATATTGCCTACGGGTAAAACTCTCATTGGTTGCAAATGGATCTACAATGTCAAATATCATGTTAATTAATGGCACCATTTCATTGTTAGTTTGAACAAAAATCTTGTTAATTAATTTGTAAATGGTCTGGGAGTATAATTTATTGGTTGGCAAAAAGTTATACCAAAATCATATTCCTTTGTGTTAAGGTACGAGAACTACGATGACTTCTACAATGACCCAAACGTCGTCGAGGATGCGGGTATCACTCCACTTCAAATATGTGGCAATCAGTCAACATCTCAGCCAACAACAATTTTTAGAGAAGTTGTAGATGGGTTGTTATCAGATATTAAAGATGCTACTCCGAGAACTTCTAATTTCTATGTAGCGTCCACAAGGCAAATCACAAATGGAAATGGAATGGTGTATTCGATTGCACAATGCGTTGAAAATACAAGCCAGGCCATTTGCCAAACCTGCCTGGATACATCATATACCTATTTATATAATTGTCTTCCTAATACAGAAGGAAGGTCTATCAACATGGGATGTTTTGCAAGGTATTCAGAGACTCCATTTTTCAGTGATAACCAAACAATAGATATCACGAGTTTCTTAAAAGGTCTGGCCCTCATCTGGCTCTTTCAACTTCTGTTGTTTCATATTCTAGCTGTACCTGAAAGCATTAAATGTTATCATGCTGATCCACAAGAAATTTTATAATTGTTCAGCTTACAACTTTTGTATGATGGTGTATAATAGGGAATTCAAGCAAGGTAAGCATAATTGCTGGAGCAATTGGTGGTACAGTAGGGCTCCTTTTCATTTTGATCGGTTTGTGGTTTTTGCTTCGACACTGGAAGAAGTCGAAGAACTCGGAAGAAGGTAATTGTGTAACTGTGTGTGTGATATATCAGTACTAATATTTGAATTACCCCAACTATGGATCTACGAACACTCGGTACTTAGGTTCCATTAGGCTGATCAGACTTGTGTCTGATGAGGCTCATTGCATGAGATATGTCAAATTATGTTTAATTTCATCCTACTGATAACATCTATCTATATCTACGTGGACCATGTGATGCCTTAGACTCACCAGATTTGAAGGGGGCAACAAATTACAATTATAAAGATCTGCAGCTGGCAACCAATAATTTCAGCAACGAGAATATTTTAGGGAAAGGAGGTTTTGGTGAAGTATTCAAGGTAATGAAATTTACCTTTTCGTATTGCCTTGGTAAAATTATTAATTACTCTATAGTAGAGTCAAAGTTGTTTAGTTATTGAAAATTCATTAGTAACTAGTTTGGTTTTAAAACTAATTAAAATTATCACGGAGAAATTAAATGTTGCTTCTTATTTGTCACACTTCCCATATTAATTTTACATATTAGAAGTCAAGACACTGTATGTTTTTACATGGCGAATTGAGTTTCCAACAATAACAACTGCTTCAAAATTTAATTTACTTAATTTCTTTATGCTTTAATAGGCAATTCTTGATGATAACAACACTGTGGCAGTTAAAAAAATTGAATTAGCGCATGCTAAAGCAAAAGAAGAATTCAAAAATGAAGTTAAGCTCATAAGGAATGTTCACCATCGGAATCTTCTCCGTCTACTGGGATGGTCTAGTGAAGGATCACATCTACTACTTGTTCTCGAATACATGCCGAATGGCAGCCTTGACAAATTCTTATGGGGTAAGTTGCTTTTACAAAATTAAAGATAAGTATTCACAAGATCTTCATTTTGAAAAAGTCGTTGGTATGCTAATAAGCATCTTCATAATGGAGGTGCAAAAAGGGGGGTTCTGAACTGGAAACAACGATATGACATAATACTTGGGATTGCCAAGGGCCTTGTCCATCTACATGATGAATTCCATGTAAAAATCATTCACAGAGATATAAAGTCAAGCAATATTCTCCTTGATGATGATTTTCAACCAAAAATAGCAGATTTTGGGTTGGCAAGGTTTCAACCGGAGGATCAAAGTCATATTAGCACCAAGTTTGCAGGCACGCTGTAAGTTTTATTAACATAATATCTGGTTCCTCAATCATACAAGTCTAATCAGATTGTTTATTTTTATTACATGATACAATATCAGGGGCTACACAGCGCCAGAATATGCACTTCATGGTCTTTTATCAGATAAAGTTGACACTTACAGCTTTGGTATCGTGATTCTTGAAATCATTAGTGGCCGAAGGTGTACCGACATGAACTCTGATAGACCGTCCATGGATTACCTCCTGGAACATGTGAGATGCCACCTTTGGTACTCTTTTTCTTTAATTGCTTCAGTTAAAATTAAGAAATCCTAAACGGGAAATTATGAAGACAAACAGTAAATTCATTAAGAACTACTATTATTTGAGGAATTCCAGACAAATATTCTTTCATTTCCAAAAAATCAATTTTTTTACTTTTTTTTTATTTTTTACTGTCCATTTTCGTTAACGGAAATATTCATTTTAAAGTTTACCTATTGGAGCATTAGTAATCATTATAATATACTGATGAGAAATTGAGAATGATTGTGATGCACAAATTTTCTCAACTTCCATCAAAGGATATTAGTTAGGTGCCGTTTGTTTTTTAAGAGGTCTAAAGTCTGAAGTCTTAATTTAGTTATGATTAATAAGAGGTGGTGTGTAAAAATGTCTGAACGATTTAGACTTAAGAGAGATTATGAGATTTTTTTAAAAAAACAAACAACCCCTTAGTCTCTCGTTAAATCGTATGTTCATATATTAAATTATTATATTATCTAAATAAGGAGGAGATATACTCATGTATTAGTTTTCTATTAGGATTTCTAGGTATTTGTTTTCAATTAGGATTAGTATGGATTTCCTTATTTTAATTTTAGTTTGGCTATTTAAAGCTCTTCTTAGATTTCTCAATAATACAAGCATTGTTCATTATTTACCTTTGCAATTCTTCTCCAAATCTCCAACAAATTTGGTATCAAAGCCAGGTTACTGTTCATCGCTATTGTTCGTCGCCTGAATCATTATTGTTCATCGTTCCTGTCAACTATGGCTACAAGTTCGTCTACTCTCAACATTGCATCACCACAAATTCCAGTGTTCAAAGGTGAGTCTTATGAATATTGGAGCATCAAGATGAAGACTTTGTTCAAATCGCAATATCTATGGGAACTAGTGGAGAATGGAGGTACATAAGCAAGTAACGATGAAGCAAAACAAAAAGAGAATCAAAAAAGGGATGCCAAAGCCCTGTTTTTTATCCAACAAGCAGTGGATGAAGTCATCTTCGCTCGCATCGCAGCAACAACCACAACGAAACAAGCTTGGCTAATTTTGAAAACCGAGTTTCAAGGTTCCTCAAAGGTAATCACCGTAAAGCTCCAGTCTTTTCGTCGTGAATTCGAAACCGCTTGCATGAAAGGAAGTGAATCAGTCCAAGAATATTTGGCGCACATCTCATCTTTGGTAAGTAAAATGAGGTCTTATGGAGAAACAATCAAAGATGAAATCATAGTTGCTAAAGTTCTCAGAAGTTTATCCCCCAAGTTTGATCACGTTGTAGCCGCAATCGAAGAATCGAAAGACTTATCTGTGTTCACGTTTGATGAATTGATGGGCTCGTTACAAGCACATGAAGTAAGGATCAACAGGACAACAGAAAAAGAAGGAGAAAAAGCTTTCCAAATCAAAGGTGAAAGAGAATTCACTAATTACAGAGGAAGAGGACGCGGACGCAGTAGCTTTCGAGGACGGGAAGAGGCCGTAACACCTTGGTCCAATCTTCTTACTGCAAAAAAATATGGACATAGTGAGAAAGATTGTTGGTCTAAACTAGAAGAAGCGAGTTACGCAGAAGAAAAAGAATCGTGGGACTATCTATTCATGGCCTACACAAGCAGAGATGTACATACCAACGATGTATGGTACCTTGACAGCGGGTGTTCCCACCATATGACAGGAGATAAATCTAAGTTTAAAGACCTGGATGCTTCGATCAAATCTCAGGTACGCCTAGGTGATGATAAATAATTAAAATTCGAAGGACGTGGGACTGCCATGATCAAGGTAGGGAACTAATTTAAGCTTATAAAGAATGTAGACTATGCTCCATGCCTTGTTCATAATCTTATCAGTGTTGGCCAATTAATTGAATTTGGTTATTCGGTGACTTTCGATGACTCACGATCCTTGATAAAAGACAAGAAATCAGGAAAGTTACTTGCAAAAGCTAACATGTCGATCAACAGGATGTTTCCTCTTCTGTTTCATCATGATACAAAGGTTTCTTTGGTAAATAAAGAGTCGAATGACAGTGATCTTTGGCATTTACGATACGGCCATTTAAACACCAAAGGTCTACAACTATTAAGACACAAAGAGATGGTCAGTAGGCTTCCGTCTATTATGGATCAGAAAAAAAATATGCGAGGGTTGTGTGCTCGGAAAACAAGCCAAGAAGCCTTTTCCAATCGGAAAGTCAAGACGAGCAACCGATGTTTTAGAGCTAGTTCATGTCGACTTGTGTGGTCCAATGAAGAACGAATCCTTATCAGGAAGTAGGTATTATTTGCTATTCACTGACGACTTTAGTCGAATGAGTTGGGTATATTTTTTGAAATTAAAGTCGGAAACCTTTGAAAATTTCAAAAAAATTCAAAGCTTTAACGGAGAAACAAAGTGGCAAGAGTCTAAAGGTGCTGAGAACAGATCGAGGTGGTGAATTTACATCAAATGAATTCACGATATACTGTGAAGAGCAAGGAATAAAAAGAGAAATAACAGCCCCTTATACTCCCGAGCAGAACGGAATGGCCGAAAGGAAGAATCGAACGGTGGTGGAGATGGCCCGATCAATGCTAAAAACAAAAGGTCTTCCTGATAGATTTTGGGCAGAAGGAGTGGCAACAACTGTATACCTCATCAATATGTCACCAACAAAGGCGGTATGGAATCAAACACCTTATGAGGCATGGTACGGTAACAAACCATCGGTAAGTCATCTACGTGTGTTTGGAAGTGTGTGTTATGCATTAAAAACAAGTGACAAACATAAGTTGGAAGAAAAATCACAAAAATATATATTTGTGGGTTATTGTCCCAACTCCAAAGCTTACCGTCTATTTGACCCATTAAAGGAATGCTTAACTGTGAGTAGAAACGTAGTATTTGACGAGCAGGCATCATGGAAATGGAACGATGAAGATAATTATCAGACAAGAGTAGTTGAAAACGAAGAGACTGACATTGAAGAAACAAAAACATTGGAGAGTTCCCAAAGCTTAACACCACCACTAGCAAGTCAAAATGCAAGTTTGAGCTCATAACCAGCAAAGTCTTGCTCTAGCTCTCCTGCAGAAGAGTATAATGTCAATAAATTAGCTACAACGGATTCAATTCAGCTACGGAGAAGTGAGCGAGGCAACATTCCACGACGACGATTCGACATTGAGGGAGAGGATAACTCATCTATGGTCCTGTTTGCTGGTGATCCAACTACCGTGGAAGAAGCAATGAGAAGCGATGAATGGATGAAAGCTATGGAAGATGAATTAAATTCCATCCAACGTAATAAGACATGGGAATTTTCGGATCTTCCCGAAGGAAAAAACACGATTGAATTGAAATGGATTTTTAAAACAAAGTTTTTGCCCGACTGGAGCATTCATAAACACAAAGCAAGATTGGTAGCCAGAGGGTACACCCAGAAGTAGATTACGATGAAACGTTTTCTCTTGTAGCACGTTTTGAGACGGTTCATATGATTTTAGCATTGGTTGCCCGAAAACAATGGAAAGTGCATCAATTCGATGTAAAATCGGCGTTTCTCAACGGTGATCTACATGATGAAGTATATGTAGATCAACCTCCGGGCTTTGAAGACCTAAGCAAATCAACTAAAGTTTTGAGACTAAAGAAGTCTTTATACGGGCTCAAACAGGCCCCAAGAGCTTGGTATAGCAAGATAGATGAATTCTTTCGAAAGGAAGGGTTTGAGTGAAGCATGAATGAACCAACCTTATACGTTAAAAGACAAGGTACACGTGATCTATTAATAGTAAGTGTTTATGTCGATGACATGATTTTTACTAGCTCCTCGAGTCAACTTATAGCAAACTTCAAGAACTCTATGAAGTCTATGTTTGAGATGACAGACTTAGGAGAACTTCACTACTTCTTGGGCCTTGAAGTGAAACAAGCAAGTACAGGTATATTTATTTCTCAAAATAAATACATAGAAGATACTTTGAAAAGGTACAACATGATGAACTGCAAAGAAGAAACGACACCCATGAATGTAAATGAGAAACTAAAAGCAGAGGACGGAACGGAACGTGCAGATGGTGGAAAATATCGAAGCTTGATAGGACGCCTAATATATATGACTCATACAAGACCCGATATCAGCTACTCGGTGGGAGTACTTTCTCGGTTCATGCATCAACCAACCAAGCATCACTTTGGTGTTGCCAAGAGGGTGCTTACGTACTTGGCTGGTTCAAAAGAATTGGGAATATGGTACAGAAAATCTGACGATTTCTCCTTAAAGGGAAATAGTGATAATGATTGGGGCGGTACAGTTGATGGGATGCGAAGTACCTCTGGAAACTGTTTTTTTCTGGGTTCGAATGTTATTTCTTAGAGTTCAAAGAAGCAAGCTACAGTTGCTCTGTCATCCACGGAGGCGGAATATGTGGCTCTAACGGCTGCAACTTGTCAAGCAGTTTGGCTAAGACGAGTTTTAGGTGACTTAGGTGAAGAGCAAAATGGTGCAACAACTCTTTTTTGTGACGATAAATCTGCTATCATGTTCGCAAAAAAATCCAGTTTTTCATAATAGAACCAAGCATATAGAAATCAAGCATCACTTTATCCGTGAGTTACTGAGCAAAAAGGAGGTTCATCTAGAAGAATGCAGGACTGATCAACAGATTGCAGATGTGTTCACCAAAAGTTTTTCAAGGAAGAAACATGAAGAGTTTTGTGAAGAACTTGGGTTGTCCAAATTCGAATGAAGGGGGAGTGTTAAAAGATTAATTCGATTTGGATTACATTTATCTAAATAAGGAGGAGATATACTCCACATATTAATTTTCTATTAGGATTTCTAGGTATTTGTTTTCAATTAGGATTAGTATGGATTTCCTTATTTTAATTTTAGTCTGGCTATTTAAAGCCCTTCTTAGATTTCTCAATAATACAAGCATCGTTCATTATTTACCTTTGCAATTCTTCTCCAAATCTCCAACTTCTTCATATGAGTACTAAATTTCACATGTATAGAGTTCACTTATATAATATATTTCCATAACTTAGGTGGTGGGTGGTTCACTCATGTACCAAATATGTTTTGAAGTAATAAGATTTTGCCTATAGCTGGTTTTACCATTTATACATCCTGTAATTATTTGTTTTGCTACTGGGTTACAGGCTTGGAAGTTGTACGAGAATAAACAACATATTAAGTTCATTGATGAGACATTGGATGTGAACCAATCCCAAGAAGAGCATGTAATTCACATGATTGAGATTGCTCTGTTGTGCACTCAATCACCGGTTTCTAAAAGGCCGACCATGTCAGAAGTTCTTTTGATGCTTCCAACCGGCCAATCATTGGGAAAAAGACAACTAACCAGACCAACTCTCATTGATCAAGATAGGAGGATTCGAATAGGCTCTTCAAATAAGGCCATCAGCATCGGTATAGTTTCATGAATGCCAAAGGAATTAGAGGCAAATGAGCAACTACACGTTGAAAAAGCATATGAAAAAGTAGACGTAATGGAGAGGGGGTGAATGTTGCAATAATCCGGTAAATTTTCTTTTGAACTCCATATTCATTACGGTTGATCAATGAACATTGTGTGTTTGTTGTGTTTAAGAATGGAAAAGAACCCAATCCATACATCCAATATTGTGTTTCGAATGTGTGGGCAGAGTCGGCCCTGGCCACGTGTGCGACCGCACATGGCATCAAGGGGGCATCAAGTTGTCATCTATTACTAGTTTTAGGTTTAATACTTTGGGATTTAGACAATTAGGATTTAACTATAAGACCAAGTCGGTAGTGATATATACTGAATGTGCATCGTGAACCGGTGAAAGCTCAACATTTCAACAACTCAATATTATTTTTATTTAGCATCTTAGTGAACAAATAGACAAACAAAATTTCTTAATGAATGAATATGATAACAAAAAGTTTCGTTTGATTATGTTCACTCGTATAGCATCTTAACGAACGAACATTAATGAACACATTTTCTTTACGAATGAACAAGAACACAAAAAATTCCGTTTGTTTACCGTTCATGTTCGTTTATTTGTTCATCGGTTAAGTTAAACGAACGAACAAGAACACAAAAACTTTCATTCATTTACCGTTCATGTTTGTTTGTTCGGTTAAGTTAAGCGAACAAACACGAACAAATCTCCCTTCGTGTTCGTTTGGTTCGTTTTTCATATTGAAATTTGCAATGCACATGAGGGCATCACTTTATCAGCACAGTTGAAGCACGTTGCAGAACAATAACAACATATTGTGGATATTGCTTGGGTACTTGTTTTTTGCAGTGCACAGTATCATAGATTTTGAATTTTACAATTTATCATTGTTCTTTTGACTTTTGTTTACTTTGAGGATTGACATTACGACATTAGATTTTAACTTTAGTCTTTAGACCTGTAACTTTCTGAGTTTTTCTCTTTGCTTACTATGATATTAACTTCGATGAAATTTACTATTTTAGTTAAACAAGTTATAGTTTTCCTTATCCTTTAGTTTTAAGTTACATATATTGAAGGGTCTATTTTGCTAATTTTAATTTGGAAAAGGAAAACCGGAAAAGAAAGAAGCACAATCTTAATTCAGGTTCAATTCTATCATTCTATATTTTGTAATTCGGAGTTTTGGTTTTATGTCCTCCTTTGTATTTTATTTTTTTTAATTATAATTAATAAAAATCAACGTGAGGATAAGCCACCTAGCTTGACTAGGTTCCAAACATTTAAAAAATCGTCTGTTTCATCGTATCATTTGCTTAAGAAATATGCATAGGGGCATTTTTTTAGCATTTTCGCACAGGGTATCAAAAACCTTAGGACCGGCCCTGGTGTTGGTTTGACTTTAGGTTGATCACCGGTTAAATCTAGATCCAACCATTGGGGTTATTTGATCCTTCTTGTAGATAACATCAACAAACCACCAATAGTTTATACCAACAGTTTGTTTTGTCAAGAAACTAGTAAGACCACAAATTATATGCACACAATATTATTCTTGACAGAGAAACAATTTTGCACTAGAAAATTCGATGGAAAAGTTTGCTTTGGCATGTCTGCATCTGCATGAAATATGAACATTGTGCAGAAGCATTTATTAACTACATGTACTTAAGAGAGAGATTTAGGTTGTGATAAAAATCGATTTTATTATGATCTCGTCGTTGAGATGAAACTTGATACTCAAAAAGCAACTTTCATTCAAACTTGAAAATTTAATCAAGAACAACTCTCTTTTCTACTCAATTTTCTATCTTCACACCTTTCACTACAAAATCGAAGGCCATCACCGACATAAAAATCTGTGGGTAAAGGCATCACTGACATATAAACTGCGGATATGAACTGTCGGTCTGTCGCTAATCTGTCGCCAATGATCAATTTTACAGCGGATTGCCGGCGGATCACCGGTGTATACAATCCGTGCTAAATGGTCGGTGATTTATTTTCATTTTAATTAAAAGAATTTAACTAAGACTTATTTATTTCGGCGGATTAACTCATCAGTTGATGCATCCGCCGATAGCTGAATTTTATTCTATTAATTTAATTATTTAAAATAATGGAATAAAATCAGCTAACAAACAATCCGTGCTAAATCGGTCGGTGATTTATTTTCATTTTAATTAAAAGAATTTAACTAAGACTTATTTATTTCGGCGGATTAACTCATCAGTTGATGCATCCGCCGATAGCTGAATTTTATTCTATTAATTTAATTATTTAAAATAATAGAATAAAATCAGCTAACAAATATATCCAACAGTAATGCTCCGTTGAGTTATTAAATGACCAGCGGCTTTTTTATTTTATTTTCTTTTTAAATTTGGGAAATATTTACCGATGGATTTTCACTCACCAAGTAATTGTCCGGCTTATAAACATTGAATTTTTTTGTTTATTAATTATTTTACCTGTAAATTAAAAAATCTAAAAATTGTACAGGACACACACAAAAGGAAATATATATATATATATATATATATATATATATCATATATTCAAATTTAAGGACTACGAATTGTTCTGATTAGTAACACAAATTAAAAAATTAAAATTAATTATTCGTTGCACCATGTCCAACAAACTAATAAAACCTTTGGATCACCGGCAGAAACGACGACTATGTGAACTTGGCAATCAATCACTACTAGAAAAATGCATATCACCGACCAACCATTTCCGACGGATACTATCCGTCGGTAATTACCGACGGAACACCGACGGAAAAGTAGTTTCACCGACGGATAGAAGATCCGTCAGTAAATATACATATTTCCAACGGATTACCAACGGATAATAATTTTTTTATTATTTTTTTTAATATTTAAATCCGTCGGAAATCCGTCGGAAAATTTAATAAGTTAATAAATATTAAATTTTGTTTATGTCCGTCGGTAATCCGTCGGCAATTACCGACGGAATTCTAAAGTCCGTCGGTAATCCGTCGGTAGACGTCTGTATATATTAAATTATTGTATGTATGTATGTGATCATGTATGTATGTATGTGTGTATGTATGTATGTATGTATGTATGTGATCATGATATTATGTATGTAATATGTATGTATGTACATGCATGTACGTATGTGATCATCAAGTACGTATGTGATTATGTATGTATGTACATGTACGTATGTGATCATGTATGTATGTGATCATGAATGTATGTACATTGATCTTGTATAGTATGTATGTGATCATGTATGTACATGTACATATGTGATCATGTATGTATGTGCATCATGTATAGAACGTATGTGATCATGTATGTATGTACATGTACATATGTGATCATGTATGTAATATGTATGTATGTACACATGTACGTATGTGATCATGAATGTATGTATATCATGTATAGTATGTATGTGATCATGTATGTAATTATATGTATGTATGTACATGTACATATGTGATCATGTATGTATGTACATCATGTATAGTACATATGTGATCATGTATGTAATATGTACATGTACGTATGTGATCATGAATGTATGTACATCATGTATAGTATGTATGTGATCATGTATGTATGTACATGTACATATGTGATCATGTATGTATGTATGTACATCATGTATAGTATGTATGTGATCATGTATATAATATGTATGTATATACACATGTACGTATGTGATCATGAATGTATGTACATCATGTATAGTACGTATGTGATAATGTATGTAATATGTATGTATGTACATGTACGTATGTGATCATCATGTATGTATATAGCACATATACGTCTATATCATGCATGTCTATGTATGTGTGTGTATGTCTATAGATGTATTGTACACATATGTATTGCTTGTATGTATATGTGTATGTATGTCCGTAGATGTATTGTATACATATGTATGTATGCATGTCTAGTTACTTTAGGTGTATATATATGTATGTATGTATGTGTGTGTGTGTGTATAACACATTTGGTCCTTGATAACGGCCGTTAATTGTTTCCGTTAAGTCCAGTTATTTCAGGGGTATATTAGTCAATTTAAATATAATTTGATAAATTAATTAATAATTTTAAATATAATTTGATTAATTAATTAATAATTTATTTAATAAATTTGATAAATTAAATCAAATTTATTAATTTAAAAGTAATTTATTTAATAAAAAATAAAAATAAAATCCGTCGGTAATCACCGACAGATAAATTCCGTCGTTAAATACCGACGGAATATCCGTTGGAAATCCGTCGGTGAATTTACGAAATTTCTAAAAAAAAATAAGCGGGCTTAAAGCCCTAATTCTCGATCTCCCTCTCCTCTCCTCTTAATCTCAGTCTCTGTCTCTCCATCTCGATCTCAGTCTCAGTCTCTGTCTCTCTCAATCTCTCAGTCTGTCTCTCTCAATCTCTCGATCTCTCCATCTCTCGACTCTCATCCTCACAATCTCTCGATCTCTCCACCGGAAACGAACTCCACAACCGCCGGCGACCGACGATCTCTCCATCTCTCCATCTCGACGACCTCACAATCTCGACGATCTCTCCATCTCTCGACCTCTGTCTCAGTCTTCGTCTCGTCTCCCTCGGCGACCGGCGACAACTCACAGCCCTCGGCCAGGTATACGACTTGATACTTATATTTCCACATTTGTGTTATAAATGTAGTTAAAAAAGTGTTATAAAATGTGTTATAAAAATGTATTGAAAATGAAAATGTGTTATAAAAATGTAGTTAAAAAACAAAGATTAATGATATACCCCGGTGGTGGAAATAGATTTAGAGAAGAAAGTTGGAGGCTTTTCGTTTTATCTGTTGTAGAACATTATGTATTTATGACATTTAGGAGCTTTATGGCTGGTTTTCTATCAAATAGAACATGGATGAAATTGTTTATGTATATCAGGAAGGTTTTTGTTTTTTTGTTTGGGAGAGATTTTTCATAAATGGAAGGTGCGTCTTTTTTTAACTCGGAGAGGCAGATTTGGAAAAAACATAGACTTTCTGCTTATATATATATATATATATATATATATATATATATGGCAGGTTCAATCGAGAAGCTAAACATTGTGTGAGAAGGCAAGAAGTGGGATATCATATATTGATACTTATATTTATGTGATACTTATATATATTTGGTTTTTGTGAAAATGTTTTTAGGATTTGGTATGATTTAGGATTTGATTAAACTTGATTTTATTTATTTATTTTAGTTGGGTTGCCAATTGTTGGGCAAACATTAGGTTGATATACGGAAATATTCATTTTGTAGCCGTTATGCCGCCGAAATTTTAAAATACATGCAGTGTTCAATAGTCAAACCATTACATTAGGTGTGGGCTATTGTGTTGTAGTTTTGTTCAAGTGTACATGGTTTGATAGTCCAGAGGGAGTTAGAGTCGACCCTAAACATGGGTTGGTTGATATCAAATACAAGTCTAGACTCAGAGGTGAGGACTATTAGGTCATAGCATCACAAGCGGAACAAGTGTATTACACATCGTATCCTTCAGGAAGTAAGGATTTAAAGGACTGGTAGGCAGTTGTGAAGACCAAAGCCCGTGGAATATATGACGTTGCATAAAGGGCTATCAATGTGTTGGATGATGATAACGTGGATGGAGAACCGTTCTTTCAAATCAACGAATGGGTAACTCATAATACAAACAATTGGGTAAATGAGGACCTCGGTTCCGTCCCTCTTGTCACTTGGGAGCTCAACGTAGTCGCCACAAATGACGAAGCTAGTGAGGAAGATGCATCAGATCATGAAGCTAGCGACGAGGAAGAAGAATTTGAAGACGTGGACGATGATGAAGATAACGAAGACGAACTTATGTTATCTGATCACTCGTCTGATAACTAGTGTGCCTTTCTTATGTAGACATTTTATGTTAACCATTCTCTATGATTTATGTACACTTATATCATTTATGTAAACATTTTCGTGTTAAACATTCTCTATGATTTATGGACACTTATATCATTTTGTGTTAATCATTCTCTATGATCTAGATGTCGGGACGCCCTTCTAGGGGTAGTAGAGGTAGTAGGGGTAATAGGGGTAGGGCAGTAGCAGCTCCGCCGGGCGTGGTGTCCCCCACGTCGATGAGTTCACCGATGACGGATTAGATCAGATCCAGTCTGATGACGGACTAGCAGCGGGCTCGAGGGTTAGAGGCCCGAATGTGGCATCACAAATGCCACAGCCGAGTTAGCGACCGCCACTTTTGTTGTCTGAAGCGGGCGGGTAAGTAGATGTGATATATTATTTATTCTAGTACATAATAAACCGATCCTAATGTGTTTTATGTTGTATATTTTGCAATTGTGAAGGTTTAGTGACAAGTCGGCACTCCGGAGGGCCATTGTCGTCTTTAAGTCCATGTTCGATGGTCCGTGAGCTCATTTTAGGGATGTCCCTAATGAGTACTATCCACGGATGCTGGATCGATTACGGGTAGGTATTTTATTCTATTTAACTAATTGAGTGGATTTATTTTTACTTAATCCAAACAATGTGTAACACCCTCAAATCTGGAAATAACAACTAATTTAAAATTTCCTAAATACACCAATAAATGATTCATTTACAAACACAATCTAAGATTTAACCTCAATACACACATTCATTCTATACATACAATTTATAATAAGAACGGGTGCTACAAAAATCCAATAGAAGCCACTATCCCCAAACTGCGGAAGACTTCACCAAATACTTACACTCGTGAGAAAACTAAGCCCATCTCTTCATAGAACTGCTAGAACCAAACCCCCCATCTAGAACCAAACCCCCCATCTGGAACCTGATGCACATGCCGACAAGTAAAAAGGTTAGGCTTAACGCCTAGTGAGTCCAAGAGTTTTACATAAGTAATTGCAATTAAAATGATGAATTTCACTTAAAATCATGACCTTTCAAATGATGTCCTTTAAAACGTGGAAACGACTCATTCCAATATTATGCACTTTAAAAGATGGACACCTCATTTCAAATATGATTTATAAATTGAATTAGTGTAGACTAGCTCGAAACATGAATATGAAATGACTTCCATTTAAGATATGCAGATAAAACGTTATGTCCCAAAACACCCTAGCACGGGTGGGGCAATTATTCGACCCATGAATCGTTATCAAAACCACATATACCGTACGTCCGAAAACATGGACATTAGGTCCAATACTCATGCGACCGTAAAGAACCAACGACAATAAAATAAGACGTCCTTACTTTAAAATACTGATAGCCGACAACGGGGGAGACCCGTATCCGTTGAGAGTGGAGGAAACACAAAAGTATGCCACCCAAACAACGTTAATCGCATGACACCTCCCGACATCCCAGCCCGGTGTCCCTACGACTTCTTTATCAAGCGTCACCCCAAGTCAGTTGACCTTGATGAATCATTCCGAAGAACTCCATCCCGAAGGCCCGGCACACTTAAAGACTACCTCCCAGGCATTACTTCAAGCGGCGGAGGTCCTAGCGCCTACTCCCCCGAAAGTACTAACAGACTCAACTCTCCTAGCGATCGCTTGTAAAGTTTCCGGTCATAAAACATGGGTACCGGAGTTCAACCCCGCAATACCCAATTGAACATCCAAAACAGACTGACTTACGTGCCTATGGATCCAATGCAACACAGTCTAACCTTAACGGACTACACACGAATGACCAAAGCACTCGAGCCTGTAACCAACCTCAATACGCAACACCGCGCATTAGTACGTACATCATAACTGGACTCTACATTGAGCCATATAAAACCGGACAAGTGTCCTCAAAACTCCATTAAAATGACATCGAGACAAAATGCTCAAAACCTCTTTTTGACCAATGATTAGCGCTTTTCAAAAGAGTACGCAATTGACTCACTTCCTGCAGACACACTCCCAAAATTCATGTGCAGATTTCAATGCAGTTTAAACTAGAGCAAGTTACTTTCCAATGATTTCATGTCATTTACTTCTTCAAAATGACCCATAACACGGAATTAAACCTTTTACCCAAACAACACTAAAATTCCTTTTAACCAAATAATCTCATTTATGCAATAAGTTACCAAGTACACCCATTTATGACTCATTTATCAAAATACCCAAAAATCACAAGAATGTGTACTATATAAGTTTATAAAGTTAAACACTTTTAACACAACCAAACTGATCAGCAGTTAACAATATCATGTAAGATTCAAAACACTTTAAAATAACCATTTTGGCATGTACACCGTTTTCACAAATCAACTTCAATTCACCTTGCTAGATTTAGGCTAAATCTAGATTTTACCCCGCTTTTAGCTTCCTTGACGAAACTTGAATCCTCCAAGCCAAAACCTCCAAAACCTAGATCTAAACATTTTCAACCGTAAATAACCACATCCAACCATATAGAAACATTCCCCAAACATATTACACCAAAATCTCCCCTTACACCCAAAACCCTAATTTTGACCCGAAACTTCCAAAATCTTACAAATCGATATTGCAGTAATAAAACACTAGGAAATCATCAATGAACCATTTACATCACTTAATGTGGTTTAGAAATGGAGAAGGCAAACTTACCACATAGGTTTTGAGCAAAACCCTAAAACTTATAAATCTCAAGGAATGAGAAGGAACACTTGATCTAGCACATGAGGTTGGGGTTGCAAGCTTGATGATGATGGAACACCTTAGAATGTCCTTAAAATGGGTTAGGGTTTATGGGGAATGAAGGAGGAACGATTTGGAAGTGAATGGGGAAGTTTGGATATGAGAGAATGAAGAAAAGGCTGAAAACTCGAACTTAACAGCGCACTGGTCCTCTGGTGCGACATTGACCAGGGCAATGTCGCCGGGCAATGTCGCCGGGCAATGTCGCCGGGCAATGTCGCCGGGCAATGTCGCCGGGCAATGTCGCCGGGCAATGTCGCCGGGCAATGTCGCCGGGCAATGTCGCCGGGCAATGTCGCCGGGCAATGTCGCCGGGCAATGTCGCCGGGCAATGTCGCCGGGCAATGTCGCCAGGTGTCCTTAGGTCACAGTACATCCCCTACGACTGTGACAGTGCGACTATGACACTGTCATAGTCGCCGGGCATTGTCGCAAAACCTTCTCGGAGCCCCGAAACCCGACCTTTTCACTGCCAATACTCTTGATACTCCAAGGGATTTTAAACAATACATTTCCTAACAAAACCCCACTGTTTACATGTCACAGAAACGTCCGGGTGACGATCACTTACCGAAAATTACGGGCGTTACACAATGTGTTTGCAGTTATATTATAGTTGGCCTCCTAAGATGGACGCCGACGTAGTAGCTGCATTCCGGCGTATCCTAAATAATAGGTACCCGGACATAATGAGAGATGCCCGTCGATTCGCCCAGGGCAGGGCTTTAGCCATTGATGGTGTCCAGTTCGACGGACGTGTCCAGTTCGACGGACGTGTCCAGTTCGACGGACGTGTCCAGTTCGACGGACGTGTCCAGTTCGACGGACGTGACTACACGATTCTTACCGCACACCCTCCAGAGTGGATCCGAAGTGAGTTTTGGGTCCAAATGATTGAGCAGGTTTGTTTTGTTTTGAATACTTGTATCTGTTTGTACTATGATTTATATTGATTTATGTCTTCTTTTTAACAGGTATGGAACACCGACGGATTCCAGCGTGTATCTGCGGCCAATCGGGCCACCGAGTATGAGGGGATGACATCCAGACACTGTACTGGATCTATTAGTACCGCTATGCATCGGGACCGCATGGTAATTTATCATACACTAGACTAAATGTATATAATTGATGAATATATGTATTATATACATAATTTTATTACCTACTAACAATTTAAGTTGTGTATTGTAGAGAGATACATGGGGCCGTAAGCCTACCAGCGACGAGGTTTGGGAGGCTACACACTGCACCAACATGAAGCTTGTTCCTGGTCCGTCCACGGATCCTCCGATCTACGATTACCCAAAGGCGGCTCATATGGCGGTAAGTTCAATTATGCATGGCTAGATATTTGTTTGTTTTATAAGATATAGATAGAAACTATAGCAAACTTAGTTTGGACTGCCATTGTTGGGCAGACGATAGGATTGTTTTGATAAAAGCAGGTCATGGATATATGTTCAAATCACAGTTGAAATGATGACGAATTTTCTATAGGTTAGTTGACTTGACAATGTCTAATTTGGTAAACTGTAGGATGCCTACCATCGGATTAGAGATGAGGAGTAACCGGACTTACCTCCTGGCACTGTACCTCCCAATGACGCCGAATTGTGGGAGCGTAGTGTCGGAGGACGGCGTAAGGGCCGTATTTTTGGATGGGGGACCAGTCAGGATCCCTATTATGCTATGACCGGTGATTCAGGTGCTAGATCGAGCGGGAGCACATGCGACCGTCGCGATGAGGAGGTATGCTTGTCAAATGTTGTTTAACATTGTTAATCATATATTTGTTAAATGTTGTCTGACATTGTTCTATATATGTTTGTCAAATGTTGAATTTCAGTTGGAGGAACTGAGGCAGAGGGTAGAGGGAGAGGAAGCAGAGAGGATCCAGTTGCAGGAGATACTACAGAGAGAGGAAGCATAGAGGATCTGGATGCAGGAGCGAATGGAGAGAGATGAAGCAGAGAAGAGACAGATGCAGGAACGAATGGCTCAGTTTGACGCGTTCATGATCAAGTTTAACAATTCATGATCAAGTTTAACAATTCATGATCAAGTTTAACAATCAACACCCTTTCCCCCTCCGTAGGATTACGTTTTTGTACTACGTTTATGTATTTATAGATATTTTGTACAGTTTAAGACTTAGTAATATTTAAAAATTGGCAGGTTTTGTACAGGTTAAAAACTAGAAAATTTTAATTTTTTATTATTTAAAAAAAATTAAATTAATCCGTCGGTAATCCGTCGGATTATCCGTCGGAAAATATTTTGTAATTTAATTTTTATTTAATAAAAATCTGTCGGAAATCCGTCGCTAAATCCGTCGGAATTAATCCGTCGGTGAATAGCCGTCGGTAATCCATCGCAAAAAATAGACCGTCGGTGATCCGTCGGAAATAACCCACGCCGTCGGTGACCGTCGGAAAAGTAAGTCGTCGGTGATCCGTTGGTGATCTGAACGCCGACCACCTTTATACCGACGGTCATTACCGACGGATTTCGCTTTTACCGACGGATGACCGACGGATTTGTCCGTCGGTGATAAGCCTCTGTTTTGTAGTGAATGCATGTATCTCATCCAACTCATTCTTCATTGCCTCGTCCCGTTTTTTGAACTCTTCAACCTACAAATATAAAACAACATAAACGTAAGTAATATGAACAAATATTAGAATTACACATCTTAATAAGAAAATAGTATAGACCTAAGGATCAACGGGCGAGCTACCAGGAGTGGCAGTGCAACTACACAACCGACTAGTATAGACCTAAGGATCAACGGGCGAGCTATCATGGATCTATGTTATACCCAAAGCTGAACAAACGACCTTTCCAGTCCCGTCAGCTCCCGTCTGCTACATGCGTCACAAATCCAGATCAACGGGAGGATAAACACTAGCATCATTCTCGTACTTCTGGCTAAGGTTAGCCTAGTACTGATCTATAGTTATTACAATTTACATGTGAATTATAACTTTTTTGCAAAACAACGGTCGTAAATCGGATGTTTTCAACTTGAAGGTAAACAATCCTAACGTTAGCACAACAATTGGGAGCCCAAACTAGATTTATAAGACGATCATGGATTAAAGATAAACAAACATAACGCGTGTCCAACAATTGGTGTAACACTCCATTTTAGAGATTGTTTGTAAAGTTATTAAGAAAAGGTCTAGTTTGGTTGAGAGGGTAGAAGTGAAGGGGCTAAAAGGGGAACTTATAGATAAGCATACGAGATGTAGGGGATAACCCCCATTGCCCATATTTTCGCATAAAATAGAGAAGAATCCGAGATTCTCTCAACCAATGGCGTGAAGAAAACCAATGAAAAACCTTTACGTTGTAGGCTTGAGATTTGCAGAAACATTGGAAAATGAATTCATCACTTTGGTATGTAAATCCTCATCGTTAAATTGTTTTAGAAATTAATTTTCGACCATATATTTGTAAGCATCATTTAACATTAAAGTTAGTGACCCATTCGTTGTTAGAACTTGGTTAATCATGTCGAGACGCATGAGACTGCTATCGGGGTGTATTTGATATATCGATATTGAGCGAGGTTGGGACCATAAGCAAACCAATGGTTGTGGGCAGCCGCTGCACAAAAGTCATGCATGCTAAATGCAATGACATCAACGAGCATCCTGGGCTTCGTGCTTGGGTCTCGAAGATAGAGAATAGGCAGCAGGGTTGGGTCCCGATCAACACATGAGACCTGGTCTGGGATGAACAGGGTCGGTCCTGACATTTTGGAGACCTGTGCAAAAAAAAATGTGGCCCTATAATATATTTTTTTTAGTTGTATTGATTAATAAATTTTTTATTACTCAATTCAAAAAATATATCCTTAAAGCGTGGAAGCATAAAACGTTTATAAACAAGATTCAAATAAAAACAAAACCGACCTTTACATCTCAAAATGAATGTTCGACAATCTCCAATGATTAATCTGTTGATAAGAATAAAGAGTTAATTAGTTACAAAATTAAAAGTTTTCACATAATAAGTACAAGTATCTATACTATATTATAAAAGAGACATAAAAAACTCTTAATTACAACATTTTAAACACAAAATACAACTAATTAAAACCAATTACTTAATTTACAATTTCATAATACATTGGTACAACTTATCCAAGCACAATATCTCACATCATCATCTATTTGTGGAATGGATACTCATTTATTAATATAAATATTTGTTTTTTATATTTAATGGACGATTTGATCAATATTATCTACTATTATCAATATTTATTTTTTATATTTATTGGACGATTTGATCAATATTACTATTATCAATATTTATTTTTTATTTTATGATTTGATCTCCATATATCTATATCTATATTAGTTATAAGAGGCAACTTCATTTGCAAACCTTCTAAAGGTTACAAACAATACAAACTAGGGCATTTATGTCTTTTTACAAATTTCGTAATTTTAGGAAAAAATTAAATTCTTTAATTATCTCTTCCTTAATTATCTCTCCATCTCTCTCTCTCTCTCTCTCTCTCTCTCTCTCTCTCTCACTCACACACACACACACACACTCACGATCCACCGTCACCATCCACTTTCGGTGACGTCCTCCCACTTCCGGTGACCTCCTCCTACTTCGGCGACCTCCCCATTTCCGGCAAGTTTCATAATTTTTTCGACTTTCATATATAAATTGTTTTTTCGAAAGTTTCAAGTTTTTTTGGTTTCATAAAATGTTTTTTTGAAATTTTCACGTCTAATCATCTGATCATTCATATTGGATAAATGTATGAAACTTAAAAATCTTATTATTCATATAGGAGAAAAATATATGAAAGTTAAAAAATATATGATTATTTCGAAAAAATCTGAATATTCATATGAGAGAAAATTATATGAAACATTAAAATATGATTATTCATATGGAGAAAAATATATGAAACCGTTTATGAAAATATATTTAACTATAAAATTTCAAAAAAACAGTTTATGAAACTCGAACAAACATTGTATAAACTTGAAATTTCATAAACTCGTCGGAGATTCGGGGGAGGAGGTCACGATACGTGGGGTGGCGAAGGAGGCTCCTGGTGGAAAGCGGTGGCGCACGATAATCGTCGGATGGAGTAGTGGAGAACCGCGGTGGTTCTCGGTCGCCGGCGTAGTGATGACGATGGAGATGATGGTGGTGGTGGCGAGATTATTTTTTTAGATAGAATTAGAGATAAATATGGAGAAAATTAATGATATCCTGTAACCATAATTAGATAATTCAAATTAATTAATAAAATTTAAATTTAAATTTAAAATAACTAAAACTATTTCTAAACTACCCTTTCCCTATTTTCTCCCTATTTTTTAAATTAATTTAAGTCCTAAAATTTCTCAACCGTTGATCAAAAATTTGGATGACCTAGCTGGGTTTGTATAGTTTGTAACATTTAGAAGATTTCTAAATGATTATCCCTCTTAGTTGTTTTTTTTTTTTTTTTTTGTAAAGGGTGTCCTGGGCCTATGGCCCAGACTAATTCCTTGGCAAAGCAACCGACTGCGAAAGCATGCTGCCCTGAGATTAAACCCAGTGGTCACAGAATGCGTACGCCTGGATTCGAACCTCGGGTGGATGGGATATCCCACCCCATCCCCCACAGGCCTTAACGCCACAAGTCTTGTGGTTCCTCTTAGTTATAATCTCATCATAACTAATATATCTATACTATATTATAAAAACATGCATTGATCTAATAATATATATTTAAAAAAAAAATAAAACAGGTAGTTTATCTCATAGTGTTTAACATAAGACTTTATTAAGTTATAATTATGTTTCATTAACTTGTAATTTTGAATTTTAACTAATATATCTATACTATATTATAAAACATTTTAAGCTAAACTCTTAAAAACACTACTAGAAAAATGCTTATCACCGACCAACATTTCCGACGGATAGTATCCGTCGGTACCACTTATTAATGCATATTACTTAAAATCCAAAAGTACAAATTGATTAAAAATATGTACAACTTATAAAAGTTCAATGTTTGAATTCGTGTAACTAATTGCAGATAAGCACTTATCTTTATTTTCTAAAATATCTAAAATTTTTAACTATTGATATAACTAACCGATAAATATAAGAAAATTCGAGATAAAGCACCTTATTTTTATTTTTTATTGAAGTATGTTATCTTTTTAATTTTAAATATAAAATATCTTAAATATAGTTATCATTTAAATTAAACATTTTTTGACCCGTAACAAAAAATTTTATTATTATTTTTTATAAAAAAACATAATTAAACTAAACTAAAATATATTTTTGTTTTAAATCCAGGTTTCTGAAAATCGTAAAATAAAATAAAAAAAGACTAACAAAAAGTATGAATAATGATCGAGGGTTCGAGTTCTAGATTTCAGAAACCCGCTGCATTGCGAGAGTACATTTCTAATAATATATAACACAAATAAATGTGGCCCTATAATTTTTTTTATTTGTATGGATTATTAAAAATTTTATTACTCAATTCAAAAAATATATACTTAAAGCGTGGAAGCATAAAAACGTTTATGTAAACAAGATTCAAATAAAAATTAACAAAACCGACCTTTACATCTCAAAATGAATTCACGACAATTTCCAATGATTAATCTGTTGATAATAATAAAGAGTTAATTAATAACAAAATTAAAAGTTTTCACATAATAATTACAAGTATAATATATAACACAAATAGATTAATACTATAATATCCTATGTTTAGTACCTAATTTTGTGACCGAAAACGCTTAAGATAGGAGATCGTGCTTTAATGACTTGTACCTTAGTCGTTAAGAGTTGTACATTAGTTCAAGTCTATTTATGAATTCATTTAAGGACTAATGTTGGATGAAACTATCTTGTTTAGGACTAAAATTGTAAAGGAATTGTCAAATATGATCAAATTGAAATAAACTAAAGATAAAGGGGTTGAATTGTAAATGTTAAAAATATAAATATGAATTTAATTAATATTTTTGAAATTCTTAGAACCATTATCAGATTTACTCTCTCTCTCTCTAACTCTCAATCTCTCCATCATCTCTCTAGAAAACCCTTATTTCATCTCAAAATCTCTAAAAATCTCCTTAAATCCTTATGTTCTTGAAGATTTTGTGTTAGAAATGGAACTAGGGGATCAAGATAAGGTATGTTCATGGTTAGTTTTGTTGATTACATCAATTTTGGGCAAAATGGGTTAAACCCTAAGTTTATTTATGAATTATAGGTTGAAGATTGAGGAATTGAGGTGGAAATTCTTCAAGTTTGGTGCGGTTGGAAGTGACAGATTCATTGTGGTAAGTTTAAGTATTCGTATAAAATCAACCATTTGTCCAAATTAGGTGTTTTTTATATCGACAGAAAGGTCTATGAGTGTAGAACAACTTTTTAGTTTACACCAAAGTCTAGTTCGGACTTTAAGTGACTCGAAATCACTAATTTTACAGAACAATTCTGCACACACTCGAAATTGCGCACTGTTGGTATTAATTATGTAGAAAATATCTCAAAGCTCCAATTTATGTGAATCCAGGTTCTGTGAAATCCTAAGAGGATTATGCACAACTTTTATGTTTATAAGAAAATTTGTTTGAGCCTTTAAGAATGAGAAAAAAAAAACTTGAACTTTAAGTGTACAGAAGTTGTTAGCTACTGTTGGAATGTGTAAATTTGGATTTTTGCAAATGTGGTTTAAGGCCCTAAGGATTGTGTTAAGTGTTTATTAAGTATCCTATGGGTATTGTAAGCATGTTTGAAGGTCCGTAGAATCTTTTAAAATGAAAGGTCTTGTAGGAACTTTAAATTGATAGGAATTGTTACCGGAAATCATCTAAAAGCATTTTATTAATAAGTGTAGGTAAACCGGAAGGAGAAAACCATTCTTAGGCATCTAGTTTCGTGTGATTGTCTCTAAAACACCTCCAAGGTACGAATATCTAATTCGTTTCAATACGTGGGCTATCAATTGTGGTGATTACCCATTCCATAGATCTTGTTCATGAAATACACCCACAAAAGTGGATGTTATCAAGTCGTTATCCGGAATATTTTTGTGTTTTTATATGATGTTTCGTTTAATGATTTTGAGTCATTGGGAATTTTGACTCGAGACCGGTATGTTTTTAAATTCCTTACGATTACTTGATTTATAAATCTCAATGAGTTTGTTGAACTTGTTATCCAAAGTTTATTCATCAAATTTGGTTATTGAAATTCGTTTTGACTAGGATCATCATTTGGGGCACGAATGTTGAGACGCCTCCATGATGGCTAAAATAGTCATGGCGTTCTTGTGAAGGCTATGGCCGAGCCATATAGAGAACGTTTGATGCATCCTTAAAACCGAATACCAATTATGTGTTGGTTACCGGATAGAACCGAATACCAATTATGTTGGTTACCGGATAGAACCGAATACCAATTATGTTGGTTACCGGATAGAGCTGAATACCATATACCTTTGGTTACCGGGGAATGAGACGGTGTAGTGCCCAACACTTCCATTCCATTATGACGCCTGTTTGGACTGATCATCCATCGGGTACAATATATCTTAATGATATGGATGTTTATCTTGCTTTGAACTTTAATTATATTGGTTTCAGTTCTTGAGATTTACACTTAAATCGCTTCCAACTCTGTATCGTAAGGTTTTCTTTCAGTTGTTTTCTTTCAGTTACCTACTTCTTATTTGGTATTTATTGTGTTATTATTCGTTCACTGGGCAATTTTGCTCAGCCGAGGTTTGTTTTGTTTTACCTCGGCAGGTTCAGGATCTAACCCAGAGGCAGGATGAACGGACGAGATGGTTTAGGATGCTTAAAGACTAGTTACTTATTCAAGGCATTTGTTATGTAAATATTTAATATGTAAATACGTTATTCGTATCATTACCGGTGGATGTATTGCAATCTTTTGGGAGTTCTGTTAGAGCTCTGTACTGTGAATTATAGACTTTTGATCCGTTTTCGGTTGTGACATTCCCCATCTTAGGACTAGTAGGAAGGGGGTGTTACAAATTATGGCATCAGAGCTATAGGTATTAATCCTGTAGTACTTTAGGTTTGATCTTTGACGTTAGGTAGAATTTGGCGGGTTTTGGTTTATTCGTTTTCATTTTCATATATCTATACTTGTTCAGTTATCCCGCAAATCCTTACTACCGCTTTCCATTACTGTATGTATTCGTAATCATTGTTCTGAACGAGTTTCTTTTTTTGTATCAGTTCTGATGTTGCCTAGTAACCAACCCAGACGAAGGGGTAGACCCCGGAGAAATCAAACACAACATGATGAAACCAACGCTCCTCCTCATCCTTCTTCTCCTCCACATCAAGTTGATCCAGACTTAACGACAAACTATCCAACAAGTTGTCGCAAATATGATCCCTTCTATTATATCTCAGACTGTAGAGGCTCTCCGTCAGACAAATGAAGTACCTCCTGTAAATACTGTAGGTACAGAATCTATAGAACAAGAGCAAGGACTTAATCAGAATACTAATCAGTCTGAAATTCATGTTTGGCTTGAGCGGTTTAATAAACAAAAACCGCGAATCTTTTCTTCTGTCACTAACCCTGTAGATGCAGAAAATTGGATCCGACATCTAGAGAAACTTTTCAAGGTTTTAGGTTGTCCAGAGCAGTACAAAGTAAGGTTGGCTTCATATAAACTTGAGGACGATGCTCACAATTGGTGGGAGTCTTGAACTCAAAGTAATCCTATAGCTGAAACTCTTACTTGGAATCAATTTAAAGAAATTTTCTTCCATCGTTACTTCACAGCAGCCGATAAAGATGCATATATTCGGGAGTATTATAATATTCAACAACGAGAAGATGAATCTATTTCTGAATATCAGACTCGATTTCTAGGATTAGCTCGATTTACCGGAACCATAGCAGGTACTACAATGCATCAGGTTGATAAGTTCAAGTGGAGTTTGAGCCATCGGTATAAGACCCAACTTCTGAATCATCAGTTTACTTCAGTCAGTCAGGTTGCAGATGCGGCGAGAAACATTGATCGGGCTCGACAGGAAAGTTATTCTTTGAAATCAGATTCTGGAAAGAAACAAGGTCGTGATATGCGGTTTGGAAATACAGATCTCAGATCTTCGGGTCGTTCAGTCTCAGAGAAGTCTTCTAATTTCAGATCACCAGTATCTTCTCAAGGAGCATCTAGTAAGGATTCTTCTAATACCAATCTTCCCCAAAAATGCAAAGAGTGCGGTATTACACATCGACCAGGTCCGTGTCTACGAATGACCGGAGCGTGTTACACTTGTAGACAGAAAGGACATTTGGCCCGAGACTGTAAGCAGGGTCAAAAAGACAAGGCAACTGAGAAAGGGAAGCAGTCCACAGCTGGTGGACGAGTATTTGCTTTGCATGCTGAAATCTACTGCTGGTATGGTTTCTGGTACACTTAAATTATGTGGCATACCTGTATATGTTTTATTTGATACAGGTGCAACCCACTCAATTGTGTCTGATACTCTAGAGGAACATTTGAGACCTTTTGAGAAATTAACTGAGACTCCGTTGCATATTACTACTCCGATGGGTAGTTCAATTTGCATTTTGTCTGAATTCGTGAACTGTCCTCTATTGATTATTGATTGTGTCCGAGAGGTAAATCTACTTCCTATGTGTATGAAGTATTTTGACCTCATTATCGGAATGGATTGGTTGTCCAAACATCGAGCAACCATTGAATGCGATACAAAGAGGGTTATCTTCGGATATTTGAGTCAACCCGATAGCATCTATCAGGGAGTAGAACCAAAGCAGGGAACCAAATTCGTATCTTCTTTTATTGTTCAATCTTTTGCATGGCAAGGATCTGAAGGCTTCCTTGCAGCACTTCAAGACCCTGATGAGGTACCGCTCGAACTTAGATTTATTCCTGTAGTGAATGAATTTTCAGACGTGTTTCTGGATGAAATTTCTGGACTCCCTCCCATTAGAGAAGTGGAGTTCACCATTGACTTAATTCCAGGATCTACTCCAATATCAAAACAGCCTTACCGAATGGCTCCATCAGAAATGAAGGAGCTAAAAGAGCAGATACAAGATTTGTTGAATAAGGGATACATACGTCCTAGTGTGTCACCGTGGGGAGCACCAGTTCTTTTTGTGAAGAAGAAAGGTGGTTCAATGCGGCTATGTATCGATTACCGCGAGCTAAATAAGGTAACGATACGTAATAAGTATCCCCTGCCCCGTATTGATGACTTATTTGATCAACTCCAAGGGGCAAAATTCTTTTCTAAGATCGACCTCAGATCTGGATATCATCAGTTACGTGTCCGAGAGCAGGATATTCCTAAAACAGCTTTTAGAACCCGATATGGGCATTTTGAATTCGTTGTCATGCCATTTGGGTTAACTAATGCTCCTGCTGTTTTCATGGACTTAATGAACCGAGTCTTTAATGATTATTTAGACGAGTTCATTATAGTCTTCATCGATGATATTTTGATATATTCTAAGTCTGAAGTTGATCATGCTAAGCATCTTCGTATTGCGTTGAGTATTCTTCGAGAGAAGCGGTTATATGCTAAACTCTCTAAATGTCAGTTTTGGTTAGATCAGGTCTCTTTTCTTGGGCACATTATTTCCGCCGACGGCATTAAAGTCGACCCTTCCAAAGTCGAGGTTGTGGCTAATTGGCCGAGACCGACCAATATATCTGAGATTCGGAGTTTCTGGGTCTGGCAGGATATTACCGACGCTTTGTTGAAAACTTTTCTCGGCTTGCGCTGCCTTTAACTAAACTTCTCCGAAAGGGAGTTAAATTTGAATGGGGCCTGATCAGCAACAGAGTTTTGAAATTCTGAAACAACGATTGATCACAGCTCCAGTCTTATATCTACCATCTGGGACAGGCAGTTTTCAAATCTATAGTGATGCCTCTCGAATTGGCCTCGGATGTGTACTTATGCAAAAAATGGAAAGGTTATAGCATATGCATCACGACAACTGAAGCCATACGAGGTAAACTATTCTACTCATGACTTGGAACTGGCTGCAGTTATCTTCGCACTTAAAATCTGGCGCCATTATTTGTATGGAGAATCTTGTGACATTTTTACTGATCACAAGAGTTTGAAGTACATTTTATCTCAGAAATAAATTAATATGCGTCAGAGACGTTGGCTGGAACTTCTGAAAGACTACGATGTCCAGATCCACTATCATCCAGGCAAAGGAAATGTAGTTGCAGATGCGTTAAGTCGTAAAAGTATGGGATCTGTTTCTTGTTATACTATTCAGCCGCACTTGATTTCTGATTTTGAAAAGTTGGGTATTGATTTTTATCCAAATCCTAATAGTTTGATGTTGGCTAGCCTTTCGATTGAGCCAAATTTGATTTCACGAATTAAGAAGGCCCAACAAAATGACGGTGGTATTTGGTCTCTTGTATAGAAAATTGAAAATGATCGGAATTTTGAATTTCGCGTCGATGACCAGGGTATAGTTTGGTTTCGAGATCGTTTGTATGTACCCGATGATCTTGAATTAAAAGAAGCTGTATTAAATAAAGCTCACAATTCTCCCTTCTCAATTCATCCTGGTTCTACCAAAATGTACCGTGATTTGAAACAATTTTTCTGGTGGGATGGAATGAAAAGAAAAATTGGCGAATATGTTGCAAAGTGTTTGACCTGTCAAAAGGTCAAAATTGAACATCAAAGAGTCAGCGGTCTTTTACAGCCTTTAGAGATACCCGTGTGGAAATGGGAGCACATCTCTATGGACTTTCTTACAGGGCTACCAAAGACTCAAAAACGTCACGATGCAATTTGGGTAGTTGTGGACCGTTTGACTAAGTCTGTACATTTCTTAGCTATTCGGGAATCTTTTTCGGTCAGCCAATTGTCAGAATTATTTCAAAGAGAGATTATCAGACTTCATGGAACTCCTGTCTCAATTACCTCTGATAGAGATCTGCGTTTTACCTCACGATTCTGGAAGAGTCTTCACTAGGCTTGGGGTACACGACTTAATATGAGTTCAACTTTTCATCCTCAAACGGATGGACAAACTGAACGGACAATACAAACACTTGAAGATATGCTTCGCGCTTGCGTTCTCGAGTGGTCTGGCAGTTGGGACGATTATCTTTATCTGGTAGAGTTTTCGTATAATAACAGTTATCAATCCAGTATTGGTATGGCTCCATACGAAGCTCTTTATGGTCGTAAATGTCGAACACCTACATGTTGGAACGAAGTAGGCGAACGGGCAATTGAAGGACCCGAATTGGTCCAAATCACAACTGAAAAAGTTGAAGTCGCCCGTCAGAAAATGAAAGAGGCACAATCGCGCCAAAAGAGTTATGCGGACCGACATCGTAGGCCATTGAAATTTCAGTCAGGTGACCATGTTTTTCTTCAAGTTTCTCCATTTCGGGGAACACGTCATTTTGGGGTTAAAGGAAAACTTAGCCCACATTATATTGAACCTTTTGAAGTTCTAGAACGCGTTGGTGAAGTAGCGTATCGTCTCGCATTACCTCCCCAACTAGCTCATATTCATAATGTTTTCCATGTGTCGGCGCTTCGTGGTTATCGATATCATCCGTTGCATGTCATCGATCATCCGCTTGAAAAGATTGAGCCAGATTTATCTTATGTTGAGGAGCCCGAAGCTATTATCGGACGTGAAGAAAGAAAAATGAGGCATCGATCGATTCCATTCGTTAAAGTCTTATGGAGGAATCATTCTGAAAGTGAAGCGACATGGGAAACAGAGGAATCGATGAAAAAGCAATATCCGCAACTTTTTGAAGGTACATAAGTTCATGACTCTAACTCGATTTCGGGGACGAAATCTTTTTAAGGGTGGGAGAATTATAATATCCTATGTTTAGTACCTAATTTTGTGACCGAAAACGCTTAAGATAGGAGATCGTGGTTTAATGATTTGTACCTTAGTCGTTAAGAGTTGTACATTAGTTCAAGTCTATTTATGAATTCATTTAAGGACTAATGTTGGATGAAACTATCTTGTTTAGGACTAAAATTGTAAAGGAATTGTCAAATATGATCAAATTGAAATAAACTAAAGATAAAGGGGTTGAATTGTAAATGTTAAAAATATAAATATGAATTTAATTAATTTTTTTGAAATTCTTAGAACCATTATCAGATTTACTCTCTCTCTCTAAATCTCAATCTCTCCATCATCTCTCTAGAAAACCCTCAATTCATCTCAAAATCTCTAAAAATCTCCTTAGATCCTTATGTTCTTGAAGATTTTGTGTTAGAAATGGAACTAGGGGATCAAGATAAGGTATGTTCATGGTTAGTTTTGTTGATTACATCAATTTTGGGCAAAATGGGTTAAACCCTAAGTTTATTTATGAATTATAGGTTGAAGATTGAGGAATTGAGGTGGAAATTCTTCAAGTTTGGTGCTGTTGGAAGTGACAGATTCAATGTGGTAAGTTTAAAAATTCGTATAAAATCAACCATTTGTCCAAATGAGGTGTTCTTTATATCGACAGAAAGGTCTATGAGTGTAGAACAACTTTGTAGTTTACACCAAAGTCTAGTTCGGACTTTAAGCGACTCGAAATCACTAATTTTACAGAACCGTTCTGCACACACTCGAAATTGTGCACTGTTGGTATTAATTATGTAGAAAATAGCTCAAAGCTCCAATTTATGTGAATCAAGGTTCTGTGAAATCCTAAGAGGATTATGCACAACTTTCATGTTTATAAGAAAATTTGGTTGAGCCTTTAAGAATGAGAAAAAAAAACTTGAACTTTAAGTGTACAGAAGCTGTTAGCTACTGCTGGAATGTGTAAATTTGGATTTTTGCAAATGTGGTTTAAGGCCCTAAGGATTGTGTTAAGTGTTTATTAAGTATCCTATGGGTATTGTAAACATGTTTGAAGGTCCGTAGAATCTTTTAAAATGAAAGGTCTTGTAGGAACTTTAAATTGATAGGAATTGTTACCGGAAATCATCTAAAAGCATTTTATTAATAAGTGTAGGTAAACCGGAAGGAGAAAACCATTCTTAGGCATCTAGTTTCGTGTGATTGTCTCTAAAACACCTCCAAGGTACGAATATCTAATTCGTTTCAATACGTGGGCTATCAATTGTGGTGATTACCCATTCCATAGATCTTGTTCATGAAATACACCCACAAAAGTGGATGTTATCAAGTGGTTATCCGGAATATTTTTGTGTTTTATATGATGTTTCGTTTAATGATTTTGAGTCATTGGGAATTTTGACTCGAGACCGATATGTTTTTAAATTCCTTACGATTACTTGATTTATAAATCTCAATGAGTTTGTTGAACTTGTTATCCAAAGTTTATTCATCAAATTTGGTTATTGAAATTCGTTTTGACTAGGCTCATCATTCGGGGCACGAATGTTGAGACGCCTCCATGATGGCTAAAATAGTCATGGCGTTCTTGTGAAGGCTATGGCCGAGCCATATAGAGAACGTTTGATGCATCCTTAGAACCGAATACCAATTATGTGTTGGTTACCGGATAGAACCGAATACCAATTATGTTGGTTACCGGATAGAACCGAATACCAATTATGTTGGTTACCGGATAGAGCCGAATACCAGATACCTTTGGTTACCGGGGAATGAGACGGTGTAGTGCCCAACACTTCCATTCCATTATGACGCCTGTTTGGACTGATCATCCATCGGGTACAATATATCTTAATGATATGGATGTTTATCTTGCTTTGAACTTTAATTATATTGGTTTCAGTTCTTGAGATTTACACTTAAATCGCTTCCAACTCTGTATCGTAAGGTTTTCTTTCAGTTGTTTTCTTTCAGTTACCTACTTCTTATTTGGTATTTATTGTGTTATTATTCGTTCACTGGGCAATTTTGCTCAGCCGAGGTTTGTTTTGTTTTACCTCGGCAGGTTCAGGATCTAACCCAGAGGCAGGATGAACGGACGAGATGGTTTAGGATGCTTAAAGACTAGTTACTTATTCAAGGCTTTTGTTATGTAAATATTTAATATGTAAATATGTTATTCGTATCATTACTGGTGGATGTATTGCAATCTTTTGGGAGTTCTGTTAGAGCTCTGTACTGTAAATTATAGACTTTTGATCCGTTTTCGGTTGTGACATTCCCCATCTTAGGACTAGTAGGAAGGGGGTGTTACAAATACCTTGATAGTGAACACAATGGTTATTCATTCTTCAATAATAAATTGGTATTACTACGTAAATTTTTCAAATGAAGACAAACAACTAGATGTTACTATTTTCTAAACATGGATCTTCTAGCATTTTTGGATACAAAATCATCTATGATGCATAAACAAGATTTACGAGAATCTCATTTTCAATTGAAATCAAAGCCAAAGCATTTAATCTCTCTTGAGACATAGTCGATCGCAAATAAGATTTCAAAAGTTTTAGTTTTGAAAAGCTTCTTTCAGCTGATGCAACTGCAATGGGGATAGTCAGCAAAATTCTATATGCAAGACATGATAAATCGATCGATTGCTCCTCTTTGACTTTGAACAAAGTGTTCATGTTTTCCCTTTTTTGACGTTTAGAATAGCCCGATTAAAATTTTCTAGTTGGAGGCATCTTATTTTATGTAAAATCAGTCAATCATTATTGAGATATACAAAACAATATCAACAAACTTTTTATTTGTTTATTGTTATTAAAAGAGCACTAACATTAAAAGTTAAAAAACCTGCAAATAACATATATAAATAATCAAATAATAAAGTTATAAAAAGATAAAGAAATAAAAAACATTAAATATAAGTCATAAAGGTTGATATAATACCTGAGTAGAAGTTGAATTGAAGAATTGAAAGAATGGAAGAAAAAAAAGATGGATGAATTGAGGGAATTGACGATGAAGGGCGCAATGAAAGTCAGCCAAATAATAAAAAATAAAAATGAAAAAATTAAATTCTTCAAAACCCTAATCAAAGGCGGCCAAAAAAATACAATTGAAAACAAAATAAAAATCTTTGCAAAACCCTATTGAAATATCGGGAAAAAAAAAGAATTGCAAGAGGTTAAGATTTTCATAAGTTTTTGCCATGTTTACCACTTCCTAGATTTCTTTTGGGAAAATTGCATCAAAATGGAACAAACTTTGACATGATCCCTATTTTGGGGAACCAATTTTCAAAACCTCTATTTTAGGGTCTGGACCAAACTTTTAATATATTTAAGGGTCTAGTATACTTGATCACCTGATAATAATGACGTGTTTCAGGTAAATGCCAACTAAGATGCCACATCATATTTGAAATATAAAACACAATATACAGTTATCTATCTATATACAGGCTGTTAAAAGCAATTTGCAGGTGACAACCTTCTCCGCTCCAGCTACTCATCCCAGTCACGTTCTCCGGCAAACAGTTCCATTATCCTTTTTCACCTTTTCCGACAATTACGTTCAAACAAAACCTACTCCCTTGTTCATCTAAATCGTCAAACACAAAGAAAGAGGGCTTAAGCCCTAATAAAAACAATCAGATGCAACGTATGAAGAAACAAATAACTACCGGGTCTAATACATGATTTTAAAGCATTTCATAAACACAAGAACTAAAGTTGTAATTCCGGGATGAAATACTTAATTCCCGTCATGGCACCACCGCCCCCCATTTCGTAAACCAACGTGCAGAGATAGATGGTATGAATTAGAAATCGATAAACGTGGGTCAATCGCCAGAGAATAAGAAATCGTCGGATATGGAGATCCACTTGGTTGGGGTGGCGGAGAAGAACTTGCCGGAGATGGAGACCCACGTGGTTGGAAGGCGTCCGAGGAGAAGAACTCGCCATAGTAAACAGTAGGAATGTGTCAATTGGGTAAAATAAACGGATTAATGGAACTGAGGATTTGTAAGATAGAATCAAAGGTTTGAAAAGGAGAAGGAAATAGAAGGATTGCAGGTTCTGATGAGGCGGCGGCAAGGAGAAAGAAAAGAACCCTATTTGGTTTTGATTTTAACATGATGAATTAATTTTTATTTACTTTTTTATTTTTATTTTGTTAATGATGAGGTGGCTATTTCTAATATTCAAGTAACCTTTTTTTAATCAATGGTTTTGCCACATCACATGGGATGACCGGTTACCTACTAAACTGGTAAATCAGACCCTTAAATATATGAAAAGTTTGGTACAAACCCCAAAATGAAGATTTTAAAAGTTGGTTCCCTAAAACAGGAATCATATCAAAGTTTGTTCCATTTTGATGCAATTTTCCCATTTCTTTTTTTTTTTTTGGAAAAGGACCACTTTCTAGAATTTAAAAACCAATTAATGCAATAAAAAATTGACTTTAATTATTGCAAAGAGATACTCGAACCTAAGTTTTCACTATAGAATTCCACACACTTAACCACTAGAGTAAAGTAGCATTTATGTTTATTTTTATCTTTGTTACGATATATACTATATATATATATATATATAATATAATAAAAAAAATCGGAGGCCCCCTACGATCGGAGGCCAGTGCGGCGGCACCACCGACACATCCAGGGCCGTCCAGGGTGATGAAGCCCTTATCCTATATTAGCTTTGCATGCAAGGCATGTATCTATATGCTTCTTCTGTTAAATCGAGCACGTGAGCCAAGGCTCCCGTTCTTTCAAACACATATGATTTTAATAATATTATTATTATAAAAAATAACATTAGCTTTATATATTATTTGGTGTGTAAAGTTAAAGCCAAGGTTGTAGTTCCAGCTAGCATTCTTAGAGATGTATTTGATATAAGAAATAAATAAATTGATTACTTGTAATTAATTAACTTAATCCAAGGGGTTGTCAAGTGAAGCTTATAAATCAGATAGTTGGCTCGTCGAGACGTTTATGTTAGAGTTAGTTTATAAATATTTAAGCGTAATGCTGGAACCCTTAATTGATTGTTTAGGTGTTCTGCTCGTATCAAGCTTGCAGTAGTCAATTGTATCTCAATCTCTCGGCAATCCAGGTGATTTTTTGATAAGCGTCAATTATATACATCTTTATATCAAATTTGTAACATCCTCAAATTTGGAAAAAACAACTAATTTAAAATTTTCAAATATACCTCAATGATGGATGAAACTTCATCCGACAAGTTCATACTTAAAATACGATTCTAGAATTATCCATCAACAAAACAAATAAAATCTTACATAGGGACAAATTCAAGGTCGGAGGTTACTATAACACAATAACAGTTGTTATCTCCATAAGTGCGGAAGGCTTCACCGAGCTACTCACTCTCGTGCAGGACTAGCACTCATCTCACCACGAAGTCGCTAGCAACAATCCTCAACCAAACCTGATGCACATGCCGACAAATAAAAAGGTTAGGCTAAACGCCTAGTGAGTTCAAGAGTTTTCAACATGAAACAAATATATTTGTTAAAGGAAAGAATGCGAGTTAAATCATTATCTTTCAAAATGATTTACTTTAAATATTAAACGACTCATTTTCCAATAACACACACCTTTAAAACAAGCAACCCAACATAAACAATCTTTCGTAAAACAACTTCAACCCCAAATTCACCCCAAAACGTGAATAGTAATTAAAACTCCCAATTTATAAAATTGCGGATAAGGCTTTATTTCTCGAAACACCAAAACACGGGATGGCATAATACTCGGCCCATAAATCACGAATAAAATATGTATATACAAAACGTCACCGAAAACATGGATAATAAAATAATACTATTTAATACCCAAATAACACCTTCCAGTGACGGGTGATACCCGATTTCGTGGTATGTGGCGGAACACAAAGTTAAGCCACCTAGCCACGTTGTCGAACTACACCTCAGATCGTAACTGTATTGTCTGCTCTGTCGAGCTACACCTCCAGTCGGACTATATTTCAAGTCCCAAAACACCCTATCACGTATTGCCTGCTCCGCCGAGTGACACCTCAAGGATACACGATCTTATTGCCTGTTCGGTCTCTAGTGGAGTTTCGTCCTCAGGGTACTCATTCAACCCCTAGTGCCTACTTCCCTAGCATTCAAGATAGGAGCGACAACTCCTTACATGATAACTCATGATGTCTAACCCTCGTGCACAAGAATTAGAACATCGCATCACAAAACCCATGGTCCAGAGTACAACCCATAATGGTTCATCTCCACCGAACAACCGGGACAACAACAATGCCACCCCGACATATCACCGAAGATGAGAATGCCAAGAGTCCACACCATTAACTACGACTGACTTACATGCCTATGAATCCAATGCAACACAGTCTAAAATTACATGACTACACAGGAATGACCAACGCATTCGAACATGTAATTATCCTTAATATACCACAAGATGCATACTGATGCAAAACATAAATGGGGCTCTATATTGAGCCATTAAAACCGGACAAATGTCATCAAGACCCGACACCGACGAAAACCGAGCTTTAAGCCCAAACTCAAATGACCATATGTTAACGTCCACAAAATGCAATAAAATGCAACGACCAACGTTTATGCAAACACATGCTTCAACTACATGAATAACTCCAACACACTTTAGATTGAGAGAAATCATTTCCCAAACAAGTTTATAATCCCATTAACTCTTTCCAAGACGTCCCATGACACACATTTAAATTTCAATTATTCATGGGATTTACACCCGTATAATAAGTCATTAAAATATCAATATTAAAGGTTTACTTAATAAAATATGTAACGCCCGAAAAATTAAGGTAAGTTATGGTATGCGTTTATGTGACCTTGTTATAATTTTATGTGGAGATTTTGTCCTGGTTTGGTGATGATTGGTAAATTATATTAAGTGTTATTGTTATCAGTTCCTTACAGGTTTAACTCTATCGAAATCATAAAAAAAATGGGATTTTGGGTGTTGGGCGAGAGTGACTCGCGACTATGACACTTGTCATAGTCGCTTGGTAAAGTCGCTGGCCGAGGGGTGGTCTCGGTACACCCTCGGCGACTATGACACGCGAGAGTGACATGGGCATTGTCTCCCTGTCACAATCGCCGGACCTGTACCGTGGGCAGGGCAGCGGGCGCGACTATGCCCCGCGACAGTGCCATGGGCACAATCGCCGAGCACTGTCGCCGACGGGCTGAGAGGGTTTAAAAACCTGACTTTTGACACTTGACTTCACCATTCCTCACTTTACTGATTTTGGTCCGATTTTAGACAGGCAAAAAGGGCGATTTTCCTTCCCCAAAACCCTAATCACATTTATTCCACATCCTTGAGGTTGGTGAAGATTTGGGAAGAGTATTCAAGTCTCCATTAAAGGCCTTGGGTGTGCTAGTTACCTCCACTCATCACTTTCTCCTCATTTTGAACCACTCAAGTTTCTAGGGTTTTCTATAAAACCTAGTTTGTGAGTTTCTTGTATTATTTTCAAATGAGATACATATTTTATGTGCTTTCCTACTTAATACATCATTTTCATGAGAAGATCTGATCACCTGAGTTTGACCTAAGTGGTAACTTTGATATGGTTGGTATCTTAGCCCTGAATGTGGATGTGGTCATGGATGAGATTATTATTCTCAATGTTAGAGCATGTTTATATATTTGTCTTGATGAGCCATGGATAATATTGAGTATTTGCATATTTTAGAGTTTTGTACATAATTGATGCTTGGGATTGTTGGCGTCTTATACATGTATCATATGGGTATGGAATTATGTATAGAGACGGATATTGTAAGTACACAGAACGAACCATGAGTAAGTGCTAGGAGGACGTAGTCTTAGGTGCCACCATAATGGTATGCGCTTAGACCTCCGCCATTTGGAGTAATGCCTGGGAGGTAGTCTTCAAATGTGTCGGGCCTTCGGGATGTTGCTCAAGCGAGTGAACATCAAGGTACATTGACTTAAGGTAAAACTCATTGGTGTGATGGGTCTCCCCCATGATTGACCCCGTATGGACTTTGGTGATTGAAGTGTCATAATTGTTCATTATATGCTTTATATAACTATGCCATGTTTTATGCAACTCACTAGACCCGTTTGGTCTAACACTTGATTGTTGGTATGTATCTCAGGTTCTAGCAGCGCGAGCGCCAAGGAAGCCTAATCGACTTTAGTGGTGAGCTTGGGAGCATTTTGGGGATGCCAATATTGAAGACATTTATTTTGGGCATAGTTGACAACCTTTTTGTAATCTTATGTCTAGCGAGACTTAGATTAGGGAGTTGTCATCTATTATTGTGTCTTTTTACAAACTTGTAATTAATAGGCATTTGTGTTCCTTTTGTATGAGCTCGTGCTTTGGCATTTATGCATACCACATTTCTATTTTCGGAAATTTTTGTTAGTCCCATTTTTGGGGTGTTACAAAATACTTGAGTTACATCTTCCCCCCAAACCCAAAAGGGTTGACAACTTCTGAAACGTTCGCAAGGATGGAAATGACCAAATGTCACTGACCCACACGTTGGTAATTTTTAAAACATTCCACGTCACAAAGTACGCGAAATACCAACAACCATAAACATACATTTTTACCAAATAATCTCTACTTGTGCAAATAAGTTATCGAATATTTTCATTCTGATACATTTATCAAAATGTTTAAAAATCCCAAAAATAGGTATTTTACAAGTTTATAAAGTTAAACACTTCAGATAATAAAAACTTATCAAATAACTCAACAGTTGATAGTTTAATGTAAAACCCATAAACATTTAAAATTTGACATTTTGGCATTTTGGCATGTACACCGTTTTTACAAATCAACTTGAACTCACCTTGATAGATTTGGGCTAAATCTAGATTTTACCCCAACTTGAGCTTCCTTGAAGAACTCCGAATCCACAAGCGAATCCTTCCAAAACCTAGATCCACAATTTCCACCCATAAATAATCATATTCAATCCATTTAGAATCGTTCCCCAAACATTTTACATAAGGATCTCAACTTATACCAAAACCCTAATGTCCATATATGAAGAAAAGGGTATATTACCTTTACCATGGATTGCATCCATCAATTATACTTCTCTAGGTCACCCATGTGAACCACCACCACAACCTTTAAGAGAATGGAGAGAGTCTTGAAGAGGGTTTGATAAAACCCTAGAAAGTTGGCGATGAAGTGGAGAGATTGAGCTTAAGCTTCCATAACCTTGTTGGATGGTGAAGTATCACTTGAAATCCCGAGATCTTGAGTATCAAAAGCTCAAAATCAACAATGGTGGAAAAGAGGTTCGGTTTAGAGAGAAAGGAGTGGGTAGGGTTGAAGAAGGTTGCAACAAATGAGGAGAAATAGGAAAAAATCGAATTTAAAGGCCCCCTGCCCCCGATCGCGAGAATGACTGGCGACTATGCCCTTGGCATACTCACGTGGCATTGTCGTCCGCGTCCAAACACTTGCGGTACAATGCCCGCGATTATGCCACCCGAGAGTGACATTCTGTCACAATCGCGGGCATAATCGCCCAAGACGTACCGAGAGCCAAAAATCCCACTTTTCGACCTAAGGAGTTCCCGATATAAAGACCCAATCTTCCAAACCAATTCCAGCTAAGGTTATAATTATAGATCGATAAGTAGGGTACCAGTTAAGGATTTACTAAGATTACGGGTGTTACAAAATTTCTCTAAAATTAGTGTTGGTTGAATGGTTAAAATACTCCTTTTTACGCAATGTTTATATAATTAAATGTATTATTGCATTAAATAAAAAAATAAAAAAAAATTCTTTTAAATATTATTGTATTAGATTAAATAAATAATAATATTAGTGTTTATGTTTGCTGGGCTTCGTTGGCAACCAAGTTGTCAGGATCGAATTCTTAACAAGAATAAATTCTCAGAAACTAATATCAAAGAAGTTTGCGGAATAACATTTTGATATTCAATTAAACAGTAATCAAAACAGTATAAGATTAGCAACTTGCAAACTTGTATTGAATGATTAAAATTACAAGATTACACACTCAACCTCAATCTTGAAGAACAGACTCTTTCAAGACGAATTCTACTTCTCTAGAATTAGGATCTATGCCTTGAGGTTGATTCTCTCTAGAACAAAAACTTAGAATGAATTGATTTTTCTAAACTATTATATACATTCTATACATATACTGAACAAAAAGATAATTACAATAAATAGAATATCTTCAGTATATCTTCCATATATCTTCAATATATCCAGTTGTCATTCTTGTAATTCGGATCTTCATCTCATAATCAATATTAATCATAAGCAGCATTAATACTTTATTCTAGCAGCATTAACTACTAAGCAGCACTAACCACTAGCAGTACTAACTAGCTAAGCAGTACTAACTTTGTTCAAGCAGCACTAACTTTGACTAGCAGTATTAATTCTACTAGCAGTAGTAATACTCAGCAGTATTAACTTTGAAGTCCTCTGGCAGTAGTAATTCTGAACTAGCAGCATTAACCATACTTAAGCTTTTCTTCAGTTCTCAACAATCTCCCCCTAACTTGACGTTTAGGAAAAGAAGTCAAGTTCTTCAGATCTTCTTCAAGATGCTCCCAAAACTCCATTATGGCCTAAATTCCAGTATTTGCATCCAACCCCAAACTCTGATTAATTGTTCTTTGGATCAAATATTTAGCCATTTCTAAATCTGGAATACACCATAGCTTCTTCTTTAGCATGGCATGAATCTTCAATCTGCTATGATTGTACACTCTATCCACTAGGAAGTACTCAGTGTGATTTAAATCCAAAGTCACTGCATATACTCCACTAGTTTCATATAGAGTCCAATTATTCACTGTTTGAAAAACATTCCTTATTACCTCCTCTACTTCATCAGGCTTGAACATCATACACAGATACTCCATTACCAGCTTTTTAATTGAAATCACTGGAGCTTTCAGTTCATCTGCATATAATTTCATCCCTATCTCAAACATTTCTTCAATATCAGACCTTGAGCAGGTTCTGACAATCTTATTCCAGGTGGTGTACACTTCATATTTCTCATCTTTTCTCTTCAATCTAATGTACTCCTTGCCATCTACCTCCATGACATCCCAGTGTATGACTTCAGGAGGTTTAACCCCTACAGGTTCTGCTGAAATTGGTTCAGGCACTTTGTCCATCACCACCATGTACATTTTGACATCCTCAGTACTTGCAGGTTCTTGCATTTTAGATGACTCAGGTGCCTCTTCTTCTTCAGCAACCTTTTCAGCCTCTTCTTTCACTATTATGGGCTTCTTTGTAGGCTTTCTCCTTGCCATCATCTTGGTTCTTTTTAAAGTCCTTAGACTTTCACCAAGAGTAGCCTCTTTCTTTGGAGTTTCTTGCTCATCTGGAAAAGGCTTTTGTATTACAAAGTCATTGCTCTCCTTCATCCTTTTCTCCATTTCCACCCTGGCAGTGTCATTCTCTTGAAGCTTTTTCATCTCTGCATCATATAGTCCTTTGATTTTCTCAAAAGACATCTTTGAAAACATTTCCTTTTTAACTCCTACAGCACCCTTAAGGAAAGTGATCATCATGTTTCTCTCTTGGGTACCAAGGAATGTCTTTGAGGGTTGTCTCTTCTTCTTTGCACTCATTATGAATTTTCCAATCGTCCTTAGAGATGTGACTTTCTTTTTAGCCATTTAAGTTGCCAGACTCTGTTGATAGGCTTTATTCAGCTCTGCAGCCATTGCTTTTGCTATCTCTCTGTCTTTTTCCACTTGCACATTTTCTGCTTGTTCCAATTCAGCTTGTATCTTTCTTGCCAAAGCTTCATCTGCCTCAATCAACTTCTGCCTTTTCTTTGGTTGATCAGATTCAACTAGCTTTGCCTTACCCTTTTCTTTGCTTATCACATTCTCAGAACTAGATTTCTTTGCAGCATCACCTCTTTCTTTGATGACAACTCCTTTGGCCTTTGAAGTGATCTTGGGAGTATCATGCTTGGCTTTAAGTAAAGTTTCTACAATCTCCAGCTCTGTTCAAACTTCTTTCATAGATTCTGCTGCTTTGCTTATTTCTGCAGTACTAACCATTTCTGCTGCTTTACTTGAACTAGCAACATTAATGGTTTCTGTTGCTTGCTCTGTTACTGCTGCTTGTTCTTTTATCTCTGCTTGCACTGATTCTCTTTCTGTTTCTGCTCCTTGCTCCCCCTCAACATCAAATCTCTCCCCCTCACCACCATATTTCATCCCATCAAGCTCCCCCTTTTCTGTAGCTTCTTCCATGTTGATCTCCCCCTTTTTGGGAGCATCATCCCCAGATTTCCTTCTCCTTAGCACAAATTGTCTCTTCTTCTTTTTCTGTACGAGCTTCATCACTAATGTCTTGAGTTTGGAAATCTGAGCTTGTTGAGACAGGACTATTAGTTTCAGCTCTTCGATATCTTTTCCTTGGTTGATCACATCCCTGTTGATATTTGCCATTGTGTCCATCAATTCAAAATAGTCATATCTGTCCTCACCTTCTCCAGGAGTGTTACCCCCTATTGAAGGATCATGGGATCTTTTAGTAGTGAAAGTCTTCTGCCTAGCAGAAGCACTATCCACCCCCGTGGTTTCTTGGCACCTGGGACCTTTGAATGATTGCTCATTCAAAGTTGCCATGGGAGAGGTCTTAGGTATGTTACCACTGTCCTCCTCTGTGCTAGCAGGAGTAGTGGCAGCCTCAACACCCATATGCTCTTCCTCCTCCTCAGAGAGCACCTCCTTAGGGTTGGGATACACCCCTTTGGTTTCCCTATTGATATTCCCTAAAGGAGAACTCTCCCTTAGAGGGCTTAAAGGCTTGGGGTTGATGGTACAAGAAGGGAAGGAGCCTTCTTTACCTGTTTCCTTTTGTATGTTTGGGTGATTGGTAAAGTTGGTTTATCAAGAAGAGACTGGGGAATTGATTTAGAGTGGGAAGGTTGGGATTTGCTAGCAGTGGGATGGTCTAATGGGGGCCTTGACCCTGCTGCCATACCTTCATCAGTGTGGTACACCACCATCATTGTAGAGAACAATGGGGTGTCTACTCCTTCCGAGTCCCCAGCAGATCTTCTCATATTTGAGAAAACCTTGCCTTTAGGGGGTTTAGGTACATATACCCCATCAAAATGAGGTATATCCGTCAATTCATGGGTAATAACTTCTTGGACAAACCTGGGGTACATATAAAAGCTCTTTTTGCTTCCCAAGTTTGAGACAAGATCACTGAAAAGCATTTTAGAAAAATTGTACTTTCTTGCAGTGGCCAAGCACACCAAAGCATAAGCAATGGTGCTACTGAACTCACTCCATCCAGTAGTCTTTTTGGAGATACAGTGCATAAGGGTATGGACAAAGAAACGCCATTGGGGTGAAAATTTGGCTTTTGAGAACTTGAACACACCCAATGGGCCTCCATACCCCATTCTTGTAAGAGTAGAAAACAGTTCATCATTTGGGATAGAAGTTATACCAGAGGCATCGTCTAGACGTAGACTGATGCGAATTACCTCTTCAGTAACTGTCAAGGGTTTGTCACACACCCTTGTCTTGATCATTTGCACACCATTCTTAGTAACAATGGTGGCATTTGCCCAAAATTGCCTTTGATGCTCGATATAGATTGAAGACGATACAGTAAGAGCATGGGCAATATGGCTTGACTTGAGGAAATCCACAATCTGGTGGAAACCAGCGGCCTGTTTGGGCTTCTGTAGCATCGCGATTTCATTGTGCTCATCTATGAATGCCATTGATGCCATTGATCTTTGAAAGTTCTTGCCTGAAATCTTTGAACTTGAGAGAGAGAGGGTTTAGAGCGCAAGTGAACATGATGCAAAGAGTCGTTATGAACTTTTAGGGGGCAAAGGGTATTTATAGTATTCGGGACATAAGCAGTATTAACCTAGAGCAGTATTAACGGACAAGCAGTATTAACCACTAGCAGTATTAACTAACTAGCAGTATTAACTGAGAGCAGTATTAACCACTAGCAGTATTAACTAACTAGCAGTATTAACTGAGAGCAGTATTAACCACTAGCAGTATTAACTAACTAGCAGTATTAACTACTAGCAGTATTAACTGAGAGCAGTATTAACCACTAGCAGTATTAACTGTGCACTGGCAGTATTAAAACTGTTCTGGCAGTATTAACCATACTTACTCTTTTAAGCTTGTGATGAACTGAGTACTGCTATGTATTCCCTGAAAAGGAAGATTAGTAACACCAAGAATAAATAATATACAGGTATTTAACCACTTTTTGAGAAGGTGCTTATTCAGAGTTGATCATTCCCACACTTGTTACCAAGAAAGTGAATCTACCCACATCAAAGGCTTTGGTGAATAGATCAGCAAACTGGTTGTCAGTATGAACTTTTACAACTTGAATAAGTTTCTTTTCATTACAGTCTCTTATGAAGTGATACTTGATCTCAATGTGCTTTGTCTTTGAGTGCTTGACAGGATTATTCACAATGCTAATAGCACTGCTATTATCAATAAAAATTAGAGTGTGTAGAAAGGTTACCCCATAGTCCAACATTTGATTCTGAATCCATAAGACTTGAGAACAGCAACTTGCAGATGCTATGTACTATGCCTCTGTTGTAGATGTGGACACTGTGGTTTGTTTCTTGCACTGCCATGAAACTAGTCTTGCACCCAAAAACTGACATCCTCCTGAAGTAGATTTTCTGTCCAAGTTTGCTCCACCTAGATCACTGTCTGAGTATGCAAGTAGGTCAAAGGATGAGTCATGAGGATACCAAAGTCCCAATCTGGGTTGCCCTTTGAGATATCTGAATATCCTCTTAACAGCTTGAAAGTGAGATTGCTTTGGCCTAACTTGGAATCTTGCACATACACAGACTGGAAACATTATATCTGGCCTAGAGGCTGTAAGATACATGAGAGATCCAATCATGGATCTATACTGATGAACATCCATATCCTCCCCCTCAAGATCTGCTGTTATCTGCTTGTGTGTCTCCATAGGTGTGCTGGCAGGTTTTGAATCTGAGAAACCAAACTTGGTTAGAATGTCCTGCACATATTTGGACAGACAAATAAAGATTCCATCTGACTTCTGTTGAACTTGGAGTCCAAGGAAGAAAGTAAGTTCCCCCATGGAACTCATTTTGAACCTTTGATGCATTAGTTCCTCAAACTCCTTGCACATGTTGTCTCTTGTGGATCCAAAGATAATATCATCAACATAGATTTGGACCAGTAAGATATCCTTCTTCTTTCTCTTGATAAATAGAGTCTTATCAATGACTCCTCTTTCAAAGCCATTTTCCAAGAGATAGGATGACAGAGTGTCATACCATGCTCTTGGAGCTTGATGCAGTCCATAAAGTGCTTTCTTCAATTTGTATACCCTGTCTGGATAGCTTGGGTTCTCAAACCCTGGTGGTTGACAGACATATACCTCTTCTTCAATTGATCCATAGAGAAATGCACTTTTTACATCCATTTGATAGACTTTGAATTTCATATAAGAAGCATAAGCTAGGAATAATCTAATTGCTTCTATCCTGGGTACATGTGCAAATACTTCTTCATAATCTATTCCCTCTTCTTGTGTATACCCTTGAGCCACCAGCCTTGTTTTATTCCTTATCACTATGCCTCTTTCATCTCTCTTATTCCTAAAGACCCATTTTGTTCCTATTGCTCTTTGGCCTTTAGGAAGGTCTACCAGATCCCAAACATCTTGTAGCTTGAACTGCAATAACTCTTCTTGCATGGCTTCTATCCAACTGGATTCTTTCATAGCATCATGTGCCTTTTTAGGCTCAAGCTGGGATAAAAAGCAAGAAAGCACTGTATGTTGTTGATCTTGCATTTCTTGAAGCCTGCTTTGATTTCTAGTCATCATAGGAGAAGATATATCTCCTATTACCAGCTGTGGAGGATGATTCTTTTGAACTCTGGTGTTATGACTAGGTTCTTCATTAAGTCCCCCTTCTAGATTAGAGTCATTCAACTCAACTGAAGTGTTTTCTGCAGCTACTTCTGGTTCTTTATTTTCTTGAGTCTCCTCATCTATACTTTCTTCTTCACTCTGACTTGGTCCAGTAGATGGTTCCTTTTCACAGTCTTTAACAGGATCCACTGTGGGTATGGGAAAGATCACAGATTGAGATATACTTTCTTGAACTTGTGTAGTCCCTGATCCTCTACTCCCTGAACCTGCATAATCATCACTACTGAAACCAAAAGAGTTAGTTAGTGAGTCAATGTCAAATAGCCACTGAGGACCAGACCCAATAGGATTTGGTGTGTTCTCATTGCATTTGACATTGTCACTCTCTTCAATTATTCTAGAAGATGAGTTAAAAACTCTGTAGGCCTTACTCTGAGATGAATACCCAACAAGAAATCCATCATCTGCCTTGCTGTCAAACTTACCTAAGTGAGTTTTGGTATTGAGAATTGTACAAGGACACCCAAAAGGTTTGAAAAATCCAATAAAGGGTTTTCTTTTATTTAAAAGCTCATATGGGGTCTTGTTCTTTGGCTTAACCACTAGAACTCTGTTTTGGACATAACAGGCAGTATTAACTGCTTCAGCCCAGAAGGTAATTGGCAGTTTTGAATCAGCCAACAGAGATCTAGCAGCCTCTATAAGTGTCCTATTTCTCCTCTCAGCAACTCCATTCTGTTGAGGAGTCCTACGGGCACTATATTGTCTCTCAATTCCTTTTTCTTCACAAAAGGTGTTTAGATCAAGATTTTTAAATTCAGTTCCATTGTCTGATCTAATGATTTTTACTTTTTGATTAGTTTGGTTTTCAATTCTTAGGATAAAGGATTTGATCAGTCCACTTGTCTCATCCTTAGTCCTTAGAAAATATACCCAAGTAAATCTGGAGTAATCATCAACAATAACCAAGCAGTAAGATTTCTTGCCTATACTCATAACATTTGTAGGACCAAACAGATCCATATGCAATAACTGGAGACAAGAACAAATTGTATTTATCTCTTTGGTCTTATGAGAAGTTTTATGCTGTTTGCCTTTAAGACAAGCAACACAATGATCATCACATGAAAAGACTTTAGATGGTAAACCTCTTACAAGGTTGTTTTTAACAAGTGTGTTCATAGTCTTGAAGTTCATGTGACACATCCTTCTGTGCCAAAGAGAGGATTCATCCCCAGAAGCTTTTGAAACAAGACAATTCAGAGATGAATCACTATCAACATTGTCCATATCTAGACAATAAACATTGTCCTTTCTTGGAGTTCTAAGTAGTATCATACTATCATCAACTACCTTGAACCCTGGAGCAAGGATCATACACTCAGTATTGGTAAATAATATGCTATGTTGTTTGTCACAAACCTGTGATACACTTAACAGGTTGTACTTCAATTGATCAACATAGTAGACATCCTCAAATGTCATCTTACCTTTGGTCACATTACCTTTGCCACTTATTTTACCCCCAGTAAGATTATCTCCAAATGCAACATGTCCTCCATTGATATGCTTGAAATCCTGAAGGCATGACATGTTGCCTCTCATGTGCCTAGAGCAACCACTATCAACATGCCATATGCTCTTTCCCTTGAGCTGTTGGTTGCCCTGCACATTAGATAAATTAGTTAGTATGAATTAGGAACCCAAGCCAAAGTGGTCTTGGGTACCCCTTTCTCATCAAAATACTTGCATTCTTTCTTGACAAGATTTTTAAACTTTGACTCCTCATTTCTGGAGTACTTTGTCACAATGATAGGTTTAGAAACACTTTTGCTAGAAGCAGTACTGGTTTTAGAAGTACTAACTGCATTAGCAGCACTTACATGCTTAGCAGTACTAACCTTGTTAGAAGTAGTAACTGTGTTAGCAGCAGTAACCGTGTTAGCAGTAGTAATCTTTGAAGAGGTACTAACAGTATTAGCAACATTAAAATTTTCAGCAGTACTAACACTGGTAGCAGCAGTAATACTTCTAGCAGCACTATCTCTGTCAGCAGTACTAACAGTTTTAGTGCTTCTAGGCACCCACATTTTAATACTTTCTTTTAAAACCTTTTTCTTCATGGGGCCTTTGGTTTCAATAGATTTCTTTATCACATGTTTCTTTCCATCCTTCCTATAACCAATAGGTTTTTGCATAAATCTTTGAAAGTTCATCTGTTGGTTAATAGGGTTAAAGAAACAGTACTTAGCCAAATGGTTTAACTTTCCACAAATAAAACAAGGCTTTGGTCTATTGATTTTACTCAGATCAATGCCTTGCTTTTGTGCCCATTGATTGTTCCAGTTTCTCTGATTTCCCCTTGGTTTATCATGTTTTTGGGGCTCAGATTTATTGCATGCACACTGCTTGCAAGGGATAGGGTTCACAACAGTGGTCTGCTTATAGTGAACCTTCTTGTTCTTTCCCTCAGTCTTTTCTATCTCATTGGACTTGATCCAATGCTTTCCACATCCCTCATTGGTGATTATGTGGTTTTCTATAGGAATCTCACCACTCACAGTATTGTCCTTATCCTTGACAATTTCTTTCTCAGTTTTATCCTTAACAACTACTTCATCTAAGGGATCTATCTCAGTGGCTCCTTTAGGTAGGTTCTTCCTATCCTTTGTTTCTAACAAATCTGAACTAGGAGGGATGTAGTTGTTGTTATAGGGTGGTGGTGTGGTATTGTACCCTATTCCTCTTCTTAGCTTATCATGAATCTGAGTTTGTAATAAAGAATCCATTGCTTTGGAAGCATTGGAAAACTTTTCTACATCTAGTTTGACTTTAGCTAGCTCTCCTCTTAGCTTTTCACTTTCTTCTTTGGATCTGGACAGTTGAAGTTCTAAGTCATTCTTCTCCCACTTCCAGTAGTTTGTGTCATAAGAGTGTTGAAGCTCATTAGCTTGAAAACCCTTAATCTGCTCTTCAAATCTCTCAACAATCCTCACATAATCTTTTATGTCCTTTTCCAATCTCTTAAGGTCATCACTCATGTTCTGGTTGTGATCCCTATACCTTTTAACAGTGTTAATGCAATTTTGAGAACAAAGATTGGAAGTTACCTCTGTTGGGAGATCAGACACCTCTGCCATTAGAGCTTGATTCTGGATGGCCTCTTCAGCTTGATCACTCCAATCAAACCCCATACCTTGTTGAGAGACAAGGGCTTGTGCATAGTTTCTGTTGTTATTGAAGCTTCCAGATTGAGCTTGTTGGTGGTTGTTATTCTGAGACATTCCACTTCTGCATTCTCTAGCAAAGTGTCCCTTTAGATGACATTTGTAACATTCCACCTTAGACTTGTCAAATCCTGCTCCATCTTCTCTTCTTTGGGGGAAGTTGTTCCTCCCAGTTCTTTTGATGAACTTCTTAACTCTCATAGAGAGCATGGCCATCTGCCATTTAATGTCCATCTCTTCAAGATCATCTAGATGGAGTTGTTCCAAGTCATCATTAATGAGAGAAGAGTTTCCATGACTTGCCAGAAAGGCCTCAAATACAGTTTCAGTGCCTTTCTCTTGATTTGCTCCATTGGCAGCACTAACTGATTCAGGATTGGAAGTAGAATCAGTTGATACTGAAAGGAGTGCAGCATTGTGAACATACCCAGAAGGCCTCTTTTTAGCCTCTACCTCAGATTCAAAAACTCTTAGATCATTATAGAGATCATCAAGTTCCTTTTCTTCCAGTTGATCATTCTGTCTGAAAGACACAGTATACATGGTCCATTCATCACTCAAGGACCTTAGAAACTTTCTGTTCAGATCATCTTGATCAATTTGTACTCCCACTGTAGCTAGTTCACCAATAAGTTTGTTGAACCTGTCAAAAGTTTGAGTCATGGACTCATTCTTGGTTGACATAAAGTTCTCATATTGTTGCTTCAGAATGGCTTTCTGATTTCACTTGGTACTTTTGGTACCAGAGAATCTCTTCTCCAGAGCATTCCAGAGCATCTCTGCATCAGTGTAGTTGCAGAACTGATGTTGATATTCATTGGGAATAGCCAAGAGCAAGGTGCTCAAGGCTTTCATCTCTGTCTGTCTAGTCTTTCTTTCTGCATTAGTTTTTGGTGGAGTTCTCTTTCCATCTGCACCAATCTTTCCTGCTTCAGAAGGACCATTCTCTATGATGTCCCACATAGAACAGTCAGTGAGGAGTATGTACTGCTTGATTCTGATCTTCCACATATCGAATTCATTGGGTCTGAGCATTGGAACCTTTGAGACCAGAGCACTGCTTGATTCTGCAAGGTTTTCCATGATGAATGAATAGATGTTTCTGAGAGATCAGGCTTTGATACCACTTGTCAGGATCGAATTCTTAACAAGAATAAATTCTCAGAAACTAATATCAAAGAAGTTTGCGGAATAACACTTTGATATTCAATTAAACAGTAATCAAAATAGTATAAGATTAGCAACTTGCAAACTTGTATTGAATGATTAAAATTACAAGATTACACACTCAACCTCAATCTTGAAGAATAGACTCTTTCAAGATGAATTCTACTTCTCTAGAATTAGGATCTATGCCTTGAGGTTGATTCTCTCTAGAACAAAAACTTAGAATGAATTGATTTTTCTAAACTATTATATACATTCTATACATATACTGAACAAAAAGATAATTACAATAAATAGAATATCTTCAGTATATCTTCCATATATCTTCAATATATCCAGCTGTCATTCTTGTAATTCGGATCTTCATCTCATAATCAATATTAATCATAAGCAGCATTAATACTTTATTCTAGCAGCATTAACTACTAAGCAGCACTAACCACTAGCAGTACTAACTAGCTAAGCAGTACTAACTTTGTTCAAGCAACACTAACTTTGACTAGCAGTATTAATTCTACTAGCAGTAGTAATACTCAGTAGTATTAACTTTGAAGTCCTCTGGCAGTAGTAATTCTGAACTAGCAGCATTAACCATACTTAAGCTTTTCTTCAGTTCTCAACACAAGTAAAAGAAAGAAGCAAAAATTAGTTTAATATAATTGGGTCTTGTATTGTTTGGCAGCAGCTCAGAAGAGAAGAAAAGAAGCTCAGAAGAGAAGAAAATAAAAGAGAGAAAGAGTCACAACCAGTAGCCCAAAAACCCAAATCAGAGGAAAAATGAAGAAAAAAAATCATCCAGCAGCATTTATTTCGATTCATCGACCGAGCGATATTTTGGCCGCTTCCTAACTTACGTCGTGCACTGTTCGAGCGAAAATCAAGACGTGGGCGACTTCTTCTGCGGGTTTAGCCGCACCCTAAGTCGTGAGGGCCAAACTCGTGGTTCTCTAGCTTTTTTTCTCGAGCGGTTCTTGACGTGGGGTATAATTTAGAGAGGGAAACCATCGATTAGAGGGGAATCAAGGAGAAATTGAAGATAGGAGAAGAAGACAACTTTTGGGAAAGCTTTTGTTGATTTAATTCATTAGGTAATTTTAGTTTTAGGTGTAATTTTTTATTTCATAGTTAGTCTTTACATTTTAGCAATAAGTTTGTGTTAACTCAAGATCTTAAGATTCTAGAGAGAAAGCTAGAGAGAGAAAGTGAATGAGGAGCCAAAAGTAGTATTGTATTCAAGATATGCAAAAGTAATCTGTTCTCTTTAAAAACAACTAAGTCAAGGGCTTATATACCCACAAGGTAAAATAAATACAAAGGTTACAACTAAAATTGATCTAACAATCTCCTCCTTTGTAACCTTTGGTGCCGAGCTCATAAAATCAAGAAAATCTTCTGATATCCACTTGAGCTTCAAGGCGACGTAAAGCATTTCGAAAGTTGATTCGGTCTTGAATTACATCAATTGCCTTCTCCAATCTCAGTAACTCCTTGTTTCCTTCTTTTTGTGGATAAAAATTGAATCTCTGTCTGTTTGCCACATTCTGCTTTTCATAATTCAACTTCTGAATTAGATGCATCTTGATAAGCTTCAAAGTTCCATCAGAATACTTGCAGACTTCTTCAAATCTCATAAAACAATGACGACCCTTCAAGTTTCTGTACACCACACCATACGGTTCATCAACAACAGTATATAATAAGAAACTTTCAATGTTGTCGAGCTTCTGTTTTGGCTTGTGCAAGTTGACCGTAGGTTGATGATTTTCGACACCCAACTGAAAATCAAATAAGCTATAGATAATATGTCTTTTGACAGTGTTGAAGGCTCTATTCATATCATCTGATCGTTCATTGAGAGAGCTGAAGAAATTGAATAGAAACTCAATATCATCCACATGAACTTCATTAAAATCTGCTTCTGTGAAGGTATAGTCTTTGCAGTCTCTTCGTTGAACAGTGAAATTAGAAACCAGATGTTGAATATGTTGAACATGGAAACACATTTAACTTGTACAATCCCCTTCTCAGAATATACTGTTTCTTTTCCTTGTCTCAAATACCTCATGGCCATCAAATAGTTCTGTTTAACAAGATCAGACTCTTTTTCAATGCCCAAGAAAAACTCAAAACTCAAAGCAGTCTTGTGTTTCACAAAAATACTTCTGTGAGTATCTTCAAGGTATACATTTCGAAACACCTGTCTCGTATCTCTAGCCTCAAACCTTTGTCGTCTATGCTCCCTTGAAATAGGAATTCCTGAAGATCTAAGATTTTCTGGAATAAAATCAGGAGCCATATAATTAGGATCAACTGACTTATCATATTTACTTGTTGGAGCACGAGGAATCTTGGTAGGTGGAATCACGACTGGAATAGACACATTAGAAACAATTGCTGGAGGCTCAGAGACAACTGATGTAGAAGATATAAGAGTTGTAGAGACAAACAGAGGATTTGAAACTGCTTCAGACTGAATCTGAGAAGAATCATCTTGTGGAGAATTCTGTTCATCTTGAAAAGGGAATCTAACTTCTTGAGATGAAAGATCTGCATATAATACATCAGCATCACTATCATCATCATCTTCTTCTTCTTCTTCTTTAACTTTCCAAAAGCTTTCAAACTTGGCATCAATTTCATTTTCAGAATCCACATCAATAATATTTTCGTAAGATGCTCTGAAATTCTCAAACGCTTCAGCCTCAGTCATATTCACAGATTTTGGTATAACAGAAGAAACTGGCTCAGAATCTGGATCAACATAAAGTACCAGCTGTAAATTGTTTTCTGTAGAAATGTCAGTCTCTGGAAGATTTACTTTGCTTAACATGTCTTCAAACATAGACTGCATTTTTGTTTCTGCTTCTTTAGGCTTTTCTTTATCAGCAGAGCATGTTTCACTTGGAGCAGTTTCTGCTTTATTTTCTTTAGAAAGATCAGCTGCAGACTTATCCAAGCGTCTCTTTTTCTCCCCCTCATGATCAGGTTGAGAATCATCATGATCATGTGAACGCTTGTTAGATGGTCCAGCTTCAGCACGACACGAGACATTTGGAACCTGCAAGTGTTGAGCAATGGCAAAAACAGTGGATTGCAATTGACCCAAACCTAACTGTACCTCATCTCTAAATTTCTCAAAGTCTGATCGTAAAGCAGAGAGAGAATCTTCAGTTGTAGGTGGTCGAAATGATGGCTGAAAAGATCTGAGAAGAGACAAAAGATCGATCGACTGTTGATTTGCTGGAGCCATAGATGCAAGTCGAGCTCTTAAGTGCTCAGCTACTTCCTGAACAGAAAGATCATCAATACGAGGACCTGCAGGAGTAGAAGAAGAAGATGCACCCGCAAAAGTTGATGACATAATAGCACATGAAGCCATTTGAGCAGAAGAAGATAGAAGACCCGATGACATAGTAGAAGACGAAAAAATCGGTGCAGATAGTGAAGGTGCAGAACCCAGAGCTGTTGAATGAAAAAGATGAAGTTCTATGGGTTTGCCGGTCAACAACTGTGGAGGGATAATAGAAGGATCAATATTTGACAGATTTCCTTGCAGAAACGCCTCCATCCTGGCTAATTGAGTATCCCTTTCTGCATCCATAGAAGCCTTTGTTGTCCGTAGAAGATTTTGAACAATGTCTGGTTTTGAAGAAGAGTGAAAACCAGAAGAAGTGAACCCCATAGTCAATGCTGAATCAGTTGTAGATACAACAACAGTAGAAGATTCATGAGCAGCAGAAAATTTCTTCAGTGAAAGATCAAGCTCGTCTACAGCAAGATGGCCAACAATTGGATTTATTGGAACAGACTCATCATCAGAACCTTCTTGATTGGATTGAAAATCAACAAACTCTTGATTATCATCATCAGCATGTAATTCCTCAAGTTCATCTTCAATGACAAAGTGAATATCTGAACCTGATTCAGGGATTGCCTGAACCAAACGAGAACCAACAGGGAATGCCTGTTGTTGTTTCTGAATTTGCTCTGCAACTTCTTGAACTTCATCAACATGTTCCTCTGCAACCTGGTCTTGAACTTGTTGTTGTAATTGAGCAACTTGAACATCTGTATCAGCATTCTCTGACTGTGGAATTTCGTAATCATGATCTAGCATGTATTCGACCACAACTTCATTTGTCAAATCTGCATAATTGACAATAAGAATTGCTGGAATGGGCATCCATTGATCTTCATTCGTAAACGTATGCTTTTGAATCTGGAAGTATTTACACTGATAATCAGCAATGCGAGGCCACTGTGTGCGAGTAGGAAAATTCTCTGTGCTATCCATAATGCTCCGAACAAAGATCTTCAAAAATCGCAAAAACGGCACAAACTTTCTCCTATTGTTTGTCGCTTTAGCATATACAACTTCTGAAAGACCAGTCCAGATGGCCAAAGTATAATCGATATGAAGATCGTGAATAACACAGTAGAATAGCTTCAGAATCGGCATGCTTGTGCTATCTGTACCAGTAGCCTTTGAAGTTAAGCACCGATTGAATATAGAGAAGAAATCATACCAGAGAGGTGGAAGCTTAGCCTTGTAAAACTGAGTCACTTTCCTGAGTTCACCATTATAACCAAGTGCAATAATGCCATCAAGAACAGTTTGATCAGAAGGGAACGGATCATAAACAACTTTGCCTGGTCTGGAATCAGGGCCTGGAAATTGTAGAAGCACACGTAACCTTCTGAAAGTAAGCCGAGATTCAAACTGATCGACATTTATCAGGAAATGTGGAGGATTTACTTTATCATTCTTTGTAATATAGTGCCAGGCTTGCTGCACATATACCTCAGGAACATCAACTGTTTTTGTCAACGCATAAGCAAGGGGATGTCCTCTTAAAATTTCTTTCACCACTCCACGTATGTTCAGATGTCCAAAATCAACATAATGATTATTTCCCTTGTAAGGAAGGAAGTGAGAATGATGCAGAAAATCATCCGGAACTAGTCCTTGAGCAGATTGATCAGCTGTTGTTGAAGGCTGAGAAGGCATAGGACGAAGCCTAGAAATCTGTTCTTGATCATTAAGATGATCCAAGAGATCATTCTCATCTTGTTGTACTTGAACATCAGCCATTAAGTCTGAAAAATAAGCATAGTTAAAAAGTTAGGACATAATCAATCTGAAAGAACCAAGTGAGGTTTTCGGTTGTAGAACAAACCGAAAAGGGTAAAATTCGGTTGAAACAAGAACCGAAAAGCAAGGTTCTCGGTTGCACCAAGAACCGAGAAGAGAGGTTCTCGGTTATAACATAGATCGAGAAATGAGCTTCTCGGGTATGGATTGAACCAAGAAGCAAAGATGGCAAAAATATATAGTGAACCAAGGTTGAAGTACTCGGTTGGTGAGAGAACCGAGAAGTGAAGTTATCGGTTGAAGAATGAACCGAGAAGTGAAGTTCTCGGTTATGAGTGAACCGAGAAGTGAAGTTCTCGGTTATGAGTGAACCGAAAAGTGAAGTTCTCGATTATGAATGAACCGAGAAGTGAAATACTCATTCCAGATTATAATCGAAAGAACTTCCTTTGCTCCCCCTACAAAAATGCATACATAAAACCTTTCAATCGAAGCATAAGAGTAGAAAAACATACCTGTAATGCGGAATTTGTTGAAAAACAAAAAATCGACTTAAAATCTAGAAGAACCAGTCGATTCAAATACTCCCCCTGAACTTCACCACCACCGAAATGATCAAGACGAATCGAAGATGAAGCAGTGAACCACGAAATACTCAAATGAAATCAAAATGAGTCGAAGACAATCTGAACTTTGAAAAAAAAATCTGTAACCCAAAGAAACCGAATGGAAGAGAAAAATGAAGAAGAAGATGAATAGTGACCTTGGGAAAAGTGAAATTTGAAAATCGTTTAAAAAAACCGGGGTTTTCAAGAAAAAAAAGAAAAAAAAAATTTTAATATTGAGAAAAGAAAATCATTTCATATTACATCAACATTTTTAGAAAATAAAATTAAACAAGATTTTGTAATTACTGAGTATTTTAAAGAATAAAAAATAATTGACAAATAAAATTTTACCTAATAAAATTTTCATAAAATAAACCATCTAATGAAATCCTATGCATGCTTTTGGAACTATAGACATGTATTGTTGAATAAAGAGTGTATATAAGTTCGAAAACAAAGATTTTCATCCTTCTAATAGGTGGACAAACATGAGAAAAAATGACCAGTCTTAAGAAAAATGTATTTCACTATATAAGAGTAAAAACAGCTGTTACTCACACTAAAAAAATAGAACTTTCAGAGAGTTAAAGGTTTATCACATCTTAGCAGTTTCACCAAATATCATGAGATGTTGTGCTCATTGGCATCTTTTTGTACAGTGTGCACATTGGCATCTTCAAATGAGTGTGCTCTTATAGCATCTTTTGCATTTGTGCACTTTGGCATCTTTTTAACCAGAGAGTTTAGTAAGCCTAGAAAACATCGTAAACATAACTTTCTATCTGATCCTATAGCAGGTTTTCTGATCAGCCGCTCCCAGACCATAGCCTTAGGGGACTAGGTGACAAGCACCCCACAGAACTTACTTACCCAGATCAGAAAGGCTATATCGATATTCCCTAAGCCCATTCATATCAGTAGAACATGACTTTCTAACTGATTTTATAGCAGAATTTCTGATCGACCGCTCCCAAACCGTAGCCTTAGGGAGTCAGTTGTCAAGCAACCCGCGGATCTTACTCTTCCAAACCACAAAGGTCACAGATATGAACTATCAAACTAAATGATTTCTGTATTATGAAATATGAATTATTTTATCATCTCAATCACTAGGATCAACTAACTAATTAGTTTAGCCTATATCTCCATAATCATCCATAAAATTTGTAAAATAGGATTTCAAAGCCTTGATGACTATTATATATTGACCTACATATCTTAAAACACATATCAAAATTTTCATGAAGTGGACCAATCGAGATCAGAAATTTTGAAATTTGAACAAATAACACTCATTTATAAACAATAAACTTGTAAATATTTCCTAGGCATGCACAAGCAATCAAAAGATAGAAAATTTATAAAAATTCTATTCTGTTAAACAATATTTGTTAATCATTTTGAATCTTTAAATTAAGCATTCCAATTTTCGTCAGAAGAAAATTAAAGCGTTTTTCATCCAATGCTTTAGTAAAGATATCAGTTAATTGATACTCAGTAGGTACAAAATAAAGTTCAATCGTACCTTCTTCGACGTGATGCTTTATAAAGTGATATCTCATATCAATATGCTTTGTTTTAGTGTGCTGAACCGGGTTTACAGAAATAGCAATGGCAGATTTGCTATCACAAAAGATTGGAATCTTGTTGTAATTCATCCCATAGTCCCGCAGCTGTGTTTTCATCCATAACACTTGAGCACAGCAGCTTGCAGCGGCCACATATTCTGCTTCAGCAGTACTGATTGACACACAGTTCTGTTTCTTTGATGACCAGCTAATCAAACGATCTCCCAAAAACTGGATATGCCCGGAAGTGCTTTTGCGATCAAGCTGATTTCCTCCGTAATCTGCATCTGAAAAAGCTGTTAATGAATAATCAGAAGATTTAGGATACCACAAACCTAGATATGGTGTTCCTTTGATGTAACGGAAGATCCGTTTTACAGCTAACAGATGAGATTCCTTTGGATTCGCCTGAAATCGTGCAAGTAAGCATGTTGAAAACATGATGTCCGGTCTACTGGCAGTTAAATACATTAGAGATCCTATCATGGCTCTGTAAGTCTTGATGTCAACAGTTTTTCCATCTGGATCCAAGCCTATCTTTGCACCATGAGCCATTGGATTTCCAATGCTTGTAGATTTATCCATATTGAACTTCTTCAGAATGTCAAAGACATATTTGGCTTGATTGATAAAAATCCCATCTGAAAGTTGTTGAACATTGAGTCCGAGAAAGAATTTAATCTCTCCCATCATACTCATCTGAAATCTAGAAGTCATGAGATCGGAAAACCAAGTACAAAGTGAAAGATTAGTAGCGCCGAAAATAATGTCATCAACATAAATTTGAACTAAGCAAATATCAGAATCTTTTCTAAAAACAAACAGAGTAGTATCGATTAAACCTTTTGTGAAACCTGAGCTTAGCAGAAATGCAGACAATTCGTCATACCACGCTTTTGGAGCTTGTTTCAAGCCATACAATGCTTTGTCGAGGATGTAAACATGATCTGGATGATCTTTGTCCATAAAACCTTCCGGTTGAGAGACATAGACCTCTTCCTTTAGACGACCGTTAAGAAACGCTATCTTTACATCCATCTGATAAACTTTAAAGTTCTGATAAGCAGCAAAAGCAAGAAACATTCGAATAGCTTCAAGACGTGCAACGGGAGCAAATGTCTCATCATAGTCTATCCCTTCTTGTTGACGATAGCCTTTTGCAACAAGTCTTGCTTTGTTTCTGACAACAATACCCTCTGAATCTTTCTTGTTTTTAAATATCCACTTCGTTCCGATAATGCTCTTTCCTCGTGGTTTTGGAACAAGACGCCATACCTTTAATGCCTTGAACTGATTCAGTTCTTCTTGCATTGCAATGATCCAGTCTGGGTCGGCCAATGCTTCAGAAACTTTTGTAGGTTCAAGCTTGCTTAGAAAACAAGTGAACAAACATTCATTTGAAGAAGCAACTTTTGACCTAGTTGATACCGAAGAAGCAGGATCACCAATGATTTGATGAAGAGGATGCGCCTTTGTCCATTTTGTCGTATGAGGTAGAGGAATTATTTCATCTTGAACACTTTGAATATCATGAGATGAAATTATGAAAGGTTCTGAATCAGAAGAGATAATCTGTGTAGTATTAATTGTTGGAGGAGGGACTACTTCAACTGATTCAGATAAAGTAACATCTGGAAATGTTGTTTGAGAGTCATCAGAAATAGCTGGAGCATCTTCAGATTGAACTGGTGGAGAAAAATTCAGCTCTATAACAATGGATGGTTCCAGTTGAGATGTAGTTTCAACTGCTGATGTAGGAAGTTCAGTCACAGGAACATCTGGAATTGCATCATCAGAATTTTGTGTAGCAGCGGAAGAACTAGAAGAAGCAATGCCAGGTTCCTGTACTACAGCAGTAGAAACATTAGAAGAATTAGTTTTAGGTACATCATCATAAAAATTTTCAAATAATAAATCAAGATCAGTAAGAATAATAGATGAATTAAATAATAATAAATCCGTTGTATTTTAAAGATTCTTCTTCATTGTACTCATCAACTGGCTTTAATATTGTGGATTGTTCAGTATTAGCAGTGGTTGGAATGATCTTGACAGGTCTCTCAAAAGGAGGATTGGTTAAAGCTCGAACCATGTAATCCCCATTTTGTTGTCTCTCAAGAAAATTAATAAATCGATCTCTCCATTGAGAATACTCATTCTCATTGATAAGCACTGGGGGACGTGTATCTGTCCCGAGAGACATCATCAACTCATTCTTATAAACTTGTGATTGAAGAGACATGCTGAATAGAAGCAGAGTGCTTTTCGGCTGAAGAAAAATAAGGACCGAAAACCACCTTTTTCGGTTGTTGAAGAAACCGAATACCACACCTTTCGGTTATAGAGATGACCGAAAACCTAGCTTCTCGGTTGATGAATAAACCGAAAAACTAAGTGTGATACTTAGAAGATCGAAAACCCTTAACCGAAAACCTTAGCCGAAAAGAACAAACCAAAAACTTCCCGAAATACCCAAAAACCAGAAGAATGAACCGAAAATCCTGAAGAATGAACCGAAAACCTTGATGAATAATCCGAAAACTCTTATGAAAGAACCGAAAAACGATTCTGCCAAGTTAACGATCTAAGAAAATCACACAAGTCCAAAATTCCTCAAAACACTCTCGTGGAATTCATTTAGAAACAGGTTAATAAACCAAAACTAATCCAAATATAGATCAAATAACCAAATTCAACAAGAATTCGCGAAGAACAGAAAAACTCGAGAACTTTTCTGGAAATTACAAAATTGACAAATTCGATTACAAAATGATCGAATCTTTGCACAAAACAAGAACAAAACTTGTTCTAAACTGTATTCCGAAGCAATTGAATCCAAATTCACTGAAAATCGTTCAGAAAATCAACATAGATCTAGAGAAATGACCAGAAAAACCGATTTTAAAAAAAAATTTCTAACGAATTTGAAATTCGATTGATCTGATAACACGAAATTAGAACTCTACTCTCAAATCTCTCAAAATCTAACCTGCTCTGATACCAATTGTTAACTCAAGATCTTAAGATTCTAGAGAGAAAGCTAGAGAGAGAAAGTGAATGAGGAGCCAAAAGTAGTATTGTATTCAAGATATGCAAAAGTAATCTGTTCTCTTTAAAAACAACTAAGTCAAGGGCTTATATACCCACAAGGTAAAATAAATACAAAGGTTACAACTAAAATTGATCTAACAGTTTGTAAATATTTGATTGGGATTGTGTTGAGAATTGTTGAACTTTTTCATATCATTTGATTTCCATTTATGCAAACTTTGATGTAATCGATTATCATTCTTAGGTTATTTATTTAAGTCGGTACCCTTGAATAGTTTAGCCTAATTGTGAATTGCTAGATAGAGTTGTGAATCCGTAATTGTTCTAAGTTATATTTAAGTAGCAAATAATACTTCAATTGATTGGGCGTTTGATTAATTTTAGTGTTGTGAGTTTGCTTAATCTAGTCTAAATGGTCGGCGTCCGTTCATTGGCTAGGAATGGAATTTGTCTAAGCCTAATTCAATTAGCAGTTGAGTCTAAGTTCGTAACTAGGCTTAATTAATTGATTAGAAACTAGTTGTTGGGCGTCTCATGCTAGTTTAATTTTACGGACAAACAGAGTGTTGGTGCGTATCGATGCTCATAGCCTTTCTGGAATAAAATGAGAAAAATATTTTTATTAACAAGTCTATGATACATGGTCCGGTCAACGATTTACACTCATTGCTAGTTTTTAATTATTTGTTTTTCGTTTTAATTTCTTGTTTAGTTTAGTTCTCAATCCACCCCCCCCCTTTTAAATAAAGCGTAGAAGTTTGACACCGTTCACGGCCAATCCCTGTGGATTCGACGTTGATTACCGCTATTGCAATTTAGGTTGTAATACGAGGTAATAGGACTTGATTATTTGTCGGGGGCTCGACACCCGTCAAAATTTTGGCACCGTTGCCGGGTAATGGCAACGTTGATTGTTTTTGGTTTTTACGCTTTATTTTCCTTTTTAGTCTATAAATTTTAGTTTATATTGTAAGCTAATCGTATGCCTAACGCCAAGTGGTTTTAAGTGTTTCTTACAATTATTATGGCGTATCATCCATATGAATATGGGTCACGATACACCACCATGGGATGTGTTCCAATCGAGGTACGTCTTTCCTCCCTTGTGTCAAAAATTTCAGACCTAACTGATATTGTGAAGCAGATAGCTTGTACAAAGGCACCACCGGTGGGAATGTTCGGGACATATGCTCAACATGCTTATTCAATTGACCCACTCCCAACTTTCCACTACAACACCGAGCCAACCTACAATTATGGAGGATTTCCAAGCTCGTGCCAAAGTGCCTTTGAGCCGACCCACGATTCTTTCAACTCGTACTCAAGAACCTACTATCCGGGATGGCAAGACCATCCAAATACGAATGAGTACGAGTATGGGTGGCAAGGGCATTCATTTCCTAGATATGAACCAACACCACCGACAACACAACACTATTCTGAGAACCCAGGTATGTCTCTTGAAGAGATGGTCCAATTAATAGCCCTTAACATGCAATTATAGTCATTTTAGCAGGAAACATTCAAGTTCCAGGAGGAGACAAGGGCTCAAATTCGGAGTCTGGAGGATGAGATTAGTGCATACATATCTTCTCAAAGTCGGTGGGAACCTCAAGATGAAGAGCTTGGATTGGTTGATAAGTGGAAAATAGAGAGCTCTATCAAAGAAGATGACGAAGAAGTGGTCTTGAGTACATCTAGTTAACATATCGGTGACACTAAGGGAGAAGACGTTGGAACTCAGAATCTGATGGTGGTTACTCCTTCTCTTCATATGCCAATAGTTGATCTCATCAAGGGAGACGAGGAATGCGTAGATATTTAGGGAACTTTCACAACGCTTGAAGAATCGATGGTTGAAGATAAGAAGGTGAACCCAAAAGATGCTACCTTTGTCGCACTACTAAGAGAGATATCCTTAGAGTGCAAAGGACCCACACTTGAATTCCGGACGGACTTAAAGGCACCCCAACATGTAGAGAAGGAGCATGTATGGGGCATAGACTTATTAGACACAAGATAGAATGTGGAAGGCGTCTAGCCAAAGACGTAAAAGAAAGGCGCTACATGGGAGGCAACCCATGAGTTTTAAATTTCTGCACTTGTTTTTATTTATTTATTTCCTTTCGTGGTTCCCCATTTCGTCATCTAAGCTCTTTTCTATATTTTTCAGGATTTCTTACTCCCGATATGGAGCTTAAATGGTTGCACTCAACTCGCTAGTTCATACATTGGAGGTCACTCACCGAATCAGGGGAGTCTTCTGTTTCCCCATTTATTTTATTAATTAGTGTGGGGGTGGGGATAATTTGCATGATTTGGGATCATTTGCATGATTTGGGATTATTTGGGTATATAAATGCTTTTAGGGATAATTTTTTTTTTGAACTTTTGTGCTTAAATGTGAATTGTTGTCCGTTTTAGCGATGTGTTAGCATGTTTTAATGAGCTTAAATTGTTGATGATGATGAGTTTGGATGCATGCATAGCATGATTGAATTTGATTGATAGCACTTAGGGTCGATTAGTGGTAATATACCGGTTGAAGTTAGACTATTGTTAATATCTTGCACTAGTTTTAACACCGTGAGACTTTGAGTCTATTAGACTAAACACTTGATATTAGTCTCCGTTTCATTTCTTGTGTGATTACGTCATGCCTAGTTATGTATCTCTAGAACTTGACTCGTCTCTCCTTAAGATTACATGATATTTACATGCAAATAAATATGATAAAGGTCGTCGTTTCTCATTTTTACTAAAGCGAATTAGCCTTAAGCCTACTCTTTATATCATGATTATCCTTTTTGCATACCACTTTGAGCCTTGGCCTTATTCTTTTGTCACCCACATCATAAACCCATCCAAACACGACTCACCCGACCAATCACCAATAGAGTAGTACTGGTATCCCTATGTGCTTGAAAGTAAAACATATACGTTGGGAAAGAAAAGAAAGAAAAAGAAAAAAAAATCAATGAGTAAATATGTCGTCAAGAAAGAAAAAAAAAAGTAAGACGACCGAAATGATGATAAAGCTAAATAGTGTTTATCTCTATTCTATCATCCAAAAGGAAATGTACTTCAAAGATAGATATAAAAAGTCCTTTATGGGAAGAAATTTTCATGGTTGAATAACCAGGTTCTCTATTTGGTGTAAGGTCCTTAGTCACCTTTTCCCAAAATATATCCCTACCTTACCCATAAGTTATTCTACATTACACCCCTAAAAGACCTTTTGACTTATATGCATGCATTTTATCAAAGTAGTGGAGAGTGAAAGACTTTTCAAGCCTATAGTAGATACATACTAGCGTATTGACGATTTGAGCGATACACTTTAACCCCAAAGAGTGCATTGAGTGTTGTTTTATTTTCCCATTCGTGAGAGTTCTCGTGATTAGCTTGTCTCTACTTGATTTTGTGTGCCCGCATTTTGACGCTAAGTTGCAAATCTTGAGTTGATGAAAGGCTATACGTGTTAATATTCCCGTTTGATTCATTAATATCGCTACATGCTAACTTAAATCATTGTCGGGATGGACAATGATCTAAGTGTGGGGGAATTTGATAAGCGTCAATTTTATACATCTTTATGCCAAATTTCTCTAAAATTAGTGTTGGTTGAATGGTTAGAATACCCCTTTTTACCTAGTGTTTATACATTTAAATGTATTATTGCATTAAATAAAAAAATAAATAAAAAAGTCTTTTAATTATTATTGTATTATATTAAATAAATAATAATATTAGTGTTTATGTCTGTTGGGCTTTGTTGGCAACCATGTAAAAGAAAGAAGAAAAAATTTGTTTAATATAATTGGGCCTTGTATTGTTTGTTGGCAGCAGGCCCAAGAAGAGAAGAAAAGAAAAGAGAGAAAGAGTCACAACCAGCAGCCTAAAAACCCAAATCAGAGGAAAAACGAAGAAAGAAATCGTCCAGCAACATCTATTTCGATTCATCGACCGGGCGACCTCCACAGCGGCCAAAGACGCTTCCCAACCTACGCTATGCACTGTTCGAGCGAAAATCAAGACGTGGGCGACTTATGCGGCGGGTTTAGCCGCGCCCTAATTCACGAGGGCCGAAATCGTGGGCCTCTAGTTTTTTTTTCTCGAGCGGTTCTTGACGTGGGGTATAATTTAGAGAGGGAAACCGTCGATTAGGGGGGAATCAAGGAGAAATTGAAGAAAGGAAAAGAAGACAACTTTGGGGAAAGCTTTTGTTGATTCAATCCATCAGGTAATTTTAGTTTTAGGTTTAATTTTATATTTCATAGTTAGTCTTTACATTTTATCAATGAGTTTGTAAATATTTGATTAGGATTGTGTTGAGACTTGTTGAACTTTTTCATATCATTTTATTTCCATTTATGCAAACTTTGATGTAATCGATTATCATTCTTAGGTTATTTATTTAAGTTGGTACCCTTGAATAGTTTAGCATAATTGTGAATTGCTAGATAGAGTTGTGAATCCATAATTGTTCTAAGTTCTATTTTAGTAGCAAATAATACTTCAATTGATTGGGCGTTTGATTAATTTTAGTGTTGTGAATTTGCTTAATCTAGTCTAAATGGTCGGCGTCCGTTCATTGGCTAGGAATGACGTTTATCTAAGCCTAATGCAATTAGCAGTTGAGTCTATGTTCGTAACTAGGCTTAATTAGCTGATTAGAAACAAGTTTATTGGGCGTCTCATGCTAGTTTAATTTTACGGACAAACAGAGTGTCGGTGCGTATCGATGCTCATAGCCTTTCTGGAATAAAATGAGAAAAATATTTTTATGAATAAGTCTATGATACACGGTCCGGTTAACGATTTACACTCATTGCTAGTTTTTAATTATTTGTTTTCCGTTTTAATTTCATGTTTAGTTTAGTTCTCAATCCAACCCCCCCCCCACTTTAAATAAAGCGTAGAATTTTGACACCGCTCACGGCCAATCCCTGTGGATTCGACCCTGCTTACCGCTATTGCAATTTAGGTTGTAATGCAAGGTAATAGGACTTTATTATTTGTCGGGCTCGACACCCGTCATTTTTCATGATCCGTTTCTCGAAGGTGAGGATAAACGACTATTATGTTTCAGTTACATAGTATTTTTATACATGATTCATAGTTATACAGTAAATTACATCATGATTTCAGTTACACATGTTTCTATGATGTATTTTACATGACATTATAATTTGGATTACTTACTTGAGTAGCTTTCATTGTGGATTATAAATTAGGTTATATTATCCACTTTATGTCGGTAGTTTTAGTTTATTACGTGTATGTTTGAACACATATTTCAAATAGTAGGGATGAGCTCGGGACCGGACCGGTACCAAACAGGGACCGAACCGGTTGGTATCGAATTTTTTTGGGACTAAAAAGTAGGACCGAAAACCGAACCGTACATATGTACCGGTTCGGTTTCGGTACGGGAAAATCGGTACTAGGACCACTTAGGACCGAAAATATGAAAACGTATCAAATGTGTATCAAAACTAATCGCAAATCAAAATATGCTCATAATGTTTCAAATGTGTATCAAAACACTACAAAACAGAGGCTTATCACCGACGGATGAAACCGTCGGTGATCCGTCGGTAAAATCCAAATCTGTCGGTGATCTGTCGGTAAATGTTCGTCGGTATAAAGGTGGTCGGCGTTCAGATCACCGATGGATCACCGACGGTTTAATTTTCCGACGGATCTCCGACGGTTACCGACGACGTGGTTATTTCCGATGGATCACCGACGGTCGTCTTTTAGCGACGGATTACCGACGGCTATTCACCGACGGATTAGTTCCGACGGATTTAGCGACGGATTTCCGACGGATATTTTTTAAATAAAAATTAAATTAAAAAATAATTTCCGACGGATAAACCGTCGGTAATTTAAATTTTTTTTAAAAATAATTAAAAATTAAAATTTTCCAGTTTTTATCCTGTACAAAACCTGCCAATTTTTAAATATTACTAAGCCTTAAAGTGTACAAAATATCTATAAATACATAAACATAATCCTACGGAGGGGGAAAGGGGTGCTGATTGTTAAACTTGATCATGAACGCGTCAAACTGTGTCATTCGTTCCTGCATCTGTCTCTTCTCTGCTTAATCTCTATCCATTCGCTCCTGCATCCGGATCCTCTCTGGTTTCTCTCTCTGTAGTCGCACTTGCAACTGAATCCTCTGTGCTTCCTCTCTCTCTAACCTCTGCCTCAGCTCCTCCAACTGAAATTCAACATCTGACAAACATATATAGAACAATGTCAGACAACATTTAACAAACATATGATTAACAATGTTAAACAACATTAAATAAGTATTTATATCTGTAACTACCGATGGATTACCGACGGACGCCAGAAAAAATAAATATTTATTAAATTATATAAACTACCGACGGATTTCCGACGGATTTAAAAATAAAAAAAAATAATTTAATATCCGTCGGTAATCCGTCGGTAAATATATACATTTACCGACGGATTACCGACGAATAGTCTATCCGTCGCAAAGTTTTCATTTCCGTCGGTGATCCGTCGGTAATCTTGGTCGGAAATAAGCAATTTTCCAGTAGTGAAACCAATCGAAACAATCAAAAGTTCAACAATATACATTTTCATATCTTCGATTTTTTGATGGTGTATGTAGGAGCCGATTTTTTGATGGTTATAAAAAAATTTGGAGAAGATATGGTAACTTATGGAGAAGGTTTGGTTAGTTTAGAAGATGATATATCTTGATTAGGAAAAGATAAGGTTAGTTTAGGAATTTAAAAAGTCAATGTCCCTTAATATTTCGGTTGGTTCGGTTTTTTTCGGGAAAATACCGGTACCGAATACCGAATCCTACCCAATATATACATTTATTTATTTTGTTACATGATCTAACAAAATATTTCTGGTTTTTCGTAAATTTTATCGAATAACGTTTCTAATAATCATTTTTTCAGATAATAACTCTTTATTTCAAGTATATTTATTCAAATAACGTCTCTTCTTCATTTTTTCCGTTTTAGGGTTTTCGAATGAGATTTTATTGCTTATATTTTCAACATTATTGTGAGTCCGTGATCGTTTACCAGATAAATCAAACAACAAAGATATAACGATTACCAACCTGTTTCTGATTACAAATGCGGATTACAAAGGTTCGGTATTGTTGATCAGTTTAGCTCTCTCTGTTTTTCTCTCTCTTTTACACCTTGAATATGTGTTGTGTGTGTGTATTCTTAATCTGATCGATATATTAGAGAGAGAGATAATATCTAGATATTATATTTAAAACTAATATAATAATTAAACTAATTAAACTAATATAATAACTAAAACATAATATCTAAATAATATCTAGATATTATAACTTTGACACTTATTACAATTTGACCCCTAGACTATGGTTGAGAGTGACTTTCAGCATTTACTTCAGATTGCGATCTTCGTTTTGGATGATCTTGAATCCAATGAGACTGTGTCCTAACAATCTCCCCCTTTGGATCAAGATCATTACAAAAATGATTTAGCAATATGATCTTCTCTTTCAGCACAGAAGATGCAATCTCTCTCTCTTAGTCTTCAAGATATAGTAAACTCCCCAAAAGATGTAGATTATTTTTCTTTCAGTTCATGGGAAGAAATTATCTCTAGTTCCAGCTCGAAATTCTTCATCAAAGTATCTTCAAAAGAAAATTTCTCTCGAAACAGCATATCTTCAGAATACTTGCTCTTTGAAGAATTCAATCTTGGACGTGATTCTTGAAACATGTGATTTCTTGGTTAGCTCTTCTCCATTTCTTGGGTAGATTTTCTCCCCCTTTTTGATGAGAAGTGTAACGATTTCATCAAAAGTTGATGACAAGAAATGTTGGTCATAAGGAGCCTCTGATTCGTCAATGCAATAGATATTTATCCAGATCTTTGCAAATCTAGACAAAATAGTCATGTAACACCTGTAGCAATAAACAAATCAGTTAGAAACGCCTGTCAGTAACACTAAGTCACTGTGTGTAACGAATACACAATGGAAAGGAGTTGTTTGATGTTGACTCCCCCAGGGCTTCCATTTAATCATCGAAACACCACAAAGGTTATTTCTATAAACGTTATGACAAAGAAACAAATTCCTTGTGTGTTCGTGCTTGTGATAGAAAGAATTAAGCACTTGATGATTGCTTATAGGCTCGAAATTGTGTAAACCACTGAGACAACAATAAGTTAAACACAGACTCAATGTGCATGAGTGAAGTGCGAAGGTGGGGCATACTTCCTTCTTTTCAATATCTAGATTTTCCAAATGAAAATCAGATAGCATATGTGCTGCTTCCCCTTTGAAAATGAAACATTTTCCTGTTAAGAAGTAAATGAGTAGTTGGTGGGGTAATTTCAAGAGTTGGCATGGGCTAGTTGCCTGTTTCAATAATGATCACCAAAGAGTTGTGAAACACTAGAAATGTGGCTGCCCGGCTCAGAAAAAGTTGGTGCAGAGTTGTGATATTCTTTTAACTCTGATCTCACACCCTCTTTCTTTTAAACATTTAGCTCACTGCTAATCACACTCATTTATTTTCGACTTCTCACACTCAATCACTATGGATTAACTTCTTGGGTAGAAATCACTGGTTAACGTGATTCCATAGAAGTTGTGTTAATTCCTAGCACACTGATCCCGTATATCCTATAAAGAATATGTTGCTCAAAATGATTTATAATCATGTAAGCTCATGTAGAACATTTATAGTACACTCCCAAAATATAAAATCTTATGAAAAATCGGGAAGTGGTTTGAACGTTTAAGAATATGTTTTCAATGATTGAAAGTTGTCCTTCTTTCAATCACATATGAGATTAAGATAAAGGAATATACCTTTAAGTGCGATCTTACATCTCATGAAGCTTAGCTTAAAGTCATAAACATATGATCGTGTAAGATCTTCTCAAAAAAATTCTGCAAAAGTCTTAAGTCTATGTCAAAGCAAATTTATTCACTTAAATTGAAAAGACAAAAAGCAGTAAAACTATGAACTTCTCTTACTCCCCCTGAAATTATGCATCTAACATATATAATTTCATAAATAAATAGGTACTCCCCCTTGAAGGTTGAATTTCTCGTTGGAGTATCGGAGTACAATCTCTCATATCAGCATTGGAGTAAGTTCTTTTGATCTTTGAAGAACGAGTCCTGATCTGTACATAATCAGAAGTCGTTGTTGACATTGATGTCCGGGTCTTGAGTTTATTTACTCAAGAACCATTCTTCTTTGAAGTGCGGGTCTTGAACTGTGTTATTCAAGAACCTTTCTTCTCCTACTCCCCCTTGACAGTAGGTGCCTGCAACACAGGTTTAGTTTTCTTTGGTACCCACTGGTATTTGGGTCCATATGTGTTAGTTGCAGTTCTTGTGGGGGTTACTGAATAAGAACCATATCAGTAAAAAATGAATACAAGCCTTAACTATTCAAAATATATAGATATTTAGTTTTTAGAAGTTACCTCCTGCAAAAACCTGTGCTATCGGAATGTGATCTCTTTGCTCTCCGGTAGAATCGCTCATCTTTCAGCAAAAACTCTTCGTTGATGATCTTCGACAATGGCGGTTTAAGAGAGAGAATTAATGAGAGATTTAGTGAGAGAATTTTAGTAGATAAATGGCGGTTTTAGTGAGGGAGAGTTTCTGAATAAGCCGTTTTTGCAGGCTATTCACCATGATTATGATATAATTTCTTTTTTCGAACCGTCAAATATTTTTTACGAAATTGCCCCTACGCGCTAAATATTCATTAAGCCATGGACCGAGTTTTCAATTTATTTACAAAATTGCCACCGCGTTTTTTATCCTTTGATCTATTCAGTTTTTTTTATCAACGGTCCATAATTGTCCTCATGTTCACAATGAAATATGGGTTTTCATTTGAACCCACCCCTATATATATATATATATATATATATATATATATATATATATATATATATAGGGAGATGTTCATTTGAGAAATGATAAATGTATGAGAAATAGAGAAGTAATCTTAGTCATTCATCTGGTCAACATTTGTGTCTTCGACCGCGAAGCACGTACCGGATAATTTATTGCATGGTCTATAGAAGGTAGAGGGGTAGTTTCGTAAAATACGCGGGATGAGTTCATATATGAACCTATATGATTCACATATGAATTATACGTTCATATATGAATCGGTTAATTAGTTCATATATGAATCACAAAAGTTCATATATGAATCTGTTAATTAGTTCAACTGATTCATATATGAACTTACAGGTAATTAATTCATATGTGAATCAGTTAATTAGTTCATATATGAATCACAAAGGTTCATATATGAATCAGTTAAAAGAGTTCAGATGTGAATTACACTGATTCATATATGAACATATAGTTTATATGTAAATTATACATGTTCATATATGAACACAACCCGTGAATTTTGTAAAAATTATGAAAGTGTCCTTTTATTTTTGGAATAGCCGCAACTTTTGACCAGTCAAAGCCGCAATATTTGACCAGTCAAATCCGATCTTGACCATATGAATGACTAGGATTACTTCTCTATTTCTCATATATTTACCATTTCTCAAATGAACCTAAGGCTATATATATATATATATATATATATATATATATATATATATATATAAGGTGCGTTTCTTTTGCAACCCATGCAATTTCTACAAACTATACAAACCACTATATTAGGAAACAATAGATATATTTATGAATAATGATTATGATTCATTAATAATAATTGTGATATATATGGAAAATGTTAAGTTTATTCATTATAATCATGATTTTAAATTAGGAAATGTTAAGTTTATTCATTATAATCATGATTTTAAATTAGGAAACATAATAAAATCATATATTCATTAGACTTGATGAACGGCTAAGATTGGTTTGCATAGTTTGTACAAATTGCTTGGGTTGCAAAAGAAACGCACCCTATATGTATATAGTATATCCAATTATCAACCCCAATTTTTTATTAAGAAATTATTCTCCCTACATTTATTTAGATATTTATGCATGAACAAAAAATGATGACCTAGATAATTACTATCAATAATCTTGTTACGGAACTTAAAATCTTAAACCATCATCAAAATATACAATTTATTATACATATTTTATTTTTCATAATTCATACATACAAAATTTGCAAACATAACAATAAACAATCTAATAAAAAAAAAGTTACCAATCTGGATGCTCAAATGATAATAGCGGAAATTAACCATGCTCCTCGATGTATGAACAAGGGCCCACTACGATTTGACTTTGAACAATAATAATTTTTTGGGGGGTTGGTTGGCAGGTGTTTAATGGCAAGATAATTCGGTTTCAAATAAAGTGTAGTCAACTTCATGCAAATAGCTAAAATGACCATAAGGCACTCTGTTTAGCAGCAATTGACCAATACATCGACAGGGTATATTGGTAAATTCAAGCGACGGCTATAATTGATATATCTTGTGACAACGGATCGGAATGTATTCATATGTTTCTCTGTTTCCCCTTGTTGACTTCAGTACATCCTACTAGCTGGTTTAACGAACAAGCGTGAGAGATGGGAAAACATTCCCTGATACCCGTCGGAAGTTGGTGGTTGGTCGGCATGGTGGCGATGGTCTTCGTAATGATGGCGGAGCCGGTGACATCACAGCCAAGTAACAGGAGTAATACTCTGATTAGACGGTACTGCAGTCAATATGGTGTGTTAGACGACGAGTTTTTCCTAAGGAACCTCAACACCACCCTTTCTAGCCTCCGGCGGCAGTTGTCCAACGTCACCGCGTACCATGCTGTTGCACGGACTATAATCAACGGGGAATCAGTATACGGGCTTGCTTTGTGCAGGGAGTATCTCTCCCCTTCAGAGTGTTTGAATTGTTTTGACATCGCTGTTAAAGGGGTGAAAGTATGCGGGATTGTCAACGGTGGTCATGTTATCTATGATGATTGTGATCTCAGGTAATTTGCTCCTTTTCTTGAACTTAATATTTAGTATTTCATGAATCAATCAAGTTTAGTATATTCCAACCGGAAGTAAGGTATGAGGACCTTTTCGTAAAAGTATATGTTTCTGAGGAGAAACCCGACCTGGTTCGTGTAAAAGTTTTCGAAAAGCTTGAGAGTGATCGAAACCTTTGTCAGAAAATTTAGAAAAATCTGAAGATTTGAAAAAAATGATTGAAAAGCTTGATTACATCATGACACATAATTACCACACTTTCTTTTGTGTCCTCAATTCAAATTCAACGTTAAGTAGATTACTTTCAGCTTTTTTTATTACTAGCAGCAATTGTGGCCACTGAGGATAAACTCAGGGCTGCACGCTTTAACAGTTGGGCCAAAGGCCCTAATTGTCAGGGATTAGTCTGGGCCATAGGCCCAGGATACCCTTTCCAAAAATAAAATCTCATAAAATTTTGTAACTATTTTCATATTCTAAATATTATTTAAAATTAGCTAGTAAATTTGATTTTGGTTGACAATGTTTTTTTGTTTTTTTTAACTAAAAGTACATCTTTATTTTATCACTGATTAAATATTTTAATTAAATCACGTTTAGGTCAAATATTGCGCTATTTCATATAAAATGAAAAGGGTACACCTTTAAACACTACAAAATGGAAGACTTTTACGTACGAAATAAGTTTCCTGGGAAATCCGTCGCTAATTAAAAAAGGTGATTCTTACAAAACCGTCACAAAAGTTAGTGGGTAAATTGTTAGTAGAAAATTCAGACAGTGACAGATTACATTGGGATTTTGTGGGTGATCCGACGGAAATTTCAATGAACTTTTTATACAGGTTTTTAAAAATATTAATCTCATGTTTGTTAAAGATATATAACATTTGAGTTAATATACAATTAAACAGAAATATTTATCTCATTGCTTTGTGCTGTTGAAGGTATGAGAACAATAACTTCTACACGGAGGCTAATGTTAGGGGCAATGTTGGAGTATGCGGCAATAAAACATCATCTCAGGAATCATTCAGAGAAACAGTAAGAGAGTTGCTATCAGACCTTCGAGTTGCAACACCAAGAACACCAGATTTCTATGCTGCTTCTACAAGGAGACTCAAAGGCAGCAATGCGACAGTCTATGCAATTGCACAATGTAATGTAAACATAAGCCAAAGTGTTTGTGCAGAATGTTTATCTATAAGAAGTACAACCTTAGCCAATTGCCTTCCTAATACATTTGGAAGGGCGATTGACGCAGGATGCTTTATGAGGTACTCCAATAATGCGTTTTTTAGAGACAACCAGACTACTGATTTAACACCCTTTCTCAAGGATGGTAAGACCTCTTTCCGACACATGACCTTAAATCCTTAATGTTCTTTATTTGAAATATTTTGTTGTTAAAGATAGTAGATCAAAGCAAGGTTATGGGGATTAGTATGTATCTTTATAAAACCTATGCTTATTTGATCGTCAGAAAATTCAAGCACAAAGAGAGCTATTATAGGTGGAGTTCTTGGAGGTGCCACTTTTCTGTTGATTGTACTTATACTTCTTTTATGGCATCGATCCACCAAATCAAGTGATCGCCAACAAGGTATACAATCGATTCACGTCCACTAGCAAAGACATCTAGTACAAAATTTCTGGAAACTTTCTGATGATGTCTTCTCTGTGTTTTGTTGACACTTCCAAGTTCCATTGTTTCTAAAATGAAACACCCTCATTTTAATGAATTCTTATTTCATCTTTACATTTTTAATGGTTGATATTATATGTGAGCTTTCAACTTACCAGATAAGTCAACTGGAGCAACTGAATTGCTGCAAAGCCCCATGCCTTATAGCTACAATGATTTAAAAATTGCGACAAATAATTTTAGTAAAGAGCACAAGCTTGGAGAGGGAACGTTTGGAGAGGTATATAAGGTAATGAGGAGTAGTCCATATTTTCCAGAATAACTCGTTTTTTTTTTATACCTTTGTATCGATGAAGTCCATTATAGTCTAGATGGCCTTATGTTTTTCTACTACTTATTTTTGGCATGATGCAGGGGACACTAAGGGACGGTGAAGTAGTTGCAATAAAAAAAACAACTATGGCGTCTAGAGGACGAAACACATACTTTGATAATGAACTTAAAGTCATAAGTAATGTTCATCATCGACATCTTATGCGTCTTCTTGGATATTGTAATAAAGGACCTCACTTGTTTCTTGTTCTCGAGTTCATGGAAAATGGTAGCCTCGATAAATTCCTTTATGGTGAGTTGGGGCCATGTCTTTAGATGATCAGTACTTGAAGTTTGAAACTGACAGTCGGTCTAACAATTGGCAGGTGAAAAACAAGGGAGCCTAACTTGGAAACAAAGGTTTGATATAATCTTTGGGATAGCAAGGGGACTTGCATACCTACATGAACAATACCATGTCACCATCGTTCACAGAGATATTAAATCGAGCAATATTCTAATTGACAATGACTTTCAGCCAAAAGTTTCAGATTTTGGTCTGGTTAGACTACTACCAGAAGATAAGACACATATCATCACCAAAGTTGCAGGGACCTTGTATGTTGAATTTACTAGAGATCCGTGTTCAATCTTCTTGTCTAACTCTCTCCCTCTCTCTCTCTCTCTATATATATATATATATATATATATGTTCGTATGTTTCCCTGGCAATGAAAATGATACCCACTAACTGCTACTAATTCATACTGTGTTCAGTGGTTACGTAGCGCCAGAATATGCAGTCCATGGGCAGGTGTCTGAGAAAGTAGATACTTACAGCTTTGGTGTTGTGGTCCTTGAAATTATTAGCGGAAGGAGGTGCACAGATGCCATTGAAAATGGATCTGTTACACAACACTTAACCGATTATGTGAGTATCTCAAAGTTAGCTTATTTAGCATGTTCTGCTTGCTTCCTTGTCTCATGTCTATAACAATATCGATGAAGCCAAAATTTTCTGACACATATAACCATACATTGGATAGTGTATATTTCATCACATAACCTTTTTGATTCTGGTCGTGTGTGATAGGCGTGGAATCTATACGAGAACGGGATGCATGTGAATCTAATCGATATTACCCTAAACCCAAGTGAATATGTACAAGAAGATGTGATGAAAATCATCGAGCTATCCCTGATGTGCACCCAGTCACCAGCGTCAACAAGACCATCAATGTCTGAAGTGGTTACCCGTTTAAGTGACAGTTCACCAGAGCAAAGATCGCCATTGGGGTCTACCTTTAGTGAACCTCGATTGCAGATTCCATTAGACACCTCCACATCTGCTCCATCAACATCAAATGCCACTGCCTCAACTGTTGAACTTTCAGGTCGTTAGATTTTCATTTTGTCACCTCATCTTGCGACAAAAATGGAGTGCTGGTAATATCCTTACGCTTTCAAAACAATAGTGTTCACCTTTTATATAATATAAGAACCAATATTCTTCATGAGCTTTATCGGCTGCTATAGTGTTGATATTTCCATCCATAGTTTGGCATGTATAATGATACACAATATTTGGCTTTTACACCTGTTGTATTCCTCTTGTTCTTTTCATCTACTTTCATTTAATTCCCTACCCGTACCTACTTATATCACCACGACTTATGAACATGTAACAAATTCATGCATGTAACTATGTAAGGTGAGCGGAGGTATATATGTGAAAGTAGGTGAAGGCGACTTGTGAGGTGGATGGAGATGAAGGTGAAGGTTAATGCGGATAAGTGTGAAGGTGAAGTTGGATGAAGGTAGATGAATGTTCCTTGTCTTTTTGTGAAAGATATATGAAGGTTTGCATTTTTTATGAGCCTTTAGATAAAATGAACCATCCAAAAGCTCATTGATGTTCACTCCGTTTCTCACCAAAGGTTTATTCTCACATGATCATTTATACATGTATATATATTATATGGGTCGGTTATTTTATAAAACCAGTGAAATCTAACAAACCATACAAACCGCATACAACCAATCATAATATTTCATTTTTTTCACTTTTTCTTGATTATAAGAGTTGATTAGTCAACAATATATGAAACAATTTCATCAAGAATATATGAAGCAAATTTCATCAAAATGAGAAATACATGAAACAATTTCATTATTACATATAAACAAAAATATATGAAACAATTTTATCAATAAAAGAATTATATGAAACCAATTTATCATATTAAAAGCTTTTATAAAACAATTTCATTCAATTATACAAGGAAAACCACTGGTTGTATGGTTTGTTAGATTTCAATGGTTTGTAAAATAACCTTGCCCTACATATATATATATATATATGGGTTAAATCATGTGAGAACCAAAAAATATTAAGAACCGTAAGAACCGATCCAAGCCGTAATTTGATTTTGATCTTATGGTTTTAATTAAAAGTTATTTAATCACATGAAAAGGGCATAATCGTCATTTTGGCAACAAGATTCACTAGATGAAATATACAAATTCATTCATCAGATGAAACACAATTTCATCATATGAAACACATATTCACCATATGAAACACACATATTCACTTTATGAAACAGACGGATTTACCAGGTGAAACATATACTAACCTTATTCCACCACATGAAATAAATCGTAATTTTATAAATATTCTATTTCACCTAATGAAATCAAAACATAATGTTCATGTATATCTTAATTCACCACATGAAACCAAACTCAAATCTCAACTTTAATCTATTTTCATATGACAAAATCAAACATAAATATTCTAAAATAGGGAAAGTGTAAAAGTCATGAAATTTTCCCTTTTTACAACATCAGATCTCTCATCGAACAATTCCAGGGCTAATTCTTTCTTTTCCTTTTTGCACAATTCAATCTGAAAAGAAATCGATTAATAAATCTTCTATAATCGATAATGAATACTGAGATTATTCAAATTAAGAAATGTATTTTGATTTTGATTTCAATTTGATAGTTAAAGAAAACTGGAAGAAGGTAAATTTGAAGGTGTCATTTGAGATTGAAAAGGTCGGAAACTGAACAGAGTCAATGACGATCTTGGGATTCTTTGGTTTGAAGAGCAGGAAGTATATCCAATATGGTTTCCATCTTTCTCAATTGATTCCTATTTATCACTCCATCTCTTCATTCAATTCTTGAAAACCCTAGATCCCCTTTCTTGTTTTTAGTTATTGTTAGGTATCATGTCTTCGCTCCGCCCAGATCTGACCAACGAAATCATCATCAAAAACCGATGTTGGTTTCAGAATCATCATAAAAACCGATGAAACTTGAAGCAATCTGTTGACATAAGAGTAAGCGTTGTTATCGGTTTCCTGTTTCTCGTCGTTGCTGCGTTTGCTAAAGAGGTCGTAAGAGACGGCAATTCCCTCGAAAAGAAGTTATAGAAGATCCCAGCTTGTGGTGTTGATTGTCAGATTGATGAAATGGAGGGTTTCCGAAGGGAATAATGGGAGGAGCAAAAGGAAGATACATAAGAAGATGGCTTTGTACAAAAAGTGAGTGTAAATTTTAGTGGGATTTGGAGGGAGATGTGGATTGTTTATTTTCGCCATTGATGGAGGTTTTGATTTGCAGGAGAAAATTATAAAGATGTAGGAAGAAAGATTTTGGAGGAATGAGTTGGTTTCAAGCTATATATGTTTTACTTTCTTTGCTTTTGACATTTGTGTAAATTTTACAAGTATAGTTTTAAAGGTAAGAACATCCATGGTGATGATGATGATCTTGAAGTCATGGTGAACATCAATCATGTTAATGGAGATGAAGAACGAGAGTAGGTGGTTTTGAAAACTAAATTTACAAGATTGTCCTCAAACTTCGAAATTAGACATGAGAATTGGGCATGTCTTTCATTAATATTACAAAAATACTATCTTATTTAGTAACCATGGATTAAAACTCTTTAATGGTTGAAATTAGTCCTTACGGTCCTTAACTTTTTTACGGTTCTCATTTGAATACCGTCCTATATATATATATATATATATATATATATATATATATATATATATATATATTTGTAACACCCCACCCTTACACATAATACATTTACATGCAATAACTACAAAAAATTACATAAATCTGCATATTGGGTCTTCATTAGAATATTACACAACACTACAAAACCACTTCTAACTTTTACTGCTACTCAACATAAATATATATTCACATATATACATACTCCATAATAGTTACACATAGCTGATACCAACTAACACATATACTCTTCCGCTTGCACGTAAAGCAATCCCACACATACACATCAAGCCTTTTTCCTTTTCTTTATCAGTTATTCATACATGTCCTGAAATACATATTTGAAAAACAAAATGAGGGTTAGACCAATTGCTCTAAGTGAGAAAACCTCTGTCTTTATCATGCATTGGTATGATCATTTCAAAACCATAATAATTCAGAAAACCATTCATGTCAAGCCATTCATGTCAAACCATTCGTGTCAAACATTTGATCACTTTATCAAGAAAAAAAACGTTGGCACTCTTTCTTTATCATACATTTGGCACTCGGGCCCTTTCGATGTACCTTTACGTACAACCAACACCACCACCGCCAGCCTTCCAATATAGCCAAAGTGAAATAATAGTGGAGACGGCGGCATGATGTGTAACATTCTAGAATAGCTAGTAGTGTCGCCGATTGACCTCTTTAGGCTCAACCCTGTATACACAACACACACACATTTCTTCTCATCCATTTCATTTCAAGAAACACTTTTATCGAATTAATATTATATGTATTCCAGTTTGAAAATAGTTAAAGAACAACTCACCTTGATATGAGATTGAAGTAACACACGCATAAACAACACAAACGAGCAAAACGAACAATTAACGCCACAACTGAACACCATTCAAGCCACACTTCAACGATGAGTGACCAATTCTGAAATTGTAACACCCGTGATTTTGGGTACATCTATATCGAGTATTTCTTTATTTGGTACATCCGTAAACCCAACTATAATCGTTAATTACGTATTAGATTACCATAACCAAGTACCTCTTGGGATAACGGGGGAGACAAGCTTACTAACACAAGTGACGGGACACAAAAGTAAGCCACTTGATAAGTTAGTAAAACCAATACACATAGAAAGTACACGCAAATTAGGGTTTTTGGTGAAAATACACCCAAATTAAAGAAGTTAAAATGGAGATGTCTATTAGGTTTAAAATATGATTTTAACATGTATAAAGTTTATAAAGAGAGTGAACTCACCTTGTAGGGTTATAGTTTAAAAACCCTAGAATACCAAGAACTTAAAGAGGTGAGGAGGATCTTTGAGAAGACTTCAACTAGCACCACAACATCTTAAGAGCACCTAGAAAATATCATCAATGATCAAGATGGAGGTGGTTGGGAAACATTGATTACAAGGGGTGGAAGAAGAGAGAACTTACTAGTTTCTTAAGAGAAAATCGAACCTAACAAAACCCCAAATTCAGAATAAATGCTAAAGTCCCGTGTCTGTGAGTTTTATACGCCCAGCCCCTCGCCGACAACTATGACCAGCGACAATGCCCTAGTCATAGTCGCCAGGTCAATGTCGCACCTCAACACCTACATTCTGAGTTTTGTCCGCGAAGCCCGCGATTGTGACACATGCGACAATGCCCCTGTGGCATAGTCGTCCCAAGATCTCTAGGCACGACTTCGACCCGAAACAATCTAATTCTTCTACGAGAAACATATGATCAGATCCGAGACTCAAAACCAGACAACAAAATTTTTTCGTAAGGTTGTTAAACGCCCAAACAAACTCAAAATAGCGAAAGTTTTCCCGAAATTACGGGTGTTACAATCCTCCCTAACTTGGGAAGGATTTCGTCCCCGAAATCCATACTACATAAACAATTGAGGATATCTACATTTCAAGTCCTCTTCCGCCTCCCATGTTACATTGGCACCGCAATGGTGCTTCTATTGAACCTTCACCATTGCCACTTCTTTGTGTTGGAGTTTCTTGATCACTCTTTCCAAAATAGCTTCGGGTTCTTCGACACAACGGTTGTCGTCGACCTAGATTTTCTGATAACGAAATGACACTTTCTTCCTCCGCTAAGCACCTTTGTAGATAGCACACATAGAATGTAGGGTGGATTCCGTCCATCTCTGGTGGTAAGTCAAACTTGTAAGCTTGAAGTCCAATACGCTCAAGGATAGTAAACGGTCCAAGGAAAAGGGGACTTAACTTCCCTCGCTTTCCAAACCGAATCAGGGCTTTCTAAGGAGACACCTTCAACATTACACGGTCCCCCACTTCAAACTCTACGGGTCGTCTCTTTTTGTTGGCATAGCTATTTTGTCGATCTTGCGCCGCCTTCAAACGTTCTCGGATAGCTTTGACCTTATCGGCCGTCTCTTGCACAATTTTCGGGCTGGAAAATTGATTCTCACCCGCCTCTAGCCAACACACGGGAGTTCTACACTTCCGCCCGTACAAGGCTTAAAATGGTGTCGCTCTAAGTCTCGAGTGGTAACTGTTGTTGTATGCAAACTCTACCAAAGGTAAATGGGTATCCCAATTACTGCCAAAATCGATCACACACGATCTAAGCATGTCCTCCAGGGTTCGTATCGTCCTTTTGATCTGTCCGTCGGTTAGTGGATGATAAGTCGTGCTCAGATTCACTCGAGTACCCAATTCTTGATGCAATGCCCCCCAAAATCTCAAAGTAAAACGACTATCAGAATCGGAAACTATGGACAAGGGTATGCCGTGTCTAGTGACCACTTCATCAATGTAGAGTTTCGCAAACTTATCCATTGGCAAAGTTTCCCGCATTGCTAGAAAATGAGCACTATTCGTCAAACGGTCGACAATCACCCAAATGGTGTCGTTGCCCCTCAAAGTATTTGGTAACTTGGTCATGAAATCCATGGTAATCTTGTCCCACTTCCATTCGGGTATCTCCAATGATTGTAGGCTTCCATAATGTCGTTCGTGCTTGGCCTTTACTTGCGAACAAGTCACACACCGCTCCACATAATGTGCCACATCCAATTTCATAACCGGACACCAATAATGCAACTTCAAGTCTCTATACATTTTTGTGCTTCCTGGGTGGATAGAGTATTTGGATTTATGCTCGTAATCCAAGAGCAAGTCTCTGTTTCCCCTAATCTTTGGCATCCAAAACGCGTCCGTTGAAACACTTGATCCCTCGGCTATCATCGGTCAAAAGTAACCGTTGCTTGGTCATCACTTCGTCCATGAGATTCTCTTCCTTCAAGGCTTCGACTTGTGATGCTCTAATCTTCTCCATGAGGCTCGACACCAACTCGATTCTTGTAAGCTTGTCTCGGAGCTTCCCACTATATTCGTTCCTACTCAAGGCCTCGACTACCACATTTGCCTTACCCGGATGGTAAAGTAGTTCGCAATCGTAGTCCTTGAGTAGTTCCAACCATCTTCTTTGTCTCATGTTAAGTTCATTTTGGTCAAAGACATACTTTAATCTTTTGTGGTCTGTGTACAAGGTACGCTTCGTGCCATTGAGATAATGTCGCCACAACTTTAATGCAAACACTACCGCCGCCAGTTCCAAGTCATAAGTGGGTAATTCTTCTCATGCACCTTCAATTGTCTTAACGCATAGGCAACCACCTTTCCCCTTTGCATGAGCACGCACCCAAGACCCATCTTAGATGCGTCGCTATAAACCATAAAATCTTCTGACCCTTCCGGCAAGGATAGGATCGGGGCCTCACACAACTTCTTTTGCAAGGTCCGGAAATCTTTCTCTTGGGATTCTGTCCATACGAAGTTCACATTCTTTTTAGTTAGGGCGGTCAATGAGGAAGCAATCTTGAAAAAATCTTGAGTGAATCTTCGGTAGTAACCCGCCAATCCCAAAAAGCTTCAGATTTCGGATGGACTCTCGGGAGGCTCCCAATTCATCATGGCTTCTATCTTTGTAGGGTCCACCTTCACACCATCCTTTGTGACCACGTGCCCCAAAAACTGCACTTCCTTCAACCAAAACTCACACTTGGAAAATTTTGCGTAAAGTTTCTCCTTCCTCAAAACTTCCAACACCTGGCAAAGATGACGCGCGTGTTCAGACTCGTCCTTGGAGTAAATTAGAATGTCATCGATGAACACGATGACCGACTTGTCGAGGAATGATCGACACACACGGTTCATTAAATCCATGAACACCACCGGGGCGTTCGTCAGACAATAGAGAATCACCAAGAACTCGTAGTGTCCATAGCGCGTTCTAAACGTTGTCTTCGAAATGTCTCCTTCCTTGACTTTTACTTGGTGGTAGCCCGATCGTAGATCAATCTTCGAGAAACATCCCACTCCTTGAAGTTGGTCGAACAAGTCATCGATTCTAGGGAGTGGGTACTTATTCTTCACGGTCACCTTATTCAACTCCCTATAATCAATACACATCCGCATGGTGCCATATTTCTTCATCACAAATAACATTGGTGCTCCCCACGGTGACGAGCTCGGCCTCACGAACCCCTTCTCTAGAAGGTCTTGTAACTGTTCCATCATCTCTTTCATCTCTGATAGGCCAGACGATATGGAGCTCTGGCTATCGGCGTCGCTCCCGAGGCTAGGTCAATCTTGAACTCTACTTGCCGATCGGGTGGTAGACCAGGAAAGTCATCCGAAAATACGTCAGGGAATTCCCTTACCACTTCTACATCTTCTAGCTTCGTCTTCTCGAACTTGGCGTCTATGATGTATGCCAGGAAGGATGATCACCCTTTTGATAAGCACTTTAGTGTCTTCACCCTGCCGATGATTGCTACCTCACCTTTCCGCCTCTCGCCGTACACGGTCACCAACTCGTTATCCGAAATCGGAATTCGGATCAACTTCTTTGCACAAAGAATCTCGGCATGGTTATTCTCTAACCAATTCATCCCAATGACCACATCGAAACCTTCGATGACCATTGGCATTAAGTCGATCAGGAATTCCTTCCCTTCGATTTCCAACTTACAACCCTTAAGGATATCCCGAACCACTACTTGATCACCATCCACTAGATCTACCACTAAGGCATCCTCTAAACTAGTAGTGGGTATGGATAGCTTTGGACAAAAGGAACTCGACACAAACAAAAAGCTAGCTCCCGAATCAAACAAAATGCGTGTAGGTAAGGAGTTTAGGAGAAATGTACCCGACACTACATCTGTCGAAGCCTTCGCCTCCTCAGTAGTCATCTGGAATGCTCTCCCCATTGCTTTCGAAGGGTCCACTTTCTTTTCTCCACTAAATCCCGCCTTTGCCTTCGGGCACTCGTTCCTAATGTCACCCGGCTTCTTGAATCCAAAACAAACTTTCCCTCTAATCGGACAATCTCAGAAGTTGTGGCCGGGCTTTCCACATTTAAAACATGGTTCGGACCCCGAGTTACAAGGACCGAGGTGCTTGTTCCTACACTTGGAGCACCATGGAACATCTTGTCTAGGGCCAACTCCCCGATGAATGTTGTTGAAAGGTTTCAATCTTTTGGAGGGTACATAACTCCCCTCCCACCTTCTCTTCTCGGTTACCCCGCTTCTCTCCACCTTGCTCAAACCATAGGAATCTTCCACCAACTGTGCCTCCTCGATTTCCTATCGAAGAGTAGAGGCTCTGGACACTCGTACCGGATTCTTCATCTCGGACGACAAAGCTTTGGTGTAGTACTTGATTTTCCATTTCTCAGTCGGGACCAGATGTCCCACCAAACCCAACTTGTCCATAAATTGATGGTTATACTCTTTCAACGACAAATTTCCCTTCATCAGATTCCAGACTTCCTCTTCTATCCGGTCCATGGCCCGTTCGTTACAAAACTCCTCCATCATTTTCTTCTTAAAGGTCGGCGAAATTAGTTTGGCCAACACTGTGGCCTCCACCGAAGAGGAGTAAACATTCCACCACGTGAGGGTCGCCCCTCTCAGCATCTGGGAACCAAATGTTGTTTTCTGACCTTCACCACATTCACTCGATCGGAAGTCCTGCTCAGTCTCCCGGATCCAATTCATACAAGCAACTGGATCATTTGAACCTTTGAACTCCGGCGGTCGGCAACCGAGGAAAGCCTTAAAGGTGCAAGTTTTGGCCACTTTCCTTGCTTCTGGGGTTGCGGTCTCATTAGTGTGGATTTCAGGTCCGGTACCCTCGGATCCCGCCACCATAATGTTTTCCGCAACTGTTTCATGCCTACGGTTGTTAGTATCCCGATCTTCAAGTAGCTTCAAGAACATTTCCAGTTGTTGGGCTATTGCCGCTTTCATGGCTTGTGTTAGAGCCAATTCCAGATTGAAAAAGTATTGAAAATATCTAAGTCCTATTTCAGAGGACTTCCAGAGACAGACTTCAGAGGATGAACCTGCCTCTGAAGTACATTCCAGAGTTAGTGGATTTCAGCAGAAGACATCAGAGATGGCTTCATCAAAGGCTCTGAAGAACTACTCAGAGCTCTGAAGACCTCCTCTCTGAAGATAATGCAGATCACTTTCTACAAGTATTAGAAGAACAGATGGCACATCATTCATGATAAGATTTACTTTCTAGAGTAGGTCACTATTCATGCATGTCTTGAGCTTACCTTTTAGGTAAGACACTGTTCAAGCATGCTTCTATTGTCAGGATATTACACTGTTAACTTTATGGTCCTATAAATAGGACCATCACTCTATTGACAAAACAGTGCTTTTTGAGATATCTTGTATCTGATTAATCTTTTAATATATTGAAAGTATTTCCAAAGAAGATCTTGCACACTTTACATATCTATTTATGAACTGTGATATTTGAATCTGCTTTGATATTAAACTGTATTGCTTCCGATGTTCTTATAATTGTTATTGTTTATATCATTGTAATAAGATTAAATTTGGGATCCAACAATTGGTATCAGAGCCTCCTTTGTTTTCTAAACAAAGAAAGATCATATCTGTATACTCGAATAGATTTATATCTTACTGATTCAAACTTTCAATATCTGTGCATGTTCATATAAACCTTGGTTTATTAAAAAGAACCTCAAATGCTTAAGACTTGAAAGTAAATCACAGTTTTTCTCTTTGGCAAAAGATCTTCATATAAAAGCATCAGTTCTTCAATATTCATCTTTTCTTCAAAATGGCAAACTCAAGTATAAGTGTCATTTATACAGCTGGATCATTGACCAAACCTCCTACACTCCTAAGGAATGAATATCCCCAATGGAAGATAAGGATAGTAAATTTCTTGGAAGGTATGGATAGGGATCTTTTAAGATCAGTGAACGATGGACCTCACCAACCGATGGTGTTGGTACCAAGAGTTCCAGCAACAACAGATACTGCTGAAATACCTGCATACCATGAAAAGAAAACTTCAAACTTCACTGATGAAGAAACTGGAATGAAGGAAAATGACTCAAAAGCTATTAGATTACTTATTATGGTTATTCCCAATTATATCTTTCAAGAACTTGATTCTTGTGTAACTGCAAAAGAGATATGGGATCAGTTGTTAAATCAACTTGAAGGTGGCATACAAACTCAGAAAAACAGAAGAAATCTTTGCATCAATGAGTATCATGACTTTCATGCACTACCTGAAGAAACCATGCACCAAACATAAAAGTTTGGAATTATGAGGACAAAAGAAGAAAACAATGTTCTTTTTCTTAAAAGTCTAAATGAAGAATGGTCACAACTGTCCATGTCAATACAGGCTAATCAAAATCTTGAATCATGGTCATTGACTGACATTTATGGCACTCTTGTAGCACAAGAAAAATAAGTTGTTAAACAGAAGTCAAAAACCTCTTTAGGTGGACCTCTTGCCCTTATTTCAAAACAAAAAGGTGTATCAAAAGAAAGCAGTAGTGCAGAAACAAAGAACTGTTTGAAAAAGGAATAAAAAAGGAAATCTAAAAAGATTTTAATGGCTGAAGAAAATGAACATTCAGACTCAGACTCAGATGAAGACATAAATACCTTTGCCAAATCTCTTGCATTAATTACTCATCAATTTAACAAGAAATTTGGCAAGAAAGTTTTTGAAGAAAGAAAAGATGATGAAGGTAGGAGAAATCCAGAAAGAAGATACCAACAAGAACCCAGATTCACTCCACATAGTGATCTAAAGGGTACAAATTTCAACAATCTTTATGCTACACAACATACAAGAACTCATCAACCATTCCAACCCAAGTATCCTCAACCTCAGACATACTTTCAGCCCCACCCACAAGCCCAGAAAACAGAAATGGTTGCTGCTCTCCCACAAATCAGAATGATGGAAGATGTTTCAGATGTGGAAAACCAAGCCATTTTTCTGCAAACTGCAGAGGTAGACTTGTCAAAGATCAAGACTACTACAAAAACAAGTACAAGTACAATGTCAAAGAAAGAGTACTTGTTGCAGAGATGGAAGATTGGCTATCAGACTCTACAAGTGATGGAGAGGAAGATCCTACCAATCTATGTGGTATGGCCTTCGCAGATGATCAGACTGATGAATCATCAGAGGACTGCTCTGAAAAGGTAAATTCTCCTTCCACCTCTGAAAGTGAACTTGAAATGGATGTTCTTAAACTAACAGATGAGTTTCAAAGTTGAAAGCAAAAGTTTTTTGAAGAAAAAGAAAAGAGAAAGAAAATAACAAAAGATCTAAGTTTTTATAAAAGAGAAAAGGATCTTCTTGAATCTGAAAAGAAAGAAATTTTTGTTGCAAAATCTGAACTTGAAAAAGCTCACAAGCAAAAGGAAAAATCTTTTTCAAAAAAGTTTAAAGAACTTGAGAAAGTTTTAAAGGTTAAAGAAGAAGAAGTAATAAAATCTGAGTATGAAATACTCAATTATGTTGCCTTAACAAACTTTTTCCAAAAAGAAAGAGAAATCCTACATCAATCTCTGGAAAGGAAAGAACTTCAAATCAAAAGCAATATAGATGCTCAAGATGTGCACATTAAAATAAATTCGCAAATGGATACTCAAGGACTGGGTTTTAATGAATTAAACTCATTTACTGGATTGAAGAAAACTTCACTTTCTTCCACTTTCTGCATAGGAAAGGTCCAGAGCCCTGACGGTCCATCTCTGAACAACTTCAAAAGAAAAAAAACCTCAGAAGGATCAAAATCAAGAGCTCTGAATCTCAAAAATGTCACATATTCTAAAATAAAATCATTTCAAGAACCTATCTTAAAGATTGAAAAAGAAACTTCAGGAGTATCATTCACAAAACCTCAAAGCATTGATCCTAGAGAAATTTTCAAGTTTGATGCATTCATCACAAAAGAATCAGAGACATCTGAGGCAAGTACCTCTGAAAATGAACCTCAGAGATCACTCAATCCAGATGCACCTCTGTATTCTCCAATGTCAGATGAATGCATCAGAACTACCTTTGAAGATGATATCAGAAGGATTTACAAAGAAAATGTCATATCTGATTTTATCAAAGAATCATGCAAGAAGAAGATAATCAAAGCCTCAAGATCCAAACAAATTGCAAAAACCTCAGAGATAGCAATCTCTGATAAAGTTAAAAGAGACTTTCTTGACTCTGATTCTGAATATGGTCCATAAATAGATGAACAGATATTCTACAAACCAAAGGAAGTGATTCATAAAAACATAAAGACTGTTGGTTCTGGAATTTTGATCATTCCTGTTCTTGTTCTGAAAACTAAGCCTAGAATACCAATATGTCCTGATTTTGCAGACATGTGCCTACAAGCAAAAACTTCTCTGGAACTTGAGAAAGAATTAAAAGAAAAGGCAAAGAATAAAACTAACACTTCTCAATTTTACACCTATAAACCTATCAAGTTCACTCCTGAACAAAAAGGAAAATGGTAAGAAATTAACCATTCTGATCTTATTTGTGCAGTGAGCAGCAAAGAGAATAAGATGTTTTTAAACAAGAAAAGGCAACTTGAAAAGAAGTTTGTCTTTCAAGCCAAAAAAAAGGAAGTAGCTAGAAATACTTGTAATATTCCTAGTGCTAGTTTGAAAAAGAATCAAAGTGTACCAAATGCATTTAATGAAATGAAAAACTTTGCTCCTACTTCTTCTTGTTCTGTTAATTGCAATTGCATTCAACTCCTGATAAAACTGAAAAATCATTTCAGAGGTTCTCATTGCTTCATGAGTCAGTCTCTGAACAAAAACTCAGAGACAAAGTCTCAGAAGAAGAATAATTCTGGCAAAACATCAAAAGACGGGATGCCAAATATTCATCAAAATCCTCAAAAGTCTAACAAGAAAGGACCCATAATGAGATGGGTACCTAAGAAACTCTAATCTGTCTTGTAGAAACAGCATATGCCCATTTGGTACTTAGATTCTGGTTGTTCAAGGCATATGACTGGAAATAAGAAGTTGGTATCCTCTTTCAAAGCAAAATCTGGAGGAGCAGTAACTTTTGGAGATAATGTGCAAGGTCAGGTTAAAGGTTATGGTGAGTTGACAAGAGGTGATGTATCTGTTTCCAAAATTGCTTATGTTGATGGACTGAAACACAACTTAATCAGCATAAGTTAACTTTGTGACCATGGGTTTGATGTGAAGTTTCAAGAAAAATATTGCTCACTTCTTCACTCAAAAATAGGTCAAGAAATGCTAAGAGAAGACAGAAAGGGAAATTTATATAGAATGAATTTTACCAAACATATAAACACTGATTCAGAGAAGCTCTGTCTAGTATCTCTGAATAGTGAAGATGTCTGGCTCTGGCATAAGAAGTTCTCTCATATGAACTTTTCTTCACTTGATAAATTGGTAAAACTCAATTTGGTTAAGGGATTACCATCTCTGAAGTTCAACAAAGATCATCTTTGTTATGCTTGTGAAATGGGTAAAATGAAAAGATCTTCCCATAAAACCAAAAGTGACAACAATTGTCCTAGACCTTTGCATATGCTTCATGTGGACCTCTATGGTCCTATCTCTGTGCAGAGTCTAGCAGGTAAGAAATATATTATGGTTCTGATTGATGAATACTCTAGGTATACTTGGATAGAATTCATCAGAATCAAATCTGATGTGCCTGATATTTTGATATATAAGGTTGTTGAAAAGATTACAAGTTCTGTTCAACAACAAAGTTAGAAGCTAAGAAGTGATAATGGGACATAATTCAGAAATGCCAAAATAAATTCATATATTTCAGAAGAAGGCATTACTCCCAACTTCTCTGCAGCAAGAACCCCTCAACAAAATGGTGTTGTTGAGAGAAAAAACAGAACACTTGTTGAAGCTGCAAGAACAATGCTTGCAGGCTTTGATCTTCCAACAAAATTTTGGGCAGAAGCAATTGTGACATCCTGTTTTATTCAAAACAGAGCTACCATTATCAAAAGATTCAAGAAAACATCTTATGAATTCATTAACAATAGAAAACCAAATGTTAAATATTTTCTTGTTTTTGGATGCAGATGTTACATTTTGAACGATAGAGAGTCTCTTGGAAAGTTTGACAAGAAAGCAGATGAAGGCAAATTCATTGGATATTCATTAGCATCAAAAGCCTTCAGAGTGTTCAATTTAAGAACAAGGACCATCCAAGAGAGCATCAATATTTATTTTGATGACAACAGAAGCTCTGACAATCAAAATATCAAATTCTCAAAGACTATCTCTGAATCATCTCGGTCAAGGGAATCTGAATTAAACAAGATATGTTAGACTGAAATTGTATTCAAGATTAAATGTGGGTCTTTATTGTATTTGTTGTTTGTGTGTGTGGTGTAAAAGAGCTTAGAAGGTTTGACCTTGCTTGGTCATGTTGACCTATATATAAGCAAGTCTTTATGTTGGTTTCTAGAGTGGTTGAAAAGATGGTTGTAATAGTTGAAAGAGAAGTAAGAAAGTGGAGAGAGATAGAACACATAGTTACACACCTTGAGAACACACACAAACACTCTGTCTTGAAAAGATTATCACAAATAGGTATATGGCTTGATGTAATCTGTGTGATTAAATAAAGAAAAGTATTTTGTGTAAATCTATATGTGTTTATGCTAGTAATTGTTGGGCCACAATTGGTATCAGAGCCAAATCCATTTTGAAATCAAGAAAATTTTGAGTTGGTACTGTTCATCGTCACTGTTCACCAAAGTCAGAATCAATTTTGAATTTTAGTGAAAATTTCGAGTTGAAATTGATTGATTTGTGTTCGTTTATCATTTTCGATCAATTCTGTGTGTTTTAATTTGTGAATTGCACTGTGATTGAGTTTTAATTTCGATTTTTGGTTGAGTTTTATTCACGAGTTTATCGAACTGTTCTTGAATCAAATTGTCATCTTGTGTGTTTTTAATCGAAATTCCTTGTCAGAATTAGATTCTAGATGTGTAGGTGAGTGAATTGTCAAGTTTTCAGATCGAGATTCGAGGTCTAGATGAGCTTTTGGTGAAGATTTGTTCGGTTTTAGAAGGTTTGCGTGAGATCTAAAGTTTGCGCCAGTTCATCATACGTTTGCGCGAGTTCATCTCGGTTTGCGCTAGTTCTTCAAGAGATTTATCAAGTGGTTCATCTGAACTTTGCGTATTCAACCAGAAACGCAAAGTGTACTTTGCGTCAACAATGTTTATCGTAAAATTGATGTTTGCGTATCAGTAGTTAACGAGAAGTTAGCTTTGCGCAAGTAACTGATCACGCAAAGTTGGTTTTCGTCACACACTGGACACGCAAAGTTTGTTTGCGTCACACACTGGACACGCAAAGTCAGGTTTGCGTCACACGACAATCACGCAAAGTCAGGTTTGCGTAACACACTGGTCACGCGAAGTAAGGTTTGCGCCATACTCTTCTTGCGAGAAGCTAGTGTAGTTTGCGCTACAGCCTGTTCACGCAATCTTCTATCTTGCGCTACATACAGTGTTATACTTGAATTTTTTTTCGAGTTTTCTTGATTTGTTGGATTTAAAGATCTTTACTAGCTAATACTTTTCATCTTGTGTAGGTTTATACATATTTCAATCATGTCGAATGACTTACTCTCTATGGGATCTCATCTGAAGCCTCCGGTATTGTCTATCGGAAAATACTCACAATGGAAGAAAAGGATGACTCAGTTCTTGAATCTAAAGAACAAAGATTATATGGAGTCTATCTTAAATGGTCCGATTGAGCCAAAAACGCATGTACCTGGACAGGCAGCCTCATCTACATCTCCAGAAATTCCAGACAGATATGTGCCAAAACCATATGAATTCTTCAGTGAAACAGAAAAGGCAAGACATAAGATAGATGAAGAGGCACTTATCTATCTCACCATGGCAATTCCTAATGACATCTACAATCGCGTAAACAGTAGGGAATCTGCAAAAGCTTTATGGGATGAACTGGAGAGACAGTTTTAGGGAACAAAGAAGTCAATTCAGACAAAGCTGAATCAAAGTATAAATGCGTATGAAGGCTTCCATGCAAAAGAAGGAGAGACTTTGTTGGAGACATACATACATACGTTTCAATGTGATTCTGAATGATCTAAGGAGAAATGGAATGAACAAGTCAGTATCAGAGATCAATTATAAGTTCAATAAGAATTGGAACCCAGAGTGGAAAAGCTATGCTATCAACATTCAGATGACTAAGGACATGGCTCAAGAAGAAGTCAATGATATCTTCATAACTTTGTCTCAGCACGAGGATGAAGTAAAGCAACTGAGTGCTGAAAAGAAGATGGTCAAGGATTCTCTAGCCTTAATGTCTGAACGAAAGAAAGGGTCAAGTTTCAAGTCCAGTTCTTCTTATAAGACAAAGTCAAGGAAATCCAAATCTCTCCTCACTGAAGTCACTGATTCAAGTACTGATGAATCTTCTACTGAAGTTGAAGAAAATTCAGATGAGGATATTCAACGATTTTCTGAAAATCTAGCTCTCCTAACAAAGCAGTTTCAGAAAACCTTTAGTAAAAACAGATTCTCAAAGCCGAAATATGAGAGTTACAAGAAAGACAAGTACAAACCAAGGTCTGAAAAGAAGTTTGAGAAAAGAGGAGAGAAAAGAGATGAAAAGAGGGAAGAGAAAAGAGAAGAGAAGAGAGAAGGAAAGAAAGAAGAATCTGAGCCGAAATATGGACGATGCTATAACTGTGGAAAACCAGGTCATTATTCCAAAGACTGCAAGTTCAAGCGAACAAAAAATTCAGAATACTATGCTCGAAAATCACTGATTGCAAAGAAGGTGGAAGATGGTCAAAACTTAATGGCTGAAGAGGAAAATTGGTTCTACAAGAGTTCTGATGATGAAACGACACACTTTACTCAGGTGTGTATGATGGCCAAAGTGGATGAGGACACTGAATCATCTTCTGATCATTCCGACTGTGGTTCTGAGGTACGTACTCTGTTTAACAATGAACTTGTTCAATCTTTAAAGGCTCAGGTTCAATTCATGAAAGAAGAGTTTGAAAATTTGAAAGTCAAACTTAGTCATGAAAGACAAACAATGTTGAATTTTCGTGATGAAAATGCAATGTTGAAAGATGTTGTTAAGGAGAAAGAATATGAGAAAGAAATTTTGAACAAGGACAAAGATGTTTTAAAATCAAAAATATCTGAGCTTGAAAGAGATCTTGTAAATTTAAATGCTGAAAAAGGTGAATTTAAAATCAAGCTTGAAGCATGTTTTCAAGAGAGAAACGAGGCATATTGTAAAATCAAGCAACTGGAGGATTTAAATCTGAAACGAGGACAGACTGAGCAAAACATTAAATCTTTTAACAAACAAACTCCAAGATGTCAGATTTTATGATGTCAAAAAAGGTTTAGGTTTTGAAGCAAATAATGTATTGAAAAGAGCACCAGAAAATTTGTATAATTTTGATAAGATGGGCTCTACTCCTACAAAACCTGATATTCGTGATACTTTTGTTACTTTTCTTAAAGGTAAAGTCGTGAATGAGATGACAATTCATCTTGTGCTGATTCAATTTCAAGTTTTAAATCTGTTGGTTTTACTTATAAAGATTTGAACGAAAGTTACAAAACAAGAAAGCCGGAATTTAGTGAATTTTCTTCACTATTTTCTCCTTGTTTACCAACAGAGTCAGCCAAGGTTGAAGCAAATAGTACTGAATCTCAGTGTCAGTATGATGAATCTGATTCAGAAACTGATATTGAGAATAAAACTTGAGAGTCCAAAATCTAAGAATCCTAGAGAGAAAAAGTAGAGAGAGACTTGGAAGCGCAAAGTATATTATTTCAATAATGTGCGTGTCGTACTTCCAAAAAACCAAGACCAAAGGGACTTAAATACCCTTGGTCAGATACAACACAGAATGACTCAAAACACAGTATTTGAGCAAGCCCTATAAATACAATGATTACTATAAAATCAGACCTAACAATCTCCCCCTTAGTAATCATTGGCGCTTTGGTCTTCAAAAAATCATCTTCTATAACAACACGGACCAACAAAGCGACTTTATGAAGCATTCTGACTTTTTAAGAAAAATTTCATCTCAGCATCTTTCAGATTAAGTATGTCTTTGTTGCTTGAGCTCTAGACGATACACCTCGATACACCTCTTTTGTATGACCTTGAATGAACTGTGGTGTTCGGAGCAGGAACAACAAAAGAATTTGTTGTAGCTGAGAGAATAGAATCTTTGAGCGAATCTTGATCAGCAGATTAACATTTGAGCTCTTTGTCTCTTTAAATTCTCCTTGACTTCTCCCCCTCATGACCTTGATGATCTTGATCAACTTGGTCATGTAAATGTTGGAGACAAGACAGCGTAAGATCTGCAAAATCAAAGAAACAGAGAAAACAGAGGAGGTTTGCGCTTCATGTTGGTTGCGCAAACCAAAATTTGCGATTCATGAAGGGTGCGCAAAGCAAAGTTTGCGGTTCAAGAAGAATACGCAAAGCAAGGTTTGCGTTTCACGAAGGATGCGCAAAACGAAGTTTGCGTGTCATGCTGGATGCGCAAAGCTGACTTAGACAAATTTTACCTTTTGAAACCCTTTGACTCCTCATACACAAATGCACTAGATATGACAATTCAAATTAGCATTCATATAAAGAAAATCAGATACTCCCCCTCAAAACAGATATAATCTTTGAAAAATATTCTCTTTGTTCACTCCCCCTTGAATAATGCATTAACCCATTAAAATATATTTATGAGAACACAATGATCTAATATCAATGTAAAAGAAAAATATACTGAATATAAATTTTGAAACGACCAAACATATAAAACTTTAAACACTAAACAAATTAAATTCTACTAAGTAAAATATTACAAATTTATCAATCAGTTGAAATTAAACACATGTTGTTGGATACAGGAACAAGTTTCATTGCATATCAAGTTAAAATATGTTCAGTTTCAAAAACTTCCAGCAATATATTCAGTGTGCTCACATGCGAATCTTCGATTAGCTTCAAAAAAATGAAATTCTAAAAATATTATAGAGAACTTTGCATGTACTCACACTAAGCCATCAAGAATTAAGATATTCATAAATTTACAGATTTATCGCAACTCAAACATATCACCAAGTATCATGAGATGTGTGCTCATTGGCATCTTTTTGCATTGTGCACATTGGCATCTTGACATGGGTGTGCTCTTTGGCATCTTTTAAGCGCGTGCACTTTGGCATCTTTTGATCAAAAAGTTTATTAAGTAAAGAACATGCCGTAAACGTAACTTTCTATCTGACCCTATTGCAGGATTTGGGTCAGCCGCTCCCAGACCAGTTGGCCTTAGGGGACTAGGTGTCAAGCACCCCTTGGAACTTACTTTCCCGGATCAGAAAGGCTACATCGACATTTTCTAAACCCATTCATACCAGTAAAACATGACTTTCGATCTGATTCTATAGAAGGATTTCTGTTCGATCACTCCCAGACCAAATGACCTTAGGGGACCAGATGACAAGCATCCCGAGGAACTTACTTTCCCAAACCAGAAAGGCCACAAGTACAAACTTTTAAACTTAGAGATTTCTGTATTTTATGAAATTATAATTCATCTCAATCACTCAGGTCAACATCTAAGTGCTTAGCCCATATTTTCATTCTGATCTATAATTCTGATTAATTAGGTAGTCTAAGCAATGTAAACTATAAAAATTCCGAATCACACAACTTTAATGCAGTAATAAAAGTTTCAAACATGTTGCTGACTTTTCGACTTTTGTAAGACTTGAAATTTGATCATATAAAAACTTTAATATAAACAAAAGAACTCGAAAATTTATCCTAGACACATATTTTATTCAAAAGAAAGAAAAAAATGTAAAACTTTACTTTATAGAATAAAATTTGTAAAGATTTAAACTCTTAAACTCAATATGCCAATGTTAAAAATTTTCATTAATGTAAAGAATTCGGCAAATTGATATTTAGTTGGAACAAAATGAAATTCAGTTATTTCATCTTTCACATTATAAAAATAATTTGTGTCTCAAATTAAAAAATTGGGTTATACAAATGCAAAAGAAAGATGAACAAGCTCAGATTCTAGAAAAATAATGAGAAAAACTGGAACACGTCATAATCAGAGATAAAATGCAGTGGAATTAAAATTGATATACTCACAGTATCTCATAAAGTCAGAAGCTGAAAAGCTTTGAAGAACGAGTTCTAAACTGATTTGTTTAGAAGTTATAGACTATGAAGTATGGGTCCTGAGCTGAAGTACTCAGAAGCCAACTTTCTCTTACTCCCCCTTAACATGTGATGCCTACAACTTTGAATCAGATAAAGATTTGGGTACCCACTTGTATTTGGGCCCATGTTTGTTAGTTGCAGTGTGTATGGGGAAATATTTCAAATATATGACATTTAAAGCACGAGGAATATGATCAGAAAAATAATCACAACCATTAGAAGATAAAGCATAATCATCTGAACTAGAATCAGAAGACGAATACGAGACATTTTTGGAAATTTAAAACATTTGCTTTATAGAGTATTTTGAAACTTTATTACAAACAGCAAATGAATCACTTTTATAATATTTGTCTACATATAAATCTCCATCAAACATAGAATCAGTAGATTTCAGCTTCGCTCTTCAGATTTGCTTCTTTGATCGAGCGCTCAAAGCCCTATCTGTAAGAATTGAATAGGAAGAATTAGAACAGTCAGAAACAACTTTATCTTGTTTCTTCGACTTCTTTGACCGTCTTCTTTTACGCTTAGGTTTATAATATTGATCATTGAGCGTAAAAGAATCATCAAAAATTTTAGACTTAATATTTAAATCAGATGAAATAAATTTATCCAAGCAACCAATCTGATCAACTAATAAATCTGAATTTGCCTCAGAGTCTGAATAATTTTGAGAAAAGATTTTAAAATTTGAAACTTCCTTTTTATTTTCCTTAGAATCAGAAGATAAGCTAGAAATAGAATCTGATTTTTGAAAAAATAAATTTTCTTCAAGACTAGACGTCATGAATGAAAGAATAATATCATGTTGGGAACTGAAGATGTGACCAAGTCATTAATGCTGCTAGTTCAGAGTTAGTACTGCCAGAGGATCTCAAAGTTAATACTGCTAGGTATTACTACTTCTAGTAGAATTAATAGTTCTAGTCAAAGTTAGTGCTGCTTGAACAAAGTTAGTACTGCTAGTGGTTAGTGTTGCTTAGTAGTTAATACTGCCAAGACTCAGTTAATGCTTTCAAGATGATTGATGCTGCTTCTGAGATAATTTGATGATAATGTTGAAGAGACCGCGTCTGGAGATAAACATGGAAAGCTTGAAGATAATTATGAAGATTATTTTGAAGATCTTTTTATGTTTAGTAATTATCTTTTATTTATTGATATATAGAATAGAATAGAATTGAAAAAAAAAAGATTATGTGTTGGGAACTGAAGAATTCATTAAGTGTGGTTAATGCTGCTGGTTCAATATTAATGCTGCTAGAAGACATAAAGGTTAGTACTGCTGAGTGTTACTACTGCTAGTGTTAATTAATACTGCTAGTCAAAGTTAGTACTGCTTGAACAAAGTTAGTACTGCTTAGCTAGTTAGTACTGCTAGTGGTTAGTACTGCTTAGTAGTTAATGCTGCTAGAAGGAAGTTAATGCTGCTGAAGATTAATACTGCTTATATGATGAAGATTCGTATGAAAGGATATACAAGGAAGCTTGGAGATATACATAGAAGATATACTGAAGATATTTTATTCATTGTAATTATCTTTTTATTCAGTATATATATATAGTATTGTTTAGAATAGGAGGATAACTTTTAATTTTCAGTTTTCATTTTTTTAGAGAAAATCAACCTCAAGGCATAGATCCTAATTCTAGAGAAGTAGAATTCGTATTGGTGAGCCTGTTCATCAATATTGAGGTTGAGTGAGTAATCTTGTAACTGCAAAGCATCAAATAAAAGCTTACAGTTTGTTATTCATATTTACTGTGTTGATTTACTGTTTCATTGAATATCAAAGTGTTATTCCGCAAACTTCTTTGATATTGTTTCTGAGAATTAATTCTTGTTGAGAATTCGATCCTGACATTATGTTTTAGAATAATTCTGTGTTTTTGTTCTAGAGAAAAAATCAACCTCAAGGCATCGTTCCTAATTCTAGAGAAGTAGAATTCGTCTTGAAAGAGCCTGTTCTTCAAGATTGAGGTTGTGAGTGAAAAGCTTGTAACTTGAATCATTAAGTAAAGTTTGCAAGTTGTGATTCATACTGTTTTTCTGTTTATTGAATATTAAAGTGTTTTTCCGCAACTTCTTTAATATTGTTTCTGAGTATTCATAATTCTTGTTGAGAATTCGATCCTAACAAGTGGTATCAGAGCCTGTTCTCTCAGAAACATTCATTCATTCATCATGGAAAACTTTGCAGAATCAAACAGTACTCTTGTCTCTAAGGTTCCAATGCTCAAACCCGATGAGTTTGACATGTGGAAGATCAGAATCAGGCAATACATTCTCCTCACTGACTACTCAATGTGGGATGTCATTGAGAATGGCCTCTCTACTGAAGGTCAGATTGGACCAGATGGGAAAAGATCTCCACCAAACACAGATGGTGAGAGGAAGATCAGGCAGACAGAGATGAAGGCCTTGAGCACTCTGCTCTTGGCCATCCCCAATGAATATCAGCATCAATTCTGCAACTGCACTGATGCTCAGATTCTCTGGAATGCTCTAGAGAAAATATTTGCTGGAACTAAGAGCACCAAAAGAAATCAAAGAGATGTTCTGAAGCAGCAGTATGAGAACTTCACTTATTCAAAGAATGAGTCTATGACTCAAACTTTTGACAGGTTCAACAAGCTTATTGGTGAACTGGCTACTGTTGAGTGAAGATGGAGCAAGACGATATCAACAGGAAGTTCCTCAGATCTCTTGGGGATGAATGGACTATGTACACTGTCTCATATAGACATAATGACAATCTGGAAGAGAAGGAACTAGATGATCTGTATAATGATCTAAGAGTTTTTGAATCTGAGGTAGAAGCTAAGAAGAAGCCCACTGGGTATATTCATAATGCTGCACTTCTATCATCATCCACTGATACTACTGCCAACCCTGAAGCAGTTAGTGCTGCTAGTGGAGTGAATTCAGAAAAAGGAACTGAAACTGTCTTTGAAGACTTTTTGTCCAGTCACAACAACTCCTTGATTAATGATGATCTGGAACAACTTCACCCTGATGATCTGGAGGAGATGGACATTAAATGGCAGATGGACATTAAATGGCAGATGGCCATGTTATCTATGAGGGTGAAGAAGTTTATTAAAAGAACTGGGAGGAACAACTTCTCTCAAAGAAGAGAAGATGGAGCTGGTTTTGACAAGACAAAGGTGGAATGCTATAAGTGCCACATGAAGGGACACTTTGCTAGAGAGTGCAGAAGTGGTGTGCCAAATAACAACCACCAACAAGCTCAGAATGGAGGCTATAATCAAAACAAGAACTCTGCTCAAGCCGTTGTTTCTCAACAAGGAATGGGGTTTGACTGGAGTGACCAAGCTGAGGAAGCCATTCAGAATCAAGCTCTTATGGCAGAGGTGTCTGATCTCCCCTCTGAGGTAATTTCTAATCTTTGTACTCAATCTTGCATAGACACTGTCAAAAGGTACAGGGATCACAACCAAAACATGTGTGATGACCTCAAGAGATTAGAAAAGGACAGAATAGATTATGTGTTGATAGTTGAGAGGTTTGAAGAACAAATCAAAGGCTTCCAAGCCAATGAACTTCAACACTCTTATGACACAAACTACTGGAAGTGGGAAAAGAATGAGTTAGAGACCAAACTGTCTAAGTCCGAAGAAGAGAATGATAAGTTGAAAGAAGAACTAGCTAAGGTTAAGCTTGATATAGAAAAGTTATCATATGCTTCAAAAGCAATGGATTCTCTTCTAAAGGCTCAGATTCATGATAAGATGAAGCCTGGTATTGGATACAACAACACACCCCCTCCTTACAACAGCAACTACATCCCTCCTACATTAGACTTGTTAGAGACCAAGGAGAAAAAGGACTTGTCTGAGGAAGCCTTTAAGATAGATCCTTTGGATGAGGTGGTTGTTGAGGATATGTCTGAGAAAGAAGCCAGTGAGAATAGGAACAATGCTGTGAGTAAAGAGATACCCTTAGAAAACAACATTGTTACCAATGAGGGTGGTGGAAGGATCTGGGTCAAGTCTAAAGAGATAGAGAAGACCAAAGGAAAGGCCAACAAGGTCCATTACAAACATACCACTGTTGTGAATCCTGGCCCTTGTAAACAGTGTGCTTGCAATAAAACTGAGAGCCTAAATTCTAGTACTAAGAGAGGTAATCAAAGAAACTGGAATAATCAATGGGCTCAGAAATAAGGAGTTGATATGAGTAAAATAATCAGACCAAAACCTTGTTTCATATGTGGCAAGTTGAATCATTTGGCTAAGCACTGTTTCTTTAACCCTATTAACCAAAAGATGAACTTTCAAAGATTTGTGCAAAAACCTGTTGGTTATAGGAAGGCTGGAAAGAAACATGTGGCTAAGAAATCTGTTGAAACCAAAGGCCACATGAAGAAAAAGGTTTTAAAAGAGAGTATTAAAATGTGGGTGCCTAGAAGCACTAAAACTGTTAGTACTGCTACATCAAATAGTACTGCTGACAGGGATAGTGCTGCCAGAAGCAATACTACTGCTACTAGTGTTAGTACTGCTGAGAATATTAATGCATCTAACACTGTTAGTACTTCTTCAAAGGTTACTACTGCTAACACAGTTACTGCTGCTGACACAGTTACTACTTCTAAAAAGGTTAATACTGCTAAGCATGCAAGTGCTGCTAATGCTGTGAGTACTTCTAAAACCAGTACTGCTTCTAGCAAATGTGCATCCAAACCCATTATTGTGACAAAGTACTCCAGCAATGAGGAGTCAAAGTTTAAAAATCTTGTCAAGAAGGAATGCAAATATTTTGATGAAAAAGGGGTACCCAAGACCACTTTGGCTTGGGTTCCTAATCAATACTAACTGATTTATCTTATGTGCAGGGCAACCAACAGCTTAAGGGGAAGAGCATCTGGCATGTTGATAGTGGTTGCTCTAGGCACATGAGATGCAACATGTAATGCCTTCAGGATTTCAAGCATATCAATGGAGGACATGTTGCATTTGGAGACAATCTTGCAGGTGGAAAAATAAGTGGAAAAGGTAATGTTACAAAAGGTAAGATGACATTTGAGGATGTCTACTATGTTGATCAGTTAAAGTACAACCTGTTAAGTGTATCACAGGTTTGTGACAAACAACATAGTATATTATTTACCAATACAGAATGTATGATCCTTGCTCCAGGATTCAAGGTAGTTGATGAAAGCATGATACTACTTAGAACTCCAAGAAAGGACAATGTTTATTGTCTCGATATAGACAATGTTTCAAGTGATTCATCCCTGAACTGTCTTGTTTCAAAAGCTTCTGTGGATGAATCCTCTCTTTGGCACAGAAGGATGTGTCACATGAACTTTAAGACAATGAACAAACTTGTTAAAAACAACCTTGTAAGAGGTTTACCATCAAAAGTCTTTTCATGTGATGATCATTGTGTTTCTTGTCTTAAAGGAAAACAGCACAAAACTTCTCATAAGTCCAAAGAGTTAAATACAATTTCTTCTTGTCTCCAGTTATTTCATATGGATCTGTTTGGTCCTACAAATGTTATGAGCATAGGGAAGAAATCATACTGTCTGGTTATTGTTGATGATTACTCTAGATTTACGTAGGTATTTTTTCTCAGAACTAAGGTTGAGACAAGTGGACTGATCAAATCCTTTATTCTAAGAATTGAAAACCAAACTAATCAAAAAGTAAAAGTCATTTAGAAGAGATGTTTGAAGTTGGTATGAAATTGCATGCAGATCAGTTGAAAGCTCCAGGGTTACCAATTGTGAAGCTGGTTATGGAGTATTTGTGTATGTTATTCAATCCAGAAGCAGTAAAGCATTTAATTAGAGAGGTGTTTGAAGCTGTTAGAGGATGGACTTTGTATGAAAGGAGTGGAGTCTAAAAATTGGCCATGGATACTTTTCACATGGAGTATTACTTGGTGGATAGGGTCTACAATCACACAAGTCTGAAGCTTCATGCCATGTTAAATAAGAAGCTAGGTTGTGCACCAAATTCAGAAATGGCAAAGTATCTAATTCAGAGAACTATCAATCAGAGTATGGGACTGGATCCTAACATTGGAGTGAATCAATGAAAGTTTTGGAAGCATCTGAAGAACTTGACTTCTCTTTCTAAAAGTCAAGTTAGGGGGAGATTGTTGGGAACTGAAGATGTGACCAAGTCATTAATGCTGCTAGTTCAGAGTTAGTACTGCCAGAGGATCTCAAAGTTAATACTGCTAGGTATTACTACTTCTAGTAGAATTAATACTTCTAGTCAAAGTTAGTGCTGCTTGAACAAAGTTAGTACCGCTTAGCTAGTTAGTACTGCTAGTGGTTAGTTATGCTTAGTAGTTAATACTGCCAAGACTCAGTTAATGCTTTCAAGATGATTAATGCTGCTTCTGAGATAATTTGAAGATAATGTTGAAGAGACCGCGTCTGGAGATAAACATGGAAAGCTTGAAGATAATTATGAAGATTATTTTGAAGATCTTTTTATGTTTAGTAATTATCTTTTATTTATTGATATATAGAATAGAATAGAATTGAAAAAAAAAAGATTATGTTTTAGAATAATTCTGTGTTTTTGTTCTGGAGAGAAAATCAACCTCAAGGCATCGTTCCTAATTCTAGAGAAGTAGAATTCGTCTTGAAAGAGCCTGTTCTTCAAGATTGAGGTTGTGAGTGAAAAGCTTGTAACTTGAATCATTAAGTAAAGTTTGCAAGTTGTGATTCATACTGTTTTTCTGTTTATTGAATATTAAAGTGTTTTTCCGCAACTTCTTTAATATTGTTTCTGAGTATTCATAATTCTTGTTGAGAATTCGATCCTGACATATCAGATTCAATTTTCTTCAAAATATTTTGATCTTCTATCTGATCTTCAAGATCTATGATTTTTCCTTCTAATACTAATGGAGGAGTATATTTCTTCGAATCATAAATGATTGGAGAAATATTTCCTTTATCAGAATCAGGTGCATAAGGAGCAATAAAATCATCAGACATTGAAGATTTGAAAGAAGATATATCATTTAAAACTTTTCTTCCTCTTCTTGATTTTTCAGGAAAATATTTTGCATTTTCACTTGTATAAACAAAAGGAATTTCATTTTTCTTGTTATTTGTCCTTTTCTCATGTTCGATTTCTAACACTTGCTTCTCATTCATCCAATCAATTTTAAATTGAGGAGCATAATGAGCAAGAGTCAGATAATCGTATTTATATAAAGTTGGGGATTTTTTAATCGCATTGTTTAAACAATGAGGATTTTCAAAACCATGTCCCCACCTTTGTTTTAAAGCTTCTTAACTCCTTGGCTTGTTCATAAAAATTGTTTGTTCAGATTGGTTTCTTCGATAAAGCTTTTATTCTAACTTATTTATTTTATCTGAAAATTCATCTTTTAATTTGGTCATGTTAGTCAAAGACTCAAGATAAGTCTTATTTGAATTTTCCAAATCATCCAATTTCTTTTGAAAGATGTCTTTTGTATTTTCTAAAATAGATTTTTCATCTTTCAAAGAAATTTTCAGTTTGTCAATCAAATCTGACTTTTCAGAATTTAAATTCTTTTCAGATAAAAACTTAGAACGTAAATCAGACAAAACATTAATTATGATATTCATCTGAGAGGTAATGAAATTATAATCAAATTCAGAATATACCTCATCTTCATCTGTTTCGGAATCATCTGACTGATCATCACCGATTAAGCATATCTGAGCGATTTCGACGTTTGATGTTTCATCATCAGAATAATCCAGCCAGAATTCTTCCTCAGCCAGCAAAGCAGTTCCGTTCTCTCTCTTTTCTGCTAGTTCCATTTTCTTTAAGCAGAATCCCTAACCTTCTTAGCTCGACACTCCTTTGAATACTGACCCGGTTTTCCACAGTTATAACAAGAAGCAGTCTTAGGCTCGGACATTTTGACTGAAGAGCCGAAAGTGGAGCGAGAAGAATTGGAACTCGATTGGGGTTGGAACTTTTTCTGATAGCTCTGAGAAAGAAGGATCATAGCTTTCTGTAAAGCCTCGCCATCATCTTCAGTTGAACCGGTGTAAGCATTTTCAGACAATGCTTGTTCAGATAATTGCTTCATGAGGAGAGCAACCGGATCTACTGTTTTCTTCTTTTTATCCATCTTGGCCATTTTCTCTAACACCAAGCTCTCATCAGTCATCAGAAACTCGTAAAGTTCCTGAATCTGCATTGTGGAAATCCGAACATCGTTCCTTAGTCTATGACAACTTTTATTCCACTCAGGCTGAAGAGCATTAAGGAATTTCAGATTCGTCTCAAGAGCAGTCTTTTCCACTTTAATCTTTCTTAGATCATTAATCACATTGCAAAACCGGTCAAAAGTCACCTTCAGAGATTCATTGTCCTTTACCTTAAATTCCTCAAAGTTATTCATAAAGCGTGTTTGGCGTATTTGAGTAGCAACTGATGACCCAAGCATGATCTTTTCTAACTGAGTCCACATCATATTTGGATCATGTTTGAAACAATCAATTCGATTGTAGATTGTGTTGGGCAAAGCTAGCATCAAATTGGACTTTGCTTCTCTATCGCCTTTTTCTCGTTTGATTTCTTCAGCAGTCAAAGGAATGTCATTTTTCGACCTGACAAATGGTCCTTCAGATAAAGATTTCATCATATTTTCTCCATTAGTCTGACGCTCAATGAAATTTATGAACCTATCTTGCCACTGTGTAAACTCATCTTCGTTGATTAAGACCGGTGGACGAGTATCTGTTCCCAATTGCATCATCAGATCATTGTAGTAGAACCTAGCTTGGAAAGCAAATTTGGCAGAATCCATTTCTGATGTTAAAAAAAATATTCTAAGTCTGGAGCTTGCGCAAAGTAGAACTTTGCGTGTCAGGAAGAGAACACAAACAAGAGGTTTGCGTTTCAAGAGAGAACCGCGAACTGAACTTTGCGTTTGCTTAGAGAAACGCAAGATGAAACTTTGCATGAGTAGACTTTGTGGGTGAGGTGAGAAGAGCAAAGTAAGCTTTGCGTTTGGCGAGAGAAGCGCAAACTAGAGCTTTTCGGATGAAGACGGATACGCAAGACATACTTTGGAAGCTTTTCGGAAGCTACTAGATACGCAAACTTGAGCTTTGCGTATGAGGATCGATGCGCAAACCTAAAACAAATTTAACAAAATTAGTAGAACACGCACAACCAACTATGAACATGCGCAAAACAACTTGAATGAGGCGCAAAGTATTATGAATGAGGCGCAAACTTTAAAAACTCACAAATTTTCGCAAGAACAATTCAAACCAAGAAGTTTATGCATGAAAAACACACACTGATTATCGAAAACACCTTTTTAACACAAATCAAACAACAAATTCGATTAAAAAGCACTAAATCTCAAAAACTTCGATGAAACATTATGAAAACTCGTTTTTCCAGAAAAATTCAATTTTACAAAATCGATGTTATAAACTTGAATTTTATGCAAAACAATATGAAGCAAACAAGATCGATTATCAAAAACGAGACTAATGAACCAAAAATCAACACAATTCGATTTCTAAAACTTCCAAATTTTATGAGAAATCAAGAAAACGAGATTTTCTTGAAAAATTTAAGAAAATCGATCAAATTTTCGATTTCAATCACAAATTCAAATTTAGAAAAAAACAATCTCTCAATCCTCTCAGGATTCAGTTGGCTCTTATACCAATTGAGAGTACAAAATCTAAGAATCCTAGAGAGAGAAAGTAGAGAGAGAGAGACTTGGAAGCGCAAAGTATATTATTTCAATAATGTGCGTGTCGTACTTCCAACAAACCAAGACCAAAGGGACTTAAATACCCTTGGTCAGATACAACACAGAATGACTCAAAACACAGTATTTGACCAAGCCCTATAAATACAATGATTACTATAAAATCAGACCTAACAAAATTTCTTTATCTGATTTATTCACTTCTAATTCCTCAAAAGAATCAAAAGATGAAAATATCATGAATCAAAATCAAAATTCTGGTTTTTCAAAAATTATGACTGAGGAGATCTTTATAGAAATGATGAATGCTTCAGATCCTATACCTATAATAGAAAAGATGGAATCAAACTCTTAGGTGAATCAAGCATCTATCTTTGAGAAACAAATCACATATCTTCAAAAGACGATTGAAGAGTTAGAAGATGAGAACGTTGATCTCAAATTCAAACTTGACAAGTCTTATGAAGAAAACAAAGAACTCTCTAGAGAGTTAACAGTTTTAAAAGATGATTTGTTTGAACAAAATCTAAAAGAGAAAAAGATGTTTGAGTCTCCAAACTGGAATGTTCATTATAATCCAGAGTTTGAGGCTATTAATTCTAAAACTTCAGTTGTTTATACTACTACTCCTGAATATCCTCCGAGTATTTTTGAAAAGGGAGAAGCTTCTTGTACTTCAAAGTCAAAATCATCTTCTACAAAGAAAGCTAACAAAATTCTATTTCCTGTTTCAGATATAAAAAGGCAGAATGATAAAGGAGAATGGATGAAGAATGTGAAGGAAAATAAAGTTGCTAAAAATAAATGTAGTATCAGTGTGTAACACCCGTAAATTCCTGTCTGTGAAAGCCAATCCTTTGAGAAACCTTGATTCTGACCATAGAATTTCATTCCTTACGCCTTACCTTTTAAGCCTTATTGCGTCATGAGTGGTCTGTGCGGAAAATGGGAAGAAACGAGCCTCGGTACACTCTGGACGATAGTGCCCTGGGCACAATCGCCGGGCACAATCGCCAGCGGGGGTGTGCCCGCGGTACATTCTGGGCGATAGTGCCCTGGCACAATCGCCGGGCACAATCGCGGTCGGCCCCAGGGTCTTTTAAGAGTCGTGATTCTCAACCATTTCCCTCATTCCCACTTCCTAATTCCTTCCCTTTTCTCTCCCAAACACCAAAACCGAACCCTAACCTATTTTGGGGGTTTTTCCTACTCAAGCCACATGTTTATTCACCATCTAGCTAGTTGGGAGCTTGAGCCACAAAACCTCCATCTTCATCTTCCTCATCAAGTCCAAAGGTTGGGAGCTCGGGTTGAAGTGTTGGATTGGGTGTTCTCGGAAGTCTCTTCGTCTTCAACGGTAAGTTTTCTTGTATTAAGGTTATAAATTCTCCATTAGTGGTTTCTTAAGGTTCGATATCTCAAATCTTGGATTTGATGGTTTTAGATAAATTAGGGTTTTGATCTTGTTTGGGATCTTGGTATTTCTATATTTGGAGAATGTTTCCTTGTGGTTGGAAATGGTTATTTATGGGTTGGAATGTTGAATCTAGGTTTTGGAAGTCTTCGGCTTGAGGATTCAACTTGCCTTCAAAAGAGCTCGTTGGGTGAAATCTAGATTTAGCCTAAATCTAGCAAGGTGAGTTCAAGTTGATTTGTGAAAACGGTGTACATGCCAAAATGGGTATTTTAAAGTGTTTTACACGAAATGGTTAACTGTTGATAAGTTTAAAGTATTTTGAAGAAAAAAATGTATTTTACTTGGTATTTGTCAAAGTGTGAGTATTTTAATGAATTTTCATATCTGATGAACTTGGTTTATTTTAGTTCCATAAAATGCTCATATTTGGGATTTGGACATCTTGATAAGTAATAGCATGGTTTGTGCATTTTGGGGATTTGGTACAAATAGAGTCCATTTCATGACTTATGCATCCTTGGTGATTTTGTACAAATGGGGTCTTATTCATGACATACGTAAAATTGGTGTATTTGGGTTCACAAGTCTATTTTGGAAAACCTTTTTGTCCCGACTTAAACTGTGTTGAAATCCATCCAAGCATTTTGGGAACGTGTAATTTCACGGTATGGATCGAGTGTGTTTATTATATTGAAAAATGTGATCGTGGGTCAAAAGTGGTTTGGAGCATTCTGGCTCGATATCGTTTAAAGGAGTTTTGAGGACACTTGTCCGGTTTTATATGGCTCAATGTAGAGTCCGTTTATGACGTGCGTACTAATGCGCTGTGTTGCGTATTGAGGTTGGTTACGGGCTCGGGTGCTTTGGTCATTCGTGTGTAGTCCGGTAACGTTAGACTGTGTGTAATGGATCCATAGGCACGTCAGTCAGTCTGTTTTGGGATGGTCAATTGGGTATTTCGGGGTGGGACTTCGGTACCCATGTTTTATGACCGGAAACTTTACAAGTGATTGCTAGGAGGGTTGAGTCTGTAGTGCTATTGGGGAGTGAGCGCTAGGACCTCCGCCGCTTGAAGTAATGCCTGGGAGGTAGTCTTTAAGTGTGTCGGGCCTTCGGGATGGAGTTCTTCAGAATGATCCATCAAGGTCAACTGACTTGGGGTGACACTTGGTAAAGGAGTCGTAGGGACACTTGGGCTGCGATGTCGTGAGGTGTCATGCGATTAACGTTGTTGAGTGGCATACTTTTGTGTTCCTCCACTCTCAACGGATACGGGTATCCCCCGTTGTCGACCCGCTGTATTTTGGATATTTATTTGTCCATGCTATAATATTTGGATTTCATCCCATTTTATGGTCGTGTGAGTATTAAGTTTCAGTTCCATGTTTTAATGGCGTATCATATTTATATGGATTGTTTTCCATTATTTAAGGGTCGAGTATTATGTCCCACCCGAGTTTGGGTGTTTTGGGGATAAGAAGTATTATTTACATTTTTACAAAGGTGAGTGTCGAACTATGACCCCGTTTTGGGTGAGTCACGGGTTGCATCGTTTTGTAAGAAATGCATGTTTGGAAGCATTGTCTTTAAAAGTGTATATTATGGGAAAATGTGTCGTTTCCATTTTGAAGTATAATATTTCGAAGAATCTTGCTTTAAAACTGAATTCCTTTCTTTTAAAGATATATTTATTCATGTTAAAACTCTTGAGCTCACTAGGCGTTAAGCCTAACCTTTTTATTTGTCGGCATGTGCATCAGGTTCCAGTTGGGGGTTTGGACCCTAGTATCCTCATGAAGAGTTGAGCCTTAGCTTTATGCAAGAGTAAGTTATTGATGAAGTCTTCCGCAGGTTGGAGATAGTAATTGTTATTGGGTATTAGTAACACCCGTCCTTTTCATGGACTGTATGTATAGAATGAAATTGTGTATTGAGGTTAATTCTTAATTTGTGATTGTAGACGAATCAATTATTGATGTATCTAGAAAAAATTTTATAAGTTGCTATCTTCAGATTTAAGGGTGTTACAAGTTGGTATCAGAGCTTAAGTTTGAGAGAATTAGGTATTGATTTTAGGATGCCTAGACTCAAACTAGCGTTTTTATAAGCGATTGTAAGCGAAGTTGCACATTAGGAACCTTAAGATAAGATATTATGGAGTTGATCGAGTCACTAGAAACGGGAAACTTGTCGAGGGTCGCAAGGATGAGCATGTGCGGTACGTTCATAATGGCACCTGGCCAGTGTTATGGTGAACTTACATACTACATGTGTATTCTTGAACTACCTTGGTATGATTACCGTTGGGGTAGTGAGAAGGTTTCTAAGTGAGTAATCTAAGGAAACGTTGATGTCTATAGCAATGTCACGTTGAAGTGATAGTTAAGTGCATTGAATGCATTAAGTTGATCGTCGTGAGTAAGAATAATTGGTTGGAGTAGAACCTTAAGCTTATGGAATTGACGTGATACAAGGAGAGATTGTAAGGTGAACCGATGAAATATCCGAGTGTTGCTTTAAGATGTGGAGTATCCGGATGACAATAGTAGGAAATTGAGATTGTTGTCCTAAGATGCTTGATACACTCGGATGACATTAGTATGTCGAGTTGTTGAGAAGCGTAGTCCAGAGGGGGAATGCTGACCAAATCCATGCACTAAAGTTATTTCTAAAATAAGTTTGCATAAATTGTTTCTCATGTTCGCCAAACTTAAAGATTTGGGGATTATAAGTTTTAGTAAAACATTTAGCCCTCATCAGATTTTAAGCGGTGAGCTTAATCTTGCATGAAATAGTTTTGTTGCACATGGTTACAATTTATATTGAAAATCTCTCCGTCCCTGTTTTGTGTTTAACGCTATCTTTGGACATCTTAAGGTCCATATTTTAATACCGCATGTGGTATTGGGCAAGCGACTGTGGAATTTTTAACCTTGACATTGGATCTCCTCCACGTATGTTAAGGTTTTAAAGGAAGAGTTGTCCCGCTGTTCTTGGGTCGAGATTTTCTATGTAATTTTCGTCTGTATGAGTCGTGTTTAATTTTACGGGGTATAGTTTTGCGATCTTTTGGGTTCGAAAGTGTATTTTGAGATGTGTTAGTTTTAACTTTATGTCGTATAATTTCCGAGTTTTGAGTGTCGTATCTCATGAGAGTTTTGTTGAGAAGGGTCACTTTATCTTACGTGGTGGTTTTAAATTTTTTTAACCTTTTTAGACTTATAGTCGTTTTACGCTTTTGTGTTGGGAAACAGAGATCTTGTCACCACTTGTTTTTGCCGTCATTGAGTTTATGAAAGTTTAGTCGGGTTAATGGCATTCCATTTCATGACCATTCGAACCGCGTAATAAAAAGGAATTTTTGGAGAACGTGTGGGTTTGCATTATTGTGTGCGTTAATTTACGAGTTTTGCTTAATACTTTGTTTCATGCGAGTCTTGCATCGACACTTTTGCAACCGTAAGAGGCACCTTGAAAAATCTAAATGTCGCATGATTGCATCTTGAGTTTCACACGAGTATATGTGCATACTTTTGGGTTGAATCCGACTTTCACTCGCGTGAGTAAATATACGAAATATTTATGTTGTCTTAAATCAAATTTTAATCTAAGCGTGCTTCACTTGCTGACCTTGCTGTTATAAATTTTCCGCAATACATAAAATGAATTTTCGAATTGCATATCGTTGTAGCTACCACCTTGGTCAAATGTGTCTTATCGAGGCAGATTAAAGTTTTAAACTCGATTTGAGAATTATTTGCATTCTTATCATTTCATCGAACTTTGGGGAATAAACTGTTGCAAATGGAGTTGTTAATAATTTTATGTCGCAACGACTTTTGGGTTGGGAAGTCAGAACTTTAAAATTAACTTGTGAATGTCTCTTTTGGGAATTGTAGAAACTTTTATTGCACATGTTATAGTGCGGAAAATTATCTTTCATATGCATAGTATAAATTGATGCATTACTAGGACCATGGTAGTCCTTTTGAAAATTTTGTTGCGCATCTCTTGTTACCGTTTTTATTAACGTAATTACTGATCAAACGAGTTTTGGAAATGGTTCTATATGCGTTGTGTTGGTAACCAGTTTTGAAACCTATCGAATGAACGGTAGTGTATTTTGCCACACGTTTAATTGTTATAAAACATGTGTATTTGAAAGTTTTATAAAAAGTGTAAATTGACATATTCTCTGAAAACCTTGAACTCATTAGGCCTATAGGTGTAACCCCTGTCGTGGAAAGGAGTTGCAATTAAGGGACTAGGGGAGTCCTTGAGAATTGAAGCGTCGGATGATCCGACTTGCGGTCAGTCGTGGATTTTGGACTTGGGTTTTCGATATCTGTGCGCGTTTGTATTATTGGAAATAGTAGATTTAAGTCTTCCCAGTTAATTAAGGAGTGATTTTTGTCAGGATCGAATTCTCAACAAGAATTAATTCTCAGAAACAATATCAAAGAAGTTTGCGGAATAACACTTTGATATTCAATGAAATAGTAAATCAATACAGAAAATATGAGGAACAAACTGTAAACTTGTATTGAATGCTTTGAAGTTACAGGATTACACACTCAACCTCAATATTGATGAACAGGCTCAACAATACGAATTCTACTTCTCTAGAATTAGGATCTATGCCTTGAGGTTGATTTCTCTCTTGAAAAACAATTATCAAAAGTTATCTCTATCTATTCTAAACATTCTATACATATACTGATAAAAAGATAATTACAAAGAATAAACAAATCTTCAGTATATCTTCCATGTATATCTTCTAAGTATATCTTCAGTATATCCAGCTGTAGTACATTCCATCCGGATCTCTTTAGCAGCACTAATAATGCTCAGCAGCATTAACTTCATCTAGCAGCATTAACTGCAAGCAGTACTAACTACTAGCAGTACTAACTAGCTAAGCAGTACTAACTTTGTTCAAGCAGTACTAACTTTAACTAGCAGTAGTAATTCTACTAGCAGTAGTAACACTTAGCAGTATTAATCTTCAACTTGTTCTGGCAGTAGTAACTACACTTGTACTAGCAGTAGTAACTACACTTAGTAGAATCTTCAGTTCCCAACAATCTCCCCCTAACTTGACTTTTAGAAGAGAAGTCAAGTTCTTCAGATATTCTTCCAGATGCTCTTTTTGATGCTCCCAAAACTTCCAAGATCATGCTCCTAAGTCTGGATTCAGTCCCAAACTCTGATTGATTATCCTCTGAATTAGATACTTGGCCATTTCTGAATTTGGTGCACAACCCAACTTCTTCTTTAGCATGGCATGAACCTTCAGTCTGGTGTGATTATATACTCTATCCACTAGGAAGTATTCTGTGTGATTTCTATCCAAAGTCACTGCATATACTCCACTAGTTTCATATAGAGTCCAACTTGTGACTTCTTTAAACACACTCTTGATGACCTGGTCCACTTCTTCAGGTTTGAACATCATGCATAGATACTCCATCACCAGTTTTGTAAGAGAAATTCCTGGAGTATTCAGATGGTCTGCATACAGCTTAATTCCTATGTCAAACATCTCTTCTATATCAGATCTAGAGCATGTTCTGACAATCTTGACCCAAGTGTTGAATACTTCATACTTATCACCCTTCCTCTTGAGTCTGATGTAATCTTTCCCATCCATTGTCAGTACATCCCAGTGAATGATCTCAGGTGGCTTAACTCCAACAGGTTCTGCAGAAATTGGTTCAGGCACTTTGTCCATCACTACCATATATAAGCTTACATCATCTTTGATTGATGACCCTTGCTGACTTGATGACTCAGGTGCCACTTCTTCTTCAGCAACATTTTGTTCTTCTTCTACTCTAGGCTTCTTATCTTTCTTTCTTTTGGCCATCATCTTGGTTCTTTTCAAAGTCTTTTGAACCTGTACTAGAGTAGCTTCCTTCTTCTTTTCTTCCTTTTCCCTTGCCATTTCTTTGATAGGAGTTCCCTCTTCACTTTCAGGGAATGGTTGATTCATATCTATATCATTACTCTCCTTGGCCTTCTTTTCAAACTCTACTCTTTTCTTTTCATTGCTCTTCAGATTCCCCATTTCTTTTTCATAGAGCTCTCTGATTTGATCAAAACTCATCTTCACAAACATTTCTTTCTTTGCCCCAATTGCACTCCTCAAGAAAGTTATCATTTTGTTTCTTTCCTGAGTGGCAAGGTAAGTTTGTGAAGGTCTTCTTTTCTTTGCACTTGTATTAGCCATCATAGCCTTTCTCAGACTTATAGCCCTTTGTTTAGCCTTTTCAGTTTCAAGCCCCTTTTGATAGGCTTTATTTAGCTCAGCAGCTAAAGCCTTTGCCATTTCCCTGTCCTTCTCCACCTGAGCTCTTTCTTCTTTTTCCATCTCCTTCTGCATTTTTCTTGCTAAAGCTTCATCTGATTCAACCAACCTTTGTTTCTTGATTGGTTGATCAGATTCCACTAACTTTGCCTTACCTTTATCTTTACCCATCTCCTTCTCAATGCTAGAGTTCTTTGCTGCATCACCTCTTTCTTTTATGACAACTCCTTTGGCCTTTGAGGTGACCTTGGGAGTATCATGTTTTGCTTTGATGAGTGTTTCTGCAACCTCAAGCTCTGTAAGGACCTCTTTTACTTGTTCTGCTGCTTCTTTCAGCTCAGCAGTATTAACCATTTCAGCTGCTTTACTTGAACTGGCAGTATTAATGGTTTCTGCTGCTGGCTCTGTTTCTGCTGCTTGCTCATTTTCCCCCTCAACATTATGTTTTTCCTCTTGCTCCCCCTTAGCTTTGGCATCAGCTTCTGACTCCCCCTTTTTGGGAGCATCAGTCACTGGTTCCCTCCTTCTGAGCACAAATTGTTTCTTCTTCTTTTGCAGAATCAGTTTCCTTACCATTTGCTTCAACTTGATAATTTGTTCTTGTTGTGACAGTACAATGAGTTTTAGCTCTTCTATATCTTTGCCCTGTTTGAGTACATCCATGTTGATGTTGCCCATTGCCTCCATCAATTCATCATAGTTATATCTGTCCTCACCTTCTCCAGGAGTGTTACCCCCTATTGAAGGATCATTGGATCTTTTAGTAGTGGAAGTCTTCTGCCTAGCAGAAGCACTATCCACCCCTGTGGTTTCTTGGCACCAGGGACCTTCAAATGATTGCTCATTCAAAGTTGCCATGGGGGAGGTCTTATTGATGTTACCACTTTCCTCCTCTGTGTTAGCAGGAGTAGTGGCAGCCTCATCACCCATATGCTCTACCTCCTCCTCAGAGAGCACCTCCTTTGGGTTGGGAGACACCCTTGTGGTTTCCCTTTGGATATTCTCTAAGGGAGAATTCTCCCTTAGAGGGCTTAAAGGCTGTGTGGGTGATGGTACAAGAAGGGAAGGAGCCTTCTTTACCTGTTTTCTTTGATAAGTTTGGGTAATTGGAGAAGTGGGTTTTGTAAGAATGGACTGGGGAATTGTTTTTGAGTGAGAAGGTTGGGCTTGGCTAGCAGTGGGATGGTCTAGTGAGGGCCTTGACCCTGCTGCCATACCTTCAGTGTTTTGGGACACCACCATCATTGTAGAGAACAATGGGGTGTCAACTCCTTCAGAGTCCCCAGCAGATCTTCTCATATTTGAGAAAACCTTGCCTTTGGGGGGTTTAGGTACATATACCCCAACAGGTTGAGGTATTTCCGTCAATTCATGGTTAATTACTTCCTGAACAAATCTGGGATACATAAAGAAACTCTTTTTGTTTCCCATATTTGATACAAGATCACTGAAAATCATCTTTGAGAAATTGTACCTTCTGGATGTAGCCAAGCATACCAAAGCATATGCAATTGGACTGCTGAACTCACTCCATCCAGTGGTCTTTTTGGAGATGCAATGCATCAGGGTATGAACAAGAAAACGCCATTGGGGTGAAAACTTTGCTTTTGAGAATTTGAAAACACCCAATGGGCCTCCATACCCCATTCTAGTAAGATTAGAAAACAGCTCATCATTAGAGATAGACATTATACCAGAGGCATCGTCTAGACGTAGACTGATGCGAATGACTTCTTCAGTAACTGTAAGTGAGTGATCACAGATTCTTGTCTTGATCATTTGCACACCATTTTCCACAACAATGGTTGCATTAGCCCAGAACTGCCTTTGGTGCTCAATGTAGATTGTAGGTGATACAGTAAGAGCATGAGCAATGTGACTTGACTTGAGGAAATCCACAATCTGATGAAATCCTGAAGCTTGCTTTGGCTTTTGTAGCATCGCAATTTCGTTGTGCTCGTCGATGAATGTCATGGATGCCATTGATCTTAGTGAAAACTTGCCTGAAAACTTCGAACTTGAGAGAGAAAAGGTTTTGAGCGCAAGAGAACAGTATGCAAAGAGTCGTTATGAACTTTTAGGCGGGCAAAAAGTATTTATAGTATTCGGAATATAAGCAGTATTAACCTAGAGCAGTATTAACTAACTAGCAGTATTAACCGCGAGCAGTATTAACCGAACTAGCAGTATTAACTACTAGCAGTATTAACTAACTAGCAGTATTAACCGCGAGCAGTATTAACCACGAGCAGTATTAACTGAACTAGCAGTATTAACTACTAGCAGTATTAACTGAAAGCAGTATTAACCACTAGCAGTATTAACTACTAGCAGTATTAACTACTAGCAGTATTAACTGAAAGCAGTATTAACTGAAAGCAGTATTAACTGAAAGCAGTATTAACCACAAGCAGTATTAACCACAAGCAGTATTAACTGAAAGCAGTATTAACCACAAGCAGTATTAACCACAAGCAGTATTAACTAGACTTACTCCTTTTAAACTTGCTAAATACTGAGTACTGCTATGCATATCCTGAAAAGAAGATTAGTAACACCAAGAATAAAAATATACAGGTATAAAACCACTTTTTGAGAAGAAGATTATTCAGAGTTTATCATTCCCACACTTGTTACCAAGAAAGTGAATCTACCCACATCAAAAGCTTTAGTGAATAGATCAGCAAACTGATTATCAGTGTGAACTTTGACAACTTGAATAAGTTTCTTTTCATTACAATCTCTTATAAAGTGATACCTGATTTCAATGTGCTTTGTCTTTGAGTGCTTGACTGGATTATTTACAATGCTAATAGCACTGCTGTTGTCAATAAAGATTGGAGTGTGTAGAAAGGTTACCCCATAATCCAGCATTTGATTCTGAATCCATAAGACTTGAGAACAGCAACTTGCAGCTGCTATGTACTCTGCCTCTGTTGTAGATGTGGATACTGTGGTTTGTTTCTTGCACTGCCATGAGACTAGTCTAGCACCCAAAAACTGACATCCTCCAGAAGTAGATTTTCTGTCCAAGTTTGCCCCACCTAGATCACTGTCTGAGTATGCTATTAGGTCAAAAGGTGAGTTATGAGGATACCAAAGTCCCAATCTGGGTTGCCCTTTGAGATATCTGAATATCCTCTTAACAGCTTGAAAGTGAGATTGCTTTGGCCTAACTTGAAATCTTGCACATACACAGACTGGAAACATAATATCTGGCCTTGATGCTGTGAGATACATGAGAGAGCCAATCATGGATCTATAAAGATGCACATCCATATCCTCCCCCTCAAGATCTGCTGTGATCTGCTTGTGTGTTTCCATGGGTGTGCTGGCAGGTTTTGATTCTGAGAAACCATACTTGGTTAGAATATCCTGCACATACTTGGATTGACATATAAAAATGCCATCTGACTTCTGTTGAACTTGGAGTCCAAGGAAGAAAGTAAGTTCCCCCATGGAACTCATTTTGAACCTTTGATGCATTAAATCCTCAAACTCCTTGCACATGTTGTTTCTTGTAGAACCAAAAATAATGTCATCAACATATATTTGGACCAGCAAGATATCCTTCTTCTTTCTTTTGATAAATAGAGTCTTATCAATGACTCCTCTTTCAAAGTCATTTTCCAAGAGATAGGATGACAGGGCGTCATACCATGCTCTTGGGGCTTGATGTAGTCCATAAAGTGCTTTCTTTAATTTGTATACTCTGTCTGGATAGCTTGGGTTTTCAAACCCTGGTGGTTGACAGACATATACTTCTTCTTCAATTGACCCATAGAGAAAAACACTTTTTACATCCATTTGGTAGACTTTGAAGTTCATGTAAGAAGCATAGGCTAGGAATAGTCTGATTGCTTCTATCCTAGCTACAGGTGCAAAAACTTCTTCATAATCTATGCCCTCTTCTTGAGTGTAGCCTTGAGCTACCAGCCTTGCTTTGTTTCTTATAACAATACCTCTTTCATCTCTCTTGTTTCTGAAGATCCATTTTGTGCCAATTGCTCTGTGACCTTTAGGAAGGTCTACTAGATCCCACACATCTTGTAGCTTGAACTGTAACAATTCTTCTTGCATTGCTTCTATCCAACTAGATTCTTTCATAGCATCATGTGCCTTTTTGGGCTCAAGCTGGGATAGAAAACATGAGAGCACTGTATGCTGTTGATCTTGCATTTCCTGAAGCCCGCTTTGATGTCTAGTCATCATGGGAGAAGAGACATCACCTATTATCAACTGTGGAGGATGATTCTTTTGAACTCTTGTGTTATGACTAGGTTCTACATTCAGTCCATCCTCTAGATTAGAGTCATGCAATTCAACTGAAGTGTCTTCAGATGTCACTTCTGATTCTTGAGTCTCCTCATCTCTAGTGTCTTCTTCACTCTGACTTGGTTCAGTAAATGATTCCTTTTCACAGTCTTCAATTACTGTGGGTATGGGAAAAATCACAGATTTAGATATACTTTCTTGAACTTGTGTGATCTCTGATTCTCCACCACCTGTTCCTGTATACTCATTACTAAATCCAAAAGAGTTAGTTAGTGAATCAATGTCAAATAGCCACTGAGGTCCAGACCCAACAGGATTTGGTGTGTTCTCATTGCATTTGACATTGTCACTTTCTTCAATTATTCTAGAAGAAGAGTTAAAAACTCTGTAGGCCTTACTCTGAGATGAATATCCAACAAGAAATCCATCATCTGCTTTGCTATCAAACTTACCTAAGTGAGATTTGGTATTTAGAATTGTACAAGGACACCCAAAAGATTTGAAGAAACCAATAAAAGGTTTTCTTTGATTTAAAAGCTCATATGGGGTCTTGTTCTTTTGCTTGACCACTAGAACTCTGTTTTGGACATAACAAGCAGTATTAACTGCTTCAGCCCAGAATGTAATTGGCAATTTTGAATCAGCCAACAGAGATCTAGCAGCCTCTATTAGTGTCCTATTTCTCCTTTCAGCAACACCATTCTGTTGAGGAGTCCTAGGAGCACTATATTGTCTCTCAATACCTTTTCCTTCACAAAAAGTGTTTAAATCATGATTTTTAAATTCAGTTCCATTATCTGATCTAATGACTTTTACTCTTTGATTAGTTTGGTTTTCAATTCTTAGAATAAAGGATTTGATAAGACCACTTGTTTCATCCTTAGTCCTTAGAAAATATACCCAAGTAAATCTGGAGTAATCATCAACAATAACCAAGCAGTAAGATTTCTTGCCTATACTCATAACATTTGTAGGACCAAACAGATCCATATGCAATAACTGGAGACAAGAAGAAACAAAATTTAACTCTTTGGTCTTATGAGAAGTTTTGTGTTGTTTGCCTTTAAGACAAGCAACACAATGATCATCACATGAAAAGACTTTTGAAGGTAAACCTCTTACAAGGTTATTTTTAACAAGATTGTTCATAGTCTTGAAATTCATGTGACACATCCTTCTGTGCCAAAGGGAGGATTCATCTATAGAAGCTTTTGAAACAAGACAATTTAAAGATGAATCACTATCAACATTGTCCAAATCAAGACAGTAAACATTGTCCTTCCTTGGAGTTCTAAGTAGTATCATGCTTTCATCAACTACCTTGAACCCTGGAGCAAGAATCATACACTCAGTATTAGTAAATAATATACTATGTTGTTTGTCACAAACCTGTGATACACTTAACAGGTTGTAATTTAATTGATCAACATAGTAGACATCCTCAAATGTCATCTTACCTTTGGTGACATTACCTTTTCCACTTATCTTACCACCAGTAAGATTGTCTCCAAATGCAACATGTCCTCCATTAATTTGCTTGAAATCCTGAAGGCATGACATGTTGCCAGTCATGTGCCTAGAGCAACCACTATCAACATGCCATATGCTCTTTCCCTTGAGCTGTTGGTTGCCCTGCACATTAAATAAATCAATTAGTATGATTGGGGACCCAAGCCAAAGTGATCTTGGGTCTTCCTTTCTCATCAAAGTATTTACATTCCTTTTTAATGAGGTTTTTAAACTCAGAGCACTCTTTATTAGAGTACTTTGTCAATATGATTGGCTTAGCAGAATCAACACTGGAAGCAGTACTAACCTTAGAAGTACTAACAGAGTTAGCAGTACTAACAGGTGTAGCAGTACTAACAGGTTTAGCAGTACTAACCTTGTTAGCAGCATTAACATTGTTAGCAGTAGTATTACTTCTAGCAGCACTATCATTGTCAGCAACACTATTTGTGGTAGCAGTACTAACAGTTTTAGTGCTTTTAGGAATCCACATATTGACACTTTCTTTAACAGAATACTTTTTCTTCATGTGGCTTTTAGTTTTAACAGTTTTCTTAGCCACATGGTTCTTTTCAATTTTCTTATAACCAAAGGGTTTTTGCATGGATCTTTGGAAATTCATTCTTTGGTTCATAGGATTGAAATAACAGAATTTTGCAAGATGATTCAATTTGCCATAGATAAAGCAAGGTTTTGGTCTATTGATTTTACTCAGATCAACCCCTTGTTTATGTGCCCATTGATTATTCCAGTTTCTTTGATTTCCCCTCTTTTTGTCCTGTTTTTGGGGTTCATTCTTCTTACAAGTACACTGTTTGCAAGGACCTGGATTCACAACTGTGGTCTGTTTATAATGGACCTTACCAGACTTTTCCTCTGTCTTCTCTATGTTCTTGGATTTGATCCAAGCCCTTCCACAATCCTCATTGGTGATAATGTTGTTTTCTATAGAAGTCTCACCACTCACCTTGTTCTTCTTACTCTTGCCAACCTCTTTCTCAGTCTTATCCTCAACAATTACCTCATCTAAGGGATCTATTTCAGTGGCTCCCTCAGGCAAGTCCTTCCTATCTTTGGTGTCTAACAGGTCTGAAGTAGGAGGAATGTAATTGTTGTTATATGGTGGAGGTGTGGCATTATACCCAATTCCTCTTCTTAATTTATCATGAATCTGATTTTGCAGTAAGGAGTCCATTGCTTTAGAAGCATTGGAAAACTTTTCTACATCAAGCTTAACCTTGGTTAACTCCTCTTTCAGTTTTTCACTCTCCTCTTTAGATTTGGTCAGTTTAAGTTCTAAATCCTTTTTCTCCCACTGCCAGTAATTAGTGTCATATGAGTGTTGTAGTTCATTGGCTTGAAAACCTTTGATTTGATCTTCAAATCTCTCTACTATCCTCACATAGTCTTTTATATCCTTTTCTAGTCTCTTCAGGTCATCACTCATCTTCTGATTGTGATCCCTGTACCTTTTAACAGTGTCTATGCAAGTTTTAGAGCAGAGATTAGAACTTACCTCAGATGGGAGATCAGATACTTTAGCCATAAGAGCTTGATTCTGAATAGCTTCTTCTGCTTGATCACTCCAATCAAACCCCATTCCTTGTTGAGAAACAAGGGCTTGAGCAGAGTTTCTGTTGTTATTGAAGCTTCCAGATTGAGCTTGTTGATGGTTGTTGTTGTGAGACATTCCACTTCTGCATTCTCTAGCAAAATGTCCCTTCAAATGGCATTTGTAGCATTCTACCTTTGATTTATCAAACCCTGCTCCATCTTCTCTTCTTTGTGAGAAGTTGTTTCTTCCAGTCCTCTTTATAAACTTCTTAACCCTCATGGAGAGCATGGCCATCTGCCATTTAATATCCATCTCTTCCAAATCATCAGGATGAAGTTGTTCTAAGTCATCATTGATCAAAGAAGAATTTCCATGATTAGAAAGAAGAGCTTCAAATACATAATCAATGCCTTTATCTAGATTTGATCCATTAGCAGCATTAACTGATTCAGAGTTAGCAGTAGAATCAATTGATGCTGATAGGAGTGCAGCATTATGAACATATCCAGAAGGCTTCTTCTTTGCCTCCACCTCAGCTTCAAATACTCTAAGATCATTGTACAAATCATCAAGTTCTTTGTCTTCCAACTGATCATTCTGTCTGAATGACACAGTGTACATGGTCCATTCATCTCCAAGGGACCTTAAGAACTTTCTGTTCACATCATCTTGATCAATCTGTACTCCCATAGTAGCTAGTTCACCAATTAGTTTATTAAACCTGTCAAAAGTTTGAGTCATGGACTCATTCTTAGTTGAGATGAAGTTTTCATACTGTTGTTTTAAGATTGCCTTTTGATTTCTCTTGGTACTTTTAGTACCTGAGAATCTCTTCTCTAGAGCATTCCAGAGCATCTGTGCATCAGTACAATTACAGAATTGGTGTTGATACTCATTTGGAATGGCCAAGAGCAGTGTGCTCAAGGCTTTCATCTCTGTCTGTCTTGATTTCCTGTCTGTATCTGTCTTTGGAGGAGTTCTTTTGCCGTCTTCACCAATCTTTCCTCCATCAGATGGGCCATTCTCAATGATGTCCCACATTGAGTAATCTGTGAGGAGAATATATTGCTTGATTCTGATTTTCCACATGTCAAATTCATTGGATCTGAGCATTGGAACTTTTGAGACCAAAGTACTGCTTGATTCTGTAAGATTTTCCATGATGAATAACTGTTTCTGAGAGAATTTAGCTCTGATACCACTTGTCAGGATCGAATTCTCAACAAGAATTAATTCTCAGAAACAATATCAAAGAAGTTTGCGGAATAACACTTTGATATTCAATGAAATAGTAAATCAATACAGAAAATATGAGGAACAAACTGTAAACTTGTATTGAATGCTTTGAAGTTACAGGATTACACACTCAACCTCAATATTGATGAACAGGCTCAACAATACGAATTCTACTTCTCTAGAATTAGGATCTATGCCTTGAGGTTGATTTCTCTCTTGAAAAACAATTATCAAAAGTTATCTCTATCTATTCTAAACATTCTATACATATACTGATAAAAAGATAATTACAAAGAATAAACAAATCTTCAGTATATCTTCCATGTATATCTTCTAAGTATATCTTCAGTATATCCAGCTGTAGTACATTCCATCCGGATCTCTTTAGCAGCACTAATAATGCTCAGCAGCATTAACTTCATCTAGCAGCATTAACTGCAAGCAGTACTAACTACTAGCAGTACTAACTAGCTAAGCAGTACTAACTTTGTTCAAGCAGTACTAACTTTAACTAGCAGTAGTAATTCTACTAGCAGTAGTAACACTTAGCAGTATTAATCTTCAACTTGTTCTGGCAGTAGTAACTATACTTGTACTAGCAATAGTAACTACACTTAGTAGAATCTTCAGTTCCCAACAATTTTATACTTCGGTAATCATGCAGGATAAGGTCTTATGTGACTATCTGCGCTTCTTTTGGGATTCGTTGTGATGGATTGCTAGTCGGTGTCACATCATGGGTTGTGTTGTCGGTATACCGTATTAGTGGGTTCTGCGATTAAAAGGAAATTTTGGGCGATCTGTTTGTTAGAAATGTAAGATTTGGGATTTTTAGCACTCGGTTAAGTGTCAAACTTAGTACGACTTTCTATCTAGAATGGGATTTTGGACAGGATGTCCATGTTTTCAAGGTCACCGTTTAGCCCTAGGTGTCGACTTGTTTTCTTGGAGTCAGTGGAGCTGGGAATGTTTGAATGTATCTCGGTCGAACCATGAGAAATATTGACCTTTCGGTGATGGGTTTTGAAAGGAGTTTAGGTATTGAGGATTGAGGATCAATGTGCCCAAGCATTCCTGTGGTGATAAGGATGTTACTTTAGGAATGTTGTGAGTTTGGTGTTGGGTCGAAGTTGAGTGACGACCGAATCTGTGTTAACCGGTTGCATGAAGGATGTTTTGGTGCGCCTTAGGAGGTCAACTTTATCAGCATTAGGAATGGATCAGTTGAAATCTGAGGATTTTGGAAGTTTAGTTATGATCTTTGAGATTGGGTTCAGAACCGTGATGATCCGAGGGAATTCTGTTTAGTGAAATGTTGAGGTCACAAACTACCCTAGAGGTAGTGATTGTCAATCTAAGGTTGGGAGGCGATCGTAACCTTGTGAATAAAAGGTTATTTTGGAGAGTTAAGTGTACGCGCGGTTATGAGTACATTGTGCCCAAGAGGGGCAGCAATGTGAGTATTGGTGTAGGGGACGTGTTGGTGGTGCTAGCAACGGGTTAAGGTCAATCTTCCTGCGGGTGAGATTTCATGGGAACCTAGATTTCGAGGAAGAAATCATTCTAAGGTTGGGAGGATTGTAACACCCGTAAATTCCTGTCTGTGAAAGCCAATCCTTTGAGAAACCCTTGATTCTGACCATAGAATTTCATCCCTTACGCCTTACCTTTTAAGCCTTATTGCGTCATGAGTGGTCTGTGCGGAAAATGGGAAGAAACGAGCCTCGGTACACTCTGGGCGATAGTGCCCTGGGCACAATCGCCAGCGAGGGTGTGCCCGCGGTACATTCTGGGCGATAGTGCCCTGGCGATAGTGCCCTAGCACAATCGCTGGGCACAATCGCGGTCGGCCCCAGGGTCTTTTAAGAGTCGTGATTCTCAACCATTTCCCTCATTCCCACTTCCTAATTCCTTCCCTTTTCTCTCCCCAACACCAAAACCGAACCCTAACCTATTTTGGGGGTTTTTCCTCCTCAAACCACATGTTTATTCACCATCTAGCTAGTTGGGAGCTTGAGCCACAAAACCTCCATCTTCATCTTCCTCATCAAGTCCAAAGGTTGGGAGCTCGGGTTGAAGTGTTGGATTGGGTGTTCTCGGAAGTCTCTTCGTCTTCAACGGTAAGTTTTCTTGTATTAAGGTTATAAATGCTCCATTGGTGGTTTCTTAAGGTTCGATATCTCAAATCTTGGATTTGATGGTTTTATAGAAATTAGGGTTTTGATCTTGTTTGGGATCTTGGTATTTCTATGTTTGAAGAATGTTTCCTTTTGGTTGGAAATGGTTACTTATGGGTTGGAATGTTGAATCTAGGTTTTGGAAGTCTTCGGCTTGAGGATTCAACTGGCCTTCAAAAGAGCTCGTTGGGTGAAATCTAGATTTAGCCTAAATCTAGCAAGGTGAGTTCAAGTTGATTTGTGAAAACGGTGTACATGCCAAAATGGGTATTTTAAAGTGTTTTACACGAAATGGTTAACTGTTGATAAGTTTGAAGTATTTTGAAGAAAAAAATGTATTTTACTTGGTATTTGTCAAAGTGTGAGTATTTTAATGAGTTTTCATATCTGATGAACTTGGTTTATTTTAGTTCCATAAAATGCTCATATTTGGGATTTGGACATCTTGATAAGTAATAGCATGGTTTGTGCATTTTGGGGATTTGGTACAAATAGAGTCCATTTCCTGACTTATGCATCCTTGGTGATTTTGTACAAATGGGGTCTTATTCATGACATACGTAAAAGTGGTGTATTTGGGTTCACAAGTCTATTTTAGAAAACCTTTTTGTCCCGACTTAAACTGTGTTGAAATCCATCCAAGCATTTTGGGAACGTGTAATTTCACGGTATGGATCGAGTGTGTTTATTATATTGAAAAATGTGATCGTGGGTCAAAAGTGGTTTGGAGCATTCTGGCTCGATATCGTTTAAAGGAGTTTTGAGGACACTTGTCCGGTTTTATATGGCTCAATGTAGAGTCCGTTTATGACGTGCGTACTAATGCGTTGTGTTGCGTATTGAGGTTGGTTACGGGCTCGGGTGCTTTGGTCATTCGTGTGTAGTCCGGTAATGTTAGACTGTGTGTAATGGATCCATAGGCACGTCAGTCAGTCTGTTTTGGGATGGTCAATTGGGTATTTCGGGGTGGGACTTCGGTACCCATGTTTTATGACCGGAAACTTTACAAGTGATCGCTAGGAGGGTTGAGTCTATAGTGCTATCTGGGAGTGAGCGCTAGGACCTCCGCCGCTTGAAGTAATGCCTGGGAGGTAGTCTTTAAGTGTGTCGGGCCTTCGGGAGGGAGTTTTTCGGAATGATCCATCAAGGTCAACTGACTTGGGGTGACACTTGGTAAAGGAGTCGTAGGGACACTTAGGCTGCGATGTCGTGAGGTGTCATGCGATTAACGTTGTTGAGTGGCATACTTTTGTGTTCCTCCGCTCTCAACGGATACGGGTATCCCCCGTTGTCGACCCGCTGTATTTTGGATATTTAATTGTCCATGCTTTAATATTTGGATTTCATCCCATTTTATGGTCGTGTGAATATTAAGTTTCAGTTTCATGTTTTAATGGCGTATCATATTTATATTGTTTTCCGTTATTTAAGGGTCGAGTATTATGTCCCACCCGAGTTTGGGTGTTTTGGGGATAAGAAGTATTATTTACATTTTTACAAAGGTGAGTGTCGAACTATGACCCCGTTTTGGGTGAGTCACGGGTTGCATCGTTTTGTAAGAAATGCATGTTTGGAAGCATTGTCTTTAAAAGTGTATATTATGGGAAAATGTGTCGTTTCCATTTTGAAGTATAATATTTCGAAGGATCTTGCTTTAAAACTGAATTCCTTTCTTTTAAAGATATATTTAGTCATGTTAAAACTCTTGAGCTCACTAGGCGTTAAGCCTAACCTTTTTATTTGTCGGCATGTGCATCAGGTTCCAGTTGGGGGTTTGGACCCTAGTAGCCTCATGAAGAGTTGAACCTTAGCTTTATGCAAGAGTAAGTTATTGATGAAGTATTCCGCAGGTTGGAGATAGTAATTGTTATTGGGTTTTAGTAACACCCGTCCTTTTCATGGATTGTATGTATAGAATGAAATTGTGTATTGAGGTTAATTCTTAATTTGTGATTGTAGACGAATCAATTATTGATGTATCTAGAAAAGAATTTATAAGTTGCTCTCTTCAGATTTAAGGGTGTTACACGGTGATAGTGATAGTTTGATTTGTAAAAATTCAAACGTTTCAAAATGTCAAAGTTGTATGAATGCTTGTACTTCATTGGATAAATCTAAGCTTTTGACATTTGCACGTAAGAATTTTATCTGCAAACACTGTCATGATAATGCATTTATCATTCCTTCCATTTATTCTAAATCTAAAGTTGCCAGAAAAACATCTCTTGTCAAATTAGTTTCCAAATCCTTAACACATCAGGCTAAAATTTTTCATGCTAAGATTGATCATTTTTCTAAAAAGAAAAGACTTCACGAGCTTAATGTGAAAATGACATGGAAATGGGTACCTAAGCCTCACTATGAGTGGCGAATTTAGGCTAAGGTAAATGATGTTGTTAAATTGCAAAAAGCTAACAAGGAAGGACCCATCTGGATATGGGTACCTAAGCAGAAATAATTTGCTCTTTTTGCAGGCCTCACATACATGGTATATAGATTCAGGATGCTCGCGCCATATGACAGGATTTAAGCATCTACTTCACAATTATGTTGAGGAACCTGCCGGTACTGTAAGTTATGCAAATTCTGAGCTTACTGGACATATTCGAGGACACGGATCTTTAACAAATGGCATCGTGACGATCAAGAGAGTACTATACGTAGAAGGACTTGATCATAATCTTTTCAGCACAAGTTCGTTCTGCGATAGTCAATTCCAAGTTCGGTTTACTGATAAATGCTGTTATATTGAAGATAAAGATGGTCGTGCAGTTTTTAAAGCTAAGAGGAATGCAAATCTTTATTCTGTGAATTTTCCAACTCTTTCTGCATAAAGATCTGTTTGTCTGATCGCAAAAGCTTCACGAGCTGAAAGTTGGATATGGCATCGGCGTCTGTCTCATCAAAACTTTGATGCGATTAATCAGTTGGCGAGACAAGGTATTGTCAAAGGTCAACCTGAACTAAGGTTTGAGAAGAATTCTCTTTGTCCCGCTTGTGAAATGGGAAAGATGAAGCGAATATCTCATAAAGCAAAGACAGAATTCTCATCCTCAACACCTCTTGAATTAATACATATGGACCTTTGCGGCCCGATGAGGACTCAGTCTATCAACGGCAAGCGATATATTTTGGTCATGATAGATGAGTACTCCAGATATACTTGGCTGGAATTTCTAAGGAACAAATCAGATGCAACAGAGCTAATCATTGCGTTCATAAAGAAAATCCAGGTTCGACTACAATTGTCGGTTATATCTTTGAGAAGTGACAATGGCACGGAATTCAAGAATGAAAAGATTCAGAGTTATCTCGTATCTGTTAGGATCTCTCATAACTTTTCTGCTGCCTACACTCCTCAGCAAAACGGCGTAGTTGAAAGGAAGAATCGAACACTGGTGGAAGCTACGAGGACAATGTTAGCCTATTCTGGGTTGCCAATGTTTCTGTGGGCTGAAGCCGTAGTCACTGCATGTTTCACACAAAACCGCACGATTTCATCAAAAGACATAGAAAGACAGCGCATGAACTTATTAATCGTCGAAAACCGAATATTAAATTTTTTCGTACTTTTGGTTGCAGGTGTTATATTCTCAATGATCACGACAATCTTGGAAAATTTGACAAGAAGGCTGACAAAGGATACTTCATTGGTTATTCGTTAATGTCTAAAGCCTATCGGGTCTACAATAGACGAACCAAGACGATCATGGAGAGCATTAATGTGTCTTTCGATGAATCATCCACGTTGACTTCTGAACACAACAATTTAGAACTCAAGCTTAAGCAGAACGTTTCTATTCAAGACGGAATAGAACCCGCAATCAAACAGACTAAGTCTTCTGATTCAAATAAAGTTACATCTGAATTAGACTTATTATTTTTTGATGCTTTTATGGATATCTGTGCAGATTTTGACAAATCAAGCATATCCGCATCAACTTCAGAGGTTCCAGTTATAATAGAAGACATTTCAGGACCTTCTGACAATGTCACAATACCAACCTCATCAGGTACATCTACACATATATCTTCTGAAGGTACTAATGTTGATTATGTGCATGCAGATCTAAATTCTGGAACAGAAGTCCCGAGCACTTCTTCTATTGCTCCGGAAATCTTTACTTCAGAAGAGGCTGTACAAGATGTCCCGAGCACATATGGGGTTGATCAAGACTTACCTGCAGTTTATGATGAATATGAGGAAGTTAATACTCAAGTTGACATTCATCCAATTCCAAGTACCATGAAATGGACACGAGCTCACCCACTTCATAATATTATTGGTGATGCACAGTCTGGTGTACAAATGCGGGCAACATCTGCTAATTTTTGTCTATATTCAAGCTTTTTAAGTTCCCTCGAGCCGAAGAAAGCTTTAGAAGCCTTGCGTGATCCAGATTGGATACTAGCGATGCAATATGAACTTCTGCAATTTGAGAGGAACAAAGTTTGGCGACTCATACCACTTCCAGAAGGAAAATCTGTTATTGGAACAAAGTGGGTTTTTAGAAATAAGAGAGACGAATATGGAGTTGTAGTTCGAAACAAAGCTCGCCTTGATGCAAATGGTTACTATCAACAGAAGGGGATTGATTATGAAGAAACTTTTGCTCCTGTGGCACGACTGGAAGCTATACGAATCTTCTTATCTTATGTAGCTCACAAAAATTTTACGGTCTTTCAAATGGTCGTAAAACCTGCATTTTTTAATGGGATATTGCATGAAGAAATATACGTTGCTCAACCAGAAGGATTCATTGATCCGAAGAACCCTGATTATGTCTATGTCTTAGATAAAGCCTTGTATGGACTCAAACAGGCACCAAGAGCTTGGTACGAAACTCTAACACAATTCTTACTTGCTTCAGGATTCAAGAAAGGTACAATTGATACTACTCTCTTTCTAAAAAAGCAAGGTGATGATATGATTCTAATACAGATTTATGTAGATGACATAATTTTCGGGTTCTACAAATCCAAAGTTTTGTAAAAACTTTTCAAGAATAATTGAATCTCGCTTTGAAATGTCAATGATGGGCGAACTGAATTTTTTTCTTGGTCTTCAAGTGAAACAGTTACCCGAAGGCATTTTCATTAATCAATCAAAATATATTCGAGATATTTTAAAGAAATTTAACATGAATGACAGTTCAGTGATGAAAACACCGATGGCAACGGGCACACTTTTAGATGCAGATCTTTCTGGCAAATCAGTAGATCAAAAAGTGTACCTTAGTATGATTGGTTCACTGCTGTACTTAACTGCAAGTAGACCGGATATTATGTTTGCTACATGTTTCTGTGCTAGATATCAGGCCAACCCGAAGGAATCACACTTGGTCGCTGTTAAAAGGATTCTTAGGTATCTTAAAGGTACTACTGAGTTAGGCCTTTGGTATCCTAAGGGTTCGTCTTTTGATCTAACTGCCTATACAGAAGCTGATCATGCAGGATGCAAGCTGGATAGAAAGAGCACCTCGGGTTCATGTCAGTTCTTAGGTGATAAGTTGGTTAGCTGGACGTCTAAGAAACAAAATTGTGTTTCTACATCCACTGTCGAGGCTGAATATGTAGCTGCCGCAAGCTACTGTTCACAAGTCCTCTGGATGAGAACACAGTTAAAAGATTTTGGATATACTTACCAACGAGTCCCTATCTACTGCGACTCCAAGAGTGCAATAGCGATAACAGCTAATCCAGTGCAACATTCCAAGACGAAACACATCGACGTGCGTTATCATTTTATAAAGGATCATGTCGAGAAGGGCGATATCGAGATGCACTTCGTGACTACAGACTACCAGTTGGCTGGCCTTTTCACCAAGTCGTTGGATGAGAAAAGGTTTAACTTTTTAGTTAGCAAACTTGGTATGTTAAACGCCACTTCATGATTCTAGGGGGAGTTTTCTAATCTTGTGCGTTATTTGAATATATCTTGGCTATTTCATCACATGCTGACTGACTAAAGCGGAATCATTTTTATAATGATTACCAAAATCTTTTTCTTGTAGGATATTTTATGTGACAATGGATTTTGGACAATTCAGTTCAAAACCCGTATTCAAATGTTTTCTTCTAAAGGATGCTTTCATGATTACATCTTTTCAGGGAGTTTTTCGTTTGAAAGAGTGTTTAGAAATTATATTGTTATTCTTTTTGATAAGTTGACTGTTTCAGATATCAAGGGGGAGGATATCTATTGTTTGTCAAGGATGCTTTCACTGCTATATTTATTCCAGGGGGAGTTATGGATTATGCAGTACAGGTATAAATTTCTAATCCTCATACTCTCACACTTGTGAAAGAAGAACGACTTTCACTTGTGAAAACAGATTTTAAAAACGTTCAAACCACTTCACGTTCTTAAACTGTTTTCATGGATTGAGAAGTGTGATTTTTTAACTGATTTTGGATACTTATATGTTTATCTGACTGTGTGTTCTTTAAAGAATAATACTTGTGTATTTTCTTTTCTTTATACTTTGTCGAGTATTCATACACACACTGGTTCAGTATTTTCGAATTGACTTTGTTATTACCATGTATCAAATGATATATCTTTCTATGGTAATACTCCCGTTTGATATTCACAGTTGTTTGAATCAAACGTTATTTCATCTTTAATGTGCTTTCATTGATCATATGTTTATATATTGTTCATATAAACAACATACGTCTTTGAATTCCCAAATATTTTTCTTCATGATAATTTGATCTGATCTTAATCATTGTCAGATTCTCAAAACATTTATATTCTTTCATGGTTATTCATTCATATAAAGTTTTGAGATATCTTATATGTTTAAAATGCTCAAATTTCATTTCTGATTTTTGATGAGCATACATACACTGACATATGATTTCTTGTGATTTACATGTCAAGAAAATCATTGACCAACATGTACTTTTAGGAACATGGGATTCAGTGTACGTGCTTAATAGATCTTCCATGGATTCACAATAACCAGTGTTTCCTACCCCGGAAGAAATCCTTTGAGTGATTGAGGGGAGAGGGGTCTAAAAGAATTGAGTGTGGGAGTGAGCAGAGGTAAAATGGAAATGAGATATTGGTTAGATGTGAGCTTATATGTTTAAAAGAAAGAGGGTGTGAGAACAGAGTTAAAAGAATATCAGAACTCTGCACCAAACATCTTTCTGAGTCGGGCAGCCACATTACTGATTGGTTCACATTTTTTTGGTGACCATCATTGAAATAGGCAAATAGCCCATGCCATCTCTTGCATACAACCTCACTAGCTACTCATTGTTTTCTTAAAAAGAGAATGTTTCACATTTTCTGGGGAAGCAGCACATAATCTATCGGATCTTCTCTTGGAAGATACTGATATTGAAAAAGAAAGAAAGTTGCCCCACCTTCCACCCTTTCTCATGCACATTGAGTCTATGTACAATCATTGATGTCTCAGTGATTTACATATTTTGAGCCTTATGAAACACAATCATTGTGCTAATTCTTCCAAACACAAGCACGAGCACACAGAGAATTTGTTTTTCTGTCAGAACATTCATAGAATTACCTTGTGTTCTTCAATGATTGAATGGAAGTCCTGGGGAGTCATCATCAAACCAGCTCCTTAAATTGTACATTCGTTGTACACAGTAATTTTGTGTTACTGACAGACATTTCTAACTGTTTCATTTGTTGATTCAGGGTTACAACTCTTACTTCATTTGAATTTGAAACGATTCAGATGAATACATTCGTGAATCAAAGGCCAATCCAGATCAGATGTCAGATTCTCTCATATTCTCATAAGGGGGAGATGAAAGCTCATGAAGCGTGTGTTTATTGGTTATTTGGGGAAGTTCATTCAACGACAGATCTGACCTTGATGTGTTTTACTGATTTTGATTCTTACAAATCATTAAAAAGGGGGAGAATAATCAAAGTTTAAGATCAGATTGAAGTTTTAAAGATTTCAAGGGAGATATCTATTTTTCAGATGATCAAAGTCAAAGGTTAAAGAAAGCTTGTCGAAGAGAAAGTGAAAGAAAGTCAGAGTTTGAAAGTAAAGATGTCTATTCAGAATATTCAAAAGCTAATTCAAAGGGAGAGACAAGATTGAAGAATTGTCAAAGATCATACAAAGTGTAAAAAGTCTTAAAGATATCAAAGTTATGAAAGAGCAAAAGCTGAATGCTGAAGGCAATTTTGAAGATAAGAAGACCTGAAGATTATTGCCAATTTTTTTTAATCTTGAATCCAAAGGGGGAGATTGTTAGACTGAAATTGTATTCAAGATTAAATGTGGGTCTTTATTGTATTTGTTGTTTGTGTGTGTGGTGTAAAAGAGCTTAGAAGGTTTGACCTTGCTTGGTCATGTTGACCTATATATAAGCAAGTCTTTATGTTGGTTTCTAGAGTGGTTGAAAAGGTGGTTGTAATAGTTGAAAGAGAAGTAAGAAAGTGGAGAGAGATAGAACACATAGTTGCACACCTTGAGAACACACACAAACACTCTGTCTTGAAAAGATTATCACAAATAGGTATATGGCTTGATGTAATCTGTGTGATTAAATAAAGAAAAGTATTTTGTGTAAATCTATATGTGTTTATGCTAGTAATTGTTGGGCCACAAGATATTTGAAGACTTCTTTGATGAAGATGATAATCCTGAGTTTATATTTAGAGATAGACATCAAGAAAGATCAGAGGAACCACAAGCAACAGGTACAACTCTTTCTGGTCCCTCTAACATAACACCTTTTGCTTCAATAATTACAGGTCAAAGAAGTGCAACTAGTCAAGCTGAAGAACGAGTATCTTCGGAAACAGAAGATGAACAAGAAATATCTGAAGTAACTCCAGAGACCTCTGTTGAAGAAATGTCAGAAACTGCTTCACCATCTCTGGAAGCACTTCAGAGCCTCTTAACAACACAACAGAGATGTCACCAACTGCCATCTCTGAAGCTCAAACACCACCTCAAATACATGCTCCAATAAAAAGATGGACAAAGGATCATCCCCATGATCAGATCATTGGATTACCATCAGAAGGAGTCAAAACCAGATCTGCCACAATCAATGAATGTTTTTTTGTAAACTTTTTGAGCATTATTAAACCAAAGAAGGTAAATGAATCTCTTGAAGATCCTCATTGGATCTCTGCCATGTAGCATGAGCTTTAAGATTTTGAAAGAAACAAAGTCAGGACCTTAGTTTCCCTTCCTAAAAGAAAATTTGCAATTGGAACTAAATGGGTTTTTAGAAATAAAAAGGATGAGGATGGCATTATAATCAGAAATAAAGCTAGGTTGGTTGCTAAGGGATATTGCCAAGAAGAGGGCATTGATTATGATGAAACCTTTGCACCTGTGGCTAGACTAGAAGCAATTAGAATCTTCTTAGCCTATGATGGACACAAAGGGTTCAAATTAAGTATATCAGATGGATGCTAAATCTGCCTTTCTAAATGGTAGATTAAATGAAGAAGTTTATGTCCAGCAACCACCTGGATTTGAAAGTATAGAGTTTCCTAACCATGTTTATTATCTTGATAAAGCTCTGTACGGACTTAAACAAGCTCCAAGAGCCTGGTATGTTACTCTATCCACATTTCTGATTAATAATGGCTTTGAAAAAGGTACAATTGATACCACCCTGTTCATTAAGAGGTACAAAAATGAGATGCTTTTAGTATAGATATATGTTGATGACATTGTCTTTGGTTCTACCAATCAGAAGTATTGTGACAAATTTTCAGAGTTGATGAAGAGTGAATTTAAGACGAGTCTCATGGGAGAACTAACATTCTTTCTGGGCTTACAAGTAAAACAAACTTCATAAGGTACTTTTATAAGTCAATCTAAGTATGTCTCTGACATTTTGAAAAAGTACAAACTCAATGATTCAACTTCTATGAAAACACCTATTGCTACAAGAGTCAAACTTGACTCTGATCCTTCTGGAAAATCTGTAGATGTCAAGACTTACAGAGCCATGATAGGATCACTTATATACTTAACTGCAAGTAGACCAGATATAATGTTTGCATCATGTCTCTGTGCTAGATATCAAGCAAACGCAAAAGAATCTCATTTATCTGCAGTAAAGAGAATTTTTAGATACCTTAGAGGCACACCTTATTTGGGTCTCTAGTATCCAAAACTCTCTAGTTTTGATTTAACAGCATACACTGATGCAGATCATGCAGGTTGCAAACTAGACAGAAAGAGTACCTCTGGATGCTGTCAACTATTGTGTAACAAGTTAGAAAGTTGGTCATCCAAGAAGCAGAGCTGTGTCTCAACTTCTACTGCAGAGGCAGAATATGTTGTTGCTGCTAGTTGTTCCTCCCAAGTCATTAGGATGAAAACTCAGCTCAGAGACTATGGTTTACATTATGACAGAATTACCATTCTCTGTGATTCCAAAAGTGCCATAGCCATCTCTGCCAATCCAGTACAACATTCTAAAACAAAGCACATTGATGTGAGGTATCATTTTCTGAAAGATCATGTTGAAAAGGGAACAATAGAGATGTATTTTGTAACAAATGGTCTTCAACTTGCTGATATTTTCACAAAAGCTTTAGATGAACGAAGGTTCAATTTCTTAATTAGCAAGTTGGGAATGTTAAACATGTCTACCTAACACTATGATGAATATCAGAGTCTCTGATCAAAACTCATCAGAACCTCTGACATAAGTAACATGTTTAACCAGAGCCTCTGAGATTAGTTTCAGAGACTCTGGACTTTTAATCATTGGTCAAAATCATACTTTTTGACTCTAAGCATTTGTCAAGGGGGAGAAAATAAAAACACTTTATTTGTAAAGAGGGAGAAGCAAATAAAAAGACATTTCATTTGTCAAGGGGGAGAAGAAAATAGGAAGACATTTCACTTGTCAAGGGGGAGATAAAGAAACTTGTACACATCGTAATCTCTGATGTTCATATCAGAGTCTCTGATCCTATCTTTGATGTTCATATCAGAGTCTCTGATCCTATCTTTGATGTTCACATCAGAGTCTCTGATCGTATCTCTGATATTCACATCAGAGTCTCTGATCTCGTCTCTGATATTAATCTCAGAGTCTCTAAGCTTTCATCATTTTCTCTTGGGGAATAGCAGTCCATGATAATTTCTCAGAAAGAAGTGATTTTCATTCTCATATTTTCTAAATATATTATATTTAGAAAAGACAAATTTCTTTTGGGAAAATAAATACGTGTATTAAGTTACGCCTTTCTGGATAACCATCCAATTTAAAAAAAAACTACTATCGGTTATCTATCACCAAGAGTCCCTTCATTATTACTTCCACACGTGTACCCTATTTATTAGGGAATGATGGAACGTCTTACTGACATGGGAACACAAAATCGCCGTTTCCATAGCCTCACTCCCACTACCCTTGTCGATATAAACCCATTTTTTCTCACTTTATTCTTTACGCTCTCAAACATTCATCCCTATCTACTCTCTCTCTCTCTCAAAATCTTTCAAGCAAGCAAACCAGCAACAATGGAAGCTCAACCTCAAAACTCAGGAGACTCCAGCAGAATAGTTCCAAGTTTGAACATGGCCCAATTTGATGTACCCGTCAGAGGAAATAATTATCATTTGGACATCACCCCCACCAAGTTCGATGAACAGTTTCGTCCTGTGCTAGAATTTCTTAGCAAGTGTGAACTGAGAGATGCCCTCACAGACTACGCTTCAAATGTTCCTTATCGATATTTCCAACAATGGTGGTATTCAAGAGAATACAACGATGCAGAAGAAGGTTTGGTCGGATACATTGACCTAGGGGAACAGGATATAAAACATAAGAATCACACCCAACACCTTAACCTGAAGATTCAACCTACCCACTACTGGACACCTTCAAATCCATCAATTTGAGAAACCACCATCTCAGGAAGTTCTCATTCAGTTTCTTCTTCATATAGGCTACAACAAAAAGATCACGCGACTCAGCCAGTTCAGACGCCAACACCTGCCTCCCATCTGGAACTTCATGTTTAGTGTGTTGAATCGCACACTATTATGTAAAATTGGAAGCCAGGATCAGACTCATCCGACCATCCTTGCCATGATGTACGCTCTCTTCTTCAACCGGAGCATAAATATGGCGAATCTACTTTTCTGTGAAATGCTAACTGAAGTGGACAAGAAAAACAAGGATTTGGCCAAAGGGAAACAACCAATTTCTGTTTTGTTTCCTCGTTTCATCACTCTGGTCATTCGACGAGCAATGGAGAAAAAATCTTTCACTGAGGAGGGCCCACGAACACCGTTATTCATAATGAACTCATTTAAACCAACGGTTGTTCCTCCTTACCCTAATGAGAGAAGATTCCAACAGACCATGCTTCAATAGATCCCTAATGACTCTGAAACCCGCCTCTTCCTTAGTCATGTTGCCCAACCATCAAAACCGATGGTGGGATCCCCAACACATTTAGGTTCTCAGCCTAAGTTAGAATCAGATAGTGGCATCTCAAATACTACTCAACAAGTTCACAGAGAGAAACCAGAGGGTGGATCTGTGCAAGTGAGTGAGCGAAAAAAAGAGAACTCTCCCTCTGACAAAGAGAATAACCCTGTCAGAGCAGAGGAAAGTGAGGCAGAGAGTACACCAGAGGGTGAGTTTCTAAACCTAGAAACCGAGAGAGGTGAGGTACGAAAAGATGCCCTCGAAGGCACAAATGAGAGATTCCCAAACCCAACTCCCCGTGCTACCAAATCAACTATCCAGGGTGGTCCAGCACAAATTGATATTGAAACAGAGGTGTACACCTCGAACCCTTTCCAAGCCAAATGCTCAGAGGCATCTTCTTTTGCCTCTGAAGCACGCACCAGAGGGGATCCCTCTTATATGGCTAAGTCCTCTCAAAAGGACATAGACCAACACAAAAGTACCATTCTCCCTAGAGTACGCATCCTCCACAGACACATGATGTCTCTGTGGCTCATGATCTAAAGAACCGTCCCTTAGTTCAGGAGAGACTTCAGATCTATCGCAAGGATTGCCTGTCAGAGAAACAATGGCACGACCTTCTCGCACAAGGACTCCTTAGCCTGGACAGCAAGGTGTCCACACATGTTAGGTTCTCATCATCATCTACCTCTGACTCTGATGATGACTGACCTATAAGAACCATTATATAGAAATCATTGAAAAAGGATCCTCAAGGATTAATGGGAAGTCCTTTCGGAGCCAACATCAAAACAACTCCGAAAGAAGGCCCCTCTGTTCTCGAGGGTAACTTAGAATCATGTGTTGATCCTAAGATTTCCCTCTCTGACTTTGTTACCAAAGAGGAGTTCAGAATCTTTGGTGACGAAATCAGAGGATCTCTGAAAGATCTAAAACTTCAGATGGAAAAGACCTCAGAGGCCTTTCCCTCAAACTCTGAAGTTGCAAAGCTCACTTCAGAGGTCTCTAGGTTGCGTACAACTCTGCATACCCAAAATTCAAGAATGGAGGCACTGGAACGACTAGTAATTGGCAATTCCTCTGTCCTATCCAAAGAAATTGCAGCTGCCAAAACAAAACTACTCCAGGCGATTCCACCTCCCTCTGCTCCAGCACCAACCTCTGAAGAATTTTCTCGCTTCAGAGAGGTGGTTTTGAGGACATTAGTAGAGTCGATTGCGCGGATTTCTATTCTACCTCCTACTACCACTCCTACCATTCCTTCAGAGCTCATAACCAAAGCTGACCTCCACGGCTTCTCCAAAACCATCACCACCAAAATGGTGACAATATCCATCAAGTTTGTCGCGAAGGCCAGTCAACAGAACAAGAACGTTGAAAACATTTTGAAGAATGCCATGTCTTCAGAAGGGCAACTTAAAAGGAAGGAACCAGAGACTGCTTGCTCTGAAGAGGCGCGAAAGAAGGCAAGGTTTGAAGACTCTGATGACCAGGATAATCAACCTCAAGGGTCATCAGGACTTCAAAAGGGGGGAAGACTCCATCATACAAAGCTGTTGAATCTAAAAAAGAGTCAACTCCCTCTGCATCGTTTAGAAGTGCTCAAGAAAAGGAACCAGAGAGGCAATCCACCTCTGCTGAAGACAACCAGATGATTCTAGAATCTCCTGTACCAGTAATATTCTTAGCTCCTTCAACTACAAAGGCTCCAACCATTACAATTGTAAACGCTATACCAGAGACAATTGGGGCTCTGGAGGAAGATGAAGAAGAGCAATTGGTGGACTTCTCAACATCTGAAGATGCATTCACATCACCTGTAAGACCACAAATCGTGATGAGAGATGCCTTCAAATCAAAATCTGAAAAAGAAGAAAAATCAGATTCTGAAAAAGAAGAAGTTGTTGAAGAACAAGAAGAAATTGAAGTCATTGATGTGGAAGAATACATCTACAAGAATGCCCAACCACATCATACTTCAATAGAAGCCGAACTAAGAGAATCTCTAGAGATTGATGACTACATCTCTGAAACCACAAAAGAGATCCCTCAATCCTCACAGGCGAAGGAACCAGAGACAAAACAATTGTCTGCTGAAGAAACAACCAGGGTTGTCGATGAACAGGCTCCTCCAAAGGGTCTTATTCATAAGACAAGCATTGGTTTACCAACAAAAGTCTTCAATCAACCTCCCACATTTCTGGCCTCAAAGCCAGAGGCTTCCATAGAAGATCACTTCCGACACATTTATTGCGAATTCAATCTGGAAGACACTCAAGTCATTCATATAAATCCAAGAATCAGAGAGAATATGACAGACTACGAGTAGAGGTTCATCAAAGACCAGACTACTCCCAGAGTGAAAGTTCTTTCAGATAATGCAATAACAAAAGTAAACAAAGTCTCTGAAAAGACTTTTGCCTACAACAAGATCATCTACAGGCACTACGAGGTGATTCGCTCTGACGGGAAGGCTTATGATCTTGTAAATCTAAACCCTTATGATCTACCTCATCCGTATGCCTAATGCTCAGCCGGATACAATAACGGAAGGCCATTCAGAGTGGGCCTTTATTAAGTCAGACGTGCATTGGAAGCTTATGTCAAACTCAGGGCAAGACTTGACTTTCAAATTGCTCTGAAACTGGGCGAAGAAAAATTGGGAGTAACTGAACCTATGGAAACAATCGAGAATCTTGACAAACACAAGACCGGATCAATAATTGCAGAGCCTCTGGGTTTTGTCTACAGAGTCAACCAAATCAAGAAAATATTTCTTGCTTCAGAAGTATCAAAGTACTCTGATGAAACTTTAAGAGGTGTGCAGAAGATGATTCATGTGAAGGAAGAAAGACACAGAGCAAATCTATTGGCGAAACTAGACTTAGAGATTGGCTCAATGATTAACTTCAGAGAGCTTATTATGAAGTTCCATGGAATCTGTTCTAGTGATAGGTGTTAGTTCGCTTCCTTATTTTTGGTATTACTTTCTCTAGTTTGAAATTTCTAATGTTTTGAGAAGTAATATTTAAGAGGATGATTTTCTCCTATATGCTTTCTAGATTAATTTTTTTTCTGTTCTCTGCTACCCTTGCATTTTTTTTTCAATACTTAGGGGGAGATTGTTAGCCCCAATTCCAGATTGTAAAAGTATTGAAAATATCTAAGTCCTATTTCAGAGGACTTCTAGAAACATACTTCAGAGGATGAACCTGCCTCTGACGTACATTCCAGAGTTAGTGGATTTCAGCAGAAGACATCAGAGATGGCTTCATCAGAGGCTCTGAAGAACTACTCAGAGCTCTGAAGACCTCCTCTATGAAGATAACGCATATCACTTTCTACAAGTATCAGAAGAACAGATGACACATCATTCATGATAAGATTTACTTTCTAGAGTAGGTCACTTTTCATGCATGTCTTGAGATTACCTTTTAGGTAAGACATTGTTCAAGCATGCTTCTATTGTTAGGATAGTACACTGTTAACTTTATGGTCCTATAAATAGGACCATCACTCCATTGACAAAACAGTGCTTTTTGAGATATCTTGTATCTGATTAATCTTTTAATATATTGAAAGTATTTCCAAAGAAGATCTTGCACGCTTTACATATTTATTTATAAACTGTGATATTTGAATCTGCTTTGATATTAAAATGTATTACTTCCGCTATTCTTATAATTGTTATTGTTTATATCATTGTAATAAGATTAAATCTGGGATCCAACAGCTTGCATCATTCTATCCATCATCCTTGATTCCGGGGTCACCTCTTCCATTATTGGTTCGGATGAGACTATGTTGCGACGGGGTACATGTTCCGGCCCTCCGCCCAAAACATTTTGTGGCCGCAGGGGCAAGTACGTCGTTGTAACTCTAGGTTGGTCGGTCGTAGATGCCGATGCCTCTTGCCCTCCGGTCGATTTCGAGTATTTACCATTGTTTGCCACACATATGCGAGAATATAGGTGAGAGATAGACTATAGGAAATATAGACCAGGAAATGTACTACTACATTTCATTAATCATCATAACAATGGAAAGTAAGCATAATCATGTAAAACATCTTCATAATAACGTTAGCTAAGTGAAATTATGAACATGTGATACGTAAGAATTTTCATCGCCAATACCATAACTCTTAATTGGTGTAATTTCTGTCGACTCTAAGACCATCCTCTCTTATGAGTTATACCCATTCTCACAATTCATAACTTAATGTCATAGCTTAACTCTAGGTATCCTACATTTATACCTAGTTCACTTAAACTACTGCTCTGATACCAACTTGTAACACCCTAAAATTTAGAGGAACTTGAAAATTTGAAAATTCGGCAATATGATGGCTATAAATGGAGTAAACCTGAATAATTAAAACTTGACAAGTCAATCCCAAAGTACTATCCCAAAGCATGAAATAAGGTTATGACAATTACAATCCAAATCAAATGAAGGATAAAGTTCGACAACCTAATAATCTAACTTAGACAAGAAAGATTAAGGTTGGGTGTCGCTATCCTTCGAAAATGTATATCCACTATCATCTCTGTATCGGTCAACATATTTTCCAAAAAGATCGCTCTCGACCCCTAGGCCATCCACTCATTTCCGACGAATCCCACCGCTAGATTGACATGTTATACATGTCATTTTAAGAAAAAGTGTTAGGCTAAAGCCTAGTGAGATCAAACGTTTGCATTTAGAAATAATCAATAATAAACGTAAGTAAGAAAGGTGAATTTATAATAAAGAAAATGATGTAACTCTTTACCATAACCAAGTACCTCTTGGGTTAACGGGGGAGACCCGCTTACTAATACAAGTAACGGAACACAAAAGTAAGCCACTTGATAAGTTAGTAAAACCAATACACATAGAAAGTACACGCAAGGGATGTTAGGCTCGGTGGCTTTAAACGTACACCCACGGAAAGTCAACTTCAACCACATAGGGTCCTTACGTTGAAATCCTCATCCAATATCGTAATACTAGCATGTAGGACTTATAACACAATCTGATGCCTAAACGTGCCTCAATGTGGAAACTAACGTTCCATCATTGGACAAAATGATTCAAGCAAATGTGGGGTCATGAGTCCCAATGCAACCATTTATGCATATACACCTATAAGTTACCAATTCCATATTATTCAACAAATAGGTCGCTATCAAAATGCATCACCAGAAGCCCAAGTAATTTCATACATGATACCATAGAGATTTCAATAGTATGCCATGAATAATAGTCTATTCAATTATTTGCGTTATTCAATTTCCTCATCAAATAATTTATGAGTGTCTCAACCCTATTTTAATTAAACCATGAAGCTAAATAATAGAGAAGGTATGATGTTAATGCCATATTCACATGTAAACCCAAGATATTCATTTCTTTTCTTGAAAACATACCCAAACACATAAAACCCTATAATCTCCAAAAATTAGGGTTTTGGGTGAAAATACACCCAAATTAAAGAAGTTAAAATGGAGATATGTATTAGGTTAAAAACATGATTTTAACATGTATAAAGTTTATAAAGAGAGTGAACTCACCTTGTAGGGTTATAGTTTAAAAACCCTAGAATACCAAGAACTTAAAGAGGTGAGGAGGATCTTTGAGAAGACTTCAACTAGCACCACAACTTCTTAAGAGCACCTAAAAAATGTCATCAATGATCAAGATGGAGGTGGTTGGGAAACATTGATTACAAGGGGTGGAAGAAGACATAACTTACTAGTTTCTTGAGAGAAAAATAGACCTAACAAAACCCTAAATTCATAATAAATGCTAAAGTCCCGTGTCTGTGAGTTTTATACGCCCAACCCCTCGTCGGTGACTATGACCGGCGACAATGCCCTGGTCATAGTCGCTAGGGCAATGTCGCACCCCATAACCTATATTCTGAGTTTTGTTCGCGAAGTCCGCGACTGTGACACATGCGACTATGCCCTGTGGCATAGTCGCCGGGCATAGTCTCCCCAAGCTCTCTGGGCACGACTTCGACCCAAAACAATATGATTCTTCTACGAGGAATATATTACCAGATCCGAGACTCAAAACCAGACAACAAAACGTTGTCGTAAGGTTGTTAAACGCCCAAACGAACTCAAAATAGCGAAAGTTTTCCCGAAATTACGGGTGTTATAGAATAATACTCAACCCATAAATCATGGATACAATCCATATATATATATATATATATAAAACATCACCGAAAACATGGATACTAAAACTCAATACACAAAACAACACCTTTCGGAGACCCGTATTCCATTGAATGTGGTGGGCACACAAAGTTAAGTCACTTATCAACGTTCTCGAGATTTACATATGGTCATGGATCCCCGTATACGGCTCCTCTGTGCAACCACCGCAAGATACCCAAATGACCCTAGTGTCTACTCGACCTCTAGATGAGTTTCACCATAAAAGTCACAAGTCCCCGTATCCGGCTTACCATGGGCACCACCGCAAGACTTAACTCCGTATACGGATATGCAGAGCACCACCGCTAGCTTACATAAAAATATGACTTGGGGACCACTCACAAGACTCAAAAGCGGACACCAAAATTCCACATTGAATAAATAGACTGGATTACACGGACATCGAGTTCAACCACCCACGATCTATACCTCGAGTCCTTCGCTAAAGGTTACACGGTCATCGAGTTCAACCACCAACGATCAATACCTAAAATCCCCGTTAACCAAAAATATTTCCAGTACCAAAATAGGGATGAAGTTCTCAATTAAACCAACTGACTGACTCTTATCCCTATGGATCCAATGCATTACAGCCTAAAATATTACATGACTCAAAAGAATGACTAACATACTCAAATATGTAATTTCCACCAAAACGCAATTAAATGCATCGTAAAACCCAAGCTCCTCATTGAGCCAATAAAACTTGGAAAATGCCCCAAGATTCCTTTGAGTCTCAATTGAGCCCAAAGATCCATAAATCAATTGACCATTGGTCACAAGTCATAAAATGCAATCGACCCACGTTTATGCAAACAAACGCTCCAAAATACATGAATAAACTCCAACACAAATTTAGATTGATACAAATCATTTTCCAAATGAGTAATACCATTTATTCTTCCAAAACGTCACATAACACAAAATCAAGCATTTCTCCAAAACACACTAAAAGTGCATTTATACTCAAAAGATCCTCATCCATAAGACAAATCATTAAATACCTAAATTTATGATTTATTTATAAAAATGCCTCAAATCCCAAATGTGGGGGGTTCACACGATTTATAAAATCAAATATCCGAAATAAGTAAAACTCATAAATATTCCATCATTTGATAATTATCAAGTAAAACACATAATCACTTTAACGTGAATTTTTTTGGCATGTACAACATTTTTACAAATCAACTTGAACTAACCATGCTAGATTTAGGCTAAATCTAGGTTTTTACCCTAAACTTTGAATTTTCTTGGTGAAAACTTGAATCCACAAGCAATACCTCCGATCTTTTAGATCCAACACTTGCAACGTGTTTCATTCACCTCCAAATATCCAAAACCTAAGATAAAACGTAAAGGATAGATGGGAAAATGAAGAACACATCAACCCTAACTTAAAATCGAGAGAGTTGAGGAGCTTACCACCACAAAATACTCTTGAATACTCCAATAAACTTAAAATATCTTGATATATCCTTGAAAATCTCTCAAAAATGAAACCATATCAACTTGAATCACCAAAATCGGAGTTGAGATGCAAAAGTTATGAAGAAATGAAGAATGAGGGCTGAAAATCGGGTTTTATGCTCGAACAGTGCTTCACGCGGGTTTTCACGCGGCTAAACCCACGCCAAAACCCGCCCGTGTGCCCTAAAGTCTCCCGGATAACCCAAAGTCTCCCTGAAAGTCTCCCCAAACACTGCTCGCCCAGTTCTCATGCCCGGTCACTGTTTTGGCCATAACTTCTTTATTTTAGCTCCGATTTTTCTCCGGAATGAAACGTTGGACTCGTATTTGAATCCTTCATCCAACAAAACTATAGAATCTAGGATTCAAGTCCAAAATCCTATTTCTTCTATTTGTCTAAAAAGATTGATTTATATACTAACTCAAAATTATACTTAGCCAGAAATCAGGGTGTTACAGGTGCATCTCGATGCATCTTATCTCGATGCATCTTATCCTAATGTGCATTCATTTCTCATCCAACAGTTGATAACCACTTCTCACGTTTCTCACGTTAACATCAACTTATCACCGAAACCCAACCCTATATATATGATAGGTTCAAATGAAAATTATAAGTACTTTTAGAACTTGTTAACCAACTATTAATGTATTATTCGTGATAAATGTCATGATAGATAATCATCACAAAAATTATTCATAATGAAAATGCATGATATTGATGATGAATTTTTACATGATATCATGAGTTTATATATGTAAAAGAAAAAAATTTATCAATGTGGATGTCAAATTAAAAACAATATAACAATTGGTTTTTGTTGTAGTATGTTTCTTGTATTTCTTCTTAGTGGTTTACAAAAAATAGGGGTAGAGGTTATTGAATTTTTCTTTATTTAAAAATAAAGTTGTAACCACCAATTTTATCACATTTCTGGGATCAATTCTTTGCTAGAGGGGATGGTCGGGGTCGGGGTGGGTGTTGTGTTCTTCCATATAGAGTCTTTGAACGAATGGACAAAGAAGTATTTCTAGGCTAAAATGGGAGCAAGAAGTATTTTTACGGAACATGACACCATTGATTGGATTTTGGTTTCATGGGAACTTGTTTTTGGGTCCTTAACCAAATTTTTTTAGGTTTGTACAAGTTATAGAATTTGAGTTTAAAAAGATAGTAGTTTGATAGGCCTCGTGACAACATTTTGGGAAAGTTTACAGTTTTTAAAAGTTGTGAATTTAACTAAGAACATGTTAAAGGGCCAATAATGTCAAAGTTTGATATTTTTGTTTTATAATATGGGCCTTGCTTGTGATCTCTGTGTTAATATGTTGCTTTGCGGTGACAGAGTCTACATGGGTTAGTATATTTCGAGGAATTTTTAAGGAGGGTTGAGTTAATACTTAATTTGGATCGTCGTACACAACTGTGCTAGAGGGGGTGTTTGGGACCATCAGAGAAGGGCGTTGAGGTGGACGAAGAGGGAAGGAGAGGATGATCCTATTTTTATATGGAAAAGAAAAATGGAAAATAAATAAATAATTAAAAAGTTAAAGAAAAGGGCAAAATCCAAAAAGCCTATGGGCCTTTTAAAGAGAGTCAAAAGAACCAAAAGTGTAACAAAGTGACAACCACGATAAGTCGATAATCAAAAGTATAATTATTTTAATTAAAATACCAGACTTGATAATATGTAATAATCACAAAAACTAAAAAAAGGTAACTTACACTAAATTAAAGATGATTATAACACCCATTCCTTGTATTTGTACTTATTGCATATCGGAAAGAAGTTACGTAGATGCATAACAATTTCGGTCCATATTGTCGGCCCCAAATTTTCCATGAATATGTCATTACTCCCCATTCTTTACTCCATTCACATGAATACATGATGACCCGGAGACTTGAGAATTGACATGGTGGAAGTCAAGTTCAATTATTGAAGTCTATCTATTTAAATAATTGATTTTTTCTGTAATAATCAAAAGGTTATAAATTTCAGTTTTATTATTGGGTGTTTTCTTATTGCAAATTAAATTAAATTGGATATATTTCGAGACAAAATTCAAAAAGTTTACTTGTAGAAAGTGATTTCTCAAGATTTTCTAAAATTTAATTTTTTATTTTTAAATTGAATTATTAATTATTTTTCCAACATTACAGTGTTTATCCAATAGATCGTGATATGGCTGTTTGTTTACTTCTTAATGATTCCAAAACCCGTCCGTGTGCCCTAAAGTCGCCCGGATAACCCAAAGTCGCCCTGAAAGTCTCCCCAAACACTGCTCGTCCGGTTCTCATGCCCGATCACTGTTTTGGCCATAACTTCTTCGTTTTAGCTCCGATTTTTCTCCGAAAAGAACCGTTGGACTCGTATTTGATTTCTTCATCCAACAAGACTATAGAATCTAGGATTCAAGTCCAAATCCTATTTCTTCTATTTGTCTTAAAATATTGATTTATATACTAACTCAAAATTATACTTAGCCAAAAATCAGGGTGTTACAGGTGCATCTTGATGCATCTTATCTCGGTGTATCTTATCATAATGTGCATTCATTTCTCATCCAACAGTTGATAACCACTTCTCACCTTTCTCATGTTAACATCAACTTATCACCGAAACCCAACCCTATATATATGATAGGTTCAAATGAAAATTATAAGTACTTTTAGAACTTGGTAACCAACTATTAATGTATTATTCGTGATAAATGTCACGATAGATAATCATCACAAAAATTATTCATAATGAAAATGCATGATATTAATGATGAATTTTTACATGATATCATGAGTTTATGTATGTAAAAGATAAAAATTTATCAATGTGGATGTCAAATTAAAAACAATATAACAATTGGTTTTTGTTGTAGTATGTTTCTTGTATTTCTTCTTAGTGGTTTACAAAAAATAGAGGGTAGAGGTTATTGAATTTTTGTTTATTTAAAAATAAAGTTGTAACCACCAATTTTATCACATTTATGGGATCAATTCTTTGGTGTGCCTGCTGCTACGCTAGAGGGGATGGTCGTGGTCGGGGTGGGTGATTGTGGGTGTTGTGTTCTTCCATATAGAGTCTGTGAACGAATGGACAAAGAAGTATTTATAGGCTAAAATGGGAGCAAGAAGTATTTTTACGGAACATGACACCATTGATTGGATTTTGGCTTCATGGGAACTTGTTTTTGGGTTCTTAACCAAAATTTTTTAGGTTTGTACAAGTTATAGAATTTGAGTTTAAAAAGATAGTAGTTTGATAGGCCTCGTGACAACATTTTGGGAAAGTTTACAATTTTTAAAAGTTGTGAATTTAACTAAGAACATGTTAAAGGGCCAATAATGTCAAAGTTTGATATTTTTGTTTTCTAATATGGGCCTTGCTTGTGATCTCTGTGTTAATATGTTGCTTTGCGGTGACGGAGTATACATGGGTTATTATATTGTCGGGTCCCAAATTTTCCATGAATATGTCATTACTCCCCATTCTTTACTCCATTCACATGAATACATGATGACCCGGAGACTTGAGAATTGACATGGTGGAAGTCAAGTTCAATTATTGAAGTCTATCTATTTAAATAATTGATTTTTTCTGTAATAATCAAAAGTTATAAATTTCAGTTTTATTATTGGGTGTTTTCTTATTGCAAATTAAATTAAATTGGATATATTTCGAGACAAAATTCAAAAAGTTTACTTGTAGAAAGTGATTTCGCAAGATTTTCTAAAATTTAATTTTTAATTTTTAAATTGAATTATTAATTATTTTGCCAACGTTACAGTGTTTATCCAATAGATCGTGATATTGCTTCTTAGGGGTTGTTTGTTTACTTATTAATGGTTCCATTAAGAGGCAACATCTGAATCGTTAAGAGGTGAATCATGTTTGACAAAAAAAGAGTCTGCCTCTTAATGGTTCCAAATCCCTCTGAATGATTTTGTATCCTGGGTCTCCTTAACCAATAAGCGCCCTGATTTCATTTTGAATAATTACCAAACAATCACATTTCATTTAGCATTATATCATAGGAACCACTTAATCATTTTGTACTAAACCATTCAACAATTGCCAAACAGCCTCTTAGTTTCAAACAAATATCCATGATAATGACCATTGAGTTATGATGGTAAGACCACGCCTTCGATTTTCAAATCTTGTTATTTCTTTTTCAAATACTGTATTTTTTTTTGAAGTACATAACATTTATATCCTATTAATTAAATTCACACACTTTTTACTTTTGATAAAACTTGAACCCACGATTTCTATGGAGGTGATGAGTTACTAGATACTCTTAGGCCAATATATGGCCCTTTTGTCCAAACATGGTATTTAATTGTCCCTTATATTTATTCTTTCATCATAAAACTTTTAACCAACAAAAAAGAATGTCAATATTTAATATTTCTCTTTCCATGACATTTTATGATTAAACCTAGAGCCTACAAGTGCATAAATGGTTTTAGACGACCCAATACCACCTAATACCGGTTGAAATTATGATACAACACCATCATTTGTTTGTTGTACACCACAATAGCATAGGAGAGCTATAGCTTGGCATGAGGTCAATCACCATAGACGACTTACACAAAGTGGTATATGAAGTCACATGAAATATTGATCAACTCTAGATACATTACAAGCACCATGTTAGCCGATTTCTAGAGAAAAAAAAATTATACATATGTGAATAAGTTGTAAACACTTTTTAGTGTTTCGATTACTAAGTTTATTGATCATTTGTAGATCAGTTTCTTAACTTTCTAAAATTCGTTTGATTCATAAAATACGTTTTTCATTCTCTCCCTGTAAATTTAAGATGTGTTTGCTTATAGGTATTAAGCAATAATCAATGGTAATATAAATTAAAGAAACTATTTGGTTTTATATAATAGGTTGGCCTATTCCCTGACAAACCCAAACTTTCATTCCAAGTTGAACCGGGAAAAATAAAAATTCATTCCAATTTTCATTCTCCGTCATTTTCATTTTAATTCTCACTTTCGTTCCCCAACTTAAACCAATCAACCCTTACTCTATAATACTGATAGTGAAACCACATAAGATTAGGCCTCAAGTCCTAGTTCGAGGGTTTCAATCTCTTTTTCTTAGCTTCCCCTTTTCTTATGTTTAATTATTTATCACAAACCAATCATTATTTAAACACTAAGACATGCTAGCCTACAATTTATCTTGTATTTCTTAATTAGCAACTAAAGTCTAAAATCAACTTTTGTTTGTCACAAATGATATCATCGCTTAGTCATTAGTTGACATTCAATTATTAATAGCAGCCATACTGACTTTTAAATATAAATAATTATTTACTTGTTTATTAGTTATTAATCAACTATACAACAACCATAACTTGTGTGTTTTTCTCTTTTCAAAATCTAATTCGATTTGAGAATTTCTTTCATTTTCTATACCTAATCAGTCACGCAACTGCTCTCGCTTGCTCTCCCCAACTCATCGTCAGCAACCATTAGCCCGTTGTCGCTCTATTTTGGTCTCTCTCGACTCATCACCTGAATTTGGACTTCGTTTGGGCATTGATCATATTTTTTCTTGTTTTTAGGTATTCAAATCTATAGTTTGCAATATATATATATATATATATATATATATATATTTGTATAGAAATATTATTAACTGTACCAACCGAAAATAACTTGACAACAAAGTAAAGTTTATTGGTACACAGTATAACTTCCAGTACTAGAAAACCGAGTATTAGCGACGACCTCTATCCCTTGTTAATTAGTGAGAGATTAGCGAAGGATTAACCCACAAGCTCAATCCCTCGCTAATTAGCGAGGGATGGAGTTTGTGGTCAGTCCGTCGCTAGTTAGCGAGATATTAGCGAGGGAATGCCCACAAACCCAATCCATCTCTAATAAGTGACGGATCCGTGCTTTAGCGACGGATTATCAACGGCTTCGTCCGTCTCTAATAGTAGTTAGTTTTGTAGTGTTTACGCACCAATTATAAGTTTGTTAGCACACAATATAAAGGTAATCAAAAAGACATGTCCTCAAACCATGTCCACCCTTGCTCAATTTTGTCACTCACAAACCATCGTCACCGTGAGGAAGATGTTAGCTTTTCCTATATCTCTATAATTAAAGGGGTTTATAATTATCTATGTGTATATAGTTAGATATGTTAGAGAAGATTAGGCAAAGTAATCGATCAGATGACCGGATTTCTTGAGAATCGTGTAGCTTCACTTTCCGAATTGGTATTTCGACCCTATGTCTGGGTTGCACGAAATCCAATATGGGATAACACTCAAAAACACTATCGTTTTTACCTTTTAGGCACAAAAACGAGAGCAAATTTGGTGGAGAGTATATAGAGATTGTTTTAAAATTGTGAGTCTAAAACATAAGTATATATGGTATATATACTAGCCCCATTCGCAAAATAGGAAAATAACTGAAATTGCAATGATTGCAAATCATTAGCAATAATAGTCGGTTACAATCAATTTAGCTAAAATCATGGGCTGGAAATAATTGAGCATTAAATGTTCACAGGATTATCACTTGATCCCCATTAGCTACTTCTACGACCAAAGCATCGGGAAGAATACTAATAGGGGTGACGAATTGCTTACAAAATATACTTGACACAAAAGAGCATGTCGCACCCGAATAAAATAACACACGAGCGGGCAAAGAGTTTACTAGGAACGTACCCGAAACAACATCGGCGGTCTCCTTCGCCTCTTCGCTGGTCATACAAAATGCTCGGCTCGGTGCTCTTGGAGTTTGCTCTACTCTTGTCGTCGACCCAAAAGAATTTTTACGGCCACCACTTGTAAGCTTTAGACACTCTCTCTTAATGTGCCCCGATTAGGGGAATTCAAAGCACACCGGCCCCCGGATAGGGCAGTCTCGGACCGCATGGCCCTTCTTCTTGCACTTAGCGCACTCAGCGGGCCGCAATTGAGGTATTGGGTTGTATGGGCCAAAATGTTTGATCTTTCACTTGTGACACCATCTTGCTTCACGACGGGAGTCTCCAAATCTCCCGCCCATAATAGAACTTAAGATCAGAAGTTTATCGGGTCGAAATCGAGAAAAATCGGACTCCGACACACTCGGGGCGATTGTGCCCGCGATTATGACAGAAGTCACTCTCGCAGGGCACAACCGCGGAACTCGTACCGTAGGGTGTGTGAGAGTGGGCGACAATGCCCGCGAGTATGACACGGTGTCACTCTCGCAGGGCAAAGTCATCGAGGGTGTATCGAATGGTGTCAAACCCGGGCGACAATGCCTAAGAGAGAATGCCAGTGTCATTATCGCAAGGCAAGGTCGCGATCGGGCCTCCAGTCTTTAAATAGCCCTCAAAACTGACTTTACTTCACTTTGCTCTTTGTGGAGACTTTGGACTGCGATTTTGGAAGAGTTGTTAGGTAAGGTTTCATCACTTCTTCATTCAATGCTTCAAGTTGGTTACCTTATGAGCATTTATGGGTTTGTTTTTAGGTTGGTGATCTATTTAAGAGTCTTGTACTTGGAGTTCAAGTTCCATTCCAACTTCTCTCTCAAATATCCTCGACTAGGGTTTTCTATAAACTCTAAAAGGTGAGTTTCTACCTTGATTTGACATATTTGCTAGGGTTTACTTGTTATAACTCTTATTGGTGTCTTTTAACCATGTATTTGGTTGTATTGTGTTTTGACCTAAAAAAGAGTTTTGGGAATATTAGGGTTTTTGGACCTAAACAATAGTATTCGAAAAATGGGTTTACACTATGAGTAATGGCATTCTATAACTCTCTACGTATTTGAGAACCTAGTCTCTTTCTATGAGAGTTTGGTACACTCATAAAGTAACTAGGGTTTTGATGTGGTTTAAGTAATTGTTTAGTTATGGATAATTTTATGGCTAAATGAGATTTATAATATTGTGTCAATGGGATTGCAGAAGTGAAACTTCTTTAAAAGGGGGACGAGGTTTCATGTTGGTAGATTATTATATGCAATTGGGTTTAACACATATGTACATGATCAACATTGAATGTGTTACAATGTTTTATAGTTGTCTTATTGCAATGGATCCATAGGCACGGTATTTTTAATGTCCCGCTTTGGATGTTGAGATCACCACTTGGCACTGAATAGGCATCGGGTCACCATGTTAAGTAAGGTATGGGCTATATGGTTAGGCAGTGTCCCATGGGCAGTAAGATGTAATTCCCTTGTGCTAGAGTTCCCGTTTTGGAACTCTCAAGAATAGACCTAGAAGGGTTGACTTGATGTTTTCGAGTAATAGACTCAGAGGAGTTGAGCTCACTATGTGATTGGTGTTATTTATACCATGTTCTAATCAATAATGGTTTATTTGATTGTTTGACTCAGCTCATGGCTATAACCACCATGCGACTTCAAATGGGTTTTGTACTTCTAATTCTATTGACTTGTTCTCACTAGGATTTAGCCTAACGCTTGTTCTTTGGTTGTCGTATGTGGCAGGTATTTCTAGTGTTGGGGCTCGTTGGGACTGAATGGACGACCTTGGGTCGTGAGTGGTCTTTTTGAAGATATAGTGACCAATGCCTTGATTTTGGAAGATACACCTTTTGGAAGGATAGCGACACCCAACTTTAATATTGTTAATAAAATCTAGATTATTAGGTTGTCGTTTTATTCTTCGTTATATTTGGGGTTGTAAATGCCATACCTTATTCCCGTATGGGATGATACTCTTGGGGTTTGAATTGCTTTATCCTTATTATTCATGTTTAAATTATCTAGGGTGACAGGTTTCCCTATTTATAGACATTATATTGCCGAAATTTCGAATTTTATTTCTCCCTAAATTTTAGGATGTTACAGAAATATATAAACATGGATTTAATTCACATAATTATATGCATATAAGACTCACTACGATGATTTAGGACCCAAAACGACCCACCAGAAGCCCCCAAATTGCAACCGAGTTAGAAACCGAACAAGACAACAAGGAAAAACACTCCAGACCCTTGGGCAACTTCTCATGCGACCTAAGGTCTGGGTAAATCCCGCCCCAGTGGCTGGAAGGCTTCTCCTTCCCCTGCAAAAGCCCCTGTACACCCTAAAGTCAACCCACTTCTCATTCACTTGATTTCCATGACTTGTAAGCTTTAAAACTTACTCCAACACTTGCTAAACCATGATCCATCATATACCAACAATCAAGAAGTTTTGATAACAAAGATTTACCCACTAATCTATATAATTCATATCATGAAGAAACGCTAATCACAATTGTATAAAGCTTAAAACTCAACAAGTAAGCCAAAACACATACTTTTGAACACAAAACAACATTTTAAACGCTCTTTTGGAATCATCCATGGAAAGAAACCTTCAATACCATAACTTAGACAAATCTTAAACCCTAAAACTCCATGGAATGAGATTAAAACCAAGATCACAATTGAAACTAAGAGAAGAAGAAGTATACCTGCAACTATCTTTCTCTTCAAATAGTCATCAAACCTTGATCACCACCATCATGAAGCCCTTTTTCTCTTTTCTTTCTCTCCTCTCTCTTTTTCTATAACGTCTCTCTCTAAAACACACACATACTATACACACTAAAATATGGAAATGATCTTAAAGAAAGAGGTGGCTACTCCTTTAAATGATGAATCATGTTAAAGTTTAGGCCTAATACACATCAATACCCTCAACTACATAAAATAACACTTAAACCCTGGTACTAAGAATAATGATTATAAAACTAACACATTCCACCCCTAACTTTCTAAGATACTAACACTAAAACCCTCTTCTAACCCTTACTTTCACATAAAATCATAAAGTAGCTTATGAGGGTTATTACAATCTCTCCCCCTTAAAGGAATTTTGTCCCGAAATTCTATTAGTCGAACAACAAACCAACTTGTCGGTCCACAATACTTATCAAGTTTTATCGATACAAACACATAAACGATTATCAACCTGTTTGATTAATAACAATGGTTACAAGGTTGATCGATAGAAGCTTTTCTGTGTGTTCTCTCTAGTTTACACCTTTAGTGTGTGTGTATTGTGATCTGATGTTAGAGTGTCTTTTACACTTGCTTCAATTACATACATAATATCTAAACTAGATATTATGTAAACTAACATAATATCTATTTTAGATATTATGTAAACTAATAAACTAATAACTTAGATATTTAATCTAACTAAACTAAATACTAAATTACAATAAACATTAATTAACTTTGACATTTATTACAAAGTAACATTAGACTTTATATCGAGAGTCGACTTTCCAGCATTAGCTTCAGATTGGATGATCTTGAATCCAATAGATATGTGATCTAACAATCTCCCCCTTTGGATCAAGATCATTACTAAAAAGATTTTAGCAATTCAGCTTTCTTCTTCAGCTCAGAAGATGCAATCTCTTTCTCTAGCTCAGAATGCTTTAGCAAAGTATCTTCAAAGAAAATTTATCTGAAATCAGCATCTCTTCAGAATACTTTGATCTCGCATTTCTTGGTTAGCTTTTCTCTTCTCCAATGTCTTGTAATGTAATGGAATGGACATTTCTTCATGCTTTAGATTCTTCCCCTTTTTGATGGAAAGTGCAACGACTTCATCAAAACTTTGAGTAAGAAATGTCTGTCATTTGGAGTCTCTGATCCGTCAATTCAAAAGATATTGATCCAGATCTTTGCAAATCCAGACAAAAATAATCGTGTAACACCTGAATCAACTAATGAATCAATTAACTTGTCTGTCAGTAACACTAAGTCACTGTGTGTAACAAATACACATTGGTAAGGAGCTTTTGTGATGTTCACTCCTCCAGGGCTTCCATTTAATCATCGAAACACCACAAAGGTTATTTCTATAAACGTTATGACAAAGAAACAAATTCCTTGAGTGTTCGTGCTTGTGATAGAAGAAATTAAGCACGGATGATTGCTTATAAGGCTCAAAATTATGTAAACCACTGAGACAACAGTAAGTTAAACACAGACTCAATGTGCATGATTGAAGTGCGAAGGTGGGGCATACTTCCTTCTTTTCAATATCCATATTTTCTAAATGAAAATCAGATAGCAAATGTACTGCTTCCCGTTTGAAAATGTGAACACTTTCTTGTTAAGAAGAAAATGAGTAGCTAGTGGGGTTTGATCAAGAGTTGGCATGTGCTAGTTGCCTGTTTCAATAATGATCACCAAAGAGTTGTGAAACATTAGAATTGTGGCTACCCCGCTCAGAAAAAGTTGGTGCAGAGTTGTGATATTCTTTTAACTCTGTTCTCACACGCTCTTTCTTTTAAACATTAAGCTCACTCTAAGCAAACTTTCTTTTTCAGTTTAACACACTCATTTCTTTTGACTTCTTACACTCAATCACTAAGGATTAACTTCAAGGGTAGAAATCACTGGTTAAGGTGATTCCATAGAAGTTGTGTTAAGTCCTAGCACAATGAAATTCATGATTTCCTATGTAGCATATGATGCTCAGATTGGTTTAACTATTTCAGTTAAAGCACAAAATTGATCTTGAAAACATTTAAAATCACACTTCCAATTCATGAATTCGGATTGAGAATCGGGAAGTGGTTTGAACTTTTAAGAACAATGTTTTCTATTATTGAAAGTTGTCCTTCTTTCAACCATATATGAGATTAAGATAAAGGATTATACCTTTAAGTGCGATCTTACATCTCATGAAGCTAAGCTTAAAGTCATAAACATATGAACTTGTAAGCTTCTCTCAAAAATTCTGCAAAAGTCTTATGTCAAGTCAAAGAAAATTTATTCACTTAAATTGAAAAGACAAAAAGCAGTAAAACTTTTTAAAGTACGAGTTCTGATCAGAAATAATCAGAAGTCATATCCATACTCCTTTGACTTGAAGAGCTCCCCCTAAAATCATGCATTACAAAAAATTTGACATAAAAGGTAAGTGCAAAAATCTTATGAGCTCCCCCTCAAAATGATATTGACCACTTGTCAATTTCTTCTTCTACTCCCCCTTGGATCATGAACAGTATATAGAAGTGCAGATATCAATCAGAATTAAGAATTTAGTAATGATGAAAAAGTATACAATTAGAAAACTTTGATAGGTAATTACTGGTTATACCTTGAGATTTAGCATACCAAGCTTAGAGACAAGAAAGGTAAACCTCTTTTCGTCTAAAGGTTTGGTAAACAAATCGGCAAGCTGATAATCATTCTTTACAAAGAAAAGTTCAATTGTTCCTTTCTCTACATTATCTTTGATAAAATGATACCTGACATCGATGTGTTTGGTCTTTGTGTGTTGAACAAGATTCGCTGTTATTGCGATGGCGCTCTTGGAGTCACAGTATATCGGGATCTTGTTGAAGTGGAAACCGTAGTCGCGCAATTGTGTTCTCATCCATAAGACCTGAGAACAGCAGCTAGCAGCAGCTACATATTCTGCTTCGGCCGTTGAAGTTGAAACACAAAGTTGCTTCTTTGATGCCCAACTTACTAGCTTATCACCGAGGAACTGTACATGTCCTGACGTGCTCTTCCTGTCTAACATACAACCTGCATGATCTGCATCTGTGTACGCTGTTAGTTCAAAACTAGTATCTTTAGGATACCACAGACCAAGATCTGCAGTGCCCTTCAGATATCTAAAAATGCGCTTAACTGCAGACAAATGGATTTCTTTGGGATTGGCCTGATATCTTGCACATAAGCATGTTGAAAACATTATATCTGGCCTACTAGAAGTAAGATACATTAAAGAACCTATCATCCCTCTGTAAGTCCTAACATCAACAGCCTTACCCGAAGGATCGGTGCCAATTTTAGTACCTGGTGCCATTGGGGTACCAATCGGTTTTGAATTTTCCATTTTGAACTTCCGAAGAATTTCAAGAATGTATTTTGATTGATTGATAAAAACACCAGATGAAAATTGTTTGACTTGTAATCCTAGAAAGAAGTTCATCTCTCCCATCTTGTTCATCTGAAATCTTGACACCATAAGGTTTGAAAAATTCTTACAGTACTTAGGATTTGTAGAGCCAAAAATAATATCATCTACATAGATTTGTATTAAAATGATATCGGCTTTTTCCTTTTTGATAAACAAAGTGGTATCCACCGTACCTTTTGAAAAACCATACTTGACTAGAAATTGTGAAAGGACATCATACCAGGATCGAGGAGCTTGTTTCAGACCGTAGAGTGCTTTGTCGAGAATGTAGATGTGATTCGGCTTCTCTTGATTGACAAAATCTTCTGGCTGAGAGACGTAGACTTCCTCCTTTAGAATTACATTCAGAAAGGCAGTCTTCACGTCCATTTGAAAGACCGTGAAGTTCTTGTGTGCTGCATAGGCTAGAAACATTCTAATTGCCTCTAATCTCGCCACAGGAGCATATGTCTCGTCATAGTCGATTCCTTCCTCTTGTCTGTATCCTTTGGCTACAAGTCTTGCCTTGTTTTGGATAACGGTGCTATCTTCGTCTTTCTTTATCTTGAAAACCCATTTCGTACCTATTATTGTTTTACCTTGAGGTTTTGGTACGAGTCTCCAAACTTTAAGTGCGTCGAACTGATTCAGCTCTTCTTGCATTGATATGACCCATTCTGGATCAGCAAGTGCCTTTGATACGCGAGTTGGCTCGAACTTGCTCAGAAAGGAGTCATGCATGCACATATTCAATGATGCTGACCTAGTTTGCACCAGTTTTGTTGGATCACCAATGACTTGGCTTATCGGGTGCTCTTTGGTCCATTTATGGTCATGAGGTAGTGGATTATATGAATGTATATCAAATGTTTCATCTATAAATCCACTTGTACCTTCTTCAGTTTGTTCTGGAGGAATGATGATTGCAGTTGAAGTGGGAGGTGCAGAAGGCTCAACAGGTACAGCTTGTTCTGGCTGTAGATTGATCTGTACAGAACAACCTACTGTTTCAGCTACTTCTGTCTCTTCTTGATTTGTCACAGCTTCAACTGTTGGAGTCGACATTTGAAATGGAATTTCTTGTTGAATCAGGGTGTTGGATTCAATAGGAATATCTGAACTGGTTGGATGAGTAGTCGTTGAGTCTTCCATCCTGTCAACCACAACAGATTTCTTTACATTAGATCCAAGAAATTCATCATAAAACAATTCAAATAATAAATCTAAATCAGATAAATGATTAGTTGACGTTGATGCTTCATCTGATTTATTCTGTTGAGACGCAGGTTCTGGACTGAGTTGGCCAGAAGCTAGTATTCCTGTTATTACGGGTTCTGAACTTTGTTGTTCATAAGCCATCTCTTCATCAAACGTGACGTTGATGCTTTCAATAACCGTCTTTGACTTATTCAGATATATACGGTATGCAGTTGATGTCGAGGAATAACCAATGAAGATGCCTTCGTCCGCCTTGGCACTGAACTTGTTGAGACTCTCTATCGTTTAGAACGAAACACTTACACCCAAATATATGAAAATGTTTGATTGTCGGTGTTCGGTTGTTGATTAACGCATAAGGAGTCTTCTTGAATCTGCGATGTATCATGGAGCGATTCTGTGTGTAACACACAGTCGATACAGCTTTTGCCCACAAAAAAAGAGGTAAGTCAGATTGACTTAGCATAGTACGAGCTGCCTCGACTAGCGTACGATTTCTTCTTTTGACCACTCCATTTTGTTGAGGCGTACGAGCAGCAGAGTATTGATGTGAAATCCCGACAGATTCGAGATATTCTTCAACCTTGTTGCTCTTGAACTCTGTGACGTTATCTGTTCTTAGAAACTTGACTGATTTCTGAAGATTCACCTGGGTCGTCTTCAGGAATGTAATGAGAACATCTGGTGTCTCATCCTTTGAATGTAGAAACTTGACCCATGTGTATCGCGAGTAATCGTCCACGATAACGAGTATGTACTTCTTTCCGCCTAGACTCTGAGTTCGCATCGGACCGCATAAGTCCATATGCAATAACTCTAACGGAGCGCTTGTACTCGGTTCAGGCTTTGGTTTATGTGGAGCTCTCTTCATCTTTCCCTTTTCACATGCTGCACAAAGATGTTCTTTTTCATACTTGAGCTCTGGAAGTCCTTTGACCAACTTTCCATTGACCAGATTGTTGATGTACCAAAAGTTGAGGTGAGAAAGTCGTCGATGCCATAACCAACTTTGTTGCATCGAAGATTTCGACAGTAGACAAACCTGCTTGTCAGTCTGGACGTTTGACAAATTGATTGTGTAGAGGTCTGATTCTCGAGTACCGACCAAGAGTTCCTCGCCTTTTTTAGTGCGAACTGAACATCTCTTGGCTTTGAAGTTGACCTCTAAGTCTTTGTCACAGAACTGGCCTATACTAAACAAGTTGTGTCTTAAGCCTTCAACATAGCTCAACTTCTTGATCGTGACATTGTTGTGTACCATATCACCATAACCCATTATTGGTGAATGTTGGTCGTTGCCGAATCTAACTGTTCCGCAATATTTATCTTTAAAATTGGACAACATCTCTTTCTGCCTTGTCATATGCTTGGAACATCCGCTATCCAAGTACCACATATGACGTTTCTGCATAAGAGAAATAAAAAAAATAGATATTCAGACGACAACATTGGAATAAACACTTTGAGCATCGAAGTGCGGGTCTTGAACTGATTTGTTCAAAAGCCTAATTTTGACATTGATGTTCGGGTCTTGAGCTGATTTACTCAAGAACCAATTGTCTTTGAAGTTCGGGTTTTGATCTGCATTATCCAAAAACCTATGTTCTTTGAGATACGAGTCCTAGACTGTTTTGTCTAGAAGTCATATCTTCGTTGAAGTACGGGTCTTGAACTGCATTATTCAAGAGCCTCTTCTCTTAAACTTTGGGTGCCTGCAACACAGATTTAACCTTTGGTACCCACTGGAATTTGGGTCCTGCTGTGTTAGCACAAGATTTTGGTACCCATTTGAAATTGGGTCCTGTTTTCTTTTAAAAAAACAAATGAATCAGATGAATGATATGAATGCACATGATAATTTCCAAACCAAATATCAGAATCTTGACAAGAAGTAGAAACATGTTTATCATAAATAGAAGACTTTCTAGCAGATAAAGATAACTGAAATAATTGCTTCATTGAATATTGTTTACTAGAAACAACAAGTTTTGAGTTCAAAATAGCAACATCAGCAATTAAGACATCTTTACTAAGCGAAGTCTTATTACAATTAACACTATAAAACGATTTAACGGCCTTGTCAAGCTTCTGTTTCGGTTGCCACTGAGATTTAACTTCTGGCCTTTGCTTGCTCAGATCTGAAACATGTGAAACTCCGGAGTTAGACTTTTGAGCAACAAACGAATGCTTCTTCTTAGAATTACCAGTAGTGTTCGGTTTATATGAATGCTGAGATATATTCTTACCTTTAGCATTTTTAGCTTTCATAGAGATTGATTTATCAATTTTCGTTGATTTTGCACTGTTAACAGGCATACTGGTTTTTCCCAAAGATTTCACAATAAAATATGAATGGTTAGGAAGTTTAGCATTAAAATCAAATTGTTCAAAACAACCATCCAAACTACTGCCAGAGTTAAGAAAATCAAATCTACTGTTTGTTAAACCAAACATGTCATCAGATTTAGAAGCCTTTGAAATAACAACATTTTTCAGCACGATTGAAAAAACTTTTTGTTCAATCTCAATCAAAAGTCTTTCATCTGTTAAAGAGTTCTTGAGTTCGGAAATTTTACTTTCCAAAACAAGAGAAGGGACATAAATTTTACCTTTAATAGGCTTCGCCTCCATATCTTTTACAGAATAACTTTGAAAGAAGTCATTTGAAAGAGATTTCTTTTCATAATTTGGATTATCATAACTGTTATTCAACTTCGCATAATAAAATGGAAGGTGAACTTTAGATGATTTCCTCCGTTTTTCCGTTTCTTTGGCTTCATCTTCTTTTGATAGTTTAGTATTAAAAAGTTGAAGTTTAGGGATTCGGTGAGAAATTAGCATAGAGGTAAAGTCATAAAGTGCAGGCACTTCAGATATACCCTTTTTAAGGCAATGAGGATTCTCATAACCAATTCCCCAATTATCTTTATTCTCTTTTGGTTTGTTAAGATGAATGGTTTGCTCACTTTGACCTAATGAGTATAACTTCTTTTCCAAAGCATCTAATTTTGCAATGAAAGTTTTGATTTCTTCAGTACATGAAGAATGCCTTTTAGTGAGCTCTCTGAAATCAGACTCACTCTTTCTCAGTTTAGACTTAAGATCAGAATTCTCTTTAAGAATTATTGTCTGTTCCTTTGCGCTGGTGTCATGATTTCTATGTAAAACCTCAACCAATACTTTCTTCTCAGCAATTTCATCGCTAAGTTTCTGTATCGATTGGTTTTTGTCAGTAATAACACCATTTTCTCGCTTAAGCTTCGACTTTAAACCTTGGAGTTTTATTTTCATGGCACGCATTTTATTTATGAAATCTGAATAAGATAAATCACATACCTCTTCTTTTTCATCATCTGAATCAGCTTCATCATCTGATTCCTACTTTCCCATTAAGCTCATGTTAACTGCTTCATCCTTCTCTTCATCCTCTTCTTCCTCGTTTGAATGATCAAGCCAGTACTCATCCTCTGCCATCAGTGCCTTACCAGCCTCCTGTTGCTTTGCAAGAAGCATTTTGTTCTTGTAATAATCAGAGTTTCTGACTTTTGGTCTTTGGCAGTCTTTGGCAAAGTGACCTGTTTTGCCACAGTTGTAGGACGTTGGTGGTTATGATTGACTGGATCCTTCAGCTTTAAACTTTCTCTCTTCCGGTTTCCTCTCCTCTATTCTCTTCCCTTCAGCATGATACCTTCTCTCTTCCGGCTTCTTCTCCTCTATTCTTTTCCCTTCATACTTCTTTCCTTCATATCTATTTCCTTCAACCCTTTCCTTATGGACATAGTTGTTAGGACCAGAAGAATATCTCTGACTGTTTGAACTTGGATTCTTGTAGAACTTTTTCTGAAAAGCATTTGTCAGCATAAGCATTGCTTGCTTCAGTTGTTCACAATCATCCGAGTCAGAGTTTGCATCAGCTTCAACTTCTTCTGATTCATACACAATCATCTTGTTCTTCTTCTTTTTGACAACAAGAGCAACTGTGTCTTCAACTGTCTTCACTTCCTTTCTCTTCTCATCTAGAATTTCATCCACCTCTTCTTCATTTTGTTTGAGGGTTTCATACACCTCATGAAGTGGAATCTCATTCAGATCCTTGATTTGCTTCATCTGCCTGGCAAATCTCTTCCATTCCGGCTGTAGAATACTCAGGAATTTGACATTCAGCTCGATTTGAGATTTGTTGACCTTGTTCTTGCTCAGTTCGTTTAGCAAGGTCACAAATCTGTCATACGTTCTTTTTAGAGACTCTCCAGCTCTGCCTTTAAATTCTTCATAATTGTTTAGGCAGTTGGAGATTTTGAGTTGGTTCCCTACCTTCGAACCCATCATCATCTTCTCTAGCTGATCCCACATTTGTTTGACCGAGGCTTTATAGCTGTCAATTTTTTACATAGATTTCGTTTGGAATTCCTTGTAGAATGTAAGACTTAGCTAATCTGTCTCCTTTTGCTCTCAACTTGTCATTACCTTCTAGTTCCTCATACGTAAGTTCAATTCTTTCTTCATCAGTTCCCTCTGGAGGTTCCCTATAAGTTGGTTTCATAAGCCCTTCTTCTAAGGATTGCCTGATAAAGTTACCCAAATCTTGTCTTTCAATAAAGTTTAGGAACCGATCTTTCCACTGTTCGTATTCTCCTCTAAAGAGAACTGGTGGCTTGGTGTCAATTCCGATTGCAAGGGCTTCTCTGGATGTCATTCTGATTTAAGTCTTGTATAGGAGTAAACCAAACTTTGCGTTTTGAGAAGGTGGCGCAAATGAGGTTTGCGCGAGAGGTGGTTGGCGCAAAGTGTGGTTTGCGTGACGCGAGGCTGGCGCAAGATGAGGTTTGCGTGAAGAGTGGGTCGCGCAAACTGAAGTTTGCGTTTAGAGTTGATCGCGTGAATTGAGGTTTGGGCGAAGAGTACGTAGCACGAAGTAGAACTTTGCGTTAGTAGAGGTTGGCACGAAGTGAAGTTTGCGTTTCAAGGAGTTGGCGCAAAGTGACTTGTGCTTTTCGTGAAGAGTTGATCTTGTGAACTGAGGTTTGCGTGATACCAAGTGAGTTGAGGTTTGCGTTTTTGTGAAGTAGAGCTTTGCGTGAGCTTTGAGTGGCGCAAAGTGGGCTTTGCGTGATCAGTTGGTAGCACAAAGTGGGCTTTGTGTTTTATGATGGTAGCGCAAATGAGACTTTGCGTGATACGTGGGTGGCGCAAAGTAGACTTTGCGTGTTCAGTTGGTGGCGCAAAGTGGGTCACCCAAAGTTTCAACTTGCGTGAGTTCGTCCCTGTGTTTGCGCGAGTTCGTCCTGTAACTTCGAATTTTCAACTAAAATCTGTTTTCCACGATTAGCAGTCCCAAACTTTAGCAAAATGACTACAAACACTTCTAGAACAGTTTGTTACCACTCGATCTCGATAAAACTCACTTTTTGAAAACCAAATCGATGGTACAGTGACTTTACAAAGTCGACTGTTTTATCACTTAACTCACAAATTGGAACTCGATTTAAGCTTTATACTGAAATCAAACTACAACAACTCGATCTAGCACACCTATCGATCACAACCTGATCGATTTCTAACCTTAAAACACACTAAATCACGAAAAAGATTTTCAACTTAAGAACACAGAGTCGTTTTTCAAAAACTTGATTTTGATCTATTATCAGGCTCTGATACCAATTGTCGGTCCACAATACTTATCAAGTTTTATCGATACAAACACATAAACGATTACCAACCTGTTTGATTAATAACAATGGTTTCAAGGTTGATCGATAGAAGCTTTTCTGTGTGTTCTCTCTAGTTTACACCTTTAGTGTGTCTGTATTGTGATCTGATGTTAGAGTGTCTTTTACACTTGCTTCAATTACATACATAATATCTAAACTAGATATTATGTAAACTAACATAATATCTATTTTAGATATTATGTAAACTAATAAACTAATAACTTAGATATTTAATCTAACTAAACTAAATACTAAATTACAATAAACATTAATTAACTTTGACATTTATTACAAAGTAACATTAGACTTTATATCGAGAGTCGACTTTCCGGCATTAGCTTCAGATTGGATCTTCAGATTGGATGATCTTGAATCCAATAGATATGTGATCAAGTTTTCTAGAGGTCTGACGGTGATGAAAATGATAATACTTTGATTATTCCGATTCCGAAGATGATTCCTCCCACTGTCTTTTCTCTACACTCTTTTCACTCAGTTCTCGACCTTGATCTCTTTCAGTGGTTTCCGCTGCATCTACTACGGATGTGAAGGTCTTTGGACACATAGAAATCACATTTTCTAATGGACCATTCTAACTCGAAAATGTATCTCTCTAGTTTACATTCCTCCGAAGCTACATAGTAGTATGCAAATCAAGTTTTGTCTAAAAACTTTGCAGTATAATCCCAAACAGTCATATTACCCTGCTCTAAGTTCAAAAACTTTTCTTCCAATTGTCTTACTGCGGTCTGTGGATAAAACTGATTCTGGAATGCTTTGAAAAATCTTCTAAAGTCATAGTTTCATAAAACTTTGGCCCTTCGGAAGACGCTAAGACTTCCCACCAGTATAAAGCATCTGATTTTAGAATAACGGAACCAAATAATCTGATTATAGAACAGTTGAACCAAATAATACCCTATCTTCCTCTACACATTTACTAGTTTTGAAAAAATTATTCAACTTCTTTTAACCACCGCATTGCATTAACTGGATCACGTTCTCCTGAATATCTTGAATATCTTGGGGGTTTACATGCTAAAAACATCTTATAGTCACATCTTTTTGAAACAATGATAGTTGGAGTAATTACCTCAGTTGTTGTAACAGGTTCACGCTCATCTGGTTCTTCAGTTTCATTTAATCGAGGCATTCCAAATAAGGACTATAGATTCTCTTGAAATTTACTCAATTCTGCGGCGAGATATGCTCGTATGACATATTTGGCATCTTGGGCTCGACCTCGACCTCTGGCTCGACCTCTACCTTTAGCTCTGCACTATTTGAACTTTCTTGAGATACACGTTCCCGTTCCCTTGTTTGTCTTCGACTCATTCCTCTAGAATTTGAAATCATTTCATTAACATTACCAGGTCTAGCATTTTTGCCCCAACCTGATTATCCGGTTCATCTCTCTCAGCCCGACGAGAACTGCTAGCCATCCTGTCAATTCACAAAACATATATAGATATTTATTTAAACACATATCGAATATAATATGGTATTTCGGTTCAAACATGCACCTGTAAGCTCATAATTACATTGGCCAGATGTAATTTGAATTTACCTTACAAGTCGTTCTTTTTACCCCATTATATTTAATATCCCAAGGTTCTATACATAATAGGACATCCTATGTTAACATAAATCCATACAGTTTAAGTCTAGGTATTGATCCTACATACCTAAATCCCTTAAACTTAGGCTTTGATACCATCTATAACACCCTACCCTTACACATAACACATTTACATGCAATAACTACAAACAAACTACATAAGTCTGCATATTGGATCTTCATTACAATATTACACAATACTACAAATACCACTTCTAACTATTCCTGCTACTCAACATAAATATATATTCACATATATACATACTCTTTAACAGTTACACATAGCCGATACCAATTAACACATATACTCTTTCGCTTGCACGTAAATCAATCCCACACATACGCATCAAGCCTTTTTTCTTTTCTTTATCAGTTATCCATATATGTCCTGAAATACATATTTGAAAATCAAAATGAGGGTTAGACCAATTGGTCTAAGTGAGAAAACACTTGTATTTATCATACATTGGTATGATCATTTCAAAATCATAATCATTCAGTAAACCATTCATGTCAAGCCATTCATGTCAAACCATTTATGTCAAACATTTGATCACTTTATCCAAAAACATTGGCACTCTTCCTTTATCATACATTTGGCACTTAGGCCCTTTCGATGTACCTTTAAGTACAGCCAACACCGCCAACCTTCCAGTATAGCTAAAGTGAAATAATAGTGGAGCTGGCGATTATAAAGCCCAATAGGATGTGTAACATTAGCTGGTAGTGTCGCAGATTGACCTCTTTAGACTCAACCTCCGTATACTAGTGCCAACAACACATACACATTCTTCTCATCCATTTCATTTAATGAAACACTTTTATCCAATTAATGTTATAGGTATTCCAGTTTGAAAATAGTTAAACAAAAAGTCACCTTGATGTGAGAGTGAAGTAACACACGCGATTAACGCCACAACCGAACACCACTCAAGTCACACTTCACCGATGAGTGACCAAGTCTGAAGTATATACACATAGATGTAATTCACATAATTATATGCATATAAGACTCACTACAATGATTTAGGACCCAAAACGACCCACCGAAAGCCCCCGAATCGCAACCGAGCTAGAAACCGAACAAGACAACAAGTAAAAGAACTCCATCCCCTTGGAAAACTTCCCATGCGACCTAAGGTCATGGGAAATATTTCCCAAGTAGCTAGAAGTCTTCTACTTCCCCTGCAACAACCCCTGCACACACCAAACTCAACCCACTTCTCATTCACATGATTTCCATGACTTTTAAGCTTTAAAGCTTACTCCAACACTTGCTAAACCATGATCCATCATATACCAACAATCAAGAAGGTTTGATAACAAAGATTTAACCACTAATATATACAATTCATATCATGAAGAAACACTCATCACAATGTTATGAAGCTTAAAACTCAACAACTAAGCCAAAACACATACTTTTGAGCACAATACAACCTTTTAAACACTCTTTTGGAATCATCCATGGAAAGACACCTTCAATACCATAACTTACACCTTGATCACCACCTTCATGAAGCCCTTTTTCTCTTTTCTTTCCCTCCCCTCTCTTTCTCTCTAACGTCTCTCTCTAAAACACACACATACTAAAATTTGGAAATGATCTTAAAGAAAAAGGTGGCTACTCCTTTAAATGGTGATTCATATTAAATGTTAGCCCTAATACACATCACTACCCTCAACTACATAAAATAACACTTAACTCCTCATACTACTAAACAATGATTATAAAACTAACACATTCCACCCCTAACTTTCTAAGATACTAACACTAAAACCCTCTTCTAACCCTTACTTTCATATAAAATCATAAAGTATCTTATGAGTGTTATTACATATTTGTATAGAATACAGAAGTACAATTTTTTTTTAAAAAATAAGGGACAGATTAGGTGAAAAATATGATTTTCAATATCAAAATATATAGAATAAATGTCCCATTGCTATCATTAACCAAAAAAGTATCATCAGAGATGAAATTCCAAATGTCTTTGACACCAAAAAGAAATCAACATTACAGTAACTGTCATGACCACCCCAACTCTGAATGTTTTTATCTATATCATTTCTATTCTAATATCTACATTCACTGGCATTTTCAATAGCAACAAGATTGCCTGTTGATTTACTTAGCGTACATCTGTGTCCGAACTCCGTCTTAAATAACATCAAATTGAACCACCATCTTTTCATAGAGCTTTGTCGCTCCATATTTTTATGAAAAATACAATAGATGAATAGTCATGCGACGAAATATCGTTTATTTGAATATCTTAATTGAGTTTTCCGGTCGCTCATCCGTTGCTAAAAGCATCCATCGCTATAAGCATTTGTCGCTGATCCTTTGCTGATATGTTCTGATCCATCGCTGGAAATGTCTGTCGCTGATCCGTGACTGATTTCGTCGCTAATCCGTTGCTGATAGCATCACCCACAACAATTATACCGACAGACTATCAAGACGAATTAGCGACATAAATCACTTTAAGTAACAGATCAAAGACAGAATTTTTCGTCACGGATAGGGTTTTTTTTGGTAGTGTGTTGGTCAAGTACGAATTGAAGACAAGTGATGTCCGAGTAAGCTTTCACAAAACTCCATCTATACCATGAAACATCATCAACTAGAATTAATTTCGACTTGATACTCACGAAAACAATGGTAGACTTGGAACTCCACCTTGTAGCTTACTAGATAGCAAAATGAGGATACGGGAAATGCATGGCCAAATTAGTTAATTTCAAAGGGCAATAACTTTTTATCAGAGTGAAAAACAACATAGGGCTTGCGACCGGTTCAAGGAAAATGGGCCACACACATGAACAAGCACCATAGGTGGTTTGGCACAACCATCGATCTAGAATCCTTTATGCTCCGAATTTATTTTTGAGTTTCGCTGTGGGCTACCGAGTCAAGATAAGAAAATAGCTCGATGTCTGCTCGTTCTCCCCTCTTCAATTCCCAATGAACAACATGATCTTGACCTATCTTTTGTTCAATTTGGTCGATCTGATACTTAGTTAATTCTTTTATCTTTATGTTCCCACTGATACCTAATCGATAACGAACCAGAATGGCTTTTTTTGGCCCAATTCCATCTATTTTTGTTGAGGCAATTCTCACTTGTTCATCGGCAACTGATCTAGCTCCTTAAATATATAACATTCTTGATCCTTCCTTTTACTAGTCTTCTCGACTGGAATAAAAAAGATTCTCCGCTCTGCTCCTACTCTGTCAGGATCTTAAATTCTTAACAAGAATAAATACTCAGAAAACAATATTAAAGAAGCTGCGGAATAGCACTTTAGTATTCAGAAAAACAATGTAACAGTGAATCAAAATCACAACTAGTAAACTTCTATTGAATGATTGAAAGTCACAAGCTTTTACAAACAACCTCAATATTGATGAACAGGCTCACCAATACGAATTCTACTTCTCTAGAATTAGGGTTTTAACCTTGAGGTTGATTCTCTCTATTGAAAGCTAAACTCAAAATAATTGTTCTCACAAAAAGTTCCTTAGCTATTCTAAACAAAACTATACATATATTGAAGATAAAAGATAATTACAAAATAATAAAATATCTTCAATATAAACTTCCATCTTTATCTCCAACTTCCATAATCTTCAGTCCATCCAGCTGTCATCCTTTCCATACGAAGCTTTATCTTATAAGCAGCATTAATACTCTGAGCAGTACTAACTATGCTCAGCAGTATTAATCTCTTCAAGCAGTACTAACTTTGAACTGGCAGTACTAATCTTGTTGAGCAGCATTAATCTACAACTATCAGTATTAATATCAGAAGTACTAACCAGAAGTAGTAACCATGTTCTTTTAGCAGCATTAACTGTACTTGTGCAATTCTTCAGTTCCCAACAATCTCCCCCTAACTTGACTTTTAGAAAGAGAAGTCAAGTTCTTCATATCTGATCTTTAAGATGCTTTCAACACCACATATTCAATTGCCCAAATTTGGATCTAGGCCCAGACTTTGATTGATAGTTCTTCTCACCACAATTCTGGCCATTTCTGAATCCTTAGTACATACTAGTTTAGCTTTTAGCATCCCTTCTAGCTTCTCCTTGCTATGATCATAAATTTTGTCCACCAGGTAGTATTCATGATAACATTTGTCAATAGTAATCATGTATACACCACAGTTTTCAAATAACATCCAGTGATCAATCTTCTTGAATCCATATTCATGATGGAGATCTTTAATCCTGTACACCACCTTCTCTGGTTTAAACATCATACATAAGTATTCCATTGCCACTTTGAGAAGATTTTCTTCAGTACCTTTCAACACAGGCTCATAGAGTTTCATTCTCACTTTGTACATTTCCTCTATATCTGCTCTTGAACAACCTCTGATTACTCTCCCCCAGGTTGAATATGCTTCAAATGCACCACCAACTCTTTTGAGTCTGAAGAAATCCTTTCCATTATCTCTTAGAATGTCCCAAAATATGATCTCTGGAGCCTTCATGGAGATTGGAACAGCCTGTACAGGTTCTACTATAGTCATGTAAAGATCCATATGCTCATCAGATTGCTTATTGGACTGCTCTGGATTCTGCACAGATTCTGCTGAAGGTATAACTGAAGGTTCTGCTTCAGTTTCTGTTCTTTCTTCCACTCTTGACCTCTTGGACTGCTTTTTGGAAGCAATTGTCTTTACCCTCTTTGCAGATTTAGCTTCTACTCCTACATTCTCAGGCTCTTCCTTCTTTTCTTTTGTAGATGTGACTTCCTCAGGAAATGGTTGTTGAATGTTGAGATCATGTCTCTCTTTCATTCTTCTTTCAGCCTTTTCCCTTTGTGAGGAGTCCCCTTGAAGCTTATCCATTTTTTCTTGTACAATTGCTCAACCTGACTGTATGCCATATTGGTAAACATTTCCCCTTTGACACCAATTGAACCTCTCAGGAAATTAATCATTTTTCTCCTTTCCTGATTGGCCAAAAAGGTCTTGGAGGGTTGTCTTTTCTGCTTTTGAATTGACATTCTTTTGACTAGTAATTTCTTGGCCTCAGCTGCTGCTTTTAAGCTCTTTTGATACTCTGCATTGGGTTTTCTGGCCATAATCAGTGCAAGCTCTCTATCTGTTTCAGTTTGAAGCTGTTCCTCCTTTTCCATTTTCTCTTGAAGCTGCTTTGCCACTTCCTCATCCATTTCAATCTGACTCCTTTTCTTTTAAGGCAGTTCAGTTTCAACAATCTTTTCCTTTCCCTTTCCCTTTGTATCCTTCAAAGTTGCTTTACTTGTTTCTTTTCTTTTCTTTGAGATTCCTCCTTTAGTGATGACCACTCCCTTGGCCTTTTGACTAGCCTTAGGAGTGTCATTCTTGGCTTTTACTAGTGTCTCTGCAATCTCCAATTCATCTACAGAGAGCCCTGTTACTGCTTCTTCTGTTTCTGCTGCATCTTTTGCTTCAGCAGCATTAACTGTTTCTGCTGCTTCTTTTGCTTCAGCAGCATTACTTGTTTCTGCTGCTTGAGCAAATTCTTTCTCTTTTTCTGCTGCAGCCTTAGACTCTATTTCATCCTCTTTCTCCCCCTCAACTTCAGCTCTTTTTGCATATGAGCTTTCTTTCTCTGTTTCAGCCTCTTTCTCCCCCTTGTTGGAAGCATCTTTTTCATTTGATCTTTTCTTCAACACAAATTGCTTTCTTCTCTTCTTTTGCATCAACCTGGTCACCATTTTCTTCAACTTTGCAATCTGTTCTTGTTGTGACAGAACTATCAATTTAAGCTCTTCAATATCTTTGCCTTGTTTGATCACATCCATGTTGATGTTTCCCATTGCTTCCATCAATTCATAGTAGTCATATCTGTCCTCACCTTCTCCAGAAGTGTTACCCTCTTTTGAAGGATCATTGGATCTTTTTGTAGTGGAAGTCTTCTGCCTAGCAGAAGCACTATCCACCCCCTTGGTTTCTTGGCACCTGGTACCTTTGGATGATTGCTCACCCAAAGTTGCCATGGGGAAGGTCTTATGTATGTTACCACTGACCTCCTTTGTGCTAGCAGGAGTAGTGGCAGCCTTAGCACCCATATGCTCAACCTACACCTCAGTGAGCACCTCCTTGGGGTTGGGAGACACCCCTGTGGGTTCCCTGTAGATATTCTCTAAAGGATAATTCTCCCTTAGAGGGCTTGAAGGCTCAGTGGGTGATGGTACAAGAAGGGAAGGAGCCTTCTTTACCTGTTTCCTTGTATAAGTTTGGGTAATTGGAGAAGGGGGCTTATGAAGTAGGGACTGTGGGATAGATATAGAGTGGGAAGGTTGGGATTGGCTAGCAGTGGGATGGTCTAATGAGGGCCTTGACCCTGCTGCCATACCTTCTTCAGTGTGGGACACCACCATCATTGTAGAGAACAATGGGGTGTCAACTCCTTCCGAGTCCAGAGGGGATCTTTTCATGTTTGAAAAGACCTTACCTTTGGGGATTTTTGGTACATATACCTCATCAAAATGAGGTATATCCGTCAATTCATGGGTTATTACTTCTTGTACAAACCTGGGGTACATATAAAAACTATTTTTACTTCCCAGGTTTGAGACAAGATCATTAAAAAGCATTTGAGAAAAATTATACTTTCTGGTAGTGGCCAAGCACACCAAAGCATAAGCAATGGTGCTACTGAACTCACTCCATCAAGTAGTCTTTTTAGAGATACAATGCATTAAGGTATGAACAAGAAAATGCCATTGGGTATAAAATTTAGCCTTTGAGAATTTAAAACCACCCAACTGGCCTCCATACCCCATTTTTGACAAAGTTGAGAATAATTCCTCATTAGAAATGGAGGTTATACCTGCAACATCGTCTAGACGTAGACAGATGCATATCACCTCTTCAGTAACTGTTAGGGGTTTTTCACACACCCTTGTCTTGATCATTTGCACACCATTCTCAGTAACAATGGTGGCATTAGCCCAAAATTGCCTTTGATGCTCTATGTAGATAGTTGGCGGTACAGTGAAAGAATGGGCAATGTGGCTTGTCTTGAGAAAATCTACAATCTGGTGGAATCCAGCGGCCTGTTTGGGCTTCTGTAGCATTGCAATCTCGTTATGCTCATCGACGAATGACATGGATGCCATTGATTCTTGAAAGTTCTTGCCTGAAACTTACTAAGGAGCTTGAGAGAGAAAGAATTAGAGAGACAATGAATAGTATTCAAAGAGTCGTTATGATCTTTTAGGCGGGCAAAGGGTATTTATAGTATACGAGACATAAGCAGTATTAACCTAGAGCAGTATTAACTGAGAGCAGTATTAACCACTAGCAGTATTAACTAACTAGCAGTATTAACCACTAGCAGTATTAACTAACTAGCAGTATTAACTGAGAGTAGTATTAACCACTAGCAGTATTAACTAACTAGCAGTATTAACTGAGAGCAGTATTAACCACTAGCAGTATCAACTGTGCACTGGCAGTATTAAAACTGCACTGGCAGCATTAACTACACTTACACTTTTTGACACCATTCTTTTACTCATACTTTTTACTACTTTGTTCATCCTCTGATTCTTTTCTTCTTGATCTCACATGATCATCAATCCCTCTGGAGTATTACTAAATGCAACCTGAAACACTTAAACACACAGGTTAGTAGCATCATGCTCAATGAAATCTTCCAAAGTCAACTTACCTTTTAACTCATGCCTTGAGCATTTATTATACCTCCTTCTGAATCAAATGCAACATGTCCTCCATCAAATCTTTTAAAGAATTTGAAGGCAGTCCATGTTACCTGTTGTGTGCCAAGAGCAACCACTATCTACATTCCAAATGCCCTTCCTCTTGAGCTTTTGGTTGCCCTGCACACTTGATAAATCAGTTAGTCTTGGAGGGAACCCAAGCCAAAGTGGTCTTGGGTTGTCCTTTCTCATTTATATAATCTGTCAGTTTGGTCTGGATGAGTTGTTTAGGAATCTCATGGCTGGAATACTTTGTCAAGATTATAGGCTTGGCAACATTAATACTAGTAGAAGCACTATCCTTGTTAGCAGTAGTATTGGTTGCAGCAGCACTATTTCTGTTAGCAGTACTATCTGGGATAGCAGTACTAACAGGTTTCTTTACAATTGGAACCCAAACTTGAACAAAGTTGTTTGCTTTCTTTGTCTTTAAATTACTCCTTGGCTTATTTGGAGTAATTTTCTTTGGTTTAGCAAACTTATTTTGAGCCTGTGATCTTATTGGTGCCCTGTTCTCAGCCATATGATTCTTTCTTTGATTCCTATAACCAAAAGAGTTTTGTGTTTGTCTTTGAAAAGTGACTCTTTGGTTCATTGGATTGAAATAACAGTATTTGGCAAGATGGTTCAATTTGCCACAGATAAAACAGGGTTTTGGTCTATTGATTTTACTCAGATCAATCCCTTGTTTTTGTGCCCACTGATTATTCCAGTTTCTCTGATTTCCCCTTGGATTATCATGTTTTTGGGGCTCAGATTTATTGCATGCACACTGTTTGCAAGGGACAGGATTCACAACTGTGGTCTGCTTATAATGGACCTTCTCAGACTTTCCCTCAGTCTTCTCTATGTCCTTAGATTTGACCCAAGTCTTTCCACATCCCTCATTGGTGATAATGTGATTTTCTAGAGGAATCTCACCACTCACAGTGTTCTCCTTACTCTTATCATTAGAGTTCTCTTCTTCAGAGTCTGTTTTAACCACCACTTTGTCTAATGGATCTACCTTAGTGGCTTCATCAGACAATTCCTTCCTATTCTTGGTCTCTAGCAAGTCTGATATAGGAGGGATGTAATTATTGTTGTATGGTGGTGGTGTGGTGTTATAGCCTATTCCTCTTCTAAGTTTGTCATGGATTTGAGTTTGGAGCAAAGAGTCCATTTCTTTAGAAGCATTGGAAAATTTCTCAATATCCATCTTGGCTTTCTCAAACTCACTCTTTATCTTCTCATTCTCCTCTTCTTTCTGTTTAAGCTTAAACTCATACTGATCTTTCTCCCACTTCCAGTAGTTGGTGTCATATGTGTGTTGGAGTTCATTGGCTTGGAAACTCTTAATCTGTTCCTCAAAACTCTCAACAATTCTTACATAGTCTTTTATATCTCTCTCTAATCTTTTAAGGTCATCACTCATTGTCTGGTTGTGATCCTTGTACCTTTTAACAGTTTCAATACAGGATTTAGAACAAAGATTAGATGTTACCTCTGTAGGAATTTCTGAGCTTGAAGACTCTGAACCTTTAGCCATGATGATGTGATTTTGAATGTAGGTTTCTGAGAATACTAGCTCTGATACCACTTGTCAGGATCTTAAATTCTTAACAAGAATAAATACTCAGAAAACAATATTAAAGAAGCTGCGGAATAGCACTTTAATATTCAGAAAAACAATGTAATAGTGAATCAAAATCACAACTAGTAAACTTCTATTGAATGATTGAAAGTCACAAGCTTTTACAAACAACCTCAATATTGATGAACAAGCTCACCAATACGAATTCTACTTCTCTAGAATTAGGGTTCTAACCTTGAGGTTGATTCTCTCTATTGAAAGCTAAACTCAAAATAATTGTTCTCACAAAAAGTTCCTTAGCTATTCTAAACAAAACTATACATATATTGAAGATAAAAGATAATTACAAAATAATAAAAGATCTTTAATATAAACTTCCATCTTTATCTCCAACTTCCATAATCTTCAGTCCATCCAGCTGTCATCCTTTCCATACGAAGTCTTCATCTTATAAGCAGCATTAATCAAAGCAACATTAATACTCTGAGCAGTATTAACTCCAGCAGTACTAACTATGCTCAGCAGTATTAATCTCGTCAAGCAGTACTAACTTTGAACTGGCAGTACTAATCTTGTTGAGCAGCATTAATCTACAACTAGCAGTATTAATATCAGAAGTACTAACCAGAAGTAGTAACCATGTTCTTCTAGCAGCATTAACTGTACTTGTGCAATTCTTCAGTTCCCAACATACTCCTTCTTCTCCTTTAGGATAGGGTCATCGTTGGTACTTTTTTGCACTAAAAAAACTAGTCAGAGCCACTAACTGTCTACGTACGAAATTTATAGAACAGGGATAAGAAACCAGGCGGGATAAAAGAAGAGTGAGGTATAATGAGAAAGCTCACCAAAATTTTCACTGTTTTATTTTTATTTTATTTGTATTTTTGTAAATAGTGTGAAATATGGGATTTCTGTCAATAATATATTGTTGGAAATGAATTTCAGTTTATTAGGGTTTAATTTGAAGTTTGATTTTTGGGTCAATATTTTCTAAAATAGAACCCTCCTACCTACATAAAGGACACCTTTGTGTTGTTAATGACTATTCTTGAAAAACAAGTAATTTTCTCAACATGTTCAATTTATACACTTTGTTTGTTTCCATCTTGTGTCATTTTTACAGCAAACGGCTTTTTGGCATTTGTAGTGGGAACAATAACACTACCTCAAAATGTCACTTACGCAACAAATGAAAAATGTTGCCTAAGAGCGGTTTATGTGTTGCCTAAGGCTTAGGCAACATGCCCATGTTGCCTAAGCAGTGTTGCATTCTCAATGTTGCATAAGAACCTAGACAACATAGGCAAACATCATATGTTGCGTAAGTGGACTCCTTAATCAACACATAAAAGGTTATGTTGCCTTTGCACCAAAAAAACACTAAGGAAACATTAGATTTATGCATGTGTTGCCTAAGGTATCAACTTAAACAACATACTTTATTTGCATATGTTGCCTTTGAACAGTAATTAAAATAATATAATACTTCTCTTAGGCAACACTTATATTGTTTATAAGTTGCCTAAAAAGTTTTATAAAAAAAAACATTACGACTCATTTTGTGCACCATGCTGCAATTTTTACTTACTAGCTTTCTACAAACAAATCTCATAAACAATAAAACAAACATGTTTTCTACAAACAACTCCCATAAATTAGAAAACACATGTTCTCTACAAATAACTCCTATAATCAAACAAAACTAATAAGTTCATTAATTGAAAGATATTTTTTTCCTAAACAAATCCAAAAGCAGGCAACAAATTCGATAATAAAAAATAAATAAAAAGTTTAACCTATTTACCTAAGGCGTGAGACGGAGGGGTGGTTGAGTTGAAGTTTGCATCACTAGCACCGAACATACTCATCAATGGTTCTATCATCTTTCTTTACTTGGCGGTTTCCTTTTTTTTACTCATTTTATCCCTCTTTTAGCAAGCGAATCTTCTCGTCGCACTCGGCAAGTTGTCGGCGCCAATCCTCCACATTAACGGAAGATACCGGTATAAAGGTTCCCTTCGTCCGACCTCTCATCCTTGCATATCAAAAGATTAAAATGTAATTTCCCAGTTTTCAATCAATCAAGATTCAAGATTTGACGATTAAGATCTAGAGAGAAAGTAGAGAGAGAAAATCACACAGTCGTATATTATTGATGTAACAATCACAATGCTTCTTGATACAAACACTCAAGACACTAAGTCTATTTATACTCAAGACTACTTCTCTCACAACACTAAACACTCAAAGTATACAAACACTTACAACACAAACAAACTAGACTTGACTAAGTTGACTTTACAAACTTTGACTTTTCACATTAAATCTTGGATACAATAAAATACACTAACAATCTCCCCCTTTGTATTCAAGATTTAATAAAAATTTGACAATCGTCTTCAGTGCTTGATTCTTCAAACTTTGTCTCTGAAGACTTTAAACATTGAATCTTTGGCAAACTTTAAACTCTAAAGCTTTTGAAGAATCTTGAGAAGTCATTCACAAAGTCTTTGAACACTCAACAATTTTTGAACAAACATTTGAAATCTCTTGAAATTTTTTTGATCTTTAAAACTTCTTTAAACTTTGAGTAATCTTTCAACTTTGAGAAATCTTTCAAAAACTTGTATCTTCATCTCTCTGATCTCTGGATCGTCTTAAAAAAATAAACTTTCTTGAATTATCTTGACTTGTCTTTGTATCATCTCGGAACAATTTTTTTTCATCTGTCTTGAAGTTGAAACCTTCATTATATCTTCTCAAGTCTTTTTCACTTTGAATTTTCTCTTTGAAATTGAAATCTTTAAAATTATCTCCCCCTTTTTGTTGATTGTGAGCATCATAATCATCAAAACTTCTTCAATTTCATCACTTTCTCTGAATATGAATTCCCCCCTTTGTGAAAAACTAACAATCTCTGCCCTTTATAGTAATTTGACAATCTCCGTTGTTTTATCTGAGTATCCCTCAATTCATTAGTGTATACACTCGAATCTTTTCAAATTCAGATATAATGAACGTTGTAACCCTGAATCAACAAATGATACAGTTAGAATTTCCTGTAAGTAGCACAGAGCCACTTTGTACAACAGATGTACATTGGAAAGGAGTTTTTGTGATGTTCACTCCCCCAGGGCTTCCATTCAATCATTGAAAAATCACGAAGGAATTTTCTATGAATGTTATGACAAGAAAACATATTCTCTGTGTGCTCATTTTTGTGTTATGAAAGAATTATCACAATGATTGTTGTTTAGGCTCAAAATTATGCAAACCACTGAGACAACAATGATTATACATAGACTCAATGTGCATGAGAAAGGGTCGAAGGAGGGGCAGCTTTCCTTCTTTTTCAATATCAGTATCTTCCAAGTGAAGAACCAATAGATTATATGCTGCTTCCCCATAAAATGTGAAACATTCTCTTTTTAAGAAAATAATGAGTAGCTGGTGGGGTTGTATGCTAGAGATGGCATGGGCTAGGTGCCTTTTTCAATGTCGTTCATAAAGAATTGTGAAACAACAGTTTATGTGGCTGCCCGGATCAGAAAGATTTGGTGCAGAGTTTGATATTCTTTTACTCTGTTCTCACACCCTCTTTCTTTTAATCTTTTAAGCTCACTTCTAACCAATCTCTCTTTTCCATTTTACCTCATCACACACCAACACTCAATCTTTTGACCCCTCTCCCCTCAATCACTCAAAGGATTACTTCCGGGGTAGGAAACACTAGTTTACGTGAATCCATGGAAGTCATTTAAGCTCACACATTGTATCCCATGTATTTGTCCTAAAAGAATGTGTTGCTCAATGATTTTCTTGGCATTTAAGTGCAAGAAATCATTTGTCAGTATATATATGCTCATTAAAGATAAGAATGAAATTTGAGCATATTAAGCATTTAAGATTTCTCAAAACTTTTTATGAATGAATAATAATGAAAGAATAGAAACGTTTTGAGAATCTGACAATGATTCAGATCAGATCAAAATTCATGAAGAATAATATTTTAGAAATCAAAGACGTATGATGTTTATATGAACAATATATAAACATATTAACAATGAAAGCACATGTAATAATGAAATGATGTATGATTCAAACAACAATGAATGACAAACGGGAGTATTACCATAGAAAGATTAAACTTTTGATACATGGTAATAACAAGTTCAAGAAATGTACTGAACCGATGTGTGTATGAATACTTGTTAGTATAAAGATATGACAATTACACAAGTATTTGTCATTAGAAACACACGGTCAGATATGCATTAAAGTATCCAAAAACATTTTAAAAGGCACACTTCTCAATTCATGAAAACATTTGAAGAAAATGAAGTGGTTTGAACAATTAAGAAAATGTTTTTCATGCTTGAAAGTTGTCCTTCTTTCAAACAATCAGAGATTAAAATCAGAAGATACTTACATTTTAGATCCCCCTCAAATCATGATAAAATGATTTATATTCTGATAAGCTCCCCCTGGATATTTGCAAAATATCCTTCTCTTTAAACGTTGAAAACCGAGTCCTAAACTAATGTGTCTAGAAGTCTAAGTCCTTTAGCATTAAAGATCGGGTCCTGAACTGTTGTAACCAGAAACCATACTCTTGACATTGAGGTGCGGGTCTTAAACTGTGTTATTCAAGAGCCACAGTTCTTTGAGGTACAAGTCCTAGACTGTTTTTTCTAGAAGTCAAACATCTTGCTCCCCCTACACCCGTGGTACCTGCAAAACAGATTTGACAAGTTTTGGTACCCATTGGTATTTGGGTCCTGGTAAGTTAGATTTAGGAATCCACTTCTCAATAGATTTAAATCTTTTAAAATTAATTTTCTGAGAAGTTATTCTGTAAGATTCGTACCAGTTATGAGCAGATTCGTTTTGAACAAAATCATTCTCTCCACAGTAAGAACAACAGATTTTCTTCTGAGCAATCCTGATCAAATGATTAGTAGAATAAAACATATTAGAATTACCAAAAGATTTAACTTTATGAGCACTGTTCTTCTTGGCATTTGATGTGGATTTGAATGATCTGTCATTCTTCTTCTCATCATCAGGAAAACTCTTCACTCTTCAGACCATCTGTCCTTTCTTTGAATGCTTTCCAAGAAATTTGACATAGAAGCTCACTGGACTATCAACAGACTTGTCATAAAATAGATTAAATGGACGAATCTGATTTGATTTGACAATGTTTGGTTTGCCACTTTTCTTTTTTAAAACATTTTTCTCATGAATGGAACTGGAAGTTGTTTTGAAAAAACAGACTGATTCTGTTGAATTATCAACAGGTGATTGATCAATCACATCAGCTGAAACTTTATCTGACAATTCAACATTTGCAGCTTCTAAGTCCTTTATCTTTTTGGACAAAAATTTTCTTTCATCAGAAAGTGTGTCAAACTTTTGTTTCAAATCAGTTCTAGCCATCTGTTCTTTAAGAATGTCTTATGATAGAACAAATATCTTGGATGTGAGCTTAGATATTTCAGATTCAAAGTTTAAACATTCTAGTTCAAAATCTTTTTCTAAGTTCTTGTTTTTCTCAGAAATTTCTTTGAAAATCCCAACATTTCTCTTTTCAGAATTTTTCTTTTCAACATCATAAGACTTTTTCTTCTCTTGAAAAGTTTTCTTTCTTTCTCAAGTAAGTCTTGTAATGTAGAGATATGTTTGGGAAGTTCAATCGTTTTGTCTTCAAGAACTTTTCTCTCTTTAGCAAACGTGTCTCTTTCACTAATTAAAGTTTTCTCAAACTCAGACACTTGCTTGCAGAGTTTAATGCATCTAAGCTCAATATTCTTTTTCTCTTGAATAGCTTTCTTTGAAAAATCAGACAACTTTTGAGTATAAGCATTCTCCAGATTTGCTTTGTCTTTATCTGCTTGGAGGTTTTTCTTCAGATCAACATTCTTTGACTCCAAAGCAGATATATTATCTTCAAAAGCCTTAAACTTCTCTTGAAGCTCAACTGATTCAGCTTGCAGTTCTGATGATTTTTGTTCAGTTGTCTTCAGTTGGCTTTGAAGTTTGCTTATCTTTCTCTCATTTTGTATGATTATTTTCTCTTTAACCTCTATGTCAGGATCGAATTCTCAACAAGAATTAATTCTCAGAAACAATATCAAAGAAGTTTGCGGAATAACACTTTGATATTCAATGAAACAGTAATCAAACACAGTATATAATTATCAAACAGTAAACTTGTATTGAATGCTTAAAGCTACAAGATTACACACTCAACCTCAATATTGATGAACAGGCTCACCAATACGAATTCTACTTCTCTAGAATTAGGATCTATGCCTTGAGGTTGATTTCTCTCTTGAAAAACAATTATCAAAAGTTTTTTTTTTTTTTTATTCTAAACATTCTATACATATACTGATAAAAAGATAATTACAAAGAATATACAAATCTTCAGTATATCTTCCATGTATATCTTCTAAGTATATCTTCAGTATATCCAGCTGTAGTACATTCCATCCGGATCTCTTTAGCAGCACTAATAATGCTCAGCAGCATTAACTTCATCTAGCAGCATTAACTGCAAGCAGTACTAACTACTAGCAGTACTAACTAGCTAAGCAGTACTAACTTTGTTCAAGCAGTACTAACTTTAACTAGAAGTAGTAACACTTAGCAGTATTAATCTTCAACTTGTTCTGGCAGTAGTAACTACACTTGTACTAGCAGTAGTAACTACACTTAGTAGAATCTTCAGTTCCCAACAATCTCCCCCTAACTTGACTTTTAGAAGAGAAGTCAAGTTCTTCAGATATTCTTCCAGATGCTCTTTTTGATGCTCCCAAAACTTCCAAGATCATGCTCCTAAATCTGGATTCAGTCCCAAACTCTGATTGATTATCCTCTGAATTAGATACTTGGCCATTTCTGAATTTGGTGCACAACCCAACTTCTTCTTTAGCATGGCATGAACCTTCAGTCTGGTGTGATTATATACTCTATCCACTAGGAAGTATTCTGTGTGATTTCTATCCAAAGTCACTGCATATACTCCAATAGTTTCATATAAAGTCCAACTTGTGACTTCTTTAAACACACTCTTGATGACCTGGTCCACTTCTTCAGGTTTGAACATCATGCATAGATACTCCATCACCAGTTTTGTAAGAGAAATTCCTGGAGTATTCAGATGATCTGCATACAGCTTAATTCCTATGTCAAACATCTCTTCTATATCAGATCTAGAGCATGTTCTGACAATCTTGACCCAAGTGTTGAATACTTCATACTTATCACCCTTCCTCTTGAGTCTGATGTAATCTTTCCCATCCATTGTCAGTACATCCCAGTGAATGATCTCAGGTGGCTTAACTCCAACAGGTTCTGCAGAAAATGGTTCAGGCACTTTGTCCATCACTACCATATATAAGCTTACATCATCTTTGATTGATGACCCTTGCTGACTTGATGACTCAGGTGCCACTTCTTCTTCAGCAACATTTTGTTCTTCTTCTACTCTAGGCTTCTTATCTTTCTTTCTTTTGGCCATCATCTTGGTTCTTTTCAAAGTCTTTTGAACCTGTACTAGAGTAGCTTCCTTCTTCTTTTCTTCCTTTTCCTTTGCCATTTCTTTGATAGGAGTTCCCTCTTCACTTTCAGGGAATGGTTGATTCATATCTATATCATTACTCTCCTTGGCCTTCTTTTCAAACTCTACTCTTTTCTTTTCATTGCTCTTCAGATTCCCCATTTCTTTTTCATAGAGCTCTCTGATTTGATCAAAACTCATCTTCACAAACATTTCTTTCTTTACCCCAATTGCACTCCTCAAGAAAGTTATCATTTTGTTTCTTTCCTAAGTGGCAAGGTAAGTTTGTGAAGGTCTTCTTTTCTTTGCACTTGTATTAGCCATCATAGCCTTTCTCAGACTTATAGCCCTTTGTTTAGCCTTTTCAGTTTCAAGCCCCTTTTGATAAGCTTTATTTAGCTCAGCAGCTAAAGCCTTTGCCATTTCCCTGTCCTTCTCCACCTGAGCTCTTTCTTCTTTTTCCATCTCCTTCTGCATTTTCCTTGCTAAAGCTTCATCTGATTCAACCAACCTTTGCTTCTTGATTGGTTGATCAGATTCAACTAGCTTTGCCTTACCTTTATCTTTACCCATCTCCTTCTCAATGCTAGAGTTCTTTGCTGCATCACCTCTTTCTTTTATGACAACTCCTTTGGCCTTTGAGGTGACCTTGGGAGTATCATGTTTTGCTTTGATGAGTGTTTCTGCAACCTCAAGCTCTGTAAGGACCTCTTTTACTTGTTCTGCTGCTTCTTTCAGCTCAGCAGTATTAACCATTTCTGCTGCTTTACTTGAACTGGCAGTATTAATGGTTTCTGTTGCTGGCTCATTCTCCCCCTCAACATTATGTTTTTCCTCTTGCTCCCCCTTAGCTTTGGCATCAGCTTCTGACTCCCCCTTTTTGGGAGCATCAGTCACTGGTTTCCTCCTTCTGAGCACAAATTGTTTCTTCTTCTTTTGCAGAATCAGTTTCCTTACCATTTGCTTCAACTTGATGATTTGTTCTTGTTGTGACAGTACTATGAGTTTTAGCTCTTCTATATCTTTGCCCTGTTTGAGTACATCCATGTTGATGTTGCCCATTGCCTCCATCAATTCATCATAGTTATATCTGTCCTCACCTTCTCCAGGAGTGTTACCCCCTATTGAAGGATCATTGGATCTTTTTGAAGTGGAAGTCTTCTGCCTAGCAGAAGCACTATCCACCCCCTTGGTTTCTTGGCACCAGGGACCTTCAAATGATTGCTCATTTAAAGTTGCCATGGGGGAGGTCTTATTGATGTTGCCACTTTCCTCCTCTGTGCTAGCAGGAGTAGTGGCAGCCTCAGCACCCATATGCTCTACCTCCTCCTCAGAGAGCACCTCCTTGGGGTTGGGAGACACCCCTGTGGTTTCCCTTTGGATATTCTCTAAAGGAGTATTCTCCCTTAGAGGGCTTAAAGACTTCTTTACCTGTTTTCTCTTATACGTATGGGAAATTGGAGAGGTTGGTTTTGTAAGAATGGACTGGGGAATTGTTTTTGAGTGAGAAGGTTGGGCTTGGCTAGCAGTGGGATGGTCTAATGAGGGCCTTGACCCTGCTGCCATACCTTCAGTGTTTTGGGACACCACCATCATTGTAGAGAACAATGGGGTGTCAACTCCTTCCGAGTCCCCAGCAGATCTTCTCATATTTGAGAAAACCTTGCCTTTTGGGGGTTTAGGTACATATACCCCAACAGGTTGAGGTATATCCGTCAATTCATGGTTAATTACTTCCTGAACAAATCTGGGATACATAAAGAAACTCTTTTTGTTTCCCATATTTGATACAAGATCACTGAAAATCATCTTTGAGAAATTGTACCTTCTGGATGTAGCCAAGCATACCAAAGCATATGCAATTGGACTGCTGAACTCACTCCATCCAGTGGTCTTTTTGGAGATGCAATGCATCAGGGTATGAACAAGAAAACGCCATTGGGGTGAAAACTTTGCTTTTGAGAATTTGAAAACACCCAATGGGCCTCCATACCCCATTCTAGTAAGATTAGAAAACAGTTCATCATTAGAGATAGACGTTATACCAGAGGCATCGTCTAGACGTAGACTAATGCGAATGACTTCTTCAGTAACTGTAAGTGAGTGATCACAGATTCTTGTCTTGATCATTTGCACACCATTTTCCACAACAATGGTTGCATTAGCCCAGAACTGCCTTTGGTGCTCAATGTAGATTGTAGGTGATACAGTAAGAGCATGAGCAATGTGACTTGACTTGAGGAAATCCACAATCTGATGAAATCCTGAAGCTTGCTTTGGCTTTTGTAGCATCGCAATCTCGTTGTGCTCGTCGATGAACGTCATGGATGCCATTGATCTTAGTGAAAACTTGCCTGAAAACTTCGAACTTGAGAGAGAAAAGGTTTTGAGCGCAAGAGAACAGTATGCAAGGAGTCGTTATGAACTTTTAGGCGGGCAAAAAGTATTTATAGTATTCGGAATATAAGCAGTATTAACCTAGAGCAGTATTAACTACTAGCAGTAGTAACGGCTAGCAGTATTAACTAACTAGCAGTATTAACTACTAAGCAGTATTAACCACTAGCAGTATTAACTGAAAGCAGTATTAACTGAAAGCAGTATTAACTGAAAGCAGTATTAACCACAAGCAGTATTAACCACAAGCAGTATTAACTGAAAGCAGTATTAACCACAAGCAGTATTAACCACAAGCAGTATTAACTGAAAGCAGTATTAACCACAAGCAGTATTAACTGAAAGCAGTATTAACCACAAGCAGTATTAACTGAAAGCAGTATTAACCACAAGCAGTATTAACCACAAGCAGTATTAACTAGACTTACTCCTTTTAAACTTGCTAAATACTGAGTACTGCTATGCATATCCTGAAAAGAAGATTAGTAACACCAAGAATAAAAATATACAGGTATAAAACCACTTTTTGAGAAGAAGATTATTCAGAGTTTATCATTCCCACACTTGTTACCAAGAAAGTGAATCTACCCACATCAAAAGCTTTAGTGAATAGATCAGCAAACTGATTATCAGTGTGAACTTTGACAACTTGAATAAGTTTCTTTTCATTACAATCTCTTATAAAGTGATACCTGATTTCAATGTGCTTTGTCTTTGAGTGCTTGACTGGATTATTTACAATGCTAATAGCACTGCTGTTGTCAATAAAGATTGGAGTGTGTAGAAAGGTTACCCCATAATCCAGCATTTGATTCTGAATCCATAAGACTTGAGAACAGCAACTTGCTGCTGCTATGTACTCTGCCTCTGTTGTAGATGTGGATACTGTGGTTTGTTTCTTGCACTGCCATGAGACTAGTCTAGCACCCAAAAACTGACATCCTCCAGAAGTAGATTTTCTGTCCAAGTTTGCCCCACCTAGATCACTGTCTGAGTATGCTATTAGGTCAAAAGGTGAGTTATGAGGATACCAAAGTCCCAATCTGGGTTGCCCTTTGAGATATCTGAATATCCTCTTAACAGCTTGAAAGTGAGATTGCTTTGGCCTAACTTGAAATCTTGCACATACACAGACTGGAAACATAATATCTGGCCTTGATGCTGTGAGATACATGAGAGAGCCAATCATGGATCTATAAAGATGCACATCCATATCCTCCCCCTCAAGATCTGCTGTGATCTGCTTGTGTGTTTCCATGGGTGTGCTGGCAGGTTTTGATTCTGAGAAACCATACTTGGTTAGAATATCCTGCACATACTTGGATTGACATATAAAAATGCCATCTGACTTCTGTTGAACTTGGAGTCCAAGGAAGAAAGTAAGTTCCCCCATGGAACTCATTTTGAACCTTTGATGCATTAAATCCTCAAACTCCTTGCACATGTTGTTTCTTGTAGAACCAAAAATAATGTCATCAACATATATTTGGACCAGCAAGATATCCTTCTTCTTTCTTTTGATAAATAGAGTCTTATCAATGACTCCTCTTTCAAAGTCATTTTCCAAGAGATAGGATGACAGGGTGTCATACCATGCTCTTGGGGCTTGATGTAGTCCATAAAGTGCTTTCTTTAATTTGTATACTCTGTCTGGATAGCTTGGGTTTTCAAACCCTGGTGGTTGACAGACATATACTTCTTCTTCAATTGACCCATAGAGAAAAGCACTTTTTACATCCATTTGGTAGAATTTGAAGTTCATGTAAGAAGCATAGGCTAGGAATAGTCTGATTGCTTCTATCCTAGCTACAGGTGCAAAAACTTCTTCATAATCTATGCCCTCTTCTTGAGTGTAGCCTTGAGCTACCAGCCTTGCTTTGTTTCTTATAACAATACCTCTTTCATCTCTCTTGTTTCTGAAGATCCATTTTGTGCCAATTGCTCTGTGACCTTTAGGAAGGTCTACTAGATCCCACACATCTTGTAGCTTGAACTGTAACAATTCTTCTTGCATTGCTTCTATCCAACTAGATTCTTTCATAGCATCATGTGCCTTTTTGGGCTCAAGCTGGGATAGAAAACATGAGAGCACTGTATGCTGTTGATCTTGCATTTCCTGAAGCCCGCTTTGATGTCTAGTCATCATGGGAGAAGAGACATCACCTATTATCAACTGTGGAGGATGATTCTTTTGAACTCTTGTGTTATGACTAGGTTCTACATTCAGTCCATCCTCTAGATTAGAGTCATGCAATTCAACTGAAGTGTCTTCAGATGTCACTTCTGATTCTTGAGTCTCCTCATCTCTAGTGTCTTCTTCACTCTGACTTGGTTCAGTAAATGATTCCTTTTCACAGTCTTCAATTACTGTGGGTATGGGAAAAATCACAGATTTAGATATAGTTTCTTGAACTTGTGTGATCTCTGATTCTCCACCACCTGTTCCTGTATACTCATTACTAAATCCAAAAGAGTTAGTTAGTGAATCAATGTCAAATAGCCACTGAGGTCCAGACCCAACAGGATTTGGTGTGTTCTCATTGCATTTGACATTGTCACTTTCTTCAATTATTCTAGAAGAAGAGTTAAAAACTCAGTAGGCCTTACTCTGAGATGAATATCCAACAAGAAATCCATCATCTGCTTTGCTATCAAACTTACCTAAGTGAGATTTGGTATTTAGAATTGTACAAGGACACCCAAAAGATTTGAAGAAACCAATAAAAGGTTTTCTTTGATATAAAAGCTCATATGGGGTCTTGTTCTTTTGCTTGACCACTAGAACTCTGTTTTGGACATAACAAGCAGTATTAACTGCTTCAGCCCAGAATGTAATTGGCAATTTTGAATCAGCCAACAGAGATATAGCAGCCTCTATTAGTGTCCTATTTCTCCTTTCAGCAACACCATTCTGTTGAGGAGTCCTAGGAGCACTATATTGTCTCTCAATACCTTTTCCTTCACAAAAAGTGTTTAAATCATTATTTTTAAATTCAGTTCCATTATCTGATCTAATGACTTTTACTCTTTGATTAGTTTGGTTTTCAATTCTTAGAATAAAGGATTTGATAAGACCACTTGTTTCATCCTTAGTCCTTAGAAAATATACCCAAGTAAATCTGGAGTAATCATCAACAATAACCAAGCAGTAAGATTTCTTGCCTATACTCATAACATTTGTAGGACCAAACAGATCCATATGCAATAACTGGAGACAAGAAGAAACAGAATTTAACTCTTTGGTCTTATGAGAAGTTTTGTGTTGTTTGCCTTTGAGACAAGCAACACAATGATCATCACATGAAAAGACTTTTGAAGGTAAACCTCTTACAAGGTTATTTTTAACAAGATTGTTCATAGTCTTGAAATTCATGTGACACATCCTTCTGTGCCAAAGGGAGGATTCATCTATAGAAGCTTTTGAAACAAGACAATTTAAAGATGAATCACTATCAACATTGTCCAAATCAAGACAGTAAACATTGTCCTTCCTTGGAGTTCTAAGTAGTATCATGCTTTCATCAACTACCTTGAACCCTGGAGCAAGAATCATACACTCAGTATTAGTAAATAATATACTATGTTGTTTGTCACAAACCTGTGATACACTTAACAGGTTGTACTTTAATTGATCAACATAGTAGACATCCTCAAATGTCATCTTACCTTTGGTGACATTACCTTTTCCACTTATCTTACCACCAGTAAGATTGTCTCCAAATGCAACATGTCCTCCATTAATTTGCTTGAAATCCTGAAGGCATGACATGTTGCCAGTCATGTGCCTAGAGCAACCACTATCAACATGCCATATGCTCTTTCCCTTGAGCTGTTGGTTGCCCTGCACATTAAATAAATCAATTAGTATGATTGGGGACCCAAGCCAAAGTGATCTTGGGTCTTCCTTTCTCATCAAAGTATTTACATTCCTTTTTAATGAGGTTTCTAAACTCAGAGTACTCTTTATTAGAGTACTTTGTCAATAGGATTGGCTTAACAGAATCAACACTGGAAGCAGTACTAACCTTAGAAGTACTAACAGAGTTAGCAGTACTAACAGGTGTAGCAGTACTAACAGGTTTAGCAGTACTAACCTTGTTAGCAGCATTAACATTGTTAGCAGCATTAACATTGTTAGCAGTAGTATTACTTCTAGCAGCACTATCATTGTCAGCAGCACTATTTGTGGTAGCAGTACTAACAGTTTTAGTGCTTTTAGGAATCCACATATTGACACTTTCTTTAACAGAATACTTTTTCTTCATGTGGCTTTTAGTTTTAACAGTTTTCTTAGCCACATGGTTCTTTTCAATTTTCTTATAACCAAAGGGTTTTTGCATGGATCTTTGGAAATTCATTCTTTGGTTCATAGGATTGAAATAACAGAATTTTGCAAGATGATTCAATTTGCCACAGATAAAACAAGGTTTTGGTCTATTGATTTTACTCAGATCAACCCCTTGTTTATGTGCCCATTGATTATTCCAGTTTCTTTGATTTCCCCTCTTTTTGTCCTGTTTTTGGGGCTCATTCTTCTTACAAGCACACTGTTTGCAAGGACCTGGATTCACAACTGTGGTCTGTTTATAATGGACCTTACCAGACTTTTCCTCTGTCTTCTCTATGTTCTTGGATTTGATCCAAGCCCTTCCACAATCCTCATTGGTGATAATGTTGTTTTCTATAGAAGTCTCACCACTCACCTTGTTCTTCTTACTCTTGCCAACCTCTTTCTTAGTCTTATCCTCAACAATTACCTCATCTAAGGGATCTATTTCAGTGGCTCCCTCAGGCAAGTCCTTCCTATCTTTGGTGTCTAACAGGTCTGAAGTAGGAGGAATGTAATTGTTGTTATATGGTGGAGGTGTGGCATTATACCCAATTCCTCTTCTTAATTTATCATGAATCTGATTTTGCAGTAAGGAGTCCATTGCTTTAGAAGCATTGGAAAACTTTTCTACATCAAGCTTAACCTTGGTTAACTCCTCTTTTAGTTTTTCACTCTCCTCTTTAGATTTGGTCAGTTTAAGTTCTAAATCCTTTTTCTCCCACTGCCAGTAATTGGTGTCATATGAGTGTTGTTGTTCATTGGCTTGAAAACCTTTGATTTGATCTTCAAATCTCTCTACTATCCTCACATAGTCTTTTATATCCTTTTCTAGTCTCTTAAGGTCATCACTCATCTTCTGATTGTGATCCCTGTACCTTTTAACAGTGTCTATGCAAGTTTTAGAGCAGAGATTAGAACTTACCTCAGATGGGAGATCAGATACTTTAGCCATAAGAGCTTGATTCTGAATAGCTTCTTCTGCTTGATCACTCCAATCAAACCCCATTCCTTGTTGAGAAACAAGGGCTTGAGCAGAGTTTCTGTTGTTATTGAAGCTTCCAGATTGAGCTTGTTGATGGTTGTTGTTGTGAGACATTCCACTTCTGCATTCTCTAGCAAAATGTCCCTTCAGATGGCATTTGTAGCATTCTACCTTTGATTTATCAAACCCTGCTCCATCTTCTCTTCTTTGTGAGAAGTTGTTTCTTCCAGTCCTCTTTATAAACTTCTTAACCCTCATGGAGAGCATGGCCATCTGCCATTTAATATCCATCTCTTCCAGATCATCAGGATGAAGTTGTTCTAAGTCATCATTGATCAGAGAAGAATTTCCATGATTAGAAAGAAGAGCTTCAAATACATAATCAGTGCCTTTATCTAAATTTGACCCATTAGCAGCATTAACTGATTCAGGGTTAGCAGTAGAATCAATTGATGCTGATAGGAGTGCAGCATTATGAACATATCCAGAAGACTTCTTCTTTGCCTCCACCTCAGCTTCAAATACTCTAAGATCATTGTACAGATCATCAAGTTCTTTGTCTTCCAACTGATCATTCTGTCTGAATGACACAGTGTACATGGTCCATTCATCTCCAAGGGACCTTAAGAACTTTCTGTTCACATCATCTTGATCAATCTGTACTCCCATAGTAGCTAGTTCACCAATTAGTTTATTAAACCTGTCAAAAGTTTGAGTCATGGACTCATTCTTAGTTGAGATGAAGTTTTCATACTGTTGTTTTAAGATTGCCTTTTGATTTCTCTTGATACTTTTAGTACCTGAGAATCTCTTCTCTAGAGCATTCCAGAGCATCTGTGCATCAGTACAATTGCAGAATTGGTGTTGATACTCATTTGGAATGGCCAAGAGCAGTGTGCTCAAGGCTTTCATCTCTGTCTGTCTTGATTTCCTGTCTGTATCTGTCTTTGGAGGAGTTCTTTTGCCATCTTCACCAATCTTTCCTCCATCAGATGGGCCATTCTCAATGATGTCCCACATAGAGTAATCTGTGAGGAGAATATATTGCTTGATTCTGATTTTCCACATGTCAAGTTCATTGGATCTGAGCATTGGAACTTTTGAGACCAAAGTACTGCTTGATTCTGTAAGATTTTCCATGATGAATAACTGTTTCTGAGAGAATTTAGCTCTGATACCACTTGTCAGGATCGAATTCTCAACAAGAATTAATTCTCAGAAACAATATCAAAGAAGTTTGCGGAATAACACTTTGATATTCAATGAAACAGTAATCAAACACAGTATATAATTATCAAACAGTAAACTTGTATTGAATGCTTAAAGCTACAAGATTACACACTCAACCTCAATATTGATGAACAGGCTCACCAATACGAATTCTACTTCTCTAGAATTAGGATCTATGCCTTGAGGTTGATTTCTCTCTTGAAAAACAATTATCAAAAGTTTTTTTTTTTTTATTCTAAACATTCTATACATATACTGATAAAAAGATAATTACAAAGAATAAACAAATCTTCAGTATATCTTCCATGTATATCTTCTAAGTATATCTTCAGTATATCCAGCTGTAGTACATTCCATCCGGATCTCTTTAGCAGCACTAATAATGCTCAGCAACATTAACTTCATCTAGCAGCATTAACTGCAAGCAGTACTAACTACTAGCAGTACTAACTAGCTAAGCAGTACTAACTTTGTTCAAGCAGTACTAACTTTAACTAGCAGTAGTAACACTTAGCAGTATTAATCTTCAACTTGTTCTGGCAGTAGTAACTACACTTGTACTAGCAGTAGTAACTACACTTAGTAGAATCTTCAGTTCCCAACACTCTATAATTTTTCTTTCATTCCAATTTCGTTCTCTTTATCTTTAATCTCTTTCTCTCTTGCCTTTATGATACCTGTAAAATCAGATTGATAATTATCAGTACATTTAGCACATACAGAATTTTTATCAGAATTTAACAATTTAGATTTAAACTCCTGAATCTGATTTTGAAGAGCTGAATTCTGATTTTTCAGTTTATCACGTTCTGCCTCTATTTCCAGTATCTCAGGCATGTATAAGACTGCAAGATCTCTCCCTCCCAAATAATCTTTAGACATCTTGAACAGAAAGTTAGCTTGCAACGAATGATCGTTCCCCAAACAATTCAGAAAAATTAACTTAAAGTCAAACTCATATCACCACTTGAAAAACAATCTCAGAAAAATTCTATCTCCAGAACTCGCAGACACTTAAAACTCGCAGACCACAAAACTCTCAAAACTCTGTTCACTGAGCTTCTCGCTAGACGTTATGTGCACGAAAGACAAACTCGCAGAACACTAGTTGCGTGAACTGAGAAACTCACAAGTAGCTTTGTGCGCGAAGTTACTTCTTGCAAGGCATGTCGTGCGCGTTTTTGACTTAGAAAAATTTCGAACACTTGAACTTCTCGCAGATGAATGGAAACTCGCAAGCTAGGTAGAACTCGCACGACCCTTTGCGTGTTCCATACTTAGAAATTTTTTGACAAACTGAGAACTCGCTAAGTAGAAACTCGCATGCCAAGAAAACTCGCAAGTTACTATTCAAAACACTTCTCGCAGATAGCTTGTGCGTGTTTTGTTACTTCTCGCAATGACCTTATGCGCGAACCACACTTAGATAAATTTTGAGAGTCCAAAAACTCGCAGAGTATGCTTTGCGTGAACTAGCTTATTGCATAATGCTTTATGCACGTACTAGTCCAAACTCGCAGAAAACATCATATTCATTGTCGTGAGCGTTCTTCAATATGTGCGAGTTCTTGCTTAGCGTGAAGTGTAGATCTAGCGCTTTCTTGACTCTGTACACACAGATTCGATCCAAATCATTATGAACCTGTAAATTGATTCTCAAACATACACCAATATGATCGAAAAGCAATTCTTAACACTTTCACAAAGCACCAAATCAACTAAAAACACAAAATTACAGTGTCCATAGAAATTTTACAGTGTTCGATGAACATTTTTCAAGAAAATCAAAATTTCAAAAATTGAAATCGATTTAGTGATAAATTTGTGATCGAATTTAAACAAGAAACATTCCAACATATTAGTCGATCACAATGGAATCAATTTCACACACAAACAATAATTATTCAAAAGAAATTTGATTCAAAATTAAACAATGAAATCTGATACTGTGATCTTTCTGAATTTTATTTGGTCAGGCTCTGATACCAATTGATAATGTAATTTCCCAACATTCAAGCACAATTCAATCAAGATTCATGATATGACAGTTTTAGATCTAGAGAGAGAGTAGTGAGAGAAACACTCAAGTCATATGTCTATTGATATCTGACAATGAATACACGTACAATACTTGGTTTCTTTGTTACTAGAAACACTCACACTAAAAAACTATTTATACTAGAATGATAAATTCTCATGAAACTAAACTCTCACAAGCTAGAAACTCTCATATCACTAATGTTGACTAAGTTGACTTTGACATTACAGACTTTTACTTTACACAATACAACACTTAAATCTTGGATACAACAAAATACACTAACAATCTCCCCCTTTGTATTCAAGATTTAATAAAAATTTGACAATCGTCTTCAGCGCTTGATTCTTCAACCTTTGATTCTGACAACTTTAAATTTTGAAGCTCTAACAATCTTTAAACGATCAGCTTTTGAAGAATCTTGAAAAGTCTTTCACTTTTGCTTTGAAAAGTCAACAGGTCTTGAATCAAACATTTGAAATCTCTTGAAATTTCTTTGAAACTTTGAAACTTCTTTGAAGAATCTTTGATCTCGTTTCTTCGTCTCTCTGATCTCTGAATCATTTTCAAAAAAATAAACTTTTTCGAATCATCTTAATTTGTCATTGAAACACAATCTTCAGAATCAATTGACTTTCACCTGTCTTGAAATTCCAGAAAGTATCTCTCCTTTTACTTCAGGCAATCTCTTCTTTTTAAGCTGTGAAATTGAAATCTTTTAAAAATATCTCCCCCTTTATAAGATGAAAATCTTCGTTCTTTATGATCTGCTGACATTCTCCCCCTATATGAGAAAATAGCAATTTCCCCCTTTGTTGATCTGTGTATCCGTCAATTCATGAAATGTATATATCTTAATCTTTTCAAATTCAGATATAATAAATATGGTAACCCTCAATCAACAGATGAAACAGTTAGGAATGACTGTCAGTAACACAAAGTTACTGTGTACAACGAATGTACACTTTAAGAAGTTGGTTTGATGTTGACTCCCCAGGACTTCCATTCAATTATTGAAAAACACAAGGTATTTTCTATGAATGTTCAGACAGAAAAACATATTTTTTGTGTGCTCGTGCTTGTGTTATGAAAGAATTAGCACAATGATTGTTGTTTAGGCTCAAAATTATGTAAACCAATGAAACAACAGAGGTTATACATAGACTCAATGTGTATGAAAAAAGGGTCGAAGGTGGGGCAACTTTCCTTCTTTTTCAATATTAGTATCTTCCGAGTGAAGAACTAATAGATTATGTGATGCATCCCAAGAAAATGTGAAACATTCTCTTTTTAAGAAAAGAATGAGTAGCTGGTGGGGTTGTATGCAAGAGATGGCATGGGCTAGGTGCCTATTTCAATGTCGTTCACGAAGAATTGTGAAACAACAGTTTATGTGGCTGCCCGGCTCAGAAAGATTTGCTGCAGAGTTTGATATTCTTTTACTCTGTTCTCACACCCTCTTTCTTTTAATCGTTTAAGCTCACTTCTAACCAATCTCTCTTTTCCATTTTACCTCATCACACACCATCAGTCAATCTTTTGACCGACCCTCTCCCCTCAATCACTCTTAGGATTACTTCCGGGGTAGGAAACCCTGGTTTACGTGAATCCATGGAAGTCATTTAAGCTCACACATTGAATCCCATGTATTTGTCCTAAAAGAATGTGTTGTTTAATGATTATCTTGACATTTAAGCACAAGAAATCATTTGTCGGTATATGTATGCTCATTAAAGATAAGAATGAAATTTGAGCATATTAAGCATTTAAAATTTCTCAAAACTTTGTATGAATGAATAATCATGAAAGAATAGAAATGTTTTGAGAATCTAACAATGATTAAGAACAAATCAAAATTCATGAAGAATAATATTTTGGGATATCAAAGACGTAAAATGTTTATGTCAGGATCGAATTCTCAACAAGAATTAATTCTCAGAAACAATATCAAAGAAGTTTGCGGAAATAACACTTTGATATTCAATAAAACAGTAAATCAATCCAGAAGATATGAAGAACAAACTGTAAACTTGTATTGAATGCTTTGAAGTTACAAGATTACACACTTAACCTCAATATTGATGAACAGGCTCACCAATACGAATTCTACTTCTCTAGAATTAGGATCTATGCCTTGAGGTTAATTTTTCTCTCTAAAAGAATGAATTAAGTTCTGTATATTTTTTTATTCTAAACTGTACAATATATATATACTGAATACAAAAGATAAATACAATAAAATATCTTCAGTATATCTTCCATGTATATCTCTAAGCTTCCATGTATATCCTTTCATACGAATCTTCATCATATAAGCAGTATTAATCTTCAGCAGCATTAACTTCCTTCTAGCAGCATTAACTACTAAGCAGTACTAACCACTAGCAGTACTAACTAGCTAAGCAGTACTAACTTTGTTCAAGCAGCACTAACTTTGACTAGCAGTATTAATTAACACTAGCAGTAGTAACACTCAGCAGTATTAACCTTTATGTCTTCTAGCAGTATTAACTATGAACCAGCAGCATTAACCATACTTGATGAATTCTTCAGTTCCCAACAATCTCCCCCTAACTTGACTTTTAGGAAGAGAAGTCAAGTTCTTCAAATTTCTTTCAAGATGCTTTCAACACCTCTGATTCAATTTCCCAAATTTGGATCTAGGCCCAGACTTTGATTGATAGTTCTTCTCACTACAATTCTGGCCATTTCTGAATCCTTAGTACATACTAGCTTAGCTTTCAGCATCCCTTCAAGTTTCTGCTTGCTATGATCATATATTTTGTCAACTAGGTAGTATTCATGATAACATTTATCAATTGTAATCATGTACACACCACAGTTTTCAAAGAGTATCCAATGATCAATCTTTTTGAACACATACTCATGATGAAGATCTTTAATCCTATGCACCACCTTCTCTGGATCAAACATCATACATAAGTATTCCATTGCCACTTTGAGAAGATTTTCTTCAGTACCTTTAAACACAGGCTCATAGAGTTTCATTCCCACTTTGTACATTTCCTCTATGTCTGCTCTTGAACAACCTCTGATTACTCTCCCCCAGGTTGAATATGCTTCAAATGCACCACCAACTCTTTTAAGTCTGAAGAAATCCTTTCCATTATCTCTTAGAATGTCCCAAAAGATAATCTCTGGAGCCTTCATGGAGATTGGAACAGCCTGTACAGGTTTTACTATAGTCATATACAGCCCCACATGCTCATCTGATTGCTCGTTGGACTGTTCTGGGTTCTGCACATGTTCTGCTGAAGGTGTGACTGAAGGTTCTGCTTCAGTTTCTGCTCTTTCTTCCACTCTTGGCCTTTTAGACTGCTTTTTGGAAGCAATTGTCTTCACCCTCTTTGCAGATTTAATTTCTATACCAGCATTCTCTTGTTCTTCCTTCATTTCTTCAGCATTGTCCTTTGAAGGTGTGGTCTCCTCAGGGAATGGTTGTTGAATATTTAGGTCATACCTCTCCTTCATTCTTCTTTCAGCCTCTTCCCTTTGAGATGAGTCCCCTTGGAGTTTAGCCATTTCTTTCTTGTACAATTCATCAACCTGACTGTATGCCATATTGGTAAACATTTCCCCTTTGACACCAATTGCACCTCTCAGGAAGTTAATCATTCTTCTTCTTTCCTGATTGGCCAAAAATGTTTTAGAAGGTTGTCTTTTCTGCTTCATTACTGGCATTCTTTGCTTAGACACTTTCATAGAGCTTTTCTTGCCTTCAGCTGCTGCTTTTAGACTTTCTTGATACTCTGCATTTAGTTTTCTAGCCATTATCTTTGCAAGCTCTCTATCTGTTTCTGTTTGAATCTGTTCCTCCTTTTCCATTTGCTCTTGAAGCTACTTTGCCATTTCCTCATCCATTTCAATCTGACTCCTTTTCTTTGAAGGCAATTCAGTTTCAATAAGCTTTTCCTTTCCCTTTCCCTTTGTATCTTTCAAGATTGCTTTACTTGATTCTTTTCTTTTCTTTGAGCCTCCTCCTTCATTAATGATCACTCCCTTGGCCTTTTGACTAGCCTTAGGAGTGTCATTCTTGGCTTTAACCAATGTCTCTGCAATCTCCAGTTCCTCTACAGAGAGCCCTGTTACTGCTTCTTCTTTTTCTGCTGCTTCTTTTGTTTCAGCAGCATTAACAGTTGCTGCTGCTTGAGCAATTTCTGTTTCTGCCTCTATTGCATCCTCTGTCTCCCCCTCAACTTCAACTCTCTCTTCAGCTGAACTTTCTTTTTCTGTTTCCCTTTCTTGCTTCTCCCCCTTGTTGGAAGCATCTTGAGCATTGTTCCTCTTCTTTAGTACAAACTGCTTTCTCCTCTTCTTTTGCAATAAACTTGTCACCATTGTCTTTAGCTTGGCAATCTGTACTTGTTGGGACAGAACTATGAGTTTAAGTTCTTCTATAGCTTTGCCCTGTTTGAGTACATCCATGTTGATGTTTCCCATGGTTTCCATCAATTCATAATAGTTATATCTGTCCTCACCTTCTCCAGAAGTGTTACCCTCTTTTGATGGATCATTGGATCTTTTTGTAGTGGAAGTCTTCTGCCTAGCAGAAGCACTATCCACCCCCTTGGTTTCTTGGCACCTGGGAGCTTTGGATGATTGCTCACCCAAAGTTGCCATGGGGGAGGTCTTATTAATGTTACCTCTTTCCTCCTCTATACTAGCAGGAGTAGTGGCAGCCTCATCACCCATATGCTCTACCTCCTCCTCAGAGAGCACCTCCTTTGGGTTGGGAGACACCCTTGTGGTTTCCCTTTGGATGGTCTCTAGGGGAGAATTCTCCCTTAGAGGGCTTAAAGGCTTAGTGGGTGATGGTACAAGAAGGGAAGGAGCCTTCTTTACTTGTTTCCTTGTATAAGTTTGGGTAATTGGAGAAGTGGGCTTATTAAGTAGGGACTGTGGGATAGATATAGAGTGGGAAGGTTGGGCTTGGCTAGCAGTGGATTGATCTAATGGGGGCCTTGACCCTGCTGCCATACCTTCATTGGGTTGGGACACCACCATCATTGTAGAGAACAATGGGGTGTCAACTCCTTCAGAGTCCCCAGCAGATCTTCTCATATTTGAGAAAACCTTGCCTTTTGGGGGTTTTGGTACATAAATTCCATCAGGATGAGGAATATCCGTCAATTCATGGTTGATAACTGCTTGAACAAACCTGGGATACATATAAAAGCTCTTTTTGTTTCCCATGTTTGAGACAAGATCATTGAAAATCATTTGTGAAAAATTGTACCTTCTGGCAGTGGCCAAACAGACCAAAGCATAAGCAATGGGACTGCTGAACTCACTCCATCCAGTGGTCTTTTTAGAAATGCAGTGCATCAAGGTATGAACAAGAAAACGCCATTGAGGTGAGAATTTAGCTTTTGAGAACTTAAAAACACCCAATGGGCCTCTATACCCCATTCTTGTCAGAGTAGAAAACAGTTCATCATTAGGGATAGAAGTTATACCAGAGGCATCGTCTAGACGTAGACTGATGCGAACTATCTCTTCAGTAACTGTCAATGGATTGCCACATACTGTCGTCTTGATTATTCGCACACCATTCTCAGTAACAATGGTGGCATGTGCCCAGAATTGCCTCTGATGTTCTATAAAGATAGTTGGAGACATAGTGATAGCATGGGCAATGTGACTAGTCTTCAGAAAGTCGACTATCTGATGAAAGCCTTCTGCTTGTTTTGGCTTTTGGAGCATTGCGATTTCATTGTGCTCGTCAATGAACGCCATTGATGCCATTGACCTTGAAGATTCTTGCCTGAAAACTTTGAACTTTGAGAGAGAAAGGGTTTAGAGCGCAGGTGAATAGTATGCAAAGAGTCGTTATAAGCTTTTAGGCGGGCAAAGAGTATTTATAGTATTCGGAATATAAGCAGTATTAACCTATAGCAGTATTAACTAATTAGCAGTATTAATTACTAGCAGTATTAACTGCGAGCAGTATTAACTAACTAGCAGTATTAACTACTAGCAGTATTAACTGTGAGCAGTATTAACTAACTAGCAATATTAACTACTAGCAGTATTAACTGCGAGCAGTATTAACTAACTAACAGTATTAACTACTAGCAGTATTAACTGCGAGCAGTATTAACTAACTAGCAGTATTAACTACTAGCAGTATTAACTACTAGCAGTATTAACTACTAGCAGTATTAACTACTAGCAGTATTAACTGCGAGCAGTATTAACTAACTAGCAGTATTAACTGAAAGCAGTATTAACTACTAGCAGTATTAACTACTTACTCCTTTTAAACTTGCTAATCATTGAGTACTGCTATGCATATCCTGAAAAAGAAGATTAGTAACTCCAAGAATAATATACAGGTATAAAACCACTTTTTGAGAAGGGGATTATTCAGAGTTGATCATTCCCACACTTGTTACCAAGAAAGTGAATCTACCCACATCAAATGCTTTAGTGAATAGATCAGCAAACTGATTATCAGTGTGAACTTTGACAACTTGAATAAGTTTCTTTTCATTACAATCTCTGATAAAGTGATACCTGATTTCAATGTGCTTTGTTTTTGAGTGCTTGACTGGATTATTCACAATGCTAATAGCACTGCTGTTGTCAATAAAGATTGGAGTGTGTAGAAATGTTACCCCATAATCCAACATTTGATTCTGAATCCATAAGACTTGAGAACAGCAACTTGCAGCTGCTATGTACTCTGCCTCTGTTGTAGATGTGGATACTGTGGTTTGTTTCTTGCACTGCCATGAGACTAGTCTTGCACCCAAAAACTGACATCCTCCAGAAGTAGATTTTCTGTCCAAGTTTGCCCCACCTAGGTCACTGTCTGAGTATGCTATTAGGTCAAAGGGTGAGTCATGAGGATACCAAAGTCCCAATCTGGGTTGCCCTTTGAGATATCTGAATATCCTCTTAACAGCTTGAAAGTGAGATTGCTTTGGCCTAACTTGGAATCTTGCACATACACAGACTGGAAACATTATATCTGGCCTTGATGCTGTGAGATACATGAGAGAGCCAATCATGGATCTATAATGATGCACATCCATATCCTCCCCCTCAAGATCTGCTGTGATCTGCTTGTGTGTTTCCATAGGTGTGCTGGCAGGTTTAGATTCTGAGAAACCAAACTTGGTTAGAATATCCTGCACATACTTGGATTGACAGATGAAGATACCATCTGACTTCTGTTGAACTTGGAGGCCAAGGAAGAAAGTAAGTTCCCCCATGGAACTCATTTTGAACCTTTGATGCATTAAATCCTCAAATTCCTTGCACATGTTGTTTCTTGTAGAACCAAAAATAATGTCATCAACATAGATTTGGACCAGCAAGATATCCTTCTTCTTTCTTTTGATAAAAAGAGTCTTATCAATGACTCCTCTTTCAAAGTCATTTTCCAAGAGATAGGATGACAGAGTGTCATACCATGCTCTTGGAGCTTGATGTAGTCCATAAAGTGCTTTCTTTAATTTGTATACCCTGTCTGGATAGCTTGGGTTTTCAAACCTTGGTGGTTGACAGACATATACTTCTTCTTCAATTGATCCATAGAGAAAAGCACTTTTTACATCCATTTGGTAGACTTTGAAGTTCATGTAAGAAGCATAGGCTAGGAATAGTCTGATTGCTTCTATTCTAGCTACAGGTGCAAAAACTTCTTCATAATCTATACCCTCTTCTTGAGTGTAGCCTTGAGCCACCAGCCTTGCTTTGTTTCTTATAACTATACCTCTTTCATCTCTCTTGTTTCTGAAGATCCATTTTGTGCCAATTGCTCTGTGACCTTTAGGAAGGTCTACTAGATCCCACACATCTTGTAGCTTGAACTGTAACAGTTCCTCTTGCATTGCTTCTATCCAGCTGGATTCTTTCATAGCATCATGAGCCTTTTTAGGCTCAAGCTGTGATAGAAAACAAGAAAGCACTGTATACTGTTGATCTTGCATTTCCTGAAGTCTGCTTTGATGTCTAGTCATCATAGGAGAAGAGATATCTCCTATTATCAACTGTGGAGGATGATTCTTCTGAACTCTGGTGTTGTGACTAGGTTCTTCATTTAATCCAGCCTCAAGATTAGATTCATGCAACTCAACTGAAGTGTTTTCAGATGCCACTTCATTGTTTTCTTGAGTCTCCTCATCTCTAGTGTCTTCTTCACTCTGACTTGATTCAGAAAATGATTCCTTTTCACAGTCTTCAACTGAATTTACTGTGGGTATGGGAAAAATCACAGATTTAGATATACTTTCTTGAACTTGTGTGATCTCTGATTCTCCACTACCTGTTCCTGTATACTCATTACTGAAACCAAAAGAGTTAGTTAGTGAATCAATGTCAAATAGCCACTGAGGTCCAGACCCAACAGGATTTGGTGTGTTCTCATTGCATTTGACATTGTCACTTTCTTCAATTATTCTAGAAGAAGAGTTAAAAACTCTGTAGGCCTTACTCTGAGATGAATATCCAACAAGAAATCCATCATCTGCTTTGCTATCAAACTTACCTAAGTGAGATTTGGTATTTAGAATTGTACAGGGACACCCAAAAGGTTTGAAGAAACCAATAAAAGGTTTTCTTTGATTTAAAAGCTCATATGGGGTCTTGTTCTTTTGCTTGACCACTAGAACTCTGTTTTGGACATAACAGGCAGTATTAACTGCTTCAGCCCAGAAGGTAATTGGCAATTTTGAATCAGCCAACAGAGATCTAGCAGCCTCTATTAGTGTTCTATTTCTCCTTTCAGCAACACCATTCTGTTGAGGAGTCCTAGGAGCACTAAATTGTCTCTCAATACCTTTTTCTTCACAAAAGGTGTTTAGATCTTGATTTTTAAACTCAGTTCCATTATCTGATCTAATGACTTTTACTCTTTGATTAGTTTGGTTTTCAATTCTTAGAATAAAGGATTTGATAAGACCACTTGTTTCATCCTTAGTCCTTAGAAAATATACCCAAGTAAATCTGGAGTAATCATCAACAATAACCAAGCAGTAAGATTTCTTGCCTATACTCATAACATTTGTAGGACCAAACAGATCCATATGCAGTAACTGGAGACAAGAAGAAACAGAATTTAACTCTTTGGTCTTATGAGAAGTTTTGTGTTGTTTGCCTTTAAGACAAGCAACACAATGATCATCACATGAAAAGACTTTTGAAGGTAAACCTCTTACAAGGTTATTTTTAACAAGATTGTTCATAGTCTTGAAATTCATGTGACACATCCTTCTGTGCCAAAGGGAGGATTCATCTACAGAAGCTTTTGAAACAAGACAATTTAGAGATGAATCACTATTAACATTGTCCAAATCAAGACAGTAAACATTGTCCTTTCTTGGAGTTCTCAGTAGTATCATGCTTTCATCAACTACCTTGAACCCTGGAGCAAGAATCATACACTCAGTATTAGTAAATAATATACTATGTTGTTTGTCACAAACCTGTGATACACTTAACAGATTGTACTTTAATTGATCAACATAGTAGACATCCTCAAATGTCATCTTACCTTTGGTGACATTACCTTTTCCACTTATCTTACCACCAGTAAGATTGTCTCCAAATGCAACATGTCCTCCATTAATATGCTTGAAATCCTGAAGGCATGACATGTTGCCAGTCATGTGCCTAGAGCAACCACTATCAACATGCCATATGCTCTTTCCCTTGAGCTGTTGGTTGCCCTGCACATTAAATAAATCAATTAGTATGATTGGGGACCCAAGCAAAAGTGGTCTTGGGTCTCCCTTTCTCATCAAAGTATCTACATTCCTTTTTAATGAGGTTTTTAAACTCAGAGCACTCTTTATTAGAGTACTTTGTCAATATGATTGGCTTAGCAGAACCAACACTAGAAGCAGTACTAACCTTAGAGGTACTAACAGAGTTAGCAGTACTAACAGGTTTAGCAGTACTACCAGGTTTAGCAGTACTAACCTTGTTAGCAGCATTAACATTATTAGCAGTAGTATTACTTCTAGCAGCACTATCATTGTCAGCAACACTATTTGTGGTAGCAGTACTAACAGTTTTAGTGCTTTTAGGAAGCCGCATATTGACACTTTCTTTAACAGACTTTTTCTTCATGTGGCTTTTAGTTTTAACAGTTTTCTTAGCCACATGGTTCTTTTCAATTTTCTTATAACCAAAGGGTTTTTGCATGGATCTTTGAACATTCATCCTTTGTTTCATAGGATTGAAATAACAGAATTTTGCAAGATGATTCAATTTGCCACAGATAAAACAAGGTTTTGGTCTATTGATTTTACTCAGATCAACCCCTTGTTTTTGTGCCCACTGATTATTCCAGTTTCTTTGATTTCCCCTCTTTTGTCCTATTTTTGGGACTCATTCTTCTTACATGCACACTGTTTGCAAGGACCTGGATTCACAATTGTGGTCTGTTTGTAATGGACCTTACCAGACTTTCTCTCTGTCTTCTCTATGTCCTTGGATTTGATCCAAGCCCTTCCACAATCCTCATTGGTGATAATTTTATTCTCTAGAGGAATCTCACCACTCACCTTGTTCTCCTTACTCTTGTCAACCTCTTTCTCAGTCTTATCCTCAACAACTACCTCATCTAAGGGATCTATTTCAGTGGCTCCCTCAGGCAAGTCCTTCCTATCTTTTGTGTCTAACAGGTCTGAAGTAGGAGGAATGTAATTGTTGTTATATGGTGGAGGTGTGGCATTGTACCCAATTCCTCTTCTCAGCTTATCATGAATCTGATTTTGTAGTAAAGAGTCCATTGCTTTAGAAGCATTGGAAAATTTTTCTACATCAAGCTTAACCTTGGTTAGCTCCTCTTTCAGTTTTTCACTCTCCTCTTTAGATTTGGTCAGTTTAAGTTCTAAATCATTTTTCTCCCACTGCCAGTAATTGGTGTCATATGAGTGTTGGAGTTCATTGGCTTGAAAACCTTTGATCTGATCTTCAAATCTCTCTACAATCCTTACATAGTCTTTGATATCTTTTTCTAATCTCTTAAGGTCATCACTCATCTTCTGATTGTGATCCCTGTACCTTTTAACAGTGTCTATGCAAGTTTTAGAACAGAGATTAGAACTTACCTCAGATGGGAGATCAGATACTTTAGCCATAAGAGCTTGATTCTGAATAGTTTCTTCTGCTTGATCACTCCAATCAAACCCCATTCCTTGTTGAGAAACAAGGGCTTGAGCAGAGTTTCTGTTGTTATTGAAGCTTCCAGATTGAGCTTGTTGGTGGTTGTTGTTGTGAGACACTCCACTTCTGCATTCTCTAGCAAAATGTCCCTTCAGATGGCATTTGTAGCATTCCACCTTTGATTTATCAAACCCTGCTCCATCTTCTCTTCTTTGGGAGAAGTTGTTTCTCCCAGTCCTCTTTATAAACTTCTTAACCCTCATGGAGAGCATGGCCATCTGCCATTTAATATCCATTTCTTCCAGATCATCTGGATGAAGTTGTTCTAAGTCATCATTAATCAAAGAGGAATTTTCATGATTGGAAAGAAAAGCTTCAAACACATAATCAGTGCCTTTATCTTGATTTGTTCCATTAGCAGCATTAACTGATTCAGGGTTAGCAGTAGAATCAATTGATGCTGATAAGAGTGCAGCATTATGAATATATCCAGAAGGCTTCTTCTTTGCCTCCACCTCAGCTTCAAATACTCTAAGATCATTGTACAGATCATCAAGTTCTTTTTCTTCCAACTGATCATTCTGTCTTAATGACACAGTGTACATGGTCCATTCATCTCCAAGGGACCTTAAGAACTTTCTGTTCACATCATCTTGATCAATTTGTACTCCCATAGTAGCTAGTTCACCAATTAGTTTATTAAACCTATCAAAAGTTTGAGTCATGGACTCATTCTTAGTTGAGATGAAGTTTTCATACTGTTGCTTTAAGATTGCCTTTTGATTTCTCTTGGTACTTTTGGTACCTGAGAATCTCTTCTCTAGAGAATTCCAGAGCATCTGTGCATCAGTACAATTGCAGAATTGGTGTTGATACTCATTTGGAATGGCCAAGAGCAGTGTGCTCAAGGCTTTCATCTCTATCTGCCTTGTCTTCCTGTCTGCATCTGTCTTTGGAGGGGTTCTTTTGCCATCTTCACCAATCTTTCCTTCATCAGATGGGCCATTCTCAATGATGTCCCACATAGAGTAATCTGTGAGGAGAATATATTGCTTGATTCTGATCTTCCACATGTCAAATTCATTGGATCTGAGCATTGGAACTTTTGAGACCAAAGTACTGCTTGATTCTGTAAGATTTTCCATGATGAATAACTGTTTCTGAGAGAGTTTGTCTCTGATACCACTTGTCAGGATCGAATTCTCAACAAGAATTAATTCTCAGAAACAATATCAAAGAAGTTTGCGGAAATAACACTTTGATATTCAATAAAACAGTAAATCAATCCAGAAGATATGAAGAACAAACTGTAAACTTGTATTGAATGCTTTGAAGTTACAAGATTACACACTTAACCTCAATATTGATGAACAGGCTCACCAATACGAATTCTACTTCTCTAGAATTAGGATCTATGCCTTGAGGTTAATTTTTCTCTCTAAAAGAATGAATTAAGTTCTGTATAATTTTTTATTCTAAACTATACAATATATATATACTGAATACAAAAGATAAATACAATAAAATATCTTCAGTATATCTTCCATGTATATCTCTAAGCTTCCATGTATATCCTTTCATACGAATCTTCATCATATAAGCAGTATTAATCTTCAGCAGCATTAACTTCCTTCTAGCAGCATTAACTACTAAGCAGTACTAACCACTAGCAGTACTAACTAGCTAAGCAGTACTAACTTTGTTCAAGCAACACTAACTTTGACTAGCAGTATTAATTAACACTAGCAGTAGTAACACTCAGCAGTATTAACCTTTATGTCTTCTAGCAGTATTAACTCTGAACCAGCAGCATTAACCATACTTGATGAATTCTTCAGTTCCCAACAGTTTATATGATCAATATATACACATATTAACAATGAAAGCACATGAAATGATGAAATGATGTTTGATTCAAACAACAATGAATAACAAACGGGAGTATTACCATAGAAAGGTTAAATTTTTGATACATGGTAATAACAAAGTCAATATGAAGTATTGAACCGGTGTGTATGAATACTTGGTAGTATATAGATAAGATAATACACAAGTATTGATCTTTGGAAACACACGGTCAGTTAAACATTAAAGCTCCATAATGAAAAACATTTAAAGTCACACTTCGAACTTCATGAAATCTTTTGAGAATAAGAAGTGGTTTGAACATTTCAGAAAACATTTTTTCATGTTAGAAAGTTGTTCTTCTTTCAAACAGTAAAAGATCTAGATCAGAATATACTTACATTTAAGCTCCCCCTCAAATCATGATAGAATGATTTATATTTTGATAAGCTCCCCCTGGATATTTGCATAATATCTGTTAAGTCTGATTTTATAGTAATCATTGTATTTATAGGCTTGGTCTTATATTGTGTCTAATGTTGTACACTGTGTTGTATATGACCAGGGTATTTAAGTCCCTTTGGTCTTGTGTCCTTGTAATAACTTTCACGCATACTTGAATACACAGTAACTTTGCGCTTACATTGCTCTCTCTCTCTCTACTTTCTCTCTCTAGGATTTAGTGATCTTGGACTTACAATTGTTATCAGAGTTGTTCTAGATCTTGAGAGGATTGAGAGATTGTGTTTTTAATTCCTGAATTTGTAGAATTAATCGAAAATTTGATCGATTTTCTTGAATTTTCAAGAAAATCTCGTTTTCTTGATTTTTCATCAAATTCAGAGGTGTTTTTGATCGAATTTCTTTGAAATTTGTTTTGATGGATTCGATTTTGATAGGAGAATATCTTTGATTCACGACATTTTTCAAGAAATTCACGTTTTGAAGTTTAATTTTGAGAAATTTCGATTTGAGCTAGATCTCTACTTTGCGCGAGTTCATATGCATTTGCGCGAGTTCATCATTTGATTTGCGCGATCTACTAATCTTGTCTTAGTGTATTTCAGGTTTTCATCCAGGTTTTCGCTTTGTGTTCATCACGCAAAGTGCAACTTTGCGTCTCCCGTGTATCAAGAGAAGCTCAGTTCTCGTCTCTTCTGTCTCATGCAAATTCAGTTTTGCATCATACTCGATTCACGCAAAAGCTACTTTGCGTATTCATCAGCTCACGAGAAGTCCTTGTTTGCGTCACTATCTGATCGCGAGAATCAAGTTTGCGTCACATGTAAATCACACAAAGGCTACTTTGCGCCACTGCTTTATCACGCAAACCTCTAGTTTGCGTCTTCGCCTTATTACGCAAAGCTCCTTTGCGCCACAGCTTGTTCACGCAAAGTCACGTTTGCGTTTCATACTGCTCGCGAGAAGTTTCAGTTTGCGCCAGCTCAATTTATACTTAGAATTTTTTCTAGATATCTGCTATGGATTCTGCCAAGTTAGCCTTTCAATATCAGTTCTATAAGAATGATCTCATGATGTCATTGGGTACAGACACTCGTCCTCCAGTGCTGATAGATGAAAACGAATTCACTCAGTGGCAAGATCGATTCCTCAACTTCATTGAACGTCAAACTAATGGAGCAAACATGATGAAGTCTCTAACTGAAGGACCAGTCATAAAGCTTAACAAAGAGATTCCCGCAACACCTGACGAAGTTTTACGCCTAAAAGCTGATCGAGAATTAAGTGCTAATCTTATGCTAGCTTTGCCAAACTCCGTCTATAACCGTGTTGATCATTACAAAAATTATCCAAATCAGATGTGGGAATAGTTAGAAAAGATCATGCTTGGCTCATCAGTTGCAACTCAACTTAGACATACACGCTTCATGAACAACTTTGAGGAGTTCAAGGCCGTGATCAATGACCTGAGAAAAATAAAAGTGGAAAAGACTGAGCTTGAAACAAATTTGAAATTCCTCAATGCACTTCAGCCTGAATGGAACAAATCTTGTCATAGACTGAGGAACGATGTCAGAATTTCCACAATGTAGATTCAGGAATTATACAAGATTCTGATGACTGATGAGAGCTTGGTACTAGAGAAGAAGGACAAACTGGATAAAAAGAACAAGAAGTCAGTGGACCCGGTTGCTCTCATCACGAAACAACTGGCATAACAAGCATTGTCTGATAATGCTTATGACGGGTCAACTGATGATGATGGTGATGCTCTGCAAAAAGTTATGATCCTTCTCTCTCAGCATTATCAGAAAAAGTTCCAACCACGTTCGAGTTCCAACACTCCTCGCTTCACTTCCGGTACTAAAGTCAAAGTGCCCGAGCCAAAGACTGTTGCCTGCTATAACTGTGGAAAGCCGGGTCACATCTCTAAGGAGTGTAGAGTGAAGAAGGTTAGGGACTCAACATATTATCGAAAGAAACTGGAACTGGCTGAAAAGAGAGAGAATGGAACCGCTCTTCTTGCTGAAGAAGAATTCTGGCTAGATCACTCTGATGATGAAGCTGCGACTGTCGAGATCGCTCAGATGTGCTTGATCGAAGATGATCAGTCAGATGATTCTGATACTGATGAAGACGAGGTAATCCTTGAGTTTGATTACAATTTCATTACCTCTCAGATGAATATCATGATAACTGCTTTATCTGATCTGCGCTCTAAGTTTTTATCTGAAAATAATTTAAATTCTGAAAAGTCAAGATTTGATTGACAAACTGAAAATTTCTTTGAAAGATGAAAAATCTATTTTAGAAAATACTAAAGAAATCTTTCAAAAGAAATTGGATGATTTGGAAAATTCAAATAAGACTTATCTTGAGTCTTTGACTGACATGACCAAATTAAAAGATGAATTTTCGGATAAAATAAATAAGTTAGAAGAAAAGTTATATCGAAGAAACCAATCTGAACAAACAATTTTTATGAATAAACCAAGGAGTGAAGAAGTTTTAAAACAAAGATGGGGACTTGGTTTTGACAATCCTCATTGTTTAAACAAAGTGATAAACGAAGTTCCTACTTTATATAAATACGATTATCTAACTCTTGCACACTATGCTCCTCAGTTTAAATTTCATTGGACTAGTGAAAAGCAAGTGTTAGAAATTGAAAATGAGAAAAGAACGAACAACACTCACAAGGAAATTCCTTTTGTTTATACGAGCGAAAATGCAAAATATTTTCCTGAAAAATCAAGGAGAGGCAGAAAAGGTTTAAATGATTTATCTCCTGTCAAATCTTCAATGTTTGATGATTTTGTTGATGTTTATGCTTTTGAAACTAATAAGGAAAATATTTCTCCAATCATTTATGATTCTAAAAAATATACTCTTCCATTAGTATTAGAAAGTAAAATCATCGATCTTGAAGATAAGATAGAAGATCAAAATATTTTAAAGGAAATTGAATCTGATATTATTCTTTCTTTCATGACGTCTAGTCTTGAAGAAAAATTATTTTCTCAAAAACCAGATTCTATTTCTAGCCTTTCCTCTTATTCTAAGGGAAACAAAAAGGAAGTTTCCAATTTTAAAATCGTTTCTCAAAATAATTCTGACTTCGAGGTAAATTCAGATTTATTAGTTGATCAAATTGGTTGCTTAGGTAAAATTATTTCTTCTGATTTAAATATTCAGTCTAAAATTCTTGATGATTCTTTTACGCTAAATGATCAGTATTATAAACCTAAGCGTAAAAGAAGAAGGTCAAAGAAGTCGAAGAAACAAGATAAAGTTCTTTCTGATAATTCTAATTTTTCTGATTCTAATCTTTCAGATAGGACTTTGAGCGTGCATTCAAAGCAGAAATGGAGGGTGAAGCGGATATCATATGATTCTGCGATTGATGAGGATTTATATGTAGACAAACATTATAAAAGTGATTCATTTGTTGTATGTAATAAAATTTCCAAATATTCTATAAAGCAAATGATTCAAATTTCCAAAAATGTCTCATATTCTTCTTCTGATTCGAGTTCAGATGATTATGCTTTCTCTTCTTCTGATTATTCTGTTCATTCTTGTGATAATGTTTCTCGTGTTTCTCGTCTAAAATTTTATAATTATTTCCCCATACGAACTACAACTAACATTCACGGGCCCAAATTCAAGTGGGTACCCAAATCTCAAACTGCTTCAAAGTTGCAGGCACCTCATGTTAAGGGGGAGTAAGAGAATGTTGGCTTTTGAGTAATTCATCTCAGAACCCGTTCTTCAACGGACTACGACTTCTAGACAATTCAGTCTAGAACTCGTTCTTCAAAGCTTTTAGGCTTCTGAATGATGAGATACTGTGAGTACATCTATTTCTTTCCGCTGCATATTTCTCTGATATTTGATGTTATTCCAGTTTTCTCAAATATTTTTAAAGAATCTGAGCATTTTTCATACAAACTCTGAATTTTTTGAGACACAATGTTAAAAAAAAAAATTTAATCTTTACAAATTTTATTCTATAAAGTAAAAGTTTACAAGTTTTCTTTCTTTTGAATAAAATGTGTGTTTAGGATAAATTTTCAAGTTACTTTGTTTATATTAAAGTTTTTATATGTTCAAATTTCAATTCTAACAAATTTCGAAAAGATAGCAACTTGTTTGAAACTTTTGATTGTGCTTTACAGTTGTGTGATTCGGAATATTTATAGTTTACAATGCTTAGAAAACCTAAAAAGTCATAATTTTGGATTATAATGAAAATACGGGCTAAGTATTTAGATGTAGATCCGAGTAATTGAGATGATTTAAATTCTTATAAATCAGAAATCTCTAAGTTTAAAAGTTTGTATCTGTGACCTTTCTGGTTTAGGAAAGTAAGTTTTGCGGGATGCTTGTCATCTGGTCCCCTAAGGTCATTTGATCTGGGAGTGATCGAACCCAAATCCTTCAATAGAATCAGATCAAAAGTCATGTTCTACTGGTATGAATGGGTTTAGGATATGTCGATGTAGCCTTTCTGGTCTGGGAAAGTAAGTTCCAAGGGGTGCTTGACACCTAATCCCCTAAGGCCAACTGGTCTGGGAGTGGCTGACCCAAATCCTGCAATAGGGTCAGATAGAAAGTTACGTTTACGGCATGTTCTTTACTTAATAAACTTTTTGATTCAAAAGATGCCAATGTGCACAAGCTTAAAATATGCCAAAGAGCACACTTATGTAAAGATGCCATAGAGCACAATGCTAAAAGATGCCAATGCGCACACATCTCATGATACTTGGTGATATTTCTAAGTTGCGATAAACCTGTAAATTTGTGAAAGTCTTAAATTCTTGATGGCTTAGTGTGATTACATGCAAAGTTCTCTATTATATTTTTAGAATTGCATTTTCTTGAAGCTAATCGAAGTTCGCATGATTGCACACTGAATAGATTGATGAAAGTTTTTGAAACTGAACATGATTTAAATTGATATGCAATGAAACTTGTATCTGTATCCAACGACATATATTTGATTTCAACTGATTGATAAATCTGTGATATTTTACTAAGTAGAATTTTATTTGTTTAGTGTTTAAATTTTTATATGTTTAGTTGTTTCAAATTTCATTTTCAGTATATTTTTCTTTTTACATTGTTGTTTGATCATTGTGTTCTCATATATTTTTTCAATGGGTTTGAGTATTATTCAAGGGGGAGTGAAAAAGGAGAACTTTCTTAATGATCATATCTATTTTTGAGGGGGAGTATCTCATTTTCTTAATGATCATATCTGTTTTTGAGGGGGAGTATCTGATTTTCTTTATATGAATGCTAACTTGAATTGTCATATCTAGTGCATTTGTGTAGGGGGAGTCAAAGAGCTTAAAAAGGTAAAATTTTCTGAGTTTAAGTCAGATTTGCGCCAACAGTTGGTCGCGTAAACCTCACTTTGCGCCACCTTCCCTATTTCTCCGTTTCTTTGATTTTGCAGATCTTAAGCTGTCTCGTCTCCAACATTTACATGACCAAGTTGATCCAGATCATCAAGGTCATGAGGGGGAGAAGTTCACAAAAGTTAAGGAGATGATAAAGAGACAAAGAACTCAAATGTTAATCTGTTGTTCAAGATTCTCTCAAGATTCAAAATTTCTTCATCTTTAATTGTCTTTTGCTGTTCTAGCTCCGATCATCAAAGCTTCTTCAAGATCATTTAAAAGAGGTGTGTCGTCTAGAGCACAAGCTGATGAACCGACGGTTCGTTCAAGTTTATTTCAAACCGGTCCAGTCTTGTCTAAGCAGTAAAGACAACAGAGCTTAAAAGATGATGAGAAGAAATTTCTTTAAAAAGTCAAAATGCTTCGCAAAGTCGCTTAGTTGGTCCATGCTGATTTAGAAGATGGATTTTGAAGACCACAGCGCCAATGATTACTAAGGGGGAGATTGTTAAGTCTGATTTTATAGTAATCATTGTATTTATAGGCTTGGTCTTATACAGTGTCTAATGTTGTACACTGTGTTGTATATGACCAGGGTATTTAAGTCTCTTTGGTCTTGTGTCCTTGTAATAACTTTCACGCATACTTGAATACACAGTAACTTTGCGCTTACATTGCTCTCTCTCTACTTTCTCTCTCTAGGATTTAGTGATCTTGGACTTACAATATCCTCATTTTAAACATTTAAGAACTGGTCCTGATCTGTTGTAACCAGAAACCACACTCTTGACATTGAGGTGCGGGTCTTGAACTGTGTTATTCAAGAGCCACAGTTCTTTGAGGTACGAGTCCTAGACTGTTTTGTCTAGAAGTCAAAGTCCTTTAACTTTGAAGTCCGAGTCTTGAACTGAATTATTCAAGAGCTAATGTTCTTGCTACCCCTTAAACATTGGGTTCTGCAACACAGATTTAGCTTTTGGTACCCATTGGTATTTGAAAATGTAATTTCCCAGTTTTCAATCAATCAAGATTCAAGATTTGACGATTAAGATCTAGAAAGAGAGTAGAGAGAGAAAATCACACAGTCGTATATTATTGATGTAACAATCACAATGCTTCTTGATACAAACACTCAAGACACTAAGTCTATTTATACTCAAGACTATTTCTCTCACAACACTAAACACTCAAAGTATACAAACACTTACAACACAAACAAACTAGACTTGACTAAGTTGACTTTACAGACTTTGTCTTTTCACATTAAATATTGGATACAATAAAATACACTAACAATCTCCCCCTTTATATTCAAGATTTTATAAAAATTTGACAATCGTCTTCAGCGCTTGATTCTTCAAACTTTGTCTCTGAGGACTTTAAACATTGAATCTTTGGCAAACTTTAAACTCTGAAGCTTTTGAAGAATCTTGGAAAGTCATTCACAAAGTCTTTGAACAGTCAACAATTTTTGAACAAACATTTGAAATCTCTTGAAATTTCTTTGATCTTTAAAACTTCTTTAAACTCTGAGTAATCTTTCAACTTTGAGAAATCTTTCAAAACGTGTATCTTCGTCTCTCTGATCTCTAGATCGTCTTAAAAAAAATAAACTTTCTTGAATTATCTTGACTTGTCTTTGAATCATCTCAGAATAATTTCTTTTCATCTGTCTTGAAATTGAAACCTTCAGTAAATCTTCTCAAGTCTTTTTCACTTTGAATTTTCTCTTTGAAATTGAAATCCTTAAAATTATCTTCCCCTTTTTGATGATTGTGAGCATCATGATCATCAAAACTTCTTCAATTTCATCACTTTCTCTGAATATGAATTTCCCCCTTTGTGAAAAACTAACAATCTCCGCCCTTTATAGTAATTTGACAATCTCCGCTGTTTTATCTGAGTATCCGTCAATTCATGAGTGAATACACCCGAATCTTTTCAAATTCAGATATAATGAACGTTGTAACCCTGAATCAACAATTGATACAGTTAGAATTGCCTGTAAGTAGCAGAGAGCCACTTTGTACAACGGATGTACATTGGAAAGGAGATTTTGTGATGTTCACTCCCCCAGGGCTTCCATTCAATCATTGAAAAATCACGAAGAATTTTTCTATGAATGTTATGACAAGAAAACATATTCCTTGTGTGTACGTTAAAGTGTATGGAATGATTGAAGCTACTCAAGCTTTTTCAGGCTCAAAATATGTAAACTGTTGAGACAACAAGTATTACACGGACTCAATGTGCATGAAAGAGGTGCGAAGGTGGGGCAACTTTCCTTCTTTTTCAATATCTAAATCTTCCGAGTGAAGACCATATAGCAGATATGTTGCGTCCCCAAAGAAAATGAAACATTTCTTTGTTAAGAAAGAAACGAGTGGTTGGTGAGGTAATTGCAAGAGTTTGCATGAGCTCACTGCCTGTTTCAATGATGGTCACCAAAGAATGTGAACCAATCAGTATATGTGGCTGCCCGGCTCAGAAAGTGGTTGGTACAGAGTTTTGATATTCTTTTAACTCTGATCTCACACCCTCTTTCTTTTAAACATTAAAGCTCACTTCTAACCAAACTCTCTTTTACATTTTTCCGCTCCACACACTGATAAAAACTCAATCGGATGAGTTATCTCCCCCACTCTTTGATTTAAAAACCCCTCACCCCTCAATCACTCTAGGATTACTTCCTGGGTAGGAAACACTGGTTAGCGTGAATCCATGGAAGTTCTGTTTAAGCTCTCACACGAATCCCATGTAATTTTCCTAAAAAGAATAGTTGCTCAACAATTTATCTTAAACACTTAAGCACATGATATCATTGTCATATAAATTTATGCTCATCAAGAATATGAATGAAATTTGACCATTTGAACTTTGAAGATCTCTCAAAACAATGAAATTGAATGAATGAAATGAAATCAAGAGAATTGTTTTGAGAATCTGACAATGTATCAATTAGATCAAATATCACAAAATATTAACGTGAAAGGTTAGGGTATCAAAGAACTTGACAGTTTGTTTATATGAACGAATATAAACAATATTGAAATGAACGCTCAAGATGAAATGATGATTGATGCTCAACAACATTGAATTACAAACGAGGGTATTACCATCGAAAAATTGGTTCGTTTAGAGACTAGGTAATAACAAAATCAAATGAAGTACTGAACCGATGTGTGTGAATACTTGACAATATATAGATAAGATAATACACAAGTATTGATCTTTGGAAACACACGGTCAGTTAAATATTAAGGCGCCATAATGAAAAATATTTAAAGTCACACTTCCAAATTTATGAATTTTTTTTTAAGAATAGAGAAGTGGTTTGAACATTTAAGACAGCGTTTTTCATGCTTGAAAGTTGTTCTTCTTTCAAACAATCAGAGATCTAGATCAGAAGATACTTAGAATTTAGCTCCCCCTCATATCATGATAAAATGATTTATATTCTGTTAAGCTCCCCCTGGATATTTTCAAAATATCCTTATCTTTAAACATCAAAGACCGAGGTCTAGACTGTTTTATCTAGAAGTCATAGTCCTTTAACTTTGAAGTCCGGGTCTTGAACTGAATTATTCAAGAGCCAATGTTCTTGCTCCCCCTTAAACTTTGGGTGCCTGCAACACAGATTTAGCTTTTGGTACCCACTGGTATTTGGGTCCTGATGTATTAGTTGCAGTTCTTTTGGGGGTAACATAATATGAACCATACCAGTAATTGACAAAATTATTACTTACAAAGTCATTTGCTCCACAGTAAGAACAACAAATTTTCTTTTGAGCAATCCTGATCAAATGATTAGTAGAATAAAACATATCAGGTTTACCAAAAGATTTACCTTTATGCACACTGTTCTTTTTAGCATTGGATGTAGATGCAGATGTTTTGTCATTCTTCTTCTCATTCGAAGAACCTTTAACTCTCCAGACCATCTTTCTTTCTTTGAATGCTTTCCAAGAGATTTGACATAGAAGCTCGTTGGACTATCAACATACTTGTCATAAAATAGATTAGATGGACGAATCTGATTTGATTTGACAATGTTTGGTTTGACACTGTTCTTTTTGAAAACATTTTCATGAATGGAACTTGAAGCTGTTTTGAAAGAACAAGTTGATTCCGTTGAATTATCAACAGGTGATTGATCAATCACATCAGCTGAAACTTTATCTGACAATTCAACATTTGCAGCTTCCAAGTCCTTTATCTTTTCAGTCAAAATGTTTCTTTCAGCAATAATAGTGTCAAACTTCTTTTTCAAATCAGATCTAGCCATCTGTTATTTAAGAATGTCTGAAGATAGAACAGATATTTTGGATGTAAGCTTAGATATTTCGGATTCAAAGATTTGATGTTCTTGCTCAAAATCTTTTTCTAAGTTCTTGTTTTGTTCAAAAATATCTTTGAAAATCCCAACATTTCTCTTTTCAGTATTTTTTTTCAGTTTCAAAAGACTTTTTCTTCTCTTGAAAAGTTTTTCTTTCTTTTTCAAGTAAGTCTTGCAGAACTGAAATTTGTTTGGGAAGTTCAATCGTTTTGTTTTCAAAAACTTTTCTCTCTTTAGCAAACGTGTCTCTTTCTGTAATTAAAATCTTTTCAAACTCTAACACTTGTTTCGAGAGTTTAAGACATCTAAGCTCCAGATCCTTTTTCTCTTGGGCAACTTTCTTAGAAAGATCAGACAGCTTTTGAGTATAATCTTTCTCCAGATTTGCTTTTTCATTATCTACTTGGAGGCTTTTTATCAGATCAACATTATTTTTCTCCAAAGCAGATATCTTTTCTTCAAAAGCCTTAAACTTTTGTTGAAGCTCAACTGATTCAGTTTGCAGTTCCGATGATTTTTGTTCAGTTGTCTTCAGTTGGCTTTGAAGTTTGGTTATCTCCCTCTCCTTCAATCTAAGCTCTTTCTCTTTTGCCTTGTTGATACCTGAAAAATCAGATTTAGAATGATTAATACATTTTGCACATTCATAAGTTTTATCAGAATTAACAAATTTATCTTTCAACTCCTGAATCTGATTTAGAAGAACTGAATTATGATTCCTCAATTTATCCCGTTCAGCTTCTATGGCAGGTATCTCAGGCATTTACATGATAGCACAATCTCTCCCTGACAAAATAGTAGACATCTTGAACAGAAAGTTAGTTTGCAATGAATGATCGTTTCCAAACAATTCAAAAAAATTGACTGAAAGTCAAATTCAGATCACCACTTGAAAATTAAATTTCCAAAAAAAATTACAAGTACAGAACTCGCACAATACTAGAACTCGCAAACCATTAAAACTCGCAAAGCACTATTTAATAAGCTTCGCGCTAAACACTTTATGCGCATTTGAGAAACTCGCATGACACTACAAGTACATTTCAAGAAACTCGCAACTCAGGTTGTGCGTGAAGTAACTTCTCGCATGTTGCTTCGTGCGCGTATTGGACTTAGAGAAATTTGAATACTTGAACTTCTCGCAAAGAAACACAAACTCGCAGATTAATGAGAACTCGCACAAGCCTTAGCGCGTTCCATACTTAGAAAATATTCAGAAAATAAAAACTCGCTAAACATAAACTCGCATGATCACAAACTCGCAAGTAACTATTTATAACACTTCTCGTTGAATGCTTTGTGCGTGTTTATACTTCTCGCATGCAACCCTTAGCACGTTTTGTCAATTCTCGCAAGCACCTTATGCGCGAACTATACTCATACTCGCATAAACCATAAGAATCATCATCTTGCGCGTTCTTCGAAGCGTGCGTGTTCTTGCTTTACGCGAAGTATAGATCTTGCGCGTTCGTTCCTTTGACTCACAGATCGATCCAAAATCTCAAAACAGCCTGCAATTCGATTTTCCAACTAATCCACAGTGATCGAAATACAAAGTGTAACACTATTCTAATATACTAAAAAGGTTAAAACTCAAGAATTTTCAGTGCCCATCGATTTTACAGAATTCGTGAGTTTTTCAAGAAAATTCGAATAACAACCAAAATTGAATCTGATTTAGTGATTCAATTATGTAACATTGTGAATACAAAGTGATTTAGCATTTAAATCGATCACAATTAAACTAATTTTACATCGAAAAACAACAAATCAAATTCAAATTTGATTCAACTGTAAATCATAAGAACTCGTTCTGCGTGTTCTTGAATTTTCAAGAATTCGATCCAATCAAGTGATGAAATGTTTCTGAAATTGATTTGGTCTCGCTTTGATACCAATTTAAAATGTAATTTCCCAGTTTTCAATCAATCAAGATTCAAGATTTGACGACTAAGATCTAGAGAGAGAATAGAAAGAGAAAATCACAGTCGTATATTATTGATGTAACAATCACAATGCTTCTTGATACAAACACTCAAGAAACTAAGTCTATTTATACTCAAGACTACTTCTCTCACAACACTAAACACTCAAAGTATACAAACACTTACAACACAAACAAACTAGACTTGACTAAGTTGACTTTACAGACTTTGACTTTTCACATTAAATCTTGGATACAATAAAATACACTAACAAAAGCCTTTCAAATTTCCTTCCCTTGGCTCACATATACTGCCTACAAGCGCTGTAAAAAAAAGCCTAAGAAACAACAAAGACATAAAAGGGGATCGAAATTTCCAATATGGGTCTTAAAATGTTCTCAAAAAATTGAAGTTGAAAATAACCAAGTTCTTTATAATTTTCTTTGTATAACGCATTCAAACTGACAATCTCACATGTAGATTGTAAACTTGGTATGAGGGAGCACTAAACATTTTAAATAAATGCATGAGGAAGCACCAAATTTGAATGGATGTGTTGGGTTGTGAAAAAGGGTTCATGGAAACAACTGTAATTAATAAGAAAACCAATATAATTAATAAAAAACTATATACATCCAAAGTCCTATGGATTCAAATTGATTAAAACCAAAAAGAAAATGTTTATTTTATATCAAACAAAATCTAAAAAGCAAACTAATTAAAACCAACCAAGGAATTGAAAATTAACCAAAGTCCTATGGATTCAAGTTCCTCTTCAAGCTGTAAGGTTGTGTTTGGTACGTTTGACAGGACAGGACAAGACAGGATAGGACATGACATGACTGTTGGTGATTTTAGTGAAATCATCGGTCATTTTGTGTAATTGGATTCACAAGATTATAATGGGTTTTGTAGCTAAGCTATAACACGAGTTAGGAGGTGTGGAGTGCACACTCGTGTAAGCTAACAATGACCCGGGATTGTTGGACGGTCGTTTGGTGATTGTGGGACGAAACAGTGGCTCACGCGGGTTGTGTCACGGGTTAACGCGCGCGGCTATCAGCGTGCTGCACTGGAGTGTGGGACGAAACCGTGGCTCACGTGGGTTGTTCCGCAAGTTAACCCGCGCGGCTACCCGCGTGGTTCACTGTTGCAAATTCGATTCTGTAACCCCCCCCCCTAAAATCTCTTTGTAACTCCCAAATCAATTTGTAACCTACACCATTATGTCTAACAATCAATACCATTAAATGGGTAATTATTATCGGTCTTTAATATAGCTTCGGTTACGATTATCTAATTGTTTAAATAGGATCGATTTCTTCCAGAATCGATACCGGTGAATTTTGAGATTATCCTCGAGTGAATTTCGTGATACCCAGTCAGAATAGGGTCGAAATATCAACTAAGGAAAGCGAGCTCTCATGCGATCTCATATTCTATCCAAGTCGATCACTCTCCTCTCCTCTCCATCGATCTTATGCACACACACTCCCTAACAATCTTATGTGATATTTCCTTCGTGAGAGATGGCGAGTGATCAATCCGTGAGAGATATGACGACCAAGATCACGAAACTGGAGAAGTTCGAAGGCGTCGATTGTCGGCTATGGCAAAAGAAGATGCACTTCTTGTTGACTACGTTGAAGGTCGTGTATGTGTTGAGCACGCCGATGCCGGAAGTGATGAAGGACGAGACGTTGTAGATGACCTGGCGTCGCGGAAAATGGGAAAACGACGACTACATATGTCGCGACCACATCTTAAACGGTATGTGTGACTCACTCTTCGATATTTATCAAAATGTCGAATCTGCCAAAGAGCTATGGGACTCTATTGAGTCTAAATACAAGGCGGAGGATGCTTCTAGTAAGAAGTTGCTCGTTAGTAATTTCAATAATTACAAAATGGTGGACTCAAGGCCTGTGATGGAGCAATATAATGAGCTCCTACGCATTCTAGGCCAATATGCTCAACATGATATGAAAATGGACGAATCCATTTTCGTATCGAGCATAATTGATAAATTGCCTCCCTCTTGGAAAGATTTCAAACACATGTTGAAACACAAGAAGGAAGAGTTGTCTCTTGTACAACTCGGTTGTCACTTGCGCATAGAGGAATCTCTTCGGGCGCAAGAGGCTGAGAAACCTAAGATAAAAGAGGTTTCTGCACCTTCGGTGAACATGGTAGAAGAGGGAAAATACAACAACTTCAATGGAAAACGTAAGTTCAATGAAGCCAAGAAAGGGCCCAACAAAAAGGTTAAATTAACCTGTTCGACTTGTAGTATGACCGAACATCTCAAGCGGGATTGTCGGGTTGTCAAGAATAAAAGTGGAGCAAGCATAAGTGGTGGTGGGAAAGGATCCAAGGATCAAAACCCACGGCAAGGTCAGTTTATTGACTTTGATTTTAATTAAAATCTGAATTATAAACCACTAATATCCGAATCATTTTATGTGCAGGATGATGATGATGCTTGGTGGATTGACACGGGTGCCTTGAGTCATGTGTGCAAGGATCGACGTTGGTTCACCACTTTGGAACCGATTGAAGAAGGATCCGTGCTACACATGGGGAACGAGTCAAATACTCCCATTCTTGGACGTGGCTTAGTTAGGCTAGAGTTTAGTTCTAGTAAAATTATTGAACTTTTAGACGTTTTGTTTGTACCACAAATTCGAAAGAATTTGGTTTCCGATAGTGTATTGAATAAGTTGGGATATAGGCCAGTTTTTGAGTCCGGAAAGTTTACCTTGTCAAAAGGTATCTCTTTTGTAGGATTTGGCTATTTGATGAATGATATGTTTATGTTGAGTTTAAATAAAAAGAATTTTGTTTCGAATTCTATTTATGTTGCAAATGAGAATTGTGTTGATTCTTTTTTATGGCATGCAAGGCCTGGTCATGTTAATTTTAAAAGAATGATTGAAATATCAAAAGACGGTCTTATTCCGGATTTTGACGTTAAAACCGAAAAATGTAAACTTGCATGTTGACAAAGATCACTAAGAAACCGTTTCCTAATGTGAAAAGGGATTTGTCGGTGCTTGAATTAATTCATAGTGATCTTTGTGATTTGCATTCAATTCCATCTTTTGGTAATAAAAAGTACGTTGTTATTTTTATTGACGACACTTCACATTTTTGTTATATTTATTTGTTACACTCAAAAGATAAAGCGTTGGATAAATTTAAAATTTATAAAACTGAGGTTGGATTGCAAATGAACGGTTTTATTAAATATTTACGCACCGATCGTGGTGGGGAATATTACGACCCCATGTTTTTCCAATCCATAGGAATTATTTATGAGACTACGTCACCTTATACACCACAACAAAATGGTGTGGCAGAACGGAAAAATAGAGTTCTCAAAGAAATGGTGAACTCTATGTTGTCCTACTCGGGATTGAATGATGGATTTTGGGGTGAAGCCATGTTAACGGCTTGTTATTTATTAAATCGAGTTCCCAATAAAAGGAACAAGATTACCCCATATGAACTTTGGTTCAAGAAAATGCCTAACTTGAATTATATTCGAGTTTGAGGTTGTCAAGCGGTTGTTCAACTACCCGAACCCAAAAGGAAAACCTTGGGTGAAAAGGTATTGATTGCAGCTTTGTTGGATATGCAGAGCATTCCAAGGCCTATAGGTTCTATGTTATTGAACCTAATGATTTTATAGCGATTCACACCGTTATAGAATCAAGATATGCATTATTTGACGAGACTATATTCTCTTCAATACCTAGGTCGAAGGACCTTGTTCCAAGTACTAGTGTAACTAGTGAGGTTGAAGAACAAACAATTGTTCCAACCGAATCTCCGATGCTTCGAAGAAGCAAAAGAGGAAGGATTGAAAAATCCTTTGGTCCCGATTTCCAAGTATACTTGGTAGAGGGATCAAGAGATGAGATTTGGTCACAATTCTCTTACTGTTATAGTATTGAGGATGATCCAAAATCATTTGATGAGGCTATAAAGTCTCAAGATATTGCTTTCTAGAAAGAAGCAATAAATGATGATATGGATTCCATCATGGGGAATGATACTTGGGTATTATCGTACTTGCCACCGGGTTGTAAACCGTTGGGTTGCAAGTGTATCTTCAAAAGGAAGATGAAAGTCGATTGATCAATCGCCAAGTTCAAAGCTCGATTAGTAATCCAAGGCTTTACGCAACGGGAAGGCATCGATTATTTTGATACCTATGCCCCGGTTGCAAGGATATCCACGATTAGATTGTTGATAGCCTTAGGAGTTATCCACAATTTAGTGATTCACCAAATGGATGTCAAAACGCATTCTTGAATGGTGACTTGGAGGAAGAAGTTTACATGAAACAACCGGATGGTTTTATTATGCCTGGGATGGAGCATAAGGTGTGTAAACTTGTAAAATCATTGTATGGGTTTAAACAAGCACCCAAAAAATGGTATCAAAAATTAGATGAGGTTATCTTGTCCAACGGTTTTATGTTAAACCAAGTGGACAAGTGCGTATATATCAAATTTGACACATCCGGTAATGGAGTAATCATTTGCGTATACGTTGATGACATGTTGATCTTTGGCACCGACCAAAATCAAGTTGATAAAACCAAAGAGTTTTTGTCATCAAGTTTTTCCATGAAAGATATGGGAGAGGCGGAGGTGATCCTTGGAATAAGGATCAAGCGTGAGAACAAAGGGATTGCAATTACGCAATCTCATTACATTGAGAAAGTATTAAAGAAATTTAATTGCTTTGATTGTTCTCCGGTGAGTACTCCATTTGATCCGAGTGTGAAGCTTATGCCCAATTCGGGTGAAGTGGTGTCACAACTCGAGTACTCAAAGGCTATTGGATGCTTGATGTATGCCATGACAAGCACTAGGTCGGGTATCGCCTTTGCTGTAGGCAAGTTGAGTAGGTATACTAGTAATCCTAGTATACATCATTGGCAAGCGATGAGACGAGTATTTAAATACTTGAAGAAAACCATAGATTATGGTTTGTCATATGTCGGGTTTCCTTCGGTATTAGAGGGATATTCGGATGCAAGTTGGATTACCAACTTAGATGATCACTCTTCCACGAGTGGTTGGGTATACTTACTTGGGGGATGTGCCATCTCATGGGCTTCCAAGAAGCAAACTTGCATCACGAGTGCGACAATGGATTCGGAATTTGTGGCATTAGCCACTTTTGGTAAAGAGGCGGAGTGGCTAAGGAATTTAGTCCATGAAATTCCGTTATGGCCGAAACCAATATCACCCATTTCTATCCATTGTGATAGTGCGGCTACTTTGGCTAAAGCTTATAGTCAAGTATATAATGGCAAGTCTAGACACTTAGGTGTTAGACATAGCATGATTCGTGAGTTAATCACGAATGGGGTGATTTTGGTTGAATTTGTTCGGTCGCAACAAAATCTAGCGGACCACTTGACGAAGGGGTTAGCTAGGGACTTGGTTCACAAGTCGGTGATCGGGATGGGATAAAAGTCCATTTGAATCTCTAACGGTGAGATACCCAATTTTCTTCTAATACAACGTTAGGAGCTGAATTTAATGGGAAAGCTCACTCTAAGGGATTGGAGCACAAAATAATCATCTCAAGGTATGTGCTCGGTATTGCAAGGGAGGACGTAATTGTTCTTTTGTAAAAGTGCATGTGCAGGTGCATGGTGAAAGGAACTACCTATATGAGTGCGAAGTTTGGCCGCTTCAAGAAGCTTGGACTTAGCTTTGATGCATTCACGAATGGATAAGGACACACGGCCTGTATAGTGTCAAGTTTAAACTTTAGATAATTTTAAATTCATGTGTATGTTATTTTCTGGTACTCAAATGGGTTGAAGGGTTTAATCCATAGGACACCAGGATTCTCGAGTATTTGAAATGTGTAACGTACTAAGATAGAAATTCAATCTTTTAGATATTTTCATTTATGCATGCGTTTGTTTGTTATATTAATTTTTGTTTATGAATCAAGGATTGCACTAAAATGGGGGAGGAATGTTGGTGATTTTAGTGAAATCATCGGTCATTTTGTGTAATTGGATTCACAAGATAATAATGGGGTTTGTAGCTAAGCTATAACACGAGTTAGGAGGTGTGGAGTGCACACTCGTGTAAGCTAACTATGACCCGAGATTGTTGGACGGTCGTTTGGTGATTGTGGGACGAAACAGTGGCTCACGCGGGTTATGTCGCGGGTTAACCCGCGCGGCTACCCGCGTGGTGCACTAGAGTGTGGGACAAAACAGTGGCTCACGCGGGTTGTGCCGCGGGTTAACCCGCGCGGCTACCCGCGTGGTTCACTGTTGCAGATTCGATTCTGTAACCCCTCCTCAAATCTCTTTGTAACTCCCAAATCAATTTGTAACCTACACCATTATGTCTAACAATCAATACCATTAAATGGGTAATTATTATCGGTCTTTAATATAGCTTCGGTTACGATTATCTAAGTGTTTCAATAGGATCGAATTATGCCAGAATCAATACCGGTGAATTTGAGATTATCCTCGAGTGAATTTCGTGATACCCAGGCAGAATAAGGTGCAAATATCACTTAAGGAAAGCGAGCTCTCATGCGATCTCATATTCTATCCAAGTCGATCATTCTCCTCTCCTCTCCATCGATCTTCTGCACACACACGCTCCAACAATGACATGACATGACATGACAGGACAGAACAGGATAGGTGTCCAGCGTTTGGTACGACATGATATGACTAGAAAGAACAGGACAGGACTGGTTAAAATGACTAATTTACCACTGGTGAGTTGTTTAGTGTTTTTTTTATGAAATAATCAATCTAAGTGAATATTAACAAATAATATTTAAAAATACAAAACCATCTAATATAAATATTGATAAAAAAGCTCACATTCATAATCAAACCATCTTACATAAATGTTTGAAATGTTCAAATGTTTAACATTAGACAACAAAAGACATAAACCCAAAAGCTCAAATGTTTAGCACCAACACAAATACTTCAAATGTTCAAATGTTTAACACTAAATCAATCACATGCCTAATTTTTCAAGTACGGATTCAACAAACTGGGGTTTAAACACATCATCCATGCCATTCCAAAGCCGGAGTTGAATCGGGTTATCTGCAAAGTACATACCAACTGCAACACATTGGCGATGATCAAAACTCATCTTCTTCAACTCGGCAGGCATAGTTTCCAAACCCAGAGTTTGTAACTAAAAAGGTTACTATGACTAAGAAGTTATTGACATCAAAATAAAAAGAGTTTGCATCATGTCAAATAACCATGTATAAAATTTACATCAAAATTGAAATCAAACAAAAAAAGGTATTGACATCAAAATCAAAATCGAAATAATCATGTATAAAGAAAAACACAACAGCAAATCGAAGTAACCATGTATCAGATTGAAAGACATAGCAGAAAATCGAAGTAACCATGTATCAAATTGAAAGACACAACAACAAATCGAAGTAACCATGTATCAAATTGACTCCATACCACAAAATCGAATGAACAACAGGAAAAAGAAAGTCACAGCTGCAAAGATAATGAAAATCGAAGAAATACAACAACAAATCGAAGATATATAACAACAAATCGAAGAAATACTAATGAAAATCGATGAAATACAGCAGCAAATCGAATAAATACAGCAACAAAACGATTTTCTTAGCATCAAGAATTGATTTTCGAATATGATAAGGTTACCGAGTTTCGAACATGTTGATTGAGAAGAAAGTTCAACCAAAAACGTTATGGAGATGGAGCCTTCAATCGATTAGAAAACCTGTTGATTAGAAAACCATGAGAAAATGTGAGATGGAGCCTTCAATCGATCGAATAGAGAGATGGAGCCGCAAGATGGAGCCTTGAATCAATTGATCGAACAGAGAGATGGAGCCTTCAATAAATCGATCGAACAGAGCCTTGAATCAATCGATCGAACAAAGACATGAGCCGCCAAGATGATTTCGCGATGGAACGATGGAGGCGTGTATTAGGTTTTTAATTTTCAGGGGTAAAGTGGTAAAAAAATACCTTGTTTCATCTAGTTCTAGGGGGTTGGGGGTAGACTCACGTGTTCCACTCTTGTTCTAGTTAGTTCCAGTGTGTTCCACATTAGGACACGCCAAACGTGGGATAAGTCTGTCATGTTCTGTCCTGTTCCACCCTGTTATGCGTACCAAACGCACCCTAAGTGACATATCTAAGCCATCTATATCATCTTTTAATCAATTTTCAGATGTAGACAACCAAATAAGATAAATAAACCAACCCAAAATTAGTTGATACTTGATAAAAACTGAGATTATAAGAATGTATCGAATGAATCTGTGAAATATAAACTGTAACACGCTAAAAATTTGGGTAAAATAAAACTTAAAATTTCTGCAATATAACGCCTAAAATAAGGCGAAGCCAAAACCTGTAAGCGTGCGGACTAAAACCCAACATAGTCGGGGTAGTTCAAAAATGAAGTAGCGGAATAAATAAGACATATACATGACAACCTATTCAATCTAGACTAATTAGCATCTAGATTAAAGTGGGTGTCACTATGACTTCAAAATGCTCTTTCTCGATTTCCCAAAAATGCCCGGTCCAAGGAGGAATCCTAGGTGCGATCCCGACAGATCAAGACATCCTACTCGCACCGCTAACGGAACCTATGAACCATTCAAACATGAACATAAGTGTTAGAACGAAGCCTATTGGTTGTTGTGCCAATACCAATTATAATGTAAACAAGAACAATAATTAAATGTTACCGGCTCCCAATGCATTGAGGTCAAAGCCAAACCACCCAAATCGGGACATTGTAAACTCCTCTACAATTAATACACAAATATCTTCCATATAAAGCGGGGTAACCCGCAATCTAGATTGGATTTCACCGTCCAGCCCGGTTCTAGTTCCCAAGCCACGCCGGACATCACAATCCTCAAACCTTCTCTGCCTCTAGTGCTTACCCCGTCGGGTTACACCTCAAGGTCTTACAGGCAAGGGTGCCTATCCAATCTAGCCGAGTGTACAACTAAGGGACTTGCGCCCCCTATTGTCTACTCAAAATGCCCAACGGCAATAACCATGCAATAATCATGCATACCATCTAAGTCCTCGTGCACAAGGAAATAGACATAAGACTTCCCATATAAACCATGAGCAAATAGGATAACAACTTTCATGCAAGCATATACTTGACAAATAACATAATCATGCTCGATACATATTTCTCATAATAAACTAAAACTCCTTTAGCCACATACAAGTTCCCAATAATAGTTTGACTCCAACTGCTGATAAGAATCTATGCCCTTGATAGTAACCTTTAGAAGTGTAGCCATTTATTCTAATCCATATTTCATCCATTAATTTACTCGAATGAATCCTCACAAGATATTTGGACTCTCACACTCACTTCACAATTATTTACTTCAATACATACCAAAACCCTAGATTTTTGGGTTAACATTCAATACCACATAAAGCACAAATAAGCAAGCAATGGAGCATGAGTGAATGTTTATGAGTAAGAAAACTTACTTAGAGGTTAAATGAACAAACCCTAGAAGTGAGGAACGAATGGGATAGAGACTTCCACCCTTTGATCTTGAAAGAGTAACTCCTAAGAACTCAAAACCCTAAAGATCATTAACCATTAATGATTTACCCACCTAGCAATAAATGAAGAGAGAAAGGGAAGAGTGTGTGTGAAAATCGCACCTTTGGTGTGTGAAAACGTCCTCAAGAAGTTGCAACTTCAATTAATGAGTTAAACCCTAAAAATGGCATTAAATGAGAGTTTGGTCGTCTGGACACCGCGCGCGATAGTGCCCACGCGATAGTGCCCTTGGCACAATCGCGGGCACAGTCGCGGCAATTGTATCGAGACCTCCCCCACCCTCGCGACCTTGACATTTCGATTGTGACCATGGCACTATCGCCGATCACAATCGCGTCATGTGTACCGTGGCCTCACACTCCCTCGCGATAATGCCCATGCGATAGTGACATTGTCACTATCGCGGGGACAGTCGCCGAGACCCCCTTCCAACCCTGAAATCCGACGATTCGACCCGCTTTCACCCAGATTCGAAAACCATGAATAAGAACTCTTAAACAAAACTTAAAGTAATTATTTTACAAAGAGGCCTAAAATTAGGGGTATTACAATCCTCCACCCTTTAGAATGGATTTCGTCGTCGAAATCCAAACTAGCCGAACAAATGAGGTTATCGCCTCTTCATATCTTCTTCTGCTTCCCACGTTACATTGGTTCCGCGATGATGCTTCCATTGAATCTTTAACATGACCACTTCTTTGTGCCGTAGCCTCTTCTTTTTCCTTTCGAGGATAGATTCGGGTTCCTCTATACATCAATTGTTGTCCACTCTGATTTCCGAAAGTGGGATGACACTCTCTTCCTCGGCTAGGCATTTCAGCAAGTAGCACACATGAAAGGTGGGGTGAATTCCATCCATCTCCGGCGGAAGATCCAACTTGTAGGCCTGTAGACCAATACGTTCAAGGATAGGGAAATGCCCAAGGAAACGGGGATTGAGCTTCCCACACTTTTCGAACCTTATCAATCCTTTCCACGTTGACACTTTCAACATTACCCGCTCCCCCACTTGGAACTCAACCGGTCTTCTCTTCTTGTCCGCGTAGCTCTTCTGCATATCTTGTGCCGCTTTCAAACGCTCTCTGATGACCTTCACTTTGTCGGCCGTCACTTGGACGATCTCCGGTCCGGAAAACTGTTTCTCACCCGCTTCCAACCAACACACGGGTGTCCTACACTTCCTTCCATACAATGCCTCGAATGGCGCCATACCAATACTTGAGTGGTAACTGTTGTTGTAGGCGAATTCCACTAGTGGAAGGTGTGCATCCCAATTTCCCCCGAAATCGATAACGCACGACCTCAACATGTCTTCGAGGGTCTGGATGGTCCTCTCGCTCTGTCCGTCTATCTGCGGGTGGTAGGCGGTACTCAACTTAACTCTTGTGCCCAACTCTTTCTGCAAACTATCCCAAAAATGTGATGTAAAGCGGCTATCGCGGTCGGACACAATAGAAAGTGGCACTCCATGCCTCGAGACTACCTCATCAATGTACAGTTTGGCCAGCTTGTCCATCGGTAGGGTCTCTCGCATGGACAAGAAATGCGCGCTCTTGGTCAAACGATCCACTATTACCCAAATGGTATCGTGGTTCCTTAAAGTCCTCGGTAGCTTGGTTACAAAGTCCATGGTGATATGCTCCCATTTCCACTCCGGTATTTCCAAGGATTGGAGGCTACCATATGGTCGTTAGTGTTCCGCCTTCACTTGTAGGCAAGTTATGCATTGCTCCACATAACTGGCCACGTCTAATTTCATCACTGGCCACCAATAATTTAGCTTTAAATCACGATACATCTTAGTGCTTCCCGGATGTATTGAGTACTTGGACTTGTGCGCGTCCTCCAATAATAGCTCCCTACATCCTCCAATCTTTGGCACCCAAATTCGGCCTTCATATAACTTCAACCCTCTTCCATCCTTGGTCAATTGGAGATGTTGCTTCACCATAATTTCACCTTTGAGGCTGACTTCAAGAAGGGCTTCCAACTGTGATGCTTTGATTTTATCGATTAAGCTTGAGACTACATCTACCCTTGCAAAGGTGGCTCAAACTCCACAACTGTACTCTTTCTGGCTCAAGGCGTCAGCGACCATATTTGCTTTCCCGGGATGGTATTGAAGTTCACAGTCATAATCCTTGAGTATCTCGAGCCATCTCCTTTGTCGCATATTTAACTCTTTCTGATAGAAGACGTACTTCAGGCTTTTGTGGTCGGTAAAAAGGGTACACCTCGTCCCGTAAAGGTAGTGTCGCCATAACTTCAAGGCGAACACCACTGCTGCTAGCTCGAGATCATGAGTTGGGTAGTTTTTTTCATGTTCCTTCAATTGCCTGGATGCATAAGCTATTACCTTGCCCCTTTGCATCAAGACACACCCCAAGCCCATCTTAGACGCATCGCTGTAGACTACAAAGTCTTCTGTCCCCTCGGGTAGAGATAAGATTGGCGCTTCACACAATTTCCTTTGGAGGGCCCGAAAGGCTTGCTCTTGCTTCTCGGTCCAAAGGAACTTCACGTTCTTCCTTGTCAAAGATGTCAACGGTGAGGCGATCTTAGAAAAATCTTAGATAAATCTTCTATAGTAACCGGCTAGACCCAAAAAAGTCCGGATTTCCGTGGGACTTTTCGGCGGTTCCCAATTCATCATAGCCTCAATCTTTGATGGGTCCACCTTTACTCCCTCACTTGACACCACATGACCCAAAAATTGGACCTCTCTTAGCCAAAATTCACACTTGGAGAATTTGGCATAGAGTTTCTCGTCCCTTAACACCTCTAACACTTCACGGAGATGTCGCTCATGCTCTTCATCATTCTTCGAGTACACCAAGATATCATCGATGAACACTATGACCGACTTGTCTAGGAAAGGCCGGCAAACACGGTTCATCAAATCCATGAATACCGTCGGCACGTTGGTTAGCCCGAAGGGCATAACCAAGAACTCGTAGTGACCATAACGGGTTCTAAAGGCGGTCTTAGAAATGTCTTCTCCTCGAACTCTAACTTGATGATAACCCGATCGAAGGTCGATCTTTGAGAAACATCCGGCTCCTTGCAGTTGATCGAATAGATCGTCGATTCGGGGTAATGGATACTTGTTCTTTACGGTCACCTTGTTCAACTCCTGATAGTCGATGCACATCCGCATCGATCCATCCTTCTTCTTGACGAAGAGTACCGGAGCTCCCCAAGGCGAGGAACTCGGCCTCACGAATCCTTTCTCCAACAACTCCTGAAGTTGTGACATCATTTCTTGCATTTCGGTCGGAGCAAGACGGTACGGTGCACGGGCAATCGGCGCTGCCCCCGGGATTAAATCAATTCGGAACTCCACCAGGCGGTCGGGTGGAAAACCCGGAAGATCGTCAGGAAAGACGTCTGGGTACTCACTAACGACTCGAACATCTTCAATCTTTTTCTTCTCTGCTTTGGCATCCAACACGTAGGCAATGAATGAAGGGCAATTCTTCGCAAGACACTTACTTGCCTTGATGGAAGAAATAAGAGCCACTTCACCCTTACGCTTCTCCCCGTAGACAAAGACAAACCTTCCGCTTGAAGTCGGTAGTCGAATCATCTTCTTTGAACAAAAGATCTCCGCCTTGTGATGAGACAACCAGTCCATTCCGATCACCACATCGAAACTCCCGATTGCCATAGGGAGTAGGTCCACAACGAACAACTCCCCACCAATATCTAGCTGACATTTTTCCAACACTTCCCGTAAGATCACTTGCTCCCCATTTGCTATATCTACTACTAAGGCATTGCTAAGAGTACTAGTGGGCACGTTCAATTCTTTGCAAAAGTCAAGAGACACGAAAGAGAAATTCGCACCAGAATCAAATAGCACCTTAGCAGAAAGTGAGTTGAGTAAGAACGTACCCGACACCACGTCGGTGGTTTCCTTCGCTTCCTCTCTGGTCATTTGGAAGGCTCTCCCTTGAGCTTTAGGGACGACTTCCCTCTTTGGTTGAACCGGTGGATTTCCTCCTCTAACTCCACCCCTTAACTTGGGGCAATCCCTCCTCTTGTGCCCCGGCTCCTGGCATTCGAAACAGAGTGTCCCAGGCATGGGACAACGCAAACTTGTGTGACCCGACTTATTACACTTGAAGCACACGACTGGTCGGGGGTTGGAGTTGCAAGGACCAAAATGCTTGCTTTTGCACTTGGGACACAAATTAGCCTCTCGGCGATCATCAAAGTTTCTAACGTTCGGTTGGAACTTCGGCCGCTTGAATGAACTCGGCGGCACTTCACTCTTCCTCTTTTCTGCGGCCTTCGACTTCTCTTCCTTGTCTCTAGCGTAGACTCTTTCCATTACTTTGGCTTCCTCAATGATTTCTCGTAGATTTGAAGCTTTCGAGTTTTGGACTCGGTTTCCCATGTCCGCGGGTAGGCCCTTCAGATAGGCCTTTATTTGTTCCTTCTCGGTCGGGGCCACATGCCCCACAAGGTTCAGCTTCTCCATAAAAAGACGGGTATATTCCCTCACCGTCAGATCCCCTTTCTTTAGCGCTCGGAACTCTTCCTCAATCAGATCCATCTCGTTTTCATTACAGTATTCTTCCATAACCTTCTTCTTGAAGGTGGCCCATGACATCTTTGCCAACACGGCTTCCCCTATGGTTGCGGTGTGGACGTCCCACCATATCAAAGCCACACCCCGAAGCATTTGGGAACCAAAATTCACCTTCTGATTCTCATCACATCCACAAGCCCTGAAGGCCTGCTCAATTTCCCTCAACCATTTCATGCAAGCTACGGGATCATCGACCTCGGCGAACTCTGGCGGTTTACAACCCATGAAGGACTTATACGAGCAACCCTTTCCAGTTTGTCCTGTCTCTAGGACCACCACTTCTTCCGTACGGTTCTCGCCCCCGGTACCACCCGAGCCAGCTACCGCGTTCTCTGCCACCACCTCTGGCCTCCGAAGACTGGCATCTCTGTCTTCTAACATTTTCAGGAATGCTTCTTGTTGCTTTTCCATGGCCGATGTTACCATTTGCATAACACTGGCCACCAGGTTAGTTTGCGGGTTGCATCCTGAATGATCGGATTTGTGGATGCTAGTTCCACTCTAGGTATGATTTCCTCTGGTCCGGTAAATATCGGCAGCATGCCGAGAGGAACCACATTTGCCATTCGAACCACGGGGTTCGGGTTAGATGAAATATCCTCCGGTAACTCTCCCTCGTTCAGTGGGCGACTCCGAGTATTTACCATTTCGGATCTGTCACACAAGAAGTAAGGAAATGGAAATAAACAATACTAAAATACACAAGAAACATACTCGTACGGACCATTGATCATCATAATCATAGTACTTCAAGTACGTTCACGTAATCATATATTCATAACAACAGTAGCTAATTGAAATTATGAACATACACTACATAAAAATTCTCGCTAACACTTTTACAATTCTCAACGACGTAGTTTCTGTCGACTCTAGGGTCGTCCCATCTTAGAAATTCTACCCAAAGCTCACAGTTCATAGCTTAATAGTCTCAGCTTAAGTCTAGGCATTATGTCTACATACCTAGTTCACTTAAACTAAGGCTCTGATACCAACTTGTAACACGCTAAAAATTTGGGTAAAATAAAACTTAAAATTTCTGCAATATAACGCCGAAAATAAGGCGAAGCCAAAACCTGTAAGCGTGCGGACTAAAACCCAACATAGTCGGGGTAGTTCAAAAATGAAGTAGCGGAATAAATAAGACATATACATGACAACCTATTCAATCTAGACTAATTAGGAACTAGATTAAAGTGGGTGTCACTATGACTTCAAAATGCTCTTTCTCGATTTCCCAAAAATGCCCGGTCCAAGGAGGAATCCTAGGTGCGATCCCGACAAATCAATACATCCTACTCGCACCGCTAACGGAACCTATGAACCATTCAAACATGAACACAAGTGTTAGAACGAAGCCTATTGGTTGTTGTGCCGATACCAATTGTGATGTAAACAAGAACAATAATTAAATGTTACCGGCTCCCAATGCATTGAGGTCAAAGCCAAACATCCCAAATCGGGACATTGTAAACTCATGTACAATTAATACACAAATATCTTCCATATAAAGCGGGGTAACCCGCAATCTAGATTGGATTTCACCGTCCAGCCCGGTTCTAGTTCCCATGCCACGCCGGACATCACAATCCTCAAACCCTCTCTGCCTCTAGTGCTTACCCCGTCGGGTTACACCTCAAGGTCTTACAGGCAAGGGTGCCTATCCGATCTAGCCGAGTGTACAACTAAGGGACTTGCGCCCCCTATTGTCTACTCAAAATGCCCAACGGCAATAACCATGCAATAATCATGCATACCATCTAAGTCCTCATGCACAAGGAAATAGACATAAGACTTCCCATATAAACCATGAGCAAATAAGACAAAAACTTTCATGCAAGCATATACTTGACAAATAACATAATCATGCTCGATACATATTTCTCATAATAAACTAAAACTCCTTTAGCCACATACAAGTTCCCAATAATAGTTTGACTCCAACTGCTGATAAGAATCTATGCCCTTGATAGTAACCTTTAGAAGTGTAGCCATTTATTCTAATCCATATTTCATCCATTAATTTACTCGAATGAATCCTCACAAGATATTTGGACTCTCACACTCACTTCACAATTATTTACTTCAATACATACCAAAACCCTAGATTTTTGGGTTAACATTCAATACCACATAAAGCACAAATAAGCAAGCAATGGAGCATGAGTGAATGTTTATGAGTAAGAAAACTTACTTAGAGGTTAAATGAACAAAACCTAGAAGTGAGGAACGAATGGGATAGAGACTTCCACCCTTTGATCTTGAAAGAGTAACTCCTAAGAACTCAAAACCCTAAAGATCATTAACCATTAATGATTTACCCACCTAGCAATAAATGAAGAGAGAAAGGGAAGAGTGTGTGTGAAAATCGCACCTTTGGTGTGTGAAAACGTCCTCAAGAAGTTGCAACTTCAATTAATGAGCTAAACCCTAAAAATGGCATTAAACGAGAGTTTGGTCGTCTGAACACCGCGCGCGATAGTGCCCACGTGATAGTGTCCTTGGCACAATCGCGGCAATTGTACCGAGACCTCCCCCACCCTCGCGACCTTGACATTTCGATTGTGACCATGGCACTATCGCCGGTCACAATCGCGTCATGTGTACCGTGGCCTCACACTCCCTCGCGATAATGCCCATGCGATAGTGACATTGTCACTATCGCGGGCATAGTCGCCGAGACCCCCTTCCAACCCTGAAATCCGACGATTCGACCCGCTTTCACCCAGATTCGAAAACCATGAATGAGAACTCTTAAACAAAACTTAAAGTAATTATTTTACAAAGAGGCCTAAAATTAGGGGTGTTACATAAACTAAAATCATGAGTTCTTATTACCTTCTTAAGAAATAATCGGTGTTTGATACCACATTTTTCTGGCCAAAACTAACAGGCGACGCCAAACATTGTTGGTGTGGGGTTTTTCGAAGACGAATTATGAGTTTTGTAAACTACAAAGGTTAAACCTAATACTTTCTAAATACAAAACTATTATCGATTTCTCGCACTTAAGCTTATACATTCTTTCTGGGGTTTTGAAGTACGTTTTCAAACCAAGTGGTGGTGGTGATGGTTGTCCGCCACCGTCGCCGTTGTAGTTGTTCGTGCCTGATGTTGCCACCGACGACGAGGACATCACCGTCGGCATTGTAGTTGTTGTAATTTCGAAGACAATAGTCATCTTGGGAGGGGGCGTGGGTTTTAGGGTTTGGGGAATAAAAAGAATGCTTTGGTTTACGTCTTTGGGGAAATAGAAAGAGGGGGAGGCGTGGATTTTGGGTTGGGGGGGGGGGGGAAGATTGGGTTTGTGGGGAAATACAAAGAGAGTTTGAGAGGAAATAAAAAGTTAGGAGGCTAAAATTAAAATGATTATAAATTTATTCATATTCTACTTTTAATTAACTTTTATTTTTTAATAAAACAAATTAATGCACAAATATTTAAGAGCTGTGAAGAGAGACATTAAATAAGGTAAAGATGTCTTTTAATTAACAAAAAAGTATAATAAATATGAATTTCTAAAGTTGTGTGTCATTTCAATTGTGAACACTTATTTTTGGATGGATCGTGTAACAACTATATTAAAACCCAATTAAATTTGTGAGACCTGATATAAAATATATTTATAATTTATAATTTTATAACTTTTTTAATTTACAACTTAATTTAACGTTTTTTAATTTACAACTTAATTTAACGTTTTTTAATTTATAATTTTATAATTGTTTTAATTTATAACTTAGTTAAATATAAAAAGCAACTAAAGATTACGATTAAACCCTCTCTGAGACTCCTTCCATTATCCGATTCAACCCACTTAATAATTTGAACTAAAAAAAACTATAGTTTGCTTTGTTTTATTTTAAAGTTATATATATATATATATATATATATAGGGTTGGGTCCAGGTGATAAGTTGAGTTAATGGTGAGAAGTGATTATCGACCATTGGAAGAGAAATGTTCTCACACATGGTCATGGAGATGTTCATCATTAGTATTATGAAACTCATTAACATCATTATTTGAATCTGTGTCATCGTTGATTCTGAACACATCGTCCTCGTCCTCTTCCTCGTCATCACTGTCGTATTCGTCGTCCTCGTCGTCTTCCTCGTTGTAATCTTGATCGTTCTCATCATCATCATCATTTGGTATATCAATACGTGGTTGTTGCAAGATTTATATAGAATAAACCTCTCAGACTTTGTACAAATGGAGAATAATGCAAGTATACATTGCTCAATCCATTGTCGTCTTTTACAAGTAATAAAACAGTAAAATACCGATTATCGATCCACAAGGAAAAAGGAGTAAAATATTTAAATCAAAGTCCAGAAAAAGAAATGATTTCAGATGACGATTTTGAAGAAATATTGTTGGTTGGGTTGATTACAAACTATTGTGATAACAATTAATTAAAAAGGAAGCAAGGGTGTAGGGATTTGTTAAGATTTCAAAGCGAATAATTCGGGTAGAACTTCGTGACAAACAACTCATCTTATCTAACCATCAACTTGTATAAGGCACTCTTTCGAGGTTGAGAAAGGCACACATCCATGGACTAACTTTAATGTTTTCAAAATAAAGTAAAGTCTTGGCAATGGCACAATCTATCCCTTTTGTAAGTTGTACGGAATGAAACAAGTTTCCTTGGTTCTAAGTAACCCTCTCGAGTCTACCTCCGTATCGTTTAAGTTGATGTGTTCAAGATGGCTCATTTCTGAGTTCATCAAACTTTAACATCTCAACAATATAATCTTGAACGAATGGTTGCAACGATTTATTATTAGTCAACAAATTCCTACCATCGAAATAGGTTTTTTATCTTAACTTCACCCCACACTCGAGCTAAGGTTGTCAGCCTATCATTACTCGGTTTCTTTGCATTTTTTTATTTTTAAGAAAAACGAAAGACATGTATCAAATATATAAATAACGACGAAATAAAAGTTTACAAGAACTAAACTTTTCTTACGATACGAAAGTCAACAAAAACGTGAAAAATGTAAGTTACGAAAGAGAAGTACAAGTAAAATAAATCAAGATGACTAACATTTGGAACGTGAACGAAATTTTACGATAACAAACTTACGCTAGACAGAGTTAATAAAGATGCGACGAAAAATAGAGATTTAAGATAACGTAAGCATAAACTAAAAATGTATAAATTTTAGAAGGCAAGAAGAAAAATACTAAAAGACTAATGCATTAATTATAAAAGAGGATGAAAGTTCTTGGAATAAAACTTCATCTTTTCACAAAGATGAAGTAGCAAGAGGTGAGGAATACATAGTGGAGAGGTTTCAAATGGTAAAATGAATGGATAGAAAGTGAGAGATGAAACTAAGATTGTAGGATTAGATGCCATTTTACAAACACAACACCCTCCTATTTATAGAGCTTCTTAAGGAGACACAATCTTGAAAAGGCTTTGTCCAAAGGTCCATATGTTCCATTCTTTAGCAACAAAATCTCTTGGAAGATTTCAAGAAAATCACCAAATCTTTGAAGTTTTGTCTTCATTCCAAAAACACAAGTCTTCCTTCATTTCCATCCTATAGCATCACAACACACTTTTTCCAATCAACACTATAAACTAAAAGATTAGCCACAAATTAGCATCAAAAGACAAGTGAAATCGGTCATTGGTTTACCTAAACTCCATAAACGCGAAAATCGAAAATATACATAAAAAAACACTCAATCTAACGACTTTTGACAAATTAAATTAATGAAAAAAAACTAAAAAGGTTTAATGCGTCAATTAAGTTTTCGCATATCAGTGGTGTAGGACCAATGCCAATAAAAATCTGACAGTTGGGAATGGTGGTAGTCACGGGCTCCTGGTATGGTTCCTCTACCTTATATCGTGGACCGACATTTGTGTTTTGTGCAAGTGTACTCCCCTTGTATGTACCTCTATGAAGCATGTAATGAACAATTTTTCAACCATTACTAAGCATTGGATCATCAACGTAGAATGATTGTTTTGCATGTAAGGCGATACAAAATTGACTATCTTTATAACAATCAGTGTTTGTATCAATCGAAATCAGACCACGATCTAACTTTGTATGTTCTTAGTCATACCACCTACACTTAAACAACACGACCGACATTGCTTCGGGATACTTTAGCTCTACAACTTGTAGTAGAAACCCATAGTATGACACACCGTCTGACACTATCATCACCCCACGATTTTGTGTCTTACGACTCTCATATCGTTGTTCACATATGAATCTAACACCGTGCAATGTAGGTATACAACGATTTGTTGAGTGCCTCGTTATAGTATCTCTAGTTCTTGTTGTACATTATGTTGTTCGTCTGCCATCTGCATAATAAAATATATGAATGGTCAAAAAATCATAATTAATGTTTATCCAAGTTTTGAAAGTTATGGTCGAAATGTTTAACCCAAGTTTTAAAAATCTGATGGAACGTCGCTAGGGGTGTGCAGAAATTCAACCAATCCAATAGGAACTGACCAATCCAATTAGAACCGACCGACCATAATTGGATTTCCAATTGTAATTGGATCGGATCGGATTGAAAATATTAACATCCAATTTGGATCGGTCGGTTCTTGGATGGCAGTCCAGAATCAACCAAAATCGACCGAACCGAACCGACCACCATCCAATTGCCCATCCAATTAACCATCCGATTACCATCCAGTTTTCCATCCAACTATCATCCAATTATTTTTTTTGCAATTTGCTTAAATCTAAATTTGTTTTGTGTTGGTTTTTGAATTCTTAGTTTCACTTATGTTGGTTTTAACACAAACTAAAAGTAATTAATTAGAACATTGCATTAAATTAACACGTTGGATTGATCCGATCTGATCATCCATTGGATGTCGGATGGATCCAATCCGATCCAATGGATATCCAATAAAAACATCCAATGGATGGAACCGAACCGATCCAATCATCCATTGGATTGGAAAATTCCAACATCCAAAGGATGATTGGATCGGTTCAGTTGGGAAAATCCAACATCCAATGGATGATTGGATCGGTTCTGTTCCCCTCACATCCATTCGATGTCAACCGATGAACACCCCTACGCTATACGATGCTCGCAACAACCTTCCAGGTAGTCTATTGCATAAAGTTCATTGAACTTATCAATATCTGGTTATGCTTTTGTACAGTTAATAATAACCATCCAACGAGATGTTTCCATTTCTTCTCTAGTCAAAGTGGTGTTCCATCGAGATGAGTCCGACATTAAAGTGTTGTTTTCTACGAATGATACGTTATTCAAATAGAGATTCATGAATGTCACACACTCATGCATGAGATATCGTTCAACAATATAGCCCTCGGGATATCATGTGTTTGTTACATGTTTCTTGTATTCTCCAAGTTGCCTAAAAAATAAGATCATTAATTAATATAATTCAATACATTTAATTATCAATATTAAAAGTGTGTACACACCTCTTTATAGGAAACATCCAAGTGTAATTCACAAAACCGGTTAGGAAGACTTGTTTAGGAAGATGGATGCAAAGATGTACCATGATTGTGAAGAAAGACGGAGGGAATATGGCCTTTAACTTGTATAATATCAAAATAATGTCTTTTTGCATTTGTTCAATAGATGAATTCTTCAACTCTCGAGCACACAACATCTGAAAGAATATAGATAAGTCACAAATTGCGTCAGCGACATGATTGGCCACGTAGGGTCGTATAACCACGGGAAGAATGCGTTGGAGCAACACGTGGCAATCATGAGTCTTCAAACCATAAAACTTCTACTCATTTATGTTTACCTTGTTCTTTAAACTTCCAGTATAACCGCTGGGATACTGAACCGCAACAATTTGATCAAGTACCTTGAGGCGAAATTGAGACTTCACTGTGTACTGAACCGTTGGTCATGCACATCACCTTCTTTGTAGCATGTCACCTTCTTTGTAGTATAATAAACAACCATTTAAGCATGCATGGATAAGCTCATACCCCATCCCAACGCATTTGAGGATTTTTTTTCGCCTCTACGTATGATTTAGGAAGTTTTTTTCACACGTTCCAATTTTACATGATATAAATTTGAAATAACTACAAAATCATACAAAATAAAATATAAGTAAGCGCTAAACGTATTTTTAGACACGTAGTACTCCAAATTTAGACGAGATAAACATGAAATAACAACAAAACTATATATACAAAATAGGATTATAATTACACCTAAGAAAATCTAAGTGTCTTTTGATGATGAAAACGTTTGTTGGAAGCCAAAATCGCTCCAAATCACGTTCCAAATTTAAATGATATAATCATGAAATAACTACAAAATTAGACAATAAAATAATAATTACCTAATGATCTTTAAATGTCTTTTGATGATGAAAACAACGTTTGTTGGAAGCCAAAAGTCATCAAAATCGCTTCCCAATTCCTTAGAAACGAAATTTTTTGAAATAGAGAAGAAATGTTGGAATGAAGATGAAATGTAGAAAATGGGGGAACAATCATTATATATTAATGATTGTGATCTTAGGCAACATAGAAACAAGAAAATATGTTGCCTAAGCTAGATCTTACGCAGCAAACACAATAGATTATATGTTGTCTAAGTAAAATTAGATGTCAATCTTAATTCATCCGTCAACGAGTTATTACATTTTCAACTACCTATATTTATTTATATTTTTAACCTTAGGCAACATAGAAACAAGAAAATATGTTGCCTAAGCTAGATCTTACGCAACAAACACAATAGATTATATGTTGCTTAAGTAAGAGATGTCAACCTTAAATCATCCGTCAACAAGTTATTACATTTTCATCTACCTATATTTATTTATATTTTTGACCTTACGCAACATAGAAACAAAAAAATATGTTGGCTAAGATAACTTTCATTGATTTAAAAAAAAAACATTATACAACTAAGGCAACATAAGAGAAGATGTTGCTTAAAATAGTTGAGACAACATATAATTATTCATACGTTGCATAAGGTTTCACTTAGGCAACATAGAACTATACATTGCCTAAGAGGAAACTTAGGCATCATATATTAGCCTTTGTTGCCTAAACTTATCTTAAGCAACATAGACAATTAACATTTGTTTAAGACAAGATTTGGTGTAGTGTAAGCCTTGATATTGTTGTGTTTTAATTTTCATCCTTATATTTTAACAGTTGATGAGATGCGAGATTTACATTTTTCTCCATAAACTTGCTTTATTTTTTGAAGATCAAAACAATGTTCTATCTACTATACATGCATGGTCCAAGCTCCATTGGTCATATAAAACTATCTAATGGGATCCATTAAGAATATTTGGAGGCTGTAGGGATTGATAAAATCAACTTATGCACTTACCGTTTATCAAAGATTCAATTCTTGTTGTTATGGTTAATTTCTTGTTTTCTTTTTTTGCCGAAAAATGATTTTGGATAAATGAGACTCTGTACCAAGTTCTTTAGACTTATGATGGTGAAGAGTAATTACTATATGTGTATCGATCATTCCCCAACAAGATTACTAATATCATCAAGCATTCCAAAAAGATAATTCTATTTAATACCACCCATCATTTTCAATTCCTTGATGAAAAGACATTGACTTGTCATTGGTATGCCGTGTCAAAAATACATTTGGAGATGGAATAATTAATAACTATTATGCTAATCAATGACTAACGAGTAACGAACTACTACTCTTTAAATGATAAAAGATTATTATATTGAACTGAAAGGACATATGATTAAACTACATTGATCAAGATTTGAGCAACAAACTAATCACCTGACAACTTCAAATACAGACATGACTCATATTTATTAAATGAATGCGACAATATATAACCCGATCACCAACCACTCAACTTAATTTAATGAATATTAGGGGCCTACTCGTATTAACTTAGAACATCTTCAAAAACTATGCTATAATTTTTCTAAAATAAAGTATAAAAATTGAAATCTCTAAAAAAATTACAACCAACTTCAACAACTACTCTATTTTAGCAATCCTATCATCAATTATATTAATAAAATATTATTTATCTCTCCTAAACATACAATTTCAATGTCTCCTATTGGTGGAAAAGAATTAAATATTATTTCTCTCTCTTGAATATGGGGTTTTAGAGATTTTTCTAAATTTAGAGATTTTTACCTTCTTTCTCATCTTTTCTCTATTTTAGCATATGATATAGCATAACCGTTGGAGAAAAAAAAATTGCTAAAATCTCACTTTTTTCTATTTTAGTATAGCTGTTGGAGATGCTCTTAAAGGTTGTACGATAAATTAAAATAATCAAATTAATTGTAGAAGTTTTATTTTTGATACTTCTTGGACTTTATTGTTATTAAATTTATTTGTAAATTTCATAATGTCCAATATCATTCTCTTCAAACATGACAACATTGACTGTGCTGGTATTTGCATGATTCAAGACCTTTCCAAATTATAATTTTAATTTCATAATATATTATTTAATAAAACATTTTCCATTAATAAATGTTCAAACGACCTTTAATCAATGACAAAACAGGCAAAATCTTAGATTTTTTTTATTTATTTATTACATGGATAGTTTAGAATTATAAAAAAAAGAAAAAAAAGACAAGTTTAGCTTCGTTTATTGTGGTTGTGGTTTATGGATGGCATAATATGAATATATGACCATACAAGAGTGTCAAAAAATAAACCAAACATAATTAATATATCTTACTTGAAAGTAAAATCAGATAGAATACATGGCTTGTGAAAAATATATAAGCGGAAAAGTGTGAGTAAGTCGTTATAAAAATGGATGAATGGCGATAACTTTGGTTTAATAATTTTTAGGTTAAATTATTCAATACAAAAAAACCGTTTTCTATTTTTATAACCTTGTTTTCTAGAAAGAAATACAATGACAGATTATGTTAATTCAAAAGCCTTCTTAGTTGACTTTTCCAGAATTCTAGCTTGCGCTGTGCAGTTTGGAAGACATCAGTAGATATATACGTGTCCTTTAATTTAGTCACCAGCTGGAGGGACAGATGCCAACTAATAAATGATGCAAAAACTATGAACTTAGAACCCTTTATCATCGGAGTGCGTGCCAAAAAAATCTAAAACCGATAACTCATTCGAACCAAAACGGTTTCCGTTCATTTGGTTTTCGAATCCAATGACTTGGTTAACCCGAAGATGGTAATTTATTCGATTCAGTTTTTGGTTTTTACTATTTTAATTAAATCAAACATATATATATGTATATATATATATATATATATATATATATATTTACTATTTTGGTTATATTGAAAGCAAGAGAATACATTGCATATCAACACAAAATTCGAGCAATTAATGAAGCTGTTTAACTAGAGGCCGGCAAACCACTAAAACAGTTTCCAATTAGAAAACATGTCAGCACTTGACGTTAAAATAATTTACAACGAGCCAAGTGAATGATAAATCATAAATAACATTTAAATTATGGTTAGTAACAAGATAATATATAGCAGGCAAGAAGCCAATAAATTAGTTAGAAAGATATAAGATAGCAAAATGCTAATAAATTAAACATAAAAAACAAATGAGTAGCAAACCGTGAATCAAAATAACAAACCCAAATTAAGTAACAAAGTTAAGAACCTAAAATCAAATAACAACTAATAAATAGAAAACTAATAATTAACAAATAACAATGATTTAGATAAAAACAAAATTACCAACCCTTTATATAAATGAATATTTTTGTTGGGGCCAAGTGCCCCCTACCACTGTAACAAAACTATATCAAATGACCATACAATCCTATAATACAAACATTTAAGCAATAGATGTACAATTATTTCATGTTGTTTCTAGCTTTTCATGAATTTGATGCTGTCTCTGTTCAAGAAGTTTGACTTGAAGTTCCAGACATCAACTAAGACTTGTCAACTGTGATATTTTTAATTTGGAGTTTACTTCTTAACAAAGCATCAATCATTTGGTGGTATTTAACCCGACCTTTAGATCTAGTAGATTACATTATCACAGATTCAGATATTTTTCCCCACAAGCCTTACCAAACAAAAATTGATAAGCCAGCGGGAAGGACGGGAGTATTTTATCCAACTCACTTTCCGGGCATATGTTCTTTCGGTATAAATACAACTTGGTCAACTAACCTTTCCCTTTTTGCGTTAGTTATCAATAAACTTCCGTCAATTAAACCACAGAAAAAAAGGGAGAGAAGGAGGGTGATTCTCGTGGTAGCAGATGGCAGTGTTGCTGGTGGTGGTTGTGAGTATCTTAATGATGTCAGAGTTTGGAACTTCACAGTCGAACAACAACAGTACCAGTAGTACACCCATTAGATTATCCTGTGGGAGTAACGCTGCAATGTCTTCATCAAGCTTTTTCAGTAACCTTAACTCTACAATTGATCAACTCAGAAGTCAATTATTGAATAACGGTGTATATTATGCCAGAGCACAGAATTTAAGGAACGAAGACTCGGTGTATGGATTAGCTCAGTGCAGGAATTACCTCTCCACGGCACACTGTGTGGCTTGCTTTGATGTTGCCGTATCTGCAGTTGAAAGTTGCTCTTCTGTTAATGGTGCTAATGTCTTTCTCGATGACTGCTTTCTTAGGTCAGTTTTCCTTTTGTTGTTTATCGTATGGAATTATTCCATTCAAATGTCGATTAAATTGTGTTGCATTTGTATGTGATTACCACTGTTACCCTGACTGATCACCGACCTTAACCTAACTGATGTTGTGACATGTCGTCGATCCATGTCTAATGCATACTTAAGCAAGTTTTAATGAGCAAAAAATACAAACACCTCTCACTGTTTACAAGAGACATATTTCTCCTCAACACAAACACCTCTCACTCTTCTTCCAAATCCTCTTCTTCCAAATCCATTTGTATTAATACATCTCTCTCATATTTAGGCTATGTTTGGCAAAAAAAAACTAGCTTATAAGCTAGCTTTTTTTCCTGGTACATGTTTGGATGACCATAAGTGAGATTGATGACAAGCTACTCATAGGGAACAGGGATTATTTGTAGCTTTAGAGGGCCTTCCTTGGTGGATCAGAGCTTCTTCTTCTTATTCTTCTTGTTCATCAATCTCACTGAATGAGATTGAGATGATTTGTTCTTCAGCTGTAGGAGATGGGATTATTTGTAGTTCGGATCCCTTATACTAGCTTATTGAAAAGCTACTCATAGTAGCGTTTTGAAAAGCTACTCATAGTAGCGTTTTGAAAAGCTAGCATATTAACTACCAGCTAGCTTATAAGCTAGTTTGCCAAACAATGTCTTACATGCCATAGTATAAAACAAGTATTCCTATCCACCTTAATTAGGAATATCATACTTCATTGATACCTGATACCATATAATGATATTAAAGACTAGTAACTAGAAACCCATCCAAACCAATTAAATCCAAAGTGGTGTACCAATTGATATGTAATACACACTAGAGTCACGACAATACTACAAATGCAACAAAAATACTAATATATTTCCGAATTGTAACTAGTGCTCACCAAATTACCAATATCTAAACAAAATAAGTGGAATATGGTTAGGTTCTAACTAAACATGCATATAGTCTACAACATCCAAACATGGGAAAGAACATATAATCCAACATAAGTAAGTAGGGATAAGTGTACTGTGAGATTTGCATGTAAACCCCAAAAGGGGAAAAGCATGGGTGGAGGATTGCTGACATAATCCACGATAACAATGTTGGGACAAGATTAGATGTGCATATATTACACTACATGAAGGAGATGAGTAAATGTCAAACAAACTTGAGTATGTGATGTGAACAATGTTCTAAAATGGCCTGAGGCGTGACGACGAGGTCATGCCTCAAGCATTACACGCCATGCCGAGGATGCAACATTTCAAGTCGTCACATAAGCTGACAAATTTGTATGTCATATATATGTAGGGGAATATGGGTTTTGTGGTTTGCGATAACTTAGATAATCTCATGGATCAAGAATGGAAATCATTTTCCAAATACTATATTCAACCCTTATAGATGCCTTAGGTTAACACGAAATTAGTACTGGAATAATCCAAACAATTCATACACGTTTTAAAACACAAAATCGTGTATTTATCACCATATCAATCGTTTATGTACTTATATGAGAGATCGAAAGTTATGGACGGTTAAACGGTTAATATGTAACTGCACGACAAATACAAACCATTTATGGGGTGGCAGCTACAACTGACTCAGAAGTACCAGACACGGAAGAGGAACCACGATTAGAAGCATCAGAGGCTCTAAGTTGAAGGCTTAGGGCTTTGATCCAAGACTTTAGACGATGAGAAGACTCAAAAGCTCTGAGCTGAAGACTCGGATGCTTTGAGCTGAAGACTCAGAAGCCAAAGCCTCTGATTGATACTTAGGCAAATTTCCATTACATTTAGAACCATTTCAAGCACATTTCCATCCTTCCGAAATTCGTCAAGAACGTCCCAAAACTTTAAATTTTTAAGTAAACCTCTTCTTAAAATTCCATAGAGGTTTTGGACAACCGCATGGGTGCTACTACTGACATGCTTTGTAAGTGGGCACTCCACACCTCTTAACTCACATTGCTTGCCTTATCACCTAATTGATCTCAAGTAATTACAATTAAATCAAAATTGATTGATGACACTAAAATCACCAATAATATATCATTATATATACATGTATAAATATTTTCTATTTATTATTCAGGGATATAATAATATTAAAAACATTACATTTATTTAAGGAGAAGAAAAATCATAAATACATATATTAAATAAAGAATTTTTGTGATTAAATACTCCAAATACAACTTCTACGAGTTTTAGAACTTCGTTTTAACTGTGAGTAGGGGTGAGCAAAGGCGGGTACACGGCCAAAATTCATAATTCATGGAACCGGTCCCGGAATCGAAACTTGCGTGGTTCTGAAATGAAGAAACTGGAACCGGTTACACCGGTTTTTTATATTTGGGAACCCGACCGGTTCTGGAACCTCCGGTTGAATACTGTACCGGGTACCGTTGTCTAATTTTTTTTATCATTTACTATAAAAAAGTAATTATTAGTCTATTACAAAGTCCCAACGTATAGAAATAAATACTACAAACAGAGAAAACTAATCCGATAAAAAACTAAAACTAATAATTACATAAATAATTGGAGAAGTCGAGTGAAGGAACCGGCCGTAAATGTAAGTGTAACGCTAAAAGGTAAATTAATAATTTCAATTTTAATTTATTAAATATAATAAACATATAAAATAATTTTTATTAAAAAAATAGTGGGTACCGTCGATTCCGATTCTAGGTATCGAGCAGAGCAGGACCGGGTACCCGGTCAGCGGTTAACGGTTCAAAAAAAAAAAAAGAACCTATGACCGGAACCAATCACATTGGTTCTGGCAGTTACGGAGCCGTTCCGGTTACAAAGGCAGGTATCCGGTTCCGTTGCTCACCCCTAACTGTGAGTCATTGACATCTGTGAATCCATGAAAGATTAAGTTAGGTAAATATGTAAAAATATAAATGAAATCTAAAGTTGAAAGTGTAAAAACACAGTTAAAAACAAAAAAAAAATTATTTTGAAAAAGGTCATGCCTTCTAAAATTGCACGTCGTGGCACGCCTTACACAAACGCCACATGCCTCATCGTAATAACGGAGACACGTCTTACGCCATGACACACCTTTTAGAACCCTGTACATGAGAAGTCGTAACGATCTCACTTCAAATATACTTTAGCTTTTCTTTGAATAGTTACAACTTGTTTAGTGGTTTGAAAGTTTCGTTCATCAGGGGTGAATTAGGAGGTATTTTTCAACAATCTTCTCAAAGCATTATGTTTGTCTTATCTTGTCAACTTCGTGGAATTAATACCATACCTCCTAGATGATCGTGATGATAAAGGTATGACGGGAGTGAGCCTGAATCGATTCCAACCTCTGGATGCAAGTTGTACTCTAGGACTGAAAAGTTATGAGGCTATTGATTATCTCATTCGAGGAAGGAACATAAATTTCAATGTCATTACAACAACTTCCAATAAATAATCCAAAAGATAAATGAAAAAAATATATGTACGTTATGGGAAAAAATAAATGAAAAAATTAAACATATGGCCTCAAAAGAGGGGATGCCAAGATTATGAACTAGAAGAGGGACATATATTGGGAATATACAGTTTCCTTCACTGTGTTGTGATCTTAGAGCATCCACAATCATGGACCTCCTCGAAGGTTAATGAATATGTCATATCAGCTTTCTCTCTCTGTCACATCCGTTTTTTTTCATACACATTTTATAAACATTTCACTCCCAATCATCGACCACTCCATAATTTATATAATAAAAAATTATAATAATTAAAATTACTTATTATAATTAAAAGACAATATTTAACAATTATAAATAGCTAAAAAGTTATTTTTTTAAATAAAAATTACAATAATAAAAGTTATAATAAAATAATATAAAAAATGTACTACTTTTATAAAATAAAGACGGTAGTTAAATACTAGTTAATATAAAGTTGTTTTTTAAAAGTTATATATTATATTTTTTTAGTTATAAATATATTTCACTTATTCTTTTGGAGAGGATATATTGTATTGGAGAAAGTGTGGGACCCATCTTTTGGCTTCAAGAAGCATTCTTGGACCATGGAGTGGTTCTTCCACGTTGAGAAGAAACTGGTTCCTCCCAGCCCATTTATTTTTCTTGCACCGGTTCCTCTTAGTGCCACCGTGTCATGGACCTCCCATTGGGGATGCTCTTAGCAGTCATACTCTATTTCTTGAACAGAGGCATCTATCAACTTATTAATTGATCATATGCCACTGAATACGAGCCGAAGGACAAAGACGAAAAGTATTTAACTTTCATTATTTCAAACCAAGATTTTTAGCATGTAGAAGTTTCCAAATGCCACAATTATAATCCTTAATATTTCTTCTATTTTACAATCCAGTAGATGATTTTAGTGTCACTAAACAATTTAGTGTAGTTGTGATATATACAAAATCGATGAGACTTATTTGTTAAGCTGTAATATGAGTTATGAGGTGTGAAGTGCATGCTCATATAAGCTATCGATTCATGAACGTAAGATCCCTATAAACGGGAGTCAAGGGGCGCCCCCTCAAGGTTCCATGGGATAGTGGTCCCGCTAAGTAACATTCGTAAGACGTATAGCCTTCTGAACTTCTATTCAGAAGACGTGCAACTTTTAGATTTTCTATTCATAAGGTGTGTAGCATTCTAAACTTTTATTCGAAAGACGTGTAGCCTTCTGAACTTCACTTCAAAATGTGAGACATGGATTCAAAAAGCAAGTCATGTTCTGAACTTTGGTGCAATAATAGTTATTGATCTTATTAATAGTTGGTAGTTATTTTGAAGTGTTCTTATCTTGACATAACTATTTAACCACCCCAAATTTATTGGCTTAGTAAGTACCTATTAAAGGGTTTTCAATGTCAATTTAACATATACAAAACACAATAACATCTGTGTTTTTGCTCTCGATTATACCTTTAGTTACATAATGTGTATTTGGATTATTCCCTAGTAAATTTGTGATACCCACAAGCTGAAATAGGGGTGAAATATTAATTACGGACAGTGACTCCGTTCAGGATCCATTTAACATCCAAGTTCTTACTATATCTATATCTATTTCCTATACCCAAGTTTCTAACAAATAAGTCTAGGGCTGTAAATTAACCGAACGAACAAGAACGGAGGCTTGTTCGTGTTCGTTTGTTTAACTTAACCGAACAAACGACCGAACACGAACGGTAAACGAACGAAATTTCTTGTGTTCATGTTCGTTCGTTAAGAAAATATGTTTGTTCGTGTTCGTTTATGTTTATTCATTAAGAGCTAAACAAACGTAAACGAACAAACATAAATGAACGAACACAAATGAACAAAAAAACAACCACCGTTACTAATCATTTCGTTTGTAAAAAACTAACATAATGAGATGAAAAACCGGGTAAACTTAAGGTATAAAAAGGAATCCTAAAAAATTAATTTAATTAATGATTTTACATATTAATGTCATAATATATAAATATATTTATATATATATATATAGTGTTTGGTTCATTTGAGAAATAGTAAATATATGAGAAATAGAGAAGTAATCCTATCCATTCATATGGTCAAGATCGGATTTGACTAGTCAAATATTGCGGCTTTGACCGGTCAAAAGTTACGGCTATCCCAAAAATAGAAGAACAATTTCGTAAATTTTACAAAACACACGGGTTGTGTTCATATATGAACATGTATAATTCACATATAAACTATATGTTCATATATGAACATGTATAATTCACATATGAACTATATGTTCATATATGAACCAGACAACTGAACTCTTTTAACTGATTCATATATAAACCTTTGTGATTCATATATCAATCAGTTGAACTAACTAACAGATTCATATATGAATCTGTATGAATCACAAAGATTTAAATATGAATCAGTTGAACTAATTAACAGATTCATATATGAATCTTTGTGATTCATACAGATTCATATATGAACTCATCCCGTGTATTTTACGAAATTATCCCTCTACCTTCTATAGACCACACAAGGAATTATCCGGTGCTTCGCGGTCAAAACCGCAAATGTTGACCAGATGAATGGCTAAAACAAACGTAAACGAACATAAATGAACGAACGTTCACGAACGTAAATGAACGAACGAGACCATTTTTCATGTTCGTTCATTTAACTAAACGAACAAAAAAATGTGTTCATGTTCGTTCATTTATTAAATAAACGAATTTCCCGCCGAACGGTTCACTGAACGTTCAGTTCGTTTACAACCCTAAATAAGCCAGGTACAAATTGCATATGCTTCTTCTCTATTTCCAGCTGGAGATGATCAATATGAATTAGGTAATGCAAGAAAAATCATGTAGTCTTCTCTCTGGTTGTAACTTGTTGCAAAGTAGGCTAAAACTTAAGTAGGAGATTTTGACAAGATATCTGGAAAAGAAACTTTTTTTGAACTCAAATGATATTACTGGTGTTTAATTTTCTTGATAGAAAATGTGAAAATTCACTCTGTTTACATTACTCAGGTTCAACACCAAAAACTTCTATTAAAAACAAAATTTACTGCATAGAGCAGCCTATATGTAAATATTTATATATTACTTTTGGTCGGCCTCATCAGGTGGTGTGGGTTGATAACTCTTTTTGGACCCAACCATGTCACCTGTAAAATTAGAACCCGGACAGGTTTCGATTTAGTTTAGGTTGAGTACGTCAAGCTATCTTTCAGGTTCAGTGGTGCCCACAATTGGTTTTTGTGCAGTACTATTTATTAGACCAATTAACTCTTGACTCTTCAAGTACTAATCATTATTAGATTCTATCATTCTAGAATTCTAGGCTTAAGGTCTTGCTAAACAATGACCTTAAATAATCACTGCTACAGAAATGAATTTATTACACGCTTATTTTTATGCAGTTTTAAAAAAAACCGTGTAAAAAGGTTGTAAAAAGCCTTGCACTTTCTTACACGGTGGGCTTTTACACGGTTAAAAGTCTTTTACAACCGTGTAAAAAACCCTTTTTGTAGTAGTGAGGTCTAATGACAAAATGGGTGTTGCTATCCCTACCCCCTCCTCACTCACAAAACCCTTTATATCCCCTCCTATCTCACTCACATACCCCTATAGGAGGGAGTATGGATAGAATTTACCAAAATTAATTATAGGTCAAATCAAGTTTACACCTTTTAACATAACCAATTAAATAGAGAATGTGTGTGTAACTTCATACTAATATACAATACAAACATCTTATGGGTTAAGGTACGAGAACTTCAATGAATTCTATGACAATCCCCAAACAACCATGGATGTCGGTGTGGCTCCAACTGGGATATGTGGCAATCACTCAGCATCTCAGCCAACAAGTTTTAACCAAACAGTTGAAGAACTGTTATCAGATATTCAGATTGCTACTCCAAGAACTTCAAATTTATATGTAGCATCCACAAGGCAAGTCTCAAGTAGCAATGCAACAATATATGCTATTGCACAATGTGTTGAAAATACAACCCAAGCCATTTGCCAAAACTGCCTCGATACAGCATATAACAATCTATATAGTTGTCTCCCAAGTATGGAAGGAAGGACTATCGACTTGGGTTGCTTTATGAGATACTCTGAGACTCCATTTTTTCAAGATAACCAGACAACCAACATCATACCTTTCCTACATGAAGGTTAGACGCCTTTTTCTTGTTCTTTGAGTTTACTATTTTTGTCCTTAACAATCAACACTTTCTATATGAATGTTTAAAAACTGCGACGGGTTTTTATTTATCGAAGTATATATATATTCCCTCAAATTAAATATTTTCCCATGAGCAATTGTTATAGAATATTAGTGAGATTGATTATTGTTTATAAGTGCCCTCAACTTCAATTTAGTAAGGGGTATTTTTGGTTGTTATTTATTAGTCAAATATTTTTATTCAACTATATGTCAATTCAAACCTTACATAATTTGGAAAACTTTTTCGGAAAAACACCTTTTCCCTGGAAATACCCTGTAAACCATAAGCAAGGGGATAAGAGCTCACCTAATGACGCATAATAATTTGATAACTGACTCGACAATACTCAAGGGGGAATTTGAACCAAAAATTTCTTAAGGAATCACAACAACATGGAGAAGCCTAGTTGTACATCAAAGTCACAGTTAGTTACATTAGTCTATGGTTTTAACAGAATTTTGTAATTGATAAGTCTGTGTGTGACAGGGGGTTCAAGAAAATTAAGTATTATAGTCGGAGCAAGTGTTGGTGTAGGTATCTTTTTGCTTATCCTTGCTTCGTCCTTTTGGTATAAACTACGGAAGAAGCCAAAAAAAGATGAAGGTGATCTTATATTTTATATGCATTGGATTTAAAAATTTATTGTAAATTTTATTTTCGCAAGTTATGCAACTTGATTTCATTGCAAATATTAACTAGATCTACTCTCTTGTATGTTTGCCATCTGATAATTTAGATGCATCTCAGTTCCAAGGGGTAAAAAATTACAGATATGAAGATTTACAATCAGCAACTCATAACTTCAGCGAAGAGCATAGAGTAGGAAAAGGAGGCTATGGTGAAGTATTTAAGGTAATCAAAGAGATGTTTTCACATTTGACTGTCAAAATAGTTACACCCTGAAGTCTAAAAGATGGTATATTTGAGAAAAGAACTTGGACACGAATTCTTGAAATATATTGAGGACTACATTTAAGCTTATAAAAACAATGATACCAATAGATAAATTTTGGTATTCTTGGATAATACATTTAGCTTCAACTAATTTTGGAAGTCAAAATGTACTTTAATTTCTATGCAACATAGATAGGTTGATACTCTTATATGTCTTCATTTTTTTGCGTTTATGGATTATCGTCTCGACATGACATATATTTGAGAGCCCTGTAAGTTTTGACCCAGCATATTTTTTAGTGACCCGTGTTAATAATTTATATATATATATATATATATATGTATATGTATATAAATGATTCAGTTTTGGGCATCTCCTTTTGCAAGCCTTATTGGGAACTTCTTTGTACTCATCTTTGATATGGTGCAAAGTTTCCTGCTCAAGTTGTGGATGTAGATGAAAATTGATTTAATCACGTAATTTTTTGTGCTTGTGTTTAATTTTTGCTTATTTTTAGTCTTTAAGGATTATCATTACTTGTTCCTTTTCACTGTATGTTTGCCACGATACATACCTTTCCCTTGTATCTGCAAGAGTTCTATCAAGGGATGAGGTAGTCAGAGTTAATTTATCCTTTAACAGGCAATTATAGATGATGAGAATGTAGTGGCGGTGAAGAAGCTTCATGTTTCTTATGGTAAAGCAATTACAGAATTCTACAATGAAGCTCAACTTATAAGCAATGTACGTCACCGAAATCTTTTGCGAGTACTTGGATGGTCTAATAACGGACCTGAGCTACTACTTGTCCTAGAATACATGCCACAAGGCAGCCTTGACAAATTCTTATGGGGTAAGATATTTATGGGGTCGAATGCCCCTTGTAAGCACGTAATTAGAATTTTCAAGATTCAAATGTTGTATTTATACATTCATCATGACAGGTGAAAAAAGAGGGACTCTTAATTGGAGGCAACGCTTTGACATTATCTTTGGGATTGCCAGGGGACTTGCTCATCTACACGAAGAATTCCATGTCAAAATCATTCATAGAGATATAAAGTCAAACAACATTCTCCTTGACGACTATTTTCAACCAAAAATTGCAGATTTCGGGTTGGCTAGGTTTCAACCTGAAGATCAATCTCATGTTAGCACCCGGTTTGCTGGGACTCTGTACGTACTGTTTACAGTATATATTCCCTTCACTTTTTGTTGTTTGGAATATTTAAGTGCCAATAACGACATTTTTCATACTAAATACAATTTAGAGGATACACTGCACCAGAATATGCAACCCGAGGACACTTGACAGAGAAAGTTGACACCTACAGCTTTGGAATCGTGGCCTTAGAGATCATTAGTGGCCGGAGGTGTACTGAAGTCAAATTCGATGGGCTTGACAATGACAGCAGTTACCTCCTTGAACAAGTAAGATACAACATTGCTAATTCTTTCGCTATCATACCTAATACTGTCGAATGCAAATTAGACTTCTACAGATTTTATTGCTAATCCACTAATCCACCATGGACAATCTCTTTTTTCAATCTGGTTATTTTATGCTCTTTTTCTATTCATGCGATCGAGTTTGATACGATGTAACCAATGCTGACATTTGCACCTTGGCTATAAATTATCTGATAGTTATTTATTTATGGAGTCCTAATATTTGAACTTCCGACTACCACTTGGTGAACAGGCATGGCAGCTGTATGAGAAAGAGATACACATCGAGTTGATTGATGAAGCATTAGATCAAAATGACTATGAAGAAGAACATGTGATGAAGATCATAGAGATCGCTTTGATGTGCACTCAGTCACCTGTTACTTTAAGACCAAGCATGTCAGAAGTTGTTTTGATGTTGTCCATTGGGCATTCATTGGGACGAAAACTGATAACCAGGCCTACCTTCATTCATCCTGAAAGGAGGGTTCACGTAGAAACCAAGGGATTACAGAAGATGTGAAGCTTTTGTATCTATGTCAGTTATACTTATATCAAGAAAGAGGACCTAAGGATGTTCGACGATATCCTTTAGAGTGGCCAGACTGTTGATGTTTTGTGTTATCATTGCAGGTGTAAATTAAATTATTTCATATTTAACCCATTATAATTAGAGTTAAAGAAATTCTAATATAGAGGGAGGTTTAAGGGAAACCCGAAAAAAAATGAGAAACATCATGGTAACCATTCATTTGGATGGTATGAACATGTGCATACAAGTAAATTAAGTTGTTTTTTTGATTTTATGTACGTGTACTTTATGCAAGTGTGCATGTTACAAATTATTTGTATGCACATGTGCATATCGTCCAGATGAACGACTACCAAAGATGTTCCTCAGTTTTTTATTTTTTACGATTTTCCACTTAACCTGACCCTTATAATATATAATAAAATAAATGTGTTGAATGGGCTAGGAGCCAAAAAGGAGGATTATATGCTTTTCTTTCATTTAGTATTTTTTTTTCAATAATAATATCTTTGGCATTTGTCTTTGTTAGATTTATATTGCCTTTTGTCTTTTCCCTATAGTTCAGGGTATATTATGTCCTTTTGTGTTTCTTCTTTGTTTATATTGGTTTGTCTATTCTTTTCTTGTAATAAATACTTTTAGTAATATAACAGAGAACGTTTCCTTCAAGCTTCTTCTCAATACATCATCCTCATGATCAATGGTTAACTATCTGCTAACATGGTATCAGAGCATCAGGTTTGTTCATCTATATGTGTACTTACTTCTATCCACGTTGAAGTTTTCGAAACCCTAGATGCCTTGCTTCTAGGTACCTACGATTCATGATCATCTCCTGACTTTGAATGCACAATGTTGTTGTCGTCAACAAAAATCAATGATATTCTAAACCAAATCGTTGTTTTCAAGCCAAACCCTAACCAAATCAATCTTGCAAATCACGGTTCTGAATCTGATGGGTTTTTCCTTACTCATCTCAACTTGCCCAAATCTAGTTTTCGATCCTTCATCTTACTTCCTAGTCTCCAAGACCTATTTTTCAGTTGCTTCCCCTTTTCTAAATATGTCGAATTCATCTACTGTTCACAATATATTGTCCTATCTCAGTTGTTCTTGATGGTAACAATTATGTTTTATGGCATCATCATATGTCAATCCACCTGAAATCTAATGGATTATACAGTTTTGTTACGGGATTGACAACAACTCCTGTCAAATAGCATAACGAGACAGATATAACGTTTGCAAAAAGATTAGATGATTGGGACATCAACAATGCAAAAATTATGGGGTTCTTTAATGCTTCCACTACAACTGAAATCCATCAACAGTTTCTTGGTTACACTACAGCAAAAGAGGTTTGGGACTTTCTAGCTGATAGATTCACTACAGCAAGTTATGGTCGGCTTTTCAGAGTAAACACCAAAAACCAGATCAGTCTATTAGTTCCTTCATTTCTGAGATGTAGGTTATCAAGGAATAACTAAACTTAGTCGCTCCATAGATTGTTGATGACACTGCTAAGAAGTTTCAAGATTACTTCAGCCAGCTACACTTGATTACTATACTTATGGGCCTCACCGATAAGTTTGAAAATGTTCGAGCCTCTCTTCTCCATAGGAATCCTCTCCCTACCTTGAATGAGGCTATCACCGAGCTAATTAGTGAAGAGACCAGAATGAGGTCACTTTTATCTTCACCATTTGATTTAGTTCTCTATGTTCCAACTTCAAGCTCAAGAGGAAATCGAAATTTTAGTGATATGAATGTTACAACCAAATGGAACAATTGCAATTCCAATGATACTCAGTGCACATTCTGTCACTCAACCTCCCATCTTCTTCTGAATTGTCATGTACATTACTGCAGATGGTGCAATGTCAAACACCCAAAGCACTATGGATCAGACTGTCCAAAACATCCCAGACATGGTACCCCTAGTTCTCATAGACAACAACAATTTCGATCACGACCTATAATTGGCTCCATCACCCCTGAAGTTCATGCCTATGTGCCTCCTTCATCTGTCACATCACCTACTCTACCTTCCAACAATGAACTCATGGAACTAATAAGGTGTAACCAAGAGATAATGACTTAACTCATGATAGGTTCCATGGGTACAAGTGATATGACATCTACTTCAGGTAACGTTTGGCTATTTGACTCCAGTTATAGCAACCATATGACACCTCATTCAGATATTTTGTAGACAAACAACCATCTTGATCACTTCATTCAATTTCCACTGCAGATGGGACTCGACTTCCTGTTTTGGTGGACATGTGTCAACTTCCCAACTATATTTACCTAATGCAATTCACATTCCCAATCTCTCTCTAAGCCTTATATGTGAGCCAATTATGTGATACCGATCTAACTGTTCATTCTCTCCTTCTGGTTGTTTTGTGCAGGATCCACGGACCAAGGAGATTCTTGGAATAGGTCGTAAAGTTGGTCGGATGTTTGAGTTGATCTATCTTCGCCTACCTCAACCTTCATCATCCACTTTTGTTGCTTCAGTTCCCGATCTTTCATCTTATTCAACGTGGCATGCACATCTAGGCCATATGTCAACTACAAAACTAAATATTTTTGCTAAGTCTGGGTTGCTAGGAACTATGCAAACTAAATTGCTTTCTTGTTTATCTTGTAAACTTGGCAAACAACATGCTTTACCTTTTGATATGAATGAATCCAAATCTATAGTTGTCTTTGATCTTATTCATTCTGATGTGTGGGTACCGGCACCAATCCCTTCTATGGGTGGTGCTCGGTATTTTGTTATTTTTATTGATGATCATTATCATTTCACATGAATTTATCTTATGAATCATCGATCAGAATTACCAGGTATCTATATGACTTTTGGAAATATGGTTCATACCCAGTTTTCAAAGACCATCAAAGTTATTCGTGCAGATAACGCCATGGAATACAAGGCATCTTCCCTTATTCATTTTCTTCACCAACAGGGTACAATACCTCAATACTCTTGTCCAGGTACATCTCAACAAAATGGTCGTGCCGAAAGGAAACATAGGCACATTCTTGACACTGTCTGTACTCTTATTATTTTAGCTCAATGCCCTGAACGTTTTTGGGGTGAAGTTGCATTCACTGTTGTTTACACCATAAATCGTCATCCAACTCTCATTCTTCAAAACAAATGACCCTATGAATCCCTATATGGTATCACACCCTGTTATGATCTACTCAAAGTTTGGGGTTGCGCTTGCTTTGTTATGCTTCAACCTCATGAGCGCTCAAAATTAGAGTCTCGTTCTCGTCTATGTTGTTTTCTTGGTTATGGAATTGATCACAAAGGGTATCGATGTTGGGATCCAGTATCCAAACGTCTTCGAATCTCCCGACATGTCACCTTCTGGGAACACAAATGTTTTCATCTATTTCCCAGTTCCAGGTTTCACTTTCTTCCACCCTTCCTGTAACACCTCAAAAATCAGAGTAAAATAAAACTTGGAATCCTGGCAACAAGACGGGAGTATTTCAATTAACTTCCCATAAATGGGATCAGTCCTTAAGACTTTACAAAACCTGCACAGATAAATAGTTCATCAACAAACTAATCTAGATCCCTATATCAAGATTTCATCAGTTGACAGACCACAATTCATCAAAAGAATGGGACTTAACAAATGCCCGGATTCGATACTAAATATCTTCAAAAACCTCGAGACTTAAAACTCGTCTCTCCAAAAACCCCGGCAACCCACCGCTAATGGAAACCTGTTACACATACCATTTGAGAAAAAGTGTCAGACTTAAAGCCTGGTGAGAACATACAGTTTATAAAGCTCAAATGATAAAAACATTTGTATCAAGATAATATTTCCAAAGAGGTTAAATCTACAATTTAAGTCCTTGCCACAACCGGGCTTTTCCGTTATAAACATTTATAAAAGAACCGTCAATAAAACATCTTACCAAGGATTGTGGCGTAACACAAAGTTAGGCCAAAATCCGAGTTACGAGCTAAACAATTGGAATCCGCGGTTACGAACACAAAAGTTCGTGCTTCAACGTGAGATCAAGCCCCAAGCGCAAAACCAATGTATACTCCTTCGCTAGGATCACTATGAACCATGGCTAGTATCCGGCCTCACATAACCGTACCAAGTTGCCCCCGTGGAACATGTGATCCATAACTACAAATTTGGGGAATGCAACATCCCAATAATACAGTTGACTCAAAACCTAGGGATCCGCTAGTAATGGTACAGACTCGTCACAACAACATATGTGACCAACCATAAATAAACATATGGTATAAATACATTTTATAAACAAAATGTTATTTCCAGTTCAACTTCTGGTAAGAATGAAAATCATTAAAAGAAGCTCTTAAATATTATTTTCGCATAATCGCATAACGTGTTAGTAAAACATCATGTTACTTTAACAGGATAAGATCGAAAAGGTAACTTTTGATATGTGTAAAGTTTAAAATGATGGTAGGAACTCACCTCAGTTTCCTTCTTCTTAAATAATGCTACCTTAAAGATCAAAAGAAATAAACCCACAACAAAAGCTTTTCTCAATCTTTTTCTCTTCCAAACATCAACTCACTGGATCAAAACAAGATTATGAGATATTTGCAAAATATCTCAAAATTTTGTATTTAAATAAATCCAAGTTACATTTTACCCCCCCGAACTTTGGGAAATAAAAACTTTTTACCCGAAGATAAAATGCGGGTGTTACAAACCTCCCCAACTTGGAAATGATTTCGTCCCCGAAATCCGACTACACAAAGAGATGAGGATATTTTCGCTTCATATCCTCCTCAGCTTCCCAAGTCACATTAGCTCCCCGGTGATGCTTCCACTGCACCTTGACCAAAGTGACTTCTTTATGACGCAACTTCTTAGACTTTCTCTCTAAGATGGCGTCGGGTTCTTCCACACAACGGTTTCCCTCGTCTACCCTTAACTCTGAAAGGGGAATGACGCTGTCTTCTACCGCCAAACATTTCCGAAGGTAGCAAACATGAAACGTGTTGTGTATTCTGCTCAACTCCGGTGGCAGTTCCAACTGGTAGGCTTGCAAACCCACTCGCTTAAGTACTTTGAAAGGTCCGAGGAAACGGGGACTCAGCTTCCCACATTTTCCGAATCGTATAATGCCCTTCCATGGCGATACCTTAAGCATAACGCGGTCGCCTACTTGGAATTCCATCGGTCGCCTCTTCTTATCGGCATAGCTTTTCTGTCGATCCTGAGCCGCTTTCATTCTTTCTCGAATGCACTTGACCTTATCGGCAGTCTCTTGCATGATTTCAGGTCCGGCGAACTGCTTCTCTCCCGCTTCAAGCCAACACACGGGAGTCCGACACTTTCGCCCATACAATGCTTCAAAAGGTGCCATCCCAATACTCGAGTGGTAGCTATTGTTGTAAGCAAACTCCACCAAAGGCAGGTGAGAGTCCCAAATACCCCCGAAATCGATGACACAAGACCTCAACATGTCTTCCAAGGTTTGGATTGTTCGTTCGCTCTGCCTGTCGGTTTGTGGATGGTAAGCCGTACTCAACTTTACTCGCGTACCAAGCTCTTTCTGAAACCCATCCCAGAAGTTCGAAGTGACCCACTGTCGCGATCTGACACGATCGACAATGGTATTCCATGCCTCGAGACCACCTCATCGATATAAAGCTTTTCCAACTTATCCATCGGTAAAGTCTCGCGCATAGGCAAAAAGTGAGCGCTCTTTGTCAATCTATCGACTATCACCCAAATGGTATCGTGACCCCGAAGAGTTTTAGGCAACTTCGTCACGAAATCCATGGTGATATGCTCCCACTTCCACTCGGGAATCTCTAAGGACTGAAGACTCCCATACGGTCGCTGATGTTCGGATTTAACTTGCGAGCACGTCACACAACGCTCAACGTAACGTGCCACATCAACCTTCATTACCGGCCACCAATAGTGCAACTTCAAGTCCCTGTACATCTTTGTACTTCCCGGATGAATGGAATACTTGGACTTGTGTGCATCTTCTAGCAACAGCTCACGGTTTCCCCCAATCTTGGGCACCCACACACGACCGTTAAACAGTTTCATTCCACGACTATCTTCCGTCAAAAGCAAACGCTGTTTTGTCATGACTTCCTCTTTGAGATTCTGTTCCATCAATGCTTCCATCTGTGATGTCTTGATCTTCTCAACAAGGCTAGAGACTAGCTCGATTCTTGAATGGGTAGCCCGAATACTCCCACTATAGTCCTTCCGACTTAGCGCATCGGCCACCACGTTCGCCTTACCGGGATGGTAAAGCAATTCACAGTCGTAATCTTTAAGCAACTCGAGCCACCGCCTTTGCCTCATATTCAACTCTTTCTGATCAAAGACATACTTCAGGCTCTTGTGATCCGTGTAAAGAGTACATTTCGTGTCGTAGAGGTAGTGTCGCCAAAGCTTCAAAGCGAATACCACCGCCGCTAACTCCAAATCATGAGTTGGATAATTCTGCTCGTGTATTTTAAGCTACCTCGAGGCATAAGCGATTACCTTGCCTCGTTGCATCAACACACAACCCAGCCCCATTTTTGAAGCGTCGCTGTAAACCACGAAATCTTCTGACCCTTCAGGCAAAGTCAAGATCGGAGCTTCACACAACTTCTTTTGAAGAATCCGGAACGCCTTCTCTTGGGTTTCGGTCCATTCAAACTTCACATTCTTCCGAGTCAGAACTGTCAAGGAAGAAGCGATCTTTGAAAAGTCTTGAATAAATCTCCGGTAGTATCCTGCCAGACCCAAGAAACTTCGGATCTCTAACGGACTCTTAGGAGGCTCCCAATTCATCATAGCTTCAATCTTGGAGGGGTCTACTTTCACTCCGTCCCGAGTGACTACGTGCCCCAGAAATTGTACTTCTTTAAGCCAAAAGTCGCACTTGGAAAACTTGGCGTACAACCTCTCTTTTCTCAACACTTCCAGAACTTCACGTAGATGTTGCTCGTGCTCTGACTCACTTCTGGAATACACGAGTATGTCATCAATGAATACAATGACCGACTTGTCGAGGAATGGTCGGCACACTCTATTCATCAAGTCCATAAACACTGCTGGTGCGTTCGTCAGGCCAAAAGGCATTACAAGAAACTCGTAATGGCCATAACGCGTTCTGAAAGCTGTCTTCGGAACATATTCTTCTCTTACCTTCACTTGGTGATAACCTGAACGTAAGTCGATTTTGGAAAAACAACCCGCTTCTTGAAGTTGATCGAACAAGTCATCTATTATCGGAAGCGGATACCTGTTCTTCACTGTAGCTTTGTTCAACTCACGATAGTCAATGCACATTCTCATTGTGCCATCCTTCTTTTTGACAAATAATACCGGATCTCCCCAAGGTGACGAACTCGGTCTTATAAAGCCTTTCTCCAATAGCTCTTGGAGTTGTGCTACCATCTCTTGCATCTCCGATGGAGCTAAATGATAAGGTGCTTTAGCGATCGGTGCAGCGCCAGGTACAAGATCAATCCGAAACTCTACCTGACGATCGGGCAACAACCCGGGCAAGTCGTCCGGAAAGACATCTGGATACTCACGCACGATCTTCACATCTCCTAGCTTTGGCTTCTCTAACTTGGCATCGATCACATAGGCTAGGAAAGACGAACATCCTTTTACTAAACACTTTTGTGCCCTTGCCATTGTGATTATTGCCACTTCACCCTTTCTCTTTTCACCATAGATGACAACAACTTCGCCAGAGGGGTTGGGAAGTCGAATCAACTTCTCGGAACACACGATCTCGGCCTGATTGTTTGACAACCAATCCATACCGACCACAACATCAAAACCCCCGATTGACATCGGTAGAAGATCGATCGGAAATTCTTTCCTTTCGATACTAAAAGTACACTGCTTCAGAACCTCATGGATCAGAACTTGTCTACCATCAGCTATTTCTACTACTAACGCATCCTCAAGACTAGTAGTGGGCATAGCAATTTTCTAACGGAACAATTCAGATACGAAAGAGAAACTAGCACCCATATCGAATAAAATACGAGCAGGTACAGAGTTTATAAGAAAAGTACCCGATACCACATCAGCAGATGCCCTGGCTTCATCGGCCGTCATCTGAAAAGCTCGACCCTGAACCTTAGAAGGGTTCTCCTTCTTTGTTGGCGCGCTACCTGACACAAGCTTCGGGCAATCTTTTCCCACGTGCCCCGGTGCCTTGCACTCATAACAGACGAGTCCTCTGACCAGGCAATCTCTGACAGTGTGACCAGGCTTCCCACACTTATAACAAGTTTGAGAATTGGTGCTACAGTTACCATGATGCTTGGTTCGACACTTCGGGCACCACTTTGCTTCCTGGTAACTGCTGAAGTTGCGGTTTCCAACAAAAGGTCAGGCCCGCTTGGGAGGTATTGAACTGCTCTCCCACTTTCTCTTATCAGATACTACCACCGATTTCTCAGATTTGCTTTTTGCGAACATCTCCTCCATGAACTGAGCTTCCTCCACCATTTCTCGAAGGTTAGAAGCTTTGAAATTGTGGACCATAGATTGCATGTCCGCTGGCAAGCCGTTGAGATACGCTTTCATCTTGTCTTTCTCTGTTGGGGCAGCGTGCCCCACCAGACCAAGCTTCTCCATAAACTGACGGGTGTACTCTCTCACCGTCAGGTTTTCCTTCACCAGAGACCGAAATTCTTTCTCAATTCGGTCCATTGTTCTCTCGTTGCAGAATTCTTCTAGCAACTTCTTCTTGAACTCGGCCCAAAACAACTGAGCCAACACTTCAGGAGAAAGAGTGGATTGGACGATATTCTACCAGATGAGTGCAGTGTCCCTCAGCAGTTGGGTACCGAACCGCACCCTCTGATCATCTCCGCATTCGGAAGAGACAAAAGCTTGCTCAATCGCTCGGATCCACTTTACACACACCGTCGGGTCATCAGAACCGAAGAATTCTGGCGGTCCGCAACCCAGAAAGGACTTATAGGAACAACTCTTCCTATTCCCCGGAGCACCAGGAATCCTGCGCTCTTCCGCCGTGACCCTTATACCATCGCCTCCAGAACCTGCTACGACGTTCTCCACAACCGTCTTACTTCTCCGATTGTTTACGTCGCGGTCCTCCATCGCTTTCAGCAGAAACTCTTGCTGCTTTGCCATCTCTTCTCTCATTACCAACATCACGCTGGCCAACAACTCGGACTGGGGATTAGCATCCCCGATGACTGGGTGAGACGAAGCCAGGTCTACCCGCGGAATGACCTCTGTCCCCCCACCTAGTATTTGCTGAACGGGTGGTCGTACAACAACCTCAACTCCTTCCGGCTGACCCGCTGTAGAGGCTGTCGCTTCAAGACCATCAACACGAGTACGCGGTCTTCCGCGAGTACCTACCATACTGAACTGCTACACAGAGCAGAGGAAGAGATAAGAGAGAGATAGGAAAACACGAAAGGAAAACGTACTACCACATTACCAATTGTCATATTAACAGCAAATCAAGCACTCTTACGTACAATATCCTCATAATAACATTAGCTAAGTGAAATTATGAACATATAACATATAATGGTTCTTGTCACCACCACTACAACGCTTGATAAACGTACTTTCCGTCGACTCTAAGACTAACCTAACTTAGAAGCTCTACCCAAATCTTGCGGATCAATTCTTAGTATACTCAGTCTAAGTCTAGACATCTTACAATCATGCCTAGTTCGCTTAAACTAGAGCTCTGATACCAACTTGTAACACCTCAAAAATCAGAGTAAAATAAAACTTGGAATCCTGGCAACAAGACGGGAGTATTTCAATTAACTTCCCATAAATGGTATTCGTCCTTAAGACTTTACAAAACCTGCACAGATAAAGGGTTCATCAACAAACTAATCTAGATACCTATATCAAGATTTCATCAGTTGACAAACCACAATTTATCAAAAGAATGGGACTTAACAAATGCCCGTATTCGATACTAAATATCTTCAAAAACCTCGAGACTTAAAACTCGTCTCTCCAAAAACCCCGGCAACCCACCGCTAATGGAAACCTGTTACACATACCATTTGAGAAAAAGTGTCAGACTTAAATCCTGGTGAGAACATACAGTTTATAAAGCTCAAATGATAAAAACATTTGTATCAAGATAATATTTCCAAAGAGGTTAAATCTACAATTTAAGTCCTTGCCACAACCGGGATTTTCCGTTATAAACATTTATAAAAGAACCGTCAATAAAACATCTTACCAAGGATTGTGGCGTAACACAAAGTTAGGCCAAAATCCGAGTTACGAGCTAAACAATTGGAATTCGCGGTTACGAACACAAAAGTCCGTGCTTCAACGTGAGATCAAGCCCCAAGCGCAAAACCAATGTATACTCCTTCGCTAGGATCACTATGAACCATGGCTAGTATCCGGCCTCACATAACCGTACCAAGTTGCCCCCGAGGAACATGTGATCCATAGCTACAAATTTGGGGAATGCAACATCCCAATAATACAGTCGACTCAAAACCTAGGGATCCGCTAGTAATGGTACAGACTCGTCACAACAACATATGTGACCAACCATAAATAAACATATGGTATAAATACATTTTATAAACAAAATGTTATTTCCAGTTCAACTTCTGGTAAGAATGAAAATCATTAAAAGAAGCTCTTAAATATTCTTTTCGCATAATCGCATAACGTGTAAGTAAAACATCATGTTACTTTAACAGGATAAGATCGAAAAGGTAACTTTTGATATGTGTAAAGTTTAAAATGATGGTAGGAACTCACCTCAGTTTCCTTCTTCTTAAATAATGCTACCTTAAAGATCAAAAGAAATAAACCCACAACAAAAGCTTTTCTCAAGCTTTTTCTCTTCCAAACATCAACTCACTGGATCAAAACAAGATTATGAGATATTTGCAAAATATCTCAAAATTTTGTATTTAAATAAATCCAAGTTACATTTTACCCCCCCGAACTATGGGAAATAAAAACTTTTTACCCGAAGATAAAATGCGGGTGTTACACTTCCTTTCATCACTGATGCTTCCATCTCTCTTGATTTATTCAATTCCAACACCACAACTTCTGAGACTCTCTCGCCTGTCGATCTTCCTCTCTCACCGGTTGATCTTCCACCTTCTTCAGCTAATCTTCCTGCCTCTCCATCTTCTGATGATCACTTAACATTTGTTCCTTCTACGCCTCATGAGGCATCCATTCGTCCAGTAGATCCAAGCACTTCTCAATCACCAGAGCAACGTCGGTCTGAACGGGTAAGACACGTTCCTTCTCATCTACGTGATTATCATTGTTATGCCACTCTTTTATCTCAATATGAACCTACTTCCTATACAAAGGCTTCTACTAACCCTCTTTGGTAGAAAGCTATGAGCGAAGAACTTCAAGTTCTTCAATGTGCTAAAACATGGGATCTGGTTCCTCCCCAAGTGGGAAAATCCATTATTGGTTGCAAATGGATCTACAAAATAAAGACCCGCTCTGATGGTACAATTGATCGATACAAAGCACTTCTAATTGCTAAATGTTTTAATCAAGAGTATGGAATTGATTATGAGGAAACCTTTGCACCTGTAGGTCGGGTCACATCTGTAAGAAGTCTACTTGTCATTGCAACTATTCGAAAATGGCCCCTCTATCAAATGGATGTTAAAAATGCCTTCCTCAACGATGATCTTTCTGAATAAGTTTACATGAAACCACTTCCAGACATCTCTCATCCAAAGGGATCCGTATGCAGGCTACACAAGGCCATTTATGGTCTCAAACAAGTACCTCGTTCTTGGTTTGAGAAGTTCAGTAATACTGTTCTTACTTTGGGTTTCTCATTGAGTGAAAATGACTCTGGTCTTTTTACTCGTACCACTGAGACAGGAACCATTCTTTTACTGTTATATGTTGATAACATGATCATCACTGGTACTGACACTATGGGTATTGTTTAACTCAAACAATCTCTCAACTCCTATTTTGAGATGAAGGATCTCGGTACTTTGCACTACTTTCTTGGTCTTGAGATCCTCTACGATACTTCAGGCATCTACTTATGTCAGGCAAAGTACATTTCTGATCTTCTATCACGTAATGGTATTATTGACAACAAGACTGCTTCTACTCCTCTTGAACACCACCTTGGTCTTGGTGTTGGACCTCCCCTTCGTAAACATACTCGGTATCATCAACTGGTGGGATCATTAGTCTATCTTACAGTGACACGACCATATATTGCCTATGTTGTTCATGTTGTTAGTTAGTTCATGGTTGCACCTTGCTCGGATCATTACGCTGTTGTTCTGTGTATACTTCGTTACCTTAAAGGTATTATGTTCCATGGGTTATTCTTCTCTGCCTACTCCTCCTTGATACTCAAGGGTTATTTGGATGCTGATTGGAATGGTGATTTGACTGACCGACGTTCTACTACCGGGTACTATTTCTTTCTAGGCGATTCTCTTATTTCTTGGCGCTGCAAGAAATAACCCTTAACATCCAGATCTACCACCGAATCTGAGTATCGTGCTTTGGCCGATACTGCTCAAGAACTAATTTGGTTGTGTTAGCTTCTCTCTGATATGGGTGCTACCCAACCTTCTTCAATCTGTGTGACAATCGTAGTGCTATTCAGCTTGCTCACAATGCCATTTTTCATGAGAGAACAAATCACATTGAGTTTGATTGTCACTTCATTCGGCAACATGTGGTGCGAAAGATGATTGAACTTCTTCATATCTCTTCCACTGATCAACTGGCAGACATCTTCACCAAAGCTCATCTTCCAAGTCGTTTTCATGATCTCGTTTCCAAACTCAACCTTGCTTATTATTCCCCATCTTGAGTTTGAGGGGGGGGGGGGTGTTAGATTTATATTGCCTTTTGTCTTTTCCCTATAGTTCAGGGGTATATTATGTCTTTTTGTGTTTCTTCTTTGTTTATAATGGTTTGTCTCTTCTTTTCTTGTAATAAATACTTTCAGTAATATAACAAAGAACATTTTCTTCAAGCTTCTTCTCAATACATCATCCTCATGATCAATGGTTAACTATCTGCTAACAGTCTTCTTAGAAGAAGCGCTTGATGAAAGATTATTTATTTGGTTAGATCATCCCTCTTAAGTAAGCGTCTCAATCCCTGATTGTATATCAACGAGATGCTGAGGTTTCTTTCTCTAACTAGACTGATTAGGTTATGTCTTCATTTGATAACGCCAACTTTTAAGATACCAAAATTGTAGATCTTTGATACCACTACTAATATTAGACAATCAAAATTGTACGACTCTAAAACCACTTGTTGGGATTTTAAAAGCACATATGTTACAAAATCGATCAAAAAATATGATGAAATTTATCAATCTAAACACAATATGTCTTATATTAAACACTAACTGAATGGGGAAACAGGTTGATATAAAGATAAAAAAATGAATTTGTTAAACACAAGTCAATAAAGCAAAGAAATAACACTAAGGAGTTCACTACGAAAAAAAGGCTTTACCCACCATATTCTCACCGTTGATGAAAGTTGGATCCATCAATGAAAGTATATCAGTGAGAACATATTGGGTAAAGACATCATCGACTGCCAGCATCAGCAAAGTGTCACCGACAGTCAAAAGTCATCGATGGATCACCAATAGTTGAAGTCATCGACGGATTATACCGACGTTTAGTTTTACCGACGACAACATTTACCAATGGATTTAGGACTGTCTTTTTTACCAACGGATTCCATCTTATAATTACCGACGGATATCCGTCGGTAATCCATCGTTATTTCTATCTTTTTTTAGAATAATAATTTAAAATACACCATTTCCTGTAAAAAAAAATTGTCAAATGCGATAAAAAATTATGCGATTTTCAATCTCATAATTAAGGATAAAATGGAAAAGTAAACATTACTTTTGAAAATAGACATTTATTTTAAGTAAAACTACAATAATGGAAAAGTGTACATTTATTTTGGAGAGTAATCTTCTTTCTATATTTAATGTGGTGGTGGTTGTCAAATTTTGTATGTGTATATATATACGCAATAGGGAGAGGTTGTGTCATTATCAACTGCATGCGACAAAATCCAACCCCTATCGTCGACATTTATGAATCCTTCGCCTCGTCAACGATTGCAGACAATGAAATGAATTACACCAACTAATAAGTATCGTTGGATATTTTAAATCACGTAAAAGAAAAGGAGCACAATCAATTCCTTATAATTTGTTTATTTTATATAGTTAACTTTTTTAAAAATAATCTTATCGTTCATTTTATTATTAATTTATGTCCAATTTGAGCATTAATCTAATTTATTTTATCAATTTGTCAATAATTAACTTATTATTTCTTAGAGTAAAGTTCACTTTTAGTCCCTAACATTTCTCTCTTTCAACGGTTTTCGTTCTTCAACTTTATTTTAACAGATTTGTCCCTCACGCTTATATCAATTCCCAACGATTTTGGTCCCAAAGGCCGTTAACTTTTACGATAAGTCCAATTTAATGAGGGATATTTTAGTTATTTTACATGTTTTATTAATTTATTTGTGTTTACAAGAACCGTCAAACTTTAGGGACTTGTTACGTCATTATCTCTAACATACACACACAGTCAGTCACACAGGAGCTGAATCGCTGGTGGGTAGCTATTTTATGAACATATTCTTCACCATCATCACACACACAGTCACACAGGACCAAATAACACAGGACCATCAAATAGCTACCTAGAAAGGGAATCATCTATAAATCGATGATGAACCCCAACTCCCGCCCCTCAAACTCTTTTGCTTTCTGTAAGGGGGTGTTTGGGATTGCCAGTAGTAATAAGCTATTTTGAGTGGATGGCTGATAGCGGAAAACCGTATAGTTCCACACAGTGGCCACAGTGGGGGCGCAAGTATACACCTCAACTATGATCGCTATAAGTAATAAAATGGTAAGTATACCATATATCGTTTCCACAGGGACTGGACTACTGGGAATCAGAGAGTTTCATAAACTTCTTGCACACGTTTTGGTTGTGAGAAAAATTGTCGTTTTGTTGGTGAAATAACTTAAAAATTATGAAATTTAACGATGAGTTAATGATTGGGTATGTGTGTAAGTTTTCCTTGAGATAATTGTAGTTACTAGATGGTTAGGTGCTTAAGTGCATAGGACTATTTATAAAAATCCCGATCTCTCGAAAACGAATTTTTATAAATTATGCCCAAAAGTGCCTACAAAGTGTCCATGATTATTGTACTTGAGTTTGCCGATTTATCTAAGTTTGACTATAAGCATCAAGTTCCACCAGTATGGAGATTTACACCCAAATCTCTTTGCGATTACTCGACCGACATACTGAACCTTAGTAAATCATACAAAACCCGCATCTCCGCGTGGTTATCAAAGACTTTCTCAAATCATTGTTGCATCTTTTAAGCCGTATTTCGGATCCGCCCCTCTCGAGGTCTAAGATCTAATATTAACGTTTCAAAGTGATCGGCTTATCCGCATTGAGTTATGTCCCGACTCAAGTGACCAAACTCAAGAACAAGTAATTATATATGGACACACCCAAGTGTATCCTACTAGTCTCAAGTTCACTCACAACCACACCCACACCCAAGAAGCTGCTTAGCTCATAATTAAAATAGAAGATATAATAATAAAAGACAAGAAATAATTAAGAACTACTTGCATAAATTAAATTACGGAAATGGAAATTGAGTACTTGAAATTAAATTACAAGGAAAAGTAAAGTACTAGAAATTTAAAATTACAATCTTCAAGTTCTTCAAGTTAACAAGTAACTTGAAGATGAACTAAAGCTAGAGAATTGTTGGTGACTTTGTTGTGATGGATGATGGATTCATGAAAAAAATGCAAGCCATGCCCCTTTATATAGTCTCAAAAAGTGAAACGCACCAATGGACATTCCTTCATAAAACACAAGTCCGCATTGTCAAGAGAATTTTCAGGGATTGAGCAGGTAAGCATGCTTCAAATATTATATTTTAATCTGCTCCCTATTGTCCGGATAAACGCAACACCCGATGGTTTCTTCAAGTGGTTTGTCAGCGCTCACAGTGGGGACAATACCTGCCCACAGTTGCCTACAAAAGTGCAGTTTTTCCAAAAAAATAAAATAAAACTTTGGTAACTCATCACCTCTTTATCACATTTTAGACAAAATGAAAGGGATAGAAGCAAAGTGGGTATAAAAACAATATAAAATCGTAGAAAAAGAGTGATAAATAACTCTAAAAAATGAGAGTTATCACACCACCAAACTTAAAGTTTTACTTGTCCTCAAGTAAAAAAATGAAGTAAAAAGAATTTTACGAGAGAAAGAAGGGACGAAACTTACAAAAGAAAAGTGCTTGAATGTCTCATTTAGTCAAAAAATGTACAACTTCCTTACATGACTTCGTTGATGTTGAAATTGATCGGTAGGGCTTTTTCGGGTTATGTTAATCACAAAATCCCAATCACAATAAGCAATTACTCAAGATATCATCATTAAGATCAAGAACTAGAGAGAGAAAATCTAGAGAGAGAAAGTAGATCTCATATTCATATGTCTCTAGCTATTACAAACAATGCATTCTCTAGAACTCTACTACAAGATTAGAAGACAAACCCTATATATACTACCTATCTAATACAAAGCCTTAACGGCTAAGGAAACTAAACAAGCTTAGACAAAGACAATGTTGACTTTTACATATTTGACTTTCCTATTAAATCTTGGATACAATATTTAGACCTAACAGGTTAGTGTTTGGGGCTTTTCAAAAAAAATTCCCCTCCCCCAAACTTGAACTAAACTACAAAAGGTTGTAGGATATTTCTTTTCTCGTTCTTCCTTTTGAGTTTCTTTTTCATCAAAACCCAAAAGTTTGTGATTTTTCAATTTTTTCTGTGAACCTTGGGTTTTAATTGCCTCCCAATTTTTTTGAAGGTCGTCTTCCAATTTTTTGAAGACTTTTATTTATTTTTCTTTGTTTCTCCGAGTTCCTTTTTTTTTCATATATGCGAAGATCATATATATTTTTATTTTCCCCACCCCAAACTTTAAAGTGGACAATGTCCTCATTGTCGAGCGTAATGGCTAGGGTAGGGAACGAGGGAAAAGGTGTTTAGGCCAACAATAAAGGGCCTACGTCCTTTCAATTTCTACCATCAGAAAATCACCCAAAGAATTTGTACCTGAAAAATGATAATCATAAAGGAAACACAATAAAATTCAAGCATAAAGCGATCATAAAAACAACCCAAATATCACCCGCATATTATACACAAAAGGCGGGGAATGATAAGTTCATAGTTTAACAGATACCTAAAAGACCTAAACACAGTTAGGGGCTGTATGGTTGGTTTTCTATTAAGTTCTGTATGTATAAAGTTGTCTGTGTGGATTAATCTGTCGATATAGATTTGAAATTTTTTTATTTGAGAGAATTTTTTCATATATGGAAGGAACGTGCTTTTTAATGGGATGGACTGGTTTAGAAAAAAAAAACATAGCTTCCTGCATAAAACTCCCCCTTGAAATCTTACTAAATAAGCCACTTTCTATATCATTAAGCCACTACCAAACAGTCATATATAGCTGACTGAATAAGCTGTGAGTCTCATTAAGCTACTAACAAACAGACCCTTAATGTTCAAAAGATGAGTGATGATAAACCAAAAGTTACTTTTTTGGATGTTGTCGCCCACTGTGGGAAGTTATGGCCACAATGGGATCAACTGCATCATGGGCGTTTTGAACAACAGTTGCGTCGGCATTCCTTTGTCCTTCCAACTGAGATACACGTCCCTCAAGATAAGTAAGAGCAGCAAGAATTTCCCTGAGAGTGAGATTTGTTTCCTCATGCGCATAGCCAAAGCCGTGAGCCAATCACTTGATCTGTAACCCGAAGAAGTAGAATCCACATTCGGTTTCGGTTGTTTTGGCGCGGGAACAGGCTGGGGCATGACTGGGGACTGCATCGGGGGCTATACATGGGTCCACTTTGGGTTTCAAAGGGGAAAAAACCATCATACTCTGGGTGTTGGCCATCCTTAAAGTCAAACATAAAAGAGTCCTCTAATGTATCTTCCTCAAAATCACGGTTTAGGTCAAAAGTTTGATGGAGAGGGTTTGGTAGGTTTTGAGTGGTGGTTTTGGGTGGAGAATTTAAGGGTGTAAACAGGGGATTAGGAAAATCTTGGATTGGGGCAAGTTTTTTTTGGCTTTAAGGTTAGATGGGTTTTTTGTGGGGGTAATGGTGGGAATGTTGGGTTCAAAAGAGAGGGGTTTTTCAAGAGAGGGTTTTGTGGTAAGGATGGTGCTAAAATCAGTAGGGGGAAAAGTTGAGGGTACCATGGAAGGGTTTGCGAGAAGGAGAAATGGTAGAGAAATAGAAGGAGTAGGAGGATTTTGAGAAGAAGATAAAGGAGGAAGGTTTACCATTGTTAGCACTTCATGACTTTCAACCAAAGAATGGATGAACACCGGTGATGATGGTGTCGGCGCCACGGTGGTCTGCGGTGGAGGAGCGGCGTCGATGGTGGTTTTTGGCGGAGCAGCGGCGTCGGCCATGGGTGCGTCGCCGGCCGGCGCTTGATCCGGCAGTGGTACGGTGGTGTTCCGCCGACGGCGATATCGACGAGGTGGTTGTGAGGGCTTTGAAACCAAGTGTTTTTGTCTAGCCATGGTGGTTTCTTTGTTTAGAATCAGGAAGAAAATGAAAGGTTGGGGAATAAGGGCTTTTGCTTTTCTTTTTAAAAACTCAAAACCACCAACTAGATGGTTTTCTTTTTGAAAAAAGTAAATCACTCTTACTAATTATCCACAAACCCTCCTTTTTATCCAGTTAAAACCTTGGACCAAAAAATTATTTTATCAAATAAAAACCTTTGGATAACTAGTTTGTCCAACTCTTTTGTACTTTTTCCAATAAAAAAAATACAAACTTCTTCCCAATGCACCTAATCTCTTTCTTTTGTATTTTTAAAATCATTCTTTTTCTTCCAAGCAAAAAGCAACAATCTAATCAGACAACATTTTTCAAAAATGCCATCATAACACTCCCCATGCTCATCCTTTAAAATTCGATTTTTTGGCTAACCACCCTTTGCACTCCACAATTGAAACCGAAATTTTCTCCTAAAAAAATTTAACACAAAATCAAGACAAAAATATGTACAATATTTACAAATAAAATCTCCAATTTTTACTCTTCAAAATTAATGGGCCTTGGCACTCCATTAGGAATAAAGTGTTTGACCCGGTGTCAATTAACTCTAAAAGTACTTCCGTCTTGTGGGTTTAACAAATCAACCGCCCCATATTTTCCCACATCCATGATGGTAAAAGGTCCCGACCATCTTGATTTTAACTTTCCCGGAAATAACCTCAACCGCGAATTAAAGAGGAGAACTTGTTGATTCTTTTCAAAAATCCGTTGTTTGATCCTACGATCATGCCAAATTTTTGTCTTTTCTTTATAAATTTTGGCGTTTTCGTAAGCATGGTGCCTTAATTCCTCTCATTCATTTAGTTGAAGTTTTCTTTTCTTTCCGGCTTCATCAAAATCCATATTTAAATTCAAGTTCTAAAGACAAGTGACACGCCTTCCCAAAGACCAATTTATATGGTGACATTCCTAACGGAGTTTTAAAAGTTGTTCGGTATGCCTAAAGTGTATCATCCAGTTTAAGAGACCAGTCCTTTCTATCGGGTTTTACCACTTTCTCTAAAATCGATTTTATTTATCGGTTCGAAAGTTCGGCAAGACCGTTCGTCTGAGGATGGTATGCAGTTGAGACTTTATGCTGGATGTTGTACCTACTAAGAACAATGCTTAAAGTTTTGTTAACGAAATGGGTTCCTTCATCACTAATCAAAGCTCGGGAGTCCCAAAACGAACAAAAATATTTTTTTGAAGAAAAGTTATCACTGTCTTAGGGTCATTTCTTGGACAAGCAATTGCTTCCACCCATTTGGAAACGTAATCAACGGCCACAAGTATATATTGATTATGGAAGGACATGGGAAACGGGCCCATGAAATCAATGCCCCAAACGGCAAAATGTTCCACTTCTAAAATGTTGTTTAAAGGCATTTTATTTCGTTGGGACAAGTTTCCCGTCTTTTGTCATTGATCACAACTTTTAACAAACTCGAATGAATCCTTGAATATCGTGGGCCAAAAGAAACCGCTTTGTAAAATTTTTGCCGCCGTACGTTGACCACCAAAATGGCCTCCGTACGGTGAAGCATGACAGTCCTCAAAACATCTTTTATTTCAAAATCTGGGACACATTTCCTCAACTTGGTCTGCTCCCAATTTATATAAAATAGGGATCCTCCCAAAAATACTGTTTGCAATCGTGAAAAAATTTCTTAAGTTGTTGACCGCTCCTATGGTATGGCTTGATCCCACTTGCAAGATAATTTGCAATATCCGCATACTAAGGGAGGTCCTTTTCAAAATGATGGATTGCCAAAATATTCTCATCCGGGAAAAATTATTTGATCTCGTGACTTCCCCCACTTGACACTTGTTTCTCAATCCTAGAAAGATGGTCCTTAACTTGATTGTCAACCCCCTTTCTATCAATTATCTCAATGTCAAATTCTTGTAAAAGAAGGACCCACCAAATAAGTCGTGGCTTTGCATCGGTTTTGTTAAAGAGATATTTAATAGCGGAGTGATCCGTGTGAACAAGGATTGTGAGTCCGTGATGTTTACCAGATAAATCAAACAACAAAACAATAACGATTACCAACCTGTTTAGATTATAAACGCAGATTACAAAGGGTCGATAATGTTGATCAGTTTTGCTCTCCTTGTTTTACACCTTCAATATGTGTTCTGTTCTTGTTTGATTGATTGAGAGAGAGTGATAATATCTAATAACTAGATATTATCAAAACTTAAAATAATAATAAAACTTAATATCTAAAACTATAATATCTAGATATTAAAACAACTTTGACTTTATTACAGAATAGACCCTAGACTATTGTTAAGAGTGACTTGTCAGCTTTAACTTCAGATTGCGATCTTCGTATTTGGATGATCTTGAATCCAATGAGACTGTGTCCTAACAAGGATCTTTGTGTCAATCAAGTATGATCGAAAATGGTCAAATGCAAATACTACGACAAGTAACTATTTCTCGATTGTTGTATAATTTATTTGACCTTCGATGAGAGTTTTACTTGTGTAATAAATGGGATGAAAATTTTTATTTTGTCCTAACACGGTACCTACGGCCCAATCGCTTGCATCACACATAACCTCAAAAGGCATGGTCCAATCCAGGGCAGTTATAATAGGTGTCGTCACAAGAGCATTTTTGATAGATTCAAAAGCTTTTTTACAATCGGAAGTAAAATCAAAAGTTTGATCGACATGCAACAAATTACAGAGCGGTTTTGCAATTTTTTTTATGAAACGTCTATAAAATCCCGCATGTCGTAAAAAACTTCTAATGCCTTTAACCGTAGTGGGTTCGGGTAATTGCATTATTACTTCAAGTTTCGCTTTATCCACCTCCAAACCTTTTTTAGAAACCATGTGACCCAAAACGATTCCCTCTTGTACCATAAAATGGCATTTTTCCCAATTTAAAATTAAATCGTGAGTTTCACATCTTTATAAAAAAAAATTTCAAATTTTCAAGACAATTTTCAAATGATGTTCCGATCACCGAAAAATCATCCATAAAAACTTCCATAGTATCCTCAATCATGTCCAAGAAAATAGACATCATGCAACGTTGAAATGTTGCGGGAGCATTGCATAAACCAAATGGCATCCTCCGGAAAGCAAAAGTACCGAAGGGACAAGTAAAGGTCGTTTTTTCTTGATCTTCGGGTGCGATGTGAATTTGACTATAACCCGAATATCCGTCCAAAAAGCAATAAAATTACTATTGGTCGACGCTACGACAAGACGCCGTCAGGTATGTACAAAACTGCGACGCATGTCAACGACACTTAGGTACGACGCATAAACCTTCTGAACCCTTACACTCAATGTTGGTCCCCTAGCCTTTCATGAGATGGGATATGGACATCGTCGGTAAGTTACCACCTGCCCTGGGAAAAAGGTATTTTTACTTGTTCTTACAGATTACTTCTCTAAATGGATAGAGGCAACCGCTTTTTCCCAAGTTCGGGACAAAGAGGTCATATCCTTTATCCAGACTAACATTATATGCAGGTTTGGAGTACCATCCGAAATTGTTTGCAACAATGGGTCCCAATTTATAAGTGAAAGAACTCAACAATTTTGTGAGGATCGTTGCATAAAACTCATAACGTCGACACCATGATATACTCAATCGAATGGACTTGTAGAATCGAGCAATAAGACGATCATAAACTCGATTAAGAAACATTTGAATGCAGCAAAGGGAAAATGGGTCAAAGAACTTCCTTCAGTCCTGTGGGCAAATCGTACGACTCCACGAACTTCCACAAGACAAACCCCTTTTTCCTTAGTCTACAGATGTGAAGTAGTTCTACCCGTCGAGGTCCATTTACCAACATCGAGACATAACTCGGTAGACCATAACTTAGTCGATTTAAGTTACGATCTCGACGCTCTTGAAGAAATGAGAGAATCAGCGTTGATTCGAATGGCATCCCAGAGACAATCAGTTGAACGTTATTTCAACAAAAACGTAAAGACTAAAGTCTTCCAAGAAGGTGACCACGTCTTACATCGAGTATTTCAAAATACTCAAGAGCCAAAAATGCAGGTAAGCTTTCAATTAAATGGGAAGGTCCATATCGTATATCTAAAGTCATGGGAAAAGGTGCCTATAGGCTCCAAACTCTCGACGGCCAAGAAATCCCACGTAGTTGGAATGCAACACACCCCAAGTGGTATTTTTTCTAAGTACGTCATAATTTTTTCCCTTAAGATTATTTCTCATGACCAATACTGACTTAAGCATCGGAGGGTCGCTGGTTAGCTAACGACTAACCTCTAACGTTGTTTCCTCGCAAAATCGCACGACACAAGACCATAAGTCTTTCACACGACTTAGTCTTGTAAAAACTCCAAGATTTATAATCTAAGTCTAACATAGAACAATTTTCTATGAATGAATGCCTTAGTCGCAAGAATTTTGAGATTGAACTACTTGGATTGCCTTAGTCGTAAGTATCCTTGGGTGAAATTGTTTGAAATGCCTCAGTCGCAAGTATCCTTAAATTATAATGATTCCTTGGTTGGACGATTCACATGTTCGAAAAAACCTAGTACTATATATTTATCCTCTGATGTCGTGTATGCTTATTTAATGTATGTTTGCTCGACAAGATAAGATAAAAACCATTTTTATTATAACCAAAAGTAAATGATCACAATGTAAGGCTCGACCACCAATTGTCGACCGAGGAAATTACAAAAATTTAAAAACATAAAAACAAAAGACTCAGGATGAAGGAGCATCTTCTGTAGGCTGCGATGTAGAAGCATCACCAGCTTGGGTCTCATCCACTTTAGCCTCCTCTTCATCGACCTCGACCATCTCGATGTCCTTCTCATTTTCGGAGTCCAGATCGTTCTCGTTCCCGACGTCCGCAAGATAAGTCTTAAGGTCTTTAGCAACATTGTCCAGGGGATTCTTCCCAGCAAGATGGCGCCTCATGATCGCCGCCTTTGTCGTCCACCGAGTGAAAGCCTCGATGGACTTAAGCTCTTCCTCTAGCTCCTTGATCTTGGCCTTCTGCTCGGCCTCCTTGGCCTTCATGCCCGTGATCTCTTTTTCATTCTCGACCACGGACACTTGGGCCCGCTCCAGCTACTCCCTGACCCCCTTTAGGATCTCGCACAACACACGAAGATGTGTCTGCAGATTAGCCTCATGGAGATTGGAGATCTCCGTGATCTTATGAGCCTCCTCGAGCCTCACGGTTAAAGATTTCACTCGAGACGTGGCCTCCTTTTCCCTGGCTAGGGAAACCTTATCTCTCTCTAGTGCCTCCTTCTCTCTATCGAGAGCAGTGGGCAGGAGACGCCGAATTCTCTCTATCTCCCCGTAGATACCGAGAGAGGCTTGGAACGTCTGCAATAAATGACACATGAGGATTAGTACACGATGCTAAAAAACAAACAAACAAACGAAAAGTATATAAATCAGGTAAGTGTCGCCCTTACCATGAAGGCGAGACCAGAGACGTGGGATCCCACATCGTCGATCGTCATCTCCTTGAACTTCCCTTGGAAGTGCGGAAGCAAATACTTTCCCAGATGGGGAAATATTCTCTCTCGATCGAGGACGTCATTCGCCAGAAAGTTCGACGGCAACGTAAAGTTGACCATCTGGACGTCGGCAGATCCCTTCCCCTTGTTGGACGTGGGAAATAACCAGAGGCCTGAGTCACCTGCTTCGGAGGTGGTTGATCGACGTTCGACACCTCTGGAGGATTCACCATAGGAGGTGTAACGCTAATGGGGACCGCATAAATTGGGTCGCCCATCTTCGCCTTCTCAGGGCTAGCGATGCTCGATGCATCGCCACCCTTCGACGACGGTTCCCTCGGAAACGACATCCATGTACGTTTGGGCAGACTAGACCCAGTAGTCACGACCGCTTTCCTCTTTTCTTTGTCCTTACGGGCCAACTCTAGCTCGACCCTCCTCCAATCGGCCACATTGGTGGTCATCGTAGGTGATCCGCCTGAAAACGCAGAAACGCACGACAAAGTTAAATTACGAAGAAAGAGACAAAAGGAAATTAAAGGAAAAGGAGAAAAATCGAGCATATTACCTGCCATTTCTTCTTCTTCTTCCTATTTCTCTTCTTCTTCTTTCTCCTCCTCATCCTCCGTGACCTCAGAAGGCTCGACGATGGTCACGTCATTATCAATACCTGTCGATGAAAGGGCAGAGTATGATCGATCAACCTTACTATAACCCAAAAAACGGGTTATCTTGTACACCGAATAGTTGTTCGTTTGTACCTCGTCAAACTTGATTGCTGAAATCAACAAAAAGAAAAACATTAGTAAATAAATCAAATAAAGTACAAGCGACAAAGACAAAAGATTAAAAACTCACTCGACGTGTTCCAGACAGGCTTGAGCCAATCAATGTCTGGACCCAGTGAGGCCATACGCACAAAGGCGTATCTAGACTTCCACCCACGGTCATTAATCGTAGTATTAACTACCAGGGTGCGATGGCCCCGATACTTTGAGAAAAGAATGTAATGGTGAAAACCGTCAGTCTTCATGACATACGCCGTGAAGAGGTAGTTCACGTCGAACGATGACACCCATGTCCTCGTTAGTCGCTCGATGACTGAGATGACTCTCCATAATTGGGGCATAAGTTGCCCCGGTGCAAGGTTGAACGTGAGCATGAACAACCTTGATAATGGCGAATACGGCCATTTAAATCCTATCTTGAAGGGATATTCGTAGATGACGAAGTATCCCCCCTAACACATGTCAGGTCGAACCTGACTAGGGGAGTTTATGGCGATATCTGCCTGAATCTACGCTAAACGCCTAAGAGCATCCAAGTCTTCTTGACTTTGGATAGTGTTAGGTGGTTCGCTCGACATTGCTAAACCGATAAAATTGATTTTTAACTCACTAAGACCAAAAATATCCCAGTTACGCCTACGTTTCCTAGCTTGGGTTTTGAATCACATATAAAAAGTTGAAGGATGATTGTACCTTCAATAATCGTTGTAAAACCTCGATCGAAACCTAAATCTGGCAATGATCATAAGGATTTTGACAAGGATTCGATAAGTCTTGGAAGGGATTCACTAAAAAATCTCTCTAAGAATATTCTGAAGGCGTAAAAGGAAATTATCCCTAGATATCTCCTATTTATACGCAAAATCTATGCCAAGCACAATCACTCGATGATCGACACGTGTCGATCTCCTTTTCGAGTGCACCATCGGATCTTCAACACCTGTCACCTTCACCTGACACGCGTGTTCCCCACGCCGTCATGACATCACGCATGTCAGATAGACCTTCAAGGGCCTAATTAGAATCGAACCGATTCGGTTCCATCATAACGAGACCCTATGCCCAAATGACACTTGGCAACCACCAAGATTTTCAATAAAGTTTAAAAATTAAAATTTAAAATTCCCGCGCAATTTTAAATTTTGGGGGCAAACTGTTTGGAATAAAAATACATAATCACGAAAAAATCACATTTAATACATATTTCACACGACTTGTCTTGTATTAAGTTAAGGTCCTGACGACTGAACATAATCCTGATGCCCGTCGAGACTTTCTTGAAAGACGGTCAAGCGTCGTGCGACGAACACGAGGGTTTACCCTCGACCATACTAACGTACGACCCAACGTTCTTTTCTTGTTCATTTAATGCAGGTTTAATGCTCTTAAGTATCAACGGCTATAACCGATCAACACCAATAAAGCCATTATGGAGCATCAGCCGTTACAAAGACATATTTATGAAGGATCAAGACTATAAATACTAAAGATATACGCTTCATTTTGACATGGAATCTCAGAAATACAGACTACAAACACGCAAAGAACAAACTGCAATCCTTCCCATCGTATTACATGACAACAATATATTACGGACGACATAAGTGTTTTTATACACGACCTATACTTATTCTTAGTTCATATACACATTTCTGTTGTTCATCGTGTAAAAGTGTTGGGTCAGAAATAACTAAGTCTGGTTAGTACTGCTAGGTGAAGAAAGATTACTACTGCTAGTAGAATTAATACTGCTTGAAGATTACTACTGCAAGCATGATTAATACTGCTGAGGATGTGAATGCTGCTTCTGAAGATAAAGATGGATTGATGCAGAAGAATAGGAGATGAAGATAATTATGGTATTGACACTGAAGATCAATCTTATTTTAATAATTATCTTGTAATAAGTTTTTGTATATATAGTCTAGAAGTTCTCGATAAAAAAAATATATACATTGATAAAGTTGTTTTTGTTTAGAGAATTAACCTCAAGACTAGTATTGATCCTTTCTATAGAGAAGTATAGAACGTCTGTTGAGTCTGTTCAACAGATTGAGGTTGTGTTTGTAATCATTAAGTTTTATGCAATATAAACTTATGATTTGAGTTCATATTCTATGTTTTTGATTAATTGTTAAAGTGTTATTCCGCGACTTCTTTAACATTGTTTCTGAGTTTGTATTAAATTCTTGTTAAAGGGCATGGTATGACACTTTGTCTACCTATCTCTTGGAAAATGGTTTTCAAAGAGGAATCATAGACAAGACTCTGTTCATTTAGAGGAAGAAGAAGGACATCCTTATAGTGCAAATCTATGTGGATGATATTATATTTGGATCCACAAAAGATCAAATGTTCAGAGATTTTGAAGAATTGATGCACAAGAGATTCAAGATGAGTTATATGGGTGAACTTACTTTCTTCCTTGGTTTACAAGTTAAGCAGAAGAAAGATGGGATATTTATAAGCCAATCCAAATATGTGCAGGACATTCTTACTAAGTTTGGATTCTCAGATTCAAAGCCTGCAAGCACACCCATGGAGACACACAAACAGATCACTGCAGATCTTGAGGGGGAGGATGTGGATGTTCATCACTATAGATCCATGATTGGCTCCCTCATGTATCTCACTGCTTCAAGACCAGGTATCATGTTTCCTGTTTGTGTGTGTGCAAGATTTCAAGTAAGGCCTAAGCAGTCACACTTTCAAGCAGTCAAGAGGATATTCAGATATCTCAAAGGCCAACCTAGATTAGGTCTTTGGTATCCTCATGACTCACCATTTGACCTACTTGCTTATTCAGACAGTGACTTGGGTGGTGCAAATTTAGATAGGAAGTCAACTTCAGGGGGATGTCAGTTTTTGGGTGCAAGACTAGTGTCATGGCAGTGCAAGAAACAAACCACAATGTCCACCTCTACAACAGAAGCAGAGTATATAGCTGCTGCAAGCTGCTGTTCACAAGTACTCTGGATTCAGAATCAAAATTCTGGACTATGGTATGACTTTTCTTCACACTCCAATCTTCATAGACAATAACAGTGCTATCAGCATTCTTAATAATCCAGTCAAGCACTCCAAAACAAAGCATATAGAAATCAGGTACCACTTTATCAGAGACTGTAATGAAAAGAAACTCATTCAGGTTGTGAAAGTCCATACAAGTAACCAATTTGCTGATCTATTCACCAAAGCTTTTGATGTGGGTAGATTCACATTCTTGGTCACAAGTGTGGGCATGATAAACACTGAATAAGCCTCCTTTGATCTGCTTTATGTACCATTTCTGTATAGACTCCTTCCTGTCTACTTTCTCATATTGTATTGTGCATGGTGATGCTAACCTTGTGTGTTAAAGTGTTTCAGATTGCATAAATTGCATACTTGGTACCTCTAGTTAAGTTAATACTGCTCTCTATATTACTCATGTTGACAGTTCAAATATGGTTAAGTATGGTTACTACTGCTAGGTAGTTTATACTGCCAGTGCAAAGTTACTACTGCTTACCTTATTTCTACTGCTAATCAGTGTTACTACTGCTGGCATGTGTTAATACTGCTAGTCTGTGTTAATACTGCTAGTCTGTGTTAGTACTGCCAGTATATTTTACTACTGCTAATATGAGTTAATACTGCGGGTTGGTTAATACTGCTAAGGTACTTAGTACTGCTTCTAACTTAAACCCTCCACCCATAAATACCCTTTGTGACCGCCAAAATACAAACGACTCTTTGAACTTCCATTGCTTCTCTCTCTCTCTCTCTCTCTCTCTCTCGATTTCTTGCTCACCAGTGTACACCCTAGTTGCGATTCGAACCCTAGAATCAATCAGAACGATGGCAGGAATAGAATTCTTTGATGAACACAATGAGGTTGCTATGCTGCAAAAACCCAAACAGGCTGAAGGTTTTCATCAGATTGTAGATTTCCTCAAATCGTCACACATTGCCCATGCCCTCACTGTCAATCCCACAATCTGTGTGGCACATCTACGACAATTTTGTGCAAATGCTACCATCCACATTGAAGAGGGCACTCAGGTCATCAAAACAAGGGTGTGTGAGAAACCCCTGACCATCTCAGAGGAGTGTATTCGCATCCATCTACGCTTAGATGATGCCTCAGGTATTACCTCTCTTCCTAAGGAAGATCTCTTCCAAGTTCTTAATCGAATGGGGTATGAAGGTCCCACAGAGGTATTTAAGTTCTTCAAGAACAGATTTTCACCTCAGTGGAGATTTTTTGTTCATACCCTACAACACTGCATTTCAAGAAAAATAACTGGCTGTAGTGAGTTCAGCAGCACCATAGCCTATGCTTTGGTCTGCTTAGCAACTTCTAGAAAGTTTAATTTCTCTCAAATGATCTTAAACGATTTAATGTCAAACCTGGATACCAAATCAAAAAACTTTTATATGTATCCAAGGTTTGTACAAGAAGTACTTAATAAGGAATTGACGGATTTATCTACCTTCAAGGAGGTATATGTACCAAAACTCCCCAAGGGGAAAGTGTTCTCAAACATGAAAAGGTATTCCAAGGACTTTTCTGGTATAGACACTCCATTGTTCTCTACAATGATGGGTGTGTCTCTTTCCCATGGTGAGGCATCAAGGTCACAGCCCACATCTGACCACCCAACTGATGACCTACCCACACTATTCCATTATGTTAATATTCCTCAGATCCTTTTTGTCAAGCCCAAATCCCCCTTCACCAAAACATATATCAGGAAAAAGGTACAGAAGGTACCTTCCCTTTTTGTATCTTCACCCCCAAAGCCTTCAAGCCCTTTAATGGAGCATTCTCCATTAGAGAATATCCAAAGGGAAACTACAGGGGTGTCTCTCAACCCCATGAAGGTGCTCTATAAGGAGAAGGATGAGCATGTGGGCAGCAAGGCTCACACTACTGTTTCTGCACAAGGTATAGGACAGGACAGTGTGAACATATCTAAGACCTTCCCCACGGCAAATTTAGATGAGCAATCATCTAAAGGTCCCAGGTGCTAAGAAACCATGGGGGTAGTAGGTGCTTCTTCTAGGCAGAAGTCCTCTACTAAAAGATCCAAGGATCCTTCAAGGGTGGTAAAAACACCTAAAGGAGGTGAGGACAGATATACCTATGAGGAATTGATGGAAACTATTTCAAATGTCAATCTGGATGTACTCAAACAAGGTGCTGAAATAGAGGAGTTAAAAATGGTGATCCTTTCACAACAGGTGCAGATAAGCAAATTAAAGAAGATGGTTCTAAGCTTGGTGCACAAAAAGAAGAGAAAGCAGTATGTATTGAAGAAAAGGGGAGGTGTACATGATGCTTCCAAAAAGGGGGAGAGTCAAGCTGAAGTTGAAAAGTAAAGCCCAGTTGGTATGGAATCTCAGTTTGAGGGGGAGATGAATATTGAAGCAGAAAAGAAACAAGCAGCAGAAACAATGGAGGAAGCAGAAACTGAAAAGGAAGTAGAAACTGAAATTGCAGCAGAAACTGAGCCAGCAGCAGTAACTACACCAGAAGTAGAAACTGCAAAAGCAGTAGAAACAGAAAAAGTTGCAGCAGAAACTGGTATGTCTGTAGAGGAGGTTGAGATTGCTAAAACTTTGGTCAAAGCAAAGAATGACACCCCCAAGGCTACTAAAAAATCCAAGGGAGTGGTAATCAAAGAAGGTAGAACAGAGAAGAAAAGAAAAGAAGTCAGTATTGCTGAGGCCAAAAGGAAAGGAAAAGAAAAGATGGTTGAACCAATAAAAGCATCAAAGAAGCAAACTCAAATAGAATTGGATGAAGAGGTGGCTAAGAACTTGCAAGAGGAATTGGAAAAGGAGGAAGAGATCCAATCTGCAAAAGAAAGAGAGATTGCTTTGGAATTGGCTACTAAGCTTAATGAGGAATATCAAAAGAGCTTAAAGACTGCTGCTGCTGCTAAAGTTACAAAGAAGACATCTAGGCAAAGGCTGCTATTAAAGACAAGACAAAGACAGCCATCTAAAACCTTCCTGGCCAATCAAGAAAGAAGGAAAATGATAAACTTTCTGAAAGGAGCTATTGGAGTTCCTGAAAGAATGTTTACCAGCATGTCATTTGGAAGGATAGAAGAGCTATACAAGAAGGAGATGGCTAAGCTGAAAGGGGATTTCATTCAAAGGGTTGAGGTTGAAAGAAAGATGAAAGAAAGGCATGACCTCAACATACAACAGCCCTTCCCTGACAGTGAAGAAGGCACTCCTATCAAAGAAAAGGTAAAAGTGAAGGAAGAAGAGACCTTAGCTCAGAAAATTGGAGCTATAAAAAGAAAGAAATCCATTGCTACAAAGAAACAGGCAAAGAGGTCAATAATTAAAGAAAAAGAAAATGAAAGTGAGAGAGCAGAAGCAGAAGCAGAATCAGCAGAACATGTGCTAAAGCAGAATCAAGATCATACAAGTCAATCAAGACAAACTGATGTGCAATTTGATTTGTACATGACAGTATCTGATAAAGAACCTCTGAAGGTTGATCCTATTTTAGTGAATGCTCCTGAAATCATTCATTGGGATATTTTGAAAGATCAAGGGAAAGAATACTTCAAGATCAAGAGATTGGGAGATCACTATGAAGTGTATGCTACATGGGGTAAAATTATCAGAAGCTGCTCCAGGTCTGATTTGGAAGAAATGCACAAAGTTGGGATGAGCTTGTATGGTAAAGTGTTGGAAGAAGCTGGAATGAGTCTAATCAAGATAGCCATGGAGTACCTATGCATGATGTTTGATCCTGACAGGATTAAGCATATTATCACAGATATGAATCATGAAAGGGTTTTCAGAAGCATTGACCATTGGATGTTAATTGAAAGATGTGGAATATATGTCCTGACCATAGACAAGAGCTACCATGAGTACTACTTGGTGGACAAAGTGTATGATCATAGCAGAGCTAAGCTACAAGGAATGTTGAGAGCAAAGCTGATATGTTCTACAGGTTCTGAAATGGCAAAGATTGTAATCAGAAGAACCATTAATCAAAGTCTGGGTCTGGATCCTAATTTGGGAAATTGGGAAGCAGTTTTGAAAGCATCATGAAGACCACAATTATGTTGAAGAACTTAACTTCTCATTTTGAAAAGTTAAGTTAGGGGGAGATTGTTAGGTCAGAAATAACTAAGTCTGGTTAGTACTGCTAGGTGAAGAAAGATTACTACTGCTAGTAGAATTAATACTGCTTGAAGATTACTACTACAAGCATGATTAATACTGCTGAGGATGTTAATGCTGCTTCTGAAGATAAAGATGGATTGATGCGGAAGAATAGGAGATGAAGATAATTATGGTATTGATACTGAAGATCAATCTTATTTTAATAATTATCTTGTAATCAGTTTTTGTATATATAGTCTAGAAGTTCTTGATAAAAAAAATATACAAATTGATAAAGTTGTTTTTGTTTAGAGAATTAACCTCAAGACTAGTATTGATCCTTTCTATAGAGAAGTATAGAACGACTGTTGAGTTTGTTCAACAGATTGAGGTTGTGTTTGTAATCATTAAACTTATGATTTGAGTTCATATTCTGTGTTTTTGATTAATTGTTAAAGTGTTATTCCGCGACTTCTTTAACATTTTTTCTGTGTTTGTATTAAATTCTTGTTTAAGAATTTTCGATCTTGACAAAAACGTTGTAATACATAAGGATATCACCCCTGTTTGGTGATCATAGTGCACGACGACATCTCTATGTCGTCCACGGTTTTTTCCTCGTTGAGGTTTTTCCGCGTCATCAAATCCCTTGTATCTTTATTTTTATTGCTATCGCGTACATTGTCGTCTGGTTACTTTCTTTAGTTGGATAAAGCTCCACATCCACCTTAAATTATCCTTTGGATGATTTTTGGCATTAACATATACTAGTCCCATTCATAAAATAGGAAAATAACTGAAATGGCAATGATGGCAAATTATTAGCTATTATGGCCGGTTATAACCAATTTAGCTAAAATCATAGACTGGAAATAACTGAGCATTAAATAACCATTAACTGCAGGTTTAGAGATAGCCAAATCCAGAGATAGGCACCAGAGCCTCTGGTCCAAAGACGCCTACAGAGACGCCCACCAGAGGCTCTGCAGAAGGCCACCAGAGGCTCTGCCGAAAGACACTAGGCTCTGTCATGAGCTACCAGAGCCTCTGAAGAAAGCCACCAGAGGATCTGCATAAATAGGCATCAGAGCCTCTACAGAGAGCCTTTGATCAACTTTTTCTACTGCATTCCAAGTCCAAAACTCTGGACCACCACCAGGGGCTCTACCCCTTGACCCCCGCCATTTCGTCGTGTTCGAGATCAAACTTCTTTTATAACAAGCGTGCAGTTCGTACCACCTAACTTGTAATAGATCACAGTTTGAAACCCATTAGCACTCATGTTAAATCAAATTACACTTAAATGGCCGGTGACACTAAAATCACCAACACGGTGAGATTTTAAAAATTGATGACCGGCGGTGGAATTGGATTATGAAAGGCGGCTGTTACTTTAATTTGGTCGATGGATTACAAATTATAAACTTAGTGGATGAAATTGGTTACGAATGTGATTCATTATTAAAAGATAATAAGTGCGGTGGATTTAATTTGTGTTTGGCGGCTGATTTGTTTGGTGGACGGTGGAACAAATCGGATTTATGGTCGGTCGGCTGATTGTTTTGCTAGTGGAACGATTTTTGTAATTGAAATAGGTGGATTATATTGTATGACATTTGACCGACGGTTGTTATTATAGCCACATGACCGACGACTGTTAATGTAGCCACATGACCGGCAGCTGTTGATTACCCCTTGCAACCCGGGACTTGACAGTCCATATGTATTCGGGAGTTAGACCCTCATTACCCGGGCTTGATTCCCTAGACCACCCTTTCACGGTTGTTTGTTTTTCCTGGACCCAACACTGCTTCCGGTACTACCTAGTTTCCCGACACTTTCCCGGTACCACCCACTTTCCCGGTACTTTCCCCAACTGTTTCTTTGCCATAAACTTGGCCCCTATTTTCTTTTGTTTCTCTACTTTTAGTGTCTCCTTTATCCTCAAAACTCTAGGGTCTCGTTTATAAGCATTGTCGACAAGAGAACGTATCCTTGCATTAACTATTCTAGTCTCCTACCGTTGGTGCGTGCTTTCACTATTTTGTGAACTTAAGATAGAAAGAAAGAGAGATAAAACTGCAATCTAAGAAGCATACATATTTTTTTAGTTTTGATCGTTTACCGAAAACGTTACGGTTGGCTTAGTTGTGAGTATAGACGAAGTTTTTCATTTTTAAACTATTAAGGGTTGTTTACGAAGCTTAAACGATCGATTTTGATCGAAAAATTCTCACCCATATCAAGTTTTGTGTTTTCGTTCATTGTCCGAAAAATTTTCGGTCGCTTCGTTTTTAATCGTGGGTTGCTCATTTGAGCTATAAGCTGTTAAGGCATGTTCATGAAGCCAAAACAATCGATTTTTGGTCGAAAAGTGTTAACCCATACCGAGTTTTTAAGTTGTCGATCGTTTTCTGAAAAGTTTTCGGTTGGTTCGTTTATGATCGTGGGTTGACCGGTTGAGTTTTAATCTGTTAAGGATAGATCAGGGCGCTTTAACGATTGTTCTGCATTGAATATTTGTAACCCATTCGACGTTTTGCAGGATGGTGCGAGAGGTAGGAGATGATGAATAGTAACTTAACGGAATTTCGTTAGTTCCGTTAAGTTTGTGACCATTTTGGTCCTTTTTTCTTTAGTTCAGTTAGTGTCCGTTAGTTTGTTGGATTGGTTAGTTTTATTTCATTTTTAGTCCTTTTTCGGTTAGTTTTCAGTTAAGTCCGTTAGAAGTTTCAAGTTTTACACTTTTAGTCCCTCTAGTTTGTAGTTTCAATATACGTCATTTTTGGTCCTTCTACTTTTAAGTTTTGATTTCTATCATTTCTAGTCCTTGTAGTCTTAAGTTTCAGTTTGTGTCACTTTTGGTCCTCGTACTTCAAAGGTTTCAAAGTTTGTCAAGTTTAATCCCTAAACTTTCAAGTTCTACTCGTTGACACTCTTGGTCCATGCACTTTAAATTTTTTGTCATGTTTAATCCATGAACTTCAAGTTTTGCAAGTAACGATGTCTTATGTACCCATCTATGAACACAAAGAAAAGATTGCAGCTCTTGAAAAGAAATTGGAAAACAGGTTAAAGACCATTAGCACACTGATGGAAGAGAAAGCAGGTCTTCAGCTAGAGTTCAACAATGTGAAATCGGAAAGCGAATCGCATCAACAAATTTGTTGGTTACAGAGAAGCAATGACAGGCTCAAACGCAGTAATTCTGAATTTGAAAAGGCAACAGAAGATAGTTCATATTACACTATGTATCGTGACCAAATAAAGTCTCTTAACAAAGAAATTTTAGTTCTTGAAAGAGAAGTTCATATGAAGAGACATGATCCAACAAGGGCTGAAAATTCAAAGAAAATATTTGAACTTGAACGAAAAGTTACAGATTTTGAAGCCAAAAAAAAGAAGTACCTGGCGCTTGAAGAAAGAGGAAATGTGTTGGAGAATGAAAATCTCGAGCTGAAGAAAAGACTTGTTGTTTTTGAAAAAGAAAAAGTTGATTTTTCAAATGAAAGAAAGAATTTCAAAGAAAGTTTTTGACGAAAGAAAACTTTTGAGCTCAAGCATGCTAAACTTTCAAAACGGATTTCTGATTTTGAAAATGTTTTGATAATTGAGAGAGATTCTTTTGAGAAAGAGCGAAAAGGTTTTGAGAATGAAAAGAAAATACTTGAAAAGAAGAATGTTGCGATTTTTAAAGAGATATCTGATAAACACAACAGTATAGAAAAAGATTTTGAAAGTGAAAGAAATATTTTCGAAACTGAGATTCATAAGCTTTCAAAGAAATTATCTGGATTAGTAACAGAGATTTTGAAAGAACGGAAGGTAAAATCCGATTTACAAAAACAATTTGACTTGATTCTAGAAGAAAGAAATGTTTTATCCGCAAAAGTCAAGAAACTTGAATAAATAAATCCTGAAATTGATTTATCTGAACAAGCCACCTGATATTGTTGTTCAGTCTCCTTATTCTTCAAGTTCAACTTCTACAACTATTTCCTCGAAGAGTTTTGTCAAATCAACTGAATTTTTAGAAGATCGGATTCGCCCTTCAAATATTTTTTATAATTCTGTTGTTGTTGATTCAAATAATCAAGTGTTTCTAAAATTCAAAATGGTTTGGCGAAAGAAATCAACTACAGAAAATAGTGATGGAAACAAGTCTCATGATTCTACTGTAGTTGATACAAAGTCATCTGTTTCCAAGACTGATTCACCTACTTATTTCTATTCTACAGTAAAGTTGATCAGTCTAAACCGAGCAAAGATTTGTTGCACTCACTGTGGAAAGAGTGAATTTATCCATCCAAGGTATGTAATAGTTGGTGGTACTTATAACATCCTTAATCCTCGGTTTAATAGCTTCAAAGCTAAGGCAACTAACCATCAAGGATCTATCACAACATGTATACCAAAACCAAAATCTTCCTAATCTGTTTTGCAGGAACGTCAGGTGTAATTTAATTTAGATCATTCACATCACATGACTACAATAAAGGGTTATGCCATTTTTGAGGGGGAGTACCATTTCTTTAAACTTTCATGTCGACTTCTGAACACTTCAGTTCAGGACTCATTCTTAAATATTTTTGACTTCTGATTATCTCAAATCAGAAATTTAACTTCAATGTTTAATCTTGGTGAGTTAAAGGAGTGTTAGGGCTTTAATGTTTCTATGGTCAATCTAGAACCGGATGGACCTACCTAAGAAACACATCCAATTCATAGATATCAGTGAGGGGTCTAGCGTGATAGACGAGTTCAGATTGAAAAGAATATGGTGAGGATTGTTTGGGTAAAATTTCACAAGTTACGACCGACGAAAGATAACCAAACGTCTCCAGTCTATGGACCATCCTTGTATCAAGATAAGGTCCTGACGACATCGCACGACAGTTGACACTGTCATCCCATACGACGACCATCGAGAGTTTCTCACGTCCTCGACTAGAGAAAGTCTCTCGATGGTTTACATCTCACGACCTATGTGACAGTACTAATAATCATTGATCATTTAATGCATACAACTGTTTTTTCTTTGTGAATCTCTTTTTACAGGTTTAATGCACATTATGACCAACGGATATAACGGACGATCGACATCAAGATCAATAAATATCAAGACCATTGGACAATCAATGCTCATTTATGGCGACCAAAGCTATATATACAACTCGTAAGAGCAACTCAGGGATATCATCTGATTGTAAGAGCAACTACGAAGATAGAACATTCATGAATTCTCTCAAGCAGATTTTCACGACACCAGTGTTCTATTACACGACATTTAGCTCAATCGCACGATTACACTGTTTTACTACTGTAATATTGTCAATTGCACTTGTATTCACTCCTTCTAAAGGACGACGTCCCTGTTTGACATCCATAGTGCACTTGACGATCCTCACTGTCGTCCGCGGTTTACCCTCGATGGGGTTTTCCGCCTCACCAAATCTCTGTGTTCATGTTATATTTTTTTATCCTCGTTGCATGATTTGTCGAGTGATTGCCTACTTTAGTTGTTAAAGCTCCGCACCAACCTTAGATCTCCCTTTGGACGATTTTTGGCATTAACAGTTTGGCGTCCACCGTGGGGTCGCAGCTAGAGTAACATCCTCGGCAGAAAGTGCGACCTACTAACGAGTTTAATTGCAGGATTTTTGTTTGACAGGATCATGGCAACACGAGGAACTCAAGCATGTATCATTGCCCAAATGTGCATGGAACTCGACGCTGCGCATAACCAAATTCATACTTTGGATGAGCAAAATCGCAGGGCTAACGAAGAACTCTCTGCCATGTGAAATCCAACAATGAGGAATCTGAACATGAGTAACCAATTTGGATCTTCATTCGGTCCAACACCACCTTTTAACATGTCTTTTGCAGGTGTTTTACCTCCACTTCCTCCATACCCTAGGCCAACGCAAGGTATGGGAGCAACTACTAGAGTCGCTACCTTCTCCATCCCAACAATCCCTTCAATGTCACCTCATGTGACAACGCTTCCATCAGTAACCATGCCTTACATGCATGCACCAATAAATGGAGATAACGGGGGCATGTCACGGAACAATGGCTTTTTTCCTAATTCATGTCCTACGTCTCAAGACTCTTGATTCATGCCTAGCAGCGGTGCTAATCCAGATGATCCTGTCATACGACGATTAAAATAGCTTGAAGAGCAAAACCAAAAGATGCTATTACTGCTTGCAAAGCTACCTGGGGCCGCTGTGCCAGTAGACGTCTAGCCAAGGACTGGATTTCAAGCATCATCTTTCGTCGATGAGATTGCCCTGGTCGATGTGCCGAAGAAATATAGCATCCCGACGTTTACACCAAAATATTTAGGAATTAGCGATCCAACGGAGCACATCGCATAATATAAGCAACTGATGTGGACCCTGTCAATACCCCATCAATATTAGAAAGTTTGTATGTGTAAACGTTTTGGTGCGACCCTCCGGAGCTGCTCTATAATGGTTGATAAACTTATGAACCAAGTCCATCGGAAGTTTTGCAGAGTTGGTCAACCAATTCTTTCAGCAATTCACTAGCAGTCGTAAGATGGAGAAACAAACTAGCGATCTTTACTACATCACTCAGAAGACAAGAGGATCAGTTCAAAGTTATTTCAAGCGATTTATTTCTAAGATGATCGGCGAAACTGTGATGTTCGAGCTGCGATCGAGGCATCATGCGAGGTCTCGACGACAACTATGATCTCTACATGGATTTGACGAAATATCCCACAGAATACTTTGAAAACGTACGAGCTCGCACGTTAGCTTACATGCGAGTCGAGGATGATGTAGCTTTCCGCGTAAGCATTCGGGCGATAAGAAAGCATTGAGTGTCAAGAAGTCAAACTTCAAAGCAAGGATGACTGCTCGCCTCGAGACTTCTAAACAGGCCTCGAACGTGAGATTCGACAAGAAGAAAACTTCTCCAGTAAATAAGTTCCCCCATCATCCTAAGATCTCTTCTTACGGATTTAAGGGAACATCCAAAGATATCGTCGAGGATCTTAAGAATGTTCAGGCTAACGTCAAATGGCCATCAAAAAGAGAAAAAGAAGATGCTAGGAAAGACAAATCTAAGTGGTGTGATTTCCACAACAATCATGGTCATATGACGGACGACTGTATCGCTCTAAGACGAGAATTTGCTTGGCTCGTCCCCAAGGGACATTTGCAAGATTTATTAGGTGTAAACACGCGACCAGCCTCACATGAGCATACAAAGGTTGTCAATTGCATAACTGGAGGATCCGACGTCTGTGGCTTAACCTATTCAACAGCGAAACGTCATGCTAGCCAAGGATCCAAAGAATCTCCTGTTCTACGGATGTCACATCCCAAACAAGATCTGGAATTGGAGGCCATGCCTATTACCTTTGACCAAGAGAATCTTGGTGATCAATGGCAGAAGCATCATGATGGCTTGATAATCCAGCTCACGATCGGTAATTGCTCGATGAAAAGAATCTTGATCGACGGTGGAAGTTCGGCTAATATTATCTTCCTCGACAAGATCAAGGAGATGGGAATCGATAAATCCGAGATCATATGACGTTCGACGGTCCTTGTAGGCTTGAATGGCGACATGGCTAACACCATTGGGGAAATCATACTCCCAGTATTTGCCAAAGAAGTCAACAAACAGACTAAATTCAACGTCCTCGATTGTTCATCAGCATACAACGTTATCTTGGGGCGACCCTGGATACATGACATAAAAGTTGTGCCTTCGAAGTACCATCAGACGATCAAATTTCCTACAGCTTGGGGCAACCAAGAGATCAAAAGTGAGCGAAAGATCGCTCGCGAATGTTACAAAATCTCCATGAAGCCTAGAAAGCAGAACATCTAGCAATTATAGACCTAGACAGATCCTGATGTTAGAACTTAGATAACGAAATAAGAAATTTGTTTACATAATCAACTTTTGAATCATAAAATTTAGAGTAAATTCACAAATAAAAAACGAATTATATACTAGTATTCGTATACATAATCGAAAACAGAAAGAGAAAGATGACTAACTCAATTATCTTGAGAAGAATTTGATGAAGATCGTTGTGGGATTGAGGCTTGCGATTTGCAGTGTCCTTAGACAGAAATTCGTCCCGCGTACGGATGATTTGTGGACGTCTATCTAGAGGATACAACAATTCGATCAAGTATCGAACTTGAACCCGACAAATCAACAATATGCTTCCTTATGAAACTCGTGTTTAGAACATAAAGAAAACCCATATATTTTTTTGTATATTTTCTGCCAAAAACGAGAGAGGAAAGATATTTATATCTACCTTTCATTAACCAACTTAACTGTCGACAAAATGTCAAACAGAGAGTTGCGCGGCCTGGGCCGCGACCTTGAAGTCACGGGTAAACCGCGTAAGTCTCTGTGTCGAGACATTCCAGTGAGTTGGGCGGCTTGGTGCGTGGGATGAAAACCGCGGGGTAAGCCGCGTAAGTCTCTATTGTGTGTAAAACGCCAGTGACTTAGGCGCCCTATTACGCGGATTCAATCCGTGGAAAAACCCGCGTGAATTCCCTCTCTCAAGCCAAGAGACCCCAAGAGCCCAAGGCCCAAGGCCCATCTTGACATTTAATATGGGCTAACCCGCTTGGTTGGGAACCCATTTTGATAATAGGTAGGTAAATCCTATTATAAGGAAAGTTGGTTTTTCTCTCTTGTTCTATGTGGGACAAACTTATAAGCAAATCCCAACAATACCCCACATTTTCTATTCAAACTCTAACAATACCCCACATTTGAATAGAAAATAAGATATTTATTGTTCGATTCAGGAAACTAATTATGAGATGCATCACAAAAGGTGTCTTAGGAGACTTGAACCTTTCATAGTGAGTATTCATCGGACCTACTTTGTGGGTAGTGACATAGAGTCTTGAACTAACCACGTTGTGTAGTAAGTCTAGACAATGAATATCACACAAATCATATTTATGCATAAGTTGACTCTTACCGTTGTGTTTATTTTGGTCGTGAACAATCCTTCTTCATGAGAATTTTAGAAGACGTAGCCATATCCGTCTTCAAAGATGCGACCCCACATCAATCTCATATAGGTAATATTGATCAAGAACATTCCGTATTGTTCTACCAAAAAGCTATCAGTATTATTAAGAATAAGAATTCATCCCTAAAGCATCACCGAAAAATACACAAAATAAACATCATAGGAATAGGCATACCTGTGTATTAGACCTTTGAGATTTCCTCAACTAGTTGTCCTATTGAACCTAGACCATGGGATCTCTAATGTTGCTAGGTTAGGTTTCCGCGAAGTAGTAACTCATTGAATTGGCTTTAAGCCCATCCCCCTCAATGTATATGAGACTTGTTCTCGATTTAGGCCTTTTGTCAAAGGATCTGCAATATTTTCTTTTGACTTTACATAATCAATGGATATAATTCCATTCTTGAGCAAGTCTCGGATAGTTTTGTGGTGACGCCTGATATGTCTCGATTTGCCGTTATAGATTTGATTCTTTGCTCTTGTGAAAGCGGCCATGCTAGCACAATGGATGCATACGGTAGTGACAGGCTTAGGCCACAAGGGAATACCATCTAGGAAGCTTTTAAGCCATTCTGCTTCTTCGGCAACTTTATCTAAGGCTACAAATTCGGCTTCCATGGTAGACCGTGTATTCACGGTTTGCTTCGAAGATTTCCAAGATATGGCTGCACCACCAAGTGTGAATATGTGTTAGAGCATAAATCTGTTGGATACAAGATCAAGAATACTGAAGGTCAAAGTTGAGAAAGTCAAAGCTGCTAAAGTCAAATCTCATTCAAAGTCAAAGTCTATTTGTAATAAGGCAATATATTTTGTATTTTCGTATTTTCCTTGTATTAGATATTAGTATAAATAGTTTCCTTTCTTTGTAATATGTAACATACGAATTAGAGAGAACAGATTTAGTAATATCATTCAGTTGTATTCTAGAGAGAAAGTTTGAGAGAGAGAGAGTTCGTTAGAGAGAGATTGTAAAGAGAGATTTTGTAATCTTGGATTTCAAAGTAATCAAACAGGTAATTGATTGTAAATCTTGTTGTGTTTGATTAATCTTGTTTAGAAACTAGAATCTGGAACACACAATTGGTATCAGAGCAGATCCAAATCGAGAAAAATCAAGAAATGCATATGTTCGTACTGTTCATCGAAGTCCAGATTGATTTTCAGTTTTAGTGAGTTTTTGGAGTTGTAATTGATTAGGTTTTGTTAGGAAAGTGTAATCGATCGAGTCTGTATAGGTGTTATCAAGAATTGCACTGTAATTCCTTCGAATTTTTGAATTTTGTGTGGTTTTTGGTTTCACGAGTTCTTGACACTGTTCTTGAATCAAAATTGTAATTTTGGTGTATTTGATCGAATATTAGTGATAGTTTTGTGTTCGAGTTGTATAGAAGATCAAATTGTCGAAGTTTAGAGTTAGAATTCAAGGTATAAATGAGTTGTTGGTGCGATTTTGTTTGACATTAGAGGTGTGCGGGTGTTCATCGAATTGTGTGGGTTATTCATCAGATGTGCGTTTGACTCATCAAGATGTGCGTTTGATTCATCGAATTGTGCGAGTCATTCAAAGTGCGGATATATTCATCAAAACAAGCAAAGTGAGATATGCGTTTTTGTTAAGAAATGAGAAGCTGAGGTTTTCGGGTCTAATGACAAACGCATAGTAGAGGGATTTAAGTTCAGAAGACAAAGTGTGCCTTGAGGGTGTAAAGTTACACGCACAGTGTGTCTTGCATTTGCAACTTGAAACGCAAAGTTTGTTATGCGTTTGCTTCTCGACACGCACAACAGAGGTTTCGGTTCCTTTGTGACATGCACAGAAGAGATTTGAGGTTCCTTTGTGACACGCACAGAAGAGATTTGAGGTTCCTTTGTGACACGCACAGAAGAGATTTGAGATTCCTTTGTGACACGCACAGAAGAGGTGTGCGGTTCCTTTGTGAAACGCATAGTTGACAAAGTAGAAGATAAGCAATGTTTGCGTTTCATACCTGACACGCATAGTGGAGGATTACGGTTCATGTGCGACACGCATAGTAGGGTGTGCATTTCATATGAGACACGCATAATTGTTGAATGCGTTTCCTGAGTGACGCGCATAGCAGAAAAGACTTGGATTAATTTTTGTGTTTTTCGAATTTCAATTTTTTTTTAATATTTCATGTTTCTTGATTGTTTCATTTGGACTAACGATCAGTTCTAGTTTCTTATTGTTATATTTTTCAAACAGGTTAAACAAGATGACTTCCAAAGATGCTCTTTCAATCGGAACCGATGTAAAGCCTTCAGTTTTATTCAAAGGTGAGTATGAACAATGGAAGGACAGATTCTTGGATTTCATAGACAGGCATTCAAATGGATAGAATATTCTTTTGTATATCACCGAAGGACCAATGGTTCCAATAACAGTTCAAGTACCTGATGTTGACTCCTCTGATAATGAAGATGGAACTGAGGAAAGAGAGCAGAAGATGAAAACAATGATAGTGGATATTTCACAATATTCTGAAGATCAGAAAAACCGATACAAAGCAGATAAACAAGCGAGATCATTACTTCTTCAAAGCATTCCAAACGAGATCTACATCAAGATTAATAGTTATAAAGCCAATGCTAAGAAGATGTGGGATCAGTTGCAAAAGATGATGATGGGATCAAAGGTTGGAAATCAGATGAAAGTGGCAAACTGCATTAATAGTTATGAGGAATTCAAAGCTAAGAAGAATGAGAGTCTGGAAGATACCTATGAAAGGTTTGTATTGCTTCTGAATGAGCTGACAAAGAACAAAGTCAAAAAGAAGCAGCTGGAAAACAATGTCAAATTTCTGAGTATCCTATGCCCGGAATGGAAGAAGCATACAAGAAGGATGAAGCAGATGAAGGATGTGAATGAAATTCCATTACATGAGGTATTTGAGACTTTGAGGCAGAATGAAGAAGAAGTATAAGAGAAAAGAGCTGAGAAGAAGAAGGCAGAAAATGTTTCTGATCCGATTGTTTTGGTAGCTGGAGAAAAGAAGAAAGAAAAGAAAGAAAAGAAAGAGAAGAAAAAGAAGATAGTTCTTACCAGTTCTGAGTCAGATTCAGTTACAAATAGTGATGATGGCGAAAGTCTGAAACAAGCCATGATACTACTGACTCGTGCTTTTCAGAAGAAATTTTATAAGAAGTCGGGATCAAATTCTCAACGCTATTCGTCATCCAGTTCAAAGAATCACGAGCATCGACAGAAAGTGGAAGGAAAGAGGTATGAAGAGGATAGATATGTGGAGAAGAAACCGGATGAGAAGAAGAAGTTCGTGAATGACTACACAGTTGTTGAGAAGCCAGCAACAGATTCCATCAAATGCTACAATTGTGGCAAGATGGGTCATTTTGCAAAAGATTGTCGGAAGCCGAAAGTTCGCAATTCTCAGTACTATCAGAACAAGTTGCTTTTGGCAAGACAGCAAGAATCGGGTGTCGCTCTAATGGCTGAAGATGAGTTTTGGCTGGATTACTCAGAAGGAGAAGAAGAAGTGAAAGAAGAAACAGCTCATATCTGTCTCATGGGCAAAGAAGTAAATGATGACGAGTCAGATGATGAGGCAGTTGATGAGGTATTAAACTTATCTGAAAAAGATTTTATTACCAAAATGGAAACCATGGTGATTGAGCTGCAAAATTTAAAAAATAATCTGAAAAAGGAAAAAGAAAGAGTTGCTAAAAAGAACAAGAAGATCTTTGAACTTAATACGTTTGTTATTTCAATCAAAGATCTGATTGATTCTTTACGCAAGTCTGATGTTGATTCTAAATCTAAAGTAGATTGTTTTGAAAAGAGGATTTCTGAATTTGAAGGTAAAGTGTCTAAATATGAGTTTGAGAAAAATGAATCTGCACTAACTGTTTATAAATTGCAGGTTGAAAACAAGAATTTGAATAAGAAGGTAAATGGTCTGGAAGCAAAACTTTATGCGAGAGGTCAAACAGATCAAACCATTTTTCTAAATGCACTAAATGAAGAGGCTGATGTTAAAGAGAAATGGGGACTTGGTTTTGAAAACCCTCATTATCTTAAGAAAGCCATCAGAAAACAACCGGCACTTTATAATTATGATTTTCTTGCTTGTGCTGGTAAACATACTCATTTAAAACCCAAATTTGTTACCAAATTGCCAGAAGAAGTTGAGGACCAAGAAACTGAAAATAGAAAGGATAAAAAGAAAATGCAACTACCGTTTAACTATGAAAAGTTAAATGATAGTTATCTTTCAAAAACACCAAAAGTTCTTTTAATTGACTATTTTGTTAGTTATTCCGCTTCTGAGATGAAGGCAAAACCTGCGATTGCAAAGGTTTATGTTCCTACATCTATTCTTGAAAGCAAAATAGTCGAGCTTGAAAATGTTATATATGATGAAAAACTTTTGGTTGATATACAACAAAATGTATTTTCTACAGTTATAAAGAACACTGTTTTTCAATATAAATCTTCAAAGTGTTCTACAGTTTCTAAGGTATCTCAATCTTCATCTGATAATTCTGATGACTTATTTGAGTCTGCAAATGATTTTTTAAATTCTGATGATGGGTGCATGGAAGAATTTGATATGTTTGACGTCAATTCTACATTTCCTGATCATTCTACTTGTTTTGTCAATGACAAAGTGTTACCAAGTGATGTTCATGGTGTTGAATCATCAACTAAGGTTGGTGAATCAGTTTCTGTAACTGCTGATTACTATGCTAATGGTAAGAAACATAAGAAACAGCGATTACAGAAACAGAAATACACTGGTACACTAAAGAATACTCAGTCTCGGAAATATGTTTTTCCTAATAAATCTATATCTTATGTTTCAGATTTAAGGAAGAAAAAGTTGAAAGCTCAATCCGAATGGAGACCAAAACGGAAGGAGGATGAGATAGTGGAATCAGTTTCTGATAATACTTGTAATAGATCAGTGAGTAGTGATACTGATGTGATTGATCAAATTGCTTCTAATAATCAAAACCTTGTAACTTCTTACAAGAGATATTCAATAAAGCAATTGAGTCAATTATCTCCTATTACTACTACATCTTATCCTTATCAGAGAAACGATTTTGCTTATTCTCATAATTCTTCTGATTGGTATGGATCTTATCATGTTAATTCTTCGAGATCAAATGTTTTTCAAAGAAAAGGAGGATCTATATTTAAATGGATACCAAAATCTTGTGCTAAATTGTTAGGACCCGTTTTTAAATGGGTACCTAAATCTATTGTTGTCTGATTCTCTTGCAGACCCGGCATATGTGGTACTTGGATAGTGGATGTTCCAAGCATATGACTGGGCAAAAAGCTTTATTGTCTAACTATACAAAGAAATTCAGTGGTAATGTCAGATTTGGGAACAATCAGCTTTCACCTATCTTAGGATATGGTGACATTATTCAAGACAACATAACAATAAGTAAGGTGAGTTATGTCGAAGGCTTGGGGCACAACTTATTCAGCATTGGTCAATTCTGCGATAAAGGGTTAGAGGTCAACTTCAAGTCTAAGAGTTGCTCAGTTCGTACTGAAGACGGAACATAACTCTTATCTGGAAATCGAAAGACAAACCTCTACACCATCAATTTGTCCAAAGTTCAGATTGACAATCAAGTATGCTTATTGTCAAAAGCTTCAACGCAACAAAGTTGGCTCTGGCACAGACGTTTATCTCACTTGAACTTTCGTTACATCAACAAGCTGGTTCGTGGGAAATTGGTCAAAGGACTTCCTGAGCTGAAATATGAACGAGAACACTTATGTGCAGCATGTGAAAAGGGTAAGATGAAGAGAGCCGCTCACAAACCGAAGCCTGAACCAAGCACTAGTTCTCCGTTAGAACTGTTACATATGGATTTGTGTGGTCCAATGAGAACTCATAGTTTGGGAGGAAAGAAATACGTGCTGGTTATTGTGGATGATTATTCAAGATACACGTGGGTCAAATTTATTCGTTCAAAGGATGAGACACCGGAAGTTTTCATTACTTTCTTAAAAACGACCCAGGTGAAAATGCAGCGATCAGTAAAGTTTCTTCGTACTGACAATGGCACAGAATTCAAGAACAAGATTGTTGATGAATATCTCGAGTCAGTTGGGATTTCACTTCAATATTCTGCTGCTAGAACGCCTGAACAAAATGGAGTAGTCGAAAGGCGAAATCGAACGCTAGTCGAGGCCGCTCGGACTATGCTTAGTCAATCGGACTTACCTCTATTCTTGTGGGCAGAAGCTGTGTCGACTGCATGCCATACTCAAAATCGTTCCATGATCCACCGCCGGTTTCAAAAGACTCCATATGAGCTGATCAACAACATAACACCAACTATCAAATATTTTCACGTATTTGGGTGTAAATGTTTTGTGCTTAACGACAGCGAGAGTCTGAATAAATTCAGTGCTAAGGCGGACGAAGGCATCTTTATCGGTTATTCTTCAACATCTGCTGCATATCGTGTTTATCTAAAGAAGTTAAAGACAATTGTGGAGAGTGTCAATGTCACATTTGATGAAGAAATGGCTTCTGATCATATCAGTTCAGAACCCGTTATCACAGGATTATTAGCTTCTGGGCAGATCAGTTCAGAACCCGTTATCACAGGATTATTAGCTTCTGGGCAGATCAGTCTGAAACTTGCATCTACAGCGACTAATTCGGATAACGCATCTACATCTACTTCTCATTTAACTGATTTAGATTTGTTATTTGAATTCTTTTATGATGAGTTTCTCGGAACTAATGTATCTAAATCTGCTGTGACTGACAGGCTTGAAGACACAAGTTGCAATCATCCAGTCACTTCAGATGTTATTACTGAACAAGTATCCCCAGTTCAGACAGAAACTCATATTCCTATTGTTACTCCTACAGTTGAAGATGTTCATACAAATGCTGAGTCAGAAGTAACTCTTTCAGTTGGGTGTACTACTTTGTCTACTCAACAGCCTGAATCTGTTGTTCCTACTGATACTTCTGAACATGAAATTTCAACTGACAACCCCCCTCCTGTTATTCAAGCTGAAGATTTTGACAGTGGATTTCTAGATGATGATCATATTCAAACTTCATCTACTCCACTCCCTCATGAGCATCGTTGGACCAAAAATCATCCATTACACCAAGTAATTGGAGATCTCAACAAGCCTGTTCAGACTAGGTCAGCGACTATTAACCAACGTATGCATGACTCGTTCCTCAGCAAGATTGAGCCAACACGAGTATCTGAGGCTCTTGCTGATTCGGACTGGGTATCTGCAATGCAAGAAGAGATCAATCAGTTTGAAGCCCTAAAGGTTTGGAGATTAGTTACTAAGCCAGAAGGAAAGACTGTGATAGGAACTAAATGGGTATTCAAGAATAAAAAGGATGAAGATGGTATCGTCATAAGAAACAAAGCTAGACTTGTTGCCAAAGGTTACCGGCAAGAGGAAGGCATCGATTATGATGAGACGTATGCTCCAGTAGTGCGTATAGAGGCAATCAGAATGTTTCTAGCCTATGCTGCTCATAAAAACTTCATAGTTTTTCAGATGGATGTGAAAACAGCTTTTCTGAACGGAATTCTTAAGGAGGAAGTGTACGTGTCTCAACCAGAAGAGTTCGTCAATCCATATAAGCCAGATCATGTCTACATCTTGGACAAAGCTCTTTATGGATTAAAACAAGCCCCTCGAGCATGGTATGATGTCTTATCCAAAATCTTGGTCAAGTCTGGTTTCTCTAAAGGTAAGATTGATACTACTTTATTCATAAAGAAGGAAAAAGCTGATATTATTCTTATTCAGATTTATGTTGATGATATAATAGTTGGTTCTACTAATCTTAAATATTGCAAAAACTTTTCTAACCTCATGGTGTCACGTTTTCAAATGAGTATGATGGGAGAGATGAATTTCTTTCTCGGATTACAAGTTAAACAGTTTTCTACGGGGATTTTCATAAATCAATCTAAGTACATTTTGTACATTCTTCGAAAGTACAAAATGGAAAATTGTAAACCAATTGGAACCCCGATGGCACCTGGTACTAAGATCCACACTGATCCTTCGGGTAAAAGTGTTGATGTTAGAAACTACAGAGGTATGATAGGATCGTTAATGTATCTTACATCCAGTAGACCAGATATTATGTTCTCAACATGTCTATGTTCTAGATATCAAGTTGCTCCCAAAAAATCCCATTTGGCTGCTGTCAAACGGATTTTTAGATATCTAAAGGGGACTGCAGACCTTGGTCTGTGGTATCCTAAGGATACAGGGTTTCAACTGACTGCATATTCAGATGCAGATCATGCAGGTTGCATGTTAGACAGAAAGAGTACTTCTGGTCATGTTCAATTTCTTGGAGACAAGCTCGTTAGTTGGGCATCAAAGAAACAATTATGCGTTTCCACATCGACTGCTGAAGTAGAGTACGTAGCTGCTGCCAGTTGCTGCTCTCAAGTCTTGTGGATGCGAACACAGCTGCGAGACTATGGATTCAAGTTTGATAAAATTCCAATCTATTGTGACTCGAAGAGTGCAATCGCGATATCTGCTAATCCTGTCCAGCATACGAAAACCAAACACATTGACGTCAGGTATCATTTTATAAAAGATAATGTAGAAAAAGGAACAATTGAACTTTATTTTGTAAAGACAGATTATCAACTTGCAGATTTATTTACCAAACCCTTAGATGAAAAGAGATTTCATTTTCTTGTCTCTAAGCTTGGTATGTTAAATCTTAAGACATAATCGGTTGTTACATAATAAAGTTACGTATTGTTATTTTTCATCATTTTCTTTATCTTTATGTCTGAAGGATATCTGCACTTTAATTGTTTGCTCATGATCTCAGGGGGAGTAAGAGAAGATTTTAGATGATCTACATTATTTTAAGGGGGAGCATAACTAATTTCTGCATTTTACTTAACTGACAATTTTTTTGTAATGCATGATTTTAGGGGGAGCTTATCAAAAGGAGTAAGACTATGATTTCTGATTGCTTAAGATCAGAACTCGTTCTTTAATCGTTTTACTGTTTTATGTACTTTTATTGTTCGAATAAATTTTGTGAATAAATTTTTGACTAGACTTTGAGACTTATGCAGGATGAGAGAGGATGACACGATCATATCATTTTTGACTTCAGCTGACTTTATGAGTATTAAGATTGAGCGAAAAGGTAAATTTCTTATCTTAATCTCAAATGTATCTGAAAGAAGAACAACTTTCAGATATAGAAAACATGTTCTTAAATGTTCAAACCACTTCTCGAATTTTAAACAGATTTTATAATTTGAAAGTGTGATTTTAAATGTTTTCATTTTATTTTTGTCCTTCATTGATAAACAAACCGTGTGTTATCTAAAGATTAATACTTGTGTATTGTCTTTTCATATACTTTCAAGTATTCACACACACTGGTTTGATTTCTTGTTCAAATAGTTCTTACCATGTCTCATATTGAAACATAATTTTTCGATGGTAAGACACCCCGCTTGTACTTCAAAGAATTTTGAGCGTTATTTCATTTCAAAACGTCATTTCAAAAATGTCTATATCTTGGTTCATATAGACAATATCCATTATTCTTTACCTTAAGTTTTGATTGATGTATCATTTCATTTCTGATCATTTTCATACAATGTCAGATTTTCAAACAAGTCTTTTGCATTCATGTTCATTCATTTAGTATACTTGTTTGAAAATACTTCAATGTCTAAAAATGCTCAAATTTTCATGATTATATTTTATGAGCATACATTCGTCTGACATTTGTATATGAGCTTTAACTGTTATAGTTACATCATCTGAGCAACATTATGCTTTTATAGGAAATATGGGTTCTTTGTGCTAGGAATTATCTGAACTTCTATGGAATCATGTTAACCAGTGATTTCTACCCAAGAAGTTAATCCATAGAGATTGAGTGTGAGGAGTCAAAAAGAAATGAGTGTGGGTTGTGCGATGAGGTAAAATGGAAAAGAGAGTTTGGTTAGTAGTGCGCTTAATGATTAAAAGAAAGAGGGTGTGAGATCAAAGTAAAAGAATATCAAACTCTGCACTAACTACTTTCTGAGCCGGGCAGCCACATTACTAATGTTTCACATTTCTTCGTGAACGTTATTGAAACAGGCAACTAGCCCATGCCAACTCTTGACTAAACCCCACAAGCTACTCATTTTCTTCTCAAAAAGAAAATGTTTCATATTTTCTGGGGACACAGCATATAATCTATCTGGTTTTCATTTGGAAAATCTGGATATTGAAAAAGAAGGAAGTCTGCCCCACCTTCGCACTTCAATCATGCACATTGAGTCTGTGTTTATCTACTGTTGTCTCAGTGGTTTACACGACTTTGAGCCTTATTGAAAAGAAATTATTTGTGCTTAATTCTTTCTACACATGCACGAACACACAAATAATTCGTTTCTTTGTCATAACATTCATAGAAATTGCCTTTGTGGTATTTCGATGATTGGATGGAAGCCCTGGGGGAGTGAACATCACAAAAGCTCCTTTATATTGTATATTTGTTACACACAGTGACTTTGTGTTACTGACAGGCATTTTAACTGATTCATCTGTTGATTCAGGAGTTACCTGTTCTTATTTTGTCTGGATTTGCAAAGATCTAGATGAATATTTGGTTATTGATCACAAAATCAGAGGCTCAGTATGACAGATCAGAATGGTCAAAGACATTTCTTGGACGAAAAGTTTTGATGATATAGATGTTCAAATCATCAAAAAGGGGGAGATGATATGAAGAAATGTTGAAGTTTTGTGAAGTTGATTTTCTGAAATATTCAAGTCAGAAAGTTCAAAGGAAAGATTTGAAGACAATCAAAGAATTTCTGAAGTCTTGAGGAAATTTTCTTTGAAGATTATTTGTTAAAGCAAGGTGAGCTGAATCTGAAGATAATGTGTGAAAGTTTTGGGAAGATTGTTACTTGTTTGAAGATTTTTTTTGAAAAAAAAAGATCGTTAAAGAAAAAGGGGAGATTATTTTGACAGAGCTTAAAGTGAATAATGGATTGTTAAATCTTTCAACAGTGATCTTGAATTCAAAGGGGGAGATTGTTAGAGCATAAATCTGTTGGATACAAGATCAAGAATACTGAAGGTCAAAGTTGAGAAAGTCAAAGCTGCTAAAGTCAAATCTCATTCAAAGTCAAAGTCTATTTGTAATAAGGCAATATATTTTGTATTTTCGTATTTTCCTTGTATTAGATATTAGTATAAATAGTTTCCTTTCTTTGTAATATGTAACATACGAATTAGAGAGAACAGATTTAGTAATATCATTCAGTTGTATTCTAGAGAGAGAAAGTTTGAGAGAGAGAGAATTCGTTAGAGAGAGATTGTAAAGAGAGATTTTGTAATCTTGGATTTCAAAGTAATCAAACAGGTAATTGATTGTAAATCTTGTTGTGTTTGATTAATCTTGTTTTGAAACTAGAATCTGGCACACAATATGTTAGGACACAGTCTCATTGGATTCAAGATCATCCAAAACGAAGATCGCAATCTGAAGTTAATGCTGAAAGTCACTCTCAACAATAGTCTAGGGTCACTTTGTAATAAATGTCAAAGTTGTTTTAATATCTTAGGGTATCTTTTAATTAGATGCTTATTTAGATATTATGTTTTAGATATTATTTAGTTAATTATTATATTAGTTTAAATATAATATCTAGATATTAGATATCTAGATATTATGTTTTGTTTGTTTGATAAGCTAGCTCTCAACAACATCAGATCACAATTACATAGAACAAAGAGATCACACACAACTCACATAGATCCAAGGTGTAAAACAGAGAGAGCAAAACTGATCAACATTATCAACCCTTTGTAATCCGCGTTTATAATCTAAACAGGTTGGTAATCGTTATTGTTTTGTTGTTTGATTTATCTGGTAAACGATCACGGACTCACAGAATACATAGCCACTTGTGGACTTACTTTCAGAATGATTGGAAATCCAATTTGCATCACAAAATCCTTCTAACACGGGAGGATACTTGGTATAGTGTAACCCATAATTCATTGTGTATTTGAGATATCTTAGCACGTGTATAAGTGCAAACCAATGATCTTTACTTGGGTTATGTGAGTATCGACTAAGTCTACTTGCGGTATATGCTAAGTCCGGTCTAGTGCAGTTCATTATGTACATCAGACTTCCAAGCACTTGAGTGTATTCTAACTAAAATACACTATCTCCTTGATTCTTCTTGAGTTAGCTTGAAGGATCAAATGGAGTGACTCCCGGTTTATCATCATAGTCCGAAGCACTTTCTCAACATAGTGTGATTAAGTAAGAATGTAACCATTTGGATCTTTTTGGATCTTTATCCCAAGAATTACATTTGCTTCTCCCATATCCTCCATGTCAAATGAAGAGTGCAACATCTTCTTGGTTTGATTGATTACATCTAGATTGGTCCTCATGATTAGCATATCATCTACATATATATAGGCATATGATGATATATGCATTCTTTCATTGTTTCACATAAACGCATTTATCACACTCATTTATATGGAAACCATTTGATAGAAGAGTGTTATCAAACTTCTCATGCCATTGCTTTGGGGCTTGTTTAAGTCCATATAGATACTTAACTAATTTGCATACTTTATTCTCTTGGTCCTTTACAACAAACCCTTCCGGTTGTTGCATATAAATTTCTTCATTCAATTCACCGTTTAAGAAAGCAGTTTTCACATCCATTTGGTGTATATGTAGGTTGTGAATAGCTGCAATTGACATCAACGTCCTAATGGACGTGATTCGTGTCACCGGTGAGTAAGTGTCAAAGAAATCTTGACCTTCCTTTTGGCGGTAACCTTTGGCTACCAATCGAGGTTTATATTTCTCGATAGTGCCATCAGGTCTTAATTTCCGCTCGAAGATCCATTTATAGCCAATTACCTTGTGACCCGGTGGTAAATCTACCAATCTCTATGTATTGTTTTGAACTATGGAGGATATCTCACTACGAATAGCCTTTTTCCAATAAGGTGCCTCTGAAGATTCAATGGCGACCTTATAGGATTGAGGTTCTTCATCGACAACGAATGTCATGAAGTCGGGTCCAAAGTCTTTTGCAATTTTTCCCCTTTTACTTCTTCTAGGCTCTAAGTTTTCTTCTTGAGCCTTAGAAGTACCCTCTTCATCCGGTTTCTCAAGATTATCGATGTCATCTTCTTCACACGCTCTCTTCCTTGGATTAGAGATTCCTTTCTTTTTATCCTTGTAAGGAAGTATGTGTTCAAAGAATTCTGCCTCGATTGATTCCAATATTGTTGTTGTGGATATCTTCAACATTTGACTTATAGACCAAAAATCTATAAGCAACACTATTCCTTGCAGGACCAAGATATATGCAATCAATGGTCTTGGGTCCAAGTTTTGTCCTTTTTGGTAGAGGTATTTTAACCTTTGCAAGGAAACTCCACACTTTCATCCTTTTATACGAAGGAAGTTTTCCTTTCCATAATTCATAAGGAGACTTATCACTCTTTTTGTGAGGAATTCTATTAAGTATCATATTTGCAGTTAAGCATGATTCACCCCATAAACTATGTGGTGCTCCCGAGGTAATCAACATTGAATTGATCATGTTCTTCAATGTTCTATTTTTCCTTTCGATTACTCCATTTTGTTGTGGAGTATAGGGAGTCGTGGTTTGGTGAACTATGCCATTATGGGAACAAAATTCTGCAAAATCCTTAGATTCGTACTCTCCTCCTCTATCGGATCTCATAATTTTTATCCTCTTATCAAGTTGGTTTTCAACTTCAGCTTAGAATGTTTTAAACATATTCAGATATTCATCTTTGGTATGTATAAGGTATACATAACAAAATTTACTGCAGTCGTCAATAAATGACACATAATAATTTTTTTTCCACATGTGGGTGTGGCTTTATAGTCCATAAATCGTTGTGGATTAATCCAAGTACTTCATTGGATTTCTCTACAGATTTATGAGGATGGCTAACATATTTAGATTCAACACACACTTCACATTTTGTCTTGTTTTCCATGGAACATTTAGGTACAATCCAAGTTTTATCATCCTTTGTAAGGATCGAAAGTTTACATGTCCTAAACGTGAATGCCATAAAGAAGAAGAGTCAAGCATGTACACAAAAGCAGAGCTAGAGTCTGCAGTTTTATTTCTGTTTACAGTATTTACATTGTCATTATGTACAACACTGAGTTTAAAGAGCCCCTCATCTAGGTAGCCCTTACAAACATACACTCCACCCATAGTAATCACAAATTTATTAGATTCAAACACTATCTTGAATCCTTTGTTACTAAGAGTGGATCCAGAGATCAAATTCTTTGTAATAGCAGGTACATGCAAGACATTGGTGAGTACAAGTTCCTTTCCCGATGTGAGCTTGATATTCACCCTTCCTCTTCCTTCCACTTTTGCTATAGTATCATTTCCCATATACATTGGTTCTTCATCGGTGACAGTTTGATAAGTTGCAAACAGGTTCTTAGAGTTACAAATGTGCTTGGTGGCACCGGTATCAACCCACCAATCGGTCACGTTAGTGACCATAAAAGCCTCAATTACTCCAACAAATTGGTTTAGATAATTGGCCACATTGGCTCGATGTGGGTTTCCACCGGCCCCTCCACCACCGGCGGCGCCTCCTCCTCCGAGTCCACCATGGTCCCTCCTATGTCGGCAATCCTTTGCTCAATGACCTGGATTTACGCATACCCATCAACTCAAGACTCGCTTCTTGAAAGGCTTTCTTTGTGTAGACAATGGATTTGAAGCATTTGAGTGATGCTTGACAGCCACAAACTTGCCATTCCCTTTTTGGAACTTTGTCTTTGAAGAGCTACCGGTACCAAGTTTGCATTTGGCTCCAACGAGATTGCATCCGCTTTCTCGTTCATCCGGTTATCTTCCTCCACTCGCAGCTTGAGTATCAATTGCTCAAAGCTCATATCCCCAGACAAATGTTCGAGATATAGTTTAAAATTTTTCGAAGATGGAGGAAGTTTATCAATAATAGAACCAATAAGGAAATTGGAATTGACACCCATACCTTCGACTTCCAGTTCACGGAACAAGACTTGAAGTTCTTCAACTTGCTTCACAACCGGTTTAGAATCTGTCATCTTGAAATTCAGGAATTTGCCCACAATGAATCGCTTAGAACAAGTGATTTCCGACTTGTATTTAGAGTGCAAAGATTCCCATATTTCTCTAGCCGAGGTGAAGGATGAATAAATGTCGTAAACATTATCATCTAAACCATTTAGAATATAATTGCGGCAATTATATTCATTCACGTTCCAATTGTCAACGGAACGTTGGTAAGCGGCTATTTGAATCTGTGAAGGGGCGTTTCCCCTTCTCTAACTGGTGGTGTCGGTGCTTCGTCAGTAAGCATGTTGGACACCTTCAAAGTCGTCAAGTAGAATTGCATCTTTTGTTGCCATCTTCTGAAATCGGAACCCTTAAATTTTTCGGGTTTCTCCACATGCGATTTGAATAAAGAAGATTTATCCATCGTCAACGGAATTTTTGTCTAAGATTGTTAGAACTTAGATAACGAAATAAGAAATTCGTTTACACAATCAACTTTTGAATCATAAAATTCAGAGTAAATCACAAATATAAAACGAATTCTATCCTAGTATTTGTATACATAATCGAAAACAAAAAGAGAACGATGACCAACTCGAATATCTTGAAGAGAATTTGATGAAGATCGTTGTGGGATTGAGGCCTGCGATTTGCAGTGTCCTTAGACATAAATTCGTCCCGCGTACGGATAATTTGTGGACGTATATCTAGAGGATACAACAATCCGATCAAGTATCGAACTTCAACCCGATGAATCAACAATATGCTTCCTTAGGAAACTCGTGTTTAGAACATAGAGAAAACCCATATATTTTTTGTATATTTTCTGCCAAAAAAGAGAGAGGAAAGGTATTTATATGTACCTTTCATTAACCAACTTAACTGTCAACAAAATGTCAAACATAGAGTTGTGCGGCCTAGGCCGCGACCTTGAAGTCGCGGGGTAAACCGCGTAAGTCTCTGTATGGAGACGCGGTTTGGTGCGTGGGATGCAAACCGCAAGGGTAAGCCGCGTAAGTCTCTGTTGTGTGTAAAACGCCAGTGACTTAGGCGACCTATTACGCGACTTCAAGCCGCGGAAAAACCCGTGTGAATTCCCTCTCTCAAGCCAAGAGACCCAAGGCCCAAGGCCCATCTTGACATTTAATATGGGCTAACCCACTTGGTTGGGAAACCCAATTTGATAATAGGTAGGTAAATCCTATTATAAGGCAAGTTGGTTTTTCTCTCTTGTTCTATGTGGGACAAACTTATAAGCAAATCCAACAATACCCCACATTTTCTATTCAAACTCTAACACCTGAAACTGTCGACGACTATCAGTTAGAAGAAGTTGTCCTGGATCAGGAGATACCTGACAAAGTGGTCTATATCGGTACGTCACTTGACCCTACTTTAAAGGGTCACTAATTTCTTTTTTGCAGGAATATGCCGACTGTTTTGCATGGACACATGAAGACATAGTTGGTATCAACCTAGAGGTCACCACACATCGACTCAATATTGATTCTTCATTTAAACCTATTAAACAGAAGCATCGCAAGTTCGCCCCAGAACGAAAGAAAGTAATCAACGACGAAGTTGATAACTTGCTCAAGACTAGAAAATTTTAGAAAGTTAAATATCTCGATTGGGTGGACAACGTCATAGGGATGTAAGATTTGGGAACATTAGTCCTCTGTTAAGTGTCAACCTTAATGCGATAATACTTTTGGAATGAAGTATTGGGCGGGATGTCCACGTTTTGATGTCACCATTTTGGTATTAGGCGTCGACTCTTTTCTTGAGGACAATAACTGTTAGTGTGCTCAGTGCACGTCCGTTGAATTTGGAGTATCCGCAGGTGAAGCAGTAACAATAAGAGAAGTAGATATTGATACTTAGAGATCGATCAGTGGTAATCCTGCAATCCACGAGGATTCGCCGATCTATCAATCGACGCTTGAGTGCACTATGGGAACTGTGTAACCGTGGGATTGAAGTAATCCGCTATCTGTGGGTATTGTGCTCATGGCAACTTGAGGTTCGGATCTACGATTGTGTTGGCGCAGACCAAACTAGTCGTTAGGAAATTTCGTCAGAGGACAATAACTCTTTGGTGGTAATGTTTATTGGAGACATTTGATGAGAATGTCGAGGTAGGCTTTAAGTACAAACCATTTTTTTGAAGAGACCTTGATGCGTCGTATTTAGAGGTATTTAAGGGAATTGTTTGTTTTGGAGTATTCTTGGTGGAAATGACGAATTAGAGTCATAAGTTACTCTTGAGGTAATATGAGCAACATAAGGTTGGGAGACAACCGAGATTTAATGATTAAGAAAATGATTAAGCAAGGACTCAATGTTCATTCCGTCATCGATGAGTTGTATCAAACGTTGATATTGAGTTTGCAACGGCACGTATGAGAAACGCAGCGACAACCTCAATCGAGATGTAATCGGGTGTTTATATGAGGTGAGATTTCAGGAAGGAATTCCTTTTGGATATGAAATCAATCGATCCCTCCAAATGCAATACGAGTCATTCCTTTTGGTGCTAGATTTCGAGGACGAAATCTCTTTTAAGGTTGGGAGGATTGTAACACCCCGACTTTCGAAAGGTATCATTTCAAGTTTATATAGAAAATCGATATATTAAGGAAAAATAATATAATTTATTTTGGGCTTGAATCCTTGATTTTATAGTCTTTATGGATAAAGGATTCAATTACGAGTCCAACGGTTCTTTCCGGAGCAAAAACGGAGCTATAACGAAGAAGTTATGACCAAAACAGTGTTTGGGCATATTGTTGGTCGAAAGTTGCACAGCTCGCTCCCGCACAGCAAAATGCTCTTGGCCACTCCCATAGCTCGCGCCCGCGCAACTTATTGAGCGCTCCCGCGAGCATCTGCGCTGTGAATCTCACTTAAATCGCGATTTTTAGCCCCAAACTTCATTTCCTCATAACTTTCTCATCTTAGCTCCGATTTGGGTGATTCAAGTTGCTACGGTTTCGTTTTTTAGAGCTCTTCAAGGATCTAGCAAGATATTGGAAGTCTATTGAAGTATAATAGAGAATTTTGTGGTGGTAAGCTCTTCATCTCTCCCATTTCATCTTCTTCACTAAGTTTTCTAGGGTTTCATCCACCCCTTTGTTCTCCCTTTCATAGATTGAAGGTTTGTGATCATTTTGGTGAACTAGAGGTGTTTTGATTGGTGGATTCAAGTTTGTTTTAAGGTAATCTTCTATTCTCTTCGGTTATGAAAGTTAGGGTTTCGGTAGTAATGGAGGTATTCATGTAGATGGTTTGGGAAACGATTCTTTGTGGTTGATTATGTTTATTTGTGGTTGAATATGTATGGATTTAGGTTTTGGAAGTTTGGTCTTGAGAATCCAAGTGTTCTTCAAAGGAGCTCTAATTGGGGGAAAACTCTAGATTTAACCTAAATCTAGCGAGGTGAGTTCAAGTTGATTTGTGAAAACGGTGTACATGCCAAAATGTTTATTTTAAAGCATTTTACATGAAATTGTTAACTGCTGATAAGTTTCGTTAACTGCTGATAAGTTTTGTTAACTACTGATAAGTTTTGTTAAATGATGATAAGTCTGGTTAACTGCTGATAAGTCGAGTATTTCAAAGGTGTTTAACTTTATAAACTCATTTATCACACATCTTTGGAATTTTGGAGCATTATGATAAATAAATCATGTATTTTGGTATTTCTATGATTTATTTTATGGAAGTAGATTTTGAGTATAAATGTGTTTTGATTTGTGTTTTAGAGAAATGCATGGTTTTGTGTTATGGGACGTTTTGAAAGAATAAATGTTGTAAACTCACTTGGAAAATGAATTGTCCCAATCTAAACTACGTTGGAATTAATTATATGCTTTGGAGCATGGGTTTATATAAATATGGGTTGTTTATATTTGATTTCATTTTATGAATTTCGACGTTGGGTGTTTGGATTTGTTGAGCTTCTGGCTCGGTTTGGATTTTGTTGGGTTTTGAGGACACTTGTCCGTTTTAATTGCTCGATGTTGAGCGTTTGGTTATGATTTGCATTTACTGCATCTTAGTTGAGCATGTCATGTTTTGAATGATTTGGCTCATTCGTTTTGAGTCATGTAATGGTTTAGTTAGTGCAATGGATCCATAGGCACGGTGTTCCTCTGTCCCCGTTTAGGAAGTTGGTTCACCATTTGGCACGGAATAGGCATCGGGCTCCATGGTAAGTAGGGTGTGGGCCTATACGGTCGGGCAACGTCCCATGGACAGTAAGGTGTAATTCCATTGTGTCCGAATTGCCCGGTTTTGGGGACTCTCAAGAATAGACCTGGAGTGGTTGACTTGATGTTTTCGGGCGATAGACTTGGAGTAGTTGAGCTCGGTGGGTGTTTTATGTGTAACCCACATGTTTTGAATTACTACATAACTATGAGATTTACTTTGTGTTCCGTTATGTACAATGTAATCGTGTTTCCCCGTCACCAATAGGTGTGGTTTGGTTATGGGGTTTTATAATCCATGTTTTCAAAGACGTTGGTGTTTGGGTATTTATCTATGTTTTAAGGTTTTGGTTATTGAAACTCATTCGAGTTATTGGGATGTTTTGGAAGTTGGAGTTATCTACGTTTTCAGTGTTTGACCGTTTTAATGTCAGTTATGTTTTACGTGCGCTTTGGGTTTTGGCTTTATTTAAGGAGGCACTTGTTTTATGATTTTAATCACGAAAAGGGTGAATAATGAAGAGGAGATTGTTTTAAGATTTAATGTATTTTATTTTTGGTTGCTTTCAAATCAAAGGCATTGCATTTTGGACATCATGATTTTAAATAACATTCTTGAAGTTAATGCTTTATTTATCTCTAACGAAAACTCTTGAGCTCACTAGGCGTCAAGCCTAACCTTTTTATTTGTCGGCATGTGCATCAGGTTCCAGTTGAGGTTTGGTTCTAGCAGTGCTTTGAGGATTTGAACATTAGACTTACACGAGAGTAAGTAGATTGATGAAGTTTTCCGCAGTTGGAGTTAGTGACTATTATTTGGTTTTAGTAGCACCCGTCCTTATTATAGACTGTATGTGTAGAATGAATGTGTGTATTGAGGTTAAATCCTAAATTGTATTTGTAGATGAATTATTTATCGATGTAATTAGAAAATTTTAAATTAGTTGCTATTTCCGAAGTTGAGGTTGTTACATAGTGATACTGTGAAGGGATGAGTACTAGTCATATGCATGAGAGAGAGTAGCTTCGTGAAGTCTTTCGTATTTTGGAGATAGCGAGTGTTATTGGGTTTTAGTAACACCCGACATTAATTAGTCTTTATGTAAGACTTTATTTATTTTGTTGATGGTTCAACCTAGAATATACTTTCTAAGGTCCGGGTTGTTACCTTTAAATATACTTTCCTCTACAAACCATTCTCCTTCGCTTCCTCCTTCCCCTTCCCCTTCCCCTTCCCCTTCCCCTTCCAACCACTCCGACGGAATAGACGACTCTTCTTCGTCTTCTTCGCTGCCAACTACCGATCTATCTTCCCCTTCTCCTACCTCGTACTCTAGGAAACCACTATCTTCTTCTTCTACTTTAATTACATAGTATAACTTACCCACTTTGATACTTTTAATTTCATTGATTTTACTAACCCAACCTGAGCTGATAAGAATTTTGCCCATAACAGATTTGAGTTCTCCTCCATTTGACAAACCTTTCCCCACCTACTAGCTATTTCCTTAAACACCTTCTCCTTTCAAACATGTAGTGGAACACCTTCAATTCCTAGCCAAATAAGCCTATCGGAAGGACGGAATCCTACTGACCATCTTCTCAGAACTTTGATCCAGTGATGTATCCCATGCACCTTGTTATTGATCACATTTAGCAACGCCTCATTTGAACCAAAGTTGATCAAAATATTTCTTCCTCCCAAAAGTTTAAGTTCACATCCTTCCATCATTTCTGATTTGAACAATGCCTGAATTGACTCCACCATCTCTAGAGACGTCACGTTTCCAACCGCACATCTTTGCAGGTACTATATTGACGAATTATCATCTTCCCACCACCCCACCACCTTTTGGTTACTTTCTTCTTTTGTTGAATCTTCCACCGAACAACGTCTAACTACTTCCTCTTTTGTTGAATCTTTCACCGAACCATGTCTAACTACTTCCGCGTATAAAGGTGCACCCACGTTTCTTATTCCTGTATTAACTGTTATGTTTGCCTTCCCTCTTCTTTCCTCTATTCAGCCAACTCCTTCTTCCATTCTTTTTTTGTTTGCTAGAAATACTCGAAGTCTATAAGATCCTATCCAAATATCTCTCAACCTCCTTTCTAAGTCTGCTTGATTCTGCACAAATTTGAACCGAACAAAACCAAACTTATCTCCATTTTTTAGTCTCTTGTTTGCCATATACATGTCTGATACAATTCCAAATTTCTTAAAAATTCTCCACAAATGTGAAACCTCACAGTTCATCGAAAAATTGAAAAATAAAAACGAAATCTCATTTGGATTCTTACTCTCATAGTTCCGGTTGTGATTCATTATACTCTTTCCAGTTTTGATACCCCGATCTCTCCTCTCAATCTCGCCCTTTCTCCTTTTCTCACTCACCCTCACCGTACCCCTCACTCTGTTTCTCACCCTCGCCGGATCTCTCTCTCTCATCTCTCTCTCTCTCTCTCTAAATTCTTCAAACCTGTGATTAGAAAGAAATCTTTTGTAAAATAAAATTTTCAAGAGTTTTGTATATTATCTATCTGTTAGACATCTTTTCCTTCGTCCCTTTTTGTTTAAGTTAAAAACTCAAGAAACAATATATATATACTAGGCATATACCCGCGCGATGCAGCGGAATGTAAAGTAAATAACGAACAATTAATGCTACTTTCTTATAAACATGTCATCAACAATCAACCATGATCTATGAATCACAATTTATGAAACCCTAAACCCATAAAGATATTCAATAATTAGTTTATATTACAATTATTGACAAAAAAAATTATAATTATATAATTTATAATAAAAATGAAACGTATTTTACGATTATGTATTTTTAATGTGCTAACGGTGGAAAAAAATAAAACGTATAGATAGAAAACAAATTAGTTCGTATTCATGATATTTAATAGTACGATTAAATTAAAAAATATTCAATATTGAACTCGTTTTGAAGATATTGACGAGACGATTATAATAGTATAATTTGTAGAAAAAGAAACGTATTTTTTCATTGTATTTTTGTTCATATACGATTATTTGTGTTAATATAATAATGGTGTAAAATGAAAAATGAAAAAATAAGGGATATAAAATGAATTAAATAAGTAATTGTAAGGGTAACAAATGTAACATTATAAGGGTGATAAGTGTTATTGTATAAAAGCTTAAGGTAATAAGTGTTATTGTATAAAAGCTTAGGGTGATAAGTGTTATTGTATAAAAGATTGTACAATAACTGTATTAGTTTTTTTATATAATAGTAGAGATTTAATTTGTAGATATTCATTATATTTAATAGTACGGTTAAATTTAAAAATATTCAATATTGAGCTCGTTTTGAAGGTATTGACGAGACGATTATAATGATATAATTTGTAAAAAAAGAAATTTTTTCATTGCATTTTTGTTTATATACAATTATTTGTGTTAAAATAATAAGGGTGTAAAATGAAAAATGAAAAAACAAGGGATATAAAGTAAATTAAATAATTAATTGTAAGGGTGATAAATGTAAAATTTAAGCTTTCCAATAACCGTTTTCCAATAACTAATTTTTTCAATAACCGTTTAAGAATTTTAATATATAGTATAGATATATATATAGAGAGAGGGAGGATCAAACGAGAACAGTAACTATTTAAAAGAACACGAGAACTAACAAAATCATTAGTGATTTTACATTAACGTGCAAAAAAGCCACGTGAACCTGAAGTCGCGGCCAAAATCCTTTTTTCATGTGTTAACGTAAAATCACTAATGATTTTGTTAGTTATCGTGTTCTTTTAAATATGCACTATTCTCGTTTGAACCCGATTCTCTCTCTCTATATATATATATGCACCTGTGTTGACTATAATATTTTTGTATATATTTCCCCTTCAAATGTTTAGCAAGGACTATTTATGGATCCAACTTGCTTTCAATCAAGCCGCCGTCCAACTTGGCCATTTATCTATTTGCATAATTTTATCCATTATTATTTCACACTTTAGAACACAGGAACGTAGCTGTTCAAAAAACAGAACACAGGAACGTAGATAAGGGAAAAAGAGTGAGGATGTCAGCTTTGATGGTTGTTATGATTGTATTAATGATGGTAGAACTTGGAGTTGCACAGCCGAGCAACAACAATACCAATACGAACATGCCCCTGAGATTTTACTGTGGCAGCAATGATGCAATGTCTCCAACAAGTTTTTCCAGGAACCTTGATTCTACCTTTGCTCAACTCAAAAGCCAACTGTCCAACAATGGTGTATATTATGCCAGAGCCCAGAACTTAGAGAACGGGGATGCTGTGTATGGAGTCGCCCAGTGCAGGAAGTACCTCTCGGCAGCCCAGTGTTTGGCTTGCTTTGATGTCGCCGTATCTGGAGTTGAATCCTGCGGTTCTGCAAATGGTGCTAATGTCTTTCTCGATAACTGCTTCCTCAGGTGAGTAGTTCTTCCCTTTGTCTTTCATCAAAGTAAATCACTTTAATAACTATCACATTTGATTTTTTTTTTGAAACAAGTAATTTTATGAGCGAAAATCCCAAAAAAAACCTTTACTTAATTAATTTTGTAGCTTACAATACTTTTTTTAATAAATTAAAATAACACTACAAAACAAAGAGGCTTCATTGACGAATTATTTCATCAGTGATTGAAAATCCGCCCGTAATTACAATCATCGGCCACATTTTTTCCACCATGAATCCCCGGAGATGGCTTTTGACAGAAAAATCCGGCAATGAAGCCTCTTTAGTAAGAACAAGTATAAATATTCCAACTTTAAAAGAGGCTTTATTTGGTTTTTGAACCTCAATTATTCTTCTAAAGTGCATATACAATATTACATGTTAATTGCAAAATTTACACTATATTATTTGCAATTCATATCTCCCATCGAAAACTAATTACATTAAAACTTAACCAATTGTAATATTGTTAAATTTCTGTTAATCAATAAACAGTTAAAATATTGATCTTACATGTTTACTTATTCTATGGTTAGTTCCGTGAACAATTTTTCATGTCATGTTTGATAAAAGTTGTATGATGTATAATGCTAATCAAGTTAATGCACTAAATATTCTCGTCGACTGAATATGTAAGAAAAGGTTTTAAGGAAAAATATAATTATTCTAACGTCATGTTTATTTTACATATTTTTTTATTATTATTTAAAAAAAATGTCAAATTTCAAAGTTGACATGTTGCATGTGTATCTATCAATATACACAAATTCCATTATTAAGATGAATTATTGGTCAACAATAAAAAATGCTATCAAATTGATCATTAACCTTCATTATTGTTTTTGTCAAACCATTGATAATTTGGTGATGAAATTACTATTAAAAATACAAACACTAAAGATAAACCTAAAATAAAAATCCCTAAAATTAATTAGGGTACAGTTATGACGTTCCATTACCATATGGTTTTGTTAAAAGCGGCACACTATATGAGGAGTGTTATTTGCTCGGTTAAATCCGTTTTCGGTTTATTGGTATTTGATTTTCAACTTTTTAAAAACTAACTTATAACAAAACCATATAAGATTCGGTTTAATCGGTTTCGGGTTATTCGGTTTTCGAGTTATTCTGTTAAGTAACCAGTTAAACCAAATAAGAATTTATATATTTTTCGTTGGACAATTGCTTCAATATTTTTCCTAAATTCAATGTCCATTGTTTTTAATATATAATTGTATCGTAAATTCATAGTCAACAATTGACTTGTTTAAGTAAAAAAACATTATCTATCAAAAACCAACATCTAGCAAAAGACATTATTTTTTCAACGAAGAATTAAATGAAACAAAAAAAAAACATAATCTAACAAAAAATTTATATACCATAAAGTAAAACACATTCTATAACAATAAAATATGTAAAATAATAATAATAATAATAATATAATACATATTTGATTTGATTTTAATAAACAAGAAAAAAAATATAATATTAGTAGAATGTGTTACTCGGTTTAACAGAATTAGAAGAAAATTAACTGAAAACTAAACCAAATAAGAATTCTTATTCTATAAAATGAACAATTTTACCTGAAACCCGATACCATTTAACCCAAATCTTTTTTGGTTCGGGTGCGGTATTCAGTTTCGGATATTTACTTATTTTTGACACCCCTACACTATATATATATATATATATATATATATATATATATATATATATAATGTGATGGATTTATTTTTACAAAATGAGCTAAATGATGTAAATGTGTGTTTACGCGCACGCATGTGCTAATAACTATTCCTCCTCATCGAAGAAATAATGTTTCTCGTGTTGCAATTAAAAAAGGTGGTGGATAACTCATTTGGAGTTGTGATGTGAAAGAAAAGCTGAATTCTTTTAAGGGTAGTTGAAAATTTACCATCGAATTCAATCTAATTAATAAAAATTAACCCCCATGTACGAGTAATTAATTGTAGAAATTTTAAGGGCAGTAAATAGATGTGAGTATTATGTTAGTCCTTTTAATACCAAATAATCGTTCAAATTCAAATCGAAGCTGAAAGAGCCATTTAGTTGCCCAACTTTCAATTAAGAATTTATGTGTGAAATCCTTTAAATTAATTTCTCTACAAAAAAAATTCTTAGATGGGTTTATATATACAGGTTTGATGGTCTACGTGTCTAATAAGTGACTCTCCAAAAGAGCATTTGAAGAGAGAGAGAGAGAGAGAGAGAGAGAGAGAGAGAGAGGGAGAGAGAGAGAGAGAGAGAGAGAGAGAGGTTTCTACATATATATACAAGTTCTATGATACTATGATACATGTCTAGCTAACATGGGGCTACAACATGGACAATGGTTAATCCTTCGGCCAATTGCTTGAATCCCTATGACTATCATATCATTTAATTAGCATCAAACACAATTTTCATGGACGTTGGATGCTAGTGAAGTCATTTCCTCTATGGGGTAGGAAATAGGATTTAAGATTAAACGTGTTAAAAGAGCATATGAAGATGGCTAAATGGACGAAAGATAATATTTAGATCTTTGTAAACTAGTCTGATATGCTTCCATGTTATTGAAGAGTTAAACTTTTGGATCAAAATTGTTCATGTAATGTTTATCAAGAAACTATAGAGTTATAAAGGTGTAAAAAATAAAGAAAAATGTTATTGTAATGAGTGTCCGTGAAATTTTCTTGATAAGATAGCACATACTATAAAAAATTATTGATCCGCTACCATGGAAGAGTTCAAATTTGATGGCATAATGGTGTCTCGGTGCCAACATGACACGGTAGTGGAAATTAAGGTGTCTAATTGACTTGAGACAAGGGGGCATAGTGAACTTCAGACTCAGATTTTCTTTATCCAGAAAAAAAGGTAAGTAAAAGAAACAAAAAAGTTGCATACACCCCTCGTCAAAATTAAGTGTTAAACCCATGAATATTTTGATCTAAAACCTCAAATGTACTAAATTTAGCACCAAAGCCTACCAATGAACTATCCAGATTTCCTCTCTCTATAAAAAGCCCAGTTTAATTTCTCCAGATCCTTTTCCTACAGTACTGCATTTGTCTCGCAACTTTTTTTCTTTCACCGAACACAAGTAATTGTAAAGATATGATTTCTTCCAGAAATCTGTTGTTTTCCTCTTTGATTAATTTATAGGTTCTGTGCATGTAATTTCTTTATCCTCCTCCTGGAAAATTTACCTGAAGTTCAGGTTCATATGTACGTATGTTTTTTCTATCGAGTTGATAGAAGAAAATATTAAATGAAGAATGAACCAGAAGAAATATGAATGCGAAAATCACTTAAAAAGGGATTTCAGTAAGTATATAGCATGCCATTCCAATTATATGACATGAGCAGTTGGGTCAGATCTTAATCCTGGGTACTCACAAGAAAATTGTAATTATTTCCCTAGTTTACAAACAAAGGAACTGCTGCAATATGTCGCCCATAATGATTATCTTGAAAATTCAAATAATTTCCTCCAGAAAAAGTGTGAAATCCTCTTGCAGAAGCATATGCTGATTCAGTCCTTTTGTGGGTTTATAGAGGAGTGATTCTTCATCGACTGAAGAAGTTAAAGAATTTGATAAGCGAATTGAAGATAGATTTGTGGCTGGGAATAATATCTTAATGTGGGCAAGAACCTTGTAGTTAACCTTTTGTGACATGAAAGATCTTGCCACGAGTAAAATCTTGGAGTCTATTAAGAAAAATAAGAAAACATGTGGCATTCGAAGGGAACTGCAAGTGGTATGACAGTATGTCTAAATAAAATACTATATGCAAGCCTAGCAAATATAGGCCTCTCCGAGATTTAACGGATATGTTTTTGTCTAAAGCTTCCCATAATGTATTTGCATATCTTGCTCATGGTCATTGCTATATATATGCTTAGTGGGAGGTGCATAGCATCATTCCATGGGTTCTTTTTTCTTGTTCTTTGGTGGTACAGGTTGTATGCACAATAATTGTCCTTTCCCCAGAAAGAATCCATTTGTAGGCGCAGGTACTAAATGTTAGGTTATCAGTAGTTTCTTCTGTAATCAGGGACGGATGCACAAAATTTTTCATACGGTGACACCACATAATTAATATAATAAAATATAGACCCAAAATACATTTACAAAAAATACCGTTTTTATAAATTTGTACCGACGCGTTTTCATCTTTTGAAAACGGTCAATATATAGTTATATAACAAAAACTAATTACAAGTCAATTAACTAAAGTAATCCAAATTCCAAAATCAATCCTTGAAGGCAGTAGCATACTTGAATTATTAAAGTAGTCAACTAATTAGATTTAGCCATTTAGGCATGAACTATGAAGACAAATAAAGTAATCAACTAATGAAGGCATAGATTGTATAACTAAACAATAACAAAACACAAAAATCAAGTAATCAACTAGCTGTGTAAACTGTAAATTCAGAAAACAGGCAAAATCTAAAAGGCATTAAGGCAGTAAGCAAGAAACTAAGAAAGTGTGAAATTGTATACCTAAACAAAATTCCCCATGAGATTTTGAGAAATCAGAAAACAGAGGGTGATTTTCTGAGTAGATCGAGTGAGAGACCGAGTCACCGAGTTTCGATTTATGAGTTTTCCACTTCTGAGTGACTGAGTTCTGAGTTCGATCGACAAGGAGGAGGGTTTTGAGACTTCCGATTCAATGATTTTGATTTCCCACTGCCGCTGAGTGATAACTCGTAAATCAGTAAGAATTAATCAAGTAAAAAGGTTTTTGGGCTTTGTGGCTTAATTGGGCTAAGTAAATCAATATCAAGTTATCAACATAACAACTTGGGATGGGCTTTCATCACCTTTCAGATTTCATAATTCAAATTAGTAAATCAAAATAATTATTGAACTTGAGATTAACAGAACTTGGGCTAGAACAGAAGTACAGAATTGGGGTTTCAGATTAGGATTTGGTGTACCTTTGAAGTTTCGAAAATAAATACGGTGGCACAATCGAAAACGATACGGTTGCACCTTTCACGAACGTAAAAATTTTACCCTTCGTCGGTGAAATGATACGGTGGCACGTGCCACCGTCACCACAAGCCTAAGTCCGTCCCTGTCTGTAATTGATTTCGACCTAGTAAGTGAGGATCTATGATATTACCCGTAATATATTTATCTCCACAGCTCGAGGAAAGTTTCTTCAAGTAATTTTAAGATTGCTTGAATCAAGCATGACCATATAATAACCAAATTAACATATCAAGTTATCAACAACTGCCAACGTAAAGTTGCAACACTTCTATTTCATAGAGAGATAACACGTTTAATTTGATCAGCTGACAAATAAATTACTGATGAACTATTAATTTTTCCAGCCACATTTGAATTTGATCACATACATTCATACTAAAATGTATAAATCTTATGTGTTAATTAAGATATGAGAACTACGACCAGTTCTATGCTGATCCCGAAGGTAGTTTGGACGGTGCTGTTGCTCCACTTGGAATATGTGGTAATCAGTCGACGTCTCAGCCAATAACAGTCTTCAACCAAGCAGTAGAAGAATTATTACCAGATATTCAAGTTGCTACCCCAAGAACTTCTGATTTCTACATAGCATCCACAAGGGAAGTCACCAGTGGAAATGCAACAGTCTATGCAATTGGACAGTGTGTTGAGAATGTGAGCCAGGCCATTTGTAAGAACTGCTTGAGTACAGCATATAACAACTTATACAGTTGTCTGCCCGCTGATGAAGGACGAGCTATCAACGTGGGATGTTTTATGAGGTATTCTGAGTTTCCATTTTTTCAAGATAACCAAACAATCAACCTCATACCTTTCCTAGGTGAAGGTGAGGCCCCTCCCCTTTAAATAACTTTAGTTGAATATTTTCCATGCTTACATTAATTTGTCTAATCTGTCTAACAATATATCTAGGGAGTATATTGTAACTGGTGAATATGTGTGACAGGGAGTTCAAGTAAATCTGGCATAATCATTGGTGTAAGCAGTGCAGGTCTATTTTTGCTTATCCTTGCAGCTATCTCCTTATGGTATCCACGATGGAAAATATCTAAGGCTGCTGGAGAAGGTAATATTTTTAATTCGTATCTCGCACACGCACGGACCCATAAATTTTTTCATATGGTGGCACCATATAATATAATATAGACAAAAAAATAATTACAAAAAACACGGTTTTTATCGACGCGTCTTCTTCTTTTTACCGACGTTCAATATTTGTCTGATTGTTTTTAGCCTAATTCCACCGTTTCGAGGGATTTTTAAATTTTTTTGTTTGATTTCGAGAGTTTTTTTCCGGTTTTTTAGTTGATTTCACGAGTTTTTTTTGGGTTTTTTGATTGATTACGAGCTAGGTACGATTGCACCTTTTTGAAGTTTCCAAAAATAATACGGTAGCATCTTTCCAAAACGATACGGTTGCACCTTTCACGAACCTATAATTTTTTACCCTTCACCGGAGAAATAATACGGTGGCATGGCCACCATACCAGATCCGTGACCATGATCTCACATGAGGCTTCGTGAGTGGATCTATCCCTTAAACACTCAAGTGTCATGCGTCAATTACAATTTAATAGGGAGATTTCAATCTTTTTGTAGACCCTGTTATATCTAAACTTTTGATTACAGTGCAAAATGAGACAACAAAGATACATATATACAAAATACAGAGGCGATGATAAGGCGTATTACTTTTATTTTCTGATAGAAATTAGAGTAACACTGAGGGAGGATTATATTTTTTGCATTCTTTGATGAAAAGGCCTAAAAATGTAAAGTAGGCCTAAAAATTTATTCTTACAACCGTGTAAAAAGGTTTTTTTCTGAAGTAGTGCTATTACAGTAAATAGTAATTCGGATCTCTGGTCCAACAATTTCTCCACTATTACTTTTGAGCTTGGACTCTTTCATTTTTCCCGGAAGTGAACTCTTTTTACAGCAAATAGGCTATATCTTCAATCTACCCTTGGGAAACCACAAAACTCCATCTTCCTTCAATGATATTTTTTAAATGCACTTGTACTTCATTTATTAAATGCATAGTTGAATCTCATCGGTGGACCATTTATATCACGTCACAACTAAAATTTTAATAAATACCAATTTATCATGTTTGATTTCTTTGATTGCAACTACTAATCAGATACGCTTCTGTATGTCTACCATCTGATGCCTTAGACACTTCCGACTTACAAGGCGCAAAAAGTTACAGTTACCAAGATTTGAAATTAGCAACCAATAATTTTAGTGAAGAGTATCTAGTAGGAAAAGGAGGTTTTGGCGAAGTATTCAAGGTAATAAATGCACTTAATTGTAGCTCATTTGTAACCTTTAGCACCTCACTAGCGTTTTCTTTTAATATACTTTTGCCGTTCAAAAAAGTAAAATAGAAGTAGAAGTATTATTTGTGAGAAAACACAACCGTTTGAGGTTTATGTACAGCCCCAGCTGTATCTTCTTTTCAAATGGGTGCAACATTTGTTTCTTTCTAATTAATTCATGTATATGAAGCAATTGTTGTAGGACAATAATATGCGACTAATTGTTTGTTTATGGATTCACAGGCCAATGTAGACGGTGGGGTTGTAGTGGCAGTCAAGAAACTCCATGTTGGGAGCAGAGCAAAAAAAGAATTTGAGAACGAAATTAAGCTTATAAGTAATGTTCGTCACCGCAATCTTATCCTACAACTAGGTTGGTGTATTGATGGGCCTGAGCTACTTCTTGTGCTAGAATATATGCCTCAAGGAAGCCTAGACAAGTTCCTATGGGGTAAGTTAATATGCCGAAATATGTGTGTATATATATATAGAGAGAGAGAGAGGAAGGATCATGGAAGAAGTTAATCAATTTGCAAGAATGCGATAAATTCCAGTATCATAAATGATTACACGTGATACGCACTCTTAATCATATATGATAAAACACACCCAAAGGAGACCCGGGTGACTTGGTAAAGCTATGTGTTGTCAATGCAACATGTGTTTAATCATATATGATTAACCATGCGTATCAGCGTGTAATCATATATGATATCGAAACTTCTCGTCTGCTCGCAAATTGGCCACCTTCTCATTTGAAATATATATATATATATATATATATATATATATATATATATATATATATATATTAGTCACATGAAATGTTGTGGTCAAAATATATATTTCACTGAAACGAAATTGTTTGGAGGCTGTTACATTTGTTACTTGTTACTCTATTTGGAGCTTCCGAAATAGAGTTGCTTTCGACAAATAAGTGCCTAAAAGGGAAGATCTTTTTTATTTGATTATTGATAACTCTTTTAGCTAGACGGATGGTGTATGCATAAGGCGAGTTTGAAGGACACTTTTATTTGGAGAACCTCTCCTTTACGTTGTTTTGGGTCTTTGCAATTCATTCCACTAGCTCCTAATGCATTGCCATTTCCAAAAAAAACATATATTTCACTTATAAATTATAATGGACAGGTGAAAAAAGGGGTCAGCTAAATTGGAAACAACGGTGTGATATTATCTTCGGGATTGCAAGGGGTCTTGCCCATCTACATGGAGAATTCCATGTCAAAATCATACATAGAGATATAAAATCAAGCAACATTCTCCTTGATAATGATTTCCAGCCAAAAATTGCAGATTTCGGGTTGGCTAGGTTTCAACCTGAGGATGAAACCCATGTTAGCACTCGGTTTGCTGGGACTATGTATGTTCTATTTCCGATATGAATTTTCTAGTAACCTTGATTGACTTCATTGGTTTATGTTATGATATATTTCATACTGAAATACATTATAGGGGCTACACAGCACCAGAATATGCAAACCGTGGACATTTATCAGAGAAAGTAGACATTTACAGCTTTGGTATCGTGGCCCTTGAAGTCATTAGTGGTCGGAAGTGTAGTGATGTGAACTATAATGGGCCTCGAATGGAATACCTCCTTGATCAAGTAATAACTACAACCTTCCAGTTCTCTTTCTTTCATGACTGACAAAGAAAATAAAAAATGATAAGGAGCCTACTTGGGCATTTAACATTATATATATATACCTGGTAATTTTCAAATGCATTTAGATTGCAACAAGTTTAATGCAAAATATTCCTCTTAGAATGGTAGAAACATCATATTTAATTTTAAACCTTTGTTCATCATATGTCTTTGGTAGATATGTGGTCTTCTATATGGTATAATTGAGTTAATACAAAGTTACATTTCTTGGCCTTGACGTGTTCTCTGTTCTCTTCTCTGCGACTTACCATTTTGCTCTTCACTGTATCGTGCGTGATAGGCTTGGCAGTTGTACGAGAAAGGCGCACATGTTAAGCTGATGGATGAATCCGTAGATCCAAATGAATATGAAGAAGAAAACGTGATGAAGATCATAGAGATTGCTCTAATGTGCACTCAGTCACCAGCTTCTCTAAGACCAACCATGTCTGAAGTTGTTTTAATGATGTCCAGTGGGTCAATGTTGGGGCAAAGACAGATATCCAAGCCTACCTTTATTGATGCCCATAGAAGAATCCACATAGGTGGAAGTTAAGGATGCACATGATAAGAGCCGCAACTACTTTTTCATTTTTCTGTGACTGCTCGGTTTTGTAGCAACTGTGGTCTTTTGCATCAAACCAGAGCAGCTTCATCACTTTTCTCTTTATATTACTGTAAAATATCTCTGTTTGCATCACATTTCATAAAGTTTAAGCATTCAGTGGATTCTACCAATGAACAACTTATACACATGCATGCACAATGTGTCAAAATAGCTATTCTATCACAAATGCATCCTCTAATTAAAGTGAATCCTTTTGGGTACCTAGCAATGATTGGAGAAAGCAACTTCCAGTTCAGAATTAAGCAATCATATATTTGGCAGCTGAATCCAAAAACCGCAGGCCGACCCTAGCTATAGGCCATGAGGGCGACGACCATGTACAGCAAAAGCCCAAAGGCATCACCGGCCCAATGATCTTATAGCTTTGGTAGGGCGAGTCTGTGAAGAGTATTTTTTTATGGTTACCTCTACGAATCTACCCTAGACGTTCTTGATCTAGCCCTCTCCACTCTCTCTCTTCGACTCTCTCACTAATTGGTTAGGGGCACACACCGTTAAAGTGTTGATTCCACCTTCTTCAGCGGCACAAGGAAGTTTTTCTTTTCATGTGCTTCAATTGAATTTGTGATTTGTTTATGTTATTTCTCTAGATTTTTGTTTCGTTATGTCTTGTTTTGGAAAATGGAAGTTCATAATTTATAAAGGAAAGAAACGAAGAAAGTAGTACCATTTGGAGTGAAAACAGAAGGTGTAAAGGAGAATGAGTTTTATTCTATGTTTTTCATTTTGCTTGTGCTTCATGTTTGCGAATATTGTAAATTTATAATTGAAATAAATTGACCCACTGCAGTAAAGGCATTTGGTTTATATTTTCTTATGTTTATTCCTTTATGCACTTCGCATTTGGTTTATATTTTCTTATGTTTATTCCTTTATGCACTTCCCGATTGTCCAATTCTGCTCTGAATGCTTGAGGCAGGCTTCTGCTTGCGCCTTCGGGTTGCCGACTTCGACTCTTGAAGGACCTCCATAGTCCATCCCCAAGTTAATCAAGTTTTTTGTTTGCAATTTTTCATACATGATACAAGTTCTATATGTTAGTGAATGCCCAAAAGTTAATCATACGATGATTGTAATTTTGAGTTTTGTTTCATGAAATTAATAAATAAATAAAAGGCATTGCCTAATTTATTATGTCTATGTTATATTTTGTATTTTAATTATTCATAATAAATAACCTTAGAATAATGTATTCTAAATGTCCCTAGTTAAATATTATATTGGGTTTTAAGGTTGAAATAATATGATAATGACTAACATATGTAGGGATTCATATAGAGATATTGAATCTGCATATGAGTACAAAATGGAGATTTTGGGTATTGGACGTGACTCGCTATGAGAACACTTTATTGGATGTCATGTGAGTGTCATAAGTGTTTCTCATGTGGTCAATATACATGCAATTCTTTGACTTGAGAAATATGGAGTTTGTTATGTGTGAGTAATATATTTTGACATTTGTTCTAATCATTTCGTAACTGGGTGATAAAATTATTGTTGGGTATGTTATAAATCACATGGTAGAACTAGCATATATCGAAATAGGATTTGTCCCTCCTTTATGACGGAAGTGATGTCTCTGGGCCCCTTGATAAATATATACTAAGGAAATGCATGTATGCTCAGATAAATGATATGAGATATCAATTTCTGTTTTTATTTGTATATTCGGGAATCAATAAACTAGAGATTGGACATAACGAGAATGACACATTCAATGTCTCGTGTTCAATCTACACATCAAGGACAAAGGAATTAAATGTGTAAACTTAAATTGACTACAAACCGATAATTTGTTGTATCACCAATTCTCGTCATTTGGGTGACGATGATGTATTGCTAAATACCGCTCATTGTTTATAAATATAAATACGAGATTTATAATTATTACCAACATGTCGAGAACCCATTGGGTCACACGCTTTAAACATATTCGAATAAAGAGTTTAAATAATTAAAAACGTTTAATTATTATATCTGATTTGTATTGATTTAATCTGATTAAATAAAATCAGATATTATTTATGTTGGACATAAATAAGGTTCACTAGGGATGGTCTTGAAAAGATGAGTTATGGTGCATGGATACTTCTACACTCATGTAAGGTATAGGGATGGTACTGGTGCTTTCATGCCATGCCTCTCATGTGCATATATAATGTATGACATTGTATGCAAGATTGTTTTGTTTTTGCAATTCTCTCTAAAATCAGCTGCAACTATATGCTCTCTTTCCTTTCTAATTTTTGAAACCGTGACTAGCATCACGAGAAGGCAAAAGATTCAGATTGTGCGCGTGGATACCATGGAGGCATCAAGCTTGCTTTGTTGTGATTCAAAGTCTCGTTAACTGTGAGGTATAATTTCGAAACACCCGATTTATTCCGGTTCGTATGGGTCCTTGGAGGGTTACGGTTTTATTTTCCGCTGTGCTTGAGATCCCGTAACCTAACAGTGGTATCAGAGCTACATACGAACCTCTAGATCGGTTTTTGGTGATATGCATGCATTTTTAAAAACTGTTTTGTTGCTGTATGTTTTTGTTTCGTAAATGTTTTGTTTTTTCGTCCGTATTCTGAATCTAAGAAAACTTAAAACATGAAAAACATGGAGCTTTCTGTTAGGGTTCCACAGGCTTTTGAATTGCATCATTTCGACTTCGTATGATTGTTTTATGATTTTTTTACGACAATGTCGCAATGCTGTCCGAAAATCGAACCCACTACAGGTTTGACTTGATTTTCGACCCATAAGGGTTCTGTTAGTTTTCTAAAGAACTTTGAATCACCCTTTTTCGATATCGTGTGAACTTTGTATTAATTTTATACGGCGGTGTTGCAAATCGGTTTTATGTTTCAATGTGATTGAATATGTATAATGTGATTTGCTTAGGGAATGGTTATAGCCCTTAGTCATGGATGTATTATATTCGATAAATACGACTTGCATGTCGTGCCTTTCTCTATATACTCTCTTTGTACATTCTCCTCTCATCCAATCCCCTTGAATGTAACTCGAGGTTTCTTTGTTTGAAATGTAAAATATTTCGTATAAAAGAAAGCAAAAGATGGAGGCGTTATGAAGTGATGAAGATGAGAAAACTTAGAACCATAAGAGTTTATTTTATGTAATGATATTCATACTTTGATTTATGAATATCGCATAGGGGGCTATAACCATCTCACATTTATTTTCACGCTTTATATATGTTGTGATATATTATGCGTGGTTGTATGAATGAGATACTTGTTACAACAAATTAAAACAAAATATGATTTCAAAATATATAAGTAAAAGGAGTTTTACAAATCAAAATGAGTTATGATAAAACAAAATTTGGTATTTATATAAGATATAAAGTGGATCGTCGATCTTGAGTGATAAGGTCTTAGTACATCATAGTTAGATTTCAACCGCTTTTGTCACAAAGGCCTAAACCGCCAAAGAAAGGAAGGTATTTAAGTGATCCTCGTGATCCTCCTCCAATCTGGATTCCGGTTAAATCAAACTATGAGGAAACGATCTATTACAAAAGAAAGAATGGTAAAAATCATACTAACTAAAATCCCTCACCAAAATATTAAGTTTAAGATGTCTTCCAAACATGGCACTTGTCAAGACTTTGATCATCGAGGGTGGGTCATTCTAAAGCTGGGTACTCTCTTTAATCTTAGTAAGATAAGGTAAGCATAGGATTCCTATAATCCATTTTGGGTCGGACTTAACCAAATTAAGCCTAATAGGATTGGGGATTTGGAGGCATGTGTTGGGAACATTCATATGATGAATTTAAATAAAAGTTATTTACCTACCTATCCAAGAGTTACATAGAGATGTAATTAGCAATGTTGTTGCTTACCTAAAACATTATTGGTTGATCGGTTAGCTAAAGTTAAATTGATCAATAATGAGAATATGGATCTTGGCCCGCTAAAAGCTTATGACGTTTTCCGAAACAATAAAAGAGGGTTGTTGTTTTGATTAAAATAGTGGGAGCTTATTTGATGAAAATCCTTATTAAACAATAAAATTTCATGACACTAAGAACTCTGCTTCTTTATTGTAGATTACCAATGGCACAAACCAACAATGGAAACAAAAACACTTTTCGATCGATTCTCGAGAAAGAAAAACTAAATGGAACAAATTTCATCAATTGGTATCGTAATTTGAGAATTGTCCTCAAAGCTGAAAAGAAACTGTATGTATTGGAGCAACAAATTTCTGAAGAACCTAATTCTAGTGCTCCTAGAACTGAAAGGGACATTTTTAAAAAACATGATGAAGATGCTTTGGATGTCTCATGTCTAATCCTAATAACCATGGAACCTGAGCTTTAGAAGCAACATGAAAACATGGGGGCTTTCGATATGATCGAACACCTAAAATTGCAATTCCTAGAGCAATCTAGACATGAGAGGTACGAAACATCCAAAGAACTGTTCCGTTGTAGAAAATCCGAAGGTAGTCCCGTTGGCACTCATATGCTTAAAATGATTGGGCATATTGAGCGTCTTGAAGGACTAGGTTTTTCTTTACGAAAGGAGTTGGCCATTAATGTAGTTTTGCAATCGTTGCCAAATAGCTACAGTCAATTCGTGATGAACTACAACATGCATGACTTTGACAAATCCCTTCCAGAATTGCTCAATACGTTACGAAGAGCCGAGCAAGAGCTTGCAAAGAACAAGTCCACCATTTTGATGGTCCGTAAGGACAAGAGAGGGAAAAGCTAACGAAAGTCCATTGCCAAACCCATTTCTAAATATTTGAAGCCAAAAGAAGGCATTAAGAAACCCAAGGTAACTGTACCTAAGGAGGGTGAGTGCTTTCATTGCAACAAACCTGGGCATTGGAAGAGGAACTGTCCTCTCCACCTTCAGGAAAAGAAGAAAGGAAGTGTAACTTCCATTTCAGGTATCTATGTGATAGAAGCTAATCTTTCTACTTTTTATACATCATGGGTATTAGATATTGGATGTGGTTCTCATATTTGTAGAAACGTGCAGGAACTAAAAAGGACTAGAAGGTTGAGCAAAGGTGAAGTTGATCTGCGTGATGGAAATGGGGCAAAGGTTGCTGCTATAGCCGTAGGATCTATTTTTTTAACTTTACCGACCGGATTATTATTAGAACTTGGTGACTGTAAGATTGTTATTGCGTACAATCTATTTCTAGAAATTTGATTTCTGTATCTTGTTTGGACAAGAAAGGTGTTTTACCTTTAATATTGGGAACAAATGTTGTTCATTCTCTTTTGGTAATATATATTATGGTGATGCATGGTCTTTATGTTCTTAATATGGATAATCCGATTTATAACATAGATAAAAGGGAGTTCAAATCGAATAGTTCAAATTTAACCTGGCATTGTCATCTTGGCCATATAAACGAAAATCGCATTTCCAAACTCCATAAAGATGGATTATTGAACAAATTAGATTTTGAATCATATGGGACGTGTGAAACTTGTTTAATGGGAAAGATGACAAAGGTTCCTGTTAAGACACAGTCTCATTGGATTCAAGATCATCCAAATACGAAGATCGCAATCTGAAGTTAATGCTGAAAGTTACTCTCAACCATAGTCTAGGGTCTATTCTGTAATAAAGTCAAAGTTGTTTTTAATATCTAGATATTTATTATTTAGATATTATGTTTTAGTTTAATATTAGTTTTTATTAGTTTTTGATAATATCTTATCAGATATTATCTATCTCTCTTTTACAATCGATCAGATCACAATCAAAAACAATACACACACACAAAGGTGTAAAGAGAGAAAAACAAACAGAGAACTCAATCTCAAGAAATCAACCGTGTAATCATCGTTTGTTATCGAATCAGGTTGGTTTATTATCTATTGTTTGTTGTTTTGATTATCTGGTAACGATCACGGACTCACAATTGGTATCAGAGCCGATCCAGATCAAAATCAAAAATTTTCAACTCTCTGTGTTCTTCATTTTTGAAGAACACTGATCTTTAGATCAAAACTTGATTTTGTGGTTGTTTTCGAAATCAAGTGATTGTATCTTGTTCTAATTGATAAGGAGATCGTTGTGTCAAAGTTTGGTGTGGTAAAACGACCTCTAGTTGGGTTAATTTTAGAGTTGCAGGTCGTTTAATCGGAGAAGACGACGTATCGGTCGAACCTTAGTTTTTTTTTTTACATTCTATCGGTCTTAAGCATTCGACCGGACCCTTGCAAATACCGGTCGAAGATCATTTTTTTTTATCGGTCGAATCTCACAAAATTTTGGTATCGGTCAAACACTCTCCGGTCAAACCCCACTTTTCCACCATCACAAATCCGGTCGAACCACCACTTTTCCACTTTTCAAAGTAAAACTCACTTCCCCGGTCGAAACCCTCACAAATCCGGTCGAATCACACAAATCAAATACACTTCACCAGTCTTCCACTCAAACCATTATCGGTCAAACCAAGTAAAACTCAGCCCCGGTCTTAGAGACTTTCCCGGTCTTCACTCATCCGGTCAAACACTCTCACACTCTCATATTCCTCATCCACTCACGTGATTCCACCCACTCACAATTTGCATACAATTAATTCCAAACCTCACGTGTCCACTTTTCAAAACCCACTCACACACTCACACTCTCTTAGAAACACTCTCACACGTATGCACAACTCCATGCAAAAACCCACGAATTCACAAAATTCACACACTTTCACTTTCACCTTTCTAAATTAATTTGCAAAGTAACATTTGTAAATTAATTTGCAAAGTATCATTTGTAATATCGATCCAAGAAAATCATTATTGCATTCCACTCGCTTTTTATCGGTCCAAGATTCAAACTTTGTTAATTTATCGGTCTCACAAATTTTTACCGGTTCTTTCGTCTTATCGGTCGATCCTCACTTTGCGCAATCAACATCTCACGCAAACTTTTGAATTTTTAAAATTCTCTCATATCTAAAAGCCTCTCGCATCTCAAGCCTCACGCATCTCAAAGCCTCTCGCATCTTAAATTTTTATTCAAAATGACATCCAGAGAAGCCCTTGCAATCGGAACTGATACCAAGCCACCAGTTCTCTTTAGAGGAGAATACGAACAGTGGAAGGATCGGTTCCTGAACTTCATCGAAAGACAGGAATTGGGTGATTTCATCAAACAATCCTTAGAAGAAGGCTTAATGGAAACAAAATATAGGGAACCAGCAGCAGGTACTCAAGAAGTACGACATGCACTTTCTTATGGAGATCTAACAGGTGATGATAAGCTAAGAGCAAAAGGCGACATGTTAGCCAAGTCATACATTCTACAAGGGATTACGAATGAAATCTATGTAAAGATTGACAACTACAAGGCCTCAGGAAAACAAATGTGGGATCAACTAGAGAAAATGATGTTGGGTTCAAAGATTGGGAACCAACTGAAAATCTCTAACTGCCTGCACAGTTTTGAAGAATTCAAAGGCAGAACTGGAGAAACTCTAGAGGGAACATATGATAGGTTTGTGACTTTGCTAAACGAATTAAGCAAGAATAAGGTCAACAAATCTCAAATCGAGCTGAATATCAAATTCCTGAGTATTCTACAACCAGAATGGAAAAGTTTTGCCAGGCAGATGAGGCAGATAAAAGACCTGAATGAGATTCCACTTCACGAGGTGTATGAAACCCTCCGACAAAATGAAGATGAGGTGGATGAAATTCTAGCAGAAAAGAGAAAAGGAAAGACAGTTGAAGACACAGTCGCTCTTGTTGTAAAGAAGAAAAAGAACAAGACGATTGTGTATGAATCAGAAGAAGCTGAAGCTGAGACCGTCTCTGACTCGGATGAAAATGAACAAATGCAGCAAGCAATGCAGTTTCTGAAAAATGCATTTCAGAAAAAGTTCTACAGGAATCCAACGTCTAATAGTCAGAGGTACTCTTCTGGACCAAACAACTATGCTCACAAGGAAAGAATTGAAGGAAGCAGATATGAAGGAAATAAGTATGAAGGGAAGAGATTTGAGGGAAAGAGAACAGAGGAGAAGAAACCTGAAGAGATAAGATATCAGACTGAAGGAAAAAGGTTAGTGGAGAGGAATCCTGAAGAGAGGAAATTTAAAGCTGAAGGATCAAGTCAGCCAGGACCACCGATGTGCTACAACTGTGGCAAAACAGGTCACTTTGCCAAGGATTGCCGCATATCAAAAGTCAGAAACTCCGATTACTACAAGAACAAGATGCTTCTTGCAAAGCAACAGGAGGCAGGCAAGGCACTGATGGCTGAAGATGAATACTGGCTGGATCACTCAGATGAAGAAGAAGAAGATGAAGAAAAGGATGAAGCCGTCAATATGTGCTTGATGGGCAAAATTGAATCAGATGCTGAAGCTGATTCAGAAAATGAAGAAGAGGAGGTATGTGTTTTATCGTATAAAGATTTAATGAATAAAATGCATGCTATGGTTTTAAAACAAGAAGAGTGAGAATCTAATCTTAAGCGAGAAAATGGTGTTATAATTAACAAAAACCAATTGATACAGAAACTTAGCGATGAAATTGCTGAGAAGAAAGTATTAGTTGAGGTTTTACATACAAACGGTGACACCAACGCAAAAGAACAGACTATAATTCTAAAAGAGAATACTGAGCTCAAGTCTAAATTGACAAAAAGTGAGATTGATTTTTATAAGCTTACTGATATGCATTCTTTATGTACTAAAGAAAACAAGACCTTAATTGCTAAATTAGACGCTTTGGAAAAGAAGCTATACTCATTAGGTCAAAGTGAGCAAACCATTCATCTTAACAAACCGAAAAAGAACAAAGAAAATTGGGGAATCGGTTATGTGAAACCTCAACGTCTTCAAAAGGGTATAAGAGAAGTGCCTGCACTCTATGACTATACCTCTATGCTAGTTTCTCACCGAATCTCCTCACTTAAAGTTTTTAATACTAAACTATCAGAAGAGGATGAAGCTAATGAATTTGAAAAACGGATGAAGTCAACTAAAGTTCACGCTCCATTTTATTATGCGAAGTTGAATAATAGTTATGACTATCCCAATGATGAAAAGAAATCTCTTTCAACTGACTACTTTCAAAGTTATTCTGAAAAAGAGATGGAGGCGAAGCCTGTCATAGGTAAAATTTATGTCCCTTCTCTCGTGTTAGAAAGTAAAATTTCTGAACTCGAGAACTCTTTACCAGATGAAAGACTTATGATTGAGATTCAACAAAAGGTTTTTTCAACTGTTATGAAAAATGTTGTTCTTTCAAAGGCTTCTACTTCTGATGACATGTTTGGTTCATCAAACGAAGAGTTTAATTTTCTTAATTATGACGGTGGTTTAGATGGTTGTTTTGAACAAGTTGATTTTAATGTGAAACTTCCTAACCATGCATCTTTTGTTAAGAAAACTTCAAGAAAAACCAGTATGTCTGTGAACAGTGCAAAATGAACGAAAGTTGATTACTCAGTCTCTGTGAAAGCTAACAATGCTAAAGGTAAGAAAATATCTCAGCATTCACAGAAACCGACCACTACTGGTAATTCTGAGAAGAAGCACTCAGTTGTTGCTCAAAGGTCTAACTCACTAGTTTTACATGTTTCAGATATGAGCAAGCCAAGGCCTGAAGCCAATTCTCAATGGCAACCAAAAAGGAAGCTTGACAAGGCCATTTTATCGTTTAGTAGTGTTAATTGTAATAAGACTTCGCTTACTAAAGATGTTGTGATTGCTGATATTGTTGTTTTGCATCCAAAACTTGTTGTTTCTCGTAAACAATATACAATGAAGCAATTATTTCAGTTATCTTTATTTGCTGGAAAGTCCTCTATCTATAATAAACATGTTTCTATTACTTGTCAAGATTCTGGTGATTGGTTTGGAAATTACCATGTGCATACATCTCATATTAATTCTTCTCATGCATTTCAAAAGAAAAGAGGAACCAATTTGAAATGGTTACCAAAATCTTGTGCTAACACAGCAGGACCCAAATTCCAGTGGGTACCTAAGGCTAAATCTGTGTTGCAGGCACACAAAGCTTAGAGAGAAAGCGACTTCTGATTATGTACAGATCAGGACTCGTTCTTCAATGTCAAAAATAGGTTTTTGGATAATGCAGTTCAAAACCCGAACTTCAAAGATAAAATAGGCTATTGAACAAATCAGTTCAAGACCCGCACTTCGATGATCAAAGTGTAGATTCCAATGTTGTCATATACAAATCTAAATTTTCTTATGCAGACCAGTCATACGTGGTTCTTGGACAGCGGATGTTCCAAGCCCATGACAGGGCAAAAGGAGATACTGTCCAACTTTAAAGAAAAATATTGTGGAACAGTAAGATTTGGCAACGACCAGTTTTCTCCAATCATGGGATATGGTGATGTACAACATGACAATGTCACGATCAAGAAGGTGAGCTATGTAGAAGGCTTACGACACAACTTGTTCAATATAGGCCAGTTCTGTGACAAAGACTTAGAGGTCAACTTCAAAGCCAAGAGATGTTCAGTTCGCAATGAAGAAGGCGAAGAACTCTTGGTCGGTACACGAGAATCAGACCTCTACACAATCAACTTATCTGATGTCCAGACTGACAAACAAGTTTGTCTACTATCGAAAGCTTCGATGCAACAAAGTTGGTTATGGCATCGACGTCTTTCTCACCTCAACTTTCGGTACATCAACAACCTGGTCAGTAGAAATCTCGTCAAAGGACTTCCAGAGCTGAGATATGAAAGAGAACATCTTTGTGCAGCTTGTGAGAAGGGCAAGATGAAGAGGGCACCTCATGAACCGAAGCCTGAATCAAGTACAAAAGCTCCTTTAGAGTTATTGCATATGGATTTATGCGGTCCAATGCGCACTCAAAGCTTAGGCGGAAAGAAGTACATACTCGTGATCGTGGACGATTACTCGCGATACACATGGGTCAAGTTTCTATGTTCAAAGGATGAGACACCAGATGTTCTCATTACATTCCTGAAGACGACCCAAGTGAATCTGCAGAAACCGATCAAGATTCTAAGAACAGACAACGACACAGAGTTCAAGAACAACAAAGTTGAAGAATATCTCGAATCTGTCGGGATTTCACATCAATACTCTGCTGCTCGAACGCCTCAACAAAATGGAGTAGTTGAAAGAAGAAATCGAACGCTAGTCGAGGCTGCTCGTACTATGCTAAGTCAATCAGACTTACCTCTATTTTTGTGGGCAGAAGCTGTTTCGACCGCATGCTACACACAGAATCGATCCATGGTACATCGAAGATTCAAGAAGACTCCTTATGCATTAATCAACAACCGAACACCGACAATCAAATATTTCCATATATTTGGGTGTAAGTGTTTCGTTCTAAATGACAGGGAGAATCTTAATAAGTTCAGTGCTAAGGCGGATGAAGGGATCTTCATTGGATATTCCTCGACATCAACTGCATTCCGAGTTTATCTGAAGAAGTCAAAGACGGTGATTGAAAACATCAACGTCACCTTTGATGAAGAAATGGCTTCCGAACAACAACGTTCAGAACCCGTTATAACCGGAGTACTAGCTTCTGGGCAACTCAGTCCAGAACCTGCGTCTCAACAGAATAAATCAGACGAAGCTTCAACTTCAACTAACCATTTATCTGATTTAGATTTATTATTTGAATTGTTTTATGATGAATTTCTTGGATCTAATGTAAAGAAATCTGTTGTGGTTGACAGAATGGAAGACTTAACGACTACTCATCCAACCAGTTCAGATGACTCTATTGAATCAAACTCCCCGATTCAACAAGAAATTACAATTCAAATGCCGACTCCAATAGTTGAAGAAGTGACAAATGATAAAGAGACAGAAGTAGCTGAAACAGTAGGTTGTTCTATACAGACTAATCTACAGCCGGAACAAGCTGTACCTACTGAGACTTCTGCACCATCTACTTCAACTGAACCCCCCATTCCTTTTTATATTGATCTCTCATCATATAATACACTTCCACCAATTACTTCAACTGAAACCACAATTCCTCCAGAACAAACCGAAAAAGGTACAAGTGGATTTATAGATAATTCAATTGACATACATTCATATAATCCATTGCCTCATGAACATAAATGGACCAAAGAGCACCCGATAAGCCAAGTCATTGGCGATCCATCAAAACCGGTGCAAACTAGGTCAGCATCAATGAACATGTGCATGCATGACTCCTTTCTGAGCAAGTTCGAGCCAACTCGCGTATCAGAGGCACTTGCGGATCCAGAATGGGTGATCTCAATGCAAGAAGAGCTGAATCAGTTCAATGCACTTAAAGTCTGGAGACTCGTACCGAAACCTCAAGGTAAAACCATAATAGGTACGAAATGGGTTTTCAAGATAAAGAAAGACGAAGATGGTACCGTTATCCGAAACAAGGCAAGACTAGTAGCCAAAGGATACAGACAAGAGGAAGGAATAGACTTTGACGAAACATATGCTCCTGTGGCACGATTAGAGGCAATCAGAATGTTTTTAGCCTACGCAGCCCACAAGAACTTCATGGTCTTTCAAATGGATGTGAAGACAGCATTCCTCAATGGAATTCTGAAGGAGGAAGTCTACGTCTCTCAGCCAGAAGGTTTTGTCAATCAAGAGAAGCCGAATCACGTTTACATTCTCGACAAAGCACTCTACGGTCTGAAACAAGCAACTCGAGCCTGGTATGATGTTCTTTCCACTTTTCTAGTCAAGTCTGGGTTTTCAAAAGGTACGGTGGATACCACTTTGTTTATTAAAAAGGAAAAAGCCGATATCATTTTAATTCAAATCTATGTAGATGATATTATCTTTGGTTCTACAAATACTAAGTACTGTAAGAATTTTTCAAACCTTATGGTGTCTAGATTTCAGATGAACTTGATGGGAGAGATGAATTTCTTCCTCAGTTTACAAGTAAAACAATTTTCATCGGGTATTTTTATCAATCAATCAAAATACATTATGGATATTCTTCGGAAGTTCAAAATGGAAAATTCAAAACCGATTGGTACCCCAATGGCACCAGGTACTAAGATTGGCAGCGATCCTTCGGGAAAGGCTGTTGATGTTAGGACTTATCGAGGGATGATAGGTTCTTTAATGTATCTTACTTCTAGTAGGCCAGATATAATGTTTTCAACATGCTTATGTGCACGATATCAGGCCAATCCTAAATAAATCCATATGTCTGTTGTGAAGCGCATTTTTAGATATCTGAAGGGCACTGCAGATCTTGGTCTGTGGTATCCTAAAGATACTAGTTTTGAACTAACAGCCTACACAGATGCAGATCATGCAGGTTGTATGTTAGACAGGAAGAGCACGTCATGACACGTACAGTTCCTTGGTGACAAACTAGTAAGTTGGGCATCGAAGAAGCAACTTTGTGTTTCAACTTCCACGGCCGAAGCAGAATATGTAGCTGCTGCTAGCTGCTGTTCTCAGGTCTTATGGATGAGAACTCAATTGCGCGACTACGGTTTCCACTTCAATAAAATCCCGATATACTGTGACTCCAAGAGCGCCATCGCAATATCAGCGAATCCTGTTCAACACACCAAGACTAAGCACATAGACGTCAGGTATCACTTTATTAAAGATCATGTTGAAAAGGGAACAATTGAACTTTTCTTTGTAAAAACTGATTATCAACTTGCCGATTTGTTCACCAAACCCTTAGACGAAAAGAGGTTCAACTTTCTTATCTCTAAGCTTGGTATGTTAAATCTTAAAATCTAATCAGTAGTTATCTATAAAAGTGATCTAAATTGTATACTTTTTCATCATTTCTTCATTCTTAACTCTGATTGATATCTGCACTTCTATCAAATGTTCATGATCCAAGGGGGAGAATGAGAAGAAATTGACATCTGGTCAATATTACTTCGAGGGGGAGCTCATAAAATTTTGCATGTACCTTATAATGCCAATTTTTTTTTGTAATGCAAGAATTTAGGGGGAGATCTTCAAGTCAAGGAGTTCGGATATGACTTCTGATCAATTCAGATCAGAACTCGTACTTTAAAAAGTTCTACTGCTTTTTGTCTTTTCAATTTAAGTGAATAAATTTGCTTTGACTTGACCTAAGACTTTTGCAGAAGTTTGAGAGAAGCTTAAAAGATCATATCTTTATGACTTTAAGCTTAGCTTCATGAGATGTAAGATCATACGTTCAGGTATTACCCTTTATCTTAATCTCATATATGGTTGAAAGAAGGACAACTTTCAATCATTGAAAACATCGTTCTAAAACGTTCAAACCACTTCCCGATTTTTTCAACAGATTTTATATTATGGAAGTGTGATTTTAAATGTTTTCAAAATCAATTTTGTGCTTTAACTGACATAGTTAAACCAATCTGAGCATCACATGCATCATAGGAAAACAAAGAATCATTGTGCTAAGAATTAACACAACTTCAATGGAATCACCTTAACCAGTGATTTCTACCCAAGAAGTTAATCCTTAGTGATTGAGTGTGCAAAGCGAAAAGAAATGAGTGTGATTAGAGAAAGCTAAATGTTTAAAAGAAAGAGCGTGTGAGAACAGAGTTAAAAGAATATCACAACTCTGCACCAACTTTTTCTGAGCCGGGTAGCCACATTACTAGTGTTTCACAAATCTTTGGTGAACATTATTGAAACAGGCAACTAACCCATGCCAACTCTTGATCAAACCTCACTATCTACTCATTTTCTTCTCAACAAGAAAGTGTTTCACATTTTCAAAGGGGATGCAGCACATATGCTATCTGATTTTCATTTGGAAAATCTGGATATTGAAAAGAAGGAAGTCTGCCCCACCTTCGCACTTCAATCATGCACATTGAGTCTGTGTTTAAGTTACTGTTGTCTCAGTGGTTTACACAATTTTGAGCCAAATAAGCAATCATCAAGTGCTTAATTCTTTCAACACAAGCACGAACACACAAGGAATTAGTTTCTTTGTCATAACGTTTATAGAAATTACCTTTGTGGTGTTTCGATGATTAAATGGAAGCCCTGGGGGAGTCAACATCAATCAGCTCCTTTCCAATGTGTATTCGTTACACACAGTGACTTAGTGTTACTGACAGGCATTCTAACTGATTCATTAGTTGATTCAGGTGTTACATGATTATTTTGTCTAGATTTGCAAAGATCAGGATGAATAACTATTGAATTGACGGATCAGAGACTACAAGTGGTTGACATTTCTTACTCAAAGTTTTGATGAAGTCGTCGCACTTTCCATCAAAAAGGGGGAGAATCTAAAGCTTGAAGAAATGTTCAGTCCATTACATTACAAGACCAAGAACTGCGAGATCAAAGTATTCTGAAGACATGCTGATTTCAGATAAATTTTCTTTGAAGATACTTTGCTAAAGCATTCTGAGCTAGAGAAAGAGATTGCATCTTCTGTGCTGAAAGAGGAGATCGTATTGAAAAATCATTTTCGTAATGATCTTGATCCAAAGGGGGAGATTGTTAAGACACAGTCTCATTGGATTCAAGATCATCCAAATACGAAGATCGCAATCTGAAGTTAATGCTGAAAGTTACTCTCAACCATAGTCTAGGGTCTATTCTGTAATAAAGTCAAAGTTGTTTTTAATATCTAGATATTTATTATTTAGATATTATGTTTTAGTTTAATATTAGTTTTTATTAGTTTTTGATAATATCTTATCAGATATTATCTATCTCTCTTTTACAATCGATCAGATCACAATCAAAAACAATACACACACACAAAGGTGTAAAGAGAGAAAAACAAACAGAGAACTCAATCTCAAGAAATCAACCGTGTAATCATCGTTTGTTATCGAATCAGGTTGGTTTATTATCTATTGTTTGTTGTTTTGATTATCTGGTAACGATCACGGACTCACAGTTCCTTTTGTTGGACAAAATGAGAGAGCAAGTGATGTATTGGGAATCATACATAGTGATGTATGTTGTCCAATGAACATACATGCTAGAGGTGGTTATAGATAATTCATTACATTTACTGATGATCTCAGTAGGTTCGGCTATGTATATTTAATGCGACATAAGTCCGAGTCCTTTGAAATGTTCAAAGAATTTTAAAATGAAGTACAAAACCAACTTGGAAAGAGTATTAAGATTCTTCGATCTGATCGAGGTGGTGAATACTTAGACCATGCTTTTTTTGACCATATTAGAAATTGTGGTATTGTATCACAACTCACTCCACCTGGAACACCACAATGGAATGGTGTCTCCGAAAGGAGGAATCGTACACTGTTGGACATGGTACGATCTATGATGAGTCAACCTGACCTTCCGACATCCTTTTGGGGATATGCTCTAGAGACGGCAGCTTTCACACTATACCGAGTTCCATCAAAATCTGTTGAAAATACACCATATGAGATATGGACTGGGAAGATTCCTAAATTATCTTTTGTGAAGATTTAGGGTTGTGAGGTTTATGTACGACGTCTAATCACAACTAAATTAGAACCAAAATCTGATAAATGCATATTTGTAGGATGTCCCAAAGAAACTATGGGATACTACTTCTATCATCCTCACGACAATAAAGTGTTTGTTAGGCGTACTAGTGTCTTCATGGAAAAGGAATTTATTTCCAAAGGTATTAGTGGGAGAAATGTAGAACTTGAAATTGTTCAAGATCAAAATATGTCAATACAGATGGAACCAACATAGACACCACAAGTAATTGTGGATACACAAAGTGATGTGGAAAGGAAGTCTGATGTCGTAACACAAAGTGCTCGTAGATCTAATAGAAAACAGAATGAGCCTGAGAGATATGGATTTCTCATCACTCATACTGGGGATATGATGCTCATGGATGATGAGCCCACTAGTTACCAAGATACTATGGCAAGCACTGACTCTGAGAAATGACTAGATGTTATGAGAATAGAAATGGACTCCATGTATGAAAACCAAGTTTGGAACTTAATTGACCCACCCAACGAGGTACGACCTATAGGGTGCAAATGGGTATTCAAGAAAAAGACCGACATGGATGGAAATGTAAATTCCTATAAAGCACGATTGGTTGCAAAAGGTTTCAAACAAATTCAAGGTGTTGATTATGATGAAACTTTCTCTCCAGTCGCAATGATTAAGTCTATTAGAATTTCACTAGCCATTGCAGCATATCACGATTATGAGATTGGCAAATGGATGTCAAAACAGCTTTCCTTAACGGAAAGTTACTTGAGGACGTATATATGATACAACCCGAAGTTTTTGTCTCTCCTGAAAAATCTCATAAGGTATGCAAGTTGCAACGATCTATTTATGGATTGAAGCAAGCTTCAAGGAGTTGGAATCATCGTTTTGATGAAGCGATTAAAGAGTTTGGCTTCTCAAAAAATGAGGATGAACCTTGTGTCTACAAAAAGGTTAGTGGGAGCACCGTATCGTTTCTTTTATTGTATGTAGATGACATACTACTCATTGGAAATGATATTCCGACACTTGAGCCTGTAAAGGCTTGGTTAGGAAAATGTTTTTCAATGAAAGACTTAGGTGATGTTGCCTATATACTAGGCGTTCGGATCTATAGAGATAGATCGCGGAAATTACTTGGCTTAAGTCAGAGTATATATATAGACAAAATGTTGAAACGGTTCAACATGTCTGATAACAAGAAAGGGTTCTTACCTATGTCTCGTGGCATATCACTTTCTAAGGCGCAATGCCCTACTACATCTCAAGAGAGTGAACGAATGAGTAAGATTCCATATGCTTCGGCAATTGGATCTATCATGTATGCCATGATATGTACTCGACCTGATGTATCGTATGCTTTAAGCATGACGAGTAGATACCAATCCAATCCAGGTGATGGTCACTGGATTACCGTCAAGAATATCCTAAAATACTTAAGAAGAACAAAGGATTCATTCTTGGTATATGGTGGTGAAAAAGAGTTAAGTGTAAAGGGTTACACTGATGCAAGTTTCTAAACGGATAAAGATGATTTTTGATCGTAGTCGGGTTTTGTGTTTTGTCTTAATGGTGGTGTTGTGAGCTAGAAGAGTTCCAAGCAAGCAACAGTGGTTGATTCTACAACGGAAGCTGAGTACATCGCAGCATCAGATGCATCCAAGGAAGCCGTTTGGATCAAGAAATTTATTTCTCAACTTGGAGTTGTTCCTAGCAGTGATTGTCCTATAGAGTTGTTATGCGACAACAATGGAGCTATAGCACAGGCCAAAGAACCTAGATCTCACGAAAGATCTAAACATATTCTTAGAAGATATCATCTCATTAGAGAGATTATTGAAAGAGGCCATGTTACTATAAGCAGAGTGTCAACTGACAACAGTGTTGCTGATCCACTAACCAAGCCGTTAACACAGCAGAAGCATGATGGATATTATAGATCCATTGGTATATGATGCATGGATGATTGGCTTTAGTGCAAGTGGGAGATTGTTAGTGAATGCCCAAAAGCTAATCATACGATGATTGTAATTTTGAGTTTTGTTTCATGAAATTAATAAATAAATAAAAGGCATTGCCTAATTTATTATGTCTATGTTATATTCTGTATTTTAATTATTCATAATAAACAACCTTAGAATAATGTATTCTAAATGTCCCTAGTTAAATATTATTTTGGGTTTTAAGGTTGAAATAATATGATAATGACTAACATATGTAGGGATTCATATAAATATATTGAATCTGCATATGAGTACAAAATGGAGATTTTGGGTATCGGACGTGACTTGCTATGAGAACACTTCATTGAATGTCATGTGAGTGTCATAAGTGTTTCTCATGTGGTCAATATACATGCAATTCTTTGACTTGAGAAATATGGAGTTTGTTATGTGTGAGTAATATATTTTGACATTTGTTCTAATCATTCCGTAACTGGGTGATAAAATTATTGTTGGGTATGTTATAAATCACATGGTAGAACTAACATGTATCGAGATAGGATTTGTCCCTCCTTTATGACGGGAGTGATGTCTCTGGGCCCCTTGATAAATATATACTAAGGAAATGTATGTATGCTCAGATAAATGATATGAGATATCAATTTCTGTTTTTATTTGTATATTCGGGAATCAATAAACTAGAGATTGGACATAACGAGAATGACACATTCAATGTCTCGGGTTCAATCTAGACATCAAGGACAAAGGAATTAAATGTGTAAACTAAAATTGACTACAAACCGATAATTTGTTGTATCACCAATTCTCGTCATTTGGGTGACGATGATGTATTGCTAAATACCGCTCATTGTTTATAAATATAAATACGAGAGATTTATAATTATTACCAACATGTCGAGAAACCCATTGGGTCACACGCTTTAAACATATTCGAATAAGGAGTTTAAATAATTAAAAACGTTTAATTATTATATCTGATTTGTATTGATTTAATCTGATTAAATAAAATCAGATATTATTTATGTTGGACATAAATAAAGTAAGGTATAGGGATGGTACCGGTGCTTTCATGCCATGCCTCTCATGTCCATATATAATGTATGACATTGTATGCAAGATTGTTTTGTTCTTGCAATTCTCTCTAAAATCACCTACAACTATATGCTCTCTTTCCTTTCTAATTTTTGAAACTGTGACTAGCATCACGAGAAGCCAAAGGATTCGGATTGTTCGCGTGGATACCGTGGAGGCATCAAGCTTGCTTTGTTGTTGTGATTCAAAGTCTCGCTAACTGTGAGGTATAATTCGAAACACCCGATTTATTCTGGTTCGTACGGGTCCTTTGAGGGTTACGGTTTTATTTTCCGCTGTGCATGATATCCCGTAACCTAACACTATATGTATTATGATTTCATTTGTTGATTGTTATGTTAAAACTTAAAAAATTTAGTTTGGTGGTTTCTAGTGTTTTCTCATTTCGGTAATTCTGATTTTGTGGTTTTCACTACAAGAAAAAGGTAATTAGTGACAAAAAAAAATTGTCACTAACGATAGAAAATTGGTCACTAAGGTCGTTTAGTGACCAAAATTTTGGTCGTCACTTTTTTTCACTAAAGATCTGTTACTAATTGAGAATAGTGCCAAATACAAAAATGGTCACTAATTAGTGACAAAATTAAAGTGGTCACTATGATTGTGACGACTAAATTGGTCACTAAATTTTATCACTAAGTTGTTAAAAGTCGTCACTTATTGTCAAGATAACAGCTCGGTTAAGGCGTTAACTTTCATTAGTGACAAAAAAATGTGGTCACTATAATTATAAAAAATGAATAAAAAAATTGTCATAAATTTATACTATAATTGTTCTAATTTTTCTGGCCAATTAGCATAAAATTAATTTATTGAAGCCCACGAAAAACCCAAATATTTAGTTAAACAACCTTAAATGAGTTTTTGATTATGTGCATGACTTTTAAAAAGAAAATAACTTTCAAAAGACTTGCCTGTGGTGTTAAACATCATTTCTAATCTAAAACAGTATGCTTCAATAAAATATTGATAATACACCATAAATTTAATTTGTAACAATGACTTTGATAAGGTGTCATTTATATACTAAATAGCCCAACCAAATTGTAGTTTGGTTTTGCTAATGCAGATGTTGCTCTATACGAGCGATAAACGGGGTGTTAGGTTTGATCAATCACTAATCACAAATAGTGCATATATTGATGTATTACTTATAACAAAATTAAGATTCTATTGCAAATCAATAGAAATAACATAGAACAACAAAACAATTGTAAAACTTACTTGTAGTTGCAAATTCTTGTAAAACGAGAAAGATTGAGGCCTACATTTATGCTGGGTTCTAAGACGAAATTCGCCGGTCGATTGGCGTTGTCTTAAAGATACAACAATCATATTCAAATTTAATACTTCAATCTAGCGAATTAAAGGATGTTGGTGATGGAATGTAAAGGAGAGAAACCCAGATTTTGATGAGAAAATCGTTCGAAAAAATGATTATGGAAGAAGTCAGCATTTATAGGACCAAGGCCAAGGCCTACCAAGAGAGCCAGGGACGGACCCAGAATTTTTTTTATACGGTGGCACCATATAATATAGACAAAAAAATAATTACAAAAAATACGGTTTTTACCGACGTTCAACATTGTCTTATGTGCTTTTAGCCAAAATTCTCCACTTCGAGGGATTTTTTTAAGTTTTTTGCTTGATTTCGAGGGATTTTTAGTTTTTTTTTTATCGATTTCAAGGGGTTTTTTCGATTTTTTGGTTGATTTCAATGGATTTTTTTCGATTTTTTGGTTGATTTCAAGAGTTTTTTTTTGGTTGATTACGAGGTATAGTTGCACCTTCTTAAAGTTTCCAAAATAATACGGTAGCACCTTCCAAAACGATACGGTTGCACCTTTCACAAACCTAAAAAATTTTACCCTGCGCTAGAGAAATAATACGGTGGCACGTGCCACCACTACCACCTAACTAGATCCGTCCTTGAAGAGAGCCCACTAAGGGCCTGTTTGGTAGCGGCTTAATGAGCTTAATAGGGTATATAGCTTATTCGGTCAGCTATTTAGAGGTGTTTGTTAGTGGCTTAATTTTATAGGACCTGACTTATTCGCTCAGCTTGAAGGGGTATGCTTTATTGAAACAGACATTTTTATTCCAACTCTACCCCTCCCAAATAAAACAAATATCAGACCCAAAACCCTCACACCAAAAAACCTTTCACGCTTCCAACCTTCCAGCCTCCACCTCGTCGGAGCTACTCTCTCGCTTCCAGCCTTCCACCTCGTCGGAGCTACTCTCTCGCTTCCAGCCTTCCACCTCGTCGGAGCTACTCCTCGACGGCCATAACGGTAAATCTCTACAGATTCACGACCTGTTAGATTGTTAGATTCACGACCTGTTGTTGTCTTCTTCAATGTTTCATTGTCTTCTTCAATGTTTCTCATGTTTTTATAGAATAATCTATTGTTGTTGTCTTCTTCAATGCTCCTCATTATTTAAAAAAAAAGCTTCAGATCAGTTTTTAGATGGGTTTTCTCATGATTTAAAAAAAAAAAAACTTTAGATGACTTTTTAGAACTCAAAGATGGGGTTTCTCATGATTAAAAAAAAAACTTCAGATGAGTTTTTAGAACTCAAAAATGGGTTTTTTCAAAACAATGGTGTTATCTGTTCTTTAAGATGGGGTTTTTTCAAACTTTAGATCTGTTCTTTAGATCTGATTTTTTTTCTTCCTAATATCAAACGATGCTTTTTTTTCTCCATTTTTTTCTCCATGCTTCTTGATGGTTTTTTTTTTCTTCCATGCTTCCTGAATAGTGCTCATGATATCATGCTTCTTGATGATTGTGTTTCTTCCATGCTTCCTGAATAGTGCTCATGATATCATGCTTCTATGTATAATGTTTATTTATAAAGTGTTTAACATGTGTATAATGTTTATTTATTATTATACATGTATTTATATATAATACGTTTTTTTACCAACAGATCAGGCTAAAATGTTTGTTTTTGTTTTACAAACATATCTGTTTACATGGTTTTTTTATTGACTTTTTTTTAGAATCTGTTTACATAGTTGATTTTTGTTGACATTTGGGTAGTTTATTATCACGTTAGGTATGGAACAAATCGTCGATTCACAACCTACAAAAAGAACTAGGGTAAGTTGGAAGAATAACAACGTTGTCAAAACTTTCCTAGAAACTTGTATACTCGAGATTGCCTTGAATGGGAAGGAGGGTGGAAGCTTGAAACCACTTTCATGGAAGAAAGTGGCGGACACTTTAAAAGATGCACACAACTTTGTCGTTGATCGTAAACAAATGAGAAATCATTTTGACTACTTGAAAGGAAAATACGGCGCATGGTTGAAATTGAAAAACAAAACCGGCAATGTATATGATCCTTCAACAAACTCTTTTAACTTGACACCTGAGCAGTGGGAGTTGGAGATTCAGGTCATTTTCTTTCTTTAGTTTTCTTTTCTTTCCACTTAAATTTGATTTTGTTTAATTACTTATAGTTATATTGCAACTTTTTTAACACAGTCCAATAGATATGTGGAGTCGTTAAGGACTACGAGTCTCCCATTTCTTGAGTTGTGTGCCCAATTGTTTGAGGGGGGACTTTCTACGGGTGTTGGAAGCTTCGGACCATCATCCAATGATCCCGAGCCAAATACTGAGCCCTTTCATGTTCACAACATTGAGGAAGTGGATATCGTGAGTTCACCACCTCTATCTTCAAATCCTGCATCTTCTCATACTAATGTAAGAAACAACCGAAGAGCCAGTCAACCATCCTCCCAAGTTGATGATGATATCATGATTGTTTTGAAGAGTTTGGTGGGCAAGCATGAGAACCCTGAAATGTTAGAGATCCCATCATACAATGCATGTCTCCAAAAGCTTAATGAGCTTGGATGGGCCAAAGAAGACCCATTATTTCGCATTGCAATGGCCATTCTAGGAGACAAGGACAATAGGGAAGCGTGGATGGCTATACCAACCGAGTTTGCAAGGGAATGGGTTAGGATAGTTGGGGACAAGCAAGGTTACAAGTAGTTCGGTTGATCTTTTTGGTGATCTTTTGGTGATTGTATATGCCCATGTGACATTTTTTTTGTGGTGATCTTTTGGTGTTGGTTATTGACAACTTGATGTCAAATTTGTATGCCCATGGTGACATTTTATTAGATGATTGTATGATATTTTGGTAATATTATGGTGAATGGTGAAAACTTGGTATTTGCATGTTCATTTTGGTAAAAATAGCACAACTAGTTTATTTATTAATGATATTTATAATGTTGTCGTTTGAATAGATGTTGACTCGTCGGGAAGAACTTTTGTTCATAATTCTATTGTATTGGTATATAAGACGACGAAGAAATGTGTCAACAAGAATTGAAAGAGTACGTGACAACTCTTCGGCAATGAGCGGACATGCATACACACAAGAGTTATTGCATGGACCTAGCATACAATGTCAAGAGTTGATGCGTATGTCTCGTGATGCATATGTATTACTATGCAATCACTTCAAACAAAAAGGATGGGTGAAAGATGGTAGATATGTATGTGTTGAAGAAAAGATGGCAATGTTTTTGACAATACTTGGACATAATGAACGATATAGAGTGATTAAACGTAGATTTCAACGATCGACGGAAACTATCCACAATTGTTTTCATGAAGTTCTAAGAGGTATGATGAAGTTTGCAAGAGAAATTGTATGTCGTGCAGCCTCCGATACAACCACCACGAATATGTCAAATCAACAAAGACGTTTGAGAGAAATATTTCCGGTATGTGCTATTTTTATTTTTAAAATATACCAACCGAGTAATTTTATAAATATGTATACTTTATTTTTCAATGAAGGGTGCAATAGGTGCACTAGACGGGACTCTTGTACATGCAATTGTGCCTGCTAGTCATCAAACTGCTTACAGAGGAAGAGGAGGTGGACGATGTTATCAGAATGTTTTAGGAATATGTGATTTCAATATGATGTTCACATTTGTTTGGGCTGGATGGGAAGGCATAGCACATGATTCTAGAGTTCTAAACGAAGTCGCATTTAACCCAACATCTGGTTTTCCTTTTCCGCCTGAAGGTATGCATCACTTTTAATTATTTTTGAAAGTTTTTATTTTGAAATAATGTTTTCATGTTTGAATATCAATTGCAGGAAAATATTATCTTTGTGATGCTGCATATTCTAATGCCCGTGGATTTTTGGCGCCATACCGTAACACAAGGTATTGGTTAGCAGATTTTCGACGCCGACGTGCTTTATCTAAGGAGGAACGGTTCAATCATTCACATGCGCAACTAAGGAACGTTATTGAACGTGCTTATGGTGTATTGAAAGCAAGATTTCCAATCTTAAAGCAGACGGCCCCTTTTCCGTTTACAAAACAAACGAATGTGGTAATTGCTTGTTTTGCTATACATAATTTCATAAGAAAATGCAATATTCAAGATCAACTATTTATGGAGAGCAACGAAGACACTATGTTTACCAATGAAGAAGAAGAAGTTGGAAGTGGAGAAGCGGCATTAGATGGGACACAATGGGGTGCTAATAGCACACAATATATGGCTACTTTGCGTGATGGAATAGCAAATCGACTAGTATCTAATGCTTAAACTTATGAAATTTGTATTGAATTCGTATCTTTTTGTTTGACAAGTACTTATTAATTTTGTTGCAAATGGACTTGTATCCAAACTATGTTTTCTTCTATTTTAATTATAAGTACTTATTAAATTTTGTTGTGATTATGTCATTGAATTCATATAATTATGTTGATGAAATTTTTTTATTTTAAAAATTGGTTAGGTTGATAATATTTATTGTTCAGAATCAACCATTCTGCACATTTACCAAACAGTTATGTTAATCAGTGCTTAATATACAATGAGGGCTAAAATAGTAATTTCTGACATTCAGACAGTTTATTCAGCACAACAAACAAACAGCAAGATACAGACAGATTTATCCAAACAGATATCTTTATCCATATAGAACTTAATGAAAAACCTCCGAAGGCCCAAACACTTAAATATTTCATTTAATGCTCTATGGTTGAAATTTATTAAGTAGTTTACTTTTTATCTTGACTCCTATCCTATGTGGAACAAGGTTTCTACTTCATAAGCTAAGTTCCAACATGGGGGAATTTACTGCTAAAACAACGTTAGTATCTCTCTTGTTTAATTCTATGTTATTTTAAGTCTTTAGACATTCAATCATTTTTAAACGATTCAAAAGACATCATCTTTGACCTATCGATCCTTTAAATACAAAATAGACACCCCCTTAGAAGGGGGCTAGACTGGATAGCCCATCATGTCATTCAATTCATATATAAGAGAGATGTTGACTGATAGAAGCTCCAAAAAGTTTTAGGTGGTCAAGGCAGAAGCCGTAGCCCATGGGTAATATGATCAACAATCTGGTTTTAAGAGGTCTCACATAAATTTCATAGGCGTTATCAGTTTAAATAAAATGATTTTTTGTTAAAAAAATACAAAATTTGTTTGCTCTGTAGTCTATACAAAACAGAAATGCTTTACACATATTGTAGTAGTTGGAATAAAAGAATTAGATACCTCATACCTACCAATGTTATTAAAAAAGGTATAGTAGACAACTTATCCCCTCTACAAAGCAGCCATTCTTCAATAGGATTCTTTCCTTTTGACTTTAGTCGTTTATGTTTGCTTTACCATTTTGGACAATATTTGACCTGAGACTTCTAATGCCTTAATAGAAGACATATCTCTTGGTCTTCCTCTCTTAATCAAACTTTCAAGCAAGTTTCCACTTTTCATCTATGGGAGCAAAAGCTCTGATTCCCATAGCAAGCCTTCGGCTGTCATGGTGGATATTCGGCGTGGTTGTCATGGTGTTCATAACAATGGCTGAGCAGGTGAATTCACAGTCAAATGATAGAAGTAACACTCTGCTTAGAAGGTATTGTAGATCATATGACGCAAGCAATGGAGAGTTTTACCTAAGCAACCTCAACACCACCCTTTCTAGCCTCCGACGACAGTTATCCAATCCACAAGTCTACTACGCCTTTGCACAGGCTACGGATAACGGTGAATACGTGTACAACTTCGCTCTGTGTAGGGAGTATCTCTCCACCTCTCGGTGCCTAGCTTGTTTTGACTCTGCAGTTAACGAGACAAAAGCATGTGGAATCGCCGATGGTGGTAACGTTATTTATGATGATTGCAGTATCAGGTTAGTAAAAAATTCTTGATAAGCTTCTTGTATTAGATTAATTCATCGTTGAAGTTACAACTTTCATGTTCCTCGGTCACTTATTTCTAGAATTTTTTATAGAAGTCTAGTTATGGTGGGGATTAGCCATTATTTGAAACTTTTTCAAGCTAGACGTTCTAAAGTATAAATGAAACATCAAAACTTCTTTCGTATCTCAATGATTTTGGGAAAACTTTGCACAAGCAACAAGGTAATTAAAGAAACGTATTTGACGTGAAATTTTTTTCATTAGTAATTAATTAATTTAATAAACATATTCCAGTTACTCATAATTACCAAACAAACGAAAAAAGCCTCAGCTAGTTTGTCATAACCTAAGGTTTTTGTCCATTTAAACGTAATTTATTCCAATAACTGAAAGTAGCCGCCACTTCTTGTCACATTCATGATTCATCCACTAAAATATTAATGTCAATGGTATGTGTATGTCGTGGTTTAATTAAAAAATATTATTTTGATTTGAAGCCAAAACTATAAGGGCGCATTTGGTTTGCGGGAATGAATTTGATTTCAAGTAAGAATTTGGATTTGGAGGGATTTGGATTTGAGCGGATTTGGATTTGGATTTGGGGGGATTTGGAATCCCTTCATGTGTTTGGTTAAGGATTTGAAATCCCTCAGGTTTTAGAATCCATCAGTATTTGGATTTCAAATCCGGGCCCATTGCAAATGATTTTGAAATCCATCAGGTAATGGATTTTAAAAAGGTCAAGGGATTTCAAATCCGGTCAACGAAATTCATTCCTGCAAACTAAACACAGGATTGCAATGAATTTGAAATCCAAATCCCTCCAAACGCGACCTAAGTATAAACTAGTAAAGTATATTAAAATAAATGCTTATGCTAATTACATTTATACAAAACTAAATTTTATTTAACAGTTTAAAATGTCAAAAAAAATATATTTTTTCTTTTAGCTGATGACAAAAGTAGTAGAGTAATTATGTTTTCGACTACAACATAAACAATCTTTACATTAACATTTTGGAGTTCAAAATTTTTTTTTGAAAGGCAAGACAATATTTTTTTTTGGGGAAGGGTGTTTTAGGCTATGCCTAGACTAATCCCTTGGCAAATTATGATTGTAAGACATCAGCCCTGATTAAACCTCAGTGGCCACAATTGTTGTGTACGCTTAGATTCGAACCCTGGGCAGATTGGATATTCCACCACATCCCTCAGGCCTTAACCAGTAAACCACAACCCTTATGGTTACAAGACAATATATTACCGACCAAAAACAACGAGAATTACAAGAGAACGAAGGGCTGGAAGAGCCAAGGGTCACGGCAAAAACAGAACACGACTAAAGAATCCACGGACCAGTTCGCAAGAAACGAACCGCCACCCAAAACCAAGAAAAAGAAACAAAACCACCGAGAATCTACAATACACAAAGTACCCTCGACCAAATAAAACAACCTACCTCACTTCACCGAAGCCGGGTCCGACAACCAATTGCACGAATCTAATTTCCTCCCTCTTCCCCGAAAAGCTATTCATTCAAAACATTTGCGTTGAAATTCAAAAAAGAGATCGTTAATCTTTATTTTGTCATCTTTGAATACAATTTGATTCCAATGTACGTGCCCAAATAAGATACCTAAAGCTCCAAACCGTCGCCATCCACAAATTAGGCCGAGTCGAGTTACGTGTCAAAGAAAATGAAATATCCAAGAGATCCTTTAACAAGTTGAAATTATCGTTTTCAATTTTCCACCACTGAAGGACCGCAAGCCATAATTCGTAAACTTCTTTGCATTTTACCAAAGCGTGGTCCATATTTTCCACTTCTGAATTACATCTTGGGCAAAGCACAAAATCCAAGTCCATCCCCATCTTGTCTAAAACCACTCTACATTTTATTCGGGATTTCCTTTGACCACAAAGTTTCTTCGTAAAGAATACCACCCTCCTTCACAGCTCCACCCTCCTATCTATCAATGTCTTTAACTCTTGTACCGAAAAGGACCCCTCCTCGCTCACCAACCACTTCACTTTATCATCTACCTCTCTTTTCGGACTCCACCCTTGAAGCATCTCCCTTAGGTCTACTAACTCCCCTTCTTCCCTACCTCTCGGCTCCCTCCTCCAATTTCATTTCCACACCCAATTATCTCTAGACCGCTCCCCTTTCTCGGCTATCGACCCACCCTTGTTTGTATCAAGACGATAAAGTCGCTTGAATCTATCCTCCAACCTTTCTCCCCTAACCAACCTATCCGACCAAAAATTCGTCTCATTTCCTCTCCTAACTCAATTTCGAAGGAGTCTTCAAAATTTATACCCAATTATCCCATCTCTTTACCTACTCTAATTATATTGTTCCAAACCGAACAACCCCCCACCTTTACTACCTCCTACATCCAAACCCCCCCTCCCTTCCATATAAGCTTTTTTATAATTTTAACCCATAAAGCGTCCTTTTCCGTTTTGAATCTCCGCCACCATTTACCCTAGAGACCCCAATTAGAGGATTGTAGACTCCCCACATTAAGACCCCCCCCTTAAAACCTCTCATTCACCCAAACCACCCATTTTTTAAAATTCGTACCCCCCCCCCCCAACAAAAAGTGATTTCTCTCACTCCTAGCTCACAAATCACACCTCTTGACTTTACCAATGTTAGTCTTCCACCGATCGAGATCAATTATGCCTTCCACGAACCAAGCTTGTTTCTTACCTTTGTAATTCCTTCTTTCCAACTTTCAATTTTGCTCATCGATTTCCAATAGGAAGTCCTAGATAGGAAAAGGGCACCTCGTAACAATATTCGATCCATACATAAATAATCACCCAAAAATGGGGAAATGTAGATAAGGAGCTTACAACTATAAAATTTATGCTTAAGCAACAACGTGCTCACAAATCTAGATTATGGACGGGTGTTGTTAAGATCACCAAAAGGTTTCTATTTCCCAAAAATCTTCAATTGTCTTCTCCAAGAATTTGTGCCCCAAAAGTTGTCTCTATCGACAAATTGCACTTTATTCACAAATTTGTCGCCCCGCTACTCTTAGAAACTGCTATACATGCCATATTTAAGAAAAAGTATTAGGCTAACACCTAATGAGATCAAACGGTTTAAAATCAAACAATAAGCATAAATTTCAGAAATATAGACTTGATACATTTTCAACATGACATTTCCTTGTTTTCAAACTATAAACACACACACACACACACACACACTTTGCGATAACGGAGGAGACCCAATTTCCATGTTGGTGACGGAACACATAAAGTAGGTCACACATCTACCTTCAAGAGCCCCATTATGAATCAAATGGTCATCCCGTCAATTCTAGATTTCACTCATTCACAAGAAATTACAATTAATAGTCATTGGTCGTTGCCCAACTTTAAAGTCCACAACTATTATCCATCTAGACCCATGCGTATTTCTTGGTGCATTTGAGATTGGACCATCCCAACAACTTGATATTAACGAGACTCAGATGCCTATGGATCCATAACATTAGTCTAACACACTTACATAACAATGATATACCTTAATATACCAAATGTAAAATAGTCTTTGTAACCACTAAGGTCGTGGCTACTGGTTAAGGCTTAGGGGATGTGGTGGAATATCACATCTGTCCACGGTATGAATCCAGATGTACACAACAATTGTGGTCACTGAGGTTTAATCCGGGTTGATGTCTTACAGTCATAATTTACCAAAGGATTAGTCTAGGACACCTCCCCAAGTCAAAACTAATAATATATGTCATCCATGTGTATGGAACCATTTTCCATGTCAAAACCCTAATTTTTGACCTAACTTTTCCAAAATCATCCAAATGACAAGTTATGTAGCAAGAGTCTTGAAAATCATAAAAGAGGCATTTTAGCATGTATAAAGTTTAGTAAAATAGAATGTCTTTCAAATTCTAGGTTTAGGTTTAAACCTAGAAACCTCCAACTCTAGTAGGGAGAAGGATGAAGAATGAAATGTCAATACTTGAGTTCTTCTTTCCAAAGAGATGACAACCCTTAGATTAAAGCTTATGGATGATCTTGAATCTTTAGGGCTAGAACTTAATGAGGAGTGAGGAGTGAGGAGAGGTTGGTGGAAATCACCCTAAATGTTAAGAAAAACGGGACCAACTATGAGTTCTGCAATAAATGATCTAAAAATCAGATTTGGGATAATTTATATAGACCTACCCCCGTCCGCGACATTGCCATGCGATAGTGACATTGTCGCAGGCATAGTCACCCAATATGTACGACAGGTGATATCGGGACGGTGATTGTGACACGGCGACTGTGCCAGTGTCATTATCGCAAGTCACAGTCACGCGGTGTGTATCGAAAGCTCTCCAAACCAATTGACTATGACATAGCGATAGTGTCGATGTCATTATTGCGGGTCATAGTCTTGCCATCCCCCAACGAGCTCCGAAACCCGACTTTTCTCGCTCCTACGCTCACGATTCCAAGAAGGACTAAAAGCATAAAGTTCCTAAATGATAAAATAAAAAAGGGGAAAAGAACGAGGAAATATAAGGCTGACTTACCTCACCGAAATTCGGGGTGTTACATATATATAATTACCAATAAACACCCCCCTACACACACCATAGAAACAAAACCATGACGACGTATTTCTTTCAAACCCACTATCGACTTATTCCCTTGATCAAACACACTGTTGGCTTCATCCATTGAAACATGATGTTGTCATTTCCCACGCAAGCAATAAACAACATAAACATTCATAAATTAAAAAAATGGACACTTCCACAATAACATACAAGTATCACATAATGGAACTCAATACAAAACATACATAACTCAATACATAAACAATAACATACAAAGTAACATAACGTAAACTCAATATATAAAATCAATACATAAAGAGTAACATGCAAAAACAATACAAAACTCAATTACATAAATAGTAACATACAAAAAATCACATAATGGAACATGTAGAAAAAAATCAAGAAGCAAACAATGAACAAAATCAAGAAGCAAACAAGCAACTATTGAACAAAATCATGAAAAAATCGTTGGGTAGTTGTGTAGAATATATATATTTTATATAATAGATACCTGCGCGCACACATAAGAAATCGATAAACAAAACCAACAAGAAATCGATGAACTTTTGAAGGCCAACAAATCCATAAAGAAATAGGTATATATGTTGTGTTGCATAGAATAGATCAGTTTGGAAGAAATCGATACCTATGTTGGCAAATCAGGTAGAAATTGATATATAGGTCAAAGAATTAGGCATTGACCGGGCTTCGTGTTAGTTCATGTTAGAATATTTGACCTATATTTTTTAGCTTGTTTGGATAGTAGGCCTATTGGGTTTATGTGTAGACCAACATGGAAGTACTCTCAACAAATATGTATAGCCAAATCCGTTTTAAAATCCAACTTTGAAGATATTGAATAAGGTTAGTAAGGAATCTATATGATTTAGCCAATATTTAGATGGCCCTCCAAACTAGTCAAAACCGGCTAGAGGAATAATGAATATGCAATTTGTGAGTTTCTATGTCATAAATCCAAGATGTTCTGGGTTCTTGTTCTAGCCGTGACATTAACCGCAACCCCTAGTAGCATGAAGAATTGTGTATCTATCTGTTTTTTATGCAAGCCATATGATGTGACTTACTTGTGACGAGACATGATTTACGCTAATTCTAGGTTTAATTCTCTAGTATTTTCACCCATTTTCTTAGAGGATTCTCTCCAAGCGTATTTGAAACCATAGAATTCATTCTCCATTGATTGTGGTTGTAAAATCTCAAGTAAACATTTATGTGAATCGGCTTGATCCAATATTTGAGCATTTATGCTATTTGGGTTTGTTAGTTGACAACACAATTAGGACAGACGCCTTATACGCATATACGACATACTACTATTAAAAAATTTACTCTCTTTTCAATGTGAAGTCAAAAGATACCATCACGGATCAACTTGCTAAGGATATTTACTACTTTGAGTGGAATAAATGTAACGCCTATAAATTGATCCATGTTTCCATTAGGAGGTCATATCTTTGTGACATTAGATCTAAGAAGTAGGTTAAAAGAGAAGAACACATAACTCTTACTCGAAGTGTGGACGTACTGAATGGTAGAATATGCCATTCCTTTTGTTCCTATGATGAGTTGAATTGACATGACAATCTAAAGAATTTGACATTAGTTTTCCTCTTAATAACCATATCTTGAAATATAATAATATGAAATATGAAATCACCTGGTTTGGGGATTTTAGTGTCATCAATTGATTTTGTTGTAATTGTGATTCACTTGAAACAATAAGGTGATAAATGGACACTCACTAATGTGAGTTAGGAGGTGAGAAAATACACACTCACTAATGTTGCCTCTATCACATTAGATCACTAAAAGGGGTCAAATGGGTTGCGCCCCCTTGCGGGATCCTAGCGCGGTGGTCCCGCTTAGGAATCTTAAGTTTCAAGTTGATCTGGTCAAATTTCAGAAAGTTGGAAATTTTCTTGAAATTGTTCATAAACATGGTGAAAATTTGCCCAAGTGTAGTTCAAAGGCATGTGGACTAAGAGCCTTTGGTCCTTGTGATCATATACGAACCTTTGGGTTCAGCTCTTGATTTCTTCTAGCATGTTGTTTCTCTGACTCAAGGCTTGTGAGTCTGTTATAACTGTTTTCTAATCTTATCCCTAAGCGATTGTTAACTGCTATGCATATACATATCAACCACAAAACCACTCATAACCATCGATTTCTCTTATAAATACATAGTTGTTTTGATCTGGTGAATATATATATATATATATACACACGCACAAATTTGTGCCTTAATTCGTGTATGTAGTTTCTGGATTATCCCATTACTAAATTCGTGTTAACCCGAGGCATATATATGATCTAACGGCGAAATATAATATTTGGAAAGTGATTTCCAATACACGATCTAGAAATTTATCTAAGTTTATACTAACCACAAAACCTAGATTCCCCAATACAACCTATATAAATTTATGTGCCTAAGTTCTTAAATGATACTCATGAAACCAACATGCATCGAGAGAGTACTGAAAAGAGCATTACGATAAGAACCTCAAAACTAAAGGTTGGATCATACCGTATAAAGTTTATTTTCTTGATGTGCACAAAATCTAAACAGTTTAAGACATTGTGTTCATTGGATTACAATGCCTTTGATAGTTCTCATCAATGAAGGGAACAATTTATTGTTTCTTACTAATCAATTTTTTTTCCAAACAAAAAGAGAAAATGAAACTATTTATCTCCATCTATTTATTGCCATATATGTTTGTAACCACCAAGGGTGCGGGATAAACATCTTCAGTATCCAAGTGATGTACAATGCATCAATGTTATTTATTTATTTATTTTTATCTCTGTCAAATTATTAATGGCGTTTGAACATGATTTCTCCAAACTAGCTTAGCATGAGAATTTGGAGAAAGAAGTTGCATTCATACTAAAGTGTACGTCTTTCTTGTAAAGGTATGAAAATTATGGCCAAATCTTCGATAACACAGAAGTTATATTGGATAATGATGCCACTCCAAGTGGAGTATGTGGCAATGAGTCAGTGTCGCAGCCAGTAACCTCTTTCAACCAAGTGGTAGAAGAATTGCTATCCGATATTCGGGTCGCTACTCCAAGAACATTTGATTTCTATGTAGCGTCCAAAAGGCAAGTCTCGACTAGCAATGCAACAGTGTATGCGATTGCACAGTGTGTTCAAAACACATCCCAAGCCATTTGCCAAAACTGCTTGACAACAGCATATAACAATTTACGTGGTTGTCTACCCAATACGGAAGGAAGGGCCATTGACTTTTTGTGTTTCATGAAATATTCTGTGGCTCCATTTTTTCTAAATAACCAGACAACAAACATTTTTCCTTTTCTAAGTGAAGGTAGACCTCTTATACTTCAATATTTTAGCTGAATTTCAATTGCAGTTATTGAACTTGTTCTACTATATATATTAAGAGAAATGTGTAACCATCTCTTTGATAGGAAGTTCAAGCAAGTCCGGCATGATAGTTGGAGTAAGCAGCGGTGTAGGTCTTTTCTTGCTTATACTTGTATTGTGGCTATGGTATCGACGAAGGAAGAAGTCTAAGACTGTTGGAGAAGGTAACCTTATATATATGTGTGTGTGTATATATATATACACACCTTAGGATGTTGAATAATGTTCATGAAAATATATCACCATAAGCAAAACACATGAGATCTAACAATTACACCTATAAGGGCCTTGTGAGGGGGAAATACCTCAAGTACAGTTCTACGTATTTATGAATATGTAGTAGAGATAGTACCCAATCAATTTGAATTCCCTTATCACGATATATAGGCTAGTTGGTGGACCTAGACAGGTTTGTCTATGGCATCTTTCTTATTCAAATAATATCTTTATAATTATAAAAATTTCTACCTCAACATATTTTTCTTAGATTACAACTACTAATTGCTTGTATGTTGCACCATATGATACTTCTAGACGAATCTGGACTACAAGGGGCAAAAAGTTACAGTTACCAAGATTTGCGATTAGCAACTCATAATTTTGGTGAGGAGCATAGAGTAGGGAAAGGAGGCTTTGGTGAAGTATTCAAGGTAACGAAATTTTTAGACATGAACTTTAATTTGAGAACTTCATTTAATATTTAGCACATCAGTAAATTTTACTAAAAGAAAGTTTGCCATTAGGAAAAGTTTTGAATTATTTATTGGTAAGGGATTGCACAACAATGTGTTAATTGTCATTATGTATAGGGTTCTCTTTTTCCCCTTTAAAATGAAGGGGTGAACGTGTCCTATTATTGGTACTCCACGCAATTGCTTTAGGACTTTAGCTTTGGGAATAATAGTGTCTTCACCATTCAACAGGCAATTATAGATGATGAGAATGTAGTGGCGGTGAAGAGACTTCATGTTGGCTATGGCAAAGCGAAATTAGAATTTGACAATGAAGTGAAGCTTTTAAGTAATGTTCAACATCGGAATCTTGTTCGGCAACTTGGTTGGTGTAGCGAAGGACCTGAGTTACTTGTTGTCCTAGAATACATGCCACAAGGCAGCCTTGACACATTCTTATGGGGTATGTTAGTCTTGCAAAAATATTGGTTATAACTACCGGACATAATTTTTTTGCAAAAAGCGTGAACTTACTAATTATGTTCACCATGGACAGGTGAAAAAAGGGGCACTCTGAATTGGGAAAAACGGTTTGACATAATCTTTGGGGTTGCTAGGGGTCTTTCCCATCTTCACAATGAATTCCATGTCAAAATAATTCACAGAGATATTAAGTCAAATAACATTCTCCTTGACAATGATTTTCAACCCAAAATCGCAGACTTTGGGTTGGCTAGATTTCAGGCTGAGGATCAAACCCATGTTAGCACACAGCTTGCTGGGACCCTGTAAGTTACTATATCTATTCCTTTCGATATTTATTTTTCCTGATTCAAATGCCTTACTTTTCACTTGACAATATGTTTTTATCACGACGAGGTAATATAGAGGATACATGGCACCAGAATATGCAACCCATGGGCATTTATCGGAGAAGGTTGACACCTACAGCTTTGGTATCATGGCCCTTGAAATCATTAGTGGTCGAAGGTGTACCGATGAAAACTTTAGTGGACCTGACACAGCTCACCTCATTGAACATGTAATATACAACCTCCTTAACCTTTTCTTCTTTTATGAGAGAGTAGAAACGAACACATCGATATATTATTGAAAATGTATTTTGTGGTGAATAGGCATGGCAGCTATACGAGAAAGGCATGCACATAGAGTTGATAGATGAAGTATTAGGTAAAGAAGAATACCAGGACGCAAATGTGATGAAAACCATAGAGATTGCTCTAATGTGCACTCAATCACCAGCTTCCTTAAGACCAACCATGTCTGAAGTCATTTTAATGTTGTCAAGTGGGCAATCTTTGGGGCCAAGACAACTAATTAAACCCACCTTCATTGATTCTCATAGAGTGGTTCACATAGGTGCAAAACGGTTACAAAATAAATAAAATAGACATCTATGCCACTTATAGGGTACTCTAATCCACATTATGTAAAGGGAGTGATAGAATATCCAACATGGAGGACAATTATTTTATGCGTGACGTTGCCAGCCTAGCAGCACATGAACCAAAAGGCAGTCTTTCTATTTTCTGCATTAGATTCAAAAATTGGTATGTCTTAGCATCAAACTGTTGGACTATGCTTATGTCATAGTAGATAATTATATGGCAAGACACACGTGGGGTCTATAGGGTCACACACATATACACTGAGATACCATTTAATATAATGTAATTATTGTATTTACATTATATATATAACCTAAGTAACGTGTGGTAATTAAATGGGCCCTAACATTTAATTTGGCTTATTGGGTTTGTATTAGATTTAAGTTAATAGCAAGCCTATTATACTTAACTTAATAATGGAGCCATAAAGATTTAGAAGAGAGAATAATTAAAAGTCCAAGGAAGCTTTAGGGTTTATTTATATATAGAGATATGAAACAACCCATTTATGGCAAACCCTAATCACTCTCTTCTCTCCCAAAATCGGCGCCCCCTAGCACTCTCTAAGGTTTTTCCCTTTGATCTTCTAGCTCGGTTCTTGGTTAATCGAGGCTCTAAGTTCGTTACTAAGGAGGACTAGCATCCGGTGGTGATCAAGGAAGTGTAGTGTGGACTACTTTAAAGGTATTCACCATTGAATACTTGGTTTCAAAGGAACACACAAGCGGATCCATTTTGCCTACAAATCACGCTACAAAGGTATACCGTTATTTGTATCTTTCGTTTAATCATATTGGCAATACGTTGATTCCTTTTGGTGATTACTTTCCGCTGCGTTTATATATATGTTTTATATGTGTGTTTTGCTTTAATCACCAACAATGGTATCAGAGTCATCGTATGTGTCATATGATTAGCGCGTATATGTAAAAGTGGCTAAAAACGTTTTCTTTTTTTTTCTCTTTGTGGTTCGATTTTTTTTAACAAACAAAAAAAATATCGACCCACATTAGGTCTTGGATAATGTTTTTTTTTGCCACAAATTACATATACTAATCGTAGATTAATTATTGTAGTTTTTCTTCGATTTGTTGGCTTGCTCCTATTTCTTATTGTAAGTGTTTTAGATCCATGGTAAAAACATGCATTTTTTACCATGGACCAAGCCAACACTTTTAATGATATATGTATTATTATGTTGATGTGCAAAACCGATGAAAACCCGCGTGACCGTTTGTGTGCCTTGTTTCTTTGTTTGTCGGGGGTTTTGGATTGTAATAATTTTAGATTATTATTTCATTTATTTTCACTTAGTTTAGTAGTTGAATAAATGAATTTAGTCAACAAATTGTAACCATTGCTAGGAATGGAGTGGCGACAAAGTTAAAGACGAAAAGGCATTTTCGTAGCCGTTGGACAGCCGACACGAAAAATGGATTTCCCGGAGTTTCGCACCTCGGAATGTGCTGATTCTTGTTGCTGAAGTTGCATACCACATAGGAGTACAACTTTGCAGAAGGATGTTTCGATTGGGGAAGAATCCTTGCATGTCGTTTCGGGCCCCGAAGCTGCTGCGTTTTTCGGGACAGTTTTGGTGTTCGGATTTTCATGTGGGTTCTACTTGCTCTTGATGGTCTTGGAGCAAGTGGGAGTCCATTAAGGGTTTATGTTGTCCCGTCCTTAGTTGCCCTCTTGGTCCGTCGTGATGGCTCACGAGATCAAGTATAGGTTTTTCATCGGTTGAGGTTTTGCACATATTGGTTGTGTGTTTTTGTTTTATATTGCATTGTTATGTATGTCTCGGATGTTATAACTTGCAAATGGGTTTTTCAAACCTAAAATTAAACACATACCACTTTTGAAACTAAATCGTTAGTTTGATTAATACATAAGTTTGAATTGGATTTGAAACTTAAACTATTGTTTTATATACATAACGTTTAAAAGGGTTTTATCGGTTATTTAATTTATGTAATGTCCAAGCTAAGAGGTTAGTCTTTAAATGGACATCTCGACACACATAAAATTAAACAAATTAGACTCTAAGTTAAAAAAATGTTTTTTTAACTTATGCTACGAATGAAGAATGCATGCTTCTTTCGGACATTTTTTTAGCGTATCAAAATATCATGTCCGTCACAATTCCAAGTTAAAAAAATGTTTTTTAACTTATGCTACGAATGAAGAATGCATGCTTCTTTCGTACATTTTTTTAGCGTATCAAAATATCATGTCTGTCACAATTTGAAGTCATGCCGTCCAATCGGATAGAAATCACTCGTCATTACTTTTTGCCTATGCGTGAGACCTAGGTTGAATTGTAATCCCGAGGTGATTATTATCTATGCGTAAGACCTAGATCTATTTTCACATGATTTCAAATTGGATGACTTAATCGAGTTAAGCTGGTGAGACCTTGACCCAAGGCAAGGATGGGACTAAACATGCCAGCTTGACACTAGTTGCTTGGCCACTAGATGCCATGGGTCCCATAAGGATCTAAGAATTGTACTAGTAATGCAATTGGTGAACATCACCTACCTATTGAACCTATCATTGCTAGCAGATCAACTGATGTAATGATAGAACCTCAATGAGGATCTTAGCCTTTTTCGTGAAAATTAAAATAAAATTGGGTAGTTAATTTAAAGAAAAAGGATTAATTATTGAAAATACTAAATCCTGAACTTTGTATGTTTGTAGATGACAACAACCAACAATCAAACCCTAAGCAACTCAACAATCAGGTCAGTTCTTGAAAAAGAGAAATTGACAGGTATCAAGTTCATCGGCTAGTATCGAAATCTAAGGATCATCCTCAGGGCTGAAAATAAGTTGATCCATCTGGAAGAGGCCTTACCTGAGACACCTCCTGCCACTGCTTCTGCTGCAGTTCGTGCAGCCTACACCCGTAGGTTTAACGAACAACAAAAAGTAGTTGCTCTTATGCTAGTGAGCATGACACCCGAGATCCAAAAGAACTTGGAGGAACTCATAGCTTTTGAGATGCTACGAGAGTTGAAAACCATGTTTCAACAACAAGCAAAACAGGCTCAAGAACTCTAGCACATCAGGTATTTTCACTATAGAACTCTATGTTTTTCCTAATAAATCTTGGGTTTATGACACCGGTTGTGGAACTCACATTTGTAATAATGTGCAAGGACTAAGGAGAAGTAGAAAGCTAAACAAAGGAGCTTTGGACCTGTACGTAGGCAATGGAATGTGTGCAGCTGTTGAAGCTATAGGGAGCTATGATCTTATCCTCCCTAATGGATTGATCATTGTTTTAGACAATTGCAATTATGCACCTACTATTACTAGGGGTATTGTTTCGCTTTTTCGTTTGAAGGATAACGGTTTTATTAATACTTTTACGGATTATGGTATTTCGGTTTCTAAAGATAATATATTTTATTTTAATGTTATTCCTCGTGATGGTATTTGTGAAATTGACATGCATAATCTTATTTCAAACGATAGTTCTATATATACATGTAGCACTAAAAAATCCAAACGTAATTTGTATTCAACTTACCTATGGCACTGTCGTCTTTGCCACATAAGCAAGAAGCGCATTATAAAGCTGCAACACGATGGGCTTCTAAAGTCAACCGACGATGAGTCGTTTGAAAAATGCCTCTCTTGCATATCTGGGAAGATGACAAGAAAACCTTTCTCCCATATAGGAGAAAGAGCCAAAGATCTACTTGGACTCATACATACTGATGTATGTGGCCCATTTAGAACTGTGTCTAGGGAAGGTACTAGCTACTTCATCACTTTCACTAATGATTTCAGTCGCTATGGTTATGTTTACTTGATTAAACATAAACATGAAGCCTTTGAAACGTTCAAAGCCTTTCAAAATGAAGTAGAAAATCAACTCGACAAGACTATTAAGGCTCTCCGATCTGAGGAGGAGAGTACATGAGTCAAGATTTTTTAGACCATCTGACTAAGTGTGGGATTGTCTCACAATTCACTCCTCCATACACTCCACAACATAATGGTGTGTCTGAAAGGAGAAATCGAACTTTGATAGACATGGATCGATCCATGATGAGTCTAACTACTTTGCCACTATCCTTTTGGGGTTGCGCTCTAGAGTCTGCTGCTCGCATACTCAATATGGTTCCGACCAAGAAGGTTGATAAGACACCATATGAAATATGGCACGGGAAAGTCCCTAATATGTCTTACTTTAAGGTTTGGGATTGTGAGGCTCTCGTGAAACGAGACACACCGAACAAACTTGAGCCTAGATCTATCAATTGTATCTTCGTAGGGTACCCAAAGACAACGATGGGTTACTATTTCTACTACCCACCCGAAAACAAAATATTTGTTGCTCGGTATGCTGAGTTTCTTGAGAACAGTCTCATTTTACAAGAAGCAAGTGGGAGCACTGTAGACCTTGACGAGATTCAAAGCAAAGATGCACAACCTCCTGGTAACACTAGCGAACATCACGTTGAGGCTAAACATGCAAATGATGAACCACTGAATGATTTAATTCCCATTCGTAGATCCGCAAGGACACCTCGAGCACCTAAACGATATAGTTTTTATGTCGATGCTGAGGAGCAGAATTTGGGGGATCATGGTGAACCCTCTAACTATCAGGCAACATTGTTGGATCTAGAATCCGATAAATGGCTTGAAGCTATGAATGCTGAAATGCAATCCATGAAAGATAATCAAGTCTGGAACTTGGTTGATCTTCCTCAAAACAGCAAGACTGTCGGAAGCAAGTGGATCTTCAAGAAAAAGACCGACATGGATGGCAATGTACACACCTATAGAGCTCGTCTGGTAGCAAAAGGTTACACTCAAACCTACGGGGTTGACTATGAACAAACCTTCTCGCCTGTTGCTGACATTAAAGCTATTAGGATTCTTATAGCCATAGCAGCGTACTATGACTATGAGATTTGGCAAATAGATGTCAAAACCGCTTTCTTGAACGGTCACCTTAATGAAGATGTTTATATGGTGAAACCTAAGGGTTTTGTGAGTCCGAAACATCCCGAGAAAGTATGCAAACTTCAAAGATCCATTTATGGACTGAAGCAAGCATCTAGAAGCTGGAATAAAAGGTTCGATGAGGAAATCAAAACGTATGGTTTCACTCAAAACCTTGATGATCCATGTGTATATATGAGAGGTAGTGGGAACATCGTCGTTTTTCTAATCTTATATGTCGATGACATATTACTCATGGGGAACAACATTCCAATGCTACAAGATGTCAAATCCTGGCTTGGAAAATGCTTTGCCATGAAAGATTTAGGCGAAGCGGCGTACATCCTAGGAATCAAGATCTATAGGGATAAATCGAAGAGGTTAATTGGTTTAAGTCAAAGTGCATACATTGACAAAATTCTAAAACGGTTTAGAATGGATGCTTCCAAACGTGAAAATCTTCCAATGAAACACAATGTAAACTTGAGTAAGACTCAAGGACCCTCCACACCTGATGAGGTGAAGCGAATGAAGGGAATCCCCTATGCTTAGGCTGTGGGATCCATCATGTATGCAGTGAGGTGCACTAGACCTGATGTAGCGTTCTCTCAGAACCTTACAAGTAGATACCAACAAAATCCACGAGAGAGTCACTGGACTGCTGTTAAGAACATATTGAAGTATCTTCGAAATACTAGAGATATGTTCTTTGTTTATGGTGGTGATATAGAAAGAGAGCTCAGTGTTACTTGCTACACTGATGTTGGTTTTGAAACAGATCGAGATGACACTCGATCTTAGACTGGATACGTTTTCGTCATGAACGGAGGCGCTGTTGACTGGAAGAGTGCTAAGCAAAGTACTACTGCGATGTCTTCTACAGAATCTGAATACATAGTTGCTTCCGAAGCTGCAATGGAGGCTGTTTGGATACAGAAATTCATTTATGGGCTTGGGGTTGTCCTCAGTAATGAAAGACCCATGGATATGTACTGCGATAATTCTGGTGCCATTATCATAGCCAACGAACCTGGAGTTCAAAAGGGCGCCAGACACTTTCGCAGGAAGACTCACTACATTCGAGAGGTTATCGAGATTAGTGAAATCCGTCTTCTTAAAGTTCACACAGATGACAACTTAGCTGATCCCTTTATGAAACCAATGTCTTGTACCAAGCATATCGAACATGCTAGGAACATTGGACTTCGACCAGCTAGTAGTCTCATGTAGATCTGTTTTAGTATTTGAATAATTGGAACGTTGAACAGTTTTTATTTCACAATGAATTGATATACTACGTATGACCGTTTTCATTTATATCAACTGTGTTCTATATTTGCATGTTTACTACATGAATAAATTATTTGTTCTAAATTGTCCATTGTCAGTTGATGATACGGGAGTATCATCGAGTTAAGACAAATGTGAGCGTATTGGTGATGATACTACCAAACTCACATATTGTTCATTGGTGATGAACATTGGACAGACCCAACCTATGAGAGTTCATTGCATGGATCGACGTCACCAGTGAATCTCACAAATGGTTATGTCACTCGTCCTTAGACTTGAGATACAAGAAGGTTTTGTGTGGGTGGAATGTCGGTCTTTGAAATGGTTAAACGTTGTCCTGAATAAGGCTGTTATAAAAATCATCTTCAGGAGTGATGTGAAGCACATGACATACACGTGCAGTCAAAATAGGATTTGTTCCTCTACAGGTAATAGAGTTAGATACTACTGGGCCCCTCGATGAATTGAATAGATGTTTGTACGGCTGTACCCAAGTGTAATTAAGATGATGCTTGATTAATTTGGTAATCTAATTCAACAAACAGGTCGAGAAACAGAATCGTTGAACAGTTATAATGACATATGATCCATGTCTAGTATTCAACAAGGTATTTGTAACAAAGGGATGATTGATTTAATAAACCATTTAAAATGAGATGTTTAAGAAACTAACCTCATGTGTCTCTAGGGGCATTGGCGTGTTGCTAGACGCTAATCTTTGCTTGTATGATTACTTGTTATTATGACGTCCACAAGTGGGAGCTGTTGGACTATGCTCGTGTCATAATAGATAATTATATGGCTAGACACACGTGGGGCCTATTGGGTCACACACATATACACTGAGATACCATTTAATATAATGTAATTATTGTATTTACATTATATATATAACTTAAGTAACGTAGGGTAATTAAATGGGCACTAACATTTAATTTGACTTATTGGGTTTGTATTAGATTTAAGTTAATAGCAAGCCTATTATACTTAATTTAATACTGGACCCATAAAGATTTAGAAGGGAGAACAATTAAAAGCCCAAGGAAGCTTTAGGGTTTATTTATATATAGAGATATTAAATAACCCAATTATGGCTAACCCTAATCACTCTCTTCTCTCCCAAAATCGGCCCCCCTAGCTCTCTCTAAGGTTTTTCCCTTTGATCTTCTAGCTCAGTTCTTGGTTAATCGAGGCTCTAAGTTCGTTACTAAGGAGGACTAGCATCCGGTGGTGATCAAGGAAGTGTAGTGTGGACCACTTTATAGGTATTCACCATTGAATACTTGGTTTCAAAGGAACACACAAGCGGATCCATTTTGCCTACAAATCACGCTACAAAGGTATATCGTTATTTGTATCTTTCGTTTAATCATATTGGCAATAAGTTGATTCCTTTTGGTGATTACTTTCCGCTGCGTTTATATATGTTTTATATGTGTGTTTTGCTTAAATCACCAACACAAACCAGGTTTAAACATATGAATGATACCTGCAATTTTTGCTTGAATCTCCAAGATATTGAATTCCAAACATTCGATCCACGACGGCCATTCCTTATCCTTTTCTATTGATTTTGGTTAGGGTTGTTTTTTATGCTTAATGATATGGTATTTATATTATGCCAATTGGCCTTTCATTTGCATAACCATAAATATGATAATCCCAAAACACTCCAACCTTGTATTTGCTTCCGATAAGAATCAGAAAATATAAGTCTTATCCCCTGATTTCCTCCATCTCCTTTATTTACATATTCACCTCCTTGATTTGAGGTGTTAGATTAGGCAATTGTATATTTTGTAATATTCTTGTTTCCCTCTTTAAGTCCTTATAATTCTCCCATGTACAAGTATATATAGACCATGGCTACTCTATAATGTGTCAGGTTTTTCATTAATCTCTTCTCATGGTATCAGAGCAATCGTTCTTGGCCTAGTTTTCCTCCCGTTTTTTTTTCTCCAGCACATGCTCCCCCACCAGTAGCTCCTGTACTCCTTACTTAACCCAAGACATTCACCTTCTCTCACAATGTCGGAATCCAACACACTTAAAACTCATAACAACTCATACTACAACATATTAAACCCTAATACATCTAATACAATATATACATCTTCAATAGATTTGAAGATATGAAAATGTAAACATAACCTAAACCTAGAGAAAGACTGGAGAAATAGAGAGAAAAATGAAATCGTAAAAATGAGCTGAATGAGGCAAAACACGAGTGAGAGCCCTCATATATATTTCTTGTAAATTGCATAACAGTTACTGAGCTTTAGTCCCTCAGTCTTGTGAAATTGCTCCGCTACCCTTTCTTTATCTGCAAAAGTGAGGCTCGGTCCTCATATCCTTTTCATTTCAGTCCCTGAACTTTTACAAATATCAACCCAAACATACTAAATTAGATAGATGACAAGATTGGTACAAAAACAAGTTTATCTTTTGACACCCTCCCTCAATCTTGACATCGAAAGAGATCTAACATATTTAATTTAGAAATGAGATAGTTATGCTGATTTACACCAAGTGACTTAGTAAAAATATTAGCTGGATTTTCTGTTGATAAAACTTTTACTGTTTTCATCATTTCAGTTGAAATTTTAGTTCTCACTTGATGAATGTTTATCTCAATGTGTTTAGTTCATTCATGAAACACATGATTATTAGCAATTTGAATAGCTGACTTATTATCACAGTTTAAACTTACAGGAAGTAAGTTATCAATTTTTAAATCACCTAAAATACTAAGAACCCATATTATTTCACATAGAGCAGAGGCCATAGCCCAATACTCAGATTCAACAGAGGAGAGCGAAACAATAGCGAAACAATAGGTTGTTTCTTGCTTCTCCATGAAATCATACAATTACCTAAGAAAAGACATTATCCCGTAACAGATCTCCTTGTTGATCATAGACATTTTCGCCAGTCAACATCAACAAAGGCAGAAAGTTTAAAATCAGAAGCAGAACATGAAAAAAAATTAACACCCTTACCAGGTGAATCCTTCAAGTACCTTAGAACCCGAAGTGCCAATTTCAGATGAGACTGACGAGCAGAATGCATAAACTGGCTTAAACAATATACTGCAAATGCAATGTCATATCTAGTATCTAACAAGTATATAAGTCTACCAACTAACTTTTGATACCTAGTAAAATATTTTCAAAGTGGATCCTTTGCTTTAGACCCAAAATAATTGTTGGGTCTGATTATGCTAAGTATGGTTTATGTTGCTGATTAATGTTGCTAAGTGATTACTACTGCCAGACTATCAAGATTACTACTGCTAGTAGAATTAATATTGCTTGGAGAGTTAGTACTGCTGAAGATTAATGCTGCTGAAGATGGTTAATACTTCTGAAGATAATTAGTGTTGCTTCTAAAGATAAAGATGATTTGGAGATAAAGACAAGCTGGAGATAAGACTGAAGATAATTATGGTATTGATGCTGAAGATCAATTGTATTTTGATAATTATCTTGTATTCAGTCTTGTATATATAGTATAGAAGTATTTGATAGTATTTTATTCATTCATATGTTTTGTTAGAGAGAATTAACCTCAAGACTAGTTTAGATCCTTTCTATAGAGAAGTATAGAACGTCTGTTGAGTCTGTTTAACAGATTGAGGTTTTGTGTGTAATCATCAAGTTGAATCAATATAAACTTGTGATTTGAGTTTGATATACTGTTTCATTGATTGTTAGTGTTAAAGTGTTTTTCCGCAACTTCTTTAGCATTGATTCTGAGTGTGTGTGAATTAAATTCTTGTTTGAATTTCGATCCTGACAAGTGGTATCAGAGCTTTGTTAAACTCAGAAAAACAACAATCATCATGGACGGTTCAAGTGATAGTGTTCTGGTCTCAAAGGTTCCAATGCTCAGATCTAATGAGTTTGACATGTGGAAGATTAGGATCAGGCAATACATCCTTCTCACAGATTACTCTATATGGGACATCATTGAGAATGGACCATCTAATGAAGGAAAGATTGGAGTAGATGGAAAAAGAATCCCACCAAAGACAGATGGAGAGAGGAAGATAAGGCAGACAGAGATGAAAGCCTTGAGCACACTGCTCTTGGCTATTCCTAATGAGTATCAACACCAATTCTGCAACTGCACTGATGTCCAGATGCTTTGGAATGCTCTAGAGAAGAGATTCTCTAGTACCAAAAGTACCAAGAGAAATCAGAAGGCAATATTGAAGCAACTGTATGAAAACTTCATGTCAACTAAGAATGAGTCCATGACTCAAACTTTTGACAGGTTTAACAAGTTGATTGGTGAACTAGCTACTGTTGGAGTGCAGATTGATCAAGATGATGTAAACAGAAAGTTCTTAAGGTCCCTTGGAGATGAATGGACCATGTATATTGTCTCCTTCAGACAGGATGACAAGCTGGAGGACAAAGAACTAGACGATCTTTATAATGACTTAAGGGTGTTTGTTAAAGCACATATTTATTGGATTCAAGATCATAATTATCTGAAGATGGAAATCTGAAGTTAAAGCTGATAAAGTCGTCTTAACAAATAGTCTAGGGTCCTTTTGTAATAAATAGTCAAAGTCTGTTTAAGTATTTTATTTATTAGTCTTTATTGTTTTAGTATTTAGTTTGTTTTAGCTTTTGGGCCCAAGCCTTGCAAAGCCCAATAGGCTTAATTTGCCTAAGTATAAATTAGTTTTGTTTAGGTTAATTAGGTTAAGGGAGATTAATAGAGAAATTAATATTGAGAGAGAGTTGATGCTGTTTGGTGCGCCGTGAACAGAAGAAAAACAGAGAGAAAGGTTGATTTCTTGTCAAGAACAATTGTAATCATCTACTTAATCAATATCAGGTTTGAATTATTGTGTCAATTACTTGTTTGCTTGATTGAATGATTACGTATTGGGACACACAGTGTTTGAGGCTGAAGTTGAAGCCAAGAAAAGACCATCTGGATACACTCATAATGCTGCCCTTTTATCATCTTCTTCTTCTACTGTTTCTGCTACTAATACAGAATCAGTTAGTACTGCTTATGTATCTAAGCAGGATGTATCTAATGACTCTGTATTAGAAGCTTTTCTTGCTAGTCATGCTAATTCTGGCTTAATTAATAATGATCTTGAACAAATTAATGCAGATGACCTTGAGGAGATGGATATAAAGTGGCAGATGGCCATGCTAACTATGAGGGTAAAGAGATTCATAAAAAGGACTGGAAGGAACAACTTTTCTCAGAGGAGAGAAGATGGTGTTGGGTTTGACAAGTCAAAGGTGGAGTGCTACAAGTGTCACAAGATGGGACACTTTGCAAAAGAATGCAGAGGAGGAACTCCTCAACAATATGGCAACAACCACCAGCAAGCACATTCCTCAAGCTTCCAAAACAACAGAAACTCCACTCAAGCTCTTGTTTCTCAAGAAGGAATGGGATTTGATTGGAGTGATCAAGCAGAAGAAGCTGTTCAGAATCAAGCCCTGATGGCAGAAGTCTCAGAATCTTCAAGCACAGATATTCCAACAGAGGTAAAAACTAAACTGTGCACTGAAGAGTGTCTTCAAACTGTTAAAAAGTACAGGGATCATAACCAAAGCATGTGTGACGACCTTAAAAGGTTAGAAAGAGATATAAGAGAGTATAAAGTGATTGTTGAGAAGTTTGAAGGTCAAATCAAGGCTTACAAGGCCAATGAACTTCAGCATTACTATGACACAAATTACTGGAAGTGGGAGAAAGATCAATTAGAGATTCAAATAGAAAAATCTAAAGAGGAGTGTGAGAAGATAAAGAGTGAGTATGAGAAAGCTAAGCTTGACATTGAGAAGTTTTCTTATGCTTCCAAAGCAATGGACTCTTTGCTTAAAGCTCAAGTTCATGATAAGATCAAGAGTGGTATAGGATACAATGCAACACCTCCACCTTATAACAATAATTATATCCCTCCCTCTTCAGATCTCTTAGAAAACAAAAATAAGGAGGACTTACCTATAGGAGCAACAGAAGTAGATCCTATAGGTAGTGTGGTGGTTGAAGAAGAGAATGAGGAAGAGAATTCTGAGAATAAGAATGCAGAAGAGACTGTAGAAAATCATATCCTTACCAAAGAAAGGGGAGGTAAACCATTCATCAAGAGTGAAAAGGTGGATAGCTCAAAGAGAGAAAAGGGAAAGGTACATGGAGTCCACTATATGCAGACCACAGTTGTGAATCCCTGTACATGTAAACAGCATCAGCCCCAAAAACATGATAAAACAAGGGGTAATCAAAGAAACTGGAATAATCAGTGGGCACAAAAACAAGGGGTTGATCTGAGTAAAATCAATAGACCAAAACCTTGTTTTATTTGTGGAAAGCTTAACCATATTGCCAAATACTGTTATTTCAATCCTATAAACCAGAGGATAAATTTTCAAAGACATATACAAAATCCTGTTGGCTATATGAATCAAAGAAGGAATCATATGGATGAAAATGTAAAAAGAGCACCTTTAAAAGCTCTTGCTCAAAACAAGTTTGCAAAATCAAAGAAAAATACTCCAAATAAGCCAAGGAGTAACTTAAAGAAAAATAAAGCAAACAACTTTGTTCAGGTTTGGGTTCCAATAGTAAAGAAATCTGTTAGTACTGCTACTTCAAATAGTACTGCTGACAGAAATAATGCTGCTGCAAGCAATACTACTGCTAACAATGTTAGTACTGCTAATCCAAGTAGTACTGCTAATGAAGTTAGTACTGCTTCCAGTAACAAACCCATAATTGTGACAAAGTATTCAAGCCATAAGATTCCCCAGACTGAAAAGCTCATCAAAACTGATTGTGAATATGTTGATGAGAATGGGAAACCCAAGACCACTTTTGCTTGGGTTCCTACTAAAAACTAACTGTTCCACTTTATGTGCAGGGCAACCAACAGCAAAAAGGGAAGAGCATTTGGCATATTGATAGTGGTTGCTCTAGGCACATGACAGGCAACAAGTCCTGCCTACAAAAATTCAAAAGAATTGATGGAGGACATGTTGCATTTGGTGATAATCCATCTGGAGGAAAGATTAGTGGAAAAGGTATTGTGTCAAAGGGTAAGATGACCTTTGAGGATGTATACTATGTTGAGCAATTGAGATACAACCTGTTAAGTGTATCACAGGTTTGTGACAAGAAACACAGTATATTGTTTACTGATACTGAATGTATTATCCTTGCTAAAGGGTTCAAGGTAGTTGATGAAAGTATGATACTACTGAGAACACCAAGAAAGGACAATGTTTATTGCTTGGATTTAGAGAATGTATCTAACGATTCATCATTTAATTGTCTATTTTCAAAAGTTTCTGTTGATGAATCATCTCTTTGGCACAGAAGGATGTGTCACATGAACTTTAAAACAATGAATAATCTTGTGAAAAACAACCTTGTAAGAGGTTTACCACAAAAGGTATTTTCATGTGATGATCATTGTGTTGCATGTCTTAAAGGCAAACAGCACAAAACTTCTCATAAGTCCAAAGAGATAAATACAATCTCTTCACCTCTTATTTTATTGCATATGGATCTGTTTGGTCCTACAAATGTGATGAGTATTGGCAAGAAATCTTACTGCTTAGTTATTGTTGATGATTTCTCCAGATTCACTTGGGTCTATTTTCTGAGGACAAAGGATGAGACAATTGGACTGATCAAATCCTTTATTCTCAGAGTTGAAAACCAAACAAATCACAGAGTTAAAATCATCAGGTCCGATAATGGAACTGAATTTAAAAACCATGATCTAAACAGCTTCTGTGAGGAAAAAGGTATTGAGAGACAATACAGTGCTCCTATGACCCCTCAACAGAATGGAGTTGCTGAGAGGAGAAATAGGACACTGATTGAAGCTGCAAGATCCCTGTTGGCAGATTCAAAACTGCCAGTTACATTTTGAGCAGAAGCAGTTAATATTGCTTGTTATGTTCAAAACAGGGTTCTAATAGTTAAATCTCAAGGCAAGACACCATATGAACTTTTTAACAAGAAGAAACCTTTTATTGGATTTTTCAAACCATTTGGGTGTCCTTGCACAATTCTTAATACCAAAACTCACTTAGGCAAGTTTGATAGCAAAGCAGATGATGGATTTCTGGTTGGTTACTCATCCCAAAGTAAGGCTTACATAGTATTTAATCCTCTTCTAGAATAATTGAGGAAAGTGACAATGTCAAATGCAATGAGAGCACACCAAATAAACTTGGTACAGGCCGTGATTGGCTTTTTGACATTGATTCACTAACTAATTCTTTGGGTTACAGTTATGAGAATAATGCAGGAACAGGGACAGAATCAGTACAAGACAAAAGACAAGAGTTTGTGCTATTCCCAATCCCTACAACAGATTCTACTGAACTCTGTGTTCAAGAGAAGAAAGATGCTTCAGATTCAAAGGATACTGAAACTGCTCAGAATGAAGAGGAGAGAGGTGAAAAGGAGGATCAGCTTTTGACTTCAGAACAACTAGAACCTGAGATGCCTGCATTGACAGAAGATGATACTGATGATGAGAACTCCTCAGTGTTTGGTGGCAGCTCTCCTGAAAAGAATGACTCTAATATGGATGCAGAGATTAATGAAGAGGCTATTCATCAAACAAAAGTGCATAAAGATCATCCTCCTCAGTTGGTGATTGGTGACATAAATTCTCCAATCATCACAAGGAATCAGAGTAAGTTGGGAGGATTAAAAGACATACAATCAGGCTTACTATCTTACTTTCTATCTCAGGTTGAGCCCAAAAAGGCACATGATGCAATGAAAGATCCAAGCTGGATAGAAGCAATGCAAGAGGAGCTGCTGCAGTTTGTACTGCAAAATGTATGGGATTTGGTAGAACTGCCTAAAGGACACAGAGCTATAGGGACAAAATGGATTTTCAGAAACAAGAAGGATGAGAGAGGGATAGTGATCAAGAACAAGGCTAGATTGGTAGCACAGGTGTTTGCACCAGTGGCTAGGATTGAGGCAATTAGGCTGTTTTTAGCCTATGCTTCTTTCATGAAGTTCAAAGTCTACCAAATGGATGTGAAAAGTGCTTTTCTATACGGAAAAATTGAAGAAGAAGTATATGTCTGTCAGCCTCCAGGGTTTGAAAATCCCAAGTATCCTGACAGAGTATACAAATTGAAGAAAGCACTGTATGGACTACATCAAGCACCAAGAGCTTGGTATGACACCTTGTCTACCTATCTCTTGGAAAATGGTTTTGAGAGAGGAACCATTGACAAGACTCTGTTCATTCAAAGGAAGAAGAAGGACATCCTGTTAGTGCAAATATATGTGGATGACATCATCTTTGGATCCACAAAAGATCATTTGTGCAGAGATTTTGAGGAATTAATGGATAAGAGATTCAAGATGAGTTCTATGGGTGAACTTACTTTCTTCCTTGGGCTACAAGTTAAGCAGCAACAAGATGAAATCTTCATAAGCCAAACCAAGTATGTGCAGGACATTTTAACCAAGTTTGGGTTCTCATATTCCAAGCATGCAAGCACACCCATGGAGACACACAAACAGATTACTGCAGATCTTGAGGGGGAGGATGTGGATGTTCATTATTACAGATCCATGATTGGCTCTCTCATGTATCTCACAGCTTCTAGACCAGATATCATGTTCCCTGTTTGTGTGTGTGCAAGATTTCAAGTTAGGCCAAAGTAATCACATTTTCAAGCAGTCAAAAGGATATTCAGATATCTCAAAGGTCAACCCAGATTAGGACTTTGGTATCCTCATGACTCACCATTTGACCTACTTACATATTCAGATAGTGATTTGGGTGGAGCTAACTTGGACAGAAAGTCTACAACTGGAGGATGTCAGTTTTTGGGTGCAAGACTAGTATCATGGCAGTGTAAAAAGCAAACCACATTGTTCACTTCAACAACAGAAGCAGAATACATAGTTGCTACAAGCTGCTGCTCACAAGTGTTATGGATTTAGAATCAAATGATGGACTATGGTATGACATTTCTTCACACTCCTATTTTCATAGACAACAGTAGTGCTATTAGCATTGTTAATAATTCTGTCAAGCATTCAAAAACAAAGCATATAGAAATAAGGTACCATTTTATAAGAGACTGTAATGAGAAGAAGCTAATTCAGGTCCAGAAAGTACACACAAGTAACCAGTTTGCTGATCTATTCACAAAAGCTTTTGATGTGGGTAGATTCACATTCCTGGTCACAAGTGTGGGCATGATGAATAATGAATAAGTATATTCTCATTCTCTTTATGTACCTATATAGATTCCTCCTTAGTTACTTTCATTAAATTGGTGCTATTAACCCCTGTGTGTTTAAGTGTTTCAGATTGTTTGGATTAGATACTTGGTACTTCTCGTTCAGTTAATACTGCTCACTGCATTACTCATAATCACTATTCTAAAAAACTCGCCGCACAGCCGCCATGGCGCGCCATGGCACCAAGGCTTGTGTCTCACGCCACGTTAAGCTCGTGGCACGCCATGGCCTAATGCGTAGTTTTTGTAATGCAATATTTGGTATTTTTATGTTTTTAATGTCTTATTTGCGGGTTTTTAATATATATATATATAACCTAATTTAACTTGTTTATTACTATTGACTTATTGAATAACACGCCAAAACATATGTTTTTATATCTAATATTATATATAAATTAGAAATTTGACGCCATAAGTCACGCCTTGAAAACGCCAAGGCTTCGCCATGGCTCCTAAGGCTTGAGGCTTGGCCTCGCCGCCACGCCACGCCTCACGCGATTTAGAACCTTGCTCATAATAATAGTTCAAAAATGGTTAAGTATGGTTACTACTGCTAGGTGGTTTATACTGTCAGTGCAAAGTTACTACTGCTTGCCTTATTTATACTGCTAATCATTGTTACTACTGCTGGTACATGTTAATACTGCTAGTATGTGTTAGTACTGCTAGTCTGTGTTAATACTGCTAGTTTGTGGTAGTACTGCTAGTCTGTGTTAATACTGCTAGTCTGTGTTAGTACTGCCAGTATGTGTTACTACTGCTGTTATGAGTTAATACTGCGAGTTCGTTAATACTGCTAGGGTAATTAGTACTGCTTCTAACTTACTCCCTCCACCTATAAATACCCTGTGTGACCGCCAAATTACTAACGGCTCTTTGAATTTCCTACTAGTGTACTCTCTCTCTTGTTCTCTTGAATTCTCTCTTACCAGTGCGTATCCCTAGCTTCGACCAATCGCTCAAGAAGATGGTTGAACTGATGTTTGGCGATGAACACAATGAATTGGCAATGCTACTCAAACCAAAGCAAGCAGAGGGATTTCATCAGATTGTGGATTTCCTAAGATCCTCACACATAGCCCACACATTAACTGTTAACCCACAATCTGTGTGGAACACCAAAGGCAGTTTTGGGCCAATGTTGCTATTCATACTGAAGATGGCAATCAGGTCATCAACACAAGGGTGTGTGATAACCCCTAACAATCACAGAAGGAGCTATTCGCATTCATCTACGACTAGATGATGCCTCAGGTATAACCTCTTTACCCAAGGAAGATCTCTTCCAAGCTCTTAGTAATATGGGGTATGAAGGTCCCACTGATGTCTTCAAATTTTTCAAGAACAAATTCTCACCACAGTGGAGATTCTTTGTTCATACCCTTCAGCACTGTATTTCAAGGAAAACAACTGGTTGGAGTGAGTTCAGCAGTACCATTGCTTATGCTATGGTTTGCTTAGCAACCTCCAGGAAGTTCAATATTTCACAAATGATCTTAAATGACTTACTGTCAAACCTGGATATCAAAACAAAATCTTTTTATATGTATCGCAGGTTTGTGCAAGCTTTACTGAATAAAGAATTGACGGATTTACCTCATTTTAATGAGGTATATGTACCAAAGGTCCCGAAAGGGAAGGTGTTTTCTAATATGAGGAGGCCTAGTAAGGACTTCTCAGGTATTGACACACCATTGTTCTCTACAATGATGGGTGTGTCTCCTTCCCATGGTGAGGCATCAGTGTCAAAGCCCTCATCTGACAACCAAACTGATGACCTACCCACACCACTCATTTCTATTAACATCCCTCAGTCCCTTATTAAAAAGCCAACATCACCCATCACTCACACTTATATAAGGAAAAAGGTAAAGAAGGTTCCTTCCCTTCTTGTACCCTCACCCACAGAGCCTTCAAGTCCTCTAATGGAGCATTCTCCATTAGAGAATATCCAAAGGGAAACCACAGGGGTATCTCCCAACCCCAAGAAGGTGCTCAATAAGGAGAAGGAAGAGCATATGGGTTGTAAGGCTCACACTACTGACTTTGCACAAAGTGCAGGGCAGGACAGTGTGAACATATCTAAGACCTTCCCCATGGCAACTTTGGGTGAGCAATCATCCAAAGGTCCCAGGTGCCAAGAAACCAAGGGGGTAGAGGGTGCTTCTGCTAGGCAGAAGACCTCTACTACTAAAAGATCCAAGGATCCTTCAAGGGTGGTAAACACACCCAAAGGAGGTGAGGACAGATATAACTACCAGGAATTGATGGATACTATGGGAAACATTAATCTTGATGTCATCAAGCAAGGCTCAGATATAGAGGAGATGAAATTGGTAATTCTGTCTCAACAAGTGCAGATTACCAAATTGAAGAAGATGGTGATGAAGTTGGTACAGAAAAAGAAAAGAAAGCAGTATGTCCTGAAGAAGAGGGGAGATGCTTTCAACAAGGGGAGAAACAAGATGAAGGGGAGAAACACAGTCCTATTGGTATGGAAGCTCAGTTTTGAGGGGGAGCTGAATAAGGAAACAGAAAATAGCAAAGCAGCAGAAACAGAACTAGCAGCAGTAACTGCAAAAGAAGTAGAAACTGAACCAGCAGCAGTAACTGCAAAAGAAGTAGAAACTGAACCAGCAGCAGTAACTGAGAAAGAAGTAGAAACAGAGAAAACTGCAGCAGAAACATCATTGTCCAGAGAGGAAATGGAGATTGCAGAAACCTTGGTCAAAGCTAAGAATGACACTCCCAAAGCCACTCAAAAGGCTAAGGGAGTAATAATCAAAGAAGGAGGTTTAGAAAAGAAAGAAAAAGAGGTCAGTATGGAGGATGCAAAGAAGATGGGAAAGGCGAAGATGGCTGAATCTGAGCAACCTTTAAAGAAAAAGAATCAGATAGAGTTAGATGAAGAAGTGGCCAAACAGCTTCAAGCAGAGTTGGAAAAGGAAGAAGAAATTCAATCTGCCAAAGACAGAGAGCTCGCATTAGATATGGCTAAAAGGTTGAATGAAGAGTTTCAAAAGAGTTTGAAGACTGCATCTGCTGCCAAGATAGTTACAAAGAAGGATTCAAGGCAAAGGCTGGCATTAAAGCAAAGACAGAGACAACCCTCAAAGACCTTCCTGGCTAATCAAGAAAGGAGGAAAATGATAAACTTCCTAAAAGGAGCTCTTGGAGTTCCTGAAGGAATGTTTACTAACATGGCCTATGGTAGGATAAAGGAGTTGTATTCAAAGGAGATGGCAAATCTGAAAGGGGACTTCACTCAAAGGGTTGAGTTTGAAAGACAAATGAAAGAGAGACATGATCTCAATATCCAACAACCCTTTCCTGAGAGTGAGGAAACCACTCTGGCTAATCAAGAAAGGAGGAAAATGATAAACTTCCTAAAAGGAGCTCTTGGAGTTCCTAAAGGAATGTTTACTAACATGGCCTATGGTAGGATAGAGGAGTTGTATTCAAAGGAGATGGCAAATCTGAAAGGGGACTTCACTCAAAGGGTTGAGTTTGAAAGACAAATGAAAGAGAGACATGATCTCAATATCCAACAACCCTTTCCTGAGAGTGAGGAAACCACTCCTTCAAAAGAAAAGGTTGAAGAAAAGAAGGAAGAACATGCTGATGTGGAAGTCAAATCTGCCAAGAGAGTGAAAACAATAGCTTCCAAGAAACTGTTTAAGAAGCCAAGGGTTGCAGAAGCTGAGAAAGAAACAGAAACATCTGTTACAGGTCAAGCTAAGCAATCAAGTCAAAGTGCACAACAACCTAGTCAATCTAATGTGCATTTTGAACTTTACATGACTGTAACAGATAATGATCTAGTGAAGGCAGATCCTATTTCAGTCCAAGCCCCTGAAATCATCCACTGGGACATTCTTGAAGATCAAGGCAAAGAATATTTCAGAATCAAAAGAATGGGTGATCATTTTGAAGTCTACTCTACTTGGGGGAAGATAGTCAGATGTTGTTCCAGGTCAGACTTGGAAGAAATGTTTAAAGTGGGAATGAATCTGTATGGGGATGTGCTGAAGACTCCAGGGATGAACATCAAGAAACTAGCAATGGAGTATTTATGCATGATGTTTAGTCCAGATCTTGTCAAGCATGTCATCAAAGATGTCTTCAAGTTTGTGGACAACTGGATGCTCATAGAAAGGTGTGGGGTGTATTTCTTGACCATAGATAAAAGCTTTCATGAATTTTATCTGGTGGATAAGATATATGATCACAGCTTAGCCAAGCTACATGGGATGCTGAAAGCCAAACTAATCTGTCCTCAAGGCTCAGAAATGGCAAGGATTGTGGTTAGCAGGATCATCAATCAAAGTCTGGGACTGGATCCAAATTTAGGCAACTGAGCTGAAGTGTTGAAAGCATCATGAAGACCATATCATGAAGAACTTAACTTCTCTTTCTGAAAAGTTAAGTTAGGGGGAGATTGTTGGGTCTGATAATGCTAAGTATGGTTTAAGTTGCTGATTAATGTTTCTAAGTGATTACTACTGCCAGACTATCAAGATTACTACTGCTAGTAGAATTAATACTGCTTGGAGAGTTAGTATTGCTAGTAGTTAGTACTGCTGAAGATTAATGCTGCTGAAGATGGTTAATACTTCTGAAGATAATTAGTGCTGCTTCTAAAGATAAAGATGATTTGGAGATAAAGACAAGCTGGAGATAAGACTGAAGATAATTATGGTATTGATGTTGAAGATCAATTGTATTTTGATAATTATCTTGTATTCAGTCTTGTATATATAGTATAGAAGTATTTGATAGTATTTTATTCATTCATATGTTTTGTTAGATAGAATTAACCTCAAGACTAGTTTAGATCCTTTCTATAGAGAAGTATAGAACGCCTGTTGAGTCTGTTTAACAGATTGAGGTTTTGTGTGTAATCATCAAGTTGAATCAATATAAACTTGTGATTTGAGTTTGATATACTGTTTCATTGATTGTTAGTGTTAAAGTGTTTTTCCGCAACTTCTTTAGCATTGATTCTGAGTGTGTGTGAATTAAATTCTTGTTTGAATTTCGATCCTGACAAGAATCAGTAACTATCAAGTTCATATCCATAGGAGTGTTAATAGGCTTACATCCTAGGTATCTAAAATCATTTAACAACTCAAGAAAGTATTTTCTTTATGATATACACACACCTTTGTCAGTTTCTAAAATTTCAATTCCTAAAAAGAATTTCAAAAGTCCAAGATCTATTATTTTAAAATTAGATTGTAAATGATCCTTAACCTTTTGAATATCAGAATCTGAATTCGAAGTAAGAACAATGTCATCAACATAAACAAGAAGGACAAGAAATAAATTATCACTTCTGGAAAAAAAATCATGTATACCAACATGATCATGTCATGTCTACTAGTATTATCAGAAGAAATAGGAACATTTTCATTTTAATTTCTACTTTGAGGATTCACCCTAGTTTCATCATCGAGGCAGTTCAGGAGTCAAATCATTAGACTGAAATATAATGGAATCAAAGAAATTTAAAGAATTTATGTTACTAGAGTCACAACTTGGTTGGTTTGCAATCATTTTGAAAGGGAATATAGTTTCATAAAACTTTACATCTCTAGAAATAATGATTTGTTTTGAGTCCAAACTATAGAATGACGGATTGATTGATAGTAGGATCAATGATGTTTAGTTTCATTCAGGATCGACAGATAGCTATCGATGGGGCTATAAATCTTCCGAGAGAGAGACATATGTGGATTAGTACAATTATTGGCATATTCATGATTTCGTCGGGCCGACGACCACACACGGCAATCATACCAGGACTAACGAGATCTCTCTCTCCCTCACTTTTGTCTGTAACCCTTTTTTGAATTACAGTAATGTTAAGTCTGATTTTATAGTAATCATTGTATTTATAGGGCTTGGTCAAATACTGTGTTTTGAGTCATACTTTGTTGTATCTGACCAAGGGTATTTAACTCCCTTTGGTCTGTGTTTGGTAAAAGACTCTCACGCACTTTAATCTAAATTGTTACTTTGCGCACCTTGTCTCTCTCTCTCTACTTTCTCTCTCTAGGATTCATAAGATCTTGGATTATCAATTGGTATCAGAGCCATCTGAATCTTGAGAGGATTGAGAGATTGCATTTTCTAATCTGAATTTGTGATTGAAATCGAAAATTTGATCGATTTTCTTGAATTTTTCAAGAAAATCTCGTTTTCTTGATTTCTCATAAAATTTGGATATGTTTGTGATCTAATTGTGTTGATTTTGGGCTCATTAGACTCATTTTTGATAATCAATCACTTTTGTTTCATATAGTTTTGCATAAAATTCAGTTTTTAATCTCCGATTCTTCGATTTTGTGTTTTCTGGAAAACACGAGTTTATGTACTGTTACATACATGTTTTTCAGTTTTAGTGGATTTTAATTGAAATCTTTGTTTGAAATGTGTTGAAAATCTGTTTTCGATCAAGTTTGTAAAAGGAAATTTCATCAATTTTTGTGTTATAATCGAGTTTTTTGAAAATTTTGAGTTCTTTAATCAGTTTGCGCTTCATTCATATGCTTTGCGCGTCATTCATATTACTTTACGCGTCATCATGTTGTTTTGTGTTTCATTCATTTAGTTGAATTGCGTGTTCTACTAATCTTGATCTTGTTTTTCAGGTTTTCGCTTCTAGCTTGAAACGCAAAGCTTCCCTCTACAAACGCAAAGTGAAGTTTGCGCTCCCTCCTTCATACGCAAAGTTTGATTTGCGTTTTTGCCTTCGACCGAAAAAGCCAAGTTCGCGTTTCAAGTTAAACCCGCAAAGTTTACTTTGCGTTTCCCTCTTCACACGCAAAGCTTCACCCGCAAAGTGTCATCTTGCGTTTCTCTAAGCAAACGCAAAGTTTAGTTCGCGGTTCTCTCTTGACACGCAAACCTCTAGTTTGCGCTTCTGTCTTCACACGCAAACCTCTTGTTTGCGTTCCCTTCTTCACACGAAAAGCTTCAATTTGCGCGTCTCCCAGACTTGGTAAAAAAAAATGAGTCTGGGAAAAAAAAATTGTTACCTATGGATTCTTTAAAGTTTGCTTTTCAAGCTAAGTTCTACACGAGTGACCTCATGATGTCACTGGGCACAGAAACTCGTCCTCCAGTCCTAGTTGACGAAAATGAATTTACTCAATAGCAAGATAGGTTCCTGAACTTCATCGAACGACAAAAGAATGGAAATGACATGATGACCATTTTATCTGAAGGACCGTTCGACAAACCCAAATTGGCTTCTGGATTATACAAGCCTACTAAAGAGTAGACACATGAAGAGTTGTCTGCTTATCAAGCTGATAGGGATATTAAAGCAAATCTAATGCTGGCCTTGCCAAACTCTGTATACAACAAGATTGACTGTTTCAAAACTCATTCTAATCTGATGTGGCAACAGCTTGAGAAGATTATGATTGGTTCTTCAGTAGCTACTCAACTCAGGCATATGCGCTACATGAATAATTTTGAAGAATTCAAAGCCAAGGACGGGGAGCCACTAAAGACTGTATTTGATCGTTTATGTGCTGTCATCAATGATCTTCGAAAGATAAAGATTGAAAAGATTGAGCTTGAATTAAATCTGAAGTTCCTCAACACATTGCAACCTGAATGGAATAAATCATGCCAAAGATTGAGGAACGATGTCAGAATCTCCACTATGCAAATCCAAGAATTATTCGAGATTCTGATGACTGATGAGAGCCTGGTGATAGAAAAGAAGACAAAACTTGATAAAAAGAAGAAGTCAGTAGACCCGGTTGCTCTCCTCACGAAGCAATTATCTGAACAAGCATTGTCTGAAAATGCTTACACCGGATCAACTAAAGATGATGGCGAGGCTTTACAGAAAGCTATGATCCTTCTCTCTCAACACTACCAGAAAAAGTTCCAACCTCGATCGAGTTCCAACACTTCTCGCTTCACTTCTGGTTCAATAGTCAAAGTGCCTGAGCCAAAGTCTACTGCTTGCTACAACTGTGGAAAACCGGGTCACATCTCAAATGAGTGTAGAGCAAAGAACGTTAAGGACTCAGCTTATTACAGAAAGAAATTGGAGTTGGCTGAGAAAAGAGAGAATGGAACAGCTTTACTGGCAGAAGAAGAATTCTGGCTGGATTATTCCGATGATGAAGCTTCAAACGTCGAGATCGCTCAGATGTGCTTAATCGGTGATGATCAGTCAGAAGATTCTGATACGGATGAGGATGAGGTATATTCTGAATTTGATTACAATTTTATTACCTCTCAGTTTGATATCATGATAAATGCTTTATATGATTTGCGTTCTAAGTTAATATCTGAAAAGAATCTAAATTCTGAAAAGTCAGATTTGATTGACAAACTGAAAATTTCTTTGAAATATGAAAAATCTATTTTAGAAAATACTAAAGACATATTTCAAAAGAAATTGGATGATTTGGAAAATTCAAATAAGACTTATCTTGAATCTTTGACGGTTATGACTAATTTAAAAGATGAATTTTCAGACAAAATAAATAAGTTATAAGAAAAACTTTATCGAAGAGACCAATCTGAACAAACAAGTTTTATGAACAAGCCAAGGAATGAAGAAGCTTTAAAACAAAAGTGGGGACTTGGTTTTGAAAATCCTCATTGTCTAAACAATGCGATTGAAAAATCCCCAACTTTATATAAATACGATTATCTAACTCTTGCTCATTATGCTCCTCAATTTAAAATTGATTGGATGAATGAGAAGCAAGTGTTAGAAATCGAAAATGATAAAAGGATAAATAATAAGAAAAATGAAATTCCTTTTGTTTATACGTCTGAAAATGCTAAATATTTTCCTGAAAAATCAAGAAGAGGAAGAAGAGTTTTAAATGATATATCTCCTATCAAATCTTCAATGTCTGATGATTTTGCTCCTTATGCACCTAATTCTGATAAAGGAAATATTTCTCCAATCATTTAAGATTCGAAGAAATATACTCCTCCATTAGTATTAGAAGGAAAAATCATCGATCTTGAAGACAAGATAGAAGATCAAAATATTTTGAAGAAAATTGAATCTGATATTATTCTTTCTTTCATGACGTATAGTCTTGAAGAAAATTTATTTTTTCAAAAATCAGACTCTATTTCTAGCCTATCTTCTGATTCTAAGGAAAATAAAAAGGAAGTTTCAAATTTTAAAATTTTTTCTCAAAATTCTTCAGACTCCGAGGCAAATTCAGATTTATTAGTTGATCAGATTGGTTGCTTGGATAAATTTATTTCTTCTGATTTAAATATTAAGTCTAAAATTCTTGATGATTCTTTTACGCTCAATGATCAATATTATAAACCTAAGCGTAAAAGAAGACGGTCAAAGAAGTCGAAGAAACATGATACAGTTGTTTCTGACAATTCTAATTCTTCCGATTCCATTCATACAGATAGGACTTTGAGCACTCGATCAAAGATGCAGATCTGGAGAAAGAAGCGGACATCTGATGAACATATTTTTTATGAGGATAAATGTGTAGACAAACTTTATAACAGTGATTCATTTGCTAAATGTAATAAAATTTCAAAATACTTTATAAAGCAAATGATTCGAATTTCAAAACATGTCTCATGTTCTTCCTCAGATTCTAGTTCTGATGATTATGCTTTCTCTTCTGATAGTTGTGATTATTTCTCTGATCATATTCCTCGTGCTTTAAATGTCAATTCTGCTTATTCTTTCCCCATACGAACTGCAACTAACTTTCACGGGCCCAAATACAAATGGGTACCCAAATCTTTATCTGATTCTGAGTTGCAGGCATCTCATGTTAAGGGGGAGTAAGAGAAAGTATGGCTTTTGAACACAGCAGTTCAAAACCCGAACTTCAAAGTCAACATTGTGGCTTCTGAGTACTTCAGCTCAGGACCCGTACTTCATAGACTACGACTTCTAAACAAATCAGTTTAGAACTCGTTCTTCAATGATTTAAGCTTCTGACTATATGAGATACTGTGAGTACATCAATTTTAATTCCGCTGCATTTTATCTCTGATTATGATGTGTCCCAGTTTTTCTCTTTATTTTTCAAGAATCTGAGCTTGTTCAACTTTTTCTTAATTTTGTATAACCCAATTTTTTTTAATTTGAGACACAAATTTTTTTTATAATGTGCAAGATGAAATAACTGAATTTCATTTTGTTCCAACTAAATATCAATTTGCCGAATTCTTTACATTTTATCTTTAAGGAAAAATTTTAACATCGACATATTGAGTTTAAAAGTTTAAATCTTTACAAATTTTATTCTATAAAATAAAATTTTACAGATTTTCTTTCTTTTGAATAAAACGTATGTTTAGGGTCTTTAACAAGTTATTTGTTTATATTAAAGTTTTATATGTTCAACTTTCAAGTCTTACAAAAGTCGAAAAGTCAGCAACATGTTTGTAGCTTTTGATACTGCTTTAAAGATATGTGAGTCTGAATTTTTATAGTTTACTTTGCTTAGACTACCTAAATGATCAGAATTATAGATCGGAATGAAAATATGGGCTAAGCATTTAGACGTTGATCTGAGTGATTGAGATGAATAATAAATTCTTAAAATACAGAAATCTCTGGGTTTAAAAGTTTGTATCTATGACCTTTCTGGTTTGGGAAAGTAAGTTCCTTGGGATGCTCGACATCTGGTCCCCTAAGGTCATTTGGTCTGGGAGTGATAGAACAGAAATCCTTCAATAGAATCAGATCGAAAGTCATGTTTTACTGGTATAAATGGGTTTAGAATATGTCGATGTAGCCTTTCTGATCCGGGAAAGTAAGTTCCAAGGGGTGCTTGACACCTAGTCCCCTAAGGCCAACTGGTCTGGGAGTGGCTGACCCAAATCCTGCAATAGGGTCAGATAGAAAGTTACGTTTACGGCATGTTCTTTACTTAATTAACTCTCTGATTAAAAGATGCCAAAGTGCACAACGCTTAAAAGATGCCAAAGAGCACACTCATGTGAAGATGCCAATGTGCACACTGCTAAAAAGATGCCAATGAGCACACATCTCATGATATTTGGTGAAATGTTTGAGTTGTGATAAACCTGTAAATTTGTGAAAGTCTTAATTTTTGATGAATTAGTGTCAGTACATGCAAAGTTTTCTATAATAATTTTAGAACTGCATTTTTCTTGAAGCTAATTGAAGTTCACATGCGAGCACACTGAATAGACAAATGGAAGTTTTTGAAACTGAACATGTCTTAACTTGATATGCAATTATACTTGGTCTTGCATCCAACAACATATGCTTGATTTCAACTGATTGATAAATATGTAATATTTTACTCTGTAGAATTTAATTTGTTTAGTGTTTAAAATTTTATATGTTTAGTTGTTTCAAAATTTATATTCAGTATATTTTTTCTTTCTACATTAATATTTGATCATTGTGTTCTCATGAAGATATTTTAATGGGTTTATGCATTATTCAAGGGGGAGTGAACAAAGAGATTATTTTTCAAAGATTATATCTGGTTTTGAGGGGGAGTATCTGATTTTCTTTATATGAATGCTAATTTGAATTGTCATATCTAGTGCATTTGTGTAGGGGGAGTCAAAGGGTTTCAAAAGGTAAACTTTTTCTAAGTCAGATTTGCGCATCCAGCATGACACGCAAACTTCGTTTTGTGCTTCCTTCGTGAAACGCAAACATTGCTTTGCGTATCCTTCGTGAAACGCAAACATGGCTTTGCGTATCCTTCATGAAAATCAAACCTTGGTTTGTGCATCCTTCATGAAACGCAAACCTTGGTTTGCGCATCCAACATGAAGCGCAAACCTTCCCTGTTTTCTCTGTTTCTTTGATTTTGCAGATCTTAAGCCGTCTCGTCTCCAACATTCGCATGACCAAGTTGATCAAGATCATCAAGGTCATGAGGGGGAGAAGTTAAGGAGAAGTTAAAGAGACAAAGAGCTCAAAAGTTTATCTGCTGATCAAGATTCGCTCAAAGATTCTATTCTCTCAGCTACAAATGATTCTTTTGTTGTTCCTGCTCCGAACACCACAGTTCATTTAAGATCATTCAAAAGAGGTGTGTCGTATAGAGCTCAAGGCAGCAAAGACAACTTAATCTGAAAGATGCTGAGAAGAATTTTTTTTTCTTAAATGTCAAAGCTTCATAAAGTCGCTTTTATGGTCCGTGCTGATTTAGAAGATGAATTTTAAAGACCAAAGCGCCAATGATTACTAAGGGGGAGATTGTTAAGTCTGATTTTATAGTAATCATTGTATTTATAGGGCTTGGTCAAATACTGTGTTTTGAGTCATACTTTGTTGTATCTGACCAAAGGTATTTAAGTCCCTTTGGTCTGTGTTTGGTAAAAGACTCTCACGCACTTTAATCTAAAAAGTTACTTTGCGCACCTTGTCTCTCTCTCTCTCTACTTTCTCTCTCTAGGATTCATAAGATCTTGGATTATCAAGTAACCAAGATGAACACACTTCTTTGATTGAGAAGAAAACTTATCTAAAACATTGGGTCTCACAGCGAAACATAAACATCCAAAATTTCTAAGATGAGACAAAACAGGTGCAAAACCAAACAAAAGCTCATAAGGACACTTTCCATTCAACACAGAAGGAGTTCTATTAATAAGATAAGTAGCAGTGAAGATACACTCATTCCACATGTTCACTGGAACATTTCCTTGGAACATCAAAGCTCTAGCCACATTTAACAAATGCCTATGTTTTTGTTCTACCACCCCATTTTGTTGGGGTGTATAAACACAAGTAGTTTGATGAATAATGTCATTAGTTTTAAAGAACACACCTAATTTATTATTAACAAACTTGGTGCCATTATCACTTCTGAAAATTTTAACATGTTTTCCGAATTGAGTGATCAGGAAAGGAACTATGAAAAGCAACAATGTTGTCAAAGACTTCATCTTTGCTTCTCAACAAATAAACCCAGACAGACCTAGTATAATCATCAACAACAGTTAAAAAGAATCTATAACCCTCTTTGTTTGGAACACGATAAGGTCCCCATAGGTCTATGTGAACTAATGTTCCAAGAACTTTGGAGACATGAGTAATTAGCTTGAACTTGTCTCTGGTTTGTTTTGCCTTATGGCAAATGTCACAAGGAATGTCACAAGGAGGAGAGACTTGTTCACTTCCAAGATCAAGGGTTTCTCTTTTAGAATCCCAAGCACTTGGTCAGCTGGATGGCCCAACCTGCTATGCCATAGCTGACGCGAGACATAGGAAACTATAGACATATTAGAATTATCACAGGGATCTTTAGAATCATGTAAGAAAAAGGGCTCACCCTTGGACAAGTGATCAAAGAAATATAGACCTCCTTGTTTAGTACAAAAATGACTTTTTGTGACGGTTTTGAAAAAGATGGTTTGTAACGGTTGGTAAAAAACCGTTACAAAAAGTCACAGAAAAAAAATAGAGAATTGTTTTTGTAACACCCATATTTTCGCCTTGATAAGTGTTACGTAATCTGAACCATTCCTCTAAATATACTCCAAAATTTCGACTAAATTAAAACTTCAAATCGTTTACAGCGAAAGACTTTAACAATAAATATGTAACTTAAATGCTAACCCGTCCCATATCGAGTTGCGTTACAATATTTATTCATAATAGATGCTTGAACATAAATACTGAACTTAAATGGTAGTGGCAAGCCTCTATGTGTGCCATTTTCCTTTATCCAACTTGAAACCTTCTACCCCTGAGATGCATACTATAGTTAGCTTATAAAGCTCAGTGTGTTCATGGTTTGCGTGAATAAAATCATTTCACATAATACATATCAACTTCAAAACATTGTATCAAATAGTATGCATTTTTAGAAAACATGCAGCGCTGAAAGAAAAGAGATCTCATAAACTGTCTCGTCGGTTAAGGTTCATTTTGTCACTGACACGCCCTGGGTTGAACTTTCTATTCTGTTCGATCACCCACTTGACTGGGTCGTGCCACTTATCCGTGACTTAATAGTAAAATGCCCACCTATTGAAACCGTCCGTAAAACTTGCGTATGAAACAGCATGCTAGAGTTATTTGAAAACAAAATAAACACATAACATGCAATTGATCATAAATAACATACATATAAAATATACTGCATCATGTATGTAAAATGAAACATCGTGCATAAATACGCATCACCATATAAATCATATAATGCTAAAAATAAATTTGTACATATGTATGCATCCCAGTGTAAGTCTCATGAAGACTCTCCTGATCACGTGTAGATCGGCTACTGATAACTCTCATCTGAAAACCTACATATTTCATACCAGCATATCCAATTAATGACTTATTTTCTCCAAAAGTCAACTATGGTCAACCCGACTCGACCCAAAGTCAAACTCTAAAATCGGGTCTCTTAATAACTCAAATATCTCTATTTGATCTCATCGTCAAAATACTTGTAGGTCAACCGAGATAAATGTCAACCATTGGTCAACACGGTCAACCTCGACTAACTTTAGTCAAAACCCAAGTCTAAAACTCGACGACGTCCTAACACGTCAAAATAATCATTTTATAACTCATAAAACCATCACTACCAATTAAAGCGTCTAAATAAATCTTTAACTCATATGGCGCTTTAATCTCATTATTAAACCATTTACATTTATTAAGCAAAACTCTCTCTTAAGACATAAATAATTTGTTATAACCATCCTTTTAGAATTAAATAACTAAGATACGAATCTCAAGTGTAGGCCATTTCAGGTGCAACATACTAAAAATACCAAGTCCTTAAAAATATGAGAACTTTTGGTAGCTCATAAGTTCATGAATTAAACTTTGTACTTTTTCATGTTCTAGGATATCTCTCAAATTTCAATTATATAATATTATTAAATTTATGTTGTTTTCATAGAGTAATAAAATAAAATTGATTTAATATAAATAAAGCTAAGTTCTAAAGTTGAAATCTAACTTCTCCATAAATGAAATATATTGGTATTTCAATGTGAACAAACACAAAAAAAAAAAAAAAATAGAGTTGTAGTCTGATAGTCAAGACATCATCCTTTATGTTGAAACCCAATATCTACAAGCCTACAACACCTACTCCATTTACTCACATACTCTTGTTTTTTTTTCTTTATATAAATCCTTTATTTTATTTTATTTTCTCCAAATGAAGAAAAAGGAGAAGAACAAACAGCAGCAACGATGGTTGCATTTCTTTTTCTTTTGTCACCTCCAAGCTTCAAAATAACTTGTCTCTTGCTTGTTTTAATTCATTCTTTTTGCATCAAAACGTTGGTAACATTTTTACCAACAATTTGACATAAAAAAGATTAAGATTTCATCATAAATGAGTTCCATTCTATAATTTAAAGTTTCGGTTTTAAAACTAAAAACCCACAACTTTCAGGACTGATTTTCACCATGAAAAAGTAAATATTAGCCAAGAGATTACTGGGGTTTAATGAGGAACTTAAAACAAAGTTATGAACATGAAAATATATACGTACATACATGTATATATACATATATATATATATATATAACATAAAACTTAGTTAAGTTTCTTACCTCCATTTGTAGAAACCATAACCTAACCCCATTGTTTTCTTCTATATCTCTCCTCTAAAACTCTCATTTCTCTTGAAACAATCGAGAGTGATATGCTACTTTACCCCCCTTGGTTTGTACGACTCCATGATCTTCAACAAGGGTTGTATTTATAAAAGAAACCCTCACAACCTCCCAAGTTCATAACCGGAGTTAATATGTATTTATAAAAAGGAAATATATAAAAAAAATAATAGATAAAATCATACCATATCGGCCTTGTACGATTACATGATCTTCGAAATCAGAAAATTTGAATTTGTTGTAAACAGGTACCTTGAGTTAGGACAATTCGCTATTTTATCCCCTTGGCATTCTAGAAATTACATTTTTACCCTGTTGACATAAAACCTTACCATTTGCAATCCAAGTGAATATTACCTTCTTTATTCACATCCCACTTTCATTAAATGGCATAGTTGACCATTTCCAATTATTTCCTTCTTCTTTTTTCCCCAATAAAATAATAGAACTCATTTTATTTTATCTTTCTTTTTTTTCCCATTTTTTTCATATTTATTTATTTGTCGATTTTGGGGTGTCACAGTTTTAGTAACGGTTTTTATAAAGAATCATTACCCTTGACAAAAATCTAGAAGCATAAAGCAACAGTTTAGACAAAAACGTTACTAAAAGGTCTTCTATGGTAACGGTTTTGGAAGGTTTTGAAAACTGTTGCTTTATGTTGTAACGTTTTTTTAAAAATTGTTGCCAAAAAGGACCGTTTAGTAACGATTTTTGTCAAAACTGTTGCTTTATGTTGTAACGGTTTTGAAAAACCATTGCCGAAAATAAAATATATATGGCAACATTTATTTGAAACCGTTTCCAAATGTCATTAGGTTCTATGGCGACAGTTCTGAAAACTTTGCGTAACAAAAAGGTAGTTTATGGCAACGTATTTTTGAAAAATTTACGTCACCATATGTCATGCTACGGTAATGGTTTTGAAAAATAAACTTCACTGTATAACATAATCTTATGTTATGGTGACAGTTATGAAAAAATTTCGTCACCATATGTCATGATATGGTGACGGTTTTGTATAATAAATGTCACCATATATTATATTGTGGTGACGATTTTGAATAATAAACATCATTGTATATCATGGTATGATGACGATTTTGTACAATAAACGTTATCATATGCCATGATATAGTGACAATTTTGAATAATAAACCTTACCACCATAGGTCATGATACGGTGACGATTTGATGAAATAAACGTCATCGTCTGTCATACTATTGTGGCGATTTTGAATACTGAACGTCATCGTATATCATGTTGCGATGACGATTTTGTATATTAAACATCACCATATGTCATGCTATGGTGACGGATTTGAATAATAAATGTCACCGTATGTCATGTTACGTTGACGCTTTTGTAAACTAAACATCACCAATGGTAATGTTATTGTGACTGTTTGAATAATAAATGTCATCATCTGTCAAGCTACTATAATGATTTTGGAAAATAAATGATATTGTATGTTATGTTACAGTGACGATTTTGAAAAACAAATGTCACCGTATGTTATGCTACATGACGATTTTGTAAAATAAACGTCATCATATAACATGTTACAGTGATGGTTTTGGATAAAAAACATTATCATATGTCATGCTATTACAACGGTTTGGAAAATAAATGTCACTGTACAGCATGCTATGGTGACGGTTTTGAAAAATAAATGTCACTCGACGTCGTGCTACGGTAACCGTTCTGAAATCCGTTGTATGTGATGCTACCATGACGATTATATAAATAAAACATCACAGTATGTCATGTCATGCTACATTGGCGGTTTGTAAAAGTAACTGTCATTGTATGTAATTGTATGGTGATGGGTTTGAATAATAAACGTCACTATATGTCATGCTACAGTGATGGTTTTGTAAAGTAACTATCACCTTATGTCATGCCACGGTGACCAGTTTTGAAAAATAGATGTGACCATATATCATTCTTCAGTAACGATTTTGAATAATAAATGTTACCGTATGTCATAACACATTGACGGTTTTGATAAATTTGTGTCATCGTATATGTCACACACACACACACACACACACACATATATATATATATATATATGAGATGGGCATGGATCGATATAAAAAAACCCAGTATGGTCAACGCCGATGGAAGCCTCGTGTTGACAAGTCATTTTGGATATTGGCCCAACTTTTTCCCCACCTCTAATATGTAGCTAGAAATGCGAATGAATTAAACCAATGATTTTATACATAGAATGCACATATTAAGTAATTCTTTTATACTGAATTAAACCAATGTATATAGAGAACCCGAGATACAAACAATGTCAGTAGAAGTCGGGAAAACAACAAAATGAACAAACCCCAATAATCAGACTCTCCAATTTTCCTAATGCTAAAATTATAAGGAAAATTAAAGAAGACAAACCACAGGGACGAAAATCGTAATATACTCTATAACCTAATAAAACAGACAAAAAAAGATAAAAGAACCAAAATATATTCAAGTTAACTAACTTTTTTAACTAGAGTTGATCAGATAAATTAAAAGTGAAACAAAATGACAACCATAGTTACCAAAATTATAATTAATTTAAAGTAGGAACTAGACTTGATAATAATTGGGAACCAAAAAACCAAAAATGTAATTTACCCTAGATAATTTTTGGATATTTTGGATACCGGTCCTGTTACCCTACAAAACTCTATTCCCGCCTTTTTTTATGCTTTTTCATTTTCCTTAGACGTAGGCACTTTTTGGTAACAATAATATTTTCTAAATCCAATAAAATCATACAGTCATCAATTAAATAAAAACATAAATATTTATTATTGTAGATTCTATTATTGTAAGATTAATTTATGTATTAATATAATTATTATAAGATATATAAGATTTTGATTTTAATATATAATTAACTTAATTTCGTTTGATAGACGAAAATTTGAAGAACTTTAAACTCTTACTAAAGCTTGAATATATTTTACCTTTTGAGTTGTTTGACATTTTTTTTAATTATTAGCTATTTGGGATTATTTTATTAGAATTAAGTATAACAAATGAAGTCATAAAATTCAAGGCTTTGTTTGGTTGTAAAATAATTATGTATTAATAAATTGTACATATAATATAATTAGTCGTGTATTTCATACAATGGAATATAAGAGTTTATGAACTATTAACAAAATTTCTATGCCAATTTCATAAAAATATAAAGGGAAATTAATTAAAATGACCGTATTTTAATATCGTATTATCAAAATGCCCTAAATCTCTTTTCTTTTGCTGAAATACCCTTTTTGGCCGGGATGTAGGGTCGGGATGAGACCCATCCCGGGGTTGTTAAATTTTTTGAGAAATAGAGGGGTTACCCCGGGATTTAGAGAGATATCCCGGGGTTGGAATTGAAATTTTTAATTCAATATATATATATCCCGGCGTTAAAAAGGTTAATCCCGGGGTGAATTTTTTGATTCGGTTATATATTATTTTAATATATATATTTACATTTTATATCCCTATAATTATTTAGTTAGTTACTTTATACCTTTTACTTTTCTATTTTTCATTTTACATTTTTATCATATTAACACATATAATCGTATATTAACTAAAATGCGTTAAAAAGATACGTTTTAATTTTAACAAGTTACACCATTATAACCGTCTCTTCGATACCTTCGAAATGAGCCCAATACTGAATATTTTTGGATTTAATTATTTATTATATATTATATCTGGTTTAGTTTTAATATCATTATTATTGTAAATTTTTTTAAGAATTATCGATTATACAGAGACGACAATTTCAATACATTTATTTTTAAAATGAGGATATTTGAATTTTATTTTTATTATATATTATATCTGTTTTAGTTTTAATATCATTATTATTGTAAAATCTTTTAATAATTATCGATTATACAGATACGACAATTTCAATTCATTTATTTTTAATATGAGGATATTTGAATTTTATTTTTATGTTTAATGGGTCAATGGTAAAAAAAATCAGGTAAAAACATAAGATGAAATGATTGACCAAATTTAAGACATGTTTGCTAGCATCTTAATATGCTTAATGGGAGTCCCACCTTATTTGTTAGTTTTACATGATTTCTGGTAGTGGTTTAATGATATTCATGTAAAACTAACAAATAAGGTAAAACTAACAAATAATATCATTTTAAAAATAAATGTATTGAAATTGTCGTATCTGTATAATCGATAATTATTAAAAGATTTTACAATAATAATGATATTAAAACTAAAACAGATATAATATATAATAAAAATAAAATTCAAACGCATTTTAGTTAATATACGATTATATGTGTTAATATGATAAAAATGTAAAATGAAAAATAGAAAAGTAAAAGGTATAAAGTAACTAACTAAATAATTATAGGGATATAAAATGTAAATATATATATTAAAATAATATATAATCGAATCAAAAAATTCACCCCCGGGATGTAACCTTTTTAACGCCGGGATATATATATATATATTGAATTAAAATTTTCAATTCCAACCCCGGGATATCTCTCTAAATCCCGGGGTAACCCCTCTATTTCTCAAAAAATTTAACAACCCCGGGATGGGTCTCATCCCGGCCCTACATCCCGGCCAAAAAGGGTATTTCAGCAAAACAATAGAGATTTAGGGCATTTTGGTAATACGATATTGTAATACGGTCATTTTAATTAATTTCCCAAATATAAACCCGAAATGTATCGTATAAAATAGAATTACAGGTGAATGAGTATATTTGATTGAAAAAATCTTGTTAAGTTGAAGATAAGGTAGAAGAGAAAATTCTATTCATCCCATTCACCTTAAGAGCATCTTCAACAGCTATGGTAAAATAGGAAAAAAAAATGAGATTTTAGCAATTTTTTTTCTTCAACAGCTATGCTATACCATATGCTAAAATAGAGAAAGAAGAGAGAGAGTAAAAATCTCCAAATTTGGAGAAATCTCTAAAACTCCTATTTAAGAAAAAGAAGTAATATTAAATTATTTTTCACCAATAGGAGACATTGAAGTTGTGTTTTTAGGAGAGAAATAATATTTTATTAAATATATTAAATATTTTAATAATATAATTGATGATAGATATGCTAAAATAGAATGACTGTTGAATATAATTCTTTTAGAGATTTTAATTTTTTATACTTTATTTAAAAAAAATTTATTGCATAACTATTGGAGATGCTTTAAAAACCTTAATTTTTCCATACACCTCCTATGCTACAGTCAAAAAGAACACTCAAAACAATATAATTTAAATTTGACCGTTTCTTAATTTTGGTTTTAACACTCATAAGTTTTTTGATTTATTAATTTTTACTCTTTTGATATTTTTCTATTACTTCCTTACTTTTCTATTTTATATCATAATCATATTAATAAGGTACTAATGTATTAACTAAAATATGTTTTTATTACTATAAATTTAATTATATTATTCATGTTAAATCGAATAATATAAGTTTTGTTTTTAAAATAACAGTGTCATTTTTTATTTTAAATATAGTTTAATCATTAACTATAAACTCAAAAATACTCCTTTAGAAGTTAACAAAAAATATTTGAGGATTAAAATTTTGTATTTAAAATTATCATATCTTTTTAATGCAAATAAAAATAAAATTTTGTATTTTGAGGATCAAAAATTTGTATTTTGAGGATCAAAATTTTATAGTTTTTCATTTATTTTAAGATTTTTCCCTAAACATCCTCCTATATCCATTATATACATACATACCACTATGGCCAAATATCGGTCTCAGCCAGGTTCAAATTGGTCTCAGTCCCAAATAGTGATCCTGTAACCAGTCAAGGCACAAATCTACATGCCACTACTACAAACCGGGTTTTCATTGGCCCATCAACGCCACTAAAGCTCATAAAGGCCTAATGTATTTCATTCCTTGTCATTTAAGCTTATGAAGGCCTAATATAGTTCATTAACAACCACTGAGGCTAATACAATCCATCAAGGCCCAATTAGTTCATTAAGAACTAGCAACCAACCCCCTATACAATTCATTAAGAGACAAATCTCATGAATGTCTAGTGATGTTCATTAATAATCATCAAGGTCAATTACAATTCATTAAGAGTTATTTAGTGCATGAAGGCCCAATATAGTCCATTGAGTGTTGCTTAAGCCCATGAAGGCCTAATATGATCCATCAACGCCCAATAGTTCATTAGGAGCCACTATAACCCATTAAAGTTCAATACTTTTCGTAAGAGTCACATAAACCCGTGAAGCCCCAATATAGTTCATTAGGAACCACTCTCCAATGCACAATGTTAGGATACAAGCGCTTACCACTATGCTAAAAGCAATTGTTGATGGAGAAAGCGTAACTTATTTTCATATAGCGTAGCAACCAACACCATGTTTTGATTTAGGAAGATGTTGGTCAATGATCCAATACATAATACAATTAATTAAGACTCACTAAAACCCATGAATGTCATTGAGGTTCATTAACATTGACCAAACCCGATACGACTCATCAAGGCCAATAACAATTCATCAAGATCGATCCACTAAAGCCCATCAAGGCCCAACCAAGTTTGTTAAGAGCCACTGACACCCAAGAACACCCAATGTAGTTAATTAAGAGCCAAGAATATGAAGATCCAAATGAGGTTAGTTAATAGTCACCGAGTCTAATACAACTCGTCAAGGTCTATTAGAGTTCATTAAGAGCCGCTAAAGCCCATCAAGGCCCATTATAGTTCATTAAGAGTTGTTAAAGCCCATCAAGACCTAATCAAGTTTATTAAGAACTACTAAGGGGCTGTTTGTTTACCTCTTAAATGTTCCATCAAGAGTCAGTCTCTGAATCGCTAAGAGGTAAATCTTGTTTGACAAAAAAAAAAAGATCTGCCTCTTAATGGTTCCAAAACCCTCTGAATGATTGTGTATCCTGACCTCTCACTTAACCATTCAGCGCCCTAATTTCATTATGAACAATTAACAAACAACCATATTTCATTTTTTCACTATATAATAAGAGTCTCTTAATTATTCTGCACCAAATAATTCAGCAACTGTCAAACAGCCACTAAGGCCATGAATGTCCAATATAGTTTAATTTCAAATCTACAAGTAATTATTGCTTACATTTTAATTTTTTTAAACTTAATAAATAAACTTACATTTTCGAGTACATACTTTATATACTTTATAATATTTATATATAAAAAGGCTAAATGCATAAAATAACAATCTATTTTTATAAAATTTTTATTATAACATTGTACTTTCATTTTTTTATATTACAATAATGTATTTTCAAATTATTTTTTTATTAGTGTGTTGTACTTTGAAAAATCTACCCATAATAGGAATGAGTAACTCAATAACTTGTTACCTTTTAAACTGGTTAACCTCACATTTTTTTGCTTACATGGTTTAAATGGTGATGCGGATGACACATCATTCTAATTACATAGTATAAATAAAGGACTATTTTAACGGCTATATAATTTTTACATAATTTTAAACCTTTTAACATAGTTTTAAACCTTTTTATATGGTTGCTCATTAAAAAACGGTGTAAAAAACATAATTTTTACTTAATTCTATATTGGATATATGGTATATATGTTTAAAATTATTTCCATAAATTACATATTAGGTACTAAGGTACATATATATATATACATATGATTATATTTTAAAGTATATATATATATATATTTATCTTTTTTTTAAACAAAATATATATTTATCTTAAAAATGGCTAAAAAGATAAATATATTTAGGTATAATATATGATTTAAAAAGGATAGAAAAAATTTCCTTCCAATATATATGGTATAATATCCCTTTTCTATAAAACATATAATAATAATAATAATAATAATAATCTATATCTATATCTATACTATATTATAAAAGAGACATAAAAAACTCTTAATTACAACATTTTAAGCACAAAATACAACAAATTAAAGTCAATTACTTAATTTACAATTTCATAATACATTGGTACAACTTATCCAAGTACAGTATCTCACATCATCATCTATTTGTGGAATGTATACTCATTTATTAATATAAATATTTGTTTTTTATATTTAATGGACGATTTGATTAATATTATCTACTATTATCAATATTTATTTTTTATATTTATTGGACGATTTGATCAATATTACTATTATCAATATTTATTTTTTATTTTATGATTTGCTCTTAATATATCTATATTAGTTATAATCTCATAACTAACTAGAAGTGTACTCGCGCAATGCAGCTAGATACATCACGATTTTAATGTTTCATTTTATTTTCTGTTTTTTGTCGATTTACATTACGATTTTGGATGATTGTGAGAGAGTGATAATGATTTTTTATATAAATTTGTTTAATTTAGACTTAATAATATAATGTAATTTATTTTGGTTTAATAATATAATTTTTTTTTATAAAATATTCTGTAAGATTTTTTAATTATATTTTAGATTTTTTATATCTAAAATATGCCGAGAGTTATTTTAGAGGAGTTAAAGTGGGAAATGATTTTAGGGGAGTTAAAATGGTTAGAGATAATGATTGAAAATTAATGAATAGCATTAAATGTAGTACATACAACTTTTATGGTTGTTTTTTAAGTAATTAACATTAAATAGAGGTACATTAAGCTTTAAGACTTGTTTTTAAGAGTTTTTTATGCCATCTTTATAATATAGATATAGATATAGATATAGATTAGATATATCTATACTATATTACTATAAAAATATGCATTGATCTAATAAATATATTTAAAAATAAATAAAACAGGTAGTTTATCTCATAGTGTTTATCCTGTATTTAATATGTTTATTTGCAGTTAGTTATATAAATAAAAACATGGGACTTTAATAAGTTATAATTATGTTTCATTAACTTGTAATTTTGAATTTTAACTAATATGTCTATACTATATAATAAAGCATTTAAGCTAAACTCTTAAAAACTAATTTTTATGCATTATGTACCACTTATTAATGTATATTACTTAAAATCCAAAAGTACAAATTAATTAAATATAAGTACAACTTATAAAAGCTCAATGTTTGAATTCGTGTAACTAACTGCAGATAAACACTTATTTTTATTTTCTAAAATATCTAAAATTTTTAGCTATTGATATAACTAACCGATAAATATAAGAAAATTCGAGATAAAACACATTATTTTTATTTTTTATTGAAGTATGTTATCTTTTTAATTTTAAATATAAAATATCTTAAATATAGTTATCATTTAAATTAAACATTTTTTGACCCGTAACAAAATTTATTATTATTATTTTTTATAAAAACCATAATTAAACTAAACTAAAATATATTTTTTGTTTTAAATATAGGTTTCTCAAAATCGTAAAATAAAATAAAAAAAGAATAATAAAAAGTATGAATAATGATCGAGGGTTCGAGTTCTAGATTTCAGAAACCCGCTGCATTGCGAGGGTAATATCCCTTTTCTATAAAACATATAATAATAATAATAATAATAATAATAATAACATTAAATTCCATGCCTCAATTTCTCAACGTTGTAATAATAATAATAATAATAATAATAATAATAATAATAATAATAATAATAATAATAATAATAATAATAATAATAATAGGAGTAAATTACATTTTTAGTCCCTATGGTTTGTTGAAAATTTCTATTTTCATCCTTATGGTCTTGAAATTATGATTTTCATTCCTATTATTTATAATTCATTACTTTTTTCATCCTTATGGTTTAAACTTGATTGCTTTTTTCATTCCTATGGTTTATAATTTATTTCTATTTTGATCCTTCATACTTAAAAGTGGTGTTTTGGCCTTAGGGACCAAAATAGAAATAAATTGCAAATCATAGGGATGAAAACTGAAATTTCAAAACCACAAGGACGAAATTCATAATTTGTAACAAACCACAGGGACTAAAAATGTAATTCACTCTAATAATAATAATAATAAATTAGTCTTGAGATGTAAAACCCTATTTCACCACTTTTTTCACCTCATCGTCTCTCCCGTCTCCATCAAGCGATAGCCTCACGACCCCCAACCATAGAGAGGTGGCACCAGAAGCCATCGCCGACGTAAAACACCACAAGCCTCCGGCAAAGCAGTACCGTTGGATCCCGTCGTTGTCGTCGTTGTTTGGTGTTCGTCTGCGCTTCGTTTCTCCCGCCCTGTTTCAAAGAATCCCACTAGAGGTACCACTTTTCTTTAGATGCTTTTAGGTTTACTCACATACATGAATGTTGCTTGATTTATTGTTTTTGTTTTCTTATTATATGTACATTATGAATTGTCTCAAAAACTTGACTTTACTGTTGCAACTCAATTACAGAGGATGATCGTTGGAAAAGTTTCATTAGTTTTCTTATTCCATCGTTCTTCTTATTCTATGTCTGAAAAACTTTTCTTATTCCATTGTTCTTTTTGCAACTCAATTACAGAGGATGCTGGTTAGATAAGTTTCATTAGTTTCGAATTTGATAAAGAAATTTATGAAAATAAGTTATTATTTGAGCCATGTTGGATTCTGATTTTTGGTTGGAACAGAAACAGAAGCAACATCTTGAACCAATGAAGGATATTGGACACCAGTTACTGGATTTTGAACACTAGTAGAATGGAAACGGAAGGTCCATTTTGTAGCATTGAAGGATACTGAGTACCTGTATTAGAATCCTGAGAACTAATGGGAATAGTACGAGAAGGTCCAGTGTGAGCCAATGGAATTCTGAGAACTAGTGGGAATGAAAACAGAAGGCCCATTCTGAGGCATTGAAGGATATTGAGTACCCGTGATAGAATTCTGGGAACTAGTGGGAATAGAAACAGAAGGTCCATTCGGAGTCATGGAAGAATATTGGGCACCGGCAATCGGATTCTGAGAACTAGTGGGAATGGAATCAATGTTAAGTAGCTTTTAATTAATTTTGTTGTTTTCCAAAAAATGCAATAGAAGAAACAGAAGAAGCTGTATGGTGAAGGGGGAAACACATAGGCAACTTCAGTGACTTGCTGATGATCTAGCAGAGGTAGCTATATAATATTGTTGATACATGCATTACTGCTTTAGTTGTGGAGATTTCCAAATATGAAGTTGATTAAAATCACAAGAAACATCAAACATTTAGTTTGGTTATATCAAGAATTTGTCACTGCATTAGATCAAAGCAAATGCTGTGAGAGCCCTTGGTAATCTATCAATAATTTGTCAAGTAAGATATTCTATGTGGTTATTTTGCAATCAAGTGCCAAATATGATGGTTATAGGAGTAACATGTGATATACTTGGGTTTATTTGAGATTAAAAATAAATAGAACATGTAATATAATTGGGTTAACTAATAAATAGAACATCTCTACTACAAAGCTTTTTTGGGGATTTTGGAAATTCTCAGTGTTTTGAAAGCTAAGCCTAGTATAATGGCTAGTATTGATTTTTACCCATCTATGTAATGCTTTAGCATAGAAGTACGGTGTATTTAAAAATTGTTAAGTACTTATGGAGTTTACAATGCAATATGTTGGTTGTTGAGATGATACACGCATTAGGATTTACATTGTATCCTACATCTTACCCTTTAAAACTGCCCCTATTCTTCACAGGTACTTAATTTTATTTTTAGGTTTAATATAGAATATAGGTTGATGAAAATAAATCCCCTTGAATACAACAACTCTCAACAGGATAGTCTTGGTATCTTGTGACATACAGTTTAATGCCTTTTATTAAAATAACGTTTTTGCTACTTTGAATTGTTATAGCCTGATAAAAAGAAGAGCAAAGATTCAGGCTACTGCTATTGGTTCTTCATTCTTACTGATGTTGTAAAGTTGATAACTTCATTGTGTGGTTTGTGCAGGTAAGATTTGACTAACTTTGATATGGATGTTAGGTAATAAAATCTGAAGCTTGCAGTTTCATATGTATATATCTTGCTTTGAATTCCAGTTTATATTTATTATTACTAACTATGTGTTAATGTTATCATTTTATTGAAGTTAAAAGTTTTTAAATTACATTATGCAAAAGAAGGCACCATATATAACTTTTTGTAAAAACTTTGGAAAATCTTTTAAAGTACAAGTTTTATAATGATATTACTAATTCCCATTTCCCAATCACAAACTCGAAAGTATGAATCTTTTTTGGTTTGTACATATATTCTTAGGTGGAATTCATCTATTTAAATCCCAATAAGTTCTGTGATTTTTGCTTCATTTTCTTTCATGGATTTTTATTTATCTTTCATACATATTAGTATGGTTATCTTTCTACATATGCTTCCCAAAAACCATTGCAAGGCAATGGAGACATTGGAACAAAATTACAACATATGGTATTTCTAAATCAGGTACTACAACTCATTTCTTACTTTTATTTAGTTGTTTACCTTTTGTCTGCTTTAATTAAGTTGGACGACCCTAATGGAATATAGTTAAGGGGATACCAACATTAGGACACAGAGGTTTTTATATAGAACTGTTCCGTTTGATGCTTCTTTTGATAGGATTACATTTTTTTTGTTTCAATTTACATGTCGTGATGGTTGAGGTGAAATGGAGAAGAAATCAAGACTGTGGTGGAAACTAAAAAGTGGAAGGTACGTAAGTTATCATATTAATTGCTACCATTGTTTTTATATAATATACACATAAAACACCATAATAAAAGATGGGTACCTTCTAATCTGATCTGGTATGATATTTGATTGTGTAGGTAAGGAGATGTGTATAAAGATGGATACCTTTTGTCTCTTTTTTTTTTACTTCCTAGAAGAACATCAAGAATGAGAGGCAAGGTGATGTTGAAACATATGATGTAGATGGAGCAATTAGCTTAAACATTCATGGAGGTGGTGGCAGTATGGCAAGTGTATAGGTAAGAAACTAGTGGTCTATTTTTTTGATCAAATACAATGTTGGAGAATTGTTTTGTTATTTAATATGCATTATATATGATAAAATGTACAGGAAAATAAAAAAAAAAATATTATTTAAAAAAGAAACCAAACTTTAGTGACGGATCAACTATGGAAATCCATTACTAAATATAAACAGAGTTGTTGCTCATTCGTCATTAATAATATTGTTGGTGATTCATAGTAATAAGGATTGTCGGTTAACCGTCGTTAATAAGGGTTTTCGATGATCTATCGGTAATGACAGTCATCGATGATCTGGTGGCAATAAGGGTCTGCGTGAAGTGGGCCGATGGTGAACCGTTGATGATGCCTCTACCCACCAAGTTTTTCCCGACAAACATTCGTAGCAACTGATTTTACTGACGGGTTTCTGTCAGTAAAAGCCTTCCGTTTTGTTGTGTATAATGATGGTTTTAAAAAATAAACGTCACCTTATGTAATGCTATGGTGATGACTTTAAAAATAAATGTCACCATATGTTATGCTATGATGACGGTTTAGAAACATAAAAGTCATCGTATTTCATAGTATGGTGACATTTTTGACAAATAAATGTCATTATATGTCATGTTACGGTGATGTTTTTGAAAAATAAACGTTACCATATATTATATTACAGTGACGATTTTGAAAAATAAATGTCACTATATGTCAAGTTACGGTGACGGTTTTAAATAATAAACATCATCGTATGTCATACTACAGTGACGATTTTGAATAAAAAATATCACCGTATATCATTCTACGGTGACGGTTTGAATAATAAACGTCACCATATATCATACTACATTAAAATTTTTAAATAATAAATGTCACCGTATGTCATGCTATGGTGACAATTTTGAATAATAAACATCAGTATATGTCATGTTTCAGTGACAATTTTGAATAATTAACGTTACCGTATTTAATGCTATGGTGATGGTTTGACAAATAAATGTCACGTATGCCATTCCACAGTGGCAGTTTTGACAAATAAACATTACCGTATGTCATACTGGAATGATGGTTTTGACAAATAAACGTCATTGTATGTCATGCTATGGTGACGACTTTGAAAAATAAACGTCATTGTATGTCATGCTACGGTGACAATTTTGACAAATATACGTCATCGTATGTCATGCTACATAGACGGTTTTGACAAATAAACGTCACTGTATGTCATGCTACAATGACGGTTTTGACATATAAACATTACCATGTGTAATGTTATGGTGACGATTTTGAATAATAAACGTCACCATATGTTATGCTACGTTGACAGTTTTGAAAAATAAACGTCACCGTATGTCATGTTATAGTAACGTTTTTAGGAAAAAACTGCTTTTTTTTGTTACACTTAAGGTGACGGTTTTAGCTTAGGGTAACAGTTTTTGATGTGATTTGGTAACGTTTAAAAAACGTTACCAAAAGTGTATCAAAAGTGACGGCAAAATACGTGACGATTTTTATGTCCATGAAAACCGTTACTGTATACCTATGGTAACGATTTTTAACCGTCACATATGATCATTTTTGTACTAGTAGTCCCCACAATTCTCTTGTGAAGAGAACACTTGTATTCATCAAATCCAACAAAAAATTTGCTATCTCTAGCAATTTTATGAACAAAAAGGAGATTGACATGAAAATCAGGAATAACCAGGACATCAAATAAAACAACTTTGTCATTGAGTCTAAAATTCCCAATTTGATTTATTTTAGCTTCATCTCCATTGGGTTGAGTGACTTTTAGATTTAAATCTGAAATATCTAGACCATTTTCAAGTTGAGAAGTGGAAGAAGTCATATGTTGATTTGCTCCAGAGTCAATTATCCAACCATGATGAGAAAAATGAGATGAATTAGACATGTTTGTCATATTGGTAGAAAGCATATCTGCCATATTGACAGAGATGTTCTCAGACTGTTTATGATCAAGAGGGAAAACAACTTGGTGATTTGATCCTCTGTGAGAGATGTTGAAGAATTCTGGCCACAGCCAGAGGTATCCGTGGAGCAAGCATTGCTTGAATTAGGTTTAAAAGATTGACTATTCTTAGACTTTGTAAATTGAAAATCCTTGGGAAATCCAATTAACTTGTAGCATCTTTCTATAGTATGCTTAGTCACTCCACAATGCTTACAAATAAGAGGAGATTTTCCAGTTTTTTTCTTATTTTTCATTTGCCTTTCCAAAGAAGGCAGTGTTTTGATTCATAGTATCTGAGGATCGAGTCACACCACGGTGTGATTCTTCTCTAGAAACTAAGGAAAATGCAGTCTTAACAGTAGGGAGAGGATTTGTTGTTAAAAATGTTGCTTCGTATGTGAATGTAAGTATTGTCTAGTCCCATTAAAAACTGCATTGGTTTTATTAATTGATTGTGTTTTGAAAAATCATGAGCAACATTGCAAGTGCATGAAGTCGGTTTGAGTAAAGCATCAAACTGCTTCCACAGGGCATTTAACTTGTGATAATAGTCAGAAAGACGAGATCCATTTTGTGAGAGAGTATTAATTTTTTGATGCAAGTTAAAAGTAACCGAGCCATCTATTTTGTCATAGATTTCTTTTAACTCAAGCCATACTTCAGAGGCAACTCTAGAAAACACTTGACTAACAAACAGGTCATCTGAAATAGAATTGAGGATCTAGGACAGAACGATAAAATTACACATGTCCCACTGTTTACCTAGAACATCATTATCAGTAGATCGAATAACAGAGCCATCAATGAAACCAAGTTTGTTCTTAGTCTCAAGAGCAAGAATTATAGCACACGACCAAACCTTGTAATTATCAGTACCATTAAGTTTCATAGTCAAAATAGAGGCTCCTGAGGTATCACTGGGATGGAGATAAAGAGGATCCCCAAAGTCTAGTTTGGCAATCAAGGATCGTTGTTCTGCCTTTTTGGAGGATTCAACTCCAGTCATAATGATTTATCAGGAGACCAAAAAAAACACACACAAGGACAAAATCTGAGTAGCTTAGAGACAGGGTTCCTTGCCACTCGAATGGTGGTAGATCAAGCCAACTACTTAGAGTCCAAAACAAGAGAGATAACATAGGAGAGAAGGAGAGAAGAACTTACAGTGCTGAGAAAGCCAAGGGAAAACATAACCAAACTTATAGGGAGATCCTTAATGAAGAGTGTAGTGGAAGGTATAAGAGCAGATCTGAAACCTAAAAGAGGGATCCAGAATGAGAAAAGAAAAACTAGCCACATGTTGTAAACAGAAACAGAACATGAACAAACAAGTCGTTCACCAATGGAAAACCAAAAGGTACAAAAACGAAAACTCAAGGAGATGAAGACAAAAGGAAAGAGTAGATGAGATCACAAAAAAAATCAGATCTAGTCTCATAAAGAAAAACTTAAGAAACAAACGTCCTTTAATGGACGTAGACAATCTGAGATCCTATCTGAGGCTCATGTCACGAGGACAAAACCAGACAAGAAATGAGAAAACAAAAAAAATGAAACAATCACTTAGACAGAAGTGATAGGTTCTTTCGTGAGCCACAACACACCGTGAGCCACAACACACCGTAAGCCACAACACAGGATAAGGTTGCTAGGCACCAAATCTCGACTCACTTCATAGGAACCACTTCTGGATAAGAGAACAAAAAATAGACCGATCTTGGTCACAAAACAAGGATCTGAACAAATTTGAGCCTTGACAATCCTCTCACACAAACCTAGAATGAAGATCTATAGAAGATCTGATCCAAGCTAAAAAGAGGAAGAAAAGACAAAAAGTAGAAAGGAGATGAACTAGAACAGGATATGTCCTTAAAGAAACTTTAACCAAGATCTACAACAAATCTGATTCAGGTTGAGTAAAGGAAAAAAGGCAAAATGATGAATGCTACGAGCGAATCAAACCTAAGAACGTCAGATCCAACTCGATTAGGCATACAGAAAACTTGAATGTCCTTAAAAGAACACCTTAAACCAAGATCTATGTTAGATCTCATCTAAGATGTGTAAGGAGAGAGACTGAGATGAAAGGAAAAGCAAACAATCGAGTAAATGAGACCTATGAAGGTCAGATTCACTCAAAGTAATCCTCACAAAAGAAGGTAAATGAGCTCTGGACAGATCTTAACAAGAACCAGATCCAGAGAGTTTTGAAAGCAAAAGAAAAACAATCTCAGTCAAAAGAAAAGGAACGAAAAATAGATAACAACTCAAAAGTAGCTACTAAGAAACATAAAGGAAAGAGGAAGAAGAAGGGTTTATCATTTTTTGTAATCGGCAATGAGCATCTCAGAGGGAACGAACACACATGGCTTTGATACCAACTTAAAACTCATAACAACTCATACTACAACATATTAAACCCTAATACATCTAATATAATCTATACATCAATAGATTTGAAGCTATGAAAATGTAAACATAACCCTAAACCTAGATAGAGACTGAAGAAATAGAGAGAAAATGAAATCGTAAAAATGAGCTGAATTAGGCTAAACACCGGTGAGAGCCCTCATATATATTTCTTGTAAATTGCATAACGGTCCTTGAGCTTTAGTCCCTCAGTCTTGTGAAATTGCTCTGCTACCCTTGCTTTATCTACAAAAGTGAGTGCAGTCCCTCATTCCTCAAGTATCAACAGCAGTTCATTTCAGTCCCTGAACTTCTACAAATGTCAACCCAAACATAATAAATTAGATAGATGATAAGATTGGTACAAAAACAAGTTTATCTTTTAACAAACACCATTCCCAATCAAAATGAACCCACCAAACCCCTCATAATGATCAATGTAAGTTCTTTCATTAAACTTACATCCTCAAACTACCTACTATGTACTTGAAGCTCTTCTGGTTCGTTACTTTATTGATGGCACAAGCACTATACCTCCTCCTACTCTCACTGATGCAACAAGGAAAACCACCACCAACCCAACCCACAATACTTGGATCCTACAAGACAACCTTATCTTGATAACCCTACCGAATGTAAGAGTCACTCTTGGCTCAGAAACTCAGCTTGACAACCCTACCGAATATCGCACACTAGTTGGAAGCCTCCAATACCTGGCTCTCACTCGGCCTGACATTGCATTCGCCGTCAACAAACTGTCCCAGTTCATGCATAGACCTACAACCACCCATTGTCAAGCCTTAAAACGGGCATTGCACTATTTAAATGGTTCCCTTGAGCATGGTCTAAACATATATCGCAACTCCCCTCTCCACCTCCATGGGTTCTCCGACTCTGATTGGGGAGGTGATAGGGATGACTTTATTTCAACATGCGCATATATTGTCTACCTCGGTCATAATGCCATCTCATGGAGCTCAAAGAAACAACGCTCAGTGGCTCGATTTTCCACTAAAGCTGAATACCGGTCCATTGCATAAGTTGTCGGTGAATTTACATGGCTTGAAAATGTCTTGCTTGAGCTTGGTATCATACGCAAAACCACCCCTACTATCTACTGTGACAATGTTGGCACTGTAAACTTAAGTGCCAACCCTGTTTTCCACTCCTGCATGAAGCATCTGGCTATTGACTATCACTTCATTAGGGAAAAAGTCCAAACTGGTGTGTTTCGTGTTACTCGCATTATTAACGATGATCAACTAGTTGATGAATTGACTAAACCACTCGCTCGTTCCTGACTTCAAATGTTACTCTCCAAGATTGGACTATCATCCCGGTCGTCCATCTTGCGGGGGCATGATAAGAATCATAAAATATAAGTCATATCCCCTAATTTCCTCCCTCTCCTTTATTTAGATATTCACCTCCTTGATTTGAGGTGTTAGATTAGGCAATTGTATATTTTGTAATATTCTTGTTTCCCTCTTTAACTCCTTGTAATTCTCCTCTTTACATGTATATATAGACCATGACTACTATAGAATGAGTCAAGTTTTTCATTAATCTCTTCTCAGCTTCAACCTTTTCATATTTTAAGTTGGGGAATCTGGGTTTGTGGTTATATAATGTTTGGATAGATTTCTGGACTGTGTACTTGGAAAGACACATTCCAAATACTATATTTCACCCTTTTATGCCTTAGGGTTGCACGAAATTATTACCGGATAAAATCCAGAAACTTCATATACGAATTAAGGCATACATTTGTGTGTATATATATATATATTCACCAAATCATGATTTATGTATTTATATGAGAGATCAATGGGTACGGACAGTTAAACAGTTAAAATATAACTATATGGCAAAATATAACTATATGGCAGTTACGACTATTAAAAGGATAAGATTTGGATGCAATTATATGAAAATTAGAGGTAACATCCAGAGCCGGAACCCCGGTCCCCGGAACTTAGTCATATTTATTCGAATCAGAACTTTGATTCTATGGACCAGATCTCTCGTTCCATTGTTCAGTGCTCTGATTGCTCTAACTCTTTTCTAGACATAGAATTTTTAGCTGTAACGTGAAACTCGAAACTCTAGTGAAGAGGACTAGAGTTTTTATTACACTACCTTAGATCTATACTTAGTGAAAATCCACGAAGTTTGAGAGCAATTTCAAGGAGATTTCCAACCTCCTAAAATAAGCCAAGATCATCCAGAAACATAAAAATCACTAAGGTGGCGTTTGTTTTTTAAGAGTCGTTGAAGTCTGAAGTCTGAAGTCTGAAGTCTGAAGTCTGAAGTCTGATGTCACTTCTGATTTTTAAGAGATGGTGCTGAAGTCTGAAATCTGAATCAATTAGACTGTTTGTTTTTATAAACTGTTAAATATCTGAATATATATATTTCTTTAAAAAAAGCTATATTTATATATATATATATGTAGTTAATATGAGTCACTAGCTATATATTTATGTTTCTTTAAAAAAAAAACTATATATTTATATATATGTAGCTAATATGAGTCACTAGCTATATATTAAAAAAAAATCTATATATCTATATATAATATATTTATCTACATTATACATATACATATATTTATATATACATATAATCTACCCATCAATCATCTTCCCAAAATGATTCTCACTTTTGTCAGTTCATCCATCACCACACCACCGCCTCTTCTCCTTTTTCCTTAATCGCAAACTCCACATTTGCATCAAACCCTCCATCTCAATCCCTAATTTATCCACCAAATCTTCCATTGTTAGATGAACACAGTAGCAAGAAGCTGCCATGGCCGACAACTGATAAGCGAGAAACCATGGCCGAGTAACCATGGCTTTCGAGAAAAGAGAAACCATTGTCGGATCTCGTCTCCATGGCCGACGATGTAAGGATTTCAGGAAAAAGAAGAAGAAGAAGAGGAAAACGATAAATTAAACTAGGGCCAAACCTGATGTGGAGATCGACGGGAATGGATGCGATGATGAAGGTATCGGTGAGGGAGATGAGAGACACAGATCGATGAAGTCTGGAGGAGGTCTAAGCGAATTAGATGCTAGTGCACCACCTATTTGTTTAGATCTTATTTTGATATTAGAGGCTCTGAAACTCAAAAGAAAACAAACATTCTGAAACTCAAAAGGTTTGACCGATTAAGATAAAAGTGCCAAATAAGCGCTGAAAGCCCAAAAACAAACAAGCCCTAAGTAAAACTCTTCATAAAATTCTTAAACCTCGAGGAACGGAGCCCTTGACCCTCGCTTTTCGACAATCTAAGGTGACAGGGATGATGTGTTTTAAATTTATAACCGCAAGCGTACGGGTTATGTAGCATACGGGTCGATCACAAGGAGGTGACAGTCTAAACACTAACTACTTAATAATCATGTTTGGCTATGCGAGTCAGATAATTGATTTGATTATTTAACTAAATAGACATAAAATTAAACGAGATTAAGGGAAGGAGAGAGAATAAGGAACAACTAAAAGCAAACTGTTAGTCCCTGAATTCAAGTTCTAATTACTACAAGCAATCGATGAATCATTTTCCAAATCATATGTCATTGATTCAACAATCAAAGATTACAAGATCTACTTTCTCTCACTACATACATTCTCTCTCTCTATAGAATGATATTCTATAACCTCTTCTCTAATCTGCTTCGTGTGAACATCTAACTTCAAACTTACATCCAATCTTACAAAAACCCAAGGCTATTTATACTAACAACAATACAAAGAAACAAAATACAATACTTTGACTTATTACAAAGACTTTGACTTTGATGCTTGAGAGTTGACTTTGAGCTTTGACTTTAATCTTCAATCTTTATGATCTTGCATCCAACAAATATGTGCTCTAACATTCTCCCCATTTGGATCAAAATCATCTCTAAAAAGATATTGCAGTTCAAAATTTTCTTTTTAAGCTCAATTTGAATCTTCTTCTTTGATGTAAAAATGACCTTCTCAATCAACCAACATTCTCCCCCTATTAATATGATAAATTGAAATTCTCCCCTTTCTTTGAAAAACACAGTATCTTCAAAATTTTTAGCAATCTTTCCAAAGTTTGTCTGTTCTTTCAGAATAGTAACATTCTCTCCCAAAGATTATAAACAAACCTCTTTCAGACATAACTCTGATTACTTCAGCAAATTATCATCTTTGAACTCTTTCAACAATCTTTCTTTAACATCTTTCTTTCTCTCCCATCTATGATATTACTTGATTCTCTCTCCCCATATATGATACAAACATTTATTTCCAGACATTTCTTTAACTTTGTCTTCTCCCCCTTTTTGATGATTAGAGCATAGTGTTCATAATACTCTTTTCAAGAAATGTCTCTGAAAGCTTTTCTGACCATTGATCTTTACCAAGAGCCTCTGATTATTTGCCGATCCAAAGAATATATTCATCCGAATCTTTGCAAATTCAGACAAATTAGGAATGTAACACCTGAATCAACAAATGAAGCAGTTAAAATGTCTGTCAGTAACACGAAGTCACTGTGTGTAACGAATACACATTGGAAATGAGCTTTTTGATGATCACTCCCCCAGGGCTTCCATTCAATCATCGAAACACCACAAAGATATTTCTATGAACGTTATGACAAGAAAACAAATTCCTCGTGTGTTCGTGCAAGTGTTCGAAAGAATTAAACACATGATGATTGCTTATTATAAGGCTCAAAATTGTGTAAACCACTGAGACAACATTAATTAAACACAGACTCAATTGTGCATGATCGAAGTGTGAAGGCGGGGCAGACTTCCTTCTTTTTCAATATCCAGATTTTCCAAATGAAAATCAGATAGAATATGTAACACCCTAAAAATGGGGATAACAAAAATCCGAAAAACGAACATACGGTATATAAAATTGTCATAGCAAGAGCCTCCCAAAAACGGGGAAATATACAAACCTGTTTAATTAAAGTTGTAATTCAACGGACAATAAATTAACAACTAACTAATCTAATTTCTATAACTAGAAAAGAGATTACAAAAGGGTTGTTATTTATAAACCCAAATGTTATTCTATCAAAAGTATGTCCAAATGCAAGTATTTCCCAAGCTCTCACCCAAGCAACTATGCCAGCTTAGAACCGGCGCCGCCTGAGATACACATCGACACCAAACAAGTGTTAGGCCAAAAAAGCCTAGTGAGTTTAACAATAATAAGCATGCATGACAGTTACAATTCTTATCAGCAGTTAACCCAAGTTCAACAAATGTGGAATCAATAGGGGAGACCCATAGCACCAATCAAGTTCCACCCAAAGAGTTGATATACCTTGATGCCATCTACCAAGAGACACCCGAAAGGTCCGGCACATCCGAGGACTACAACAAAGGAAATTCCCCGAATGACGGAGGTCTAGGCACATACCATCACTGTGGTACCCAAGACTACATCCTCCTAGTGTCTACTGACTTGGTTCGTCCAACATAATATATAGGAGGTCTAGAGGTATATTTCAACCAACACATTTCAATACCAACCATGGGTACAATGTTACCATCCTAACACATAAGTCTATTATGAGGCCCAAATTCCAACATAACCAATATTTAGATACAATATCGCCAAGAAGGCATTCCAAGTAGAATTTATCATCTACTATGTCACATATACCCCAAATCATGTCAAAATACCAATAATATGTATATATGAAGTAAATCCCAAATATTTGACAAATGGAGTAAATCATGGCAAGACACTCATAAGAAATCTTCCAACATATTATTCATAAAACCACCATCAAGTATTTGAACACATAGAGATAAACATTTTGAGAAATGTTACAATAATAGCAAGTAAGAGAGGATGATGTGTATCTAGTTTTGACAAAGGTTTAGCAAACTCACAATCTAGGTTTTTGGACCAAAACCTAGAAAATATGAAAACCCTAGAAGTGTTGGGGAAGATGAAGATGAATCCTTGAACTTGAGCTTCTTGGTGGAGACCTTTAATGGAGGAACCTTGATCATGAAATAAATGTAGAAGATGGTGGTTGAAAAGCTTCTTAGAAATCAATGGAGGAAGTTATGAGGGTAGAGAGGGTTTTGGGAGAATTAGGTTGGGAAGTAAATGAGAAAGGGGCTGAAATCCCCTTTTTATTTCGTCAGGGGGCGCGCGCGGTTCGCGGCGCGGCTTGACCCGCGCGGTCACCCGCTCAGACCTCTGCTAGTATTAGGCGGACAGTGCTCCGTGCGGCCTCTGGCGCGGCTCCACACGCGCAGCCATCTGCGCGGGACACTGTTTCTTTCACTGCACTTCACACAATAAACCACCAATCAGGGTGTTACAATCCTCCCCACCTAATAAGGATTTCGTCCCCGAAATCTTACCCTAAGTTGAACAGCTGCGGATAACGCTTTTTCATATCATCCTCCGACTCCCACGTGATGTTAGCACCTCGATGGTGCTTCTATTGAACCTTAACCATGACTACTTCCTTGTGCCGCAACTTCTTCACTTTCGACTCCAAAATCACCTACAGTTCTTCCACACAACGGTTCCCATTATTCACCCGAATCTCTGTCAAAGGAATCACGCTTTCCTCCTCGGCTAGACACTTCTGAAGGTAACACACGTGAAAAGTAGGATGTATTCCATCCATTTCTTGGGGCAAGTCCAACCGATAGGCTTGTAACCCAATCCTTTCCAAAATGACGAATGGTCCAAGGAAACGAGGGCGAAGCTTCCCGCGCTTCCCAAAACGGATAATCCCTTTCCATGGAGATACCTTTAACATGACACGATCGCCCACTTGAAACTCGACCGGTCTTCTCTTCTTGTTTGCATAGCTCTTCTGTCGGTCTTGAGCCGCCTTCAACCTTTCTCGGATCTCCTTTATTTTATCCGCCGTCTCTTGAACTATTTCCGGTCCGGCGAATTGCTTTTCGCCCACCTCTAACCAGCAGACCGGTGTTCTATACTTTCGTCCATACAAAGCCTCGAACGGTGCTATCCTAATACTAGAATGGTAACTGTTGTTGTACGTGAACTCTACCAAAGGTAGATATGAGTCCCAACTTCCTCCGAAATCTATTACACACGACCTCAACATATCCTCTAGCATCTGGATCGTCCTCTCGCTTTGACCATCCGTTTGAGGATGATACGCCGTGCTCAAATTCAGTCTAGTACCCAATTCCTTCTGTAAGCTTGCCCAAAAATTCGATGTGAAACGACTATCACGATCCGAAACAATAGATTGCGGAACTCCGTGCCTTGACACCACTTCATCAATGTAAAGCTTGGCCAATTTCTCCATTGGCAAAGTCTCCCGCATTGCAAGGAAATGCACAATCTTAGTTAGCCGATCGACAATTACCCAAATAGTGTCATGGCCTCGCAAGGTCTTCGGTAACTTTGTCACAAAATCCATAGTGATGTTGTCCCATTTCCACTCGGGAATGGACAACGGTTGTAAGCTCCCGTACGGTCTTTGATGCTCCGCTTTGACTTGTAGGCACGTGACACACCTCTCCACATAATTGGCCACGTCCAATTTCATCACCGGCCACCAATAATTCAATTTCAAGTCCCGATACATTTTGGTGCTACCGGGGTGTATATGTTAGAGCACAGTCTCATTGGATTCAAGATCATCCAAACTGAAGATCGCAATCTGAAGCTAAAGCAGAAAAGTCGACTCTTAAATATTAGTCTAAAGTCGTTTGTAATAAATATGTCAAAGTTAGTTTTAATTGTGTTTTAAGTTTAAGTTAGTTATCCTAAATATCTATTTATTAGATATTTGTTTTGTAATAATATCTAGATAATATCTAGATATTATATTTTGTTTGGTTTTAGATATTAGGTGTGTTTGTTAAGAAACACATAGTTAAGAGCTTTCCACGGTGAAAAACATTGAGAGCTTCAAACCGAAAACCATACCTTGTAATCGTTATTTGTTTATCTATCAAACAGGTTGGTAATCAATATATGTGTTTGTTGTTTGATTTATCTGGTAAAGATCCTTGATCAAAAGGGACACACAATTGGTATCAGAGCTGATCCAGATCAAAATCAAATTTTCAAACTCGACACTGTGTTCTTCATTTGAAAAATCATTTTCGAGATTTAGGTTGTTATTGGGCTTGAAATCGATCAGGTTTGGATCGATAAGTGTATTAGATCGTCTTGTTATACTTTAATTTCATTATTGCACTAATATCGAGTCCCAATTTGTGAAAATTGTGTCTGAGTTCACGTTTTATAAACTGTACTGTTCCATCGATTGGGTTTTCAAAACGTGTTTGTTTTCGAGATCAAAGAGTTACAATCTGTTCTAGAACTATTAGTGGTCATTTTATTACAATTTGGGACTACTAATCGGTGCCAAACAGGTCGATTTTTTGAAATCAGATCGATTTTTCGAAGTACAGGACGAACTCGCGCAAACACAGGGAAGAACTCACGCAAACTTCACTTTGCGTGACACACTTTGCGCAACACATTGCTCATGCAAAGTCCACTTTGCGCAACCAACGTCTCGCGCAAACCCCACTTTGCGCAACCAACGTCTCGCGCAAACCTTACTTTGCGCTACCAACGTCTCGCGCAAACCTTACTTTGCGCTTCCAACGACTCGCGCAAACCTCAGTTCGCGCGATCAACTCTTCACGCAAAGCCCAAATCACATTTGCGCCAGCTTCTTCAAACGCAAAGTTTGACTTTTTCCTCCATTTCCAGACTTGGTTAAATTTGGAAATTTTTGGAAATTTTTATTTCTGAATTTAAATCTGATTTTAATTTGCTTTAACGAACATATCTGTCAAGTTTTCTCTTAATCTAAAACAGAATGTCTTCCTATTTTCCAATGTTGAATAAAGGAGAATACGAAAAGTGGAAAAGGAATTTTTTCAGCTTCATAGATAATGATGATCTGGGTCAAAACATGAGATTATCATTATCTGAGGGAGCACAGGTGCAAAGAGATTTTGCTGATTATAGAGCTAGAGTTTATCTGAGAAAGAGTATTTCTAAAGAAATATATGATTTAATGGATATTCCCGAAGCTTCAGGGAAAGAGATTTGGGACTATCTTGCATTAAACTCTGAATGGATTAACTCAGACCGAAAGGTTTTCTTAAAAGGAAAAGATTTGGAAGCTGAGAACTTTGAACTTAAAAGAAAGATTTCTAATTTAGAAGCTCAAATACAAAAGCAAGAGTCTATAAAGATGAACGGGGAGAAGTTCATAAGCTTGGAGAGTGCAAATACTAATCTTCAACAGAAACTGTCAGACTTAAATCAAGAGTTTGTCAAGGACAAATCTGAGTTTGAACACGAAAGTTCAAAGTTTGCACTGAAGTTCTCAGTATTTTCCAAGAAAAGTGGTGAAGAGAAGAAGACTCTCGAGCTTAAATGTTTAATGCTTTCTCAAAAAGTTGAAGACTTTGAGAAAGTAATCATATTGGAAAGAGATCAGTTTGCCAAAGAGAGGAAGGCAAATGATCAGAAGGGTGCTAAGAAGGGATTCGAAGAAGAAAGAAGCATCTTTGAAGCTGCAATTAGGAAGCTTAATGCAAAGCTATCTGAATTGTCTAAATTTGCACAGAAAGAAAAGAAAAAGAAGTGTGAGCTTGAGACGAAGATTGACCTTATTGTCAAAGAAAGAGACAATTATTCTTCAAAGGTAAAAGAGCTTCAATATATTATTTCAAAGATGGTGGTGGTGACTGAGCGAACGACTCCAGAGTCAAAAATCCACTCACCTAGAAATAATTCAGTTGGTTCTAACAATCCAGCCGCAAGCTCACATCAGAAAACTGCTCTTTTCAGAAGGTCAGTTAAATCTTCTAATCAGATTCATTCTACTAATCTTTTCTATGACAGGAATAGAGATAGTTCAGGTACACATAGAAGGAGGAATATCTTACAAGAAGCTGAACTGGTCTGGAACCGAAACCAGTTACAGATGAGCTGAAATGTAAAGAGTCATGTGTACATACGCCTAATGCCAAGAAGAACAATGCGCTGAAAGGTAAACCTGATTTTGTCTACACGAGAAATCAATTAATCGGTTTGTCAGGTAATAAATTCTATTGTTCTTATTGTCGTACACATGATCCTGTTCACAAGACTAGTGATCATTACTGGTACGGTTCTTATTCCATTACCCCCATACGAACTGCAACTAACACAAATGGACCCAAATACCAGTGGGTACCAAAGAAAACTAAACCTGTGTTGCAGGCACCAACTGTCAAGGGGGAGTAGGAGAACAAAGGCTTCTAAGTAAATCAGCTTAGAACCCGTACTTCAACGAAGTTTGACTTCTAAACATAACAGTTTAGGACTCACACTTCAAAGATCAAAAGACCTTACTCCGTGCTGAAAAAGAGATTGTACTCCGATACTCGAATGAGGAAATCAACCATCAAGGGGGAGTACATACATATTTGTCTGAAATTTTATGCATATCTTTAACACTGATAATGTTCTGATGCATAATTTCAGGGGGAGTAAAAGGTGATGACTTCTGATTATTTCTGATCAGAACTCGTACTTTAAAAGTTTTACTGCTTTTTGTCTTTTCAATTTAAGTGAATAAATTTTACTTTGACTTAACATAAGACTTTTGCAGAATTTTTGAGAGATGCTTACAAGTTCATATGTTTATGACTTTAAGCTAAGCTTCATGAGATGTAAGATCGCACGTTAAGGTATAATCCTATATCTTAATCTCATATATGGTTGATCAGTGGACAACTTTCAATCATAGAAAACATTATTCTAAATGTTCAAACCACTTCCCGATTCTCAACACGAATTCATGAATTGGAAGTGTGACTTTAAATGTTTTCAAGTTCTACATTGTGCTTTAACTGAAATAGTTTAACCAATCTGAGCATCATATGCATAATAGGAAAACAGGATTTCTTTGTGCTAGAAATTAACACAACTTCTATGAAATCACCTTAACCAGTGATTTCTACCCAAGAAGTTAATCCATAGTGATTGAGTGTGAGAAGTCGAAAAGAAATGAGTGTGATTAGAGTGAGCTTAATGTTTAAAAGAAAGAGCGTGTGAGATCAGAGTTAAAAGAATATCACAACTCTGCACCAACTTTTTCTGAGCCGTGCAGCCACAATTATAATGTTTCACAATTCTTTGGTGATCATTATTGAAACAGACAACTAGCCCATGCCAACTCTTGATCAAACCCCACCATCTACTCATTTTCTACTCAAATAGAAAGTGTTTCACATTTTCTAAGGGGAAGCAACACATTTGCTATCTGATTTTCATTTGGAAAATCTGGATATTGAAAAGAAGGAAGTCTGCCCCACCTTCGCACTTCAATCATGCACATTGAGTCTGTGTTTAACTTACTGTTGTCTCAGTGGTTTACACAATATTGAGCCTTATAAGCAATCATCTGTGCTTAATTCTTTCTATCACAAGCACGAACACACAAGGAATTTGTTTCTTTGTCATAACGTTTATAGAAATAACCTTTGTGGTGTTTCGATGATTAAATGGAAGCCCTGGGAGAGTCAACATCAAACAACTCCTTTACAATGTGTATTTGTTACACACATTGACTTAGTGTTTCTGACAGGCATGTTAACTGATTCATTAGTTGATTCAGGTGTTACACGAATATTTTGTCTGGATTTGAAAAGATCTGGATGAATATCTTTTGAATTGACGGATCAGAGGCTCCAAGTGATAGACATTTCTTACTCAAAGTTTTGATGAAGTCGTTGCACTTTTCATCAAAAAGGGGGAGAATCTAAAGCTTGAAGAAATGTCCAGTCCATTACATTACAAGACATTGGAGAAGAGAAAAGCTAACAAAGAACTGCAAGATTAAAGTATCCTGAAGACATGCTGATTTCAGATAAATTTTCTTTGAAGATACTTTGCTACAACAATCTGAGCTACAGCTAGAGACAATTTTCTTCCCATCATCTGAAAGAGAGTTTATTTACATCAAAGGGGAAGATTATTACATTCTGAAGACTAATAAAGAGATTTCATCTTCTGGGCTGAAAAAGAAGACTAAATTGCATAAATCTTTTTAATAATGATCTTGATCCAAAGGGGGAGATTGTTAGAGCACAGTCTCATTGGATTCAAGATCATCCAAACTGAAGATCACAATCTGAAGCTAAAGCAGAAAAGTCGACTCTTAAATATTAGTCTAAAGTCGTTTGTAATAAATATGTCAAAGTTTGTTTTAATTGTGTTTTAAGTTTAAGTTAGTTATCCTAAATATCTATTTATTAGATATTTGTTTTGTAATAATATCTAGATAATATCTAGATATTATATTTTTTTTTGGTTTTAGATATTAGGTGTGTTTGTTAAGAAACACATAGTTAAGAGCTTTCCACGGTGAAAAACATTGAGAGCTTCAAACCGAAAACCATACCTTGTAATCGTTATTTGTTTATCTATCAAACAGGTTGGTAATCAATATATGTGTTTGTTGTTTGATTTATCTGGTAAAGATCCTTGATCAAAAGGGACACACAGTATAGAATACTTCGACTTGTGCGCTTCTTCAAGAAGTAGGTCACGGTTTCCCCCGACCTTCGGCACCCAAATTCTTCCTTGAAAGAGCTTGAGTCCACGACCGTCTTCCGTTAAGTGTTCCCTTTGCTTTAACATAACTTCGGACTTGAGGTTCTCCTCTTTAAGTGCTTCCACTTGGCTCGCCCTAATGTTTTCCAACAAACTCGATACTACATCGATCCTTGTAAGGGACATCTTGACGCCACCATCATGGCTCCTTCGACTCAATGCATCCGCCACCACATTGGCCTTACCGGGATGATAGAGTAGGTCACAATCGTAATCCTTCAAAAGCTCAAGCCACCTTCTTTGCCGCATGTTGATTTCCTTTTGATTGAAGATGTATTTGAGACTCTTGTGATCGGTGAAAAGAGTGCACTTTGTCCCATACAAGTAATGTCGCCACAACTTCAACGTAAAACCCACCGCCGCCAATTCCAAGTCATGAGTCGGATAATTCTTCTCATGATCCTTTAGTTGCCGCGACGCATAGGCTATTACTTTCCCCCGTTGCATTAGTACGCATCTAAGCCCCATCTTAGAAGCGTCACTATACACTACGAAGTCTTCTGATCCCTCGGGTAAGGATAGGATCGGAGCTTCACACAATCTTCTCTTGAGCGTTTGGAAAGCTCGTTCTTGTGCCTCGGTCCAAAGAAACTTGCCGTTCTTTCTCGTGAGTGAGGTGAGTCGTGTAGCTATTTTGGAAGAGTCTTGAATGAAACGCCGGTAGTAACCCGCCAAACCCAAGAAACTTCGAATCTCCGTCGGACTAGTTGGAGCCTCCCAACTCATCATCGCCTCGATCTTTGCCGGGTCCACCTTTACTCCGTCTTTAGACACTACATGCCCCAAGAATTGCACCTCTTGGAGCCAGAACTCGCACTTCGAGAACTTTGCAAACAATTTCTCCCTTCTTAGGACTTCTAATACTTTCCGCAAATGTTTCCCATGCTCGGACTCGTCCTTTGAATATATTAAAATATCATCGATGAAGACGATCACGGATTTATCCAAGAATGGGCGACACACAGGTTCATCAAGTCCATGAACATGGCCGGAGCGTTGGTTAAGCCGAAAGGCATCACCAAAAACTCATAATGACCGTATTGCGTTCGGAAAGCCGTCTTCGGAATATCTTCTTTCTTCACTCTCACTTGATGGTATCCGGATCGAAGATCAATCTTGGAGAAGCATCCCGCGCCTTGTAGATGATCAAAAAGGTCGTCGATGCGAGGTAAAGGATACTTGTTCTTCACCGTGACTTTGTTTAACTCTCGGTAGTCGATACACATCCGCATGGATCCATCCTTCTTCTTCACGAACAACAGCGGTGCTCCCCCAAGGTGACGAACTTGGTCGAATGAAGCCCTTCTCCAACAATTCTTGCAGTTGCGTCATCATCTCTTTCATTTCCGTCGGGGCTAATCGATATGGAGCACGGGATATCGGAGCCGCTCCCGGAGTGAGGTCGATATGGAACTCCACCTGCCGTTCTGGCGGTAATCCGGGTAATTCTTCTGGAAAGACGTCCGGATAATCTCGCACGATCGTCACATATTCTACCAACTTCTTCTCCTTCTTCGCGTTCACCACATAAGACAGGTACGAAGGGTAACCCTTTGCTAGAAACTTGCGTGCCTTAATAGAAGAGATGATATGATTACTCCTCTTCCCTTTCTCTCCGTAGATGGTGACCATACCATTTTCCGGCAAGGGTACTTGGATCATCTTTTTGGAGAAAAAGATGTTAGCTTTATGCCTCACCAACCAATCCATCCCTATAAACACATCGAACCCTCTTATAGCCATGGGTAGTAAATCTACTCCGAAAGAGTTCCCATCAACCTCTAAAGTGCAACCACAAAATCAGTCTCGAATGATTACTTGATTCCCATTTGCTATTTCTACCACTAACGCATCGAGAAGAATACTAATAGGAGTGACAAACTGTTTACAGAAAACGTCCTGTAGATCCCAGTACAGTGCAATCAGCAGCAAGTTATATCAAAGATGAACAAAATATGAGTCACAACAACTAGTCATATGATTGATATTGAATCAAAGGGTTACAGGTTTACAGAAAAGATTTCTGATCAGGAAGAGTAAACCTATAAACTAGTTGTTTGTAAATAATGAGACTTAGCTAATAATGTTTCTAATGAAAACGTCTAACCCTAATTATGAGATAAATAATGCCTTTATATACTTAGGCTTACAGGCCTAATGGGCTAATGGGCCCATCTAATTAATCAACTATTAATTAATTATGGAATGAACCCTTATAAATACTTTATTCCACTTTCAACACATACAGGACTTTCAGTCCTAACACGTCCGATACAAAGGAACATGTAGCACCCGAATCAAACAAAACACGACCGGACAAGAAGTTTACTAGGAACGTACCCGAAACAACATCAACGGTCTCCTTTGCCTCCTCGGTGGTCATCCGAAAAGCTCGACTTGGCGCCCTTGGCGGTTGCTCGACTCTAGCCGTCGAACCCACGGAATTTCCACCATTGCCTCCCACTAACTTTGGGCAATCCTTCCTCATGTGCCCCGACTCTCGGCACTCAAAGCACACCGGCCCCCGGATGGGACACTCACGAGTTGTGTGACCCTTCTTGCCACACTTAGCACATCCTACCGGACCCGAGTAGGTTCTTGTAACACATGGGCCCGAGTGCTTGGACTTGCACTTGTGGCACCACCGATCCTCACGACGATGATCACCCGCTCTCCCGCTTACAAAGGGCCTTGATTGACGAACTGGCCCAGACGACCCTTCCCACTTTCGTTTCTCACCAACCTGCCTTCTTTCTTCCTTCTCCGCATTGATGTCATCCTCAATAAGCAAAGCTTCCTCGATGACTTCTTGCAAGGTCAAACCCCTAGCATTTCTTACCACCGTTCGCATCTCGGCCGGTAAACCTTGTTGATAGGCCTTAATCTTCGACTTCTCATCGGGGACCAGATGTCCCACCAAATTCAATTTCTCCAAAAAGAGTTTGGAGTAGCCGACAATGGACAGAGTCCCCTTCTTCAGATCTCGGAACTCCCGTTCCAGCTTGTCCAACGAACACTCACTACAATACTTATCCATAATCTTTTCCTTGAAAACCGGCCAAGTTAACTTGGCAAGAACCTCGGGAGTGAGAGCGGATCGAGTGAGGTTCCACCAAATCAAAGCCTCTCCCCGAACTAGCTGAGAAACAAACTTGACCCGTTGAGAGATGTCACATTCACTGGACTCGAAAGCCATCTCTACCTCTTTGAGCCAATACATGCAAGCGACCGGGTTGTCGGAACCTGCAAACTCTTTCGGGTGGCACCCCAGAAACGCCTTGTAGGTGCACCCCTTGGCCTTCACCTTGTTTCCGTTATCCGCCGGGTCTTCCACAGACACAACAGCCGGTCCACCCGACCCCATGACGATGTTTTCCGCCATCGTCTCCGGTTGTCGGTGACTAGCGTCTCGATCTTCCAGAAGCTTCATGAAGAACTCTTGTTGTTGGGCCATGGCCGAGTTCATAGCCAACATCATACTATCTCTGATCTTTGTCTCCATAGTTACTTCCTCCATAAGGGCATTGTTAGCAGTAAGGTTCCGGTGCGGAATCTGTTCAGGTCCTCCTCCCAAAATTGGGGGTATGGGAGGTCCCTCCGTAGTTATGCCCAAAGGAGGTTGATCAACTATAGATTCCACTTCCAAGTGGCCATCTGGCGTATTTGGTAACCTACTCCGAGTGTTTACCATTTCAATCTGCCATACATATACGAGAAAAGGTATTGAGAAAAGACTAAGCGACTTAAACTCATTGTACGTACTAATACCTTCATCAATTATCATAACAATAGTAAACCAAGTATGCCTACGTAACAATGCATTCATAATAGCAGTAGCTAAGTGAAATTATGAACAAACCATACACAAGAATTCTTGTCACCATCGTCACAACTTTCAATTAAAGTAATTCCGTAAATCCTAACGCTCTCCCCACCTAGGATTTCTACCCCAAGTGGACAGTGAAACTATAAAGTCTAAAGCTTAATTCTAGATATGCTAAAACAATACCTAGTTCACTTAAAGTAAAGCTCTGATACCAACTTGTAACACCCTAAAAATTGGGATAACAAAAATCCGAAAAACGGACATACGGTATATAAAATTGCCATAGCAAGAGCCTCCCAAAAACGGGGAAATATACAAACCTGTTTAATTACAGTTGTAATTCAACAGACAATAAATTAACAACCAACTAATCTAATTTCTATAACTAGAAAAGAGATTACAAAAGGGTTGTTATTTATAAACCCAAATGTTCTTCTATTAAAAGTATGTCCAAATGCAAGTACTCCCCAAGCTCTCACCCAAGCAACTATGCCAGCTTAGAACCGGCACCGCTAGAACCTGAGATACACATCGACACCAAGCAAGTGTTAGGCCAAAAAAGCCTAGTGAGTTTAACAATAATAAGCATGCATGACAGTTACAATTCTTATCAGCAGTTAACCCAAGTTCAACAAATGTGGAGTCAATAGGGGAGACCCATAACACCAATCAAGTTCCACCAAAAGAGTCGATATACCTTGATGCCATCTACCAAGAGACACCCGAAAGGCCCGACACATCCGAGGACTACAACTAAGGAAATTCACCGAATGATGGAGGTCTAGGCACATACCATCACGGTGGCACCCAAGACTACATCCTCCTAGTGTCTACTGACTTGGTTTGTCCAACATAATATATAGGAGGTCTAGAGGTATATTTCAACCAACACATTTCGATACCAACCATGGGTACAATGTTACCATCCTAACACATATGTCCATTATGAGGCACAAATTCCAACATAACCAATATTTAGATACAATATCGCCAAGAAGGCATTCCAAGTAGAATTTATCATCTACTATGTCACATATACCCCAAAGCATGTCAAAATACCAATAATATGTATATATGAAGTAAATCCCAAATATTTGACAAATGGAGTAAATCATGGTAAGACACTCATAAGAAATCTTCCAACATATTATTCATAAAACCACCATCAAGTATTTGAACACATAGAGGTAAACATTTTGAGAAATGTTACAATAATAGCAAGTAAGAGAGGATGATGCGTATCTAGTTTTGACAAAGGTTTAGCAAACTCACAATCTAGGTTTTTGAACCGAAACCTAGAAAATATGAAAACCCTAGAAGTATTGGGGAAGATGAAGATGAATCCTTGAACTTGAGCTTCTTGGTGGAGACCTTTGATGGAGGAACCTTGATCTTGAAATCAATGTAGAAGATGGTGGTTGAAAAGCTTCTTAGAAATCAATGGAGGAAGTTATGAGGGTAGAGAGGGTTTTGGGAGAATTAGGTTGGGAAGTAAATGAGAAAGGGGCTGAAATCCCTTTTTATTTCGTCAGGGGGCGCGCGCGGTTCACGGCGCGACTTGACCCGCGTGGTCAACCGTGCAGACCTCGCTAGTATTAGGCGGACAGTGCTCCGCGCGGACTCTGGCGCGGCTCCACCTGCGCAGCCATCCGCGTGGGACACTGTTTTTTTCACTGCACTTCACACAATAAACCACCAATCAGGGTGTTACAGAATATGTATTGCGTCCCCTAGAAATATTGAAACATTTTCTTGTCGAGAAGAAAATGAGTAGCTGGTGGGGTTTTTATCAAGAGTTGGCATGGGCTAGTTGCCTGTTTCAATAATGTTCACGAAGAATTGTGAAACACTAGTAATGTGGCTGCCCGGCTCAGAAAAAGTAGGTGCAGAGTTGAATATTCTTTTACTCTGTTCTCACACCCTCTTTATTTTAATCATTGAGCTTGCTTCTAACCAAACTCTCTTTTTCATTTTACCTCATCATTCAACCCACACTCATTTCTTTTTGACGCCTCACACTCGATCACTAAGGATTAGCTTCTTGGGTAGGAAACATTGGTTATTGTGAACCCATAGAAGTTTCATTTAAGTCCTACACAATGAACCCATATTATCCTATGAAAGCACATTGTTGCTCAAAAATGGTTTAACTTTATCAGTTAAAGCCACTGTTCTAAAAAACTCGCCGCACAGCCGCCATGGCACGCCATGGCACCAAGGCTTGTGTCTCACGCCACGTTATGCCCGTGGCACGCCATACCCTAATGTGCATTTTTTGTAATGCGATATTTGGTTTTTCTTTATGTTTTTTTAATGTTTTATTTGCACGTTTTAAATATATAGAACCTAATTAAACTTGCTTATTACTATTAACTCATTTAGTAACACCAAAACATATGTTTTTATGTATAATATTATATATAAATTAGAAATTTGACGCCATAAATCACGCCTTGAAAACGCCATGGCTTCGCCGTGGCTCCTAAGGCTTGAGGCTTGGCCTCCCCGCCACGCCACGCCTCACGCCATTTAGAACCTTGGTTAAAGCTCAAATATACAAGTCAGATGTCTGTATGCTCAAAGATATAATCAAGAAGATTTGAGCATGTTAAACATTGAAGATATTTTAAACAAGTATATTAAATGAATGAAAATGAATACAAGAAACTTGTTTGAAAATCTGACATTGTATGAAAAAGATCAATAAGAAATGATTTAGCAATTAAGGCTTAGGTCAGCAAAAAATCGGATATTGTCTATATGAACCAAAAATATAGACATTCTTGAAAGAACGTTTAGAAATGAAATCACGCTCAAACTTTGAATAACAAACGGGGTGTCTTACCATCGAAAAATTTTGTTTCAATTTAGAGACATGGTAAGAACGAATTCAACAAAAATTAATCCGATGTGTGTGAATACTTGACAATATATAGACAAGACAATACACAAGTATTAATCTTTGGAAACACACGGTTTGTTAACGTTTAAGCACAAGTAAAATGAAAACATTTAAAATCGCACTTCCAATTCATGAAATCTGTTTAAGAATCGGGAAGTGGTTTGAACATTTAAGAATATGTTTTCTATGATTGAAAGTCGTCCTTCTTTCAACCATATATGAGATTAAGAATAGAAATAAACCTTTTCGATCTTGTCTTAAATCTCATGAAGTCAGCTTAAAGTCATAATGATATGATCATGTAAGCATCCTCTAAATTCTGCAAAAGTCACAAAGTCAGCAAAGCACAAAGTTTTATTCACAACATTTATTGAAATGTAAATGACATAAAGCAATAAAACTTTGAATATACGAGTTCTTAGTAATCAGAAGTCATAATCAATACTCCCCCTGAAAATATGCATCTAAACTATGTCAGTGAAAAAGCACATGATAAAGTTCTACAAATCCCCTAAAATGTAGTTCGTCATATCTTCCAAATACATATTTCCAGAAACGTATGTACTCCACCTTGAAGGTTGATTTTCTCATCTGAGTATCGGAGTACATACTCATATCAGCACGAGAGTATCATTACTTTTGATCTTTGAAGTACGAGTCCTAAACTATTGTGTTTAGAAGTCAAACTCCGTTGAAATACGGGTCCTGACCTGTAGTATTCAGAAGCCTTGGTTCTCTTACTCCCCCTTAATTTCAGGTGCCTGCAACACAGAATCATCCTTTGGCTTTGGTACCCACTGGTATTTAGGTCCATGTTTGTTAGTTGCAGTTCGGTTAGGAGTAATCGAGTAAGAACCATACAGTAATGATCACTAGCTTTATGAACATAATCATAAGTGTTGGGAACTGAAGAATTGCTGAGTACAGTTAATGCTGCTAGTAGAACCTGGTTACTACTTCTGATGTTAATGTTGTTGATACAGGTTAGTGCTGCTAGTCAAAGATTAATACTGCTGAAAGAAGTTACTACTGCTAAGCAAGTTTAGTACTGCTAAGTAGTTAGTACTGCTGGAGTTAGTACTGGTAGAACAAAGTTAATACTGCTGAGCATGGTTAGTACTGCTGAACTTAATACTGCTCAGAGTGTTAATACTGCTGAAGAATTAATGCTGCTTATGAGATAATGAAGACTTCGCATGGAAAGAAGACAACTGGATTGATTGAAGATAACTTTGGAAGATTATACTGAAGATCTTTTATTATTTTGTAATTATCTTTATTTTCAGTATATGTATAGAATAGTTTGTTTCTTTGGTTGTAACAATAAATTCTTAGTTTTCTAGCTTTCATAGAGAGAATCAACCTCAAGGTTAGAACCCTAATTCTAGAGAAGTAGAATTCGTATTGGTGAGCCTGTTCATCAGTATTGAGGTTGTGTGTAAAAGCTTGTGACTGTTAATCATTCAACAAGAGTTTACAAGTTGTGATTCTGATTTACTGTTTCATTGTTTTTCTGAATATTAAAGTGCTATTCCGCAACTTCTTTAATATTGTTTTCTGAGTGTTTATTCTTGTTAAGAATTAAGATCCTGACAATAAGAACGATAGTAAGAACAATACCTTTTTCTAGACAACCTGATCAATTGATCTCTCGAGTAAGCAAGATCAGGTTTACCTTTCAGCACTTTGTTCTTCTTTGCTTTTGATGTATGTACATATGATTTGTTACCTTTCTTCTCATCATTCTTTTCTTCATCTACTGGTTTTACTTTCCAGACCAGTTGTCAGGATCGAATTCTTAACAAGAATTAATTCTCAGAAACAATATCAAAGAAGTTTGCGGAATAACACTTTGACATTGCAATCAAATAGTAAATCAATACAGAAAATATGAAGAACAAACTGTAAACTTGTATTTAATGCTTTGAAGTTACAAGATTACTCACTCAACCTCAATATTGATGAACAGTCTCACCAATACGAATTCTACTTCTCTAGAATTAGGATCTATGCCTTGAGGTTGATTCTCTCTAAAAGAATGAAAACTGAAAGTTAATTCATTATTCTAAACTATACACTATATATACTGAATACAAAGATAATTACAATAAATAAAAAATCTTCAGTATATCTTCCATGTATATCCTTTCATGCGAATCTTCATCATATAAGCAGTATTAATCTTCAGCAGCATTAACTTTCTTCTAGCAGTATTAACTACTAAGCAGTACTAACCACTAGCAGTACTAACTAGCTAAGCAGTACTAACTTTGTTCAAGCAGTACTAACTTTGACTAGCAGTATTAATTAACACTAGCAGTAGTAACACTCAGCAGTATTAACCTTTATGTCTTCTAGCAGTACTAACTCTGAACTAGCAGCATTAACCATACTTGATGAATTCTTCAGTTCCCAACAATCTCCCCCTAACTTGACTTTTAGGAAAAGAAGTCAAGTTCTTCAGATCTTCTTCAAGATGCTTTCAACACCTCTGATTCAATTTCCCAAATTTGGATCTAGGCCCAAACTTTGATTTACAGTTCTTCTCACCACAATCTTGGCCATTTCTGAATCCTTTGTACAAACCAGTGTAGCTTTAAGCATCCCTTCTAACTTCTCCTTGCTATGCTCATATATTTTATCTACCAGGTAGTATTCATGATAACAATTGTCAATAGTAATCATGTATACTCCACAGTTTTCAAACAGTATCCATTTGTCAATCTTCTTGAATATGAACTCATGCATATGATCTTTAATCCTATGGTGCACTCTTGCAGGCTCAAACATCATGCACAAGTATTCCAATGTCACTTTGAGAAGATTCTCTTCAGTACCTTTCAACACAGGTTCATAAAGTTTCATCCCAACTTTATATAGTTCTTCCATATCAGCTCTTGAACAACTTCTGATGACTTTCCCCCATGTTGAATAAGCTTCAAATGAACCATCAGCTCTCTTGATTCTGAAGAAATTCTTTCCATTGTCTCTCAGAATATCCCAGAAGATGATCTCTGGAGCTTGCATAGAGATTGGAACAACTTTCAAAGGTTCCACTATTGTCATGTACGGATCCATACTTTCATCAGTTTGCTTAGTGACCTGCTTTGGGCTCTGTACTGGCTCTGTTGGGGATGTGACTGAAGGTTCTGCTTCCTTTTCAGTTTCTTCCACCCTAGGCCTTTTCAACTGCCTTTTTGGAGCAATTGTTTTCACTCTTTTTCCAGACTTGGCTTCTCTACCAACATTTCCAGGTTCTTCCTTCTTCTCTTCTGCTTCTTCTTTGGAAGGTGTGGTTTTCTCAGGGAATGGTTGTTGGATGTTGAGATCATGTCTCTCTTTCATCCTTCTTTCTGCTTCTTCCCTTTGAGAGGAATCCCCTTGGAGCTTTGTCATTTCCTTCCTGTATAGCTCTTCAACCTGAGAGTATGCCATATGAGTAAACATCTCCCCCTTAACACCAATTGCACCTTTCAGGAAGTTTATCATCTTTCTTCTTTCCTGATTGGCCAAAAAGGTCTTGGAGGGTTGTCTTTTCTGCTTTTTGAATGGCATTCTTTTTACTTGTGCTTGCTTGGCCTGAGCTGCTGTTTTCATGCTCTTCTGATACTCTTCATTTAGTTTTCTGGCCATATTCAGTGCAAGCTCTCTATCCTTCTCAGATTGAAGTTGTTCCTCCCTTTCCATTTCTGCCTGAAGCTGCTTTGCCACTTCTTCATCCAGTTCTATCTGAATTTTCTTCTTTGCAGGTTGTTCAGGTTCAATCATCTTAGCTTTACCCTTTGTATCCTTCAACCCTGCCTCACTTCTTTCTTGTGTCTTCTTTTCAAGGTCTCCTTCATTGATGACCACTCCCTTAGCCTTTTGAGTAGCCTTAGGAGTGTCATTCTTTGCTTTTACTAAGGTTTCAGCTATTTCCAATTCTTCAACAGATAGCCCTGTTACTGCTTGAACATTATCTGTTTCTACTTCTTGTGCTTCTGTTTCTGCAGCTTTCTCCCCCTTAACATCAAATCCCATCTCAGAAATACTTTCTTTTTCTGCTTCAGCCTCTGAATTCTCCCCCTTGTTGAAATCATCTTCAACACTTGTCCTCCTCTTTAGCACAAACTGCTTCCTTCTCCTTTTCTGTAACAATCTTGTCACCATTTTCTTCAGTTTGGTGATCTGAACTTGTTGAGATAGAATAATCAGCTTCATCTCCTCTATTTCTTTTCCTTGCTTGATGACATCCTGGTTGATGTTTCCCATGGTCTCCATCAATTCATCATAGTTATATCTGTCCTCACCTTCTCCAGGAGTGTTACCCCCTATTGAAGGATCATTGGATCTTTTATTAGTAGATGTCTTCTGCCTAGCAGAAGCACTATCCACCCCTGTGGTTTCTTGGCACCAGGGTCCTTCAAATGATTGCTCATTCAAAGTTGCCATGGGGGAGGTCTTATTGATGTTACCACTTTCCTCCTCTGTGCTAGCAGGAGTAGTGGCAGCCTCATCACCCATATGCTCTACCTCCTCCTTAGAGAGCACCTCCTTTGGGTTGGGAGACACCCTTGTGGTTTCCCTTTGGATATTCTCTAGGGGAGAATTCTCCCTTAGAGGTCTTAAAGGCTTAGTGGGTGATGGTACAAGAAGGGAAGGAGCCTTCTTTACCTGTTTTCTTTGATAAGTTTGGGTAATTGGAGAAGTGGGCTTATCTAGTAGGGACTGTGGGATAGATATAGAGTGGGAAGGTTGGGCTTGGCTAGCAGTGGATTGATCTAATGGGGGCCTTGACCCTGCTGCCATACCTTCATTAGGTTAGGACACCACCATCATTGTAGAGAACAATGGGGTGTCAACTCCTTCAGAGTCCCTAGCAGATCTTCTCATATTTGAGAAAACCTTGCCTTTGGGGGGTTTTGGTACATAAATTCCATCAGAATGAGGAATATCCGTCAATTCATGGTTGATAACTGCTTGAACAAACCTGGGATACATATAAAAGCTCTTTTTGTTTCCCATGTTTGAGACAAGATCATTGAAAATCATTTGTGAAAAATTGTACCTTCTGGCAGTGGCCAAACAGACCAAAGCATAAGCAATGGTACTGCTGAACTCACTCCATCCAGTAGTCTTTTTAGAAATGCAGTGCATCAAGGTATGAACAAGAAAACGCCATTGGGGTGAAAATTTAGCTTTTGAGAACTTAAAAATACCCAATGGGCCTCCATACCCCATTCTTGTCAGAGTAGAAAACAGTTCATCATTAGGGATAGAAGTTATACCAGAGGCATCGTCTAGACGTAGACTGATGCGAACTATCTCTTCAGTAACTGTCAATGGATTGCCACATACTGTCGTCTTGATCATTCGCACACCATTCTCATTAACAATGGTGGCATGTGCCCAGAATTGCCTCTGATGCTCTATAAAGATAGTTGGAGACATAGTGAGAGCATGGGCAATGTGGCTAGTCTTCAGAAAGTCGACTATCTGATGAAAGCCATCTGCTTGTTTTGGCTTTTGGAGCATTGCGATTTCATTGTGCTCGTCAATGAACGCCATTGATGCCATTGACCTTGAAGATTCTTGCCTGAAAACTTTGAACTTTGAGAGAGAAAGGGTTTAGAGCGCAGGTGAATAGTATGCAAAGAGTCGTTATAAGCTTTTAGGCGGGCAAAGAATATTTATAGTATTCGGAATAGAAGCAGTATTAACCTATAGCAGTATTAACTGCTAGCAGTAGTAACTGCGAGCAATATTAACTAACTAGCAGTATTAACTGCTAGCAGTAGTAACTGCGAGAAGTATTAACTAACTAGCAGTATTAACTACTAGCAGTATTAACTGCGAGCAGTATTAACGAACTAGCAGTATTAACTACTAGCAGTAGTAACTGCGAGCAGTATTAACTAACTAGCAGTATTAACTACTAGCAGTATTAGCTACTAGCAGTATTAACCACTAGCAGTATTAACTACTAGCAGTATTAACTGAAAGCAGTATTAACTACTAGCAGTATTAACCACTAGCAGGATTAACTACTAGCAGTATTAACTGAACTTACTCCTTTTAAACGTGCTAAACACTGAGTACTGCGATGCATATCCTGAAAGAGAAGATTAGTAACACCAGGAATAAAAAATACAGGTATAAAACCACTCTTTGAGAGGAAGATTATGCAGAGTTTATCATTCCCACACTTGTTACCAAGAAAGTGAATCTACCCACATCAAATGCTTTAGTGAATAGATCAGCAAACTGATATTTAGTGTGAACTTTGACAACTTGAATAAGTTTCTTTTCATTACAATCTCTTATAAAGTGATACCTGATTTCAATGTGCTTTGTCTTTGAGTGCTTGACTGGATTATTTACAATGCTAATAGCACTGCTGTTGTCAATAAAGATTGGAGTGTGTAGAAAGGTTACCCCATAATCCAACATTTGATTCTGAATCCATAAGACTTGAGAACAGCAACTTGCAGCTGCTATGTACTCTGCCTCTGTTGTAGATGTGGATACTGTGGTTTGTTTCTTGCACTGCCATGAGACTAGTCTAGCACCCAAAAACTGACATCCTCCAGAAGTAGATTTTCTGTCCAAGTTTGCCCCACCTAGATCACTGTCTGAGTATGCTATTAGGTCAAAAGGTGAGTTATGAGGATACCAAAGTCCCAATCTGGGTTGCCCTTTGAGATATCTGAATATCCTCTTAACAGCTTGAAAGTGAGATTGCTTTGGCCTAACTTGAAATCTTGCACATACACAGACTGGAAACATAATATCTGGCCTTGATGCTGTGAGATACATGAGAGAGCCAATCATGGATCTATAATGATGCACATCCATATCCTCCCCCTCAAGATCTGCTGTGATCTGCTTGTGTGTTTCCATAGGTGTGCTGGCAAGTTTTGATTCTGAGAAACCAAACTTGGTTAGAATATCCTGCACATACTTGGATTGACATATGAAAATGCCATCTGACTTCTGTTGAACTTGAAGTCCAAGGAAGAAAGTAAGTTCCCCCATGGAACTCATTTTGAACCTTTGATGCATTAAATCCTCAAACTCCTTGCACATGTTGTTTCTTGTAGAACCAAAAATAATGTCATCAACATAGATTTGGACCAGCAAGATATCTTTCTTCTTTCTTTTGATAAAAAGAGTCTTATCAATGACTCCTCTTTCAAAGTCATTTTCCAAGAGATAGGATGACAGAGTGTCATACCATGCTCTTGGAGCTTGATGTAGTCCATAAAGTGCTTTCTTTAATTTGTATACCCTGTCTGGATAGCTTGGGTTTTCAAACCCTGGTGGTTGACAGACATATACTTCTTCTTCAATTGAGCCATAGAGAAAAGCACTTTTTACATCCATTTGATAGACTTTGAAGTTCATGTAAGAAGCATAGGCTAGGAATAGTCTGATTGCTTCTATCCTAGCTACAGGTGCAAAAACTTCTTCATAATCTATACCCTCTTCTTGAGTGTAGCCTTGAGCTACCAGCCTTGCTTTGTTTCTTATAACAATACCTCTTTCATCTCTCTTGTTTCTGAAGATCCATTTTGTGCCAATTGCTCTGTGACCTTTAGGAAGGTCTACTAGATCCCACACATCTTGTAGCTTGAACTGTAACAGTTCCTCTTGCATTGCTTCTATCCAGCTGGATTCTTTCATAGCATCATGAGCCTTTTTAGGCTCAAGCTGTGATAGAAAACAAGAAAGCACTGTATGCTGTTGATCTTGCATTTCCTGAAGTCTGCTTTGATGTCTAGTCATCATAGGAGAAGAGATATCTCCTATTATCAACTGTGGAGGATGATTCTTCTGAACTCTGGTGTTGTGACTAGGTTCTTCATTTAATCCAGCCTCAAGATTAGATTCATGCAACTCAACTGAAGTATTTTCAGATGCTACTTTATTGTTTTCTTGAGTCTCCTCATCTCTAGTGTCTTCTTCACTCTGACTTGATTCAGAAAATGATTCCTTTTCACAGTCTTCAACTGAATTTACTGTGGGTATGGGAAAAATCACAGATTTAGATATACTTTCTTGAACTTGTGTGATCTCTGATTCTCCACTACCTGTTTCTGTATACTCATTACTGAAACCAAAAGAGTTAGTTAGTGAATCAATGTCAAATAGCCACTGAGGTCCAGACCCAACAGGATTTGGTGTGTTCTCATTGCATTTGACATTGTCACTTTCTTCAATTATTCTAGAAGAATAGTTAAAAACTCTGTAGGCCTTACTCTGAGATGAATATCCAACAAGAAATCCATCATCTGCTTTGCTATCAAACTTACCTAAGTGAGATTTGGTATTTAGAATTGTACAAGGACACCCAAAAGGTTTGAAGAAACCAATAAAAGGTTTTCTTTGATTTAAAAGCTCATATGGGGTCTTGTTCTTTTGCTTGACCACTAGAACTCTGTTTTGGACATAACAAGCAGTATTAACTGCTTCAGCCCAGAAGGTAATTGGCAATTTTGAATCAGCCAACAGAGATCTAGCAGCCTCTATTAGTGTCCTATTTCTCCTTTCAGCAACACCATTCTGTTGAGGAGTCCTAGGAGCACTATATTGTCTCTCAATACCTTTCTCTTCACAAAAGGTGTTTAGATCATGATTTTTAAACTCAGTTCCATTATCTGATCTAATGACTTTTACTCTTTGATTAGTTTTGTTTTCAATTCTTAGAATAAAGGATTTGATAAGACCACTTGTTTCATCCTTAGTCCTTAGAAAATATACCCAAGTAAATCTGGAGTAATCATCAACAATAACCAAGCAGTAAGATTTCTTGCCTATACTCATAACATTTGTAGGACCAAACAGATCCATATGCAATAACTGGAGACAAGAAGAAACAGAATTTAACTCTTTGGTCTTATGAGAAGTTTTGTGTTGTTTGCCTTTAAGACAAGCAACACAATGATCATCACATGAAAAGACTTTTGAAGGTAAACCTCTTACAAGGTTATTTTTAACAAGATTGTTCATAGTCTTGAAATTCATGTGACACATCCTTCTGTGCCAAAGGGAGGATTCATCTACAGAAGCTTTTGAAACAAGACAATTTAAAGATGAATCACTATCAACATTGTCCAAATTAAGACAGTAAACATTGTCCTTTCTTGGAGTTCTAAGTAGTATCATGCTTTCATCAACTACCTTGAACCCTGGAGCAAGAATCATACACTCAGTGTTAGTAAATAATATACTATGTTGTTTGTCACAAACCTGTGATACACTTAACAGGTTGTACTTTAATTGATCAACATAGTAGACATCCTCAAATGTCATCTTACCTTTGGTGACATTACCTTTTCCACTTATCTTACCACCAGTAAGATTGTCTCCAAATGCAACATGTCCTCCATTAATTTGCTTGAAATCCTGAAGGCATGACATGTTGCCAGTCATGTGCCTAGAGCAACCACTATCAACATGCCATATGCTCTTTCCCTTGAGCTGTTGGTTGCCCTGCACATTAAATAAATCAATTAGTATGATTGGGGACCCAAGCCAAAGTGATCTTGGGTCTCCCTTTCTCATCAAAGTATTTACATTCCTTTTTAATGAGGTTTTTAAACTCAGAACACTCTTTATTAGAGTATTTTGTCAATATTATTGGTTTAGCAGAACCAACATTAGAAGCAGTACTAACCGTAGAAGTACTAACTGAGTTAGCAGTACTAACAGGTTTAGCAGTACTAACAGGTTTAGCAGTACTAACCTTGTTAGCAGTAGTATTACTTCTAGCAGCACTATCATTGTCAGCAACACTATTTGTGGTAGCAGTACTAACAGTTTTAGTGCTTTTAGGAATCCACATACTGACACTTTCTTTAACAGACTTTTTCTTCATGTGGCTTTTAGTTTTAACAGTTTTCTTAGCCACATGGTTCTTTTCAATTTTCTTATAACCAAAGGGTTTTTGCATGGATCTTTGGAAATTCATCCTTTGTTTTATAGGATTGAAATAACAGAATTTTGCAAGATGATTCAATTTGCCACAGATAAAACAAGGTTTTGGTCTATTGATTTTACTCAGATCAACCCCTTGTTTTTGTGCCCATTGATTATTCCAGTTTCTTTGATTTCCCCTCTTTTTGTCCTGTTTTTGGGGCTCATTCTTCTTACAAGCACACTGTTTGCAGGGACCTGGATTCACAACTGTGGTCTGTTTGTAATGGACCTTACCAGACTTTCCCTCTGTCTTCTCTATGTCCTTGGATTTGATCCAAGCCCTTCCACAATCATCATTGGTGATAATGTTATTCTCTAGAGGAATCTCACCACTCACCTTGTTCTCCTTACTCTTGCCAATCTCTTTCTCAGTCTTATCTTCAACAACTACCTCATCTAAGGGATCTATTTCAGTGGCTCCCTCAGGCAAGTCCTTCCTATCTTTGGTGTCTAACAAGTCTGAAGTAGGAGGAATGTAATTGTTGTTATATGGTGGAGGTGTTGCATTGTACCCAATTCCCCTTCTTAGCTTATCATGAATCTGTTTTTGCAGTAAAGAGTCCATTGCTTTAGAAGCATTGGAAAACTTTTCTACATCAAGCTTAACCTTGGTTAACTCCTCTTTCAGTTTTTCACTCTCCTCTTTAGATTTGGTCAGTTTAAGTTCTAAATCCTTTTTCTCCCACTGCCAGTAATTGGTGTCATATGAGTGTTGGAGTTCATTGGCTTGAAAACCTTTGATCTGATCTTCAAATCTCTCTACAATCCTTACATAGTCTTTGATATCTTTTTCTAATCTCTTAAGGTCATCACTCATCTTCTGATTGTGATCCCTGTACCTTTTAACAGTGTCTATGCAAGTTTTAGAACAGAGATTAGAACTTACCTCAGATGGGAGATCAGATACTTTAGCCATAAGAGCTTGATTCTGAATAGCTTCTTCTGCTTGATCACTCCAATCAAACCCCATTCCTTGTTGAGAGACAAGGGCTTGAGCAGAGTTTCTGTTGTTATTGAAGCTTCCAGATTGAGTTTGTTGGTGATTGTTGTGAGACACTCCACTTCTGCATTCTCTAGCAAAATGTCCCTTCAGATGACATTTGTAACATTCCACCTTTGATTTATCAAACCCTGCTCCATCTTCTCTTCTTTGGGAGAAGTTGTTTCTCCCAGTCCTCTTTATAAACTTCTTAACCCTCATGGAGAGCATGGCCATCTGCCATTTAATATCCATCTCTTCCAGATCATCTGGATGAAGTTGTTCTAAGTCATCATTAATCAAAGAGGAAGATCCATGATTGGAAAGAAAAGCTTCAAACACAAAATCAGTGCCTTTATCTTGATTTGTTCCATTAGCAGCATTAACTGATTCAGGGTTAGCAGTAGAATCAATTGATGCTGATAAGAGTGCAGCATTATGAATATATCCAGAAGGCTTCTTCTTTGCCTCCACCTCAACTTCAAATACTCTAAGATCATTGTACAGATCATCAAGTTCTTTTTCTTCCAACTGATCATTCTGTCTGAATGACACAATGTACATGGTCCATTCATCTCCAAGGGACCTTAGGAACTTTCTGTTCACGTCATCTTGATCAATTTGTACTCCCATAGTAGCTAGTTCACCAATTAGTTTATTAAACCTGTCAAAAGTTTGAGTCATGGACTCATTCTTAGTTGAGATGAAGTTTTCATACTGTTGCTTTAAGATTGCCTTTTGATTTCTCTTGGTACTTTTGGTACCTGAGAATCTCTTCTCTAGAGAATTCCAGAGCATCTGTGCATCAGTACAATTGCAGAATTGGTGTTGATACTCATTTGGAATGGCCAAGAGCAGTGTGCTCAAGGCTTTCATCTCTATCTGCCTTGTCTTCCTGTCTGCATCTGTCTTTGGAGGGGTTCTTTTGCCATCTTCACCAATCTTTCCTTCATCAGATGGGCCATTCTCAATGATGTCCCACATAGAGTAATCTGTGAGGAGAATATATTGCTTGATTCTGATCTTCCACATGTCAAATTCATTGGATCTGAGCATTGGAACTTTTGAGACCAAAGTACTGCTTGATTCTGTAAGATTTTCCATGATGAATAACTGTTTTTGAGAGAGTTTGGCTCTGATACCACTTGTCAGGATCGAATTCTTAACAAGAATTAATTCTCAGAAACAATATCAAAGAAGTTTGCGGAATAACACTTTGACATTGCAATCAAATAGTAAATCAATACAGAAAATATGAAGAACAAACTGTAAACTTGTATTTAATGCTTTGAAGTTACAAGATTACTCACTCAACCTCAATATTGATGAACAGTCTCACCAATACGAATTCTACTTCTCTAGAATTAGGATCTATGCCTTGAGGTTGATTCTCTCTAAAAGAATGAAAACTGAAAGTTAATTCATTATTCTAAACTATACACTATATATACTGAATACAAAGATAATTACAATAAATAAAAAATCTTCAGTATATCTTCCATGTATATCCTTTCATGCGAATCTTCATCATATAAGCAGTATTAATCTTCAGCAGCATTAACTTTCTTCTAGCAGTATTAACTACTAAGCAGTACTAACCACTAGCAGTACTAACTAGCTAAGCAGTACTAACTTTGTTCAAGCAGTACTAACTTTGACTAGCAGTATTAATTAACACTAGCAGTAGTAACACTCAGCAGTATTAACCTTTATGTCTTCTAGCAGTACTAACTCTGAACTAGCAGCATTAACCATACTTGATGAATTCTTCAGTTCCCAACACCAGTTTCTCTTCTTCATATATCCTTCTTCTTTTTCTTCTTCTTCTGTATGTATCTGAACCATCTACATTTTCATCAAATAAAATGTTAGTAGTACGAATCTGATCATATGATTTAACTGACCTTTTTGAAGAAACAATTTTCAGATGTGAGCTTGCGGCTGTCTTGTTAGAACCAGCTGAACTATTTCTAGGTGTGTGGATTTGGGACTCTGGAGTCGTTTGCTCAGTCACCACCACCTTAGAAACAATGTCTTCAAGCTCTTTTATCTTTGAAGCGAAACTATCTCTTTCTTTGATGAGCAGGTAAAACTTCTCCTTGAATTCAGACTTCACTTTCTGATCTTTCAATGCACTTTCAGATAGTTCAGATAACTTCTCAGTAAGCTTCTTGATCTCTGCTTCAAATATATTTCTTTCTTCTTCAAAGTCTTTTTCCACATTCTTTCTTCCATCAGATATCTCTTTAAAGAATCCAACATTCTTTTGTTCTATGATATTTTTCTCCTTGGCAAACTTTTCTCGTTCTAAAATGATTACTTTCTCAAAGTCTGAAATCTGTTGAGAAAGCTTTATACATTTCAGCTCAACTGCCTTCTTCTCTTCAAAGCTTTTTTTGGAAAAGTTTGTGAACTTCTTAGCAAACTCTTTCTTCTCACTCTCAAAATCATCCTTTTCTTTGACCATATTTTGTTCTAAATCAGATATTTTCTTTCAAAGCTCAGCATTAGCATCTTCCAAACTTTTAATCTTCTCCTCATAACTGTCAACAGATACTTGCTGAAATTGGACAATCTGATTTTCCAAGTCAAAGATTTTTCTTGTCAGCTCTGTGTTCTCAGCTTCCAAACTCAGTATCTTCTCATCATTCGGCCCAGAAGTTTGTTTCAGAAGATCTTCATTAATCATCTTTAAAGCACTGACTTCTTCTCTTAGTATCTTCCTTTCATCATTATATCGTTTTGACCTCTTTGAGTAGTAGTCAACTGAAGAAGCAAGATTTTTGTTTTCTATTCTGAGCTTGGTAATTTTCTCTTCATCATCAGAAAAATTCATCTTGAATTATCTGTTTCAAAATGAACTTGAAATGATCGTAAGTCCAAATGAAATCTAAAAAATACAGAAAACTTGAAAGAAATGAAATTTCAAAAATTCACCAAGTCATGAATTCGCAAGATATAGTGAACACTAGGAATTCACATATAAGAACAAACCAACTAGAAAACGCACAAGTTCTGACTTAAGAATTCGTAACCCAATAAGAATTCACAGGTTACTCTACAAAGATAACAAGAATTCGTAAGTAAAAGCAATTCAGGAATTCGCAGATACCAAAGAATTCAGAATTCGCAGACTAGAGATCTACGAATCCTTAGCTTTTCGCATTCTAGCCACCTGTGAATTTTGTCCTTGATAATTTTCTAAAGAAACTTTTCGCAAGTATACGAATTCTGAAAGATTTCTCAATACACTCACATACGAATCCTAAACAACTCGTAACACACACATTTGCGAATCCATTACTTAGGAAATATTTCAGAATCAAATCCTAATACTCTGCGAAACCCATCAAATTTACGAATTCTTAGAAAATCTGCGAATTCTTCATGATCTTTGCGAGTTCTTGGTAAATTTTTCAAAACAAGATAAAAGACAACTATGACTAAGAACATTGGGTAATGTTAACCTCGGACTTTGGTAATGGTGGGGATTCATTTTTCAAAAATACTTCAACCCTCTCTCGAGGTGGAAAAACTTTTCTAACCAAGGTACATATTTACTTTCGCAATATGTACACATTGGGAAGAAACATTGAGATTTAAAATGTAGGTATTTTCTAATCAACATCCCTAACTATCTACATGTTAGGACCGTTGTCATTGATCAATTTGATCCAAGTAAAATACCAAACTTTCATTTCATTAAAAACCAATCAAATTAACTAGATGTTTTGTTAAAAGCCAACTAAATCAATTTCAACTTTCGTTAAAATTGAAATGGATTAAAACTCAACATCCGTTTTAAAAACAATTAATCAATATCAAGACCTCGATCCTAGACGACGATTACCCAATAAAACGAAAATCGACTCGAGACCAAGCAACAAGTTATTTATTTAAACTCTAACAATATTAAAGATAAAAGAAACCTAGACTAACACAATAATTACATAAGATGCAATCTAATAACAATTAACATTAACGAAAACTAAGAATGAACAATAAACCACTAAGCAAACTTGTGCAAGAAAATTGAACAAGTGCAGAAAATTGATTTAATCTAACCTAATGGGTGCAGAAAATTATAAAAATGCTGTAAGTTAGGATAGAGAGCAAGAGATAGAGATGCATAAACGTAAAAGATAAAGCAATAAACATAAGGGAGATGTAGAAAACTAAAACTTGATGCGAATAAATAAGAATAAAGAAGAATGACGAACAAAACTTAGGAACGATTAATTAAAATAACAGTATTCAAACAAGACAGAAATTAATCAACTATTCTAAAGAGGTAGGGAAGAATATACTCAATAACGTATGAAGACCGAATGTAATAGATCTCCAATGGCATATGCTTCAAGATCAATGAGTCTTCTTCCCCAATCTATGAAGGAATCGACTAAGAGAACCAAACTGTAACACATCTTCTAAGAAAATAATAATAAAACGGCTAGGGTAAAACAAACCTAAAACGGGGTTTAAATAGGGCAGGCCAAGAAAAAGCCCAAGAAAAAACAAGCCCATACAACTTTCACGACCAAGAAGAATCCTTCACGCCCGTGAAAGTGCAACAGAAAATTAAGGGTGTTTTAGGAGCAGTGCTTCATTACCGTGAAGAAATATTCGCACCTGTGAAGCTGTGACATAAACTTTCAATCTTGAATCAATGATTTTTCTTCGCTCCCTTGAAGCATGAGAAACAACTATGCCCTTCCAATGTCATATCTTTCAATGGCTTCTCCTCTTTGCTCTCAATCATCTTATTCTTTCCCTCGTTCTTGGTTTCATCTCTCACGTACACTTGGTTATCCTCTTATCTCTTCACCTTGAGCACACCTTCACCCATCTCGCCTTAAAAACAATGCACAATCTGCACAAAACATATACCAAAAACATAAAAACTATCCCCAAAAGAATTTGTAACCGTGATTAGAGAGAATAAGAGAGAAATGAAAAGCAATGCATGAAAAAACTAAACTAAACACTAAAATATAAATAAAATGCAACTAATATATACAAAATTAGGTTCATAAAATGTACTTAACAAGGGATAACACTTGTGAATGTGCACTCGGCACTTCCTAACTCACTTTGTTTGCCTTATCACCTTAATCGATCTCAAGTAAATCACAATTACACTAAATGGTTGATGACACTAAAATCACCAACATTTGAACCTTTTTGGGTTATTACGTAATCATTAACATGCTTACATACCTTTCAAGATTACATTTAAAATATCATGAACATACCTAGCTTTATGTAAAACATTGCATGCCTTCCATATAAAAGTAGCATGTGAAACTCACCTCAAATCCACAGTCCTAAAGTCTCGTTCATAGGACTAATTGACCTCTCTATCTCTATCGGTATTCAGATAAATCAATGAGTACAATATACAAAACTTATAGCATTGCAAGTCAATAGATGGTTACACATTCCTAGAACTTAAGTCCATTGGTGACCATATATCACCAATGTCAAATGAATGTTTTAACTCAAAATTTTACATATTAAGGCCTATGAATGATATTATCCATTATAATCACCGAATTTGTGTCCTAAACAATTTGTTAATTTTAATTGTTCAAATTCCATCATAGGCTTAAATAGGAATTTTTAAATATTTTAGGGTTCTTTTTTAAATAATATTAGTGACCCAAGTAAGTTAAACAAAAGTTCGTGGGCTGCGAATGCCAATGTCGCAAACATACTTCAAAAACGTTCGAACCCTCTTTGGGATCCTATCAACACCCGTGACCCAATTATAGACACCTCATAGTTGCCCGATTTCTTTATATCCGGATCATTATATTCTTTTTCCTTACCCCGACTAAAACCCTAGTTATCTCCTCCCCCTCCCTCCCTCTCTCTACCTTGGACGTACGCCAAAACTTTGAATAAGAAGTTCTACGCTTATACGCTTTTTCCTTCTACAACTTACGATGAACTAGATAACCTCATATCCTACTATGTAATCGGTTGTTGAACTGGAGTCCATGTGGCACTGAAATCAGAGAAAAGGATCCATGGTATAGGTTGAAATAAATTGATAAATTAGTTTGAAGAAATGTGGGTCTACCGACTCGTTAAATAGGATATCTTTGTTTCTATTTCGATTGTAGAATGGTTTGGACAATGTACTTAACTTATTGGTTGTATCCAATTAAAACGATTTTAGTATTAACTCAACTGACATCCTCGATTTATTCTATTTCTTTAAAATGTTTGATCATACAACGCCTATATTGTAACGAGAGACACCGTTTTTGAAATGATAACTCATTAAGAAACTAGCAAGAGGCTAGCGGAAAGAGAACAAAATTAAACCTTATCAATGAAATTTCAAGTGGAGGTTCTCCACTATATGATGTTCTTATGACCCTCCTTTCTTCTAAGGAATGTCCAGCTAAAAGACTTATCAACAACAAAATCGAACATATCGCCTAACCTCGGTAAAGAGTTGTCAAAGATAGATTTGTTGCGAAAACACCATATTGAGTAACAAGTTACTATGAAGATGTCCTCGAAGTACTTGCGGGATGTAGATTTAATTTTGGCGTTATCAATACCGTTAAGGGAACTTTCCATGGAGCTGAAATCGGAGAAAGAGAAACTCCACCGGTTGCCAGTTTTCGACCAAAGGTCGTTAGCCCAGCTGTCAAAATAGAAAAGATGATTGACAGATTCAACCTTGTGTTTGTAGAATGGGCATAAAACATTATCAAGATCAATTCCGGGTGGTAAATATTTCTTTACACGAAATCCGATTAAGGAAGGCTCTCCAAAAAAATATCAATTTTGGCGAGGACAAGTTTCCGTCTCGTTTTATGAGAGCCCGATCCGAGGGTAGATTTTTCTATTTCTTTACGCAAAGATTTGACATCAAACACTCCATTTAGATTTAGTCTCCATTGCCATTTATCTAGAGCATCGTTTTTAGAAGGAGAACTGATACAACTGATAGGGTTAATTTATTAACCCTATTTGTATCACATTTCTCACACTTTGAATGTCCTTTTTAGTATCTACTTGAGTCTTTTGTTTTCTTTTTAGCTATTTTATGGAGTTTGTCTGTGTTTGGATTTAAATGAAGTAACTTCATCAAAACATGCAAAAACCTGCTACTTATTACAATTATTTATATCCACTGCAGATTGCAAGAAGACCGAAGTCTGGATCATGGGCCGGGTATATTGAAGATTTTGTGGATCATGGACCAAGCTTTTGGAAGATGTGTGATTAAACTCTCATGGACATGTTTTAAGAAAATTTTGGGCCGAGAGATTAAGGCCATTTGATTTAGGTTGTTTGTAAACACCTTGTGGGCTTGTACACTTTTATAAACTTTCTTTTTGGACCTTAGCCTTTACTTGCAAAATCTCGGCCTATGGCCCTTGTTTTGCATTATAAAAAGAGGCTTAAGGTAGCCATTTAGACACACCTCAACCTCAACATCTTTCCACTTTTGGAAATGGTGTAGGTTCTCTCTTTTATGGTTTATATTGTTGCTCAAGTTAGAGCTTTGCTTCAGCTAGAGGGAGTTCAAACACTCGGTCGAGAATCTCCATCTCTTGTTTTGCTTTAGTGTTTACATTGAAGTTTCTTTGGTTAACCTTTAAAGCTTACTTTCTTTTGTTTACGTTTACGTCGCTCTTTGCTAGTTTATCATCATCTTGGCGGATTGGTTGGTTGCGGTTAGAATTGAATCTAGAAATTCATTCTCTAATCTGAAGCAACAATTAAGAACCTAAGGATGATTTCCATAGTTGTTGTGTGCAAGTTTCATTTTTAATTTCATTGCTTAGTATGCAAGTTTCCCCATCCCCCTATCTTCCTTTCTTCTAGTCTTTTAATTTTACGTCTGTAAATTAATGCAATTTAATTTCTGCACTTTATTTTCCCGCACTCTACTTTCTTGCCATTTAAATCATCGCAATTTAATTTCTCGCATTCCATTTCTTGCACCTCAAGTTAATGCTTACTTGTTTCCCAAGAAAGTAGATTAATGCATGGCAAGTTTCCTTTCTTGACGTTTAATGCTTATAATTTCTTTATTACATTTTCCATCTCCATTATTTGTTTAGATGTTTTCATATCTTTTATAAATAGAAACCGAGCTATGATAGGCTGACAACCTAAGCTCGTGGTGTAAAGTGAAGTTGAGATTAGACCGGTAAAAACGTAAAAAAGTGTATTTATATAGTCTTGGCGTTATTTAAATTAGGATATAAATATTTCATTGAAAATTACATTTAATCAACTAACAACTGATTATCTGTATGAAAATATGTTGGCTTTTTAGCTGTCACTTAAATATTTATAGCTTGAGATAACGTAAGTTTGCTATAGCATCTTTTTGCCGGATTACTTGTTTTTATCTCAATAGATTTTTACACCCTTTGCTTCTTTTTATAATTGATTTTTCAGTAGTTGTTAAACCACCCAACAAAAGATTTTCCTTGCTCGCCATCTGAGACCCGCTTTTAAGAACTAGACTTTTGAGAAACCGTTGGAAACCTCTCCCTGTGGGATCGATATCCGGTACTTGTATCGTTATTATTTATTGGAAAACGACAGTAGGCCGAGATGTATACTTGGATCACGACCTATTTGCACGCTAAAGTCCAGGTTCCATAAACATACACAACAAGTTTTTGGCGTCGTTGCCGGGGATAGGTAAAACAATAGTTTTTCTTTTAAAGTAAAGTTTTTAAAAGCTAGTTTTTTACCACCTTTCGGTGCAGGCCACAAATACCTCTCGACGAGCTTTTTCAACTGGATCCTGATATTGAAAAAACTTTCAGATTTCGACGAAGATTGCAAAGGGCCATCTCAGCTCTAAGATCTTTTGAAACTACTGAAACCAAATTACAGGATGGCTGAAGAAGTCAATAGAGGTGTTCTTGGTAGAGATCCCGAACCAAGAGAAATAAATATTGAAGATGAGGAACAAAACATTTTTTGACTTGCAAACTCAAAAGAAGGAGGAATTATGGTGTATGTTATCCCAGTTTTAAATCAACTGCATTACGGGATACGCAAACCCACATTTACTGCCACTCAATTTGAGCTAAAGCCGATAATGTTTCAGATGCTGCAAACTAACGACCAGTACACTGGTTTGCCATCTGAAGATCCTCACTCGCATTTAAGATCATTCTTGGAAATCACAGACTCTTTCTTAATTCCTGGTGTATCGGACAATGCTCTAGAACTTAAGATTTTTCCTTACTCGCTAAGAGATAGAGCAAGGTCATGGTACAACTCTTTGCAGCCAGACTCTGTGACTACATGGAATGAAATGGCAGAAAAATTCCTATAAAAATATTTTCCACCCACCAGGAATGCTAAGTCCATAAACGAAATTTGCACTTTTAAACAAATGGACGAGGAAGCAGTTCCTGATGCATGGGATAGGTATAAAGAGTTGTTAAGAAAATGCCCGCATCATGGCATTCCATACTGCATACAGTTAGAAACGTTTTACAACGGTTTAAACATTGTTGCAAAACAAATGCTAGATGCTACTGCAGGAGGATCTTTCACAACCAGTACCTATAATGAAGGTTATGAGATACTTGAAAAGATTTCCAACAATAATGGACAATGTTCTGACCCACGGGCAGTTGCACCTAGGAAAACAGCAGGGGTACAGGATGTTGATGCTTACACTACTTTGATTGCACAACTGGCTAACATGGCTTTTTAATCAACAACCTCATTGCCAACCAAGTTGGGAAATCAAGCATCGATGTCTCTATTCTTACTATCAACTCTGTGCAATGTACTTAGTGTGGTGACGGTCATTCTTTTGAACACTGTCCAGGAAATCCGGAGCAAGTAAACTATGTCAATAACAACAAGAGTGGACCTTTTTATCAAACATACATCCCAGGATGGAGAAATAATCCTAACTTTTCATGGCACAGTCCAACTCTTAATCTACCATTGCCAAAACTTCAAGGGCAATCAAACTACCAATCACAACAGCACGAGCAGTCCAATTTTCAATCACATGGGCAACCTCATTTTCAGCAACAGTCACACCACAACTCTCAAAACAACCATCAAGCAAATTTCCAAAATCACCAACCCTCATTCCAAAGTAAACCTAATGAGCATGTTGAGCCATCTACTTCCTTGGAAGCTATGATGAAGGGGTTTATGACCCAAACTCAGGCTTCTATCAAGAACCTTGAAACACAAATGGGTCAAATGGATCTGGAAATTAGGAAAAGACCAACAGATTCTCTACCTAGTGACACAGAATTGCCCAGAAGGGATGGGAAAGAGCATGTTAAGGTTGTAACCCTGAGAAGTGGAAAGAATCTACCAGAAAATACAATAGCAGAGTTAGAGAAACCAAGCACAGTGGAACCTGAAAAGAATCCCATAGTATCAACTCATGTTTCAGTACCTTTGGAACAACCCTTTGAGACTGCACCCATTCCAAAGAAATCAGACTTTCCAACCCTATTTCCACAGGAACCCAAGGAGAAAACCAGTGGGGATGTGTCACAATCTGGTGACAGTCCAAAAGTTCCTTGTCACACCAAACCTTTTGAACCAGTTAAGATCACACAAACCATTGACAAAGAATCAGTTTTGAAGCAGCTTCTGCACCTACTCCTCCAAAGACTACAACTCCAACTCCAGTCCCTCGCTATATTCCTTATCCCTAGAGATTAAGGAACCAAAAGGAGGAATTACACTACAAAAAGTTTTTAGATGTTTTTAAACAGTTGCATATAAACATACCTTTGGTTGAAGTCATTGAATAGATGCCAAGTTATGCAAAGTTTTTGAAAGACATTTTGAGCAAAAAGAAAAAGATATATGAGTACGAGACTGTATCTCTTACTGAGGGTTGTAGTGCATTACTGTCCAGTAAAATCCCTCCCAAAATGAAAGATCCTGGAAGTTTCACAACCCCTTGTTCAATAGGAGGGAAGTATATAGGAAAACCCCTATGTGACTTAGGTTCTAGCATAAACCTTATGCCTTTATCTGTTTTTAACACTTTAGACATAGGTGAAACTAGACCCACCACTTTTACTCTTCAATTAGCAAATAAGTCCATAGCCTACCCAAAAGGCAAGATTGAGGATGTCTTAGTTCAAGTTCATAAGTTTATCTTTCTAGCAGACTTTATCATCTTAGATTTTGAAGCTGATAAGGATGTCCCCATCATTTTAGGCAGACCTTTCCTTGTTACTGGAAGAACCCTGATAGATGTCCAAAAAGGAGAGTTAACCATGAGAGTCCAAAGCCAAGAAGTGACTTTTAATGTGTTTAACTCCTTCGAGTACCCTGGAGAGAAGGAAGAATGTTCCACACTGACCTTAATTGAATCATGGTGTCAAGAGAAAAGTTTGGGGGAGATTATGGGAATAGGTGAGTCTGACAGTGATGATACAAATTCTGAGGATTTAGAAGAACCACAGAAAGTCATTGATAATGAGGTTTTAGAATGTGAGGAGTAAAACCCTTGTTCCTCCCTTACAATGTGCTCGAGACCTAGAGTTGAAACAACTTCCCTCCTATTTGAAGTATGCCTTTTTAGGAGAGCCAGGGAAGTTATCGGTCATTATTTCATCATCATTAGAATTTGACCAAGAGGAAAAGTTGGTTAATATGCTAAAACTTCACACAAAAGCCATAGGATGGACCATTGCAGATTTGAAGGGCATAAGCCCTACTATTTTTCAACACAAAATCATCTTGGAAGATAAAGATTTCACCTCTGTTGAGCCTCAAAGAAAGCTCAATCCTGTCATGAAAGAGGTTGTCAAAAAGGAAATTTTGAAATGTCTTGATGCTGGTATAATCTACCCTATTGCCAGTAGTACATGTGTTAGTCCAGTACAATGTGTACCCAAGAAAGGAGGAGTTACTATGGTAACTAATGAGAAGAATGAACTTATACCTACTAGGATAAGATCAGGTTGGAGGATATGCATGGACTATAGGAGGCTAAATAAAGCCACCCAACAAGACTATTTCCCATTACCCTTCATGGATAAGATGCTAGACAGATTAGCAGGAAAGAAGTTTTATTGTTTCTTGGATGGCTACTCTGGTTACAACCAAATTGCCATTGCACCTGACGACCAAGAAAAAAGCACTTTTACTTGTCCCTATGGAACTTTTGCCTTTAGGAGGATGCCTTTTGGACTTTGTAATGCCCCAACAACTTTTCAAAGGTATATGATGTCCAATTTTTCTGACATGTTAGAACACTCCATGGAAATTTTCATGGATGATTTTTCTGTATATGGGACATCATATGATTTGTGTTTACAAAACCTTGAAAAAATCCTTAAAAGATGTGAGGAAACAAATTTGGTTTTGAACTAGGAAAAATTCCACTTTATGGTTAATGTTGGATCATAAATTGTATTCAAGATTAAAGTTAAATTAGAAGGTTTAAATTGTATTTATTTGATAGTTAAAGTTCAGGGTTCAAACTGTAACTAGTTAATAGTTATTGGTTTGTAGACCTCAAGCCCGTTTAGCATTTAGCAAAGCCCATTAGGCATTAGGACTGGGTATTTAATGTTTTGATTAGTTTAGTTTTAGGTTTAATCCTCATATTCATAATTATAATCCTATAGTGAGGTAGTCGTATTCTCTGTATTCAAGGGTATCAAGAACACACAAGGTTTTACATTGTTTATTCAAGGGATTGGTATGTTATTCTGATCTTATATCTCTTGATCTATATTGTGTTCTGTGATTGTTAATTTATCAACTAGATTAAACTAGGATAACAAGTGGTATAAGAGCCTAAAGAATCAAGTTTTTGGATTTATTGATTACTCACTGTGTTTATCGATTGCTATACTTGTGAAAATCGATTTCATGAATTTATGTGGCTTTATGCTTGAAAGCAATCTAATTAGATGAGTTTTATGGTATTAAAAGTGATCTGATAAGTTAATTGCTCTCTAAACCTTCAATCGATTAGCCTTTTATGATTTTCTTTAATATGGGTTCGATAAAAGTTGTGAACCGGTCGATACTGTGTTCTTCAAATTAATGCATGATAGTTGAAATTAATCTTTGATTTTGATTGAACTGTGATCGATACACGTTTCTGGGCACAAAGGTGTAATTTCTGCATTCAATTTCTGTGTTTTGTGTGGTTTTTGAGTTGATTATTGTTTCTGTTTATCGACGTTCTGAGCTGATTTAAGAACGTACCGGTCGAGACCATTAGGAACACATCGGTCGCTATAAACACCGGTCAATACATTAGCCCGGTCGCCCGGTACACTCACAATCTACACCGGTCGACCGTTCAATATCGGTCGAACTCACTATATCGGTCCACATTCCATACCGGTCGCAAGGATTATCGGTCAAATCTTATTACTGGTCGAACTTCCTTAGTCTTTATCGGTCAAGACCAATACCGGTCGACACCATCTTACCGGTCAGATCAACCTACCGGTCGACTCTTGTCCGGTCGAACTCGATACCGGTCAACACTTTATCGGTCGTAACAAGTTACCGGTCCAAGCATCTTACCGGTCAAATAAGTTCCCGGTCGACAACAATGTTTGCGCCATTGCTTACTCGCGAGAACCCCTGTTTGCGCGACCCAAGGCTCACGCAAATCGTACTTTGCGTGACCCACTATTCGCGCAATTCTCACTTTGCGCCACGGTCTTCTCACGCAAATCCTACTTCGCGCGACCCACACATCGCGCAAACCTCACTTTGCGCCACCTCCTGTTCACGCAAGTACTGTTCACTGTTCACTTTTCACTATTCAGTTTTGCGAAAATATTTTTTCTGTCAGAGTTTCACAGTTTGATTTTTCAGTATTATCTATTTGAGTTTTATACTGTTTGAAAGGACTACATTTAATTATTTTTGGAAATTTATTTTTCTGAAAATTTTTGAGTGGTTTTTATCTTGATTCTAACGATCTCATCTAGTTGGTTGTCTTGATACAGAAAAGTTTGCTTACTAGTTACTAACCATACAACTAAAGATGTCTGAAGGTTACAACCTTGATTTTGAAAAGATGACACATTCTGAAGCAAAAGCAAATGCTAAACGTCTTGCTAGACAGTTGTCAAGATATACAGACATGGCTTATGATTGTGAAAAGGAGATTAAAAAGCTCAAATCCGAGATGTTACCTCTTGAAGCTGAGAATGAAAATCTAAAGATTCAGAACTCATCTCTTCTTACTCAGATCAATGTTTTAAAAGAAAATTCAAAAGATTCTGATTCTAAAATTGACTTTGCAGGAATTATTGAGTCTAAAGAAAAAGAAATCTTAGATCTTCAAGCAAAGTTGAAAAGATCTGAGTCCAGCTCTACATGGTCAAAGAAGGATGCAATGCAAAAAGAGCTTGAGGAGCGTAGAAGGAATACAAGTGTTGCAAATGATACTAGTAAAGGACTAAGACAGATAAATTCTCAAGTCTTTGCGGAAAGAGATAAACTAAAAGATAAAGTTCTCAGTCTTGAGGTTGAGATTAAAACGCTGAAAGAAAAGGCAACCCAAGACAGAAACAATGCAACAACTCAAGATGAAATGTTGAAGATTGAGAAAGAAAGAAAAGAATTTGCCAAGAAATTCTCTGAATTCTCCAGAAAAGCCTTTGAAGAGAAGAAATCATTAGAGCTTAGATGTGTTAATCTTTCTCAACAAGTTTCAGACTTTGAGAAGGTTATCATTCTAGAGAGAGAAAAGGCTGAGAATGAGAAGAAGAAAGCTGAGCTGAAGAAAGCGAATATAGATTTTTCTGAAGAAAAGAAAATATTTGAGACCGAGATAGCCAAGCTGACAGGAAAGCTATCTGAATTGTCAACAAACATCATGAAGGAGAAGAATGCAAAATCTGAGTTGCATAAGAAGTTTGATCTGATTGAAAAGGAAAGAAACAATTTGTATTCAAAGATAAAGGAACTTGAAGAGATCGTATTCAAGGTGAAGCTGACTGAGCACAAGACGCCAGAGTCAATAGCTCAATCACCGAGAGATGATCTAGCTGATTCAAATAGTTCATTAAAAACAACTTCAAGTTCACATTTTTCAAATGTTTTCTATAATCCTTTCTATGATTTAGATGACTGTCTTACTTCTAAATCTACTGATCAGATTCGTCCTTCTAACCTCTTCTATGACAAAAATGTTGATGGTTCAGGTAACTTCAAGAAGACTAAGTCTCAGAAGAAAAGCTTCTGGAGAAGAGAAGATGAGAAAGACATAGGAAATTGGATCTGGAGAATTAAAGGATCTTCGGAGGAAAATAAGAAAGAAAAATCATTTGTGCATACATCAAATGCAAAATGGAACTATGCCACAAAAGGTAAAACTTTTGGCAAACCTGATTTGGTTTACACAATCAATCAATTGATTAGGTTAGCACAAAAGAAGATTAGTGGTTCCTATTGTGGCTCAAATGATTTTGTAAGAAAAGATTATGTAAATAACTGGTATGGTTCTTATTTTATCTCTCCTACTAGAACTGCAACTAACTCATTAGGACCCAATTACCAGTGGGTACCAAAAGCTAAATCTGTGTTGCAGGCATCCAAGGTTTAAGGGGGAGAAAGAACGAAGGCTTCTAAGTAAATCAGCTTAGAACCCGTACTTCAACAGAGATTGACTTCTAGACAATACAATCTAGGACTCGGACTTCAATGTCAAAGAGTTTGACTTCTGAATTTACTTTAATCCTAGTAATTCAGAACTCTGTTTCATAATTAAGGATTATGCACATATTAAGGGGGAGCTTATATGCTTAATATATCTACTGATATATTCTTCTGATTTAACTAACTTTTTACAGGTATCAAGGGGGAGGATATTTGAGTTTTGTCAAAGATACTTCTTTAAACATATTCATTTCAGGGGGAGTTAAGGATTCTGATTTACAGGTATATATTTCTAATCCTTAGACTCTATCACTTGTTGAAAGAAGAACAACTTTCACTTGTGAAAAATGGTTTCTTAAAATGTTCCAACCACTTCCTATTCTTCAAAGATTTTCATGAATTGTGAAGTGTGATTTTAAATGATTTTTGAGCTTAAATGCCAACCTCTTTTAGTTTGAGGGGGAGAATCGTATTGTCAAACATCTAATGTTTTGACTTCTCCAAATTTTATTCTTCATGTAACTGTATTCCTTTGTGCTTTCATGTACTAAAGCTTGTTGAACAGTATGTGAAAGTCCAAGATCTCTAAATCTAGTGAGAGAAAGTAGAAAGAGAAAGTAGAGAGCTCCAAAGTTTACGTTCTATTCAAAATGTGATCTCAAAGTTACAAACAACAAAGCACCTAAGGGACTTAAATACCCCAGGTCTTAACCAAAACAGATAAGCAAGATAAGCACAGTTAAGACTACTGAAAATAAATACAATGATTACTACAAAATCAGACTTAACAATCTCCCCCTTAGTAATCATTGGCGCAGTGGTCTTCAAAATCAATCTTCTAAAACAGCATTGACCAACAAAGTGACTTTGGTGAATCATTGACGCTCTTCTCTTTGACGAAGTATATTCAGTCCAATTGAAACTTCCAGGCGTCTTAGAGTTGAGCGGAAATTCAATCTCTCATGAATTGTATTCAATGTCTTCTTGAGAAGACGAATTTCATCATTATCAATCAGAAAAGCATTACTTCTTGTTTCCAAAAAACTTCTTTGAGCTTCTTTCAGAAGTTGCTCCAAATGAAGCTTGATCACCTTCAAAGTTCCATCTGAGTAATGACTAATTTCTTCAAATCTGAGAAAGAATTTTTGACTTGAGCCATTCTTGTAGACAACTCCATATGGATCTTGAATTATGGTGAATAAAGGATAAGAATCTAAGTCTGGCAATCTTCGATTGGGCCTTAGAAGATTTACAACTGGCTGAAAGCTTTCAACGGCCATCTGAAAATAAAACACTCTGAAGAATCTGATTTTCCGTCGAATGAATCTTTTGATAACAAACAATGCTTGAGAAACATCCTGAGTTCTATGATAAAGATTCCTGAAATGATCATATAAAAACTTAATGTCATCAATAGAAAGATCAGTGAAATCTGCCTCTGAGAAAGTATATCGCTTGCAATCTCTTCTTTCCACTTCAAATTCCGGATACTAGATATTAACTAACTTGTTTATCGTGACGCTGATAACCCGGACAATCAAATGTGGAGAAGAAACGAGATTGTTTCTACGGCGCTGGCACTTGATGAGCATCAAGTATTCATACTGATAAGCCTCTGACTCCTTTTCAACACCAAGGATAGCATAAATGTTGATCGTCCTTCTTCTAGAAACGAAAATATTACACTGAGAATCTTCTAGAAAGGCAGATCTTTGTCTTGAAGCCATATACCTTTGTTGAAGACTTCTTTGTCTCTGCTGTCTAGTCAAAGCTGGTCCTTCCTCTGGAATTGTCGGAGGAATCACAGGTTCAGATGGAGGAACATCAACTTGTGCTCTTGACGACTGACCAACTTCAAATGAGCTTTGAGGATCAGTGGTAGTTGGAGCTGTACTAGCAACAGGAGAAGAAGTGATTGGAGTAGTTTCAGGAATCTCTTCTTGAGAAGGAAGATCTTTGTACAACATGTCTGTAATCTCTTCATCCTTAGCATCCATGAATACAGAATCATCTTCAGTATCAGAAATGATGATTATGTCATCACAATCCTCTTCTTTTATTTGGCAAACCTTCTCCAATCTGATGTCTTCATCATCACTTGAATTTATCTCTATGAAATTTGCAAAGAAGGATCTCATGTCATTTGCGGCTTCAGAATCCTCTAAATCAATTGGTCTTGATGCAGTGTCAGGATCAATATAAACAACAATCTGCATATTATTCTCTATATCTTGTTCAGAAATGTTCAGAACATTTGACATGGAAGACAAATCAACATTTTTCAATCATGACATTCATTAGATCTTGAATGCTACAGTCTTGAACGTTGTCAACATTCTTTTCTGTATCACCAGCCACCTCTTCTTGAGATTGATCTTCTCTAGCTGAAGAAGATCCTTCCACTCTCGGTCTCTTCACCATCTCCCCCTCATGGCCATGATGATCTGAATCATCTTGGTCATGTCGGCGTTTAAGAGACGGACCTGCCTCAGTTCTGCAACTCTGTGAATGAAGATCAAATCTGTTAGAAAGTTCAGATAAAGCTTGAGTCATGAAAGACTTAAGATCAACAAAACTAGATTGAACTTCAGATCGGAAAGACTGGAACTCTTCAGATAAAGCAGTAATTCTCTCAGAATCAGACGTAGGAACTGGAGGCAGCGTAGGCTGAAAATTTCTTAGAAGAGAAATCAGATCTTGATCTTGATGTTGTGGCGGTGACATAGACAATAGACGAGCGTAAAGCAGATCAGTCAACTTAGATATTGGAAGATCATGAAGAGAAGATCGTGAAGATGTACCAGTAGGAACTGATGTAGAAATACCCGCAGACTGAGTAAACAAAGGAGGAATCGGAAGAGATACAATCGGTGGAGCAGTAGTTGAGACATGTTGTTAATACTGATTTTGTAGTAATCATTGTAATTATTTTCCTAGTCTATACTGTGCTTAGAGTGCTTATCTGTGATGTTAAGGCTAGGGGTATTTAAGTCCCCTTAGGCCTTTGTTTTTGTAATTTTTTGGAACACACTTTGAATATATCAGATTACCTTTGGCGCTTCTACTTTCTCTCTCTACTTTCTCTCACTAGATTTAGACCGATCTTGGACTTTCAATTGGTATCAGAGCTAATCTGAATCTGAGAGGACTGAGAGAATTCGTGTTTGTTTCTGAATTTGTGGATTAAAGCAAAAGATTTGATCGATTTTCTTGATTTTTCAAGAAAATCTCGTTTTTTTCTTTTTCATCAAATTTAGACTGTTTTTAGGACGAATTTGTTTGCAAAGTGTTTCTTTGGACTTGATTTTGATAGAAGATCATAATTGATTTACATCTTTTTTCAGGAAAAACAGTATTTGATCGTTTATTTTGAGAAATCTTGTTTTTCTGGAAACTCGTTTTCACGAACTGTTTCATTTTGAAAATCTCAATTTTGTGGTTTTTAATCGTTTCTGTTGATTGAAATGTGTTAGAAACCTGTTTTCGTTCAATCTTGTGTGAATTTGTTGCATTAATTTCATGGATATAATCGAATTGTGCAAGTTTTTCTTGTTTTTCAGAACTTTGCGCTAGTTCATCTCAGGTTTGCGTGAGTTCATCTGGTTTGCGCTAGATTCATCGAGTGCCATCTACGTCATCACGAGAAGTTCAGACTTTGCTCTGTGTTTATCACGCGAACTTTAGTTTGCGTCTATTTCTGTTCACGAGAAGTGAACTTTGCGTCTCCAGTGCATCAAACAAAGCTCAGTTTGCGTTTTATTCAGCTCACGCAAAGTTTCTTTGCGTTATCAGCAGCTCACGCAAAGTTTAGTTTGCGTCTTCAACGTCTAACGCAAAGTTCGATTTGCGTCTCACTTGGCTCGCGCAAAACTCGTTTTGCGCCACTAACTGCTCACACAAACCTCAAGTTTGCGCCAGATTACATCTTTCAGACTTTGAATTTTTCAGATTGTGTTTGTGTTCAAAATGTCTCTGCAAGCTCAAGTTTACAAGAATGACTTGATGATGTCATTGGGGTCTGACACTCGTCCTCCCGTACTGATCAACGAAAATGAATTTGAACAGTGGCAGGACCGATTCATTAACTTCATAGAAAGACAACCGAATGGGGATAACATGATGAAATCTCTGACTGAGGGTCCTATGGAAAGGCCGATGAAAGTTATACCAGCTACTGCAACTACTCTGGCTTCAACTGTTGAGAAGTCTCTAAGGGAGTATGATGCTGATGAATTATTGAGATATCAAGCTGACAGTCAGGCAAAGTCTAATCTGATTCTTGCTTTACCAAATTCGATCTACAACAGAATTGATTGCTTCAAACAGAATCCTATGCTTATGTGGACTTAATTGGAAAAGATCATGCTTGGTACAGCTGTGTCAACTCAACTGCGTCAGACCAGATACATGAATATGTTTGAGGAGTTCAAAGCTAAGGATGGGGAAAGTCTGAAGAGCGTATTTGATAGATTTTGGGCTGTGATCAATGATCTGTATAAGATCAAAGTTACCAAGACTGAATTGGAGGCCAACCTGAAGTTTCTGAATGCACTCCAACCTGAATGGAGCAAATCATGTCATCGGATGAGAAATGATGTCAGGATTTCTACTATGCCCATTCAGGAATTGTATGAAATTCTGATGACAGATGAATCCATGGTGTTGGAAAAGAAGGCTAAGCTTGATAAGAAGAATAAGCCTAAGACTGTTGATCCAATTGCCCTCTTAGCTAGTCAATTAGCCGAACAATCCTTGACAGAAAATGCTTATGATGGTTCCACAGAAGATGATGGTGAAGCCTTGGAGAAAGCAATGATACTTCTATCACAACACTATCAGAAAAAGTTTCAGCGTAGAACTAGATCCAACAATCTTCGTTTCACTTCCGGTTCCAAGAAGGTTGAACCTGGTGCTCCATCAAAGCCTTACCTACCAAAATATGATCCTGCAAAAGTAGTAGAACCGAAAAAGGATGAAAAGAAGATTATGAACTGCTACAACTGTGGAAAGCCCGGGCACCTAGCTAAGGAATGTAGAGTAAAGGTGGTAAAGGATTCAACTTTCTACAGAAAGAAGATGGAACTAGCTGAGAAGAGAGAAAACGGAACTATTCTGATGGCTGAGGAAGAGTACTGGTTGGATCATTCAGATAACGAGGCTGAAAATGAAGAAACTGCAGCCATGTGCTTCATAGGTGATGAAGAAGATGACACTTCCACTGATGATTCTGAGGTAATTTCTGAGTTTCATGTTAACTTTGTTTCTTCTCAATTCAACGTTATTGTCAATGCTTTACATGATTTTCGTTCCAAGTTCATATCTGAAAAGCTTGAAAATCAAGAAAAGTCTGTTTTGATTGAAAAACTGAAGATTTCTCTGAAAGATGAAAAGATCATTTTAAATGACACAAAAGAGAAATTTCAAAAGAATTTGAATGACTTAGAATTATCAAATCAGACTTATCATGATTCTTTGACTGAATTGACTGATTTGAACAAAAGTTTATCTGATAAAATAATTGTGTTAGAAGAAAAATTGTATAAGAGAAACCAAACTGAGCAGACTATATATATGAATAAGCCTAGGAGTGATGAGGCTATAAAAGAAATGTGGGGTCTTGGTTTTGAAAATCCTCATTGTCTAAACAATGTTATTTCAAAAACCCCAACCTTATATAATTTTGATTATCTAACTCTTGCGAATTATGCTCCTCAATTTAAAATTGACTGGTTGAATGAAAAGCAAGTTTTAGAAATTGAAAATCAAAAGAGGATGCATAACAAGAAAATGGAAATGCCATTTGTTTATACGTCTGAAAATGCCAAGTATTTTCCTGAGAAAACGAAGAAGTCTAGAAATTCCAAAAATGTTTTAAATGTCAATACTTCCAATAAATCTTTAATACCAACTGATTTTGTTGATATATATGCAACTAACACTAATAAGGAGAATGTATCTCTGGTTTCTTATGATTCTAGGAAATACATTCCCCCAATAGTGTTGGAAGGTAAGATAGTTGATCTTGAAGATAAATTGGAAGAACAAAATCTTCAAACTGATTTTGAAAACAGTTTATTTCGTTTCATAATGAAATCAAGTTTGGAAGATAAATTTACTTCTGGATTTTCTATCGATTTCAAGGAAAATACTCGGAATGTCAAAAACAGTGAGCATTTGTGCCACCCATTGGTAGCGCACACCGACAATTTGTGCCAGATGTTAGTCGCGCAAAGCTCAGTTTGCGCCAACAAGGGATCACACAAAACTATTCCAGACTTGGTTATTTCTGACAATTTACACCACGAAGCTAGTTCAAATATGCTGAATGCTCAGTCTGATTTCTTAGATAAAATTAATTCTTCTTATTCAATTGTTGATGATTCTTTGACGCTAAATGATCAGTTTTATAAAACAAAAACAAAGCGTAAAAGAAAAAGTTCAAAGAAGTCAAGGAAACATGATAGTGTCTTTTCTGAAAATTCTAATTCTTCGGATTCTTCTGTTTCAGATCGGACTGTGAAGAGATCACAAAAGCTGATATGGAGGGTAAAGCAGAAATCTATAGAGTCTGAACTGTTATAAGAAACTTGTGTAGTGAATCTTTGTGACAATGATACATTTGCTTTGTGTAATAAAAATACAAAATATTCAATTCCGCAAATGATTCACATTGCAAAGCATGTCTCTTCTTCTTCTAGTTCTGATTCTGTTGATTATGTTTATTCCTCTATTGATGATTGCATTCTTGAGTGTTTGAAAAATAAATCTTCGAAAAATAAAAGACACAAATCTAACAAGAAGGGACCCATAAGCATATGGGTACCTAAATCTGTGTAGTTTATGTTTGTGCAGCTTAGTCATTTATGGTATTTGGATTCGGGGTGTTCCAAACACATGACAGGCAACAAATCTCTTCTTTCAAATTTTAAATAAAAATGTTGCGGTCGTGTTAAGTTTGGAAACTGTGAGATGGCTCCGATTCTTGGTTATGGTGATCTTGTTCAAGGTAATATAACTATCAAGAGAGTCAGCTATGTCGAAGGTCTAAGCCACAACTTATTCATCATCGGACAGTTCTTTGACAAAGATCTTGAAGTTAGCTTCAAATCTAAAAGAGTTGCTATGAAGAATGATAGTGGCCGAGATCTACTACTTGGAAAGAGAAGATCCAATATGTATACTATTGATCTTTCCAAAGTCAACATTCCATCAGACATCTGTCTACTTTCTAAAGCTTATGTTCATGAAAGTTGGATTTGGCATCGTTGACTAGCTCATCTCAACTTTAAGTATATGGATCGCTTGGTCAAGAATGATTCAGTGTGAGGTCTTCCAGTACTTCGTTTTCAGAAAGACCACCTCTGTCAGGACTGTGAGAAAGGAAAGATGAAGAAAGCTCCTCACAAGCCAAAGCCTAAACCCTGCACTTCAGACATACTTGATTTACTGCGTGTTGATTTATGCGGACCGATGAAGACAAAGAGTATTGGTAATAAAAGATATGTATTGGTGGTTGTTGATGATTACTCCAGGTATAAATGGGTAAAGTTTCTCAAGTCAAAAGACGAGACTCCTGAAGTTCTCATCAACCTCATCAAAACTATTCAGACAAATAAGCAAAAGCAAGTCAAAGTGGTCAGATCAGATAAAGGTACTGAATTCAAGAATAGTACTCTTCAAGCTTTCTATGATTCTCAAGGTATACAACAACAATTTTCTGCTGCCCGTACACCGCAACAGAATGGGGTTGTTGAACGTCGCAATAGAACGCTTGTTGAGGCTGCAAGATCTATGCTTGCTTATTCTGATCTTCCTTTGTCTCATTGGGCTGAAGCTGTTTCAACTGCATGTCATACTCAGAACCGAACGATTCTACATCGCCGATTCAACAAAACACCATATGAGCTGATGAACGGTATCAAACCGAATGTCAAATATTTCAAGTCTTTTGGGTGTAAGTGTTATGTTCTGAATGACAGGGATAATCTGAACAAGTTTAGTCCGAAGGCAGATGAGGGTATTTTTCTGGGTTATTCTTCTAACTCTGCAGCTTACAGAGTCTTTCTTATCTCAGCAAGAAAAGTGATAGAGAGTGTAAATGTCAAATTTGACGAAGCTGATGATTTGGTTTCTGGTCAACCAGGCTCAGAACCCGTACTTACTAGGAATTCAGCTTCTGAACAAATCAGTTCAGAACCTGCACTTCAACCGACAAATCAAGATCCTTCTTCTTCCTTACTTAATTTTTCTGATCTTGATTTTCTATTTGAGAATTTTTATGATGATCTTCCCAAATCTAATTCTGATAATATTTCAAATGTTTTGAATCAGGATACTGCGAGCACATCTACATCTAATTCCGCTGCAACTATCTCTGACACTTATGTTGTTCCAGTCTCTTCTGTCATTCAAACAAGTATTTCTGCTTCTGATCAAGTACAATCAGAAAATGTGCAATCAAAACCGGAACATGTGAACACTGAACATATTCAAGAAGAATCTGCTCAAGATCAATCTGTTCAGAAAGAACAAGTTTAGGATGAAGAACAAACTGTGAATGTACAATCAACGCTTCCAGAGTATGATTCTGAAGTTGTTGAACTTCCCCTTCCTCCTTTCGAGACAATATCCATATCTTTATCTGAAATAGAAGCTTCTGAACTTCCCTCTCAACAATTAGAAGTGGTTCAAGAATTAATTGATCATGGCGTCGCCTGAGAGATCCTCAAATTATTGGAGATCCTCAAGCTAGTGTGTCTACACATTCCAGGACGGCTACTTCCAACGAATGTCTCTTCACTTGCTTTCTAAGCAAGATTGAACCAACCAAAGTTTCTGAAGCGTTGGAGGATCCGGATTGGATTATAGCTATGCAAGAGGAGCTCAATCAATTTGACGCACTGAAAGTTTGGAGACTTGTACCACGACCGAAAGGAAAGAGCATAATTGGAACAAAGTGGATATTCAAGAACAAGAAAGACAAAGATGGTATCGTTATTCAGAACAAAGCAAGATTGGTAGCCAAGGGATATCGACAAGAAGAAGGAATTGACTACGATGAAACATTCGCGCCGGTCGCTCGACTTGAAGCTATTCGTATGTTTCTTGCTTTTGCTGCTTATCGCAACTTTACCGTGTATCAGATGGACGTGAAGACAGCCTTCCTCAACGGGAAATTGAAAGAAGAAGTCTATGTATCTCAACCAGAGGGGTTTGTTGACAAAGACCGTCCTGATCACGTATATTTTCTCGATAAATCATTGTATGGCCTGAAACAAGCACCGAGGGCATGGTATGATGAGCTGTCAGCCTTCTTGATCAAATCTGGCTTCACCAAAGGATCCATCGATACCACTCTTTTCATTTATAGATCAAACTTGGATATTTGCTTAGTTCAAATATATGTAGATGATATTATTTTTGGTGCGACTAACAAATCTTTATGTACTTGTTTTTCTGATCTAATGACTTCTAAGTTTCAGATGAGCATGATGGGAGAAATCAATTTCTTCCTCGGCTTACAAGTGAAGCAGCTTCCAGATGGAATCTTCATCAACCAGTCAAAGTATGTATTTGACATATTGAAGAAATTCAAGATGGACAAATCTACTTCAATCGGCACGCCGATGGCTCACAGTGCCAAAATCGGACTAGATCCAGATGGAAAAGTTGTTGACCAAAAGACATATCGAGGAATGATCGGATCGCTGATGTATCTCACATCAAGTCGCCCGGACATAATGTTCTCTACTTGTCTATGTGCCAGATTCCAAGCCAAGCCTAAAGAATCTCATCTGCTAGCAGTCAAGCGCATTTTTAGATATATTAAAGAAACTCCTTATTTAGGTTTATGGTATCCTAAAAGTTCTGACTATAAATTGATTGCTTATTCAGATGCAGATTTTGGCGGTAATCAGTTAGACCGGAAGAGTACTTCATGTCATCTTCAATTCTTGGGAGACAGACTGATAAGCTGGGCGTCGAAGAAGCAGAATTGTGTTTCTATATCAACTGCAGAGGCAGAGTACGTCGCCACAGCTAGTTGTTGTACGTGCTCAAGTGCTTTGGATGAAGACACAACTACGGGATTACAGGATGTTGTACAAAACCGTACCTATCTATTGTGACAGCAAGTCCGCAATTGCCATATCAGTCAATCCGGTCCAGCATACAAAGACCAAGCACATAGATATGCGGTACCATTTCATAAAGCATCATGTTGAAGAAGGTACTATTGAATTATATTTTGTACCAACTGAATATCAACTTGCTGATATCTTTACAAAAGCCTTAGATGAAAAACGTTTTAACTTTCTGCTTTCAAAACTTGGCATGTTGAATTTAAAAGTTTAAATCTTTAAAAATTTTATTCTATAAAGTAAAATATTTCAGATTTTCTTTCTTTTGAACAAAATGTGTGTCTAGGATCTTTTACAAGTTCTTTGTTTATATTAAAGTTTTATATGTTCAACTTTCAATTCTTACAAAAATCGAAAAGTCAGCAACATGTTTGTAACTTTTGATTCTGCTTTAAAGATACGTGAGTCGGAATATTTATAATTTACTTTGCTTAGACTACCTAAATAATCAGAATTATAGATTGGAATGAAAATATGGTCTAAGCGCTTAGATGTTGACCTGAGTGATTGAGATGAATTATAAATATATAAAATACAGAAATCTCTGAGTTTAAAAGTTTGTACCTGTGGCCTTTCTGGTTTGGGAAAGTAAGTTCCGTGGGATGCTTGTCATCTGATCCCCTAAGGTCATTTGGTCTGGGAGTGATCGAACCCAAATCCTTCTATAGAACCAAATCGAAAGTCATGTTCTACTGGTATGAATGGGTTTAGGATATGTCGATGTAGCCTTTCTGATCTGGGAGAGTAAGTTCCAAGGGGTGCTTGACAACTAGTCCCCTAAGGCCAACTGGTCTGGGAGCGGCTAACCCAAATCCTGCAATAGGGTCAGATAGAAAGTTACGTTTACGACATGTTCTTTACATACTGAACTTTTTGATTAAAAGATGCCAAAGTGCACAATGCTTAAAAGATGCGAAAGAGCACACTCATGTGAAGATGCCAATGTGCACACTGCTAAAAAGATGCCAATGAGCACACATCTCATGAAACTTGGTGAAATGTTTGAGTTGCGATAAACCTGTAAATTTGTGAAAATCTTAATTTTTGATGACTTAGTGTTAGTACATGCAACGTTCTCTATAATATTTTTTTTAGAATTGCATTTTTCTTGAAGCTAATCGAAGTTCACATGTGAGCACACTGAATAGATAAGATGGAAGTTTTTGAAACTGAACATGTCTTAACTTGATATGCAATGAAACTTGTTCTTGTATCCAACAACATATGCTTGATTTCAACTGATTGATAAATCTGTGAAATTTTACTGAGTAGACTTTAATTTGTTTAGTGTTTAAAATTTTATATGTTCAGTTGTTTCAAAATTTATATTCAGTATTATTTTCTTTTTACACTGATGTTTATATGGTTGTGTATCCATATTTTTGTTAAATGGTCTGTGCATATTTCGAGGGGGAGAGACAATCTGAAAAGAATATCTGAACTATTCTGTTTTTGAGGGGGAGTGAATATAGCTGATAAAATACTTCACGTGCTGATTAGAAATTCATCAGGTAAGTATTTTTGATATTTTTATGCAAATGCTGACCTGATTTGTTAAATTCTGTGCATTTGTGTAGGGGGAGTAAAATAGCTTGCAGGTAACATTTCATTTTTTTTATGTCTTCTTCATTGTAATTTTTTTTGGAGTGTTATTATTTTTTTTAAGTAAATTTTTTTTTAGTATTAAGTGTTTTAGTATAAATAGCATTTGTCCTGTTCATTTTCACTTTTCTCGCTCCATTTTATTTTGAACCTTGTTACTGTTCATCTTCTCTCTAACTCTGCACCGAATTTCTTCTCTTGCTTTCAATCGTGTTCTTTGATCAGGTATGTGTTTCATTTTATGTTTGTATTTGTTTTGTAGTATGTTTAGTATTACATAGTTCATATTTGTTTTTGATTTCATGTTCGATTTCTTACTGTGCGATTTACGATTTTACTGTTCATCGTCTTCATCATCAGATTGAGTTCTTCATTGCTGAAATTGTGTGTTGGGTTTGTCTTAGCTATTAATTTCGACCCTCAGGTATGTGTTCTTACTCTATATTTTGTTGATTTGATGCTTCGTTTTTGAGTTTTTCGCAACTGTTTATCTTTGGATTTCGAAATTTTTCAAAATTTTGGGTTGAATACTGATTTTAATCAGTATGTCTATGGTCAATATATGCTTTTAATTGTACGTATTTGATTTTTGAATCATCTATTTTTGTTTTCTTTGAATTTTCGAAACACAACAGATGAACTCGCGAAAACCGTTGTGTTCTAGGGTTTTGCGTTTTTCTGAGATAATACAAGTCTTCTTTGCATTACCTATTGGTCACACAAACCTAAGTTTACGTTACCTGTTGGTCATGCAAACCTAAGTTTGCGTTACCCGTTGGTCACACAAACCTAAGTTTGCGTTACCTTTTGCCCACGCAAACCTGACTTTGTTTTATCTTTGAGAGACGCAAACCTTGTTTTGTGTTGTGTTTTTTGTTCCAAGTGTAGTTTGCGTATCACATTGGTTGCGCAAAGTTCACTTTGCGTTACCAGTTGGTCACACAAAGTTCTCTTTGCGTCACCTATGTGTCACGCAAACCTTTGTGGTTTTGTTTGTTAATGAAATTTTTTCCAAGTATAGTTTTCTTCACAAGGACCCCCGTGCTAAGTCTGCGGAGGGGGACAAAATTCTGATTGTGATCAAAATTCCTGAATTTCTATTTCAAGATTTCTTGTATTTTTGTGATTTCATATTTGGACTAACGATCAGTTCTAGTTTCTTATTGCATATATTTTTCAAACAGGTTTTATCAAGATGACTTCTAAAGATGCACTTTCCATTGGCACTGATGTCAAGCCTCCTGTACTGTTTAAAGGAAAGTATGAACAATGGAAGGACAGATTCCTTGATTTCGTGGACAGGCACACAAATGGAGAGAATATTCTTTTGTCAATTACAGAAGGTCCTATGAAACCAATCATAGTTCAAGTACCTGCTGATGATGATTCATCTGATAGTGGACATGGTGATGAGGAAAAAGAACAAAAGACAAAACCAGTTAAAGGGGATGTCTCACAGTATTCTGAAGAACAGAAAAGTCGTTACAAAGCAGACAAGCAAGCAAGATCTCTTCTACTTCAAAGCATTCCTAATGAGATTTACATCAAGATTGATAGCTACAAGGATGATGCTAAAAAGATGTGGGATCAATTACAAAACATGATGATGGGATCCAAGTGTTATTCCCTATTTCAAGTTCTAATCAATCACAAACACTCAAGATGAGAATCACAAATCATATGCCATTGATTCAAACAACAAAGATTACAAATTCACAACTTTCTCTCTCTAAACTCTCTCACTAGAAACATATTCAATTAGCTCTTCTCTAATCTGCTCTCACTCTGATTCGTGTACTTCTACTTCTGATTGATACACCAACTAACAAGGGAAACAAGGTATTTATACCCTTGACAATTACAAAGAAACAAAATTACAATTACAATTACATTGACTTTGACTTTTATTACAAAAGACTTTGACTTTGATGAAAGTTGACTTTCCAGCTTTGACTTCTTGATCTTTGTGTCTTCAATCTTAATGATCTTGAATCCAATAAATCTGTGCTCTAATAATCTCCCCCTTTGGATCAAGATCATTACTAAAAGATTTAGCATTGCGATCTTCTCTCTTTAAGCTTGATTTGATTAAGCTCCCCCTTTAAACAATCTTTATCTTCTCTTGTAATCTCCCCTTTGATACAAACAGAATATACAAACTCCCCCTTAACACAATGAAATTCTTCTTTGATAAGTTTTGTCTTCAAAAAATTTTAGCAATCTTCCCAACGTCTGATCTTCAAAAATAGTAACAATCTCCCTCAAGATTATAAACAAACCTCTTTCAGACATTGAAAGAAATTATCTTCATTTACAGCTCTGAATGTTTTCTCCAACTTTCTTCAAATAAAATTTCTCCAAAATCTACTTGCTTTCGAAATTCTTTGAACTTTCGCTTATCAACTTTGAACAAACTACAATTCTGAAATATCTTTCTCCATATCCAATACAAATACTTCTTTCCGGACAATTCTTTCAACTTTAACATTTCTTTGAAATACACATTTCTTGATATCTTCTCCCCCTTTTCGATGATTTGAGCATCTATATCATCAAAACTCTCTCCAAGAAATGTCGTTGAAATTCTATCTGACCACTGATCTTTAATAATGAGCCTCTGATTCATTGCCAATTCGAACAAAGTATTCATCCAGATCTTTTCAAATCTAGACAAAATATGAGTGTAACACCTGAATCAACAAATGAATCAGTTAAAATGTCTGTCAGTAACACAAAGTCACTGTGTGTAACAGATACACAATATAAAGGAGCTTTTTGATGTTCACTCCCCCAGGGCTTCCATCCAATCATCGAAATACCACAAAGGCAATTTCTATGAATGTTATGACAAAGAAACAAATTCTTTGTGTGTTCGTGCAAGTGTAGAAAGAATTAAGCACGAATAATTGCTTTTAAAAGGCTCATCATTGTGTAAACCACTGAGACAACAGTAGATAAACACAGACTCAATGTGCATGATTGAAGTGCGAAGGTGGGGTAGACTTCCTTCTTTTTCAATATCCAGATTTTCCAAATGAAAATCAGATAGATTATATGTTGCGTCCCTTTGAAAATGTGAAACATTTTCTTTTTGAGAAGAAAATGAGTAGCTTGTGGGGTTTAGTCAAGAGTTGGCATGGGCTAGTTGCCTGTTTCAATAACGTTCACCAAAGAGTTGTGAAACGCTAGTAATGTGGCTGCCCGACTCAGAAAGTAGTTGGTGTAGAGTTTAATATTCTTTTACTCTGATCTCACACCCTCTTTCTTTTAATCATTAAGCTCACATCTAACCAAACTCTCTTTTCCATTTTACCTCAACGCACAACCCACACTCATTTATTTTTGACTCCTCACACTCAATCACTAAGGATTAACTTCTTGGGTAGAAATCATTGGTTAACGTGATTTCATAGAAGTTCAGTTAATTCCTAGCACAAAGAACCCATAGTCCTATGAAGCAAATGTTGCTCAAAAATGGTTTAACTTCATCTGGTAAAGCTCAAATACAACTGTCATATGTAAATATGCTCAGAGATATAATCATGAAGATATGAGCATTTTTAGACAATAACGTATTTTCAAACAAGTATATTGAATGAATGAACATGAATGCAAAAGACTTGTTTGAAAATCTGACATTGTATGAAAATGATCAGAAATGAATGATATAACAATCAGAGCTTAAGGAAAGAATAATGGATATTGTCTATACGAAACAAAAATATAGACATTCTTGAAATGACGTTTTGAAATGAAATATCGCTCAAAATTCATTGAAATACAAGCGGGGTGTCTTACCATCGAAAATATGTTTCAATATGAGACATGGTAAGAACAATTTGAATAAAAATCAAACCAGTGTGTGTGAATACTTGAAAGTATAAAGAAAAGACAATACACAAGTATATATCTTTGGAAACACACGGTTTATTAATCATTGAAGCTCAAAAATGAAAAATGAAAACATTTAAAATCACACTTCCAATTCATGAAATCTGTTTAAGAATCGGGAAGTGGTTTGAACATTTAAGAACATGTTTTCTATGATTGAAAGTTGTCCTTCTTTCAACCATATATGAGATTAAGATAAGAAATTTAACCTTTTATCTTCGTCTTAAATCTCATGAAGTCAGGTTGAAGTCATTAAGATATGATCTTGTCAGCTTCTCTCATCCTGCAAAAATCTCAAAGTCTAGTCAAAGCAACTTTATTCACAAATTTATTTGAATGTAAAAGACATAAAGCAATAAAACGATTAAAGTACGAGTTCTGATTTGAAATAATCAGAAATCATAATCTTTTACTCCCCTTGAAATTATGCATCTAAAATATGTTAGTTATAAAGCACATTATAAAGATCTACAACTCCTTTTGGAATGTAGTTCGTCATATCTATCGGATGCAAAAATTTCAGAAAAATATGTACTCCCCCTTGAAGGTTGATATCCTCGTTGGAGTATCGGAGTACAATCTCTTATATCAGCCCGGGAGTATCTTTCTTTAAGCATTGAAGTCCGGGTCCTGAACTGTAGTATTCAGAAGCCACACTTCATTGAAGTACGGGTTCTAAGCTGACGTACTTAGAAGCCTCTCTCATCGGTTCTCTTACTCCCCTTTGACTTGTGGTGCCTGCAACATAGAATCAATCTTCGGTTTTGGTACCCACTAGTATTTAGGTCCATGTGTGTTAGTTGCAGTTCGAATGGGAGTAACTGAATAAGAACCATACCAGTAATGATCACTTGTTTTGTGAACAGGATCATGTGTACGGCAGTAAGAACAATAGTATTTCTTACCTGACAACCTGATTAAGTGATCTCTCGTGTAGATATGATCAGGTTTACCTTTACGCTCATTGTTCTTCTTGGCTTTAGTCTCATGTACACATGTCTTCTTTCCTTTCTTCTCAGCTTTCTTTTCACCTTTCTTTTCATCTTCAACTGGTTTCACTTTCCATACCAGTTCTTCTTCTTTATATCTTCTTCTTCTTCTTCTTCTTTGTGTATCTGAACCATCTACATTTTGATCATAGAAAATGTTAGTTGTACGAATCTGATCAAATGATTTAACTGACCTTTTTGAAGAAACAGGTTTCATGTGTGAGCTTGAGGCTGTCTTTTTAAAGTCAGCTGAATTATTTCTAGGTGTGTAGATTTGTGACTCTGGAGTCGTGTGCTCAGTCACCACCACCTTTGAAACAATCTTTTCAAGCTCTTTAATCTTTGAAGCACAACTGTCTCTTTCTTTGACGAGAAGGTCAATCTTCATCTCAAACTCAGACTTCATTTTCTTCTCTTTCAATGCACACTCAGATAATTCAGATAACTTTGCAGTTAATTTTCTTATCTCCTCCTCAAAAATACTTCTTTCATCTTCAAAACCCTTCTCAGCATCCTTTCTTCCATCTGATATCTCCTTAAAGAATCCAACATTCTTTTGCTCAATGGTTTTCTTCTCTTTATCAAATTTCTCTCTTTCCAGAATAATTACTTTCTCAAACTCAGAAATCTATTGAGAAAGTTTTATACATTTCAGCTCAACCGTCTTCTTCTCATCAACACACTTTCTGGAAAACTCTGAGAATTTCTTTGCAAATTCTTTCTTGTCACTCTCAAAAACATCTTTATCTTTGACCATCTTTTGTTCCAAACCAAATATTTTCTTTCGAAGCTCAGCATTAGCATCTTCCAGACTCTTAATCTTCATCTCATAACTGTCAACAGAATCTGCTTGCTGAATCTGGATTATCTGAATTTCCAAATCAGAGATCTTTTGCAGTAATTTAGATTTCTCAGTCTTTAATTTCTCAGCTTCCAACCATTTATCAACTTTCAAGACTTGAATAACTTCTTTTTCAAGTTGTTGAAAATGTTCTTTGTATTTGGCAAAAAATTCTGAATATTGACCTAAACTTGTTTTCTTCTTCAGGTAATCTATATGTGCATTCATCCACTCATTAAGAGTATTATAAATGTCAACTTGATCATCATGTTTCTTCTTATAATATTCCATATGACATTTATATGCAGCAACGTCCATATGTAAATCTTCCAACTTTTGACATCTTCGTGCAAATCGTCCTTCAAGATGAAGAAGTTCTGCTTTAAGTTTAGCAATCTCTTCTTTTGATGTCATTTTTCCTTGAGAAGACATCCTGTTACAACAAAAAGAACTTGAAATTTGATCGTTAATTCAAATATGAAATCACAAGAATACAGAAAAACTTGAAATAAAAAATCAGAAATTTTGATCACAATCAGAATTTTGTCCCCCTCCACAGACTTAGCATGGGGGTCCCGCTATTAAAGGGCATATTACAGTTTTGTAAAATTTGACTAAGTACAGAAACTTGCAAGTCACTGTTAAAACTTAAAAACTCGCAGACGCTGAAACTTGCAAACCACTATTCAAAGTGAAACTCGCAAATCAAAAGAACTCGCTGAAACTCGCAGATAACAGCGTGCGCGTTTCCTGAACTCGCATGCAAAGACTTGTGTGTTCTGAGAAACTCGCTAGTCAATGAAACTCGCTAGACGTAGAAACTCGCAAGAGACTATTCTGAGAAACTCGCAGATCAACCAAACTCGCAGATCGAACAAACTCGCAGATCGAAAGAACTCGCAGATCACTATTCACGATGAAACGCGCTAAATGAGACGTGCGCGTTTCCAAAACTCGCTAGTCAATACTTGCGCATTCCATCACTTAGAAACTTTTCTTGAAATTCCAAACTCGCACGATGAATAAACTCGCAGATCACTGTTCCTTTCAAACTCGCACCCTTCGATTAGCGCGTTTGTAGAACTCGCTAACCACTACGTGCGCGTTCTGATCCTTAGAAAATTTTCCAACTTTTCCAAACTCGCAGACTTCGATCAACGTGTTTCTAAAACTCGCTAATCGTTACTTGCGCGTTTTGACCAAAATCGATTTCCTTCAGCTTGCGCGTTCTAACGACGAACTTGCGCGTTCTTCAGATCTAGCGCGTTCTTCAGAATATCGACCCAGAAATTGATTTTTCCATCTGTTTTGCGATCAAACCTTTGTGAATTGGTCTGAAACTTTGAATGGATGCTCGATTACAATCCTAGGACATATTACAATGCAAGAATTTCGATCTAAAACTCAAAAATTACAAATTTGATTTGAACACAGTGTCAAGAACTCGTGAACATAATAACCACAAGAATTCGAAAAATTCGAATTGATTACAGTGCAATTCACAAATCTTTCTATACAAACTCAATCTATTACACTTTTCTAACAAAACCTAATCAATTTCATCAACAAAATTGCACTAACACTCCAGAATCAAATCTCTCGTTCAAGAACACATAGTCGACACTTTTCTTGATCTGATTTCACTTTTGGATCTGCTCTGATACCAATTGTTATTCCCTATTTCAAGTTCTAATCAATCACAAACACTCAAGATGAGAATCACAAATCATATGTCATTGATTCAAACAACAAAGATTACAAATTCACAACTTTCTCTCTCTAAACTCTCTCACTAGAAACATATTCAATTAGCTCTTCTCTAATCTGCTCTCACTCTGATTCGTGTACTTCTACCTCTGATTGATACAACAACTAACAAGGGAAACAAGGTATTTATACCCTTGACAATTACAAAGAAACAAAATTACAATTACATTGACTTTGACTTTTATTACAAAAGACTTTGACTTTGATGAAAGTTGACTTTCCAGCTTTGACTTCTTGATCTTTTTGTCTTCAATCTTAATGATCTTGAATCCAATAAATCTGTGCTCTAACACCAAGGTAGGGAATCAGATGAAAGTGGCTAACTGCATCAATAGCTACGAGGAATTCAAAGCGAAAGAGAATGAGAGTTTGGAAGACACATATGAACGATTTACTTTGCTTTTGAATGAACTGACGAAGAACAAAGTGACAAAGAAGCAGCTGGAAAACAATGTCAAATTTCTGAGTATCCTACGACCTGAATGGAAGAAACATACACGTAGGATGAAGCAGATGAAAGACTTGAGTGAAATACCTCTTCACGAAGTCTATGAGACTATGAGGAAAAATGAAGAGGAAGTTGAGGAGAAAAGAGTTGAAAAGAAGAATGCAGAAAAAGTTCCTGATCCTATTGCTTTGGTAGCTGCAGAGAAAAAGAAAGAAAAGAAAGAGAAGAAGAAAAAGAAGAAAGTGATTACAAGTTCTGAATCTGAATCTGAATCTGAATAAGATGGTGATGATGGAGAAAGTCTGAAGCAAGCAATGCTGTTGCTAACCCGTGCCTTTTAAAAGAAATTCTACAAAAAGCCGGGATCAATTTCTCAACGATATTCTTCATCAAGTTCAAAGAATCATGAGCATCGAGAGAGGGTGGAAGGAAAGAGATATGAAGAAAACAGATATGTTGAGAAGAAACCTGATGAAAGGAAGAAGTTCATGAATGATTACACTGTTGCCGAAAAGCCAGCAAGTGATCCAGTCAAATGTTACAACTGTGGCAAGATTGGACATTTCACAAAAGATTGTAGAAAGCCAAAAGTTCGCAACTCTCAGTATTATCAGAACAAGCTGTTATTGGCCAAACAACAAGAAGCGGGCATAGCTTTAATGGCTGAGGAAGAATTTTGGTTGGATCATTCAGAAGGTGAAGAGGAAGAAAAGGAAGAAACTGCTCATCTATGTCTTATGGGAAAAGAGGTCAAGTATGATGAATCAGATGACGAGACAGCTGATGAGGTATTAAACTTAACTCAAAAAGATTTCATTACCAAAATGGAAGCTATGATGGTTGAGCTTCAAGACTTACAAAATAAATTGAAAAAGGAAAAAGAAAGAGTTGCTAAAAGAAATAATAAGATATTTGAACTCAATAAGTCGGTTATTGGGAACAAAGATCTAATTGATTCTTTACGCAAGTCTGCTTCTGATTCTAAACTTCAAGTAGATTGTTTTGAAAAGAAGATTTCTGATTTTGATGTTAAAATTTCTAAGTATGAGTTTGAGAAAAGAGAATCTGGACTAACTGTTCATAAATTGCAGGTTGAGAACAAGCTTTTGAATAAGAAGGTAAATGGTCTGGAAGCCAAACTTTATGCAAGAGGACAAACAGATCAAACCATTTTTCTTAATGCACCTAACGAAGAGGCTGATGTTAAGGAAAAATGGGGTCTTGGTTTTCAAAACCCTCTTTACTTAAAGAAAGCCATCAGAAAACAACTGGCACTTTATAATTTTGATTTTCTTGCTTGTGCTGGTAAACATACTAATTTAAAACCCAAATTTGTTACCAAATTACCAGAAGAAGTTGAGGCCAAAGAAACTGAAAATAGAAAGAATATAAATAAAATGCAACTACCATTTAACTATGAAAAGTTAAATGATAGTTATCTTTCTGAGACATCAAAAGTTCTTTCAAATGACTATTTTGCTAGTTATTCTGTTTCTGAGATGAAGTCAAAACCTGCAACTGCAAAGGTTTATGTTCCTCCACTCATTCTTGAAAGCAAAATAGTTGAACTTGAAAATATTGTTTCTGATGAAAGACTTTTGGTAGATATTGAATAAAGTGTGTTTTCTACAGTTTTAAAGAACACTGTTTTTCAATCTAAATCTACAAAGTGTTCTACAGTTTCAAAGACACCTCAAACTTCGTCTGATATTTTTGATGACTTATTTGAGTCTGCAAATGACTTTCTTAACTCTGATGGTGGGTGCATAGACGAAATTGATATGTTTGACTTCAATGCTACACTTCTTGATCATTCTACTTGTCTTATAAATGAAAAAGTGTTACCAAGTGGTGTTAATATTGATGAATCATCAACTAAGGTTAATAATGAAAAAGTGTTACAAAGTGTTACCAAGGTAAGAAACATAAGAAACAGCGATTACAGAAACAGAAATACACTGGTACACAAAAGAAAACTCAGTCTCAGAAATATGCTTTTCCTAATAAATCTAAATCTTTTGTTTCAGATATAAGAAAGAAAAGGTCGAAAGCTCGAACTGAATGACGACTAAAAAGGAAGGATGATGAGAAAGCTGGATCAGTTTCTGATAATTCTTGTACTAGATCAGTTAGTAGTGATAATGATGTAATTGATCAACTTGCTTCACATAAACAAAACCTTGTAAATTCTTACAAGCGGTATTCAATAAAGCAATTGATTCAATTATCTCCTATTTCTACTACATCTTATCATTATCGGAGAAATGATTTTGCTTACTCTCATAATTCTTCTGATTGGTTCGGATCTTATCATGTTTATTCTTCTAGATCAAATATTTTTAAAGGTTTTCAAAAGAACAGAGGGTCCATTTTCAAATGGATACCAAAATCTTGTACTAATCTGTTAGGACCCGTTTTTAAATGGGTACCTAAATCTATTGTTTCCTGATTTCTCTTGCAGACCCAGCATATGTGGTACTTGGACAGTGGATGTTCCAAGCATATGACTGGGCAAAAAGCTTTATTGTCTAATTATACAGAGATATGGTGACATCATTCAAGACAACATAACGATCAGTAAGGTGAGTTATGTCAAAAGCTTAGGGCACAACCTGTTTAGCATTGGTCAATTCTGCGATAAAGGATTAGAGGTCAATTTCAAATCTAAGAGTTTCTCAGTTCGTACTGAAGAAGGCACATAACTCTTAGGTGGACATCGCAAGACAAACCTCTATACCATCAATCTGTCCAAAGTTCAGATTGACAATCAAGTTTGCTTAATGACAAAAGCTTCAATGCAACAAAGTTGGCTCTGGCACTTACGTTTATCACACCTAACTTTCGTTATATCAACAAGCTGGTTAGAGGGAAATTGGTAAAAGGACTGCCTGAGCTGAAATACGAGAAAGAACACTTATGTGCTGCATGTGAGAAGGGTAAGATGAAGAGAGCTCCGCATAAACCGAATCCTGAACCAAGCACTAGTTCTCCGTTAGAATTGTTACATATGGATTTGTGTGGTCCAATGAGAACTCAGATTTTGGGTGGAAAGAAATACGTGTTGGTTATTGTGGACGATTACTCAAGATACACGTGGGTCAAATTTCTTCGATCAAAAGATGAGATGCCCGAAGTTCTCATTACTTTCTTAAAGACGACCTAGGTGAAAATGCAGCGACAAGTCAAGTTTCTTCGAACAGACAACGACACAAAGTTCAAAAACAAGATAGTTGAAGAATATCTCGAATCGGTCGGGATATCACATCAGTACTCTGCTGCTCGTACGCCTGAACAAAATGGAGTAGTCGAAAAGAGAAATCGAACGCTAGTCGAGGCCGTTGGGACTATGCTCAGCCAATCCGATCTACCTCTATTTTTATGGGCAGAAGCTGTGTCAACTGCATGTCATACTCAAAATCGATCCATGATACACCGCCGTTTTCAAAAGACTCCATATGAGCTGATCAACAACAGAACACCAACAATCAAGTATTTTCACATATTTGGGTGTAAATGTTTTGTGCTTAACGACAGAGAGAGTCTGAATAAATTCAGTGCTAAGGCGGACGAGGGTATCTTCATTGGTTATTCTTCAACATCGGCAACATATCGTATTTATCTGAAGAAGTCAAAGACAGTTGTCGAGAGCGTTAATGTAACATTCGATGAAGATATGGCTTCTGAACAACTCAGTTCAGAACCCGTTATCACTGGAGTATTAGCTTCTGGGCAGATCAGTCCAGAACATGCTTCTACAGAGAATAATTCGAATAACGCTTCTACTTCTATTTCACATTTATCAGATTTAGATTTGTTATTTGAATTCTTTTACGATGAGTTTCTAGGATCTAATATACCTAAATCTGCTGTGACTGACAGGTCTGAAGACACAATTTGCAATCATCCAGTCACTTCAGATGTTGTAACTGAACTTGAATCCCCTATTAAGTCAGAAACTCACATTCCATCAATTACTCCTACAGTTGAAGATGTACAAGTAAATGCTGAGCCAGAAGTAACTGTTTCATTTGGGTGTCATACATTGTCTACTCAACAGCCAGATTCTGCTGTTCAACCTGATACTTCTGCACCTGAAACTTCAACTGCAAACTCCCTTCCTATTATTCAAACTGAAGAGTCTGATAGTGGATTTCTAGATGATGATAATGTTCAATCAGTATCTATTCCACTCCCTCATGAGCATCGCTGGACCAAAGAGCATCCTTTACATCAAGTAATTGGAGATCTTAACAAGCCTGTACAAACTAGGTCAGCGACTTTGAATCAATATATGCATGACTCATTCCTCAGTAAGTTTGAGCCCACGCGAGTATCTGAGGCTCTTGCTTATTCGGATTGGGTATCTGTTATGCAAGAAGAATTAAATCAGTTTGAAGCCCTGAAGGTCTGGAGATTAGTTCCAAAATCGGAAGGTAAATCTGTGATTGGCACTAAATGGGTATTCAAAAACAAGAAGGATGAAAATGGTATCGTCATAAGGAACAAAGCTAGACTTGTTGCCAAAGGTTACCGGCAAGAGGAAGGCATAGACTACAATGAGACGTATGCTCCAGTAGCGCGTATAGAAGCAATCCGCATGTTTCTAGCCTACGCAACTCATAAGAATTTCACAGTCTATTAGATGGATGTGAAAACAGCCTTTCTGAATGGCATTCTTAAGGAGGAAGTATACGTGTCTCAACCAGAAGGGTTCGTTAATCCAGATAAGCCAGATCATGTCTACATCTTGGACAAAGCTCTGTATGGTTTAAAACAAGCCCCTCGAGCATGGTATGATGTTCTATCTAAATTCTTGGTCAACTCCGGTTTTTCCAAAGGTAAGGTTGATACCACTTTTTTCATCAAAAAGAAAAAATCCGATATCATCCTTATTCAAATATATGTTGATGATATAATATTTGGCTCTACAAATCCTAAATATTGCAAAAACTTTTCTAATCTCAAGGTGTCACGTTTTCAAATGAGTATGATGGGAAAGATGAATTTCTTTCTCGGATTACAAGTTAAACAGTTTTCTACGGGGATTTTCATTAACCAATCTAAGTACATTTTGGATATTCTTCGGAAATACAAAATGGAAAATTGTAAACCAATTGGAACTCCGATGGCACCAGGTACTAAAATTAACACTGATCCTTCGGGTAAAAGTGTTGATGTTAGAACTTATAGAGGTATGATAGGATCGTTAATGTATCTTACTTCAAGTAGGCCAGATATTATGTTTTCAACATGCTTATGTTCTAGATATCAGGCTGCTCCTAAAGAATCCCATTTGGCTGCTGTTAAAAGGATTTTTAGATATCTGAAGGGGACTGCAGATCTTGGTCTGTGGTATCCTAAGGATACTGGTTTTCAACTGACTGCCTATTCAGATGCAGATCATGCAGGTTGCATGTTGGACAGAAAGAGTACTTCAGGTTACATTCAATTTCTTGGAGACAAGCTCGTTAGCTGGGCATCAAAGAAACAATTATGCGTTTCCACATCGACTGCTGAAGCAGAGTATGTAGCTGCTGCCAGTTGCTGCTCTCAAGTTCTGTGGATGCGAACACAGCTGCGAGACTATGGATTCAAGTTTGATAAAATTCCAATATATTGTGACTCGAAGAGTGCAATCGCGATATCTGCTAATCCTGTCCAGCATACGAAAACCAAACACCTTGACGTTAGGTATCATTTTATCAAAGATAATGTAGAAAAAGGAACAATTGAACTTTATTTTGTAAAAACGGATTATCAACTTGCAGATTTATTTACCAAACCCTTAGATTAAAAGAGATTTAATTTTCTTTTCTCTAAGCTTGGTATGTTAAATCTTAAGACGTAATCGGTTGTTACCTACTAAAGTTACGAATTGTTATTTTTCATCATTTACTTTATCTTTATGTCTGAAGGATATCTGCACTTTAAATGTTTGCTCATGATCTCAGGGGGAGTAAGAGAAGATTAAAGATGATCTACATTATTTTTGAGGGGGAGCATAACTAATTTCTGCATTTTAATTAAATGACAAAATTTTTGTAATGCATGATTTTAGGGGGAGCTTATATGTCATACCAAAAGGAGTAAGACTATGATTTCTGATTATTTCAAATCAGAACTCGTACTTTAATCGTTTTACTGCTTTATGTCTTTTATTTTTCGAATAAATTTGTGAATAAATTTGTTTTGACTAGACTTTGAGACTTATGCAGGATGAGAGAAGCTGACAAGATCATATCTTTATGACTTCTGATTTAAGATTGTGAGAAAAGGTTAATTTCTTATCTTAATCTCATATATGGTTGAAAGAAGGACAACTTTCAATCATAGAAAACATATTCTTAAATGTTCAAACCACTTCCCGATTCTTAAACAGTTTTCGTGAATTGGAAGTGTGATTTTAAATGTTTTCATTTTATTTGGGCTTAAATGTTTTTACAAACCGTGTGTTTCCAAAGATAAATACTTGCATATTGTCTTTTCCAAATACTTTCAAGTATTCACACACACCGGTTTGACTTTTTGTTCATATTGTTCTTACCATGTCTCATATTGAAACATATTTTCGATGGTAAGACACCCCACTTGTACTTCAAAGAATTTTGAGCGATATTTCATTTCGAAACGTCATTTCAAGAATGTCTATATTTTTGTTTTGTATAGACAATATCCATTATTCTTGACCATAATCTTTGATTGTTATATAATTCATTTTTGATCATTTTCATACAATGTCAGATTTTCAAACAAGTATTTTGCATTCATGTTCATTCATTCAATATACTTGTTTGAAAATACTTCAATGTTTAAAAATGCTCATATTTCCATGATTATATCTTTGAGCATATTCATATATGACATTTGTATTTGAGCTTTAACTGTTCAAGTTAAACCATTTTGAGCAATCTATGCTTTCTAGGATAATATGGGTTCTTATTGCTAGGAATTAACTGAACTTCTATGAAATCACGTTAACCAGTGATTTCTACCCAAGAAGTTAATCCATAGAGATTGAGTGTGAGGAGTCTAAAAGAAATAAGTGTGGGAGTGATGAGGTAAAATGGAAAAGAGAGTTTGGTTAGTAGTGAGCTTAATGATTAAAAGAAAGAGGGTGTGAGAACAGAGTAAAAAGAATATTAAACTCTGCACCAAATACTTTCTGAGTCGGGCAACCACATTACTAGCGTTTCACAACTCTTTGGTGAACGTTATTGAAACAGGCAACTAGCCCATGCCAACTCTTGACTAAACCCCACAAGCTACTCATTTTCTTCTCAAAAAGAAAATGTTTCACATTTTCAAGGGGACGCGGCATATAATCTATCTGGTTTTCATTTGGAAAATCTGGATATTGAAAAAGAAGGAAGTCTGCCCCACCTTCGCACTTCAATCATGCACATTGAGTGTGTGTTTATTTACTGTTGTCTCAGTGGTTTACACTATGTTGAGTCTTAAAAATCAATTATCCGTGCTTAATTCTTTCTACACATGCACGAACACACAAAGAATTTGTTTCTTTGTCATAACATTCATAGAAATTGCCTTTGTGGTGTTTCGATGATTGGATGGTAGCCCTGGGGGAGTGAACATCAAAAAGCTCCTTTATATTTTGTATTCGTTACACACAGTGACTTTGTGTTACTGACAGGCATTTTAACTAATTCATCTGTTGATTCAGGAGTTACATGTTCTTATTTTGTCTGGATTTGCAAAGATCTAGATGAATACTTGGTTATGGATCACAGAATAAAAGGCTCAGTTTGACAAATCAGAATGGTCAAAGACATTTCTTGGGAGAAAAGTTTTGATGATATAGATGCTCAAATCATCAAAAAGGGGGAGATAGTATCAAGAAATGATAAAGTTTTGAGAGATGATTTTCAGAAATGTCCAAGTCAGAAAAGTTCAAAGTAAAGATTTGAAGATTTGAAGAAGATCAAAGAATTTCTGAAGATTTGAGGAAATTTTCTTTGAAGATTATTTGCTAAAGCAATTCGAGCTGATTCTGAAAATAATTTCTTTCCAAAGTCTGAAAGTATTATTGTGAAAGTTTTGGGGAGATTGTTAATCATTTGAAGAAAGTTTTGGAAAGAATATCGTCAAAGAAAAGAGGAGATTGTACTGACAGAGCTTAATGTGAAGACTGAATTGCTAGATCTTTCAACAGTGATCTTGAATCCAAAGGGGGAGATTGTTAGAGCATAAATATGTTGGATACAAGATCAAGAAGACAAAAGTCAAGATTTAAGAAGTCAAAGCTGAAGAAAGTCAACTCTCAAGTGAAAGTCAAAGTCTTTGTAATAAAAGTCAAAGTCAACATTTGTATTTTGTTTTTAGTTTCTTTGTATTTTAGTTGTAGGTATAAATACCTTGTATTTCTGTTTTTAGTAGTAACAAGTCTTATTGAGAATCTGAGAGATATATTCAGAGAGAGAGAATACGTTAGAGAGAGAGAGAGAATTCTAGAGAGAGAAAGTGTAATCGTTGGATTTGAAAGATTAATCAAACAGGTAATTTGATTGAAATCTTGTTTGTGTTTGTTTGATTGTGAATAGAAACTAGAATCTGGAACACACAGTACCAGTAGCCATTGGTGTTTTCATGACTGAACTATCTGACATATTGAACTTTTTCAAAATATCTTTTATATATTTAGCTTGATTAATAAATATGCCGTCGGGTAATTGCTTTACTTGTAGACCAAGAAAGAAATTCAATTCACCCATCATCGACATCTCAAACTTTGTTTCCATCATTTTTGAAAAGTTCTTACAAAATTTCTGATTTATCGACCCAAAAATTATGTCGTCAACATAAATCTGAATGCGAATCAAATCCTCACCTTGCCTTTTGAGAAATAAGGTAGTATCTACTGTACCTTTCTTGAAACCAGAAGCAAGTAGAAATTTAGTGAGAGTTTCATACCAGGCTCGCGGTGCTTGTTTAAGACCATACAACGCTTTGTCTAGGACGTAGACATGATCAGTGTGATGAGGATCAACGAAACCTTCAGGTTGAGCCACGTAAACATCCTCATGCAAAACGTCGTTCAGAAAAGCCGACTTTACGTCCATTTGATAGACAGTAAAGTTTTTGTGCGCTGCATATACTAGAAAGATTCTGATGGCTTCGATCCTTGCAACCGGGGCGAATGTTTCGTTATAGTCAATGCCCTCTTGTTGACATTACCCTTTTGCGACCAAAAGAGCTTTGTTTCTCACTACCACTCCGGCTTCGTCTTTCTTATTTCTGAAAACCCACTTTGTTCCTATAACAGATTTACCTTTAGGTAGTGGGATCAAGCGCCATACCTTGTTTCTTTCGAATTGTAGAAGCTCGTCTTGCATGGCAGAAATCCAGAAGGGATCACGTAGAGCTTCAGACTCTTTCTTTGGCTCTAAGGAACTGAGGAAGCTTGAAAACATGCAGAAGTTGGCTGATGATGACCTTGTCGTGACACCAGATTGTACGTCACCTATCACATTGGTCAGGGGATGATCCTTAGTCCAATGATGTGTGCTTGGTAAGGATTCAACTTGTTGTTGCGTATTGAACGCATCGTTTTCATCGTGCACAGTAGGAAGCTCCATAGATGTACTCGGGACATCTTTTACTGGTGTTTCTGATACTGAGGGTTCTGGACTGGCAGTTGAAGTACTCGGGACTTCGTTTCCAGAAAAACTATCTGTAGAGACAGATTCAACATTAGTAGAGTCAGAAACTAATGGTTGAGTTGTACCTGATGGAGATGAAGTTTCAGTGACTTCTTCTTCGGACGGTCCAGATATGTCTTCAGATATAGTAGGGACCTCTGAGCTTGTACCACTTGTTATTGATGTTGATATGCCTTTTTCAAAATCTGCACATATATCATCAAAGGCATCAATAAACAATAAATCTAACTCAGATGAAGTAGAGTTAGAGTTTGAAGAAGTGGCTCCTTGAGAAGCTGGTTCTATTCGAGATTGAATAGAAGCTTTGTCCTTAATTACGAGTTCTGAACTGTTGTGTCCAGAAGTCCTTGTAGAATTCTCATCAAAGGAGACATTCATGCTCTCAACAACCGTCTTGGTTCGAATAATGTAAATTCGATAAGCTTTGGATGTCAGAGAGTATCCAACGAGATATCCTTCATCCGCTTTCTTATCGAATTTTGATAATCCTTGACGCTCTTTAAGAATATAACACCTGCAACCGAAAACACGAAGGAATTTGATGTTGGGTGTACGATTGTTGATTAACGCATATGCTGTTTTATTAAGTCGTTTGACCACAATGGTACGGTTCTGAGTAAAACATGCTGTAACGACTGCCTCAGCCCAAAGGTACATGGGTAGATTCGAGTAAGCAAGCATATTACGAGCTGCTTCAACCAGAGTACGGTTCTTCCGTTCAATAATGCCATTTTGCTGTGGAGTGTAGGCTGCGGAGAAATTGTGTGAAATACCCACGAAAGTAAGATAACTCTTCAGGGTGTCATTCTTGAACTCTGTGACATTGTCACTGTGAATGGTTCTGACTGGCAGTTGAAGACGTACTTGAATGCGCTTGATGAAAGCGATAATCAACTCTGGCGCATCTGACTTGTTGCGAAGAAACTCGAGCCATGTATACCTTGAGTAGTCATCTATCATTACCAACACGTATTTCTTTCCGTTGGTAGATGCGGTGCGCATTGGGCCACAAAGGTCCATATGAAGGAGTTCCAGTACAGATGAGGTTGATGATTCAGATTTGGACTTGAATGAGCTACGCTTCATTTTGCCCAACTTACATGCGGAACAAAGTGAGTCTTTTTCGAACCTAATTTCTGGTAGACCTTTGACCAGACCTTGTCTTTGTAGCTTCCCTATAGATCGGAAATTCTGATGAGACAAGCGTCGATGCCACGTCCACGATTGTGCTTTAGAAGCTTTGGCTAGTAGACATACTGGACGTATGGCAGACAGTGTAGGAAAATCTACATAGTATAGATTTCCATGGCGCTCAGCTTTGAAGACTTCGTAACCATCGGGATCCTCTAGATAGCAATGAGTGGTTGTGAAGCGGACTTGATATTTCATGTCACAGAAGTGACTGGTACTAAACAGATTGTGGTCAAGCCCTTCAACATATAACACTTTTTGAATCTTTACAACACCATTATCGAGCATTCCATATCCTCTGACGTGACCTTCGGCTTCAGAATTGGCAAATCTAACTGCTCCGGCAGGCTCCTCCACATAGTTATGCAAGAAGTGCTTGAATCCTGTCATGTGGCGTGAACATCCGGAATCTATTACCCACAATCGACAGGCCTGCAAAAGAGATAATTAGTTTTGCTTAGGCACCCATATCAGGATGGGTCCTTCGCGGTTAGCATCAAGCAACTCAGGAATATCATCTGGTTTGACTTTCACTCTCCATTCATAACGCGGTTTTGGAACCCATTTCCAAACCATCTTAACATTTAATTCCTGAAAGTGCTTTTTAGAAGTAGGATTGGCAACCTTAGCTCGAAACACATTGGGTTGTGCAGAAGAATTAGAATTAGAATTAGGACTCAATTTAGCTTTTCTCTTACTCTATTTGGACTTTGGAGGGGAGTAGTATTTGAATGAGTTATCCCAACAGTGTTTGCAATATAGATTCTTTCGAGCAAAATGCATAAACTTAGATTTATCAGAACAAACCTTACATTCATGCTCATTAAAAGAATTACTTTTCAAAATAACACTGTCTGAAGTACAACCATTTGAAGCAAAAGTTTCACTAGATAACCTATCATTCTTATTCAAACTACTATCTTTATTCTTCTTACTCCTCCCAACTCCATTTCCTTTTATATCTGAAACAGAAACAGGAACCTTGTTAGTCTCTAACTTTGAAGGTGGTTCTTTTCTATTGCTCTTTGAAGTCTCACCCTTTTCAAAAATACTCGGTGGATATTCAGGACAATCAGAGTAAACAACTGAAGGTTTTGTAGGAGCATCAAATTCTGGATTTGTTCTTACCTTCCAGCTTGAATCATTGAACATCTGTTTATCATTTGAAGCATTTTTAAACAACGTAATTTTCAAATCATTGTTCTCAGTGCAAAGCTCTTGATTTACTTTTAAAGACTTTTCAAGTTTATGTTTGAGATCAAAGTTTTCATCTTCAACCTCATCAAGAGACTGTTGCAACATATCAATTTGCTTCATCAATTCAGATGTATGATCATTCACAGAATTTGACGCTTTTGAAATAGAAACAGGATCAGAGACTGAAGCATTCATCATTTCAGAAAATATCTCTTCAGTCATGGACTCAATAAACTCCATTTTATCATTTTTAGAACAAGATTCATTCGTGATAGCAATTTATTCTTCAACCTCTTCAACAAGTAAAGGTTTAGAAGCAATGGGATGGGAGACTGATGGTATAGTAGATGGATCAACATCCGATTCATACTCATCATATTTGCATGCAATCTCAGGTGGAACTGTGTTGGTGCTTACTGATTCTTTGGAAGGTGTGGTAAATAGTGATTCAAACTCAGTAAATTCGATCTTTCGAGTCTCATAGCTTTTATTCAAATCACCATATGTAAAACCAACTGATTTAAAAAGATGTTGAGAATCAGTATCACCAGACTTGTTCTTTCCCATTTCTTCTCGACCTTTGGTCTCTTTAGAAGGTTTAGGAGAACTCGCTTCAACAAAAGTCGCACGAATGTCAGGAATGGGTCTGATTGCGGAGCCAAATTTATCAAAGTTGTATAGGTGCTCCGGTGCCTTTTTCAAAATTTCGTTAGTTGGCACACCCAAACCTGGTTTTAGTTTATAAAACCTTTCGTCTTGGAGTTTAATGGTCAACAGATTTAATGTTTGCTCAGTCTGACCTCGTTTCATATTAATATCCTCTAGTTGCTTGATTTTGGTGTAAGCTTCATTTCTTTCTTTATAACAAACCTCAAATTTGATTTGAAACTCACCCTTTTCAACATTAAGATTCACAAGATCCGTTTCTAAACCAGATATTTTTTCTTTTAAAGATGCTTTTTCAGCTTTTAAATCATCCTTTTCCTTTTCTTTTTCTTCCACAACAACTTTTAATATAACATTTCATCACGAAAGCTTAAGACAGATTGATGTGCAGAGCTAAGTTTAGCTTTCAGTAAAGCAAATTCATCTTTCATACCATGTATTTGGGCCATTAAAGATTCAATAAGTTCAGAATTGTCACTTACCTCAGAGTTTGCATCTTCGGATTGGGTCTCAGAGTCTTTATCGTCACCATCCAGCTTTGCCATATAAGATACTTGGGTGAAGTGCGCTTGCTCCTCGTCATCGGAACTTTGATACAGCCAGTTTTCTTCTTCAGCCATTGGCACTTTTCCTTCTTCAGCTTTCTTGGCAATCAGTGACTTTCTTGCGTAGTACTCTGAGTTCTTTACTTTTTTGAACTTGCAGTCTCTTGAGAAGTGCCCAAATTTGCCACAGTTGTAGCATCTTCCTGGTTCATCCTTTCGTTCTTCTCGCTTCTCCTCTCTCTTTCCTTCTCTTCTATCTGCCTTCCTGTCTTCTAGTCCTTCTTCTCTCTTTCCATGCCTCGGCTTGTATCGCATATCAGACTTCTCTTTCTTGTATCCATCATACTTTGGCTTTGAGTAGAATCTTTTTCTTGCCAAAGCTCTTCTTGAATCGTCACGTAATTAGAGCTAAGTCCTCAAAGAACTTCTGAATATCTGGATCAGAATAAATCTCTAGTTCTTCATCACTTGTAGCAGAGTAAGAGTCAGTAACTTCGGTAACTAGAGCTTTAGACACCTTTTTCTTTGTCCTTGCAGAGGATACAAAACCTTTGCCGGCTATTAGAGCCACATAATCCTTCAGATTATTAGACTCGTTATTAATAGATCTCACCTCATCCTCATGTTGAGCAAGAGTAGAGTAGATATCAGTGACATTTTCTCGAGCCATATTTTTGGACATCTGGAGGTTGATGGCAAAGTTCTTCCACTCTGGATTCAGATTCTTGATGAACTTGTAATTTATCTCAGAAGCAAATTTAGCGATATTGTTCCTCCGCAAGTCATTGAGAATGATGTTATACCTATTGTAGGTATCTAGTAGTAGCTCTCCTTCTTTTGCATGAAATCCCTTGTAAGCATTTATGCATAGATTCTGCTTAGCTTGGATAGAGGCTTCACTTCCTTCAAACTACCTTGCTAGTTCATCCCAGATGGCTTTAGCAGTGCTCTGACTGTCGACACGATTCTAGATGTCGTTAGGAATTGACATTGTCAGATAGATTAGAGCCTCTTCTTCTATCTTATACTGTTCTTTCTGCTTTTCATTGAAGAACTCATAAGGTTTAGGAACCTCTCTGTCAGGGATTTCTGGAGAGGAATCTGTAGCAGCTTGACCCTTGACTGTGATCATTGGAGTTTGTGGACCATCAATGATTACTTTCATGAACTCTCTGTTCTTGTGATTCAGAAACTGGATCATTCTGGTCTTCCATTGCTGATACTCATTAGCCATGAGGACATGAGGTTTGACCTGAGAGCCCATCGAGAGAAGCTGATTCGACATCTTAGCTGTACGGTTAGTAATTAAACTTTTCTGTACCAAGACAACCAACTAGATGAGATCGTTAGATTCAAAATAAAAACCACACTAAATTTTTTTCAGAAAAATAAATTTCCAAAAAATAATTAAGTGCAGAATTTGCACAGTATAAAACACAAAGAAATAATACGGAAGAATGAAATTAGGAAAATTTTGATCAAGCACAAAACTTTTGTCCCCCTTCGCAGACTTAGCACGGGGGATGCCCTATTACAGTTTGCAAAAATCGACCGGGGATGTGCTTCGACCGGAGACATGTAAAGACCGGTAGAGAGTTCGACCGGGAACTTGTAAAGACTGGTAGAGAGTTCGACCGGACAAAGAGTTTGACCGATAAAGCAATCAACCGGGATGTAGTTATGAACTCTCGACCGATATATGGATTAGACCGGGAATGACAATGCTTCGACCGATAGAGTGATATGACCGGGTCAATGTCGACCGGTATTGTGCAAGACCGAAAAAAAAATCGACCGATATATTGTAAGGACCGGTGTGGAATGTGAGTGTACCGGGCGATCGGTTAATTGTTTAGACCGGTATGTGTAACGACAGATATGATGCGGTCGATCGGAACTGGACACGATAAATAATCGACCGATATGTTCTTCACCCAGGTCGACCAGTATGTTGTGTTCGACCCAGAATGATGATTGCAGCCCAGAAAACACTCAACACACAGAAATTGAATGCAATAAGCAAACTATTGTTTCTAAAATCCAATATCGATCAGTATCAACCCAGACTTAAAGATCAATTAACACCCTTTATGCTTCAATTTTAGCAGAGCATATGTCGACAGTTCTTGAAGATGTCGAACCTAGAAAACAACAGAAATCAAAAATCCAATCACTTGATGAGTTTGAAAGCAATTAAACAATCAGATGGCATTCAGAAGCATGAAACACATATCATCATATCAATTTTAGGCATACAAACTCAAAAATTCATGAACTTGATTTTCACAGTGATAAACAGTCGATGAACAGATAAATCGCAAAATCCAAAATTTTTGATTCTTTTGGCTCTGATACCACTTGTTATCCCAGTTTAATCTAGTTGATTAACAATCACAGAACACAATAATAATCAAGAGATAATAAGATTAACAAAACATACCAATCCCTTGAATAAACGATTAAACCTTATGTGTTCTTGATAACCTTGAATACAGAGAAAACAGCTACCTCTCTAATATGATTATGATAATAATTATGAGGATTCTCAAAGGTTCTAACCCTAAACCTAACTAATTAACACTTTAAATACCTAAGCCTTATGGGCTTTCTAATGAGCTTGGGCCCAATAGCTAATAACTATTAATCTATTACAATTTAAACCCCAAACTTTAACTATTAAATAAATACAGTTTAGACCCTTTAATCTTGAATACAATTATGATCCAACAGTCGGATTGCTTCTGAGCATACTTCGAATGATCAGCTTTAAATATCTGATAAATGGAATGAACTTGCGCTTCTTGTGTGTAAGCTTGTCTTGCACCCTCTCCGAGAGTTCGATCCGGAAAATATATGTGTAGTCGACATGCAAGTCATAGATGACTGCATGGAACAACCAGAGATAAAGTAGACTCATGTTATCCATTTCGGAATGCTTTGACGTGAGGCATCTGTTGAGAACGGAGAAGAGATCATACCAAACTGGAGGAAGATTGGACTTATCAAAGTCACTAACTCTGTTCAATGTGCCAGTATATCCAAGATTTCTGATACCATCGAGAACATCCACTTCAGAAGGGAAGCTGTCATAAGATGTTCTGCCTGGTCAGGAGTTGGGCTCAGGAAGCTCCAGAATGACACGTAGAAGCTTGTAGGATAAGAATGACTCGTACTGATCGATTTGCAAGTCGAATCTGTGTGGACGAGCGAGTTCATTCTTTTTAATCGAATGCCACGCTTGCTGAATATAAACCTCTGGAACTTCAGCACAGGAGGTAAGAGCCTGAGCAAGAGGATGACCTTTGAGAATAGCTCGGATTACCAGATGTATTTTGATCTTGTCAAAATCGATGTAGTAGTTGTTTGGCTTGTAGGGAAGCATGTACATCAATGTGGGAAAAACGTCGTTCGGTGTTCGTCGTGAAGCAGACAGATTCGCCCCGACAGAAGGAACAGACGGCATCGACGTCTCATGCGAAGCTCGATCAGATGGATCATCGAGAATAACATTCTCGTCTTGTATCATAGGATCTGTATGAGTTTGAGAAGCCATAGAATAACCTGGAAAATTAAAACGAAGAAAAATTAGACAAAGTAAGAAAACTCTAAAAAAAAATTCTAAGTCTGGTTTGCGTGACAAGTTAGAAACGCAAAGTGAGGTTTGCGCAATGAACGTGAGACGCAAAGGACAGTTTGCGTGACAGGCATGATGCGCAAACTGAAGTTTGCGTATTCAGTTCAAAACGCAAAGCAAGGTTTGCGTGAACCACTTGTTACGAAAACTTGACCTGAAAAATTCAACACAAAACAACAAAGGTTTGCGTGACACGTAGGTGACGCAAAGTAGACTTTGCGTCACCAATAGGTAACGCAAAATAGACTTTGCGTGACCAATGTGTTACACAAACTAACTATACTACAAACAAACAACACAAAACAAATGAGGTTTGCGTTTCTAAAGAATAACGCAAAGTCAGGTTTGCGTGAGCAACGGGTTACGCAAACATAGGTTTGCGAGACCAACGGGTTACGCAAACTTAGGTTTGCGTGACCTACGTGTAACGCAAATCGGACTTAAGTTATTCTCATAAAATGCAAAACCCTAGAAAACTTAACACTTTTCGCGAATTCATCTCTGATTTTCGAAAAAATGATTTAAAACTGAAATTGGTGATTCTAAAAATTAAATGAAACAAATATAAACCAATTTCGAGCAAAGATATACTGATTAAAATCAGTTTTCAATCCAAAAAATTTGGAAACTTGAAAATCCCAGATGAACAGTCACGAAAATCTCAAAACACAAAATCAAAACAACAAATCAACAAATTATAGAGTAAGAAGACTTACCTGAGGTTCGAAAATGAGAACTAAATCAAACCCAATACTCCATTTAAGCAAATAAGCTCGATCTGATGATGAAAACGATGAACAGTAACAAAATCAAAAATACGCACAGTAAGGATTCGAACAAGAAATCAAAATCAAAGTAAGAACAACATTACACAAATAAAATACAAAAGAAAAAACATATACCTGAACGATGAACAAGGAACTGAAACAAGGAAAATAAATCGGCGCAAATTGAGAAGTGAGAGGGAAGATGAACAGTAAATGGATGTTCAAATGTGAAATGGAGTGAGAAAAAATGAAATGGAACAAACCAAATACTATTTATACTAATCTAAAAAAAAATAACACTCCAAAAAAAATAAAAGTACATAAAATTGAAATTTTACCTGAATATCCCTTTTACTCCCCCTACACAAATGCACAGGATTTATCAAATCAGATCAGCATTTGCATAAAATTATCAGAAATACTTACCTGATTAAATTTTGATCAGCACGAAAAGTATTTTAGCAGGTAGATTCACTCCCCCTCAAAAACAGAATATTGCCAAATTTGCAGTCAGAATTTCTCTCCTCCTCGAAAAATGCACAGACCATTGTACAAAAATATGGATACACAAACATTAAGACATCAGTGTAAAAAGAAAATCATACTGAATATAAATTTTGAAACAACTGAACATATAAAATTTTAAACACTAAACAAATTAAAGTCTACTCAGTAAAATGTCACAGATTTATCAATCAGTTGAAATCAAGCATATGTTGTTGGATACAAGAACAAGTTTCATTGCATATCAAGTTAAGACATGTTCAGTTTCAAAAACTTCCAGCCATCTATTCAGTGTGCTCGCATGCGAACTTCGATTAGCTTCAAGAAAAAATGCAATTCTAAAAATATTATAGAAAACTTTGCATGTATTAACACTAAGCCATCAAAAATTAAGACTTTCACAAATTTACAGGTTTATCGCAACTCAAACATATCACCAAGTATCATGAGATGTGTGCTCATTGGCATCTTTTAGCATTGTGCACATTGGCATCTTCACATGAGTATGCTCTTTGGCATCTTTTAAGCGTGTGCACTTTGGCATCTTTTAATCAAAAAGTTCGGTTAGTAAAGAACATGTCGTAAACGTAACTTTCTATCTGACCCTATTGCAGGATTTGGGTCAGCCGCTCCCAGACCATATGGCCTTAGGGGACTAGGTGTCAAGCACCCCTTGGAACTTACTTTCCCGGATCAGAAAGGCTACATAGACACATCCTAAACCCATTCATACCAGTAGAACATAACTTTCGATCTGGTTTCATAGAAGGATTTGGGTTCGATCACTCCCAGACAAATTGACCTTAGGGAACCAGATGACAAGCATCCCACATAACTTACTTTCCCAAACCAGAAAGGCCACAGGTACAAACTTTTAAACTCAGAGATTTCTGAATTTTATATATTTATTATTCATCTCAATCACTCAGGTCAACATCTAAGTGCTTAGCCCAAATTTTCACTCCGATCTATAATTCTGATAATTTAGGTAGTCAAAGCAAAGTAAACTATAAATATTCCGACTCACATATCTTTAAAGCAGAATCAAAAGCTTCAAACATGTTGCTGACTTTTCGACTTTTGTAAGACTTGAAAGTTGAACATATAAAACTTTAATATAAGCAAACAACTTGAAAAATATCCTAGACACACATTTTATTCAAAAGAAAGAAAATCTGTAAAATTTTACTTTATAGAATAAAATTTGTAAAGATTTAAACTTTTAAATTCAACATGCCAAGTTTTGAAAGCAGAAAATTAAAACGTTTTTCATCTAAAGCTTTTGTAAAGATATCAGCAAGTTGATATTCAGTTGGGACAAAATATAATTCAATAGTACCTTCTTCCACATGATGTTTTATGAAATGGTACCACATATCTATGTGTTTGGTCTTAGTGTGCTGGACCAGATTGACTGATATCGCGATTGCGGATTTGTTGTCACAATATTTAGGCACTGTTTTGTATAGCATCCCGTAATCCCGAAGTTGTGTCTTCATCCAAAGCACTTGAGCGCAACAACTAGCTGCGGCGACGTATTCTGCCTCTGCAGTTGAGATTGAAACACAGTTCTGCTTCTTCGACGCCCAACTTATCAGTCTATCACCCAGAAATTGAAGGTGACATGATGTGCTTTTCCGGTCTAACTGATTTCCACCAAAATCTGCATCAGAATAAGCAATCAGTTTATAGTCAGAACTCTTAGGATACCACAAACCTAAATATGGAGTTCCTTTGATGTAGCGAAATATGCGTTTGACTGCCAACAGATGCGATTCCTTTGGTTTGGCTTGAAATCTGGCACATAGACAAGTAGAGAACATTATATCCGGGTGACTTGCTGTGAGGTACATCAGTGATCCTATCATTCTTCGATAAGTCTTGACGTCCACAACTTTTCCATCTGGGTCTAATCCAATTTTGGCACCATGAGCCATCGGCGTGCCGATTGAAGTAGATTTCTCCATCTTGAATTTCTTCAAGATGTCAAATACATACATTGACTGATTGATGAAGATTCCATCTGGAAGCTACTTCACTTGTAAGCCGAGGAAGATATTGATTTCTCCCATCATGCTCATTTGAAATATAAAGGTCATTAAATCAGAAAACCAAGTACATAAATATTTGTTAGTCGCACCAAATATAATATCATCTACATATATTTGAACTAAGAAAATATCCAAGTTAGATCTATAAATGAAAAGAGTGGTATCTATTGATCCTTTGGTAAACCCGGATTTGATCAAGAAGGCTGACAGCTCATCATACCACGCTCGCGGTGCTTGTTTTAGGCCATACAGTGCTTTATCGAGAAAGTAGACATGATCTGGATGATCTTTGTTAACAAACCCCTCTGGTTGAGAAACGTAGACTTCTTCTTTCAGTTTCCCATTCAGAAAAGCTGTCTTCACATCCATCTGATATACAGTAAAGTTCCGATAAGCAGCGAAAGCCAGAAACATGTGGATAACTTCTAATCTTACGACCGACGCGAACGTTTCATCGTAGTCAATTCCTTCTTCTTGTCGATAACCCTTGGCTACCAATCTTGCTTTGTTACAAATGACGATACCATCTTTGTCTTTCTTATTCTTGAATATCCACTTTGTTCCAATTATGCTCTTTCCTTTGGGCCGTGGTACAAGTCTCCAAACTTTCAGCGCGTCAAATTGATTGAGCTCCTCTTGCATTGCTATAATCCAATCTGGGTCCTCCAACGCTTCAGAAACTTTTGTTGGTTCAATCTTGCTTAGAAAGCGAGTGAAGAGACATTCGTTGGAAGTAGCCATCTTGGAACGTGTAGACACACTTGCTTGAGGATCTCCAATAATTTGATGAATGGGATGAGATCTTGTCCATTTGGTGGTATGAGGGAGAGGATCAATAGTCTCTTGAACAACTTCTAATTGATGAGGAAGAGGTTCAGGAGCCTCTATGTCAGATGAAGATATAGATACTGTCTCGACAGGAGGAGGAGGAAGTTCAACAACTTCAGAATCAGACTCTGGAAGTGGTAGTTAAACAGTAGCAGTTTGATCCTCATTTTAAACTTGTTCTTCTTGTACAGATTGTTCTTGAACAGATTCTTCAGGAATAGATTCAGTAGTCACATGTTCAGGTTCTGATTGCACAATTTCTGATTGTACTGGATCAGATGCAGAAATACTGTTTTGAATAACAGGAGGTACTGGAACAACATCAGTGTTAGAGATAGTTGCAGCGGAATTGGATGTAGATGTGTTCACAGTATCCTGATTCAAAATATTTGAGACAATATCAGTGTTAGATCTGGGAACATCATCATAAAAATTCTCAAAGAGAAAATCTAAATCAGAAAGATTAAGAATAGAAGAAGAAGGATCCTGATTTGTCGGTTGAAGTCAAGGTTCTGAACTGAGTTGTTCAGAAGCTGAATTCTCTGTAAGTACGGGTTCTGAGCCTGATTGACCAGAAACCAAATCAGCAGCTTCGTCAAATTTGGCATTTACATTATCTATCACTTTTCTTGCTGAGATAAGAAAAACTTTTGTAAGTTGCAGAGTTAGAAGAATAACCCAGAAAAATACCCTCATCTGCCTTCGGACTAAACTTGTTCAGATTATCCCTGTCATTCAGAACGTAACACTTACACCCAAAAGACTTGAAATATTTGACATTCGGTTTGATACCGTTCATCAGCTCATATGGTGTTTTGTTGAATCGGCGATGTATAATCGATCGGTTCTGAGTATGACATGCAGTTGAAACAACTTCAGCCCAATGAGACAAAGGAAGACCAGAATAAGCAAGCATAGATCTTGCAACCTCAACAAGCGTTCTATTTCGACGTTCAACAACCCCATTCTGTTGCGGTGTTCTAGCAGCAGAAAACTGTTGTTGAATTCCTTGATTCTCGTAAAAACCTTGAAGAGTATTGTTCTTGAATTCAGTGCCATTGTCTGATCTGACAACCTTGATGATCTTTTGCTTGTTGGTCTAAATTGTTTTGATGAGGTTGATGAGAATGTCTGGGGTTTCATCTTTGGATTTGAGAAACTTCACCCATGTATATCTTGAGTAATCATCAACAACCACCAAGACATATCTTTTATTACCAATACTCTTTGTCTTCATCGGTCCACATAAATCAACATGCAATAAGTCAAGTATGTCTGAAGTGCAGGGTTCAGGCTTGGCTTGTGAGGAGCTTTCTTCATCTTTCCTTTCTCACAATCCTGACAGAGGTGGTCTTTCTGAAAACGAAGTACTGGAAGACCTCTCACTGAATCATTCTTGACCAGGCGATCCATATACTTAAAGTTGAGATGAGCTAGTCGACGATGCCAAATCCAACTTTCATGAACAGAGGCTTTAGATAGCAAATAGATGTCAGATGGGATCTTAACCTTGGAAAGATCAATTGTATACAAATTGGATCTTCTCTTTCCAACCAATAAGTCCCTGCCACTGTCATTCTTCACAGCAACTCTTTTAGATTTGAAGCTAACTTCAAGATCTTTATCACAGAACTGTCCGATGCTGAATAATTTGTGTCTTAGACCTTCGACGTAGCTGACTCTCTTGACAATTATATTACCTTGAACAAGATCACCATAACCAAGAATCGGAGCAGTCTCACAGTTTCCAAACTTAACATGACCGCAACATTTTTCTTTAAAATTTGAAAGTAGTGATTTGTTGCCCGTCATATGTTTGGAACACCCCAAATCCAGATACCATAAATGACTAAGCTGCACATACAGAAACTACACAGATTTAGGTACCCATATGCTTATGGGTCCCTTCTTGTTAGATTTGTGTCTTTTATTTTTCGAAGATTTAGTTTTCAAACATTCAAGAATGTAATCATCAATAGAGGAAGAAACATAACCATCAGAATCATAATTAGAAGAAGAATATGAGACATTCTTTGCAATATGAACCATTTGTTGAATTGAATATTTTGTGTTTTTATTACAAAAGGCAAATGTATCAGTTTCACAAAGACTTTCTACACATTTATCTCCTAACAATTCAGACTCTGGTGATTGCTGCTTAACCCTCCATATCAGCTTTGGTGACTTCTTCACAGTCCGATCTGAAACAGAAGAATCAAAAGAATTAGAATTTTCAGACAAGACACTATCATGTTTCCTTGACTTCTTTGACCTTTTTCTTTTACGCTTTGTTTTTGTTTTATAATACTGATCATTTAGCGTCAAAGAATCATCAACAATTGAATCAGAAGAAGAAACTTTATCTAAGAAATCAGACTGAGCATTCGACATTGAAAAACTAGCCTTGGAGTGAGAATTTTCAAAAATGCACAAGTCAGGAGGAGGTTTGCGCAACCCATTGGTGGCGCAAACTGAACTTTGCGCAACTAACGTCTGGCGCAAGGTGTCAGTTTGCGTAACCAACTGATGGCGCAAATGCACACTGTTTTGAAGAACTTGAGTATTTTCCTTAGAGTTGGTAGAAAATCCAGAAGTAATTTTGTCTTCAAAACTTGTTTTCATTATATAAAGAAATAAATCGTTTTCTAAATCAGTTTGAAGACTTTGTTCTTCCAATTTATCTTCAAGATCAACTATCTTACCTTCTAACACTATTGGGGGAATGTATCTCCTAGAATCATAAGACACTGGAGATGCATTTTCCTTATTAGTATTAGCATATATATCAACGAATTCAGTTGGCAATGAAGATTTATTGGAAGACTTGACATTTAAAACAATTTGAGATTTTCTGGATTTCTTTGATTGGTCAGGAAAATACTTGGCATTTTCAGAAGTATAAACAAATGGCATTTCCATCCTCTTGTTTTTCATTCTTTTCTCATTTTCATCTTCTAATACTTTCTTTTCACTTGTCCAAAAGAATTTGAATTGAGGAGCGTATCTAGCAAGATTAAGATGATCATATTCATATAAAGTAGGAACTTCTGTTTTAGCGAGATTTAAAAAATGTGGATTTTCAAAACCGAGTCCCCACTTTTCCTTTATAGCTTCATCACTCCTTGGTTTATTCATGTAAATGGTTTGCTCAGTTTGTTCTCTCTTATACAATTTTCCTTCTAAATCTATTATTTTATCAGAAAGATTTTGATTTAAATTGGTCAGTTCAGTCAAAGAATCACGATAAGTCTGATTTGAATTTTCTAAATCATCCAACTGCTTTTGAAATTTCTCTTTTGTGTCAGTTAAAATACTCTTTTCATCTTTCAGAGAAATTCGCAGTTTTTCAATTAAAACAAACTTTTCTTGATTATCAAACTTTTCAGATATGAACTTTGAACGTAAATCATGTAAAGCAGTGATAATAACGTTCATTTGAGATAAGATGAAATTATAATCAAACTCAGAAATTACCTCAGATTCATCTGTTGAGGTGTCCTCATCTTCATCATCGCTCTTGTCATCACCTATGAAACACATAGCAGCAGTCTCTTCTTGTTCAGCTTCATTATCTGAATGATCCAGCCAATATTCTTCTTCATTAAGCAGGATGGTGCCATTCTCTCTCTTCTCTGCCAGTTCTAGCTTCTTTCTGTAGAAAGCAGAATCTTTGACCACCTTCACCCGACAATCTTTGGCTATATGACCCGGTTTCCCACAGTTGTAGCAGTTCATAACCTTCTTATCATCCTTTTTCGGTTCAACCACTTTAGCAGGCTCATATTTTGGTACATATGGTTTTGATGGATCACCGAGTTCCACTTTCTTTATGCCGGAAGTGAAACGTAGATTGTTTGATCCTGATCTACGCCGGAACTTTTTCTGATAGTGTTGCGAGAGAAGTATCATCGCTTTTTCCAAAGCTTCACCATCATCTTCTGTTGAACCATCATAAGCATCTTCTGTCAAAGCTTGTTCGGCTAGCTGACTTGCTAAGAGGGCAATTGGATCAACAGTCTTAGGCTTGTTTTTCTTATCAAGCTTAGCCTTCTTTTCCAACACCATGGTTTCATCGGTCATCAGTATTTCATATAATTCCTGAATGGGCATTGTGGATATCCTGACATCATTCCTCATCCGATGACAGGATTTGCTCCATTCAGGTTGGAGTGCATTCAGAAACTTCAGGTTGGCCTCCAATTCAGTCTTGGTAACTTTGATCTTATAAAGATCATTGATGACAACCCAAAATCTATCAAATACGCTCTTCAGACTTTCTCCGTCTTTCGCTTTGAATTCCTCAAAATTATTCATGTATCTTGTCTGACGCAGTTGAGTCGACACAGCTGTACCAAGCATGATCTTTTCCAATTGAGTCCACATAAGCATAGGATTATGTTTGAAACAATCAATTTTGTTGTAGATCGAATTGGGTAGTGCAAGAATCAGATTAGATTTGTCCTGGTTATCAGCTTGATATCTTAACAATTCATCAGCATCATACTCCCTTAAAGCTTTCTCAACAGTTGTAGCCAGAGTAGTTGCAGTAGCGGTATAACTTTCATCAGCCTCATCATGTTATCCCCATTCGGTTGTCTTTCTATAAAGTTAATGAATCGGTCCTGCCACTGTTCAAATTCATTTTCGTTGATCAGTACGGGAGGACGTGTGTCAGACCCCAATGACATCATCAGGTCATTCTTGTAAACTTGAGCTTGCAGAGACATTTTGAACACAAACACAATCTGAAAAATTCAAAGTCTGGAAGATGTAATTATGGCGCAAACTTGAGGTTTGCGTGAACAGTTGGTGACGCAAAGAGAGCTTTGCGCGAGCCAAGTGAGACGCAAGATGAGGTTTGCGTGAGCCGAAGAAGATGTAAACTGAGCTTTGCGTGAGGTGTTGATCGCGCAAACTGAGCTTTGCGTGATAAGCTTGAGACGTAAACTAAACTTTTCGCGAACAAAGAGAGACGCAAATTGATCTTTGCGTGAGAAACTTGAGACGCAAACTGTACTTCTCGTGAGCTACTGAAAACGCAAAGAAACTTTGCGTGAGCTGAATGAAACGCAAACTGAGCTTTGCTTGATGCACTGATAACGAGAACCGAACTTTGCGTAAGTAGCTTGAAACGCAAACTAAAGTTCTTTCAAACAGGAGATGCAAACGGTACTTTACGTGATGAGCTGGAGACGTAAAGTAGCTTCTCGTGATGCAGGGGATACGAAAGGTTCACTTCTCGCAAAAAGAAGGAGATGCAAAGTGATCTTTGCGTGAATAACCCAATACGAAAACCTGAAACACTAACACAAAGATTAGAACAACAATATGAACTTGCGCAAACCTATATGAACTTGCACAAACCTATATGAACTTGCGCAAAGTTTAGATCTGGTGCAAAGTTCTGAAAATCAAGAAAAACTTGCACAATTCGATTATATCCATGAAATTAAAGCAATTAATTCGCACAAGATTGATCTAAAACAAGATTCTTACACTTTTCCAACAAGAAATTTCATTAAAAACCACAAAAACTCAAAATCGAGAATGTAACAGTACGCAAACCGAGTTTTTCCAGTTAATCACAAAAACTCAAAATCGATGATCAAATACTGATTTTCATGCAAAAGTATATGAAGCAATTATGATCTACAACCAAAATCGAGTCCAAAGAATTATATTGCAAACAAATTAGTCCAGAAAACACTCCAAATTTGATGAAAAAGCAAAAAACGAGATTTTCTTGAAAAAATCAAGAAAATCGATCAAATTTTCTGCTTTAAATCACAAATTCAGAATCAAACACGAATTCTCTCAGTCCTCTCAGATTCAGATTAGCTCTGATACCAATTGAAAGTCCAAGATCTCTAAATCTAGTGAGAGAAAGTAGAGAGAGAATGTAGGGAGCTCCAAAGTTTACGTTCTATTCAAAATGTGATCTAAAAGTTAAAAACAACAAAGCACCTAAGGGACTTAAATACCCCAGGTCTTAACCAAAACAGATAAGCAAGATAAGCACAGTTAAGACTACTGAAAATAAATACAATTATTACTACAAAATCAGACTTAACAGTATGTTCTTTTAGGAAATTACATGGGATTCAGTGTGTAAGCTTAACAGAACTTCCATGGATTCACGATAACCAGTGTTTGTCAGGATCGAATTCTCAACAAGAATTAATTCTCAGAAACAGTATCAAAGAAGTTTGCGGAATAACACTTTGATATTTAATCAAAATAGAAAATCAACACAGTAGATATGAAGAACAAACTGTAAACTTATATTGAATGCTTTGAATTTATAAGATTACACACTCAACCTCAATATTGATGAACAGGCTCACCAATACGAATTCTACTTCTCTAGAATTAGGATCTATGTCTTGAGGTTGATTTTCTCTCTAAAAGAATGAATTACTAAAATTCTCTCTTATCTATTCTATACATATACTAGTCAAAAGATAATTACAATAATTAAACAAATCTTCAGTATATCTTCCATGTATATCTCAAAGCTTCCATAAACTTCAGATTATCCAGCTGTCATTCTTTCCATCCAAATCTCTTAAGCAGCACTAACCATGATCAGCAGCATTAACTTCTTCTAGCAGCATTAACTACTAAGCAGCACTAACCACTAGCAGTACTAACTAGCTAAGCAGTACTAACTTTGTTCAAGCAGCACTAACTTTGACTAGCAGTATTAATAGTACTAGCAGTAGTAACACTCAGCAGTATTAACTTTTAAGTCTTCTAGCAGTAGTAACTTTGAACCGGCAGCATTAACCATACTTGATAAATTCTTCAGTTCCCAACAATCTCCCCCTAACTTGACTTTTAGGAAAAGAAGTCAAGTTCTTCAGAATTAATCTTCAAGATGCTTTCAACACCTCTGATTCAATTTCCCAAATTTGGATCTAGGCCCAAACTTTGATTTACAGTTCTTCTCACCACAATCTTGGCCATCTCTGAATCCTTTGTACAAACCAGTGTAGCTTTAAGCATCCCTTCTAACTTCTCCTTGCTATGCTCATAGATTTTGTCCACCAGGTAGTATTCATGATAACAATTGTCAATAGTAATCATGTATACTCCACAGTTTTCAAACATTATCCATTTGTCAATCTTCTTGAATATGAACTCATGCATATGATCTTTAATCCTATGGTGCACTTTTTCAGGCTCAAACATCATGCACAAGTATTCCAATGTCACTTTGAGAAGATTCTCTTCAGTACCTTTCAACACAGGTTCATAAAGTTTCATCCCAACTTTATATAGTTCTTCCATATCAGCTCTTGAACAACTTCTGATGACTTTTCCCCATGTTGAATAAGCTTCAAATGAACCATCAGCTCTCTTGATTCTGAAGAAATTCTTTCCATTGTCTCTCAAAATATCCCAGAAGATGATCTCTGGAGCTTGCATAGAGATTGGAACAACTTTCAAAGGTTCCACTATTGTCATGTACGGATCCATACTTTCATCAGTTTGCTTAGTGACCTGCTCTGGACTCTGTACTGGCTCTGTTGGGGATGTGACTGAAGGTTCTGCTTCCTTTTCAGTTTCTTCCACTCTAGGCCTTTTCAACTGCCTTTTTGGAGCAATTGATTTCACTCTTTTTCCAGACTTGGCTTTTATACCAACATTTCCAGGTTCTTCCTTCTTCTCTTCTGCTTCTTCTTTGGAAGGTGTGGTTTCCTCAGGGAATGGTTGTTGGATGTTGAGATCATGTCTCTCTTTCATCCTTCTCTCAGCCTCCTCCCTTTGTGCTGAATCCCCTTGAAGCTTGGCCATTTCCTTGTTATACAACTCTTCAATTTGAGAGAATGCCATGTGGGTAAACATCTCCCCCTTAACACCAATTGCACCTTTCAGGAAGTTTATCATTTTTCTTCTTTCCTGATTGGCCAAAAATGTCTTGGAGGGTTGTCTTTTCTGCTTTTGTTTCTGAATTGGCATCTTCTTAACTTGGAGTTTCTTGGCCTGAGTTGCTGTCTGAGCTGCTTCTTTCAAACTCTTTTGGTATTCTGCATTTAACTTCTTGGCCATTATCCTTGCAAGCTCTCTATCAGTTTCTGTTTGAAATTGCTCCTCTTTTTCCATTTGCTCTTGAAGCTGCTTTGCCATCTCCTCATCCATTTCAATATGACTCCTCTTCTTTGAAGGTTGTTCAGGTTCAATCATCTTTCCTTTTCCTTTTGTATCCTCCTTCATTTTCTTCTTTTGAGGTTCTCCTTCATTGATGACCACTTCTTTGGCCTTTTGAGTAGCCTTAGGAGTGTCATTTTTTGCTTTTACTAAAGTCTCTGCTATCTCCATTTCTTCCACAGAGAGCCCTATTTCTGCTGCTTCAGTTTCTGCTGCTACTTTTACTTCAGCAGCAGTAACTGTTTCTGTTTCCATCTCTTCCTCTGTCTCCCCCTCAACTTCAGCTTTCTTTTCAACAGTTTCCCCTTCATGCTTCTCCCCCTTGTTGAAAGAATCTTGAACTTTGTCCCTCTTTTTGAGTACAAACTGTTTCCTTCTTTTCTTTTGAACTAGCCTGGTCACCATCTTCTTCAATTTTTAAATCTGGACTTGTTGTGACAGGATCACCAGCTTCATCTCCTCTATTTCTTTTCCTTGTTTCAGAACATCTAGGTTGATGTTACCCATTGCCTCCATCAATTCATCATAGTTATATCTGTCCTCACCTTCTCCAGGAGTGTTACCCCCTATTGAAGGATCATGGGATCTTTTATTAGTGGAAGTCTTCTGCCTAGCAGAAGCCCTGTCCACCCCTGTGGTTTCTTGGCACCAGGGACCTTCAAATGATTGCTCATTCAAAGTTGCCATGGGGGAGGTCTTATTGATGTTACCACTTTCCTCCTCTGTGCTAGCAGGAGTAGTGGCAGCCTCATCACCCATATGCTCTACCTCCTCCTCAGAGAGCACCTCCTTTGGGTTGGGAGACACCCTTGTGGTTTCCCTTTGAATATTCTCTAGGGGAGAATTCTCCCTTAGAGGGCTTAAAGGCTGAGAGGGTAATGGTACAAGAAGGGAAGGAGCCTTCTTTACCTGTTTTCTCTTGTAAGTTTGGGTGATAGGAGAGGTTGGTTTTTCAAGAAGGGACTGGGGAATTGATTTTGAGAGGGAAGGTTGGGCTTGGCTAGCAGTGGGTTGGTCTAATGGGGGCCTTGACCCTGCTACCATACCTTCATTGGTTTGGGACACCACCATCATTGTAGAGAACAATGGGGTGTCAACTTCTTCAGAGTCCCCAGCAAATCTTCTCATATTTGAGAAAACCTTGCCTTTGGGGGGTTTAGGTACATATACCCCAACAGGTTGAGGTATATCCGTCAATTCATGAGTAATGACTTCTTGAACAAACCTGGGATACATAAAGAAGCTCTTTTTGTTTCCCATGTTTGAGACAAGATCACTGAAAATCATATTAGAAAAATTATACTTTCTGGCAGTGGCCAAGCACACCAAAGCATAAGCAATAGTGCTGCTGAACTCACTCCATCCAGTAGTCTTTTTGGAGATACAATGCATAAGAGTATGGACAAAGAAACGCCATTGGGGTGAAAATTTTGCTTTAGAGAATTTGAAAACTCCCAATGGGCCTCCATACCCCATTCTTGTAAGATTTGAAAACAGTTCATCATTTGGGATAGAGGTTATACCAGAGGCATCGTCTAGACGTAGACTGATGCGAATAACCTCTTCAGTAACCGTGAGTGATTGATCACAGATTATTGTCTTGATCATCTGCACACCATTCTCAACAACAATGGTTGCATTAGCCCAGAACTGCCTTTGATGCTCGATATAGATTGTAGGGGATACAATAAGAGCATGAGCAATGTGGCTTGACTTGAGGAAATCCACAATCTGATGAAATCCTGCAGCTTGCTTTGGTTTTTGTAGCATCGCAATCTCATTGTGCTCGTCAATGAAAGTCATTGATGCCATTGATCTTAGTGAAAAGCTTGCCTGAAGACTTCGAACCCATAATCCAACATTTGATTCTGAATCCATAAGACTTGAGAACAGCAACTTGCAGCTGCTATGTACTCTGCCTCTGTTGTAGATGTGGATACTGTGGTTTGTTTCTTGCACTGCCATGAGACTAGTCTAGCACCCAAAAACTGACATCCTCCAGAAGTAGATTTTCTGTCCAAGTTTGCCCCACCTAGATCACTGTCTGAGTATGCTATTAGGTCAAAGGGTGAGTCATGAGGATACCAAAGTCCCAATCTGGGTTGCCCTTTGAGATATCTGAATATCCTCTTAACAGCTTGAAAGTGAGATTGCTTTGGCCTAACTTGGAATCTTGCACATACACAGACTGGAAACATTATATCTGGCCTTGATGCTGTGAGATACATGAGAGAGCCAATCATGGATCTATGATGATGCACATCCATATCCTCCCCCTCAAGATCTGCTGTGATCTGCTTGTGTGTTTCCATAGGTGTGCTGGCAGGTTTTGATTCTGAGAAACCAAACTTGGTTAGAATATCCTGCACATACTTGGATTGACAGATGAAAATGCCATCTGACTTCTGTTGAACTTGGAGTCCAAGGAAGAAAGTAAGTTCCCCCATGGAACTCATTTTGAACCTTTGATGCATTAAATCTTCAAACTCCTTGCACATGTTGTTTCTTGTAGATCCAAAGATAATGTCATCAACATAGATTTGGACCAGCAAGATATCCTTTTTCTTTCTCTTGATAAATAGAGTCTTATCAATGACTCCTCTTTCAAAGTCATTTTCCAAGAGATAGGATGACAGAGTGTCATACCATGCTCTTGGAGCTTGATGTAGTCCATAAAGTGCTTTCTTTAATTTGTATACCATGTCTGGATAGCTTGGGTTTTCAAACCCTGGTGGTTGACAGACATATACTTCTTCTTCAATTGACCCATAGAGAAAAGCACTTTTTACATCCATTTGATAGACTTTGAAATTCATGTAAGAAGCATAGGCTAGAAATAGTCTGATTGCTTCTATTCTAGCCACAGGCGCAAAAACTTCTTCATAATCTATACCCTCTTCTTGAGTATATCCTTGAGCCACCAGCCTTGCTTTGTTCCTTATGACAATACCTCTTTCATCTCTCTTGTTTCTGAAAATCCACTTTGTGCCAATTGCTCTGTGACCTTTAGGAAGGTCTACTAGATCCCATACATCTTGTAGCTTGAACTGTAACAGTTCCTCTTGCATTGCTTCTATCCAGCTAGATTCTTTCATAGCCTCATGTGCCTTTTTAGGCTCAAGCTGTGATAGAAAACAAGAAAGCACTGTATGCTGTTGATCTTGCATTTCCTGAAGCCTGCTTTGATGTCTAGTCATCATAGGAGAAGAGATATCTCCTATTACCAGCTGTGGAAGATGATTCTTTTGAACTCTGGTGTTATGACTAGGTTCTCCATTTAGTCCAGCCTCAAGATTAGATTCATGCAACTCAACTGAAGTGTTTTCAGATGCCACTTCATTATTTTCTTGAGTCTCCTCATCTCTAGTTTCTTCTTCACTCTGACTTGGTCCAGAAAATGATTCCTTTTCACAGTCTTCAACAGAATATACTGTGGGTGTGGGAAAAATCACAGATTTAGATATACTTTCTTGAACTTGTGTGATTCCTGATCCTCCACTTCCTGTTCCTATATACTCATTACTGAAACCAAAAGAGTTAGTTAGTGAATCAATGTTAAATATCCACTGAGGTCCAGACCCAACAGGATTTGGTGTGTTCTCATTGCATTTGACATTGTCACTTTCTTCAATTATTCTAGAAGAAGTGTTAAATACTCTGTATGCCTTACTCTGAGATGAATATCCAACAAGAAATCCATCATCTGCTTTGCTATCAAATTTACCTAAGTGAGATTTGGTATTGAGAATTGTACAAGGACACCTAAAAGGCTTGAAGAAACCAATGAAGGGTTTTCTTTGATTTAAAAGCTCATATGGGGTCTTGTTCTTTTGCTTGACCACTAGAACTCTGTTTTGGACATAACAAGCAGTATTAGCTGCTTCAGCCTAGAAGGTAATTGGCAATTTTGAATCAGCCAACAGAGATCTAGCAGCCTCTATTAGTGTTCTATTTCTCCTTTCAGCAACACCATTCTGTTGAGGAGTCCTAGGAGCACTATATTGCTTCTCAATACCTTTTTCTTCACAAAAGGTGTTTAGATCATGTTTTTTAAACTCAGTTCCATTATCTGATCTAATGACTTTTACTCTTTGATTAGTTTGGTTTTCAATTCTTAGAATAAAGGATTTGATAAGACCACTTGTTTCATCCTTAGTCCTTAGAAAATATACCCAAGTAAATCTGGAGTAATCATCAACAATAACCAAGCAGTAAGATTTCTTGCCTATACTCATAACATTTGTAGGACCAAACAGATCCATATGCAGTAACTGGAGACAAGAAGAAACAGAATTTAACTCTTTGGTCTTATGAGAAGTTTTGTGCTGTTTGCCTTTAAGACAAGCAACACAATGATCATCACATGAAAAGACTTTTGAAGGTAAACCTCTTACAAGGTTGTTCTTAGTCTTGAAATTCATGTGACACATCCTTCTGTGCCATAGAGAGGATTCATCTACAGAAGCTTTTGAAACAAGACAATTTAGAGATGAATCACTATCAACATTGTCCATATCCAGACAGTAAACATTGTCCTTTCTTGGAGTTCTAAGTAGTATCATGCTTTCATCAACTACCTTGAACCCTGGAGCAAGGATCATACACTCAGTATTAGTAAATAATATACTATGTTGTTTGTCACAAACCTGTGATACACTTAACAGGTTGTACTTTAATTGATCAACATAGTAGACATCCTCAAATGTCATCTTACCTTTGGTGACATTACCTTTTCCACTTATCTTACCACCAGTAAGATTATCTCCAAATGCAACATGTCCTCCATTGATATGCTTGAAGTCTTGAAGGCATGACATGTTGCCTGTCATGTGCCTAGAGCAACCACTATCAACATGCCAAATGCTCTTTCCCTTGAGCTGTTGGTTGCCCTGCACATTAAATAAATCAATTAGTATGAATTAGGAACCCAAGCCAAAGTGGTATTGGGTACCCCTTTCTCATCAAAATACTTGCATTCTTTCTTGACAAGATTTTTGAACTTTAATTCCTCATTCTTGGAGTACTTTGTTACAATAATAGGCTTGGAAATGTTTTTGCTAGAATCAGTACTGGTTTTAGAAGTACTAACTGCCTTGGCAGCACTTGCATGCTTTAGCAGTACTAACCTTGTTAGCAGTAGAAACTGTGTTAGCAGCAGTAACTGTGTTGGCAGTATTAACCTTTGAAGAGGTATTAACAGTATTAGCAGCATTAATATTTTCATCAGTACTAACACTGTTAGCAGTAGTAACTGTGTTAGCAGTACTAATATTGTTAGCAGTACTAACACTGTTAGTACTTCTAGGCACCCACATTTTGACACTTTCTTTTAAAATCTTTTTCTTTAAAGTGCCTTTACTTTCAATAGATTTATTTATCACATGTATCTTTCTAGCCTTCCTATAACCCACAGATTTTTGCACAAATCTTTGAAAGTTCATCTGTTGGTTAATAGGGTTAAAGTAACAATACTTAGCCAAATGATTCAACTTGCCACATATAAAACAAGGTTTTGATCTATTTATTTTATTCAGATCAACTCCTTGTTTCTGAGCCCATTGATTATTCCAGTTTCTTTGATTTCCTCTTTTTAAACCAGAGTTTAGGCTCTTTGCTTTATTGCAATCACACTGTTTACAAGATCCAGGATTCACAACTGTGGTTTGTTTGTAATGGACCTTGTTATCATTTCCTTTAGTCCTCTCTATCTCCTTGGACTTGACCCAGATTTTCCCACATCCCTCATTGGTGATAATATTGTTTTCTAATGGTATCTTTTTACTCACATTATTATCCCTTTTCTCACTGGCTCCTTTCTCAGTCAAATCCTTAACTACTACCTCATCCAAAGGATCTATCTTAAAAGCTTCTTCAGACAAGTCCTTTTTCTCCTTAGTTTCTAACAAGTCTGATGTAGGAGAAATATAGTTGTTATTGTAAGGAGGGGGTGTATTGTTGTATCCAATACCAGGCTTCATCTTATCATGTATCTGAGCCTTTAGAAGAGAGTCCATTGCTTTTGAAGCATAAGAAAACTTGTCTATGTCAAGCTTAACTTTTGACAGTTCCTCTTTCAGTCTATCATTCTCTTCTAAGGACTTAGACAGTTTGGTTTCTAACTCATTCTTTTCCCACTTCCAATAGTTTGTGTCATAAGAGTGTTGAAGTTCATTAGCTTGAAAGCCTTTGATTTGCTCTTCAAATCTCTCTACTATCAACACATAATCTCTTCTGTCCTTTTCTAATCTTTTGAGGTCATCACACATACTTTGATTGTGATCCCTGTATCTTGTAACAGTGTCAATGCAAGATTTAGTGCAAAGATTAGAACTTACCTCAGTGGGGAGATCAGACACTTCTGCCATAAGAGCTTGGTTCTGAATGGCTTCTTCAGCTTGATCACTCCAGTCAAATCCCATTCCTTGTTGAGAAACAAGGGCTTGAGCAGGATTCTTGTTCAGATTGTATCCTCCATTCTGAGCTTGTTGATGGTTGTTGTTTGGAACAGCACTCCTGCATTCTCTAGCAAAGTGTCCTTTCTTGTGACACTTAAAACATTCCACCTTGGTTTTGTCAAAACCAGCTCCATCTTCTCTTCTTTGAGAGAAGTTATTTCTTCCAGTTCTTTTAATGAACTTTTTCACCCTCATGGATAACATGGCCATCTGCCATTTAATATCCATCTCCTCCAGATCATCAGGGTGAATTTGATCCAGATCATCATTAATCAGAGAATTGCTGCTATGACTGGACAAAAAGGCTTCAAAGATAGTTTCAGTGCCTTTTTCTGAACTTACTCCACTGGCAGTACTAACTGCTTCAGGGTTGGCAGTAGTATCAGTGGATACTGAAAGAAGAGCAGCATTGTGAATATAACCAGTGGGCTTCTTCTTGGTTTCTACCTCAGTTTCAAAAACTCTTAGATCATTGTATAAATCATCAAGTTCTTTCTCTTCAAGATTGTCACTCTGTCTATGTGAGACAATGTACATAGTCCATTCATCCCCAAGAGATCTGAGGAACTTTCTGTTGATATCATCTTGTTCCATCTTCACCCCTACAGTAGCCAGTTCACCAATGAGTTTATTGAACCTATCAAAAGTTTGAGTCATAGACTCATTCTTTGTGGAAGTGAAGTTCTCATACTGCTGCTTTAGAACATCTCTTTGATTTCTTTTGATGCTCTTAGTTCCAGCAAATCTTTTCTCTAGAGCATTCCAGAGAATCTGAGCATCAGTGCAGTTGCAAAATTGATGCTGATATTCATTGGGAATGGCCAAGAGCAGAGTACTCAAGGCCTTCATCTCTGTTTGTCTGATCTTCCTCTCACCATCTGTCTTTGGTGGAGGTCTTTTCCCATCTGGTCCTATCCTTCCAGCTTCAGAAGGACCATTCTCAATGATATCCCACATTGAGTAGTCAGTGAGAAGAATATATTGTCTGATTCTGATCTTCCACATGTCAAACTCACTTGGTTTGAGCATTGGAACCTTAGAAACCAAAGTACTGCTTGATTCTGTAAGATTTTCCATGATGAATAACTGTTTCTGAGAGAGTTAGGCTCTGATACCACTTGTCAGGATCGAATTCTCAACAAGAATTAATTCTCAGAAACAATATCAAAGAAGTTTGCGGAATAACACTTTGATATTTAATCAAAATAGAAAATCAACACAGTAGATATGAAGAACAAACTGTAAACTTATATTGAATGCTTTGAATTTACAAGATTACACACTCAACCTCAATATTGATGAACAGGCTCACCAATACGAATTCTACTTCTCTAGAATTAGGATCTATGTCTTGAGGTTGATTTTCTCTCTAAAAGAATGAATTACTAAAATTCTCTCTTATCTATTCTATACATATACTAGTCAAAAGATAATTACAATAATTAAACAAATCTTCAGTATATCTTCCATGTATATCTCAAAGCTTCCATAAACTTCAGATTATCCAGCTGTCATTCTTTCCATCCAAATCTCTTAAGCAACACTAACCATGATCAGCAACATTAACTTCTTCTAGCAGCATTAACTACTAAGCAGCACTAACCACTAGCAGTACTAACTAGCTAAGCAGTACTAACTTTGTTCAAGCAGCACTAACTTTGACTAGCAGTATTAATAGTACTAGCAGTAGTAACACTCAGCAGTATTAACTTTTAAGTCTTCTAGCAGTAGTAACTTTGAACCAGCAGCATTAACCATACTTGATAAATTCTTCAGTTCCCAACAGTGTTTCCTACCCAGGAAGTATTCCCTAAGTGATTGAGGGGAGAGGGGTCAAAAGAATTGAGTGATGGTGTGTGAAGAGGTAAAATGGAAAAGAGAGATTGGTTAGAAGTGAGCATTAAAAGAAAGAGGGTGAGAGATCAGAGTAAAAGAATATTAGACTCTGCACCAAACCACTTTCTGAGTCGGGCAGCCACATAATCTGATTGGTTCACATTCTTTGGTGACCATCATTGAAAAAGACACCTAGCCCATGCCATCTCTTGCATACAACCCCACCTGCTACTCATTCTTTTCTCAAAAAGAGAATGTTTCACATTTTCTAGGGACGCAACACATATGCTATTGGTTCTTCATTTGGAAGATACTAATATTGAAAAGAAGGAAAGTTGCCCCACCTTCGAACCCTTTCTCATGCACATTGAGTCTTTGTATAATTTGTTGTTGTCTCAACAAGTTTACATACTTTGAGCCTATAATGAAAAGCAATCATCTATGCTTAATTTTTTCATACACATGCACGAGCACACCGAAATTTGTTTTCTGTCAGAACGTTCATAGATAACCATATGTTATTCGATGATTGAATGGAAGACCTGGGGAGCCAACATCAAAACCAGCTCTTTATATAGTAACTTTGTGTTACTCAGTAACTTTGTGTTACTGACAGGCATTCTAACTGAGTCATTTGTTGATTCAGGGTTACACCTATTAAACTGTTTGAATTTGAAAAGATTCGAATGGTTACTACTTTTTATTGCAATCTGCATAGATTGAAATAATCACTTTCTCTATTTGGAGAGACTACTCTTATTTCACAGGGCTCGTTACATGAAGACAATGCTTACTGATGATCATACTCAAAGGGGAAGATTGTTTTGACAAGTTTTGATGATGATGATTCTCACCACTTATCAAAAAGGGGGAGAATATACAAAAAGGAAGAATACAAGAAGATTACAAGAATTTTTGAAGTAAAGACTGCTGAAGAATTCAAAGATATCAAAGTATCTGAGCTAATTTGAAGATATGAAAGATAAAGATGAAAATTGTTTCTGAAGTTTTCAAGAAAAGTGAAGACAAGTGAAGACCCGAAGACAATTGTCAAATTTTTTTAATCTTGAATCCAAAGGGGGAGATTGTTGGATCATAAATTGTATTCCAGATTAAAGTTAAATTAGAAGGTTTAAATTGTATTTATTTGATAATTAAAGTTCAGGGTTCAAACTGTAACTAGTTAATAGTTATTGGTTTGTGGCCCTCAAGCCCGTTTAGTATTTAGCAAAGCCCATTAGGCATTAGGCCTGGGTATTTAATGTTTTGATTAGTTTAGTTTTAGGTTTAATCCTGATATTCATAATTATATCCTATAGTGAGGGAGTCGTATTCTCTGTATTCAAGGGTATCAAGAACACACAAGGTTTTACATTGTTTATTCAAGGGATTGGTATGTTATTCTGATCTTATATCTCTTGATCTATATTGTGTTATGTGATTGTTAATTTATCAACTAGATTAAACTGGAATAACAGTTAAAGAGGGCATAGTGCTAACGCGTCTCATTTCCAATAGAGGCATTGAAGTTGACAAGGCTAAGTTAGAGGTAATTGAAAAATTACCCGAGCCAACAATAGTTAAAGGAATCAGAAGTTTTCTAGGACATGCAGAATTTCACAAGAGGTTCATCAAAGACTTTTCAAAAATTTCAAAACCTCTCTATATGCTACTACAACAGGACCATGTCTTTAACTTTAATGAAGACTATAAAAATGCTTTTCAAATCTTGAAAAAGGCATTGGTTACTACCCTGTAGTAGTTACACCTGACTCGTCTCAACTTTTTGAGATAATGTGTGATGTCAGTGACTGGGCTGTGTTGGAGCAGTTCTAGGTCAAAGAAGAAACAAAATATTCCACTCTCAATGAAACTCAAATCATTTATACCACTACTGAAAAAGAGTTATTAGTTGTGGTCTTTGCTTTTGAAAAATTCAGGTCATATTTGATGGGAGCCAAAGTAATTGTTCAGACTGATCATGCTTTCATCAAATATCTCATTTCCAAAAAAGGATGCAAAACCTAGGCTAATAAGGTGGGTCTTGTTGTTACAAGATTTGATTTGGAAATCATTGACATAAAGGGTGTGGATAATCAAGTAGCTGACCATCTATCCAAGTTAGAGAAACAAGACAAACCAGCACGTGATAGTGACATCTGTAAAGTGTTTCCAGATGAGAGAATTTTGGCTCTCCAACATTCTGCCACACCCTGGTTTGTTGATCTTGTCAACTATTTAGCTTGTGGGATAATTCCTAGAGTGCTAAATAAACATCAGAGGAAAAAACTCATTTTTAACTCTAAGAAATATTTGTGGGATGGCCCATTTTTGTTTAAAATTTTTCAGGATCGAAATTCAAACAAGAATTGAACACACACTCAAAAACTATGTTAAAGGAGTTGCGGAAAAACACTTTAACAGTAAATCAATGGAACAGTATCAGAATGAAAATCACAAGTTATATTGATTTAACTTAATGATTACAAACAAAACCTCAATCTCTTGAACAGACTCAACAGACGTTCAATACTTCTCTATTGAAAGGACTTCTAAGAACCTTGAGGTTAAATTCTCTCTAAAAACAAAACGTATATCGAAAACTCTATCAATGTTATTCTAAACTATGCCTTCTATACAGTATATATACAAGACAGATTACAAGATAATTATAAAAGAAAAATTAATCTTCATGATCCAGTCCATAATTATCTTCAAATCTTCTTGACTTTTGCATTAATCAAATCATTCCATCATTATCTTCTTAGCAACTTTAATCTTCATAAGCAGTAGTAATTACTCAGCAGTATTAACCATCTTGCAGTACTAACATACTAGCAGTACTAATCATGTTAGCAGTATTAATCTCACCAGCAGTAGTAATATTGCACTAGCAGTATTAATTACACAAGAAGTAGTATCTGGCAGTATTAATCATCCTTAGCTCATTTCAGACCCAACAATCTCCCCCTAACTTAACTTTTCAGATTGAGAAGTTAAGTTCTTCAAAATTTGGTCTTCATGATACTTTCAAAACTTAAGCTCAATTCCCAAGATTAGGATCCAAACCTAAGCTTTGATTGATGATTCTTTTGACTACTATCTTGACCATTTCAGTATCCTTTGAACATATCAGCTTAGCATTCAACATACCTTGCAATTTGGCTTTGTTGTGATCATAAATTTTATCCACCAGGTAGTACTCATGATAAGATATGTCAATAGTAATGACATAGACTCCACACCTTTCAAATAGCATCCAATTGTCTATTCTTTGGAATTTATTCTCCAGATGCAGATCTCTGACAACATGTTGAACTTTGCTAGGATCAAACATCATGCATAAGTACTCCATGGCTAATCTTATTAAGCTCATTACTACGCCTGTCAAATCCTTTTCATGCAGGCTCATTCCAACCTTGAACATTTCTTCTAAGTCAGATCTGGAACAACTTTTGATGATTTTGCCCCAAGTAGAGTAAACCTCATACTTGTCTCCCATCCTTTTAATCCTGAAGTATTTCTTCCTTTGATCTTCCAGGATATCCCAATGGATAATTTCAGGAGCTTGGACTGATATTGGGTCAGCTTTTCCAGGTTCACTATCAGTCACTGTCATATACAAACCAACATGTACCTCAGATTGTTCAGATTGTTCAGCACCTTGTTGACTTGATTGTTCTTCAGGGGTTGCAACAACAGGTTCAGCTTCTTTTTGCACTTCTTCAATCCTTGGCCTTTTGGTCTGTTTCTTTGAAGCTATGGTTTTCATTCTTTTGACAGCTTTGACTGTTTGAGCAAGAGTTTCTTCTTTTTGTTCTTCTTCCACTTCTTTTGTAGAAGTGGTTTCTTCATTCTCAGGAAAAGGTTGTTGGATATGCAGATCATGCCTTTCTTTCATTTTCCTTTCAACCTCAACCCTTTGAGTAAAGTCTCCTTGTAGCTTGGTCATTTCTTTCTTGTAAAGCTCTTCAATTATGCCATAAGACATACCAGTGAACATGCCTTCTTTAACACCAACTAATACTTTTAGAAAGTTGATCATTTTCCTCCTTTCTTGGTTGGCAACAAAAGTTTTTGAAGGTTGTCTTTTCTTTGTCTGTGTTGGCTGCCTTGGCATAGATGCTTTTGCTTGGACTTTCTTGGCTTCAGCTGCAACCCTCAAACTCCTTTGGTACTCCTCATTGAGCTTTTTAGACAGATCTAAAGCAATTTGCCTATCTTTGGCAGTTTGAGACTCTTCTTCTGCTTCTATTTCAGCTTGCAGCTGTTTGGCTACTTCTTCATGTAGAGCTACTTGAACTGACTTCTTTGTTTTCTTTAGAGGTTCCACTACCTTTTCTTTTCCTTTTCTCTTTACCTCAGTATCTCTTATTTCTTTTCTCTTCTTTTCAAATCCTCCTTCTTTGATTTCCACTCCCTTGGCCTTTTGAGTAGCCTTGGGAGTGTCTGTTTTTGCCTTCAACAGTGTTTCAGCAATCTCTATCTCTTCAACTGTCATCCCTGTTTCTGATGCTGCTTTTTCAGTTTCTACTGTAGCTTCAGTTACTACTTCTAAGTCAATTTCTGCTGCTACTTTAAATGTTTCTGTTGCTGTTTCTGTTTCTGCTGCTTTGCTGCTTTCTGCTTTTGTACCCATTTCTGCTTCTTTTCCCATCTCCCCCTCAAACTGAGATTCATCCTCTTTAGTCTCCCCCTTTTTGAAAGAATCATGATTTGTGCTCCTTTTCTTTAGCACAAACTTTGATTTCTTCTTTTTGAGCACTAACTTCATCACCAGCTTTTTGAGATTTGCAATCTGCTCTTGTTGGCCAGTTATGACCTGTTTCATTGCCTTTATTTTGTGCTCTTGAGAAATGACATCCATATTGATATTGGCTATGGTTTCCATCAATTCATCGTATGTATATCTATCCTCACCACCTTTAGGTGTGTTTACCACCATTGGAGGACCATTGGAACGTTTAGTAGAGGTCTCCTGCCTAGCAGAAGCATCCTCTACCCCCTTGGTTTCTTGGCACCTGGGACCTTTGGATGATTGCTCACCCAAAGTTGTCGTGGGGAAGGTCTTAAAGATGTTCACACTGTCCTGCCCTGCACTTTGTGCAAAGTCAGTAGTGTGAGCCTCACTGCCTACATGCTCTTCCTCCTCTTTATTGATCACCTTCTTGGGGTTGGGAGACACCCCTGTGGTTTCCTTTTGGATATTCTCTGATGGAAAATGCTCCATCAGTGGGCTTTTAGGCTTTGGGGGTGAAGATACTAGAAGGTAAGGAACCTTCTGTACCTTTTTCCTTGTGTATGTATGAGTAATGGGTGATGTTGGCTTCTTTAGAAGGGACTAAGGGATATGCTTTGTAGTGGAAGTTGTGGGTAGGTCATCAGTGGGTTGGTCTAATGTGGGCTTTGACCCTGATGCCTCACCTTGAGAGTGGGACACACCCATCATTGTAGAGAACAATGGTGTGTCTATACCAGAGAAGTCCTTACTGGGCCTCTTCATATTTGAGAACACTTTCCCCTTTGGGAGTTTTGGTACATATACCTCCTTGAAGGTAGGTAAATCCGTCAATTCCTTATTAAGTACTTCTTGTACAAACCTTGGACACATATAAAAGCTTTTTGATTTGGTATCCAGGTTTGACATTAAATCGTTTAAGATCATTTGAGAGAAATTAAACTTTCTAGAGGTCGCTAAGCAGACTAAAGCATAGGCTATGGTGCTGCTGAACTCACTCCAGCCAGTTGTTTTTTCTTGAAATGCAGTGTTGTAAGGTATGAACAAAGAATCTCCACTGAGGTGAAAATTTGTTTTTGTAAAACTTATATACGTCAGTGGGACCTTCATACCCCATACGACTAAGACCTTGGAAGAGATCTTCCTTAGGTAGAGAAGTAATACCTGCGGCATCATCTAGGCGTAGATGTGCACTGTAACACCCGTAAATTCTTAAGGTAAGTGTTATGTCTCCCTTAATGCATTGATTTCGCTTATGTGTGAATGTGTGTCTTTGTGTACATTTTATGATCTTGAATTATGTTAAAATGTCATGTATTGAATTACCTTTGTTAATCGTTCAAACCTCGCCCTCGCCATCGAATTTGGTTAAGTTTCGGACTGTTTTGGGATGCCAATGATTGTGCCTAGCGATTGTGCCATTGGCACTATCGCCGGAGGCACTATAACCAGAGACTTACCGTGGGCTGTTGGATGCCAGCGATTGTGCCACGTGATTGTGCCTTGGCACTATCGCCAAAGGCACTATCGTCGGACTTGTACCATGGGGGTGGGGACCTCCGCGATTGTGACAAGCCCATGGCACTATCGCCGGGCACTATCGCCCGCGTGGTCTGGTTGATTTAAAAACACTTTAGCAGTCTTATTTCTCACATTAACAATTTGCAAAAACGGGAGAGCTCTTCTTGGAGGCGATTTTTAGGGTTTCAGCACCTACCTCATTCATTTCGAGGGTTTTGGGTTGTTGGGAGCATTAAGTGGTCATCAAGCTTCATCCAAGTGTCCCCATTGAAGTGTTCTTCAAGATTCTCATTTCTCACCTTTAAGTCTCATCTTCTCCAACTTCTAGGGTTTCCATATTTTCTAGGTTTTGGGTTCAAAACCTAGATTGTGAGTTTACTAAACCTTTGTTAAAACTAGATACACATCATAATCTCCTATTTGTTACTTTATCTCTATATGTTCAAATGTTTGGGGATTTCTTCGTGAAAATAGTTGGAGGATGTATAAGTAAGGGTGATTTGCCATGATTATTGTTATATGTATCATTATTTGGGATTTGTCTCATAGATACATAATGTGGGTACCTTGATATGTTAAATGTATGCATATATGGATATTATGATGATTCTAGTTGGAACACCATTTTGGTGATATGTTTATATGCGTGATGAGCATGATTTACATTGGGTCTTTTGTTAGACATCACGAGGATAAGGTGGTAATATTATACCCGTAGTTGGTATTGAATTATGTGGGTTGAAATATACCTAAAGGACCCCTTATAAATGTTATGTGGACGAACCAAGTCAGTACACTAGGATGATATAGTCTTGGGCACCACTGTGATGGTATGTGCCTAGACCTCCGCCATTCGGGGAATTTTCTTAGCGATAGTCTTCGGGTGTGCCGGGCCTTTGGGGTGTTCCTTGTTAAGGGCATAAAGGTATATCGACTCTTGGGTGGGTTTTGATTGGTGCTATGGGTCTCCCCTATTGACTCCACATTTGTTGAACTATGGTTAACTGCTGATAAGAAATGTGACTGTTCATGCATGCTTACTATTGTTCAACTCACTAGGTTTTTTGGCCTAACACTTGTTTGGTGTCGATGTGTATCTCAGGTTCTAGCGGCGGTGGTCTTAAGCAGGTTTAGTTGCTTTAGGGTGAGAGCTTGGGGAATTGCACATGGACGCGTAATACTTTTGGATATAGACCGTTTGGGTCTATAGATGACAACCCTTTTTGTAATCTATTTTCTAGATGTAGAAGTTAGATTAGTTGGTTGTTGTTTATTGTCCGTTAAATTACAATTGTGATTAAACAGGTTATTTAAATATATATATATATATATATATTCCCCATTTTTGGGAGGCTCTTGCTATGGAAATTTTAGCATACCCCATGTCCGTTTTCCGGATTTTTGTTATCCCTATTTTTATGGTGTTACAAGTTGGTATCAGAGCTTTAGTTTAAGTGAACTAGGTATGGTTTAGCGTATCTAGACTTAATCTTTAGACTTTATGACTTCACTGTCCACTTGGGGTAGAAATCCTAGGTGGGGAGAGCGTTAAGATTACGGAATTACTGTAATTGAAAGTTGTGATGATGGTGACCAGAATTCTTGTGTATGGTTCGTTCATAATTTCACTTAGCTACTACTATTATGAATGCATTGTTACATGAGCATGCTTGGTTTACTGTTATTACGATAATTGATGAAGGTAGTAGTACGTACAATGAGTTCAACTCGCTTAGTCTTTTCTCAATCTATTTCTCGTGCATGCATGGCAGATTATTAATGGTAAACACTCGAAGTAGATTACCGGACATGCCAGAAGGGCAACCAGAAGTGGAATCTGCAGTAGTACGACCCCCGGTGGGAGAAATCTTCGATGACATTCCTATACCCAGAATCTTGGCAGGAGGGCCTGAGCACATTCCGCGCCGGAACCTCAACACAGGTGACGCCACCATGGAGGAAGTTATCATGGAGACCCGACTTCGGGATAACATGATGTTGTCCATGAATGCGGCTTTGGCTCAACAACAGTTGGCCACGACTTCGGCCATGACCCAACAGCAAGAGTTTTTCATGAAGCTTCTAGAGGATCGAGACGTCAGTAACCGTCAACCCGAGACTATGGCTGAAAACGTTATTGTGGGGTCGGGTGGACCGAATGTGGTAACGGTTGAAGAACCATCCGCTGAGGGAATCAGATCAAAGATTAAAGGGTGTACCTACAAGACGTTTTTGGGGTGTCATCCTAAGGAATTTGCGGGTTTCGACAACCCGGTTACTTGTATGATTTGGCTTAAGGAATTAGAGATGGCCTTCGAGTCCAGTGAATGCGATCCTTCTTAACGGGTCAAGTTTTCTTCTCAGCTACTTCGGGGAGAGGCTCTGATTTGGTGGAACCTCACACGATCCGCCCTCACCCCGGAAGTTCTGGCTAAGCTAATTTGGACGGTGTTCAAGGAGAAGATCATGGACAAATACTGCAGCGAACAGTCATTGGACAAGTTGGAACGGGAGTTCCGAGATCTGAAGAAGGGGAATATGTCGATTGTTGGCTACTCTAAGCTCTTCTTGGAGAAGCTAAACTTGGTGGGACATCTAGTCCCCGACGAAAAGTCGAAGATGAAAGCATATCAACAGGGTTTACCGGCTGGAATGCGAATGGATATAAGAAATTCTAAGTGTTCGACTCTACAAGAGGTTATCGAGGAGTCCTTACTCATTGAGGACGACATCAATTCGGAAAGGGATGAGAAGAGGTACGCTGGTGAGAAACGGAAGTGGGAGGGGCCATCTGGGCCCGTTCGTCAATCTAGACCCTTTGTAAGCGGGAGATCGGGTGATCAACGCCGTGAAGATCGGTGGTGCCACAAGTGCAGGTCAAAGCACTCGGGGCCGTGTGCTACAAGGACTCTCTCCGGTCCAGCCGGGTGTAACAAGTGTGGTAAGAAAAACCACATAACTCGAGAGTGTTCCCTCCGTGGGGAGGTATGTTATGAATGCGGAGAGCCGGGGCACATGAAGCGAGAGTGTCCAAGGTTGGTTAGAGGAGGTGGTGGAAATTCTGTGGGTTCGACGGCTAGGGTCGAGCAACCATCACGGGCACCGAGTCAAGCTTTTCAGATGACTACCGATGAGGCAAAGGAGACCGCGGATGTCGTTTCGGGTACGTTTCTAGTAAACTCCCTGCCTGCTCGTGTCTTGTTTGATTCGGCTGCTACATGTTCCTTTGTGTCGGATGCTTTCTGTAAACAATTCACCACTCCTATTAGTGTTCTTACCGATGTGTTAGTAGTAGAAATAGCTAATGGGGATCAAGTGATCATTCGTGACCGTTTTTGTGATTGCACTCTAGAGATCGATGGAAATTCTTTCGTCGTAGATTTACTACCTATGGCTATAGGAGGGTTTGATGTAGTCATAGGCATGGATTGGTTAGTGAGGTATAAAGCGGACATTTTTTGCTCCAAAAAGATAATCCAAGTACCATTGCCGAAAAATGGGGTGGCTACCATCTATGGAGAGAAAGGAAAGAGGAATAATCCTATTATCTCATCTCTTAAGGTTCGCAAGTTTTTAGCGAAGGGCTACCCTTCGTACTTGGCCTACGTTGTGGACGCAAAGAAAGAAAAGAAGTCGGTGGGAGATGTGGAGGTAGTGCAAGATTATCCGGACGTCTTTCCGGAAGACTTACCCGGATTACCGCCGGAACGGAAAGTGGAGTTTCAGATTGACCTCACACCGGGAGCGGCTCCGATAGCTCGTGCTCCATATCGTTTGCCACCGACAGAAATGAAGGAGATGATGACGCAACTTCAAAAGTTGTTGGAAAAGGGCTTCATTCGACCAAGTTCGTCACCTTGGGGAGAACCGGTTTTGTTCGTGAAGAAGAAAGATGGATCCATGCGGATGTGCATAGATTATCGGGAGTTAAACAAAGTCACAGTGAAGAACAAGTACCCTCTACCTCGCATCGACGATCTTTTTGATCAACTCCAAGGGGCGGGATGTTTCTCGAAGATTGACCTTCGGTCCGGTTATCATCAAGTGAGAGCGAAGAACGAAGATATTCCGAAGACGGCTTTCCGAACGAGATACGATCATTATGAGTTCTTGGTGATGTCGTTTGGCTTAACCAACGCTCCGGCCGTATTCATGGATTTGATGAACCGTGTGTGTCGCCCATTTTTGGATAAATTCGTGATCGTCTTCATCGACGATATTTTAATATATTCAAGGGATGAGTCCAAACTTGGAAGACACTTACGGGAAGTATTAGAAGTTCTAAGAAGAGAGAAACTGTTCGCGAAATTCTCGAAGTGCGAATTTTGGCTTCAAGAAGTGCAATTCTTTGGGCATGTGGTATCAAAGGACGGGGTAAAGGTGGATCCGGCAAAGATCGAAGCAATGATGAGTTGGGAACCCCCAACAAGTCCGACGGAGATCCGAAGCTTCTTGGGTTTAGCGGGTTACTACCGGCGTTTCATTCAGGATTTCTCAAAGACGGCTACACTGCTCACTTCTCTTACAAGGAAGAACGTCAAGTTTCTTTGGACCGATGCACAAGAGCAAGCGTTTCAGACGCTCAAGAGGAAGTTGTGCGAAGCCCCGATCTTGTCCTTACCCGATGGATCGGAAGACTTTGTGGTGTATAGTGACGCTTCCAAGATGGGACTTGGGTGTGTACTAATGCAAAGGGGGAAGGTAATAGCCTACGCATCGCGACAATTAAAGGATCATGAGAAGAACTATACGACTCATGATTTGGAGTTGGCGGCGGTAGTTTTCGCGTTGAAGTTGTGGCGACACTACTTGTATGGGACCAAGTGTACTCTTTTCACGGATCACAAGAGTCTCAAGTACATCTTCGACCAAAAGAAACTCAACATGCGACAAAGGAGATGGCTAGAGCTTTTGAAGGATTACGATTGTGACCTACTCTATCATCCCGGTAAGGCTAATGTGGTGGCGGATGCATTGAGCCGAAGGAATCATGGCGATGGTGTCAAAATGTCCCTTACAAGGATCGATGTAGTCACAAGTTTGTTGGAAAGCATTAAGGCAAGTCGAGTGGAAGCACTTAAGGAAGAGAACCTCAAGGCCGAAGTAATGGTGAAACAAAAGGAGCTGTTAACGGAAGACGGTCGTGGTCTCAAACTCTTTCAAGGACGGATTTGGGTGCCGAAGTTGGGAGGAAACCGGAAGTTGCTTCTTGAAGAAGCGCATAAGTCGAAATACTCTATACATCCCGGTAGCACCAAGATGTGTAGAGATTTAAAGTTAATGTATTAGTGGTCGGTAATGAAGCTAGACGTGGCTAGTTATGTGCAGAAGTGCGTCACTTGTCTCCAAGTCAAGGCGGAACATCAAAGACCTTATGGAAGTTTGCAACTGTTGTCCATCCCCGAGTGGAAGTGGGACAACATCACTATGGATTTCGTGACAAAGTTACCAAGGACCTTGCGTGGCCACGACACAATTTGGGTGATCGTGGATCGGTTGACCAAGAGCGCGCACTTTCTTGCGATGCGGGAGACTTTGCCAATAGATAAATTGGCTAAACTGTACATCGACGAGGTGGTGTCAAGGCACAGAGTTCCGAAATCTGTAGTATCGGATCGGGATAGCCGATTCACTTCGAACTTTTGGGCTAGTTTGCAAAAGGAGTTGGGTACTCGATTGAATTTGAGCACGGCGTATCATCCTCAAACGGATGGTCAAAGTGAGAGGACAGTCCAGACCTTAGAAGATATGTTGAGGTCGTGTGTAATAGATTTCGGGGGAAGTTGGGATTCACATCTACCTTTGGTAGAGTTCGCGTACAACAACAGTTACCATTCTAGTATCGGAATGGCACCGTTCGAGGCTTTGTATGGACGGAAGTGCAGAACCCCGGTTTGTTGGTTAGAAGCGGGCGAAAAGCAATTCGTCGGGCCGGAAATCGTTCAAGAGACGACCGACAAGGTGAAAGAGATCCGGGAAAGGCTAAAGGCGGCACAAGACCGACAAAAGAGTTATGCGGACAAGAAGAGAAGGTCGGTTGAGTTTCAAGTGGGTGATCGGGTCATGTTGAAGGTGTCTCCGTGGAAGGGGATCTTACGTTTCGAGAAGCGTGGGAAGCTTAGTACTCGTTTCCTTGGACCATTCGTTATTTTGGAAAAGATTGGTTTGCAAGCCTACCGGTTGGATTTACCGCCGGAAATGGATGGAATACATCCCACATTTCATGTGTGTTATCTTCGGAAGTGTCTAGCCGAAGAGGAAAGCGTGATTCCTTTGTCGGAAATTCGGGTGGACAATGGGAATCGTTGTGTGGAAGAACCGGAATCGATTTTAGAATCGAAAGTGAAGAAGTTGAGGTATAAAGATGTGGTTATGGTGAAAGTCCAATGGAAGCACCATCGGGGTGCTAACATTACTTGGGAATCGGAAGATGATATAAAGAAGCGTTATCCTCACTTGTTTGTCTAGGGTATGATTTCGGGGACGAAATCCCATTTAGGTGGGGAGGATTGTAACACCCGTAAATTCTTAAGGTAAGTGTTATGTCTCCCTTAATGCATTGATTTCGTTTATGTGTGAATGTGTGTCTTTGTGTACATTTTATGATCTTGAATTATGTTAAAATGTCATGTATTGAATTACCTTTGTTAATCGTTCAAACCTCGCCCTCGCCATCGAATTTGGTGGGAAGGTTGGGCTTGGCTAGCAGTGGCTTGGTCTAATGGGGGCCTTGACCCTGCTGCCATACCTTCATTGGTTTGGGACACCACCATCATTGTAGAGAACAATGGGGTGTCAACTCCTTCAGAGTCCCCAGCAGATCTTCTCATATTTGAGAAAACCTTGCCTTTGGGGGTTTAGGTACATATACCCCAACAGGTTGAGGTATATCCGTCAATTCATGAGTAATGACTTCTTGAACAAACCTGGGATACATAAAGAAGCTCTTTTTGTTTCCCATGTTTGAGACAAGATCACTGAAAATCATTTTAGAAAAATTATACTTTCTGGCAGTGGCCAAGCACACCAAAGCATAAGCAATAGTGCTGCTGAACTCACTCCATCCAGTAGTCTTTTTGGAGATACAGTGCATAAGAGTATGGACAAAGAAACGCCATTGGGGTGAAAATTTTGCTTTAGAGAATTTGAAAACTCCCAATGGGCCTCCATACCCCATTCTTGTAAGATTTGAAAACAGTTCATCATTTGGGATAGAGGTTATACCAGAGGCATCGTCTAGACGTAGACTGATGCGAATAACCTCTTCAGTAACCGTGAGTGATTGATCACAGATTCTTGTCTTGATCATCTGCACACCATTCTCAACAACAATGGTTGCATTAGCCCAGAACTGCCTTTGATGCTCAATATAGATTGTAGGGGATACAAGAAGAGCATGAGCAATGTGGCTTGACTTGAGGAAATCCACAATCTGATGAAATCCTGCAGCTTGCTTTGGCTTTTGTAGCATTGCAATCTCGTTGTGCTCGTCGATAAAAGTCATGGATGCCATTGATCTTAGTGAAAAGCTTGTCTGAAAACTTCGAACTTGAGAGAGAAAAGGTTTTGAGCGCAAGAGAACAGTATGCAAAGAGTCGTTATGAACTTTTAGGCGGGCAAAGAGTATTTATAGTATTCGGAACATAAGCAGTATTAACCTAGAGCAGCACTAACTGATAGCAGTATTAACTAACTAGCAGTATTAACTACGAGCAGTAGTAACTAACTAGCAGTATTAACTGAAAGCAGTATTAACCACTAGCAGTATTAACTGAAAGCAGTATTAACCACTAGCAGTATTAACTGAAAGCAGTATTAACCACTAACAGTATTAACTGAAAGCAGTATTAACCACTAGCAGTATTAACTGAAAGCAGTATTAACCACTAGCAGTATTAACTGAAAGCAGTATTAACCACTAGCAGTATTAACTACGAGCAGTAGTAACTAACTAGCAGTATTAACTGAAATACTCCTTTTAAACTTGCTAAACACTGAGTACTGCTATGCATATCCTGAAAAAGAAGATTAGTAACTCCAAGAATAATATACAGGTATAAAGCCACTTTTTGAGAAGGGGATTATTCAGTGTTGATCATTCCCACACTTGTTACCAAGAAAGTGAATCTACCCACATCAAAAGCTTTAGTGAATAAATCAGCAAACTGATTATCAGTGTGAACTTTGACAACTTGAATAAGTTTCTTTTCATTACAATCTCTTATAAAGTGATACCTGATCTCAATGTGCTTTGTTTTTTAGTGCTTGACAGGATTATTCACAATGCTAATAGCACTGCTGTTGTCAATAAAGATTGGAGTGTGTAGAAAGGTTACCCCATAATCCAACATTTGATTCTGAATCCATAAGACTTGAGAACAACTGCTTGCAGCTGCTATGTACTCTGCCTCTGTTGTAGATGTGGATACTGTGGTTTGTTTCTTGCACTGCCATGAGACTAGTCTAGCACCTAAAAACTGACATCCTCCAGAAGGGGATTTTCTGTCCAAGTTTGCCCCACCTAGATCACTGTCTGAGTATGCTATTAGGTCAAAAGGTGAGTTATGAGGATACCAAAGTCCCAATCTGGGTTGCCCTTTGAGATATCTGAATATCCTCTTAACAGCTTGAAAGTGAGATAGCTTTGGCCTAACTTGAAATCTTGCACATACACAGACTGGAAACATTATATCTGGCCTTGATGCTGTGAGATACATGAGAGAGCCAATCATGGATCTATAATGATGCACATCCATATCCTCCCCCTCAAGATCTGCTATGATCTGCTTGTGTGTTTCCATAGGTGTGCTGGCAGGTTTTGATTCTGAGAAATCAAACTTGGTTAGAATATCCTGTACATACTTGGATTGACATATGAAAATGCCATCTGACTTCTGTTGAACTTGGAGTCCAAGGAAGAAAGTAAGTTCCCCCATGGAACTCATTTTGAACCTTTTATGCATTAAATCCTCAAACTCCTTGCACATGTTGTTTCTTGTAGATCCAAAGATAATGTCATCAACATAGATTTGGACCAGCAAAATATCCTTCTTCTTTCTTTTAATAAATAGAGTCTTATCAATGACTCCTCTTTCAAAGTCATTTTCCAAGAGATAGGATGACAGAGTGTCATACCATGCTCTTGGGGCTTGATGTAGTCCATAGAGTGCTTTCTTTAATTTGTATACCCTGTCTGGATAGCTTGGGTTTTCAAACCCTGGTGGTTGACAGACATATACTTCTTCTTCAATTGACCCATAGAGAAAGGCACTTTTTACATCCATTTGATAGACTTTGAAGTTCATGTAAGAAGCATAGGCTAGGAATAGTCTGATTGCTTCTATTCTAGCCACAGGTGCAAACACTTCTTCATAATCTATACCCTCTTCTTGAGTATATCCCTGAGCCACCAGCCTTGCTTTGTTCCTTATGACAATACCTCTTTCATCTCTCTTGTTTCTAAAAATCCATTTTGTGCCAATTGCTCTGTGACCTTTAGGAAGGTCTACCAGATCCCATACATCTTGTAGCTTGAACTGTAGCAGTTCCTCTTGCATTGCTTCTATCCAGCTAGATTCTTTCATAGCATCATGTGCCTTTTTAGGCTCAAGCTGTGATAGAAAACAAGAAAGCACTGTATGCTGTTGATCTTGCATTTCCTGAAGCCTGCTTTGATGTCTAGTCATCATAGGAGAAGAGATATCTCCTATTACCAGCTGTGGAGGATAATTCTTTTGAACTCTGGTGTTATGACTAGGTTCTTCATTCAGTCCAGCCTCAAGATTAGATTCATGTAAGTCAACTGAAGTGTTTTCAGATGCCACTTCATTATTTTCTTGAGTCTCCTTATCTCTAGTGTCTTCTTCACTCTGGCTTGGTCCAGTAAATGATTCCTTTTCACAGTCTTCAACAGAATTTACTGTGTATATGGGAAAAATCACAGATTTAGATAGACTTTCTTGAACTTGTGTGATCCCTGATCCTCCACTTCCTGTTCCTGTATACTCATTACTGAAACCAAAGGAGTTAGTTAGTGAATCAATGTCAAATAGCCACTGAGGTCCAGACCCAACAAGATTAGGTGTGTTCTCATTGCATTTGACATTGTCACTTTCTTCAATTATTCTAGAAGAAGAGTTAAAAACTCTGTAAGCCTTACTCTGAGATGAATATCCAACAAGAAATCCAGCATCTGCTTTGTTATCAAACTTACCTAAGTGAGATTTGGTATTTAGAATTGTACAAGGACACCCAAAAGGTTTGAAGAAACCAATAAAAGGTTTTCTTTTATTTAAAAGCTCATATGGGGTCTTGTTCTTTTGCTTGACCACTAGAACTCTGTTTTGGACATAACAAGCAGTATTAACTGCTTCAGCCCAGAAGGTAATTGGCAATTTGGAATCAGCCAACAGAGATCTAGCAGCCGCTATTAGTGTTCTATTTCTCCTTTCAGCAACACCATTCTGTTGAGGAGTTCTAGGAGCACTATATTGCCTCTCAATACCTTTTTCTTCACAAAAGGTGTTTAGATCATGATTTTTAAACTCAGTTCCATTATCTGATCTAATGACTTTTACTCTTTGATTAGTTTGGTTTTCAATTCTTAGAATAAAGGATTTGATAAGACCACTTGTTTCATCCTTAGTCCTTAGAAAATATACCCAAGTAAATCTGGAGTAATCATCAACAATAACCAAGCAGTAAGATTTCTTGCCTATACTCATAACATTTGTAGGACCAAATAGATCCATATGCAGTAATTGAAGACAGGAAGAAACAGAATTTATCTCTTTGGTCTTATGAGAAGTTTTGTGTTGTTTGCCTTTAAGACAAGAAACACAATGATCATCACATGAAAAGATTTTTGAAGGTAAACCTCTTACAAGGTTATTTTTAACAAGATTGTTCATAGTCTTAAAATTCATGTGACACATCCTTCTGTGCCATAGAGAGGATTCATCTACAGAAGCTTTTGAAACAAGACAATTTAGAGATGAATCACTATCAACCATGTCCAAATCAAGACAGTAAACATTGTCCTTTCTTGGAGTTCTAAGTAGTATCATGCTTTCATCAACTACCTTGAACCCTGGAGCAAGGATCATACACTCAGTATTAGTAAATAATATACTATGTTGTTTGTCACAAACCTGTGATACACTTAACAGGTTGTACTTTAATTGATCAACATAGTAGACATCCTCAAATGTCATCTTACCTTTGGTGACATTACCTTTTGCACTTATCTTACCACCAGTAAGATTATCTCCAAATGCAACATGTCCTCCATTGATATGCTTGAAGTCTTGAAGGCATGACATGTTGCCTGTCATGTGCCTAGAGCAACCACTATCAACATGCCAAATGCTCTTTCCCTTGAGCTGTTGGTTGCCCTGCACATTAAATAAATCAATTAGTATGAATTAGGAACCCAAGCCAAAGTGGTATTGGGTACCCCTTTCTCATCAAAATACTTGCATTCTTTCTTGACAAGATTTTTAAACTTTAATTCCTCATTCTTGGAGTACTTTGTTACAATAATAGGCTTGGAAATGTTTTTGCTAGATTCAGTACTTGTTTTAGAAGTACTAACTGCCTTGGCAGCACTTGCATGCTTAGCAGTACTAACCTTTGAAGAGGTATTAACAGTATTAGCAGCATTAATATTTTTAGCAGTACTAACACTGTTAGCAGTAGTAACTGTGTTAGCAGTACTAATATTGTTAGCAGTACTAACACTGTTAGCAGTAGTAACTGTGTTAGCAGTACTAATATTGTTAGCAGTACTAACACTGTTAGTACTTCTAGGCACCCACATTTTGACACTTTCTTTTAAAATCTTTTTCTTTAAAGTGCCTTTACTTTCAACATATTTCTTTATCACATGTTTCTTTCCAGCCTTCCTATAACCCACAGATTTTTGCACAAATCTTTGAAAGTTCATCTGTTGGTTAATAGGGTTAAAGTAACAATACTTAGCCAAATGATTCAACTTGCCACATATAAAACAAGGTTTTGGTCTATTGATTTTATTCAGATCAACTCCTTGTTTCTGAGCCCATTGATTATTCCAGTTTCTTTGATTTCCTCTTTTTAAACCAGAATTTAGGCTCTTGGCTTTATTGCAATCACACTGTTGACAAGATCCAGGATTCACAACTGTGGTTTGTTTGTAATGGACCTTGTTATCATTTCCTTTAGTCTTCTCTATCTCCTTGGACTTGACCCAGATTTTCCCACATCCCTCATTTGTGATAATATTGTTTTCTAATGGTATCTTTTTACTCACATTATTATCCCTGTTCTCACTGGCTCCTTTCTCAGTCAAATCCTTAACTACTACCTCATCCAAAGGATCTATCTTAAAAGCTTCTTCAGACAAGTCCTTTTTCTCTTTAGTTTCTAACAAGTCTGATGAAGGAGAAATATAGTTGTTATTGTAAGGAGGGGGTGTATTGTTGTATCCAATACCAGGCTTCATCTTATCATGTATCTGAGCCTTTAGAAGAGAGTCCATTGCTTTTGAAGCATAAGAAAACTTGTCTATGTCAAGCTTAACTTTTGACAGTTCCTCTTTCAGTCTATCATTCTCTTCTAAGGACTTAGACAGTTTGGTTTCTAACTCATTCTTTTCCCACTTCCAATAGTTTGTGTCATAAGAGTGTTGAAGTTCATTAGCTTGAAAGCCTTTGATTTGCTCTTCAAATCTCTCTACTATCAACACATAATCTCTTCTGTCCTTTTCTAATCTTTTGAGGTCATCACACATACTTTGATTGTGATCCCTGTATCTTGTAACAGTGTCAATGCAAGATTTAGTGCAAAGATTAGAACTTACCTCAGTGGGGATATCAGACACTTCTGCCATAAGAGCTTGGTTCTGAATGGCTTCCTCAGCTTGATCACTCCAGTCAAATCCCATTCCTTGTTGAGAAACAAGGGCTTGAGCAGGATTCTTGTTCAGATTGTATCCTCCATTCTGAGCTTGTTGATGGTTGTTGTTGTTTGGAACAGTACTCCTGCATTCTCTAGCAAAGTGTCCTTTCTTGTGACACTTATAACATTCCACCTTGGTTTTGTCAAAACCAGCTCCATCTTCTCTTCTTTGAGAGAAGTTATTTCTTCCAGTTCTTTTAATGAACTTCTTCACCCTCATGGATAACATGGCCATCTGCCATTTAATATCCATCTCCTCCAGATCATCAGGGTGAATTTGATCCAGATCATCATTAATCAAAGAATTGCTGCTATGACTGGACAAAAAGGCTTCAAAGATAGTCTCAGTGCCTTTTTCTGAACTTACTCCACTGGCAGTACTAACTGCTTCAGGGTTGGCAGTAGTATCAGTGGATGCTGAAACAAGAGCAGCATTGTGAATATAACCAGAGGGCTTCTTCTTGGTTTCTACCTCAGTTTCAAAAACTCTTAGATCATTGTATAGATCATCAAGTTCTTTCTCTTCCAGATTGTCACTCTGTCTATATGAGACAGTGTACATAGTCCATTCATCCCCAAGAGATCTGAGGAACTTTCTGTTGATATCATCTTGTTCCATCTTCACCCCTACAGTAGCCAGTTCACCAATGAGTTTATTGAACCTATCAAAAGTTTGAGTCATAGACTCATTCTTTGTGGAAGTGAAGTTCTCATACTGCTGCTTTAGAACATCTCTTTGATTTCTTTTGATGCTCTTAGTTCCAGCAAATCTTTTCTCTAGAGCATTCCAGAGAATCTGAGCATCAGTGCAGTTGCAAAATTGATGCTGATATTCATTGGGAATGGCCAAGAGCAGAGTGCTCAAGGCCTTCATCTCTGTTTGTCTGATCTTCCTTTCACCATCTGTCTTTGGTGGAGGTCTTTTCCCATCTGGTCCTATCCTTCCAGCTTCAGAAGGACCATTCTCAATGATATCCCACATTGAGTAGTCAGTGAGAAGAATATATTGTCTGATTCTGATCTTCCACATGTCAAACTCACTTGGTTTGAGCATTGGAACCTTAGAAACCAAAGTACTGCTTGATTCTGTAAGATTTTCCATGATGAATAACTGTTTCTGAGAGAGTTTGGCTCTGATACCACTTGTCAGGATCGAATTCTCAACAAGAATTAATTCTCAGAAACAATAACAAAGAAGTTTGCGGAATAACACTTTGATATTTAACCAAACAGAAAATCAAAACAGAATATAATCAACAAACTGTAAACTTGTATTGAATGCTTTGAAGTTACAAGATTACTCACTCAACCTCAATATTGATGAACAGGCTCACCAATACGAATTCTACTTCTCTAGAATTAGGATCTATGCCTTGAGGTTGATTTTCTCTCTAAAAGAATGAAAACAAAAGTTAATTCATTATTCTAAGCTATACAATATATATACTGAATACAAAGATAATTACAATAAATAAAATATCTTCAGTATATCTTCCATGTATATCTATAAGCTTCCATAATCTTCAGATTATCTAGCTGTCATTCTTTCCATCTGAATCTCTTTAGCAACACTAACCATGATCAGCAGCATTAACTTCTTCTAGCAGCATTAACTACTAAGCAGCACTAACTACTAGCAGTACTAACTAGCTAAGCAGTACTAACTTTGTTCAAGCAACACTAACTTTAACTAGCAGTATTAATAGTACTAGCAGTAGTAACACTCAGCAGTACTAACCTTTAAGTCTTCTAGCAGTAGTAACTTTGAACCAGCAGCATTAACCATACTTGATGAATTCTTCAGTTCCCAACAAACCAAAACTTGTATCTTCTTACAAGACCTATTCAATAAAGCAATTGCTCCAATTATCTCCGTCTACTAATAAGTCTTCTAAATATCGTAGAAATGATTTTGTATCTCGACAATATTCTGATAATTGGTTTGGTTCATATCATGTCTATTCTAATTCATATGTTTCAAAAGATTTTCAAAGGATCAAAGGGTCCAAATTCAAATGGATGCCAAAATCATGTGATAACATGCTAAGACCCATCTATAAATGGGTACCTAAACCTGTTGTTCCTTGATTTCTCATGTGCAGACCCGTCATATGTGGTACTTGGATTCTGGTTGCTCCAAGCATATGACCGGGCAGAAAGATATTTTATCTAATTATACAGAGAAATTCTACGGGAACGTCAGATTTGGTAATGACTAGTTTTCACCAATACTGGGATATGGAGATGTTGTGCATGAAAATGTAACAATCAAGAAGGTGAGCTATGTTGAAGGATTAGAACACAACCTATTCAGCATTGGTCAGTTCTGTGACAAAGATTTAGAGGTGACTTTTAAGGCCAAGCGGTGTTGAATTAGAACTGAAGATGGTAAAGACCTCTTGGTCGGGACGCGTAAGTCAAACCTCTATACGATTAATTTGTCTAAAGTCAAGACTGATAATGCGGTGTGTCTAATTTCAAAAGCCTCTATGCAATAGAGCTGGTTATGGCATAGACGGCTATCTCATCTCAACTTTCGATACATCAACAAACTGGTGATTGGTAATTTGGTGAAAGGACTTCCAGAGCTGAAATATGTTAAAGAACATCTGTGTTCTGCGTGTGAGAAGGGTAAGATGAAAAAAGCTTCACATAAGCCTAAGCCTGAACCGAGTACAAGTACTTCTTTAGAACTGTTGCATATGGATCTCTGTGGTCCAATGCGTACTCAAAGCATCAACGGCAAGAAATATGTGTTGGTCATTGTGGACGATTATTCAAGATACACTTGGATCAAATTTCTAAGATCGAAAGATGAGACGCCCGATGTCATCATCTCATTCTTAAAGACCACTCAAGTGAACTTGCAGAAGACAGTAGAGCTTCTCAGAACTGATAATGTCACATAATTTAAGAACAAAATTGTTGACGATTATCTCGAATTGGTCGGGATAACACACCAATTTTCTGCTGCCAGAACAACAGAACAGAATGGAGTAGTAGAAAGGAAAAACAAAACTCTAGTTGAGGCTTCTCGCACTATGCTGAGTCAATTTGATCTACCTCTATTTTTGTGGGTTGAAGCTGTGTCAACTTCATGCTATACACAAAATCGCTCCATTATTCATCGCCGGTTTGGTAAAACACCATATGCTTTGATTAATAATAGAATACCTAGCATTAAACAATTTTACATCTTTGGATGTAGGTGTTTTGTGTTTAATGAGAAGGAGAACTTGAACAAGTTCATTCCTAAGGATGATGAGGGCATTTTCATCGGATATTTTCAGACGTCTGCAGCATATAGAGTTTAATTGAAAAGTCGAAGATCGTGGTGGAGAGCGTAAACGTAACATTTGATGAAGATATGGCTTCTGTTCAAAGCAGTTCAAAACCCGTTATTACCGGAGTATTAGCTTCTGGACAGATCAGTCCAGAACCTGCGGTTAATGTTTCTAATTATGATAAAGCGTCAACGTCTACATCTCATTTATCAGATTTAGATTTACTGTTTGAATTTTTCTATGATGAATTTCTTGGTTCTAGAGTGAATAAACCAGTTGTGATTGACAGATCCGAATATTCAAGTAATCATCATCCAATCACTTCAGATACCTCAACTGAATCAAATTCGCCGATTCAGGAAGAAATTCAAATTCAAACGCCTACTCAATCAGTTGAAGTTTTACATGTTAGTGAAGAGCCAGAGGTTGCAACATCAGTTGGATGCACTATCATGCCTACTCAACAGACAGCAAATGTCCAATCAACTGAAACATATGTACCTGTTACTTCAATTGAACCCCAACTAGAAGATAATAATGGATACTTAGATGATCAACATGATCAGTCTATTTCTAATCCACTCCCTCATGAATATAAGTGGACCAAAGAGCACCTCATCCATCAAATCATTGGAGATCCGTCCAAGCCGGTGCAAACTAGGTCTGCAACATTGAACCAGTGCATGCATGATTCATTTCTGAGCAAGATAGAGCCTACACGAGTATCTGAAGCTCTAGCTGACTCAGATTGGAAAACTGCCATGCAAGAAGAGCTTAATCAATTCGAAGCTCTTAAAGTCTGGAGACTCGTGCCACGACCTGAAGGCAAAACTATCATTGGCACGAAATGGGTATTCAAAAATAAGAAAGATGAGGATGGTATCGTGATAAGGAACAAAGCAAGACTTGTGGCTAAAGGATATAGGCAAGAGGAAGACATAGATTACAACGAGACTTATGCTCCAGTTACGCGTATAGAGGCAATCAGAATGTTTCTCACCTATGCCGCACACAAGAACTTCACAGTCTATCAAATGAATGTGAAGACTGCCTTTCTGAATGGCATTCTAAAGGAGGAAGTCTATGTCTTGCAGCCTGAAGGTTCTGTCAATCCAGATAAACCAGATCATGTCTACATACTTGACAAGGCTCTTTATGGTTTGAAACAAGCCCCTCGTACCTGGTATGACGTTCTATCTAAATTTTTAGTCAAGTCTGGCTTTTCTAAAGGTAAAATCGATACTACTCTCTTTATTAAAAAGGAGAAAGTTGATATCATTTTAATTCAGATATATGTGGACGACATCATATTTGGTTAAACTAATCCAAAGTATTGTATGAATTTTTCAAACCTCATGGTGTCACAATTTCAGATGAGTATGATGGGAGAGATGAACTTCTTTCTCAGATTACAAGTCAAACAACTTTCTACGAGGATTTTCATTAATCAAGCGAAGTATATTTCTGATATTCTGAGAAAATTTAATATGTCAAATTGTACTCCAATTTCTACCCCGATGTCACCTGGAACTAAGATCGGAGCTGATCTTTCAGGAAAAGTTGTCGATGTTAGAACCTATAGAGGAATGATTAGTTCTTTAATGTACTTGATGGCTAGTCGGCCAGATATTATGTTTTCTACATGCTTATGTGCTAGATATCAGGCTTCGCCTAAAGAATCCCATCTTTTAGCGGTTAAGCAAAAATTTAGGTATCTGAAGGGAATTGTAGATCTTGGTTTTTTGTATTATAAAGATACTGGTTTTGAGATCATAGCATATTCATACGCAGATCATGAAGGTTGTATGCTTGACAGGAAGAGTACTTCGGGACACATACAATTCTTGGGAGATAAGCTCGTGAGTTGGGCTTCGAAGAAACAACTGTGTGTATATACTTCAATAGTTAAGGCAGAGTACGTAGCTGCGGCTAGCTGTTGTTCTCAAGTGTTGTGGATGCGAACACAACTCCGAGATTATGGATTCAAGTACCATAATATCTCGATTTACTGTGATTTAAAGAACCCCATTGCTATATCTGCAAACCCTGTTCAACATACGAAAACCAAGCACATTAACGTGCGATATCACTTTATTAAAGATAATGTTGAAAAAGTTACAATTGAACTTTACTTTGTAAACACATATTATCAACTTGCAGATTTATTCACCAAGCCATTAGATGAAAAGAGATTTAATTTTCTCATTTCAAAACTTGGTATGTTAAATCTCAAGACTTAATCTGTAGTTACCTAGTATAGTTTATCTTTGTTATTTTTCTTCATTTATTTATATTTTTAATCTGAAAGATATCTAAACTAAAGGTTGTTCATGATTTCAGGGGGAGTGTGAGACAAAGATAAGATGATCTACCTTTTAGAGGGAGTTAGAGAATTTTGCATATATTCTTTTACACTGACATATCTTATGATGAATATGTTTAGGGGGAGTAAGGACAATGACTTCTGATTAAATCTGATCAGAACTCGTTCTTAACAAGTTTTATTGCTTTCATGTCTTCTTGTATTCTTGTACACTAACATGTATTCTTGTACTTTGACGACTTTTTGACTGAATGCAGATTTTGAGGGGGAGCTTACATGATAATATCAATCATGACTTTCAAGCTGACTTTATGAGATTTAAGATGAGCGTAAGGCATATTCTAATCTTAATCTCTTTGTGTTTGAAAGAAGGACAACTTTCAAACATTGAAAACATGTTATTAAACGTTCAAACCACTTCTTGATTCTTAAACAGATTTCATGAATACAGAAGTGTGATTTTAAATGTTTTAATTTATGAGCTTTATTGTTTAACTAACCGTGTGTGTCCAAAGGTAAATACTTGTGTATTATCTTTTCCATATAATGTCAAGTATTCATACACACCGGTTTAGTACTTTATTGACTAAGTTCTTACCATGTCTCAAATTTGAAACTAATTTTTGATGGTAAGACACCCCGTTTGAACTTCTTTGATATTCGAGCTTTGATTCATTCAAAATGTTTCTTTCAAGACTTGTCTATATTTGGTTTGTATAGACAACATCCAATTTTTCATGACCTAAGCTTTTATAGATAAATCATTCATATTTGATCTTTTCATTCATTGTCAGATTCTCAAACAAGAAATTTTCATTCATTTCATTCATTTAATATCTTTGTTTTTGGAGAATCTTTCATGATTAAGATGCTCAAATCTTCATGATTATCTTACTGAGCATACAAATATCTGACTTGTATTTCATTTTGTGCTTTAATTGTTCAAGTTAAACTAATTGAGCAACATTTTGCTTATAGGACAATTACATGGAAATTGTGTGAGATTAACAGAACTTCTATGGATTCACGATAACCGGTGTTAACCTTGAGTGATCGAGAGGCGAGGAGTCAATATCTGAGTGTGGGTATATATGTGTGCTGAGATAAAATGAAAACAGAGTTTGGTTAGAAGTGAGCCCAATGTTAAAAAGAAAGAGGGTGAGAGATCAGAGTAAAAGATTATCAAACTCTGCATCAACTTTTTCTGAGCCGAGCAGCCACATTACTGTTGTTTCACAGTTCATTCATGAACATCATTGAAACAAACAACTAGCCCATGCCAACTCTTGATTTAAACCCCACCAGCTACTCATCTTTTTCTCAACAAAGAGATGTTTTAATTTTTCTAGGGATGCAACACATAATCTATATCGTCTTCATTCGGAAGATGTGGATATTGAAAAAGAAGGAAGTCTGCCCCACCTTCGCACTTCGATCATGCACAATTGAGTTCGTGTATTACTATTGTTGTCTCAATGGTTTACACATTTTTTAGCCTAATTGATAAAGCAATCATCATGCTTAGTTCTTTCATACACAAGCACGTACACACAGGAAATTCGTTTTTCTGTCTAAACGTTCATAGTTTAACCTTGTGTTATTCGATGATTGAATGGAAGACCTAGGGGAGTGAACATCACAAAGCTCCTTTCCAATGTGTATTTGTTACACATAGTGGCTTCGTGCTACTGACAAACATTTTTAATTGATTCATTTGTTGATTCAGGTGTTACATTCTTATTTGTCTGAATTTGCAAAGATTCAGATGAATATAATATGAATTGACGGATGTTTAGTGGCTCAGTGGCAAAGATCAATGGTCAGAAAAGATTCATGACATTTCTTGAGGAGGTTTTGAGGATTTCTATGCTGCATCATAAAAAAGGGGAAGAAATTAATTTCAAGAAATGTTGTTTGAAGAAAAGTTTGTAACAGTTATGACGAGTTGATCAAGAATTGACAGAGCTGAAATGTTATATTTTTCTAGAGTCTGGAGAGATTGTTCAAGATTTGTTCAAGATTTGAAAGAAAGTTCAAAGATTTCAGAAATTTTTTTGAAAATTATTTGCTAAAGCAAAGATAGCTAAATCTGAAGATAATTTCTTTCGAAAGTCTGAAAGAGGTTGTAATAACCTTTGGGGGAGATTGTTAAATATTATTTGGGGACGATTACAGAACTTAAAGAAGAAGATTGCTCGAGAATGTTGAAAGTTGAGTTTGCTTATCTGAAAGGTGAAGATAATTTGTTTCAAATTCAAAAGGGGAGCTCAAGATCTTATTCTTTGAAGATGATCAATGTTATTTCCAAGAGGAAGATTATGTTTTGTTAACGATTCTTAACAAAGGGGGAGATTGTGCTTTATTGCTGAAATTTCTTTTTGAAGATGATCTTGAATCCAAAGGGGGAGATTGTTAGTGCACAAATATGTTGGATACAAGATCATTAAAGTAAAAGTCTCTCAAGATGAAAATCAAAGTCAAAAGCTCAAGTCAAAGCCTCTCAAGCATAAAGTCAAAGTATTTGTAATAAGTAAAGTCAAAGTCAAAGTGTGTTTTGTTGTTTTGTCTTGTAATTAGTGGTACGTATAAATAGCTTGTTTTTGTTTGTAGACTCGTTAGGCTAAGAGAGAGTTACTATGTAGTGATAGAAATATTGAGAGCCTGTTGTATTCAAATTGAATTGAAATGAAGATTGATTGAATCTTGTTGTCATCTGGATTGATTTGCACTTATTGTGGGACACACATTACCCTAACCTAATGACATTGAGGTTGATTTATCGATTATCTAATTTAAATTATTAAATAATCAAATTAACCATGCCACATCAGCCGAGCATTAAATGTGAGCGTAGTTTTTTCGAAAAGGTGGCGGCACTCATGATTTAGCATGCAGACGAAAAGACGTTTTTGAAACCCATCCTATAAACTCTTCATCACGCCCTGTGCTCTGTACGATTAAATCACCGACGAACCGTCCAAATCCTACTTAAGAAACCAGAACGTCGTACCCTATTTGTACCTTCCTGACATTTCTAGCTTAAGACTTTACAAATACACCTTTCTGTTAGTACGAGGTAAGATCTCACTTTACCCATTGCTAATTAAACTCTTTATGTCATCCTTCTTACTCTTTGAATATGAAACTTCGAAGCCAATCGCAAGCAAGAGGAGGAAGACTAACCAGAAGTCGAACAAGATTGCAACAAGAATCGATGAATGACATTCTAGAACCAACAAATGTGTTCCCAGTAGCTTCTTCTTCTTCTTCAAGTTCATCACTTCCACCACCGGAGGATACCAACCGTCAAGCTAACCTTGACACATTGGCCGAGGCGGCCAAAATCATCGGACGTCTACCGACACTTCCAAAATCCAACGACCATGAAGCATCGATCTCTAGAGGTAAACGTCCCATCACTCCGGATTTGAACATCCCACTCTGCAACTCCCCACCAACATTCATGGCTAATCCCACGCTGTTACCCATTCCACACTTTGACCCGCCAGGATTTCTAAGACCACTTTTCCCAACTATTGGAACATCCACCACCCCCATTGTAGTTGTCCTCAACCCAAGGGGTAGAGCCATTGTAAGACCTCCTACTGGCCTTGCACCATTCCCTCATTTCCAATAACTTCAGGGAATCTTCAGACCCCCTCATGCACCATCTCCTCTTTCACAATATCCTTAAACACTCCCCCCCCCCTGTAATACATGCTCAACCCATCGCCAGTGTACCATCTCAACTACCTTGCCTCTTCCCAACTGAAGCTTCAAGTTCTCACAATCCTGACAATATTAGGATTACCTATCAGTGACAGCGATCACCCACTCCTCTACCAGAGAGGCCCTAAAGGATGGTTCGTCTCTCAGCGTTTAACGAAGGCCTCCCTCATATTGGACCAAGAAGGGTCACAAGGCGAAGGACTGGGTGGAGACGACCAAGAACCGCGTTGCCAAGACTTGCAGGAATGGCCCAACCACTGAACGATATTCCAGTTATTAATCAAGTAACTCGATTTGACCTCTTCAGCTCTAAGAAAGCCCAAGAGAGGCACTCATGGTTTGCAAAACGTCTAGGACATACTCCTAGGGGGCGTTTGGTTCGCAAAATGATTTCTGAAGGAATGAAATCTATCAAAGGAATTGGAATGGAATGTTATCAGGTTTGACCAACTGTTTGGTTGGCAGGAATGAAATGTAATCAGTCAAATGAATTCGAATATGTCTGTTTGGTTTGCAAAAGAATTGGAATGGAATTCTGAAAAATGACAAAAATACCCTTTCTTTTATTTTTATTTTTTTAAATGCCGAGGGAGAGAGGAGATAGAGATTATGAGAGAGGGAGCGGGTAGAGAGAGGGGAGAGAGAGAGGAAGGAACGGATAGAGAGGAAATAAAGAAGAGAGAGAGAGGAGAGAGAGAAAGGAGAGAGAGAGAGAAGAGAGGAGAGAGAGAAGAGAGAGAGAGAAGAGAGGAGGGAGAGAGAGGAGAGAGGAGAGAGAAGAGAGAGACGATAGCGAGAGGAGAGAGAGAGGGGAGAGAGGAATGAGAGAGAGAGAGAGAGAGAGGGTTTTTAGAAGCGGCTAGGGTTTTTAGAAAAGTTAAGGAGGGTATTTGTGTCATTTTGAGAAAATATGATGGAATGGAATTCAATTCCATCCATTTTAAGAAGAAATGACCAAATCCATGATTAAAGGAATTCATGGAATTCAATTCCATTCCATTGGTAATCAAACAGCAGGATGGAATTTGGTCAATGAAATTGACCATTCCAATTCCATCAGATTCCGGCGGAATCCAGCGAACCAAACGCCCCCTAGAGGTTTCCACAAACAACTCTATGATGCATTTCCTATCATCAGGGATGATGAAGAAAAACTGGGATGGGAAATTCTATGTGAAATTCCTCCCCTTTACAATCTAGATTAGGTCAAGGACTTCTATACATAAGTTTCTCTCTCAAACTTGGTTGAAATAGAAGTTCGGGAAAAAAACAATAGATTATTCAACGACTTCAATCAACCAAATTTTGGGGTTGCCCAACCTGAACCACACTAAACTTGACCAATTGATGATTGAAATGACCTCCAATGACCTATAGGACATTTTGCACACCATCACTCGACCAGGTTGTACTTGGTTTTTCAAAGGGAACTCTAGGCACCTTCGCACACAATCGCTGACACCTGAGGCAAACATTTGGTCTTATTTTGTCAGGCACACACTTTTCCATACAAGTCACAACACTGACTTATGCATGATCAGGGTATCCGTGCTTTATTGCATTGTCAAAGGCCATGTGACGTGTTTTAAATTTATACTGTAAGCGTATGGGAGGTGTAGCATACACGTCGATCACAGGAAGGCGATGGACTAAACATGAACTCGTTCTAGACTATGGCCTAGCTACGTGAATTCATCAATATTTGGAATTTTTTTATAAAACTAATAAAATAAACAAACCAAAGAAGGAACAAAACAAAACTATCGAACATTGGGTAATGTCAACTTCAGATTTTAGTAATGGTGAGAATTCGTTATGCAGAATTACTTCAACCCTCTTTCGAGGTGGAAAATCTTTTCTAGCCCAAGACTCATATTTATTTTCGCAATATGTGTACGTTGGGAAAAGCATTATGATTTAAAACGAATATTTTTCCCAATCAACGTCCCTAACTATTTATCATGTTAGGACCATTGTCATTGATCAATTTAATCTAAGTAAAAGACCGAACTTTCGTTCATATCTAGAACTAATCGAATTAACTAAACGCTTTGTTAAAACCAAATGATTCAACACCAACTTTCATTTGATTGAAATCGATTAAAACCCAACGCCGGTTTAAAAATAATAATTGGTCAATACCACAACTTCGATCCAAAGAGACATTACCCAAATGAACGAAAGTTAAACTACGAAATAAAACGTAAACATAAATATAAATAAAACAATAAAACTAATCTATGAAAACTATAAGGATCGATTCAAGGAGTGTCACTCTCCAAGAATCGTTTTCACCTACGAAAGCGGTAAATAAATTTAAGAACAATGGAAAAAATTAAAAAAGGTGCAGAGGATAAAAAAAAGGGAGAGGAAACATTAACAAAAGATAAATGCAAAATTTTAACTAAATAAACAAAAAAAAAGGTATGGAGAAAATGAATCGTTACAACGGATGTCATATGTTGGATGAGAATCTGTCACATTCCATCTTAATCGTTGATCCATCAAAACGATTGCATCTTCATCCAATCTTCACCGACTCAAGGAAGAAGAAAATTACAAACAAACGAAAAATAAAACTAAGCCTAAACCTAAATCTAATTCTAAATAAAAAGGATTGGAAAAAAAAACAAATAAAAACTAAAAAACCTAAAAAGAAAAGAAATTGAAGAAGAAGCAAAATATGGCAGGCGCCGTTTCTGCAAAAAGGGGGGAAAAGGAAGAAGCAAAAACCCTTAAAACCAAATTTAACCAATGAATTTTCAAAACAACCCCTCCAACTTTGCTGCTACTTCAAGATCCACCTTCTGCTTTCATTTATTTTGAAAATGCCCTTGTTGAATTTATTTCTTTTATTTCAACTTTGGTCCAACTTTGTGTCATTTTTCTTGAATTGGTCCACCGCATAAAAAAATGATCAAATGTTCCAAAATTCACCCGTCATCCATGTTCACACTTTCAACGTAAATTACCTGTCAAACCCCAATAAAACCACAAAAATACCAATGTAATATCCCCACTCGATGATTATACGAAAATTTACTAAAATATAATAAAATCTACGTGTAAACAATTAAACTAAATGGAAAATGCAATTATAAACTACTATGATGCATGCACAAAATGAACTTAACAAAACACCCACAAGCTAAACCTTTCTTGTCCCCAAGAAAAAGATTGGAATTTATTACAGAATGGGTGAAAAGAAGTAAAAGAAAACCCAAGCAACGAACTCCACGAAAATTAAAGTGAGTTAATACACGAGCTCACTAGGCACAATCTAATGTTAGGCTTCCCCTTGTACAAATGCAACTTGTTACCACGTGTTCAGATTGAAAATAGTAGTAGAAACACATATTTCACCAAAATGTCAAACCAACACAACACCAAACAAAGCTTATCACAAAAAATGCATCTAATAGGACTTCACAAACATTGTCGTAGCCACTAAGGGAAGGGGAAAATGATCTACATGGATGGAAACTCACAGTTTCGCTCAAATCACTCTAGCGTGTTTAGGGTTGTGTATACGCTCAATGTCTACCCAATAGAGAAATATGAAATGCACTCTTGATGCGTTTGAAACAATTCTCAAGTCTAAAAATTTTCATAAAAATTGCATGAGATGAGGACTTTCGAGTAAGGTTAAGGGTTAAGGTAGGGATTGGGTTTGGTTATTGGGATTTGAAGATTTATTCAGTTTCAAAGAATTATTTTTGTGTACATAATAGTTCATTTCTACAATTTCCAACGGATCTCGACTTATTCCTTGCAACTATATAAATGCATGTGATTATTTATTTATTTTTGTGCATTTTTCTTTTTTTTTACGAACCTATAAGTTATGCTTGTATATACTACTCTACTATATATATACTTCAGTCCGTTTTCAACTTTTGGAAATGAGAACTATATGTGCATTTTTGGGTGATTTAGGTATGTACGGTTTTCAAGAAAAGGGTAAATGTTTAGGCTCAAAATTGGGTACAAAAAGAAAATCTTTTTGTGTTTTGTATATATGGATGGTATTAAGAAAAAGATGGCCTCTATGCAAAATATTATAGTAACTTTAGACGAGAAATGAATCAAAAACCTAGAAATACACCACGATGGGTGGTAAACACACAAGAAAGAAGAAAATGGGATTGATTATGAATGTGTCAATCCAATACGGCCCAAATTCTCACCGGCTAAAGTCCATCCAAGTAGTCATAGGTATAGTGTAGGGGGCCTACGGTAAGAAAGTTAATCCTAAAGGTTGCATGGAACAATATGCAAAGTAGTGCATGCAAGTGACTAACTAAGGAAAAACCGTGTTTCTAAAAAAATCCTTACATCATGGTCAAAATAAATCATAAAGTACATTAGCATGCCTAATTAAAAGATTGATGCTAAGTGAGGGTGGTTACTACGAGCTATAAAATCATGGAGAAACGCCAACAATCTTTTTGGATTTTTTTAAACTTTTTGTGCAATGCAATGATATGATGCAAAATGCAACAAAACTGGGGGAAAATATGCATGGATTATGACTAAATGCATGAATGCTCAAATAAAAGATAAAAGAAAACAAACAAACAAATACCACACCCACAGGCTAAAAATGAGCATTGTCCTCAATGTTTGACTACGGGTAAGGGTAAAAGATTCAACGCGAGGGAAATGACTTGTCATCATGTGCGTGTACCATTGATGAATTTTGGTGCAAAATGATCAAATCCTATTGTTTGCCCAGTGGTGGCAATCCAACTAATGCAAGAATCATGCAATTCATGTACTACTCGAATGAAACAAGTCAACGTATTCATCTAATATTAAAAGAACGAATTTACCGGGTGTATGAAACCGAAGACTTTGCCGCTTTTTGATGCTTTAAGCTCCTAGAGGCACTTGATCACCTGCAAAGACATGATTCATAAAACTAAGGCAAGTTTCGTAGTTGTCAGCACTGCCACGGTAGGGAGATGACGGATGCCAGAGTTAGATAGTCGGAGGAGGAAATGACAAAGAGAAGACACTTTGGGCGATAGGATTAGAAACTATAGGGTTTAAAAAGAATAAAAAGAAAAAAAGAAAAAGAGATGGCGAGAAGGAGAAAAAGAAAAAGAAAAAGAAAAGGAAAGATAGGAAAGGAAAAAAATTAAATAAACAAAAACTTTTTTGTTTTTTTTATTTAAAAAAAAGTAAAAAAAAAACAAGGAATAAATAATCTGAAAGGAAATAAATAAATAAAAACTTTTTTTGGAAATAAAATAAAGTAAATAAAAAAAAAATAAATAATCAGATAGAATTAAAAAAAACTTTTTTTTAAAACTCTTGAATTTATTCACGCCAGTGAGGAAGTACCTCACGCCCGTGACGGAGAACAGGAAGTTGCTCTTTTAAGATCAGTTCCCTTCCCGTGAAAGAACACTTCACGCCAGTGACGACGAACAGAATGTTAGTGCTTTTAAGGCCAGTTCCCTTCACGCCAGTGACGACGAGCAGAAAGTGACGGCGATTATGATTGGTTTCGTTCGCGCCAATGAAAGAATCTTTCACGCCAGTGATGAGAGACAGAAAGTTAAGAGACTAAAAATTGAACCAAGAATTAAAGAAGAAGAATGGCTCGTTTATCGTCGTGAGCTTGACGAAGAATTAGATGATTAGGGAGAAGAGAGGGTACGAATTGGTGAAAGTCAAATGATTGACTTAAATGGTCACCAATTCATACGGGTCATGTAAACACATAAAGGCCACACTGGATAACCAATGTGTTTTCATTATAAAGCAAGTTACACAACCCATAGCCATGAATTAAAAAAAAAGGGTAAAGAAAGAAGGATCGGTGATGTCCGGCTTGACATAAAAAATACCGAATCCGAGTAAATTAAAAAAAAAACACATGAGACGCATTAAAACAAGATTGACTTAGCATCACACATCACCTCTAACGATGATAACTATCTCTATCATAGAAAAAAAACACATCTCAATGGTCATTCACCCGACACTATTAAACATGATTAATTGAACTCCGCAAAAAGAGGTGGATTAAAGGATAAAAAAAATCAACCACGCAGCCTAGTGTATAGGGACGAAAATAAAATGGGAAAATAGAAATGGGACAAAGACGTAGCCTAGTAAGTCCAAATCAAAGTCCATGTTAGCCTGATTGCCTCCCCGGCAACGACGCCAAAAACTTGATGTGTTTTAAATTTATACACAAGCGTACGGGAGGTGTAGCATACGGGTCGATCACAGAGAGGCGATGGACTAAACATGAACTCGTTCTAGACTATGGCCTAGCTACGTGAATTCATCAATATTTGGATTTTTTTATAAAACTAATAAAATAAACAAACCAAAGAAGGGAACAAAACAAAACTATCGGACATTGGGTAATGTCAACTTCAGATTTTAGTAATGGTGAGAATTCATTATGCAAAATTACTTCAACCCTCTTTCAAGGTGGAAAATATTTTCTAGCCCAAGATTCATATTTACTTTCGCAATATGTGTACGTTGGGAAGAAACATTATGATTTAAAACCAATATTTTTCCCAATCAACGTCCCTAACTATTTATCTTGTTAGGATCATTGTCATTGATCAATTTAATCTAAGTAAAAGACCGAACTTTCGTTCATATCTAGAACTAATCGAATTAACTAAACGCTTTGTTAAAATTAAATGATTCAACACCAACTTTCGTTAGATTGAAATCGATTAAAACCCAACGCTTGTTTAAAAATAATAATCGGGTAATACCACAACTTCGATTCAAAGAGACGATTATCCAAATGAACGAAAGTTAAACTACGAAATAAAACGTAAACATAAATATAAATAAAACAATAAAATTAATCTATGAAAACTATAAAGATCAATTCAAGGAGTGTCACTCTCCAAGAATCGTTTTAACCTACGAAAGTCGTAAATAAATTTAAGAACAATGGAAAAAATTAAAAAAGGTGCAGAGGATAAAAATAGGGAGAGGAAACATTAACAAAAGATAAATGCAAAATTTTAACTAAATAAACATAAAAAAGGTATGGAGAAAGTAAATCTTTACAACGGATGTCATATGTTGGATGAGAATCTGTCACATTCCACCTTCATCGTTGATCCATCAAAACGGTTGCATCTTCATCCAATCTTCACCGACTCAAGGAAGAAGAAAATTATAAACAAACGAAAAATAAAACTAAGCCTAAACCTAAACCTAATTCTAAATAGAGAGAATTACAGTTTTGGTCCTTAAGGTTTCGTATTTTCTTTGAAAAGAGGACCTATACTTCCGTATCTCAAATAGTGGTTCCTGAGGTATTTGTTCTAAAAGGAGGACCTCCTCACTAACGTCGTTAAAAAACTCAGTTAGTGGGAGGGGTATTTTGGTCAAATCATATTTTTTTTTCTTTTTTTCAATTTTTTTTAAACATTAAAACATTAAGGGCATAATTGTAATTTCCTTTAATTTATATTAATACTATTATTCATATATGTATATATGTGTGTGTGTGTGTGAGTATATATATATATATACACACACAGTGAAGCCTCCACATATATACATGACCACCACCTCCATCAAAACCCACCACCATAAACCACCATCGGAGAAGAACTGGCAAAACAAAGAAGAAGTTAGTCTATATCGGTCCACAAAAATGCTTACTTTCACAATCGTTCTTGAGTGTCTGTTTGGAATAGGGATCGAACCAGAGACGATGTTTGGTGTTTTCGAGTGTGTCTTGGAAGGTGTTTTATCTCCTCCGGTGAACTTCCCAGGGACTAAATTCTCGAGGGCCAAGAAAGCGAGAGTTGAGATCGGGAAGGTATTGGTTGGGGAGGTGAGAAGGAAGAGGGAGGAGATGGAAGGTGGGAGAGATGAAGAAGACGACATGCTACTTTCTAAGTTAGTGGTTGCGTTGATCAGAGGCGAGGTTACGGAAGATGAGGTTGTTGATAACGTCGTTTTGTTAGTGTCTGCAACTCATGATACCACATCTTACGCCATAACAATTGTTAATGTATTGTTTAGATCAAGGTGTTTGACTTTTGTATTTTGTCTCTGACTCTCAGTATTGTACTTTACTTGCTTTTGAGAGAACTTTGTTGTGAGGTTTCCTTGTATTGTCTTGAGAGAAGTCTAGTCATATAAATAGCTTTGTCTTGAGAGTTCATTGTAACCTTTTGAAACATTCTGAATTGTACGCATACACTTGTGACTGGAATAGACTTGTGACTTTCTTTCTCTACACTCTCTCTCTAAAAGCTTGATCTTAATTGTGTTTGAATTGATATCATAGCTTGAATTGGACAATTACAATTGGTATCAGAGTTGAACCCATTCATATTCAGAAAGATTTTATCACCAAATTTGGATCAAATTCTTGAAAAATAAGAACACGCAGATCGTATCATATTTTTTACTGTTGAATCGAATTTCATTTGAATAATTGATGTTTGTATGTGAAATTGATTAATATGATTTCAGAGTTTGAGAGATGAATGTAATGACGTTTAAGATGCTCGCAAATCACCCCGAATATTATTCTCTTCTACTAAAAGGTATGTTTAACAACTAGCTAGTACCATGCATTATAACACAACACCACAGTTATATGTATGTATATTATATATGGAGTGAGATCAATGCCAGTTTTCCTCATGTTAATTTATGATATTAATGAATTGGCAGAACATGAAGAGATTGGTAGAAAGAAAAGGTAGAAAGAAAAGGCGAGGTGAGATGTTGACGTTTGAAAATGAAGGGAGAAAAATTCCAATTTTTGGTGAGATTTTCCAGTGAGGTTGCCGGAGAACCAGAAGTCCACCGGAGAAGATAACCGGTGAGGTTGACTTTATTTGGTCAAACTTCCTTGTTTGGTTGATTTGAGAGGGAAAAAAAGTGATCTGACCAAAATACCCCTCTCACTAACTGAGTTTTTTAACGGGGTTAGTGAGGAGGTTCTCATTTCAGAGCAAAAATCCAAACCTCAGGGACCACTATTTGAGATATTGAACTATAGGTCCTCCTTTCAAAGAAAATATGAAACCTTAAGGACCAAAACTGTAATTCTCTCTTCTAAATAAAAAGGATTGGAAAAAAAAATAAAAACTAAAAAACCTAAAAACAAAAGAAAAGAAATTGGAGAAGAAGCAAAATACGGCAGGCGTCGTTTCTGCAAAAGGGGGGAAAAAGAGGAAGAAGCAAAAACCCTTAAAACCAAATTTAACCAATGAATTTTCAAAACAACCCCTCCAACTTTGTTGCTACTTCAAGATCCACCTTTTGCTTTCATTTATTTTGAAAATGCCCTTGTTGAATTTATTTCTTTAATTTCAACTTTGGTCCAACTTTGTATCATTTTTCTTGAATTGGTCAACCACATTAAAAAATGATCAAATGTTCCAAAATTCACTGTCATCCATGTTCACACTTTCAACGTAAATTACCTGTCAAAACCTAATAAAACCACAAAAATACGAATGTAATATCCCCACTCGATGATTATACGAAAATTTACTAAAAATATAATAAAATCTACGTGCAAACAATTAAACTAAATGGAAAATGCAATTATAAACTACTATGATGCATGCACAAAATGAACTTAACACCATGCCTTTGATGTAGGAAGATTAATCTCTCTGAACATTAAACTTAGTTCAGTTTGCTGTAATGGGAGACTAATATATACCCTGCCATCATTCACAAGCTGATGGCAACGACCCACATCACTCACTTGCCCAATGACACCTTCTCAACTAAGAAGATGGCCATGGACAAAAGAAATGTTGAGCGGCGAGTGAAAGGTAAAGACCCTCAGGACCAATCAATCGTTGAAGAGGAGAGTTCGAATTCTAGCCTTTCTTTACACAAAGAATTGCAAACCTATGTTAAAGCACAGGTTAATACTCAGCAGGAGCTTTTGGAGGCTATTCGGTAAGTGCAAAATGAGCAATGACGAGACAGGAGGGATAGGGACGCATGGTTGTCGTATGAGGAGGCTAGAGACCGATAGATGAGGAGGGCCTGGGCGATTCTTGATCGATGATCTACCACCCTTCCCAACATTCAGAGGCAGAATGCAAGTGGACCATTCACCTACTCATCCCTGAGTGGGCCAGGTTCTATCAGTGACAACTCCATTTTTTTTCTTTATTCGCTGCTTTCTAGGTTAGTTTGAGTCAGTTATTTTTTTTTTTTGAATCACTGATCATGATAACACCATCTTTTATGCACAACTGTTTTTGCCACTGACAAGTATAACAATCCGTGAAACAGAACACATAGGCTTAGCAGTTTGCAACATTCACTGACAACTTAGTATGCCTCACTAGATTAGCAATACAGTCCCTAACCTTACCATTCATCACTAAAACACTTACCCAACCTTTTTGAGACACTTCTTTCACTACACACTTGTTCAATTGGGACATTAACCCTTCTAAGTTTGTGGTTGGAAGAAGTTGTCTTCTACACTTCTTATCTCAAAAAGGCTAACCCAATTCATACACATCCCTCAATCAAAGCACTGTTGCATACCCCTTCACCTCAAAGCATATTCTCTTAAATGCTTAAAAAGTCACATGTATGCAAACTAATCGCTGAAAAGAGAAAAAGCTCACTCACTGATTGCATATGAAAGTGTCAAAGACACACAAGAGACCAAAGTGCCCAACACATACCTCCATAGGAGAAGATGGCAGAAAAATTGTGCCATAACTCAAAATAAAGAAATCATAAAATATATATGAGTGGAAGAACCCCATAAACAACATACATACCAGTGATACAAAGTTCTTGGAAGGGACTGTTTGGCTAGTTTTTTTTGTGTTGCTGCATGGTTTGAAGTATAATTTGCAGGATGCGAATGGCTATGTGCCTCACACTTTCAGGGATTGAAAAACCCTCTTGGTTAAAACTTGGCTTGTGCATACAATGGTTGTCATGATATTTGATTCAAAATTTTTTTTTGGTTTAAAGTATTTTTCTTATCTTTTTGTTGCTTGGGGACAAGCAACAATTTAAGTTTGGGATTGTGATAGGGTTAATTTATTAACCCTATTTGTATCACATTTCTTACACTTTGAATGTCGTTTTTAGTATCTATTTGAGTCTTTTGTTTTCTTTTTAGCGATTTTATGGAGTTTGTCTGTGTTTGGATTTAAATGAAGTAACTTGATCAAAAAATGCAAAAACGTTCTACTTATTACGATTATTTATATCCACTGCAGATCGTAAGAAGACCGAAGCATGTCACTCTGGATCATGGGTCGGGTATATTGAAGATTTTGTGGATCATGGACCAAGCTTTTGGAAGATGTGTGTTTAAACTCTCATGGACATGTTTTAAGCAAATTTTGGGCCGAGACCTTAAGTCCATTTGATTTAGGTTGTTTGTAAACACCTTGTGGGCTTATACACTTTTGTTAACTTTCTTTTTGGACCTTAGCCTTTACTTGCAAAATCTCGGCCCATGACCCTTATTTTGCATTATAAAAAGAGGCTTAAGGTATTCATTTATACACACCTCAACCTCACCATCTTTCCACTTTTGGAAATGGTGTAGGTTCTCTCTTTTATGGTTTAGATTGTTGCTCAAGTTAGAGCTTTGCTTCGGCTAGAGGGAGTTTGAACACCCAGCCGAGAATCTCCATCTCTTGTTTGGCTTTAGTGTTTAAATTGAAGTTTCTTTGGTTAACCTTTCAAGCTTACTCTCTTTTTTTTACGTTTACGTTGCTCTTTGCTTGTCTATCATCATCTTGGCCAATTGGTTGGTTGCGGTTAGAATTGAATCTAGAAATTCATTCTCTAATCCGAAGCAACAATTAAGAGCCTAACGATGATTTCCATAGTTGTTATGTGCAATTTTCATTTTTAATTTCATTGCTTGGTATGCAAGTTTCCCCATCCCCCTCTCTTCCCTTCTTCTAGTCTTTTAATTTTTCGTCTTTAAATTAATGTAATTTAATTTCCACACTTTATTTTCCCGCACTCTACTTTCTTGCCATTTAAATCATCGCAATTTAATTTCTCGCATTCCATTTCTTGCATCGTAAGTTAATGCTTACTTGTTTCCCAAGAAAGCCGATTACTTGCATGGCAAGTTTCCTTTCTTGACGTTTAACGCTTATAATTTCTTTATTACATTTTCCATCTCCATTATTTGTTTATAAGTTTTCATATCTTTTATAAAGAGAAACCGAGCTATGATAGGCTGACAACCTAAGCTCGGGGTGTAAAGTGAAGTTGAGATTAGACCGGTAAAAACGTAAAGAGGTGTATTTATATAGTCTTGGCATTATTTAAATCATGTTATAAATATTTCATTGAAGATTACATTTAATCAAATTACAACTAATTATCTGTATGAAAATGTGTTGGCTTTTCAGATGTCACTTAAATATTTATAGCCTGAGATAACGTAAGTTTGTTGTAGCATCTTTTTACCGGATTACTTGTTTTTATCTCAATAGAACTTTACACCCTTTGCTTCTTTTTATAATTGATTTAATCAAACCACCCAACAAAATATTTTTCTCCCTCGCCATCTCAGACCCGCTTTTAAGAACTAGACTTTTGAGAAACTGTTGGAAACCTCTCCCTGTGGGATCGATATCCGGTATTTGTACCGTTATTACTTGTTTGAAAACGACAGTAGGTCGAGATGTATACTTGCGTCACGACCTATTTGCACGCTTAAGTCCAAATTGCATAAACCTACACAACAACATCTACGGAGTTACCAAAAGGGTGCTAGCCTAGTGGTAAGGCATGTGGACTAGCTAGTAGCGGTCTCATGTTCGAACCCTGGGGGACGCATCCTGGAGGTACGGGGGCTTCGACCCCGGGCTGCATGCTTTAGCAGTCGGGCTTCGGCCCATATTGCCAGGGATTAGTCTGGGCCCAATGTGGTCTGGGATACCCTCTCCAAAAAAAAAAAAAAAAAAAAAAAAAAAAAAACATCTACGGAGTTCGATTAGTTCATATTGTTCTTTGCCACCTCTCACCTCCTTTTGCTAATTCCAACAAAAATCACCACCACTTATACTATCAGCTACCAAGGCGTCTTTGTCTCCGGAGAGAAAATTCTAGGAAACATGTCTTTAAACAACTTGTTCCACACCATTTGTCCTTCCAAAACCGGTGTTTATGTAATATCATTCATTTCAAACCTAGGGTTTTGTGGGGCATTAATTGTGCATTTAAGACTTCATTGGAGCCATCTAGTGTGAAGATTCAAGTTTTCCAACCTCAAGTTTTCATCTCCTTCAAGTTTCTAGGGTTTGCAAGTTTTCTAGGTTTTCTTCTAAAAACCTAAGCGGTGAGTTTAAAATGCTTTGTAAAAACCAGATACATGTCTAAATGTGTTTTCCTCATTATCTCATGTTTTGTTTGGTCATACCTCTCTCATTTGTTAAAATGCTCATATTTGTATGCTTTGAAGGTCATTGAGCTATTGATGTAAACCATTATTCTTGGTATCTCGATAAACATGATTTTATGTTCAAAAGTATGTTGGAAAGGTTTAATGGAACCATTCATGTCTTGACCCTTTTCATACATATATGTATATTTCGAAGTTATTGACCTAACTTGTGAATTTGGCCTATATGGGAGGTAATGTAGTACTTAAATAGCTATCTTTCACGGTCTTGTGCTTTATATATGCATAATGTGTATCCTTAACACTTAAGAATATGCATATTGAGGTTGCAGGCCTCTTTGACCAATTTGATGGTCTTGGATTATTATGCATAAGCTCATTCATGTTGAATATAGTGGTTAGACCAAAAGCTTAATTTCATTGATATTATATACATTTTGCTTGGCGTAAATGTGTTCTATGATATTTTGTAATTTGGATGAACCATCATATAGACACTAGGAGAATATAGTGTTGGGTACCACTTTGGAGGTATGCACCTAGACCTCCGTCATTCGGGGTAATGCCTTGTAGGTAGTCCTCAATGTGTCGGGCCTTGTGGTGTTACTCATGGAAGTAGATGCTAAGGTGTATCGACTCTTGAGGTGAAACTTGTTTTGGTGTTATGGGTCTCCCCCATTGATTCCAAGTGTTTGAACTAAATGATCATGTTGATTAGTTTCGGTTGTTACGTGTTGTTATATATTACTTGTTCAAGCTCACTATGCTTTTTGGCCTAACATGTGTTTGGCGTTGACATGTATCTTAGGTTCTAATGGTGCGGTCTCTAAGAAGTCTTTTTTTTTAGGGAAGGGTGTCCTAGGATTTTCCAAGACTAATCCCTTGGCAAATTATGATTGTAAGACATTAACCCTGATTAAACCTCAGTGGCCACAATTGTTGTGCACGACTGGATTCGAACCCTGGGCATACAGGATATTCCACCACATTCCTTGGGCCTTAACTAGTACGCCACAACCCTTGTGGTTTTCTCTAAGAAGTCTTAACTTGGGGTAAAACGAGCTTATAGAAGAGCAATACTTTTGGTTGATTGGATGACACCCGAATTGTAATCTTATTTCTTAGAGAAATTAGATTAATAGGTTGTTATTTCTATTACTTTTGATTACAAACTTGTAATTAGCAGGTGTTTAATATTTCCTTTTTAGGGATACTCATGCCTTAGCATAATTATATACCACTTTTCCATTTAATGGAAATTTTTGTTTGTTCGAGTTTTTAGGGTGTTACAATATTGTAAAACACATATATTTATGCATATATAAAATATATTATATATTCGGTGATTTTGTACATATGTATGTATGTGGGTATATATATATATATAGTGGGAGATTGAAGGGAAAACCTCAAAAAAATGGAAAACTGAGGAACACTGTGGTAGCCCTTGATCTGGACGGTATGCACTTGTGCATACAAGTAATTTGTAACATTTTGCGAGAAGGCGAAAAGTGTGATTTCATATATGATTCACATGCTTAATCATATATGATTAAACACATGTTAAATTGACAATATATAGGCACTTAATCATATATGATTAAACACACCCAAAGGAAGTGTATATGATATTGAGACTTCTCGCCCTCTCGCAAAATGTTTAGCTTCTCGCATGATCCTTCCTCTCTCTCTCTCTCTCTCTTTCTCTCTCTCTCTATCTTTCTCTCTCTCTATATATATATATATACATATGTAGGCGAAGGATCGTATGAGAAGTTGAGTTAACGGTGAGAACCATGAGAAGTGGATCTTAATCGTTGATCCCATGAATTGCGGCTTAGAAGGGAATTAATCTGGTGCATCTTATCTCGGTGCATCTCATCCTAATGTGCGTCAATTTCTCATCCAACGGTCGATAACCACTTCTAACACTTCTCACCATTAAATCAACTTATCACCAAAACCTAAGCCTATATATATCCCAACCCTATATATATATATATATAATATTGAAATATAATATTTAATTTTCAAAGAAAATGAGAAAAAGCCTTTAGCAGAGTTAGGTTGAGAGACCTCAGGCATAACAAAATGCGAGAAACAAGGATCGAATTAAATCCCTTAGAGAATCTCCAACAGCTTCTCCAAAATGGAGAAAATATGAGAAAAAGTGTAATTTTCTCCATATTTGAAGATATTCGCAAAAATGATTACCAAGAGAGAGAAATTATTTTTTATTATATCCAACCGATGAGAAATTTTGAAATGAAACTTTAGGTGAGAGAAATAATATTTTATTAAATATATAGAATATTTTAATAATATAATCAATTATTTATGTCTAAAATGAGAAAGCTGTTGAAGATGGATGTAAATTTTTTTGTTTTAGAGATTTTAATTTTAGGTTTTTTATTTTGGAGAAATTTTGGGAAATTGTTGGAGATGCTCTTAGGCCCCTTTTGGTTTGTGGGGTTGGAGTGGATTTGAAGGGATTTTGAATTTATTTCCGTTTCAATCCCATGTTTGGTTTTAAGAATTTCCTAAATTTGAAAACCCGAGATTTTATTGAAATCCCATAATAGTGGTTGGTATTTAATTCGATTTGTATGTGATATTGTCTAAGAATATGTTAAAAGTTTTGTTTTATAGTAATCAATTAATAAAAAAGTAATTTAGTTGTTTTATAAATTATTTATAAAAAACGGACTTATCTATACTATATTATAAAGCACGGATAAAAAACTTTTAAATACAATATTTTATACATAAAGTACTACTAATTCAAGCCAAATTACTTAATTTACAAATTTATAATGCTTTGGTACAACTTATTGAAGCACACTATCTCACGTCTATCCTTATCCGTAACCACACAAATTGAAATCCATTCTAATCCTAACCCTACACCCCCTCTTCATGCGCGCCTCTCCCCCTGAAAATGTCACCTCTTCAAATCATATCTACACAAAGGGTTTCTTTGTTTCTTCGAGTCGTATTCTCAGGTACGATTTTTTTCATGATTTCTTCACAGTTGGGTTTGTTTCTGTTTCTCTCAAATCGATTTGGGTTTCTTTGAATTGGGTGTAAACTGCTTTGTATTCTCTTAAATCGATTAGGGTTTATTGTTCGAGTCGTATTCGTCTCAGGTACGATTTTTTTCATGATTTCTTCACAGTTGGGTTTGCTTATGTTGTTCTCAAATCGATTTCTTCTCAGATATGAACCAAGGGTTTGTTTCTGTTTCTCTCAAATCGATTTGGATTTCTTTGAATTGGGTGTAAACTACTCTGTATTCTCTCAAATCGATTGTTTATATATAGGTTATTCTTTCGGATTCAAATGCTCCTGGTGAACGAGAACATAAAATCATGTCATTCATACGGCTTCAACGTACTTGCCTAGGTTACAACCCCAATACAAGCCATGTCTTGTATGGTCTGGTAAGCAATACCAACTTTGTACTTCTCATATTATGTTTCTACTAAACGCGTAATTGTGTTTCATGGTTTTATTTTATTTATATATTCTACGAAGCGCAGATTCATTTGTTTCGCTAATTTTCATTATCTTTTGAATAAATCTTCATTTATCAGAAAATTCCAAAAAATTTGCGCTTTACAATTGATCAAGTTTTTCCCACTATTTTATATTGTTTTTTCATAGCCAACCAAAAAGCTTTTGTTGTCTATCTTTTTAATTCGACACCCGTTTTCACTTCTATATTCTTCAAGTCAAATGTACATAGAATCGTTATTAAACGTTAGTTATTGGTTTCTGTCTGTCTTCCTAATAAACTATATTGTATGACCTTATATTATATATATATATATATATATATATATTCTCGTTTGCAGGATGCGGACCTCATCATGCTGGCCTTGCGAGTCATGAAGTTCATTTCTCTATTCTGCGAGAGGTTACACCTTTAATTCCTGCAAAATCATTCTTTTTTGTAATTTTCTGTATCATTCTTTGTAAATCTTCTTTAAGTTATTGTATTGTCAGAATGTTCTCGATGAAGGTAACACAACAACCAATTGAGTTGTAACTCAATGGAGTTCTTTTTTGGCTGGAAAATCTGAAACCAATGTTGCGAAAAGTCGAGGGTGGTTTAAACAGGTTTGAAGGGCTCACACTTGATTATTTTTATTTTTACTTTCTTTCTCAGCAGGTATTTCGTAAAAAGTGTTTGAGAAATTCAGGAAGTGGCTCATCTCGATGCATTTCTAGATAACACTTGAGCACACACAGGGAGATGGTATCTAAATATGAAGGTGAGATTAGTTTTGGTACGATTTTGGTTTATGTGGTCTTTACATGCTTTATTTGTGTTCCACATGCTTTTCTCAAAAAGATCGATTTTTTGGGTTTCTGTTCATCAGTAAGTGTTTTTTGTGTGATTATCTATATTATATTATAAAGCATGGATAAAAAAACTCTTTAAAACAACTCACTAAGCTTTATATTGTTATTTAAAGCTAACTACTTAAAATCTCTTAAAAACAACTAATAAAGCTTAATGTACTACTTTTAAAGCTTTTAATCCTAATTAGTTAAATTGCAATTCTTATCTCTAATCCTTTAACCTCCCCAAAATCGTCTATCCTCAACCTCATCTATTGCCGCTCAAATTGTCTATCCCCTCATCTATTGCCACTCAAATCGTCTATCCCCAAAATCGCCTATCCTAATTAGTCGCTCTTTAAAACAGATGACGATCAACATTTTTTCTCATATTAGGTTTTTCACGGGTGAGTTTTACAATGATGATTTAGAGTTCCTCCTTTTCAGGTTTGATTATTAATCAAAGATGATTGTGGGTTTTGAAGGTATGAAAGCAAAACCAAACTTCAGTATTTTTATTAGATTAGGTTTTTCAGGGGTGAGTTTTACAATGATGATTTAGAGTTCCTCCTTTTCTGGTTCGATTATTGATCAAAGATGATTGTGGGTTTTGAAGGTATGAAAGCAAAACCAAGCTTTAGTATTTTTATTAGATTAAGTTTTTCACGGGTGAGTTTTACAATGATGATTTAGAGTTCCTCCTTCTCAGGTTCGATTATTGATCAAAGATGATTGTGGGTTTTGAAGGTATGAAAGCAAAACCAAACTTTTGTTTTTTGTATTAAATTTGTATTTGTTTTGCTTGCTAGGTGTTCGATGAAATGCTTCAACGAGAATTTGATGTGAAGTTGGTTTCATAGATGACAGAAGGTTCGAACGTATTTATCTCTTCCTTCTCCTCCCATGTTTTTTTGGGGGGGTTTGCTCTTCCTTCTACGTTTGCAATCCAAAATTTCCATATGTTTAGTTGGAAATATATTATGAATGAAAATCATTTTCATCGGCTAGGTTGGGCGATTTTTGTGTGTATGAGGCAATATGTGTACAATTGATGATATGTATGCCTATTTTTTATGATTGATTTTTACATTTTGTTCTGTGTCTGGACATATCCGTGGTTCCAAGTTGATTATTTTAGGAAATTTAGTAGACCCTGTCCAAGTAGGTCTTGTAAAAAGTTTTCGGTGCAAATTAAATCTATGTTTTTCAAGTATTTCGGTGCATCATGTATTTCAAGTATTCATCATTACTTGCAAAATTTCTTATTAAACAAGAAAAGCTAGATCTCTACGGTTCAATTGCAAAGTCAGGCCTCTTCGTTTTGCTTGTAAAACCTTCAATATTGGTTTGTTGGTATGTGGCACCACTTCGCTTTGCTAATCTATTTGAAAAGAAAATTGTGTTCTTAATCATATATAATCATTATGGTTTTGCTCTGTCTGTTGTAGTGTCATCACAAACATGATGGTTTCAAGCATCACGCACTTATATTTAGGTAAAACCCTTCAATCAATATAAAGAAATCTTGCGAACAAAATAAATAGCATCAATAATATGTGATGATGGCTATTGAGAAACAAGTAAATTTAGCTTTAGATCTTTTGTTTGCTTTCAATATTTCATCGTATTCTATTTTTTTGCAACACCAAATTCTCCCGTATGATGCGTTTGGGCAGCAAATCATTAGAAACCTGGAGGTAATATGGTTCTTTTACTTTTCTTTTAAAATAGTTATTGGCTCTAAAAGATTTACTCCGTCTAGCTCATAGAAATTTCAACTTTTAACTGGACACATGGTTCATTAGAAGAAGTGCTCAACTATTGATTAAATGTCTAATTTCATCTCTTAACCTTTTTGTCTCTCTGTTTTATGTTCCCGATTGTACAACCTTTTTGTCCTCCCGTTAATACTTCAAACCTTCCCATCCAGAAGGTTAAGACGTTCATCTCCACGTAAAGACACTCATCTTCACCAATTTGATTTTCTTTTGCTGCCCTAAGAGCTTTCTCTTCGAAAATCAACCCCCTTTGTCTTCTACCTTTAATACTACAATAGGTATGTTATTTTTTAATCGAAAATTAAATTCCCTTTGTCTTCTCCCTTTCATACCATTGTTGATAGAAAACCATATCCCCCTTTTTTTATGTCATCTTCAAATCTTCATCCTTTTTATGTTCAAAAAACCTTGAAGACAAACCTCCAAAAGTCATACCACGTAAATGATTTGTGAGACTTGACTCTTTCTGTTACTTAAATGCGTGTATGTTGGAGAGGACTTTGAAAATGTTACTGTGATGAAAACTTTAATCTCTTCAGCAGATTTGTTGTTTTTACCGTTTTCCTTATTTGGGTACTCTTAATAGTTTATAATGCAACAAAAAAAAGGTTTGGATTATTGCAAATTGTTGTTGTTTGCATTTGTATCTTTAACCAGATTAGATTGAAATTTTTTGTTTCAAGTGAATCGGGACCGAATTTTCTTATGAACTTCCATATTCATAGAGATGAAGATGGGTGGAAAGATAAAGTCTTCTTCCCAATGGATTTTACTATTTGAAAAGCACTATCAATATCTTGAGTATTTTTTTCCCTATAAGAGGGAAAATGGTTCTTAAATAGTCGACTATATAACTAACATCCTTTTATGTTTCTGCTTTGACTTAGATTGTATTGAATAAACGCGTAATTGTGTTTCTGTTATGTGTTTCATTGTGTTTCTGTTTTATGGGTTGCATTTGAAATGAATGGTTAAAGATTTTCAACTAATTGAGAGCCACCGCCCACCGGCGACATGAAGGTACGAACCACTGGCAATTTGGAGTTTGATTTGTGGTTTGATTTAATCTAAGGGGTTCGATTTCTGATTTTCTTCCAACAAAAATCTTTAGAGTTGATTTCAATTTCATCTTGCTAAACCATAAGAGGTTCAATTTCTTCTTTTGTTGTTCACTTGTTCCTTCTTTGTTTTCAACCAGCAGTTTCGGTCTTTAGAGGTCGATTTCTTCCAGCTTTGGCCTTTGCTGCTCGTTTTCAGAACGGAGAAGGTTCCTTCTTTGGCCTTTGAATGGGTTTTTGTAAGTTTGTTCTTCCAGCTTTTGTCTTTGAATGGGTTTTTGGTATGTAGTTCGTTCTATCAAGATTTTATCACTTGGGTGTGTTTATTTTCTGTATAATTTTGTGGATTATCAGTCTTTTTTGCATGTTGCATGTGTTCAAGTGGTTGAATCATGATCTTCAGATACATATATAGGTGTTCCAAAAAGAAGGGAGATTCACATTCAGTATCATACCTTTGATTTTCTATTGTCTTTTCAATTTCATTTTTGGACGTCTTGAATTTACAAATGGTCAATGCTAGGATAAATCCATATGTTCATAGACTAGCTTCTTAACGCTAACAATGTTTTTCCTCGACAGGGACCGTGGGTTTCTTGTTCCTGATGAAGTCTATGAGGTAAGATTACTGTCCACATCCATCCTCTCCCTCTGTCAAGCCCCTATCATAATCCACCAAAATGAAAATGAAACAAACTAGAAGTCATTTTTTTGTGTTACACCAGCGATCTTAAAGAAAATTTCAAACCAATTTGAATTGATCTCATCGTTTATTGGCTTATGCTCCTAAGTCTCTGTGAACTGAACTGTGTTTGCATCGGGCTACTGCTATAAAATGTGCTTACTGCTATGGAGTACCTGCTACAAGATTGCGTAGTAATAAGGTTGCTTTGAAGTACTTGGTGCAATTTTAATGGCAATGGTGGACTCAAAGAAAGTGGGTGTCCAAGACTTTCGTTTGGACCTGGTGCTTGTTTATACTACCTTCTAATGCATTTGATCAAAAACTCTTAAACACAATCCTTAAAGCATGATTCAATGCTTTTTAATGCTTAGAATCTTAAAATCTATTAATTACAAGTCATCAAGCGTGATGTACCTATTACCAACTCAAACTCTTGTAACCTTCCCCTTTTTATGTTTTAGACTTTCTTGCTTTCTCTCCCCACCCCAAAAAACGTGAATTGCATGATATTGTTTTGGCATTTCCACTCACAGACAAGCGATTATACTCCCAAGACAACATCCCTACTCCTCAAGTCTGCATATTAAAAATTACGTCTTCATTCGAGGATTCTCCTTCAATTTCAAACTGAATGATTCCTTTGTCATCCATCAATTTTGGTCCATGTGAGATATCTCCATCTTCTACTTGGTTCTAATTTGTTCAAATGGTTCCATTTCAACAACTTTCTTGTGTGACCTTAGTGTGGTTTTTTATTTTACAGAATTCATTTGTCTCATCTGTCACTTGTTATTTTGAAAGTTGAATGTGTGTTTGAATCTGAAGGTATATTTGCCCCTGAACGTGAACCTGCAGTTGGTTATGTGGTTGTGGCAACAAAGATGGCTGCAGCCGTGTTTATTTCTTCCTACAATGAGTTGCTACTACATTGAGCCATATTTTCCAAATAGTCCAAGTTGCAACCTTCACCTCCCTTTCATTTATTGATGAGCCCAATCAACCAGATAAACTAACTAAACTATATGTTCTCTTAAATATCAAGTAATACACAACAATTTGTTAACACCCAAGGAAAATAACAATTGTTGTTAACACCCCAAGGAAACCTCAACCAAGGAACCAAAAGAAGTAGGTGAATGATTGCCTCAACTGCCGATGTAGTAGCTTATAATGTAGATGCTGTAGAAAATGGTCTTCTAATGTGGATGATGCTTAGGTATGCTTACATTCACTTAAGTTAAATTTATGCTTTTGCACGCTAACACCTTGTTTTGGCTTGGTTGAATTTGAGGTACATGATGCAATTTAAAAGGCGATTGAGGTAACCTTTTGGGTGAGCATGACAAGGACCTAGAATATTACACGGAAAGAGGCATAGGAAGGACCGACATTCTTACGCGATTGATGTAATCTTTTGTTGTTTATAGTTGGTACTAACATCATCTTCACTAACTTTGTGCATTTATCCTATGTTTGAAAGAATCAATTTATGTTGTTAGTTTAAGTCACATAGGTATTAGTAAATTATTGTATTTAGTTTGTCTTTTGCATGTAACATGTATATGTGTGTATGTCATTCATTACATTGTACAATTTATATTTTTTGGACATGGTTTTGTTGTTTTTATGGGTTTTTTCTAGATTCTGGTAAATAACTGAAGAGCAAATGACAACACATGTACATTTTCTTAAAGGTCCCGTCCTGATTCATATAACTGTCAAGTATCAACACACACTTTGGGATCTACTATAGAATAAAATACTTCGACTTGAAGTCTAACCATATGAGGATACTTGCCTCGAAGGAAAAAAAACTCTCTTCCACACACATCTATTTTGAAAATAGATTTTACATGTCTAAAAATTTGTGAAAAAATTGTTTATGATTGTATATTGTTAAATCTTTTATTTTGTTATAACATTAATTTTGATTTTTTAATGAAAGATTATATTTGTTTTCAATTCAGTTTATAATAGAACATCTATCCAACTTTTTTGGTATGATTATTAATAGAAGTTATATTTGTTTTCAATTCAGTTTATAATAGAACATCTATCCAACTTTTTTGGTATGATTATTAATAGAAGTCTAAAACAAACAATATTTCAGAACCTACGCATTTATCTACTAGAATCGTTATTTTTGCACAACAAACTTTATGTGTCGTTTGGACGGATTTCAGGTGCCCTTTTTCTTAAATTTTAGACGAGTTTTACGTCCCCGTTGCAACGCACGAGTACACAACTAGTATATCCTACAAATCAGACATAGGGCATTGCTATTGGCACCCTTTAATAGGGGTGTTGAATACATTGGGATTTGAAATCTTATCAAAACCATCAAACTATATTTATTTTAATATTATTATTGTTTTGTATATATATCTATATATATTATCTCTTTTATCTATCTATCTATCTATCTATATATATATATATTATTTCTATTATTTTTATAACATATATTGTTTATATTAATTATTATTACATATATTTTATATATTATGATTTTTTAAATATATTAATATTATCATATATATATATATATATATACTCGGATATCCAATAAAATCTGTGATACCATTGTACTCTTTCCGACAAACCTTACTCCGATCAAACTTATTTCGGCATACATCACCGTGATATATATATATATATATATATATATATATATATATATATATATATATATATATATATATATATATTGTGATACCCATTCTTTCATATCGTTACTACTTTCCAATGGTGAATAGTCATGTGATTCTATGTACAAAAAAACTCTTCGACAACAACAAATCCGGTAAAATTATATCCACTCTATTGATAACCAATAACTCATCTTAGATTGATAACTGTTGAAAAATAATTAATATTTAAATTATAGTTAATCAAATTACTAATACACCTTACCTACTAATTAAATAAATAAAATTAATATAATAAAATTGGTTGGATTATATTGGATCTCACAGTTATTAAAAACTACTAAATTCTCCTTTGATTATTCTCTTATACACACACAGATATATATATATATATATATATATATATATATATATATATATATATATATATATATATATATATATATTAATATTACGCTTTTTTTTCTTTATATCTTTTATTCTTTATATATATTAATTATATTATATATTAGTTATAAAATAAAGATTTTATTTATTTTAAGATAGTAATAAATATAAATTGTGACTTTGTTGGCATACCAAAACTAAAGCAATTATACAATTCTAGACCCTATTCTATATAAAATTTATAAGATTTATTTGTCTATCAATTCGACTCATATATATATATATATATATATATATATATATATATATATATATATATAGGGAGAGGTTCATTTGAGAAATGGTAAATGTATGAGAAATAGAGAAGTAATCTTAGTCATTCATCTGGTCAACATTTGCGGCTTTGACCGCGAAGCACCGGATAATTCTTTGTGTGGTCTATAGAAGGTAGAGGGGTAATTTCATAAATTACACGAGATAAGTTCATATATGAATCTGTATTGAATCACAAAGATTCATATATGAATCTGTTAATTAGTTCAATTGATTCATATATGAACCTTTGTGATTCATACAGATTCATATATGAACCTTTGTGAATCACAAAAGTTCATATATGAATCTTTTAGTTAGTTCAACTGATTCATATATGAATCAGTTAAAAGAGTTCAGTTGTAAATTGCACTGGTTCATATATGAACATATAGTTCATATGTGAATTATACATGTTCATATATGAACACAACCCGTGTTTTTTGTAAAATTTACTAAATTGTCCTTCTATTTTTGGGATAGCCGCAACTTTTGACCAGTCAAAACCGCAATATTTGACTAGTCAAATCCGATCTTGACAATATGAATGGCTAAGATTATTTCTCTATTTCTCATATATTTACCATTTCTCAAATGAACCAAACACTATATATATATATATATATAGAAAAATAGATTTGTGAACACTTTTTATGTTCGAAACTGTAGGTTAATAATAAATTTAACTATAGTTTTAAGATGATTTAAAAGTTAACTCTGAATTTATATTCTATATATTAGAAAAGATAGTTATATTTTATTTTACTTTTAAATAAAAGCCAAAAATGTAATAAAGAAAAACGAACTCAACGTATTGTATAAAATATTTTATTTATTATTAAAAAATCATATTAATTAAAATAATATGGTGAAATATTAAAAATAATTTATAAAATTTTTAATTAACATGAATTATTAATAAATATTTATTTTTTTAATATTTCATCAAATTATTTTAATTAGTATGAATATTTAATAATAACTAAAATATTTATATATTACGTTGAGTTCTTTTTTCTTTTTTACTTTTTAGCTTTTATTTAAAAGTAAATAAAATATAATTATTTTTTTTAATATATAGAATATAAATTCAGAGTTAACAAGTAAATCAACTTAAAACTATAGTTAAATTTATTATTAACCTATAGTTTCGAACTTAAAAAGTGTACACAAATCTATTTTTCTACATATAAGGGATCAATTGAAAACCAACATTAGACTGAAAATTTTGGGAACCAATATTGACCAATCACTGAATTTTCTTTTTTACTTTTTTTTAATTGATAAGGGTATTTTTAGTATTTAACTAATTTCGTAATATATACGATAATTACTATTGTTATTATAATATTAATTATTTAATTTGAATGCATTTTATATATGGTAATAATTGATGCTATATTAATTTAAACTATACACTTTTTGATTCCGATTTCAAGTTCTTTTTAATTTAAAATATTCATTTTTTAATTCCTATTAATTTAAACTATTTTCCTTGATTCCGATTTCAGTTTCATATTAATTGGAATAATTAAGGTAACTATTTTTTTATTTATTTGATTTCCGCTTCATCAAATTTTGGAAAAGAGTTATTTTTATAAAAAATTCAAATATTTAATTATATTTAAAATCAATATTTGTTTTCATTGAATTGAAATATTTTTAAAATATATTCTTTTCATTCTGTGTTATATGTTTGTATGATTTTTTTAATTGAAGTGTAAAAATTAACCATACGGAGCAATGAAGGTTAACATGTTTGATGGTGTTTCGGCTAACGAAATTCATGTTCGAGATCTACTCGACAACGATGAAACGTTTTTATCGTATTTTATTCGTCCGGTTGATGAAATTCTTAGTAATGATTCTGATAAGATTCTCAATAGATGAAACACGTGTTTGATGAAAAAATGTTGATTTTCAATAGATGAAACACGTATTTCATGTATTGGGAATCTTCTCAGAATCATTAATAGGAATTTCATCAACCGGACGAATAAAATACAATAAAAACGTTTCATCGTTGTCGAGTAGATCTCGAACATGAATTTCGTTAGCCGAAATACCATCAAACATGTTACCCTTTATTGCTCCGTACGATTAATTTTTACACCCCAATTAAAAAAATCATACAAATATATAAAAAAGAATGAATAAAATATATATTTAAAAAATATGTCCATTCAATGAAAACAAATATTGATTTTAAATATAATTAAATATTTGAATTTTCTTTAAAAACAACTCTTGTCCAAATTTGATGAAACGGAAATCAAATAAAAAAAATAGTTTACCTTAATTATTCCAATTAATATGAAACTGAAACCGGAATCAAGGATAATAGTTTTTTTTTTTTTTGGAAAGGGTGTCATGGGCCTTTGGCCCAGACTAATCTTTGGCAATGAAACCGACTGCTAAAGCATGCAACCCTAAGGTTAAACCCAGTGACCACAAAGTTGCGAATGCAGGGAATCGAACCCGGGTTGAGCGCTATGAACTCCCCAGGTGATTACCGCTACACCATAAGCCTTGTGGTTTTCAAGGATAATAGTTTAAATTAATAGAAATTAAAAATGAATATTTTAAATTAAAAAGAAATTGAAATCGGAATCAAAAAGTGCATACTTTAAATTAATATAACATCAATTATTACCATATATAAAATGTATTCAAATTAAATAATTAATATAATAATAATTACCATATATATTATGAAATTAGGTAAAATATTAAAATATCCTTATCAATTAAAAAAAGTAAAAAAGAGAAATTCATTGATTGGTCAATATTGTTTCCAAAGTTTTAAGTCTAAGAGCATCTCTAACAGCTTCTCCATTTTGGAGAAAATGAAGAAAATGGAGATTTTAGATGTAAAGTGAGCTCTAACATCTTTTCCAAAACTTTCTCCAAAATGGAGAAAGTAGGAGATAGAGTGTAATTTTTCTCCAAATTTGTAAATATCCCAAAAAATGATTACCAAGAGAAAGTTATTTTTTATTATATCCCACCAAAGAGAAATTTTGAAATGAAATGTTTAGGTGAAAAATATAATATTTTATTAAATATATAGAATATTTTAATAATATAATCAATGATTTATCTCCAAAATGGGGAAGTTATTGGAGATGGATGTAATTTTTTTTTTTTTGGAGATTTTGACTTTTGATTCACCATTTTGGAGAAGCCATCGGAGATGCTCTAATGTTGGTTTCCAATTGATCCTTCCTCTATATCTATTTATCTATCTATCTATATATATATAACAATAATAATAAAATAAGGGTGTTGCTATCCCTACCCCCTCCTCACTCACAAAACCCCATACCTCTCCTATCTCACTCACATACCCCTATAGGAGGGGGTATGGATAGAATTTACCTAAAATAAATATATTATATACTATTGATTTGATGTTTGATGGTTTTGATAAGATTTCCCAATGGTGCTAATAACAATGCCCTATATAAAGAGCTTGGCATTCCCTCTTTCTCTATCTAACTGATAGCAGAGAGGATGGGTACTGAAATAATAAACACGTTAGTGATATCATGTGTTGTAGCAGTTGTAATATGTGCATGGAAGGTGGTAAATACGTTGTGGGTGAGGCCAAAGAAGCTAGAGAAATACCTAAGGAAACAAGGTTTCATAGGAAATAACTACAAAGTGTTGTTTGGGGACATGAAAGAGTTTTCTATGATGCTAGATATGGCCAAATCCAAGCCTATCAAACAGTGGGGTGGTGGTGATGATGTTCTCCACCGTGTTTTGCCGTTTCCGCACCACGCTCTACAGAAATACGGTGAGTTCTCTTCTTCCATCTTATCTAAAATCAGTAGTCTTCTTGAATCAATTTTCAATTATAAACACCCCTGTGCAGATCCACCGACATGCCATAACCATGGCAGATAAGGTTTTGAAATAAATTAATAGTTTAAATATTTGAAACTTTTTCATATATACAATTTGTTTTTCTCAAGTGATTCCTAAAGAGGGATATTCTTTTGTAAGCCAAAAAAAATTGGAAATATTATAAACCAATGAAATTTGATACTCACCGTGGATCATCCGTTTTAAGTACTTTTATTTTCAATTTTTTTAAATATGTAACTACCTCCATCCTAACTGTTGATTGTTTAATCGTGTGGTGTAGATGTGCTTCCATAATTTATAACGTTTTAGGTTTGCATATGAATTAGCCTCGTTTTTATATGGTGTTTCATATACGTAAAACATTTAGGACCGTGTCTTTCCACATACAAAATAGTACTAGATGATTTACATATGAAACAACATTGTATATACACTGTATTTTCATATGTGAAACAACAAATAAAAATTGGTTCATAAGTTTGTAAGATTTATTGGGCTTGTAGACGATTATGAATCTTTGTATTACATGCATATACACATATGTGTGTCTGTGCGCGTACGTACAAAATCAACAAACCCCCTTCCCTCTTCCACCACCAACTTTGGTAATCGATTGGTTCTAGATTTGAGAGACAAATAGGTTCATCAATGGTTCCAGATTAATTTGAGTTCCATATGGGTTCATCGATGGTTCCAGATTAAGTTTCAGACGATGGTAGTAGCCGAATTTAAACCTAGTTCACTACTCCGTAAACTCATTATTGTTTTTCGTTTTTCGAATAAGTTTTAGTTGTTATTATGATTAATTATGGTTGTAGTGGCAGGATTAAACCTATATCACTCTTCCCCGAATGGTTTCGCATCTCATTTATGTTTTTCGATTTCCGAATTTGTTTTAGTTGATATGATTATGCTGGTGGTGGCTTGATTTGTTTTAACACGGTTTAGGGATGAGAGGGATTTAAACCTGGATTATGAACATGGGGAGGGGCAGGGGCAGAAGACGCAGGAGGGAGGGAACAAAGGAGAAGGAGGGGGGGGGGGGGGGGGAAGCAGTGGCGGAGCCACATGGAAAGGTATGGGGCCTCTTGACCCCAGTCAAAAATTAAAACAAACTATATTTAGCTTTGAAAAAAAAATTAACCTTTACAAAAAACTTAGTTTCATACTTAAAGAACCCATTCAATTTTTACAAGACCCCATACATTCAAACTTTTTCCATCAAAACCAAAAGAAATATATTAATCTCAATACCTGGTGTATTGTTTTATTCCAATGTTTAGTTCTCCTGTATTGTTTTATTAAATCAAGCTGAATATCTTGTTATTTTAACTTTAATATAAACTGGTTTATTATATATTAATTATTTTTATATGCTCAAAGTCTCAAACCAATCCACAGACAAAATAGATAAGATTATGGGATAATTTGTGATTCGATTTAGCCGAAATAGTAAAAGAATAACCGAAATTGAACCGTTTAACCGGAAACCATTTTGGTTTGGGTGGGTCATTCGGTTTCGAAAAATTTCGACTCTCCTAAGTCTGACCTCAGTCATCTAAATTTCTAGATCCGCCACTCTGGGGAAGCGAAGGTTTTTGTGATGACTTGGTGGTGTGGCCGAAGATGGGTGAGGGGGCGACGATAAGGTGTTTTATTTAGGTTTATTTTTTTCCTCCACTTTAAACACTTGACAAAATTAAGGCATCAAAACTTGTACAATTGAAAATTTATTCTAAAATTGATAAATGCCCTCATGTAAGGGAGAATTCAATGGAGGTAAGTTAACAAGAGTTGAGGTGAGGGATTTGATCCATATCGTAAATGAAACTACATGGAAGCTAGTCGTAAATTTTTACGGTTAGGGATATTCTTCGTAATATTCTTGAAACCACATGGACGAAATTTATAATTAACTCGTTTTTTTATTTTAAAAATATTCATAATATATATAATATATTAAATATATATCTTTTATATTTTAAAGAATTGGGTGGACCCTTTCCGTGTCATCCACAAAAAATCGTGTGGTTCCAAATTATATACCATGGCCCGTGAAACTGTTGATAACAAATGATTTTCCAAAAAAAATCATATTTTTTTTTTACCCTCGGATGCCCGGATACCGTTGAAACGTGTGTGTTATCTGCCGTAAAAAAAAAAAAAAAAAAAAAATCTTGAGATGGTAGTTCAATAGTTAATTCTTTGACATTTCTGTCATATACACTATATCATCTTTTACATTGTAGGTCCCCATTTAATAGTTACACGCGAAAGTCTGATTTAATTCATGTCACATGAAAAAAATGTTTTATGGAACTCGATGAATTAAAAGAATAGATGATTTGGTATATATACTTACGTGTTATGGTGGCTATGTCTGAATTTCTGGGATGCTATATAATTAGTAAGAGCATCTCAACAAATTATCTAAAATAGAGAAAACAAAAGTAAACTCCAAATTTGGAAAATTCTCTAACATTGGATGTGAATATAGAGAAATGATTTTTAATTTGCTCACCAATAAGAATACATTATTATTATTTTATTTAGTTATTTTAAATAGTATTGGGGTGATAAAATTATAGAATATGTTTAATAATATAATTACTATTGAAAATTTTAAAATATAGAATATATTATAGTAGAATGTAATTTTTAGATATTTTCACTTTTGCTGTAGTTTAGAGAGATTATAGAAATTATGTCGGAGATCATGTTCTAAGTTAATCAACCTCTAAATATAACCTGTACTCGTCTCTTTGCATTTCAATTGAACTTATATTTCATTTTGTCTGTATCATTTAAATGCACTTGAAAAAATTATATGTTGTCGTTGGGAAAAAATAATGATGTATAATGGCAAACTTGTTCTTGAACATTTATTTGTAGGTAAAAATTTCATTATATGGTTTGGATGGAAACCAAGAGTGCATATCATGGAACCTGAGCTCATCAAAGATGTACTTATGAACTCAAATGATTTCCTGAAGAGGAGACATAATCCACTTGTAAAATTTATCGTTCCCGGACTTGTAAGCTATGATGGCGATAAATGGTCTAAGCATAGGAGGTTACTCAACCCAGCTTTTCATGTCCACAAACTCAAGGTATGCACACCTGATTAGTTCGAAACAACCCACATGAGAGAAAATGGGTTTGAGTATAATAAACGTACTTCAATTGTACCAATGATCCAAGCATGAAAGTTAATTAATACTCAACTCCGCATATCATTTGGTAAGGCCGAAGGTAGTTGATAATATATAAGGCATCAAATGAACCCGAACTGTTCACTTATGAAAGTGCAGTATGAATGTATGCAATTCACGAATTTTGGGTGAAAAGATAAGAAGAAACCGGTTTAAAATGTTCTGAACAAATGGATTATATATATATGGTTCTTATATACCAATTTTTTTTTTTGCACAGAATATGTCACCAGACTTTCAATTAAGTTGCAGAAAAATGATCGAAAAATGGGGGATGATGGTTTCATCAAAGGGATCGCATGAATTGGATGTTTGGCCTGATGTTCAAGCTTTAACCTGTGATGTAATAGCAAGAACCTCATTTGGAAGCACCTATGAAGAAGGAGCTCAGATATTTGAACTATTGAATGAACAAGCTGAGCTTGTAGCTTCAACGATTCAGTCACTTTACATCCCTGGAATGAGGTAACTAATGCTTAGAGAGAAGTTACAATTTGCAAGGGAATAATTACTTGAACTCCCTCACAAGTCACAAGGGCAAGCTTATTTGCTAGCAATTAATCCCTTGCAACAATTGTCATTTCAAATAGATTCTCTAGGAAGCTTATTTGCAAATATAAAGTTCTTCGATTGAAAGAAAAAAAAAAGATTTCCGTTGCAAATTAAAGACGTAAACGGGGGAATTTTTCTTGTGAAAATTGCTTAAAATGTGGACTTTGAATTATTTGTGAAGCAATATTTGCTACACAAGGGTTGTGGCATAGTGGTTAAGACCCTGGGGGATGTGGCGAATATATCATATGCCGAGGGTTCGAATCCAGGCATACACAACAATTGTGGTCATTGAGTTTATCAAGGCTGATTTCTTGCCGTCATAATTTACCAGGATTATGTACTTTAGATATAGCATAGGACACCTTTCTAAAACAAATATTCGTTAGTAAATATTCATATTTCACTTGTAAAATTTAATGGGTTTTAGTGGTTTATGTTATATTAGCATAGCCTAAATAGGAAAAACCTATGGGTGGTCGACAAGAGTCACAATTTTCCTCGGCAGATCAACAAATTTGTCTTAGCCTAAATAGGAAAAACCTACACGCTGTAACATTTTCCCTTGTACAAGGACATTCATCCTGACATTCATGAGTAACAAGGAGATGCAATGTTAATAGTATAGTTCTAACAACAATAATTCTTTGTAAATTAAGTCGTTAGTTATTGAGGCATAGATTTGAAGTTCATTTGATATTTTTCCCTCACATAGCAAGAAAATGAGGGCCATATATAAAAATGAAAATTGTGATCTGACACCACAAGTACTCAAAAGTCATGTGAATCCAAGCAATTTGTAGGATCTTCATTAGAATTCAGTTGAAATTAATTGGGTACAAGTAGATGTAGCTAGCCTAGGGTGAATATATATAACTATTTTCTACATGATTTCCGCTCAGGTTCTTGCCCACGAAAAGGAACAAGAGGATAAAGGCAATAGAAAAAGAAGTAGAACTGTTGCTCAGAAGAATCATTGACAACAAGCTAAAGACAATGAAGGCCAGAGAAAGTAATGATGATAACTTATTAGGGATGATGCTCGAGTCAAAAATAAAAGACGTTGATCATCATGGAATGACTATCAATGAACTTATGGATGAGTGTAAGTTGTTCTACTTTGCGGGTCAAGAGACCACTGCTACCTTACTCGTATGGACGATGATTTTATTAAGTAAGCATCAAGAATGGCAGTCACGTGCTAGGGAAGAGGTTTTGAATGTGTTCAGAAACAAAAGCCTGGACTTTGATGGGTTAAATCGCCTCTATGTTGTAAGTTCACAAGGTTTTTTAAATTAAGCTATATATACATTTTGGTAATTGCCTTTTTTGTTTGTCAACATTATCTTATTACACATAGGTGACTATGATAATACACGAGGTATTGAGGCTATATCCTCCCGCTGTTGGGCTTCCTCGACGAATCAACCGAGACATTACAGTGAGAGGACGAACTCTGCCATCAGGAACTGAGGTTCACGTCCCGGTCATGCTACTTCACTATGATGAAGAAAATTGGGGTGCTGATGTTAAGGAATTTAAGCCGGAGAGGTTTTCTGGAGGAGTCTCCAAGGCAGTGAAGAATCAAGTAGCATATCTTCCCTTTGGCTGGGGACCTCGGATATGCATTGGACAAAATTTTGCGATGTTGGAAGCGAAAGTTGCTCTCTCAATGATCTTAAAAAACTTCTCTTTTGAAGTTTCACCATCCTATGTTCATGCTCCACATACTGTCTTTACCCTTCAACCCCAATATGGCGCTCAGTTGATTCTGCATAAACTTTAGCGCTGCTCGGTAGTTCTTAATATATGTTCAAAGGCTAATCCTTCTGTATTTCGATGATACTTGCCTGTATGAGTGAGTATGGTGTTGGATGTTTTTTGGGTTACAAATGTATTTTCAATCTCTCTCTCTCTCTCTCTCTCTATATATATATATATATATATATATATATATATATATATATATATATATAATTTTCTAATAAGGTCTTATATAATCATAATCTATTATTTACTAAATTGGATGGACCTAGTTAGATAAATACAATTATGATATAACCATTTGATGGTTATTCAAGGATTAATAAGTTTCTTAATACAACCACAACTCTGATACCACTCACTTTAAAGAAGATCGACATTCGATCGATGAAACATACAAGAGATTGTATTTTTACTTGGCCTACATAAAATATATATCAAAGGGGTAATCTTCAGCGAAGCTAAGTACAGTTTCTTTTATATTTTATATCATATAGAATCGATTAAGTTTCGGATTATTGCACAATTCGTTTAATTTTACGTTTTTCATTGATTGATATTGTGTAATTATTTAGTATTAGAAATTTGTTTCTAGCATTGTGTTGGGAACTGAAGAAAAACTCAAGTATGGTTAATGCTGCTGGTTCAGAGTTAATACTGCTAGAAGACTTAAAGGTTAATACTGCTGAGTGTTACTACTGCTAGTAGTTAATACTGCTAGTAAAAGTTAGTGCTGCTTGAACAAAGTTAGTACTGCTTAGCTAGTTAGTACTGCTAGTGGTTAGTACTGCTTAGTAGTTAATGCTGCTAGAAGGAAGTTAATGCTGCTGAAGATTAATACTGCTTATATGATGAAGATTCGTATGAAAGGATATACATGGAAGCTTAGAGATATACATAGAAGATATACTGAAGATATTTTATTTTATTGTAATTATTTTTGTATTCAGTATATATATTGTATTGTTTAGAATAGTTAGATAACTTGAGTTTTCATTCTTTTAGAGAAAAACAACCTCAAGACATAGATCCTAATTCTAGAGAAGTAGAATTCGTATTGGTGAGCCTGTTCATCAATATTGAGGTTGAGTGAGTAATCTTGTAACTTCAAAGCATTCAATAAAAGCTTACAGTTTGTTATTCATATTTTCTGTGTTGATTTACTGTTTCATTGAATATCAAAGTGTTATTCCGCAAACTTCTTTGATATTGTTTCTGAGAATTAATTCTTGTTGAGAATTCGATCCTGACAAGTGGTATCAGAGCCTGATTTCTCAGAAACAACTATTCATCATGGAAAATCTTGCAGAATCAAGCAGTACTTTGGTCTCAAAGGTTCCAATGCTTAGACCCAATGAATTCGATATGTGGAAGATCAGAATCAAGCAGTACATACTCCTCACTGACTATTCTATGTGGGATATAATAGAGAATGGTCCTTCTGAAGCAGGAAAGATTGGTGCAGATGGAAAGAGAACTCCACCAAAAACTGATGCAGAAAGAAAGATCAGACAGACAGAGATGAAAGCCTTGAGCACCTTGCTCTTGGCTATTCCCAATGAATATCAACATCAGTTCTGTAACTGCACTGATGCAGAGATGCTCTAGAATGCTCTGGAGAAGAGATTCTCTGGTACCAAAAGTACAAAGAGAAATCAGAAAGCCATTCTGAAGCAACAATATGAGAACTTTATGTCAACCAAGAATGAGTCCATGACTCAAACTTTTGACAGGTTCAACAAACTTATTGGTGAACTAGCTACAGTGGGAGTACAAATTGATCAAGATGATCTGAACAGAAAGTTTCTAAGGTCCTTGAGTGATGAATGGACCATGTATATTGTGTCTTTCAGACAGAATGATCAACTGGAAGAAAAGGAACTTGATGATCTTTATAATGATCTAAGAGTTTTTGAATCTGAGGTAGAGGCTAAAAAGAGGCCTTCTGGCTATGTTCACAATGCTGCACTCCTTTCAGCATCAACTGATTCTACTTCCAACCCTGAATCAGTTAGTACTGCAAATGGAACAAACCAAGAGAAAGGCACTGAAACTGTGTTTGAGGCCTTTCTGGCAAGTCATGGAAACTCTTCTCTCATTAATGATGACTTGGAACAAATCAATCCAGATGATCTTGAAGAGATGGATATTAAATGGCAGATGGCCATGCTCTCCATGAGAGTTAAAAAGTTCATCAAAAGAACTGGGAGGAACAACTTCTCCCAAAGAAGAGAAGATGGAGCAGGATTTGACAAGTCCAAGGTGGAATGTTACAAATGCCATCAAAAGGGACACTTTGCTAGAGAATGCAGAAGTGGAATGTCTCAGAATAACAACCACCAACAATCTCAATCTGGAAGCTTCAACAGAAACTCTGCACAAGCCCTTGTCTCTCAACAAGGTATGGGGTTTGATTGGAGTGATCAAGCTGAAGAGGCTGTTCAGAATCAAGCTCTAATGGCAGAGGTGTCTGGTCTCCCTACAGAGGTAACTTCCAATCTTTGCTCTCAAAATTGCATTAACACTGTTAAAAGGTATAGGGATCACAACCAGAACATGAGTGATGACCTTAAGAGATTGGAAAAAGACATAAAAGATTATGTGAGGATTGTTGAGAGATTTGAAGAACAGATTAAGGGTTTTCAAGCTAATGAGCTTCAACACTCTTATGACACAAATTACTGGAAGTGGGAGAAGAATGACTTAGAGCTTCAACTGACCAGATCTAAAGAAGAAAGTGAAAAGCTAAGAGGAGAGCTAGCTAAAGTCAAACTTGATGTAGAAAAGTTTTCTAATGCTTCCAAAGCAATGGATTCTTTGTTACAAACTCAGATTCATGATAAACTGAGAAGAGGTATAGGGTACAATACCACACCACCACCCTATAACAACAACTACATCCCTCCTAGTTCAGAGTTGTTAGAAACAAAGGATAGGAAGGATCTACCTAAGGGAGCCACTGAAATAGATCCCTTAGATGAAGTGGTTGTTAAGGATAAAACTGAGAAAGAAGTTGTCAAGGATAAGGACAATACTGTGAGTGGTGAGATTCCTAAAGAAAATCACATTATCACCAATGAGGGATGTGGAAAGCACTGGATCAAGTCTAAAGAGATAGAAAAGACTGAGGGAAAGAACAAGAAGGTTCACTATAAGCAGACCACTGTTGTGAACCCTATTCCTTGCAAACAGTGTGATTGCAATAAAGCCAAGAGCCTAAATTCTGGTTTAAAAAGAGGAAATCAAAGAAACTGGAATAATCAATGGGCTCAGAAACAAGGAGTTGATCTGAATAAAATCAATAGACCAAAACCTTGTTTTATATGTGGCAAGTTGAATCATTTGGCTAAGTATTGTTACTTTAACCCTATTAACCAACAGATGAACTTTCAAAGATTTGTGCAAAAATCTGTGGGTTATAGGAAGGCTGGAAAGAAACATGTGATAAAGAAATATGTTGAAAGTAAAGGCACTTTAAAGAAAAAGATTTTAAAAGAAAGTATCAAAATGTGGGTGCCTAGAAGTACTAACAGTATTAGTACTGCTAACAATATTAGTACTGCTAACACAGTTACTACTGCTAACAGTGTTAGTACTGCTGAAAATATTAATGCTGCTAATACTGTTAATACCTCTTCAAAAGTTAATACTGCCAACACAGTTACTGCTGCTAACACAGTTACTACTTCTAACAAAGTTAGTGCTGCTAAGTATGCAAGTGCTGCCAAGGTAGTTAGTACCTCTAAAACTAGTACTGATTCTAGCAAACATAGTTCCAAGCCTATTATTGTAACAAAGTACTCCAAGAATGAGGAGTTAAAGTTCAAAAATCTTGTCAAGAAAGAATGCAAATATTTTGATGAGAAAGGGGTACCCAAGACCACTTTGGCTTGGGTTCCTATATCATACTAATTGATTTATCTAATGTGCAGGGCAACCAACAGCTCAAGGGAAAGAGCATTTGGCATGTTGATAGTGGTTGCTCTAGGCACATGACAGGCAACATGTCATGCCTTCAGGATTTCAAGCATATCAATGGAGGACATGTTGCATTTAGAGACAATCTTACTGGTGGTAAGATAAGTGGAAAAGGTAATGTCACCAAAGGTAAGATGACATTTGAGGATGTCTACTATGTTGATCAATTAAAGTACAACCTGTTAAGTGTATCACAGGTTTGTGACAAACAACATAGTATATTATTTACAAATACTGAGTGTATGATCCTTGCTCCAGGGTTCAAGGTAGTTGATGAAAGCATGATACTACTTAGAACTCCAAGGAAGGACAATGTTTACTGTCTTGATATGGACAATGTTGATAGTGATTCATCTTTAAATTGTCTTGTTTCAAAAGCTTCTGTAGATGAATCCTCTCTATGGCATAGAAGGATGTGTCACATGAATTTCAAGACTATGAACAATCTTGTTAAAAATAACCTTGTAAGAGGGTTACCTTCAAAAGTCTTTTCATGTGATGATCATTGTGTTGCTTGTCTTAAAGGCAAACAACACAAAACTTCTCATAAGACCAAAGAGTTAAATTCTGTTTCTTCTTGTCTCCAGTTATTGCATATGGATCTGTTTGGTCCTACAAATGTTATGAGTATAGGCAAGAAATCTTACTGCTTGGTTATTGTTGATGATTACTCCAGATTTACTTGGGTATATTTTCTAAGGACTAAGGATGAAACAAGTGGTCTTATCAAATCCTTTATTCTAAGAATTGAAAACCAAACTAATCAAAGAGTAAAAGTCATTAGATCAGATAATGGAACTGAGTTTAAAAATCATGATCTAAACACCTTTTGTGAAGAAAAAGGTATTGAGAGGCAATATAGTGCTCCTAGGACTCCTCAACAGAATGGTATTGCTGAAAGGAGGAATAGAACACTAATAGAGGCTGCTAGATCTCTGTTGGCTGATTCAAAATTGCCAATTACCTTCTGGGCTGAAGCAGTTAATACTGCTTGTTATGTCCAAAACAGAGTTCTAGTGGTCAAGCAAAAGAACAAGACCCCATATGAGCTTTTAAATAAAAGAAAACCTTTCATTGGTTTCTTCAAACCTTTTGGGTGTCCTTGTACAATTCTAAATACCAAATCTCACTTAGGTAAGTTTGATAGCAAAGCAGATGATGGATTTCTTGTGGGATATTCATCTCAGAGTAAGGCCTACAGAATATTTAACTCTTCTTCTAGAATAATTGAAGAAAGTGATAATGTCAAATGCAATGAGAACACACCGAATCCTGTTGGATCTGGACCTCAGTGGCTATTTGACATTGATTCACTAACTAATTCTTTTGGTTTCAGTAGTGATGATTCTACAGGAACAGGATGTGGAGGATCAGGGACCACACAAGTCTCAGAAAGTATATCTAAATCTGTGATATTTCCCATACCCACAGTGAATTCTGGTGAAGACTGTGAAAAGGAATCATTTACTGGACCAAATCAGAGTGAAGGAGAAACTAGAGATGAGGAGACTCAAGAAAATAAAGAATCAGAAGTGGCTTCTGAAAACACTTCAGTTGAGTTGCATGACTCTAATCTAGAGGCTGGACTGAATGAAGAACCTAGTCATAACACCAGAGTTCAAAAGAATCATCCTCCACAGCTGGTAATAGGAGATATCTCTTCTCCTATGATGACTAGACATCAAAGCAGGCTTCAAGAAATGCAAGATCAACAGCATACAGTCCTTTCTTGTTTTCTATCCCAGCTTGAGCCTAAAAAGGCACATGATGCTATGAAAGAATCTAGCTGGATAGAAGCAATGCAAGAAGAACTGTTACAGTTCAAGCTACAAGATGTATGGGATCTAGTAGACCTTCCTAAAGGTCACAGAGCAATTGGCACAAAGTGGATTTTCAGAAACAAGAGAGATGAAAGAGGTATTGTCATAAGGAACAAAGCAAGGCTGGTGGCTCAAGGCTATACTCAAGAAGAGGGTATAGATTATGAAGAAGTTTTTGCACCTGTGGCTAGGATAGAAGCAATCAGACTATTCCTAGCCTATGCTTCTTACATGAACTTCAAAGTCTATCAAATGGATGTAAAAAGTGCTTTTCTCTATGGATCAATTGAAGAAGAAGTATATGTCTGTCAACCACCAGGGTTTGAAAACCCAAGCTATCCAGACAGGGTATACAAATTAAAGAAAGCACTTTATGGACTACATCAAGCTCCAAGAGCATGGTATGACACTCTGTCATCCTATCTATTGGAAAATGACTTTGAAAGAGGAGTCATTGATAAGACTCTATTTATCAAAAGAAAGAAGAAGGATATCTTGCTGGTCCAAATCTATGTTGATGACATTATCTTTGGATCTACAAGAAACAACATGTGCAAGGAGTTTGAGGATTTAATGCATCAAAGGTTCAAAATGAGTTCCATGGGGGAACTTACTTTCTTCCTTGGACTCCAAGTTCAACAGAAGTCAGATGGCATTTTCATATGTCAATCCAAGTATGTGCAGGATATTCTAACCAAGTTTGGTTTCTCAGAATCAAAACCTGCCAGCACACCTATGGAAACACACAAGCAGATCACAGCAGATCTTGAGGGGGAGGATATGGATGTGCATCATTATAGATCCATGATTGGCTCTCTCATGTATCTCACAGCATCAAGGCCAGATATAATGTTTCCAGTCTGTGTATGTGCAAGATTTCAAGTTAGGCCAAAGCAATCTCACTTTCAAGCTGTTAAGAGGATATTCAGATATCTCAAAGGGCAACCCAGATTGGGACTTTGGTATCCTCATAACTCACCTTTTGACCTAATAGCATACTCAGACAGTGATCTAGGTGGGGCAAACTTGGACAGAAAATCTACTTCTGGAGGATGTCAGTTTTTGGGTGCTAGACTAGTCTCATGGCAGTGCAAGAAACAAACCACAGTATCCACATCTACAACAGAGGCAGAATACATAGCAGCTGCAAGTTGCTGTTCTCAAGTCTTATGGATTCAGAATCAAATGTTGGATTATGGGGTAACCTTTCTACACACTCCAATCTTTATTGACAACAGCAGTGCTATTAGCTTTGTAAATAATCCAGTCAAGCACTCAAAGACAAAGCACATTGAAATCAGGTATCACTTTATAAGAGATTGTAATGAAAAGAAACTTATTCAAGTTGTCAAAGTTCACACTGATAATCAGTTTGCTGATCTATTCACTAAAGCTTTTGATATGGGTAGATTCACTTTCTTGGTAACAAGTGTGGGAATGATAAACTCTGAATAATCTCCTTCTTAAAAAGTGGTTTTATATCTGTATAGTATTCTTGGTGTTACTAATCTTCTTTTTCAGGATATGCATAGCAGTACTCAGTGTTTAGCAAGTCTAAAAGGAGTAAGTGTAGTTAATACTGCTAGTGGTTAATACTGCTTTCAGTTAATACTGCTAGTGGTTAATACTGCTTTCAGTTAATACTGCTAGTGGTTAATACTGCTTTCAGTTAATACTGCTAGTAGTTAATACTGCTCTAGGTTAATACTGCTTATATTCTGAATACTATAAATACTTTTTGCCTGCCTAAAAGTTCATAACGACTCTTTGCATACTGTTCTCTTGCGCTCAAAACCTTTTCTCTCTCAAGTTCGAAGTTTTCAGGCAAGCTTTTCACTAAGATCAATGGCATCCATGACTTTCATCGACGAGCACAACGAGATTGCGATGCTACAAAAGCCAAAGCAAGCTTCAGGATTTCATCAGATTGTGGATTTCCTCAAGACAAGCCACATTGCTCATGCTCTTATTGTATCCCCTACCATCTACATTGAGCATCAAAGGCAGTTCTGGGCTAATGCAACCATTGTTGTGGAGAATGGTGTGCAAATGATCAAAACAAGAATCTGTGATCAATCACTTACAGTTACTGAAGAGGTTATTCGCATCAGTCTACGTCTAGACGATGCCTCTGGTATAACTTCTATCCCAAATGATGAACTGTTTTCAAATCTTACAAGAATGGGGTATGGAGGCCCATTGGGTGTTTTCAAATTTTCTAAAGCAAAATTCTCACCCCAATGGCGTTTCTTTGTCCATACTCTTATGCATTGTATATCCAAAAAGACTACTGGATGGAGTGAGTTCAGCAGCACTATTGCTTATGCTTTGGTGTGCTTGGCCACTGCCAGAAAGTATAATTTTTCTAAAATGATTTTCAATGATCTTGTCTCAAACATGGGAAACAAAAAGAGCTTCTTTATGTATCCCAGGTTTGTCCAAGAAGTTATTACTAATCAATTGACGGATATACCTCAACCTGTTGGGATATATGTACCTAAACCCCCCAAAGGCAAGGTTTTCTCAAATATGAGAAGATCTGCTGGGGACTCTGAAGGAGTTGACACCCCATTGTTCTCTACAATGATGGTGGTGTCCCAAACCAATGAAGGTATGGCAGCAGGGTCAAGGCCCCCATTAGACCAACCCACTGCTAGCCAATCCCAACCTTCCCTCTCAAAATCAATTCCCCAGTCCCTTCTTGAAAAACCAACCTCTCCCATCACCCAAACTTACAAGAGAAAACAGGTAAAGAAGGCTCCTTCCCTTCTTGTACCATTACCCACTAAGCCTATAAGCCCTCTAAGGGAAAATTCTCCCCTAGAGAATATCCAAAGGGACACCACAAGGGTGTCTCCCAACCCAAAGGAGGTGCTCTCTGAGGAGGAGGTAGAGCATATGGGTGATGAGGCTGCCACTACTCCTGCTAGTACAGAGGAGGAAAGTGGTAACATCAATAAGACCTCCCCCATGGCAACTTTGAATGAGCAATCATTTGAAGGTCCCTGGTGCCAAGAAACCACAGGGGTGGATAGTGCCTCTGCAAGGCAGAAGACTTCCACAAATAAAAGATCCAATGATCCTTCAAAGGAGGGTAACACTTCTGGAGAAGGTGAGGACAGATATAACTATGATGAATTGATGGAGGCATTGGGTAACATCAACCTAGATGTTCTGAAACAAGGAAAAGAAATAGAGGAGATGAAGCTGGTAATCTTGTCACAACAAGTTCAGATTGCCAAATTAAAGAAGATGGTGACAAAGCTTGTACAGAAGAAGAGAAGAAAACAGTTTGTTTTAAAGAAGAGGTCAACTAATAAAGATGCTTCCAACAAGGGGGAGAAAGAGGCTGAAAAAGAGAAAGCAAATCCAGCTGAGAGGGCATTTGAGGTTGAGAGGGAGAAAGAGGCAGAAAAAGAATCAGAATTTACTGAAGCAGAAGAAACTGTTAATACTACTGAAGCAGCAGTAACAGAAGCAGCAGTAACAGGGCTTTCTGTTGAAGAAATGGAGATTGTAGAAACACTAGTCAAAGCAAAGAATGACACTCCTGAGGCTACTCAAAAGGCCAAGGGAGTAGTCATCAATGAAGGAAAAGTTCAACAAAAGGCAACAGAAAAGGCAAAGGAGACAAAAGGAAAAGGAAAGGAGAAAATGGTTGAAGCTGAACTGCCTGCCAAGAAAAAGAGTCAGATTGAGTTGGATGAAGAAATGGCAAAGCTACTTCAGGCTGAAATGGAAAAAGAAGAACAACTTCAATTAGAGAAGGATAGAGAGCTTGCAAAGATCATGGCTAGAAAGTTGAATGCAGAATATCAGAAAAGCATCAAAGAAGCAGCTCAAGCCAAGAAAAGCTCTGTGAAAGTTTTTAAGCAAAGAATGCCATTCAAAAAGCAAAAGAGACAACCCTCCAAAACATTTTTGGCCAATCAGGAAAGAAGAAAGATGATAAATTTCCTGAAAGGTGCAATTGGTGTTAAGGGGGAGATATTCACCAACATGGCATACACTCAGGTTAAGGAGTTGTATCAGAAAGAGATGCTTAAGCTTCAAGGTGATTCAGTCCAAAGGGAAGAGGCTGAAAGAAGAATGAAGGAAAGGCATGACCTGAATATTCAAAAGCCATTCCCTAAGGACACCACACCTTCAAAAGATAAAACTGAAGAGATGAAGGAAGAACATGAAGGTGTTGGTATAGAAGCTACATCTGTGAAGAGGGTGAAGTCAATTGCCTCCAAGAAGCAGAACAAAAGGCCAAGAGTTGAAGAAACAGCAGAAACAGCAGAACCTTCAGTTACTTCTACAACCGAATCTGTAAAGAACACAGAACAATCCAATAAGCAATATAATCTTGATTTTTATATGACTACAACAGCTGATGAACCAGTTTCAGTTGATCCCATCTCTATGAAAGCTCCAGAAGTTATCTTTTGGGATATTTTGGAAGATCAAAGGAAGAAATACTTCAGGCTTAAGAGAATGGGAGATCTATATGAAGTGTACTCTACTTGGGGTAGACTCATAAGAAGTTGTTCAAGATCAGATTTAGAAGAGATGTTTAAAGTTGGGTTGGAGATATATGAAAAGGAACTGAAAGGAGAAGGAATGAGCTTAATCAGATTAGCTATGGAGTACTTATGCATGATGTTTGACCCTAGAAAAGTTCAACATGTGATCAGAGATTTGCATCTACAGAATAAATTCCAAAGAATAGAAAACTGGATGATATTTGAAAGGTGTGGAGTCTATGTCATCACTGTGGACAGAGCTTATCATGAGTACTACTTAGTTGATAAAATCTATGATCACAGCAAGGCCAAATTACAAGCAATGTTGAATGCAAAGCTTACATGTTCAAAAGATTCAGAAATGGCAAAGATTGTGGTTAGCAGAATCATTAATCAAAGTTTGGGTTTGGATCCTAATCTAGGAGTATGAATTGAGGTGTTGAAAGCATCTTGAAGAAGATTTGAAGAACTTGACTTCTCTTCCTAAAAGTCAAGTTAGGGGGAGATTGTTGGGAACTGAAGAAAAACTCAAGTATGGTTAATGCTGCTGGTTCAGAGTTAATACTGCTAGAAGACTTAAAGGTTAATATTGCTGAGTGTTACTACTGCTAGTAGTTAATACTGCTAGTCAAAGTTAGTGCTGCTTGAACAAAGTTAGTACTGCTTAGCTAGTTAGTACTGCTAGTGGTTAGTACTGCTTAGTAGTTAATGCTGCTAGAAGGAAGTTAATGTTGCTGAAGATTAATACTGCTTATATGATGAAGATTCGTATGAAAGGATATACATGGAAGCTTAGAGATATACATAGAAGATATACTGAAGATATTTTATTTTATTGTAATTATTTTTGTATTCAGTATATATATTGTATTGTTTAGAATAGTTAGATAACTTGAGTTTTCATTCTTTTAGAGAAAAACAACCTCAAGACATAGATCCTAATTCTAGAGAAGTAGAATTCGTATTGGTGAGCCTGTTCATCAATATTGAGGTTGAGTGAGTAATCTTGTAACTTCAAAGCATTCAATAAAAGCTTACAGTTTGTTATTCATATTTTCTGTGTTGATTTACTGTTTCATTGAACATCAAAGTGTTATTCCGCAAACTTCTTTGATATTGTTTCTGAGAATTAATTCTTGTTGAGAATTCGATCCTGACACATTGTACTCGCTATAATCTCATCATCCTTAGGCATTGTCATCCTTATTCTAGCTAGGTGGTTTACATATTGGTAAGGGACAATCCTGTATCAAGATATAGTATTGCTACAATGATCAATCAATATGCCCAATCATCCTATACTATTTTGCTACAGTATGCAGTTAATCATATTGTTTGGTTACAAGCATGCTTTCAATTGCATGCATAATCATAATCTATTTACTAAATTGATAATGGACCTATTTATACATATAGGATTATGATATCAACATTTGATGGTTATCAAAAAATTAAGTTTCAAGGATTAACTTTATAGTTTAAATTAGCTCACGGGCAATCGAGGTTTTTATTCAGGCTTTTAGGCTTGTATGCCTTTGTGAGGATCGAGTTGGGTGACTCCATTAATTCCTATTGTTTGTTTATTTTTCTTTCTTTGTTCATTTTTGTTTGTTTTTCCTTTATACATCACCTCAGCTGTGTATATTTTTCTGCCTTTGTTTTATAGGAAGAGATAGATATACAGATGGGTATCTGTTAGTTATTTATAACCAAAGTAAATGGTTGGCGTGGTCACCTTCGATGAAATTGATTTGTTTCTAGAATGCACAAAGCAATAGAATGAGGCGTTTAATTTCACATCTAAAATAGGGGCCTTACCTTTATAGGGTCACAAGATATTAAAAGTATTCCTCAATGCACAACCAGACAAAGAGATAGAGAAACATAAACCCGATTTTGTTGTAGTGTGAGCATTACAACAAACTATGTTTGTTAGAAAATATATTATGTGATGCTGAAGTTGGAGTCATCATCTTCTCCAACACCAATAAGCTCTATGGATTATCAAGCATCAGATTTTTATTAACTTAATTAACATCATGAATAAGTGTTCTAAAAGGATCTTGACATGGAGAGAAACAAGAAAGGCGGTAGAGACAAGAGAGATTATGATGTTGGGGAGGGGGCAGAAAATCGATGGAGAGGAGAGGAGAGTGATTGGACTTGGATAAGAATATGAGATCGCGTGAGAGCTCACTTTCCTTAAGTGATATTTCGACCCTATTCTGACCGGGTATCACGAAATTCACTCGAGGATAATCTCAAATTCACCGGTATCGATTCTGGCAGAAATCGGTCGTATTTAAACACCAAGAGAATCGTAACCGATGCTATATTATTAATGATAATAATTTCCCATTTAATGGTATTGATTGTCTGGCGGTTACATACTTGTTTGGGGGTTACAAATTGAAATTTGGGGGTTACAAAATCGAATCTGCAACAGTGCACCACGCGGGTAGCCGCGCGGGTTAACCCGCGGCATAACCCGCGTGAGCCACTGTTTCGTCCCACTCTCCAGTGCACCGTGCGGGTAGCCATGCGGGTAGCCGTGCGGGTTAACCCACGGCACTACCCGCGTGAGTCACTGTTTCGTCCCCCACTCACCAAACGGCCGTCCAACAATCCCGGGTCATAGTTATCTTACACGAGCGTGCACTCCACACATCCTAACTCGTGTTATAGCTTAGCTACAAACCCCATTATTATCTTGTGAATCCAATTACACAAAATGACCGACTAAAATCACCAACATTCCTCCCCCATTTTAGTGCAATCCTTGATTCACAAACAAAATTAATATAGCAAACAAACTCATGCATAAATGAAAATATTTAAAAGATTGAATTTTCATCTTAGTACATTACATATTTCAAATACTCGAGAATCTGGGTGTCCTATGGATTGAACCCTTCAACCCATTTGAGTACCAAAAAATAACATACACATGAATTTAAAAGATTCTCTAAAGTTTAAACTTGATACTATACAGGCCATGTGTCCTTATCCATTCGTGAGTGCATCAAAGCTAAGTCCAAGCTTCTTGAAGCGGCCACACTTCGCACTCATATGGGTAGTTCCTTTCATCATGCACCTGGACATGCACTTTTACAAAAGAACAATTACCTCCTCGCTTGCAGTACCGAGCACATACCTTGGGATGATTATTTTGTGCTCCAATCCCTTAGAGTGAGCTTTCCCATTGAATTCAACTCCTAACGTTGTATTAGAAGGGAATTGGGTATCTCACTGTTAGAGATTCAAATGGACTTTAATCCCATCCCGATTACTGACTTGTGAACCAAGTACCTAGTTAACCCCTTCGTCAAGTGGTCCGCTAGATTTTATTGCGACCGAACAAATTCAACCGAAATCACCCCATTCGTGATTAACTTATGAATCATGCTATGTCTAACACCTAAGTGTCTAGAGTTGCCATTATATACTTGACTATAAGCTTTAGCCAAAGTAGCCTCACTATCACAACGGATAAGAATGGGTGATATTGGTTTCGGCCCTAACGGAATTTCATGGACTAAATTCCTTAGCCACTCCGCCTCTTTACCGGCAGCGGCTAATGCCATAAATTCCGAATCCATAGTCGAACTCGTGATGCAAGTTTGCTTCTTGGAAGCCCATGAGATGGCACCTCCCCCAAGCAAGTATACCCAACCACTCGTGGAAGAGTGATCTTTTAAGTTGGTAATCCAACTTGCATCCGAATATCCCTCTAATACCGAAGGAAACCCGACATATGACAAACCATAATCTATGGTTTTCTTCAAGTATTTAAATACTCGTCTCATCGCTTGCCAATGATGTATACTAGGATTACTAGTATACCTACTCAACTTGCCTACGGCAAAGGCGATATCCGGCCTAGTGGTTGTCATGGCATACATCAACCATCCAATAGCCTTTGAGTACTCACCGGAGAACAATCAAAGCAATTAAATTTCTTTAATACTTTCTCAATGTAATGAGATTGGGTAATCGCAATCCATTTGTTCTCACGCTTGATTCTTATTCCAAGGATCACCTCCGCGTTTCCCATATCTTTTATGGAGAATCTTGATGACAAAAACTCTTTGGTTTTATCAACTTGATTTTGGTCGGTGCCAAAGATCAACATGTCATCAACGTATAGGCAAATGATTACTCCGTTACCGGATGTGTCAAACTTGCTATATACACACTTGTCCGCTTGGTTTAGCATAAAACCATTGGACAAGATAACCTCATCAATTTTTTGATGCCATTGTTTGGGTGCTTGTTTAAGCCCATACAATGATTTTACAAGTTTACTGTAACACCCGTAATTTCAGGATTTATCCTCGACGGTGTTACGAGAGTCGGTTGGCTTTTGGGACGTAAAGGTATGGGGAAATCAGGTAAGTTTCATAATGGAACCATCGGGAATCAAATCAGGCGCGAAGAACACGAGGAAATGCATTTTGGAATGCCGCGGGTTGGTGTGCGACTTTGGGTCGCGGCACAAACTGTGTAACTCACTGGATGTGAAGTTTTTCAGGAAACGGGCGACTTACCTCGTGACTTGCAAGTCGAGGCAAAGTCGCGGAACCTGTCTGGGGTTTTTAGTCGCAATTTTAGGGATCCAACCTCATTATTCTCATAACATTTTCTCCCAAACCCGATTTGAGGGACTCTTGAACCTAGGGTTCGTCTTTTGGAGCTTTTCAAATAGAGAAGGAAGTAGTTTGAAGTTATTGGGTGAATCCAAGAGTTTTAATCAAGGTAATCTACCCATCTTCCCATCTATAAAGTTAGGGTTTTGTGTTCTTCCTCTTGCTTTGCAATCTTAGGGTTTGGTTTAACTTTGTGAATGGTTGTAGTAATGGATCTGTAAAAAGCTTGGAGCTAGTGTAAGGATCCAAGATCTCCTCTTCAAAGGAACTTAAGGTTGTGGGTAAAACCTAGATTTAGTCCAAATCTAACAAGGTGAGTTCAAGTTGATTTGTGAAAAACGTTGTATATGCCAAAATGTCTATTTTCAAGCATTTATGTGTTTTACATGAAATTATCAACTGATGAGTTATTTGGTAACTTTTGATTATTTGAAGTGTTTAGTTTATTAAACTTTGTAAAACACCACATATAGGATTCTTAGGCATTTTGTTAAAAGTGTCATGAATAAATGTGTTTCGACGATTTATTGCATAAATAGATATTCGGTCAAAAACGCACTTTTAAGTGTTTGTCGGGTTTTATGCATCAATCATGAAATGGTATGTTTTGAAAAGTACTAATGTGTGAGTCATTTGGTTTTGGGTCATTTTCGACTTTGGGAACACTTTAGAAAATGATAATCCTTTTTTTTGGGTTTTGGGCTGAAGGCCAATTGTGATTTGAGAAACAAAGTTTTGGGGAAAGATGTATTTTGGTTTATGTAACCACGTTGGCTCTCGTATTTTAGCCAAACGTTCATTATGCCTTTTGGGGCTTGGTTTACACTCAAATGAGTCTTTGGAACATTTGTTCAGTTTTGGTAGCTCATTAAGGAGCCTTGGACGTATGGTGTACTTAGTTGCATCTTATTTGAGAGTTACATGTTTTGAATGCATTAGTTCATTCTTTTGAGTCATGTAACGTTTTAGACTGTAATGCATTGGATCCATAGGCATATGAGTCAGTTGGTTAGTGGGGACTTTATGCCCGTTTTGGGACTGGATATTGTTTATGGCTAGCGGGAGCTCGAGGTACAGATCGTGGGTGGTTGAACTCGATAACCGCGTAACCTTTGTTGAAGGGCTCGAGGTAGATATTGTGGGTGGTTGAACTCGATGCCCGTTTGTAATCCATTCTGGTTACTCATCGTGGAATTTTGTGTCCGCGTTTGAATTCTAGTGAGTGGTCCCTAAGTCATGTTTTGTTTTTAGAAGCTTGTGGTGGTGCTCTGCAGAGCCGTATACGGAGCTAAGTCTTGCGGTGGTGCCCATGGTGAGCCGGATACGGGGACTTGTGGCTTTGGTTGTGACACTCATTACAGGTCGAGTAGACACTAGGATCAGTGGTGTCTTGCGGTGGTAGCTCAAAGGAGCCGGATACGGGGAACCATGGTCTTATATGAAGCTCGAGAACATTGATAAGTGGCTTAACTTTGTGTGCCCGCCACCTTCGATGGAATTCGGGTATCCCCCGTCACCGAAAGGTGTTGTTTTTGGGTATTGAGTTTTATTATCCAAGTTTTTGGTGGCGTGTTGTATATATGAATCTTATCCATGATTTATGGTTTGAGTATTATACCTAACCCGTGTTTTTGGGTGTTTCGGGATTTAAAGTTTTAACCGCATTTTCATAAATGGAGAGTTCGATTTCTATTTTTGAGTGAGTTTTGGGTTGGAATCTATTTACTGAAGAACGTTATATGTGGGGACCTTGTCCCCGAAGTAGTTTGGACTTTGAAAACGTTTATATTGGTGTTTTTACCCAAAGTGCATATTATTGGAAAACGAGTCGTTTTCATATTCAAAGCATATCATTTGAAAGATTATGATTTAAACCGCATTACCTCTTTTCAAAGATATATTTACTCATGTGGAAAACTCTTGAACTCACTAGGCGTTAGCCTAACCTTTTTATTTGTCGGCATGTGCAACAGGTTCCGGTTGGGAATAGCTCTAATGACACTGCGTAGAGAGGAGTGCTAGTCGTGTGCTCAAGAGGTGGATATCTTAGTGAAGTCTTCCGCACTTGTTTCGGGAAGAGCAACTTAGTTGGGATTAAGTAACACCGACTTTGGTTTAGTCCTTGTATAATACTGTAGATTATATTTGTTGAGGTTAAATAGAAAGTTTTATTTTGAAGATTTATCTTTTAGTTGTTGTATTACCAAAATTTTAAATTAGTTGCTCTTACCAAATTTGAGGGTGTTACATTTACACACCTTATGCTCCATCCCGGGCATAATAAAACCTTCCAGTTGTTTCATGTAAACTTCTTCCTCCAAGTCACCATTCAAGAATGTCGTTTTGACATCCATTTGGTGAATCACTAAATTGTGGATAGCTCCTAAGGCTATCAACAATCTAATTTTGGAGATTCTTGAAACCAGTACATAGGTATCAAAATAATCGATGCCTTCCCGTTGCCTAAAGCCTTGGATTACTAATCGAGCTTTGAACTTGTCGATTGATCCATCAGCTTTCATCTTCCTTTTGAAGATCCACTTGCAACCCAACAGTTTACAACCCGATGGCAAGTCCGATAATACCCAAGTATTATTCCCCATGATGGAATCCATCTCATCATTTATTGCTTCTTTCCAGAGAGCAATATCTTGAGACTTCATAGGATCCTCCTCAATACTATAACAGTAAGAGAATTGTGACCCAATATCATCTCTTGATCCCTCTACCAAGTATACTTGGAAATCGGTACCAAAGGATTTTTCAATCCTTCCTCTTTCGCTCCTTCGAAGCATCGGATATTCGGTTGGAACAATTGCTCGTTCTTCAACCTCACTAGTTAGACTAGTACTTGGAACAAGGTCCTTCGGCCTAGGTATTGATGAGAATCTATTCTCATCAAATAATGCATCTCTTGATTCTATAACGCTGTGAATCGCTATAGAATCATTAGGTTCAATAACATATAACCTATATGCCTTGGAATGCTCGGCATATCCAACAAAAATGCAATCAATACCTTTCTCACCCAAAGTTTTCCTTTTGGGTTGGGTTAGTCGAACAAACGCCCGACAACCCCAAACTCAAATATAATTCAAGTTAACAAGTCGTTAACATGGCTTCACCCCAAAATCCATCACTCAAACCCGAGTAGGATAACATAGAGTTCACCATTTCTTTGAGAACTCTATTTTTCCGTTCCGCCACAACATTTTGTTGTGGTGTATAAGGCGCCATAGTCTCATGGATAATTCCTACGGATTGGAAAAACATGGGGTTGTAATATTCCCCACCACGATCGGTACGTAAACATTTAATTAAACCGTTCATTTGCAATTCAACCTCCGTTTTATAAATTTTAAATTTATCCAACGCTTCATCTTTTGAGTGTAACAAATAAATATAACAAAACCGTGAAGCGTCGTCAATAAAAGTAACGACATACTTTTTATTACCAAAATACGGAGTTGAATGCAAATCACAAAGATCACTATAAATTAATTTAAGCACCGATGAATCCCTTTTCACATTAGGAAACAGTTGCCTAGTGATCTTTGTCAACATGCAAGTTTACATTTTTCGGTTTTAACATCAAAAGTCGGTATAAGACCGTCATTTGACATTTCAACCATTCTTTTAAAATTAACATGACCAAGCCTTGCATGCCATAAAAAGGAATCAACATAATTCTCATTTGCAACATAAATAGAATTCGAAATAAAATGGTGAACCAATGTCGATCCAACGTCAATCCTTGCACACATGACTCGAGGCACCCGTGTCAATCCACCAAGCATTATCATCATCCTGCACATAAAATGATTTGGATATTAGTGGTACATAATTCAAATTTTAATTAAAACCAAAGTCAATAAATTGACCTTGCCGTGGATGTTGATCCTTGGATCCTTGCCCACCACCACTTGTGCTTGCTCTATTCTTGTTCTTGACAACCCGACAATCCCGCTTGAGATGGTCGTTCATCCCACAAGTCCAACAGGTTAATTTAACATTTTTGTTGGGACCTTTCTGGGCTTCATTGAACTTACGTTTTCTCTTGAAATTGTTGAATCTCCCCTCTTCCACCATGTTCACCTTAGGTGCATAAACCTCTTTCATCTTAGGTTTCTCAGCCTCTTACACCCGAAGAGATTCCTCTATGCACAAGTGACTACCGAGTTGTACAAGAGACAACTCTTCCTTCTTGTGTTTCAACATGTGTTTAAAATCTTTCCATGAGGGAAATAATTTATCAATTATGCTCGATACGGAAATGGATTCGTCCATTTTCATATGTTGTTGAGCATATTGGCCTAGAATGCGTAGGAGATCATTATATTGCTCCATCACAGGCCTTGAGTCCACCATTTTGTAATTATTAAAATTACTAACGAGGAACTTCTTACTAGAAGCATCCTCCGCCATGTATTTGGACTCAAGAGAGTCCCATAGCTCTTTAGCGGATTCAACGTTTTGATAAATATCGAAGAGGGAATCACACATTCCGTTTAAGATGTGGCCGCGACATATGTAGTCATCGTTTTCTCATTTGCCGCGACGCCGGGTCATCTCCAACGTCTCGTCCTCCATCACTTCCGGCATCGGTGTGCTCAACACGTACACGACCTTCAATGTGCTAAACAAGAAGTGCGTATTCTTTTGCCATCGCCGAAAGTCGACGCCTTCGAACTTCTCCAGTTTCGTGAACTTGGTCGTCATATCTCTCACGGATTGATCACTCACCATCTCTCACGAAGGAAAATATCACTTAAGATTGTTGGGGAGGGGGCAGAAAATTGATGGAGAGGAGAGGAGAATGATCGGACTTGGATAAGAATGTGAGATCGCGTGAGGATAATCTCACGAAATTCACTCGAGGATAATCTCAAATTCACCGGTATCGATTCTGGCAGAAATCAATCCTATTTAAACACCAAGAGAATCGTAACCGATGTTATATTATTAATGATAATAATTTCCCATTTAATGGTATTGATTGTCTGGCAGTTACATACTTGCTTGGGGGTTACAAATTGAAATTTGGGGGTCACAGAATCGAATCTGCAACAGTGTACCACGTGGGTTAACCCGCGGCACAACCCGCGTGAGCCATTGTTTCGTCCTACTCTCCAGTGCACCATGCGGGTAGCCGCGCGGGTTAACCCGCGGCACAACCCGCGTGAGTCACTATTTCGTCCCCCAATCACCAAACGACCGTCCAACAATCCCGGGTCATAGTTAGCTTACACGAGCGTGCATTCCACACCTCCTAACTCGTGTTATATCTTAGCTACAAATCCCATTATTATCTTGTGAATCCAATTACACAAAATGACCGATGATTTCACTAAAATCACCAACATATGACGCTGAAGACACGAAAATATTTGGCAGGCAATTGAGGGTTGATCTGATTAATACAAGAGGCAGCAAGGAGAGGCTTTGCGAAGTAGGAATAATTGAAACAACCTTCTTCTTCTCTAATTTTCGTGAGCATTGGATTGAAAAAGATTTTTGGAATCTATTTTCAAAGCACTAGGGTTTGGTGGTGGATGTTTATTTAGCAAGAAATTAAGGAGGAGCAACGAGAACAAAAGGTTTGGTTTTGTTCGTTTCATTGAAGTGACAGATGAACGTGCGTTTGAAAGAAGATTAGGAAAGATATTAGATAGGTAAGTTCAAACTTTTTATTAGTTTGGAGAAGTTTAAAAGATTTAACAAAGAGCCTAAAAAGTGGAAGGTTGCTAAAGCTGTTGGATATGAAAAGGATTGGAGAATGAAAGAGAGAGACATCAGATCATTTGCAGATGTCGTTAGAGGGAATGTTCCTTCAAGTGTCACAGAGGAAAAACACATTGATAAATACCGAGTAGTTTTGAAGTCTGAGGATAACCTCGAGACTGTCAACATCCTTGAGTCTCATTACGTTGGCAAAGCTTCTTCTGTTTATGACCTCAATAACTTGGTGGAGCTTTGTAATTAATTTAATTGGAAGGGTGAACAAAAGTTAGATTTATGTCTCTCGGGGGGTTATGGTCCTCATCTACTGGCCGGATTCTATGGATAAATTTAAAACCTAGGAATTGGAACCGGAAGGGTTGAATAAATGGTTTTCAACCATTTTACCATGGACGAGGGATTTTTCTATTGACGAGAGGTTGTGTTGGCTCGAGTGATGGATAAAGTGTGGTGTCCAAATTCGTTTATCGGCATCGCGGACAAGTGGGGAGAGGTCCTTATTTCGGAACCAGGGTGGCACCATTTTAGTGACCCTCGTAGAGGTAAAGTTTGTGTGCTCACTAAGTCGTTTAACAGGAGGATCAGCAAAGAGGAAGACATATTGGTGGATGATAAGGTTTCAAGAATCAGGTGGCATTGGGGTTAGCGGCAGCGCCCCGAGAGAAAATGTAGTGGCAGTGAAGAGACTTCATGTTGGCTATGGCAAAGCGAAATTAGAATTTGAAAATGAAGTGAAGCTTTTAAGTAATGTTCAACATCGGAATCTTGTTCGGCAACTAGGTTGGTGTAGCGAAGGACCTTAGCTACTTGTTGTCCTAGAATATATGCCATAAGGCAGTCTTGACACATTTTTATGGGGTAGGTTAGTCTTGCAAAAATATTGGTTAAAACTACCCGACTGAATTTTTTTGCAAAAAACGTGTACTTACTAATTAAGTTCACCATGGACAAATGAAAAAAAGGGACACTCTGAATTGGGAAAAACGGTTTGACATAATCTTTGGGGTTGCTAGGGATCTTTCCCATCTTTACAATGAATTCCATGTCAAAATAATTCACAGAGATATTAAGTTTGTCAATACGTAAATCTGTGGTGTATTTCATTAATCAGCAACACCCTATTTATACATACAAGGAGGAACCAAATAATACAAGGATATAAAAGGATTCAAAATATCCACAATATAGGGAAGGTTTACATAAATAATATATTTACAGAATATTACATAATATTTTGTAATATTCTGATTATCACACCCCCGCAGTCGAAACGGGAGGAGTGCAAATGTTGAGGCTGGAGCGAAAATCTCGAAACAGGGAAGAAGGCAACCCTTTTGTGAAAATATTAGCATATTGCGATGAAGAAGGGACATGTAGTACACGCACTTGACCGATAGCTACCTTTTCTCGTACAAAATGAATATCCATCTCCACATGTTTAGTGCGTTGGTGCTAAACTGGATTAGAGGAGAGGTACACGGCACTAACATTATCACAATAGACAATCGTGGCTCGACGTATAGGACACTGAAGTTCAAGAAACAAGTTACGTAGCCAGGATTCTTCGGCAACAACATTGATAACACCACGATACTCAGCTTCCGCACTAGATCTAGAAAGAGTAGGTTGCCGTTTGGAGGACCAAGAAATAAGATTATCGCCGAGATAGACATAATAGCCAGAGGTAGACTGGTAGAGCGACGAGTGTCAGGGCATCCTCCCCAGTCTACATCAGAATAAACAACTAAACTAGAAGAGCGAGAGGCCGTAAGTAGCAGACCATACTGAAGAGTGCCTTGCACATAACGTAATATACGTTTCATAGCTTGAAAGTGTGGCTCTCGGGGTGCATGCATAAAGAGACAGACTTGTTGCACGACGTAGCTAATGTCAGGGCGGGTGAAAGCCAAGTATTGTAGTGCACCAGCAAGACTTCGATATAGAGTGGGATCAGTGACAATAGATCCAACATGTGCGCTAAGTTTAGCCTTTGTATCAACTGGAGTGCTAACCGACTTACAATTGCTCATGTGAGCTCGCTGGAGGATGTCTTCGGCATATTGCCATTGAGAGAGGAAGAGAGTGTTGTGAGAGCAGCGAGCTGAGATCCCAAGAAAGTAGCTAAACGATCCCAAATCGGTCATGGCGAATTCAGCACTGAGGAGGGAGATCACATGTTGAAGGAAAGCATTAGAAGAGGCGGTGAGGATAATATCATCCACATATAGCAAGAGAAAAGCCGTGTCACCCCCGTTCCGGTATATGAAAAGAGATTTATCACATTTACTACTGAAAAATCCCATCTTGGTGATGTATATGGCAAACCGCTGATACCAAGCTCGAGGAGCTTGTTTGAGACCATAGAGGGACTTTTTGAGAAGACAAACATGGCGAGGGGCAGATCAAGCTACAAGTTGATGTATTGGCCAAGAGCGAGAAAGGTCCAAGCTGAGAACAGTCCGAATGGTGGCAGGTTTGACCACTGGGCTAAAAGTCTCATCACAATCCACCCCGAATTCCTGAGACTTACCATTGACAACCAAGCGAGCCTTACGGCGTTGTAGATTACCGTTAGAGTCAAACTTATGTTTAAATAGCCACATGCAACAAATGATATTAGTATCTAGGGATCGAGGGACAAGTTTCCATGTGCCATTTTTAATTAAAGCATTATATTCCTCTTGCATCGTGACATTCCAATTAGGGTCCTTGAAGGCATTAAGGTGGGAACGAGGAAGTGGTGAGATAGAAGTAGCGCTAAGGTTAAAGGGAAATTTGGGTTTCTGGATGCCATGACGTGCACGGGTTGACATAGGATGAGAAGGTGGGGGGGAGGTGGTGGTGGTGTGGAGACAGAGGAGGCTAGGCGCGAGCTGCGAGTGTAAACTTGGGCAAAAGTGTTGGGGGTAGGGGGAACGATTTTGGGGTATTAAATGGGAAAGGGAGTTGGGAGTGAATGAGGTATTTGTAGAAGGGGCATGAGGTGCCTGGGTAGGTGTTTGGTCAGGAGAGGAAGGTGAAGTGGCATTTAGAGGGAGTTCCGACGATGGAGGCAAGCTCATGAGACGCTCAATTGCTAAGGGTGAATGGTCATCGAACGAAAGGAAGTCATAATTTGATCTATAGGTTGTATGTTGTTGGGAGAATGGAAAGGTGTTTTCGTCAAAGGTGACTTGTTGGGAAGTAATAATTTTACGTGAAGAAATGTCGTAACACAAATATCCACGATGAGATGAAGGAAAGCCAAGGAAGATGCATGGGGTGGACCTTGGGGAGAGCTTATGTGGTGCCTTAGTGGAGAGGTTCGGATAACATAAGCATCCAAACGTCCTAAGGTGAGTGTAGGAAGGAATACGATAGAAGAGGGTGTGGGTTGGAGTAGAGAAGTTAAAGGGTTTTGGTAGGAAGGATGTTGTGAAGGTATGCACTCATGTGAAGGGCATAGACCCAAAATGAGGGAGGTAGGGATGCATGAGGAAGGAGGGTACGAGTGATGTCATTCAGAGTACGAAGCATTCGTTTTGCTTTGCCATTTTGAGGGGAGGTGTGACGGCACGAAAATCGGAAGAGCATGCCATGATTTTTGCTAAAGGCATGGAATTGAGAGTTATCAAACTCACGCCCGTTGTCACATTGGAAAGATTTGATTTCACGTTCAAAATGAGTTTTGACATATGAGTGGAAAAGGAGGAACTTATTATAGACTTCAGATTTATGTTTGAGTGGGTAAATCCAAACAAATTGGGTGAAGTCATCTAAGAGAAGTAAATAATAACGGTTTCCGCCGACACTTGGCACGGGGGATGTCCATAGATCGCTATGGATGATATCAAAAGCATCATAAGTATAAGACAAAGAAGGGAAAAAGGGAAGTCTTTTATGTTTTCCAATTTGACATGATTGACAAAATTGAGCGCAAGGCTCTTTATTACATTGAATAGACTGATTATTTCTAAGAAAGCTAAAAATATTTTTGCCAGGATGTCCAAGGCGATGATGCCAAACTTGAGGTGAGAGAGCAGCATGACAATTGGTAGATGAATCGTGAGGTAGAGAGGGATAGATAGGGTATAAGGTGCCAGAACTATTGCATCTCATGATTTGCCCCCCCCCCCCCCCCCCGGGTGCGAAGATCATTCACAGAAAAGCCAAATGGGTCAAATTCAACAGATACATTATTGTCGATGGTGAATTGACATACAAATACTAGGGTTTTATTGATGTTTGGAGTCACAAGAACATTAGACAAAGTTAGGGGATGGGTGGAAGATGAAATATGAGTCATGCCAGAACCCTTTGCTGGAATGCAAGAGCCATTACCATTACGAACAAAAGGAATATTGCTTGAATTAAAAAAGGTGGGAAGCTTACTGGGAGAGGAAGTCATGTGAGAAGATGCCCCTGTATCCATGTACCATGATTCGTCAGGTGGTTGGAGATTCATAGTGTTGAAAGCATGTTGCAAGTTTGTTGGAATGCAAGGAGCACACGTTGAGTCTTGATAGGTATCGGTTGCGAGAGCTTGATCACGGGGTGGAGGCCCGAGGATTTCGGCCTTTGGAGGCCGAGGAGACCATCCGGGGGCTGTAGGGTATGGGCAGGGGGCAATGCCCATTGCGGCCAAAAGTAAGGCTGCTGATATGGGTAGGGTGATGGTGTAGGAGGCTGACCACGTCCACCTTGCTGCTATGGTTGTCCACCACGGTTGCCGCGACCACGGTTGTTCCTTCCTCGATTTTTGTTGAAATTACGTGTGTTGTGTGAATTGGAAAAAGATGAAGTGGCAGGAGCATGCGGTGGCTGGGAAGCAGGAGACACAAGGGTCGTTGTCTCAGATTGACGGCTGCGACGACCTTCTTCCCGAAGGAGCATGCTACGAGCAGTAAGGAAAGAAGGCAGAGGTGTCCGGTGGCTAATGATACCGCCCACGGTATCGTAATCTTCAGTAAGACCATTGATTAACTGAAGCACTAGTCCACTACTAGAAAAAAGACCATTTCCGACGGCAAAATCCGTCGGAAAATCAAATTACAGGCGGATTACGCTGTCAAAAAATGCCCCGCCAGAAAATGGATTTTTCGACGGATTTCCGACGGATTTATCATTTCCGACGGATTTTTCCGTCGGAAATCCGTCATAAATTAATTTCCTTTTTTTTTTAAAAAGTCAGATTAATCAACAAATTCTTAATCTGATTAATTAGTTTCCGACGGATAAAAAATTTATTAATTATTTTATTTTTTAACTGTTTATTTATTAAAAAAAATATAAAGAAAATTTCAAAAAAGGAAAAACAAATTTCCGACGGAAAATACACCGGAAATCCGTCAGTAATTCCGTCGGAAATTTGTTTTCCTTTTTTAAAATTGTTTTTTAAAATTATTATTAAAAATATTTATTTAAATTATCCGTCGGAAATCCGTCGGAAACGTTTTTAAAATTATAATTTTGAATCTAATTCTTTAATTTCACCGACGGAATAATAAATTGTCACCTTATTTTGAATTTAGTCCTTCAGGTATTCATTTTCTTTTAGGTTTGGTCCATTTTGTTAACTATGTTAAGACATTCGGTTACACTTGGGATATTTTAGTCTTTTTATTGTTTTTATCTTTTTCTTTTTGTAAGTTAGATTTTTTTAATTGTCTTGCTTTATTTAATTACATCTTAATGTACACATTTTGTACAAAATTTTAATAAACAAACATTTTTCATCCCCTTCCAACAAAACCATCAAAACCATATGAATCTTCCTACCTGCAAAACCACAACCTTTGTAAGTTGTCTTCCACTACTGTATAACTAAACCAAACAACAAAATCGATGGGTTCTTCAACCAGGAAAAAAACAAAAATTTAATCTTATCCATATAACAAAACCCAAATAACATAAACAAAACTCAAATAACATAAACAACCCAAATAACATAAACAAAACCCAAATAACAAAATCGAAACCAAAAATTTAATCTAACCTTATCCATATATTCAAAGCCATATATGGGTTCTTCAACCAGGAAAAAAAACCCAGATCCACATCTTCAATGAGACGAGAGAGACGGAGATGAGACGAGATCTTTGGAGATGGAGATGAGACGATGGGATAAAACCAAATCTTCCAAGATGCAGATCTCAAATATGAGATGGAGCCGATGAGATAAGATAGATGTAGATGAAACGCAGATAAGAGAACGATGGGGATGAAACCTTGACGAGAGAACGATGCATTTTATCGTCGGAGCATGGTTGGAGAGTGGTGGTCGCGGTGTAGCAATGGAGGCGATGACAAGAAATGTAAGGCAAAAGGGTTTTTGAGGTGTGGGAAGATAAAAGGAAGGAGGCTTTAGGGTTACATAAAGGGAGATGTGGGTTGTTGTTTCGTTTTCATATGAAGGGGTGTTTGGAATTGCTTTGGAAAATTAAAGAGGGGAATAATTTGGGGGGAGGGGGGGGGGGGTGTTTGGGGGGAAACTCAAAACTTTTGGGAGAAATAAAAGGTGAAAATAAAATATATTTATGAAATTCCATAATAAATAATTTTAATTTTAATATAATATATTTATATGGTCTTAATAAAATTAAAAAAAATGTTTTTAAAGATTTTCTACAATTTCATAATTTTATAATTTGATGAAGAAAAAATCATATAAAAAATTATTTAAATCAGTTCTTATAAAATTGTAACATTTTTGGGTCTTAATGAAATTTAAAAAATATTTCTCATGTGTTGTGAATTATATTATTAACTATTAATTAATTTTTAATTTATAAAAAATATATCGATATGGGTCATATATATTGATGGGCTTTAGCAGCTTTTGATTAAGGCTTATGATCGTTGGTGACTTATTAAGGCCCAAACACACGAATGGTTACTTATAATGTACTTTTCTACACATCAAATCCCAATTAAACCCATCATAGTCCATTATGATCATTGTTGACTTAATGGTTGTCAATAACTGCATTGGGCCTTAATGGGCTTTAATGGTCGTAATGAACTTGATTGGGCCTTGATGGGCTTTAACTACTCTTAAATAACCATAATGGGTCTTGATGGATCGTATTAAACTCAGTGACTATTAATTAACCTCATTGGGTCTTGGTGTGCTTCAATGACTCTTAATTAACTATATTAGGCTTTCATAGGGTTGTAGTGGGTGGAACTGAACTATATTGGAACTTATTAAGGCTCGATATAACCTATTAAAACCCAATTTAACCGATTTAAGCCCAACTAAACCAATTTAAGCCCAAGAAAACCGATTTAAGAACAATATAACCTACCAAATCCCAATTGAACCCATCAAAGCCCATTATGATTCGTGTTGACTTATTAAGGCCCAAACACACCAGTGATGACTTATTATGTGTTTCTTTACACGTGTTGTACATGTATTAGGGTCAATTAGACAACTAAGAACTAGTATACACCGATATGAATCACTCAACCACCATTATATCCTAATATGGTATTTTATGACTTATTAATGCCCAATAACACCAGTGGTGACTTATTACGTGCTTCTGTGCAGGTATCAATTTTATAGATACATGTGTTGTGTATTAGGGTCAATTAGACAACTAAGAATCATTATACCCCGATATGAACCACTCAACCACCATTATAGCCTAATATGATATTTTATGACTTATTAATGTCTAATAACACCAGTGGTAACTTATTACGTGCTTCTGTGCAGGTATCAACTGTATAGATTCATGTGTTGTGTATTAGGGTCAATTAGACAACTAAGAATCATTATACCCCGATATGAACCACGCAACCACCATTATAGCCTAATACGACATTTTATGACTTATTAATGCCCAATAACACCAGTGGTGACTTATTACGTGCTTCTGTGCAGATATCAACTGTACAGATGCATGTGTTGTGTATTAGGGTCAATTAGTTATTATTATTAGGGCTCTAAACGAATCGAACGAACACGAACGGAGGCTTGTTTGTGTTCGTTCGTTTAACTTAACCGAACAAACGAACGAACATGAACGGTAAACGAATGAAGTTTTTTGTGTTCATGTTCATTCATTAAGAAAATGTGTTCGTTCGTGTTCGTTTTTGTTCGTTCGTTAAGATGCTAAACGAACATAAATGGACTTAAACGAACATAAATGAACGAATATAAATGAACAAAAAACAACCACCATTACTCATTATTCTGTTTTCTAAAAAATAACATAACAAAATGAAAAACTGGGTAAACATATTAGTGATAAAAAAAGAATTTTTAAAAATTCAATTTAATTAATGATTTTACATATTAATGTCACAATATATAAATATATTTAAAAATTCTTTTTTTTTAACTTTTAAAAATAACTCTTATTTATAGAAAAGATTTTAAAATAAGTAGATTTTATTGAAAAATTCAAGTTATTACCTTTGAAAGATTTTATTAACTTTAAATTAAATTGCTACCTTTGTAATAAAAACATGTATTATTTCGATATCTTCCTATTTTAAGAGTTATTATTTCGGAAATTTAGATTTTTAAAAATAACTTTTATTTATAGATTTTTTTTAAAGTAACCATTACTCTAAAAATATATTTTTAAAAATTGAATTATTTTTCGACGGATTTCCGACGGAAAATAAATTAATTTTAAATTAAATTATTTCCGTCGGAAATCCGTCGGAAATTAATTCGATTTTTAAAAAAAAATTATATTTTAACCATTTAATGTAAGAAAATGTTTTAAAATAAAAAAAATCGAATTAATTTCCGACGGAAATTAATTTAATTTAAAATTAAATTATTTCCGTCGGAAATTAATTCGATTTTTTTTTTAATTTTTTATATCTTAACCATTAATGTAAGAAAATGTTTTAAAATTAAAAAAATTAAAAAATTGAATTAATTTCCGACGGATTTCCGACGGAAATTAATTTAATTTAAAATTAATTTATTTTCGTCGGAAATTAATACGATTTTTTTTAATTTTTTATATCTTAACCATTAATGTAAGAAAATGTTTTCAAATAAAAAAAATTAAAAATCAAATTAATTTCCGACGGATTTCCGACGGAAATTAATTTAATTTTAAATTAAATTATTTCCGTCGGAAATTAATTCCATTTTTTTAAAATTTTTTATATCTTAACCATTTAATGTAAGAAAATGTTTTAAAATAATTTTTTTTTAAAAAAATCGAATTAATTTCCGACGGATTTCCGACGGAAATTAATTTAATTTTAAATTAAACTATTTCCGTCGGAAATCCGTCGGAAATTAATTAGAATTAATTTAATTTTTTTCTAATTTGCTTGTTTAGTTACTAATTTATTTAATTAAGTATTTTAATTTCAATTAAACAAATATTTGTGACGGATTTGTGGCGGATTTGTGACGGATATTGTATCCGTCACAAATCCGTCACAAATATTAAAGAGAATATAAGTATTTATTTTCGGTAAAATTTCAGTGGCGGATTTGTGGCGGATTTCCGACGGATTTAAGCTGATGTTGACTTTTGTTGACTTTTTTGAAATCCGTCGGAAACGTCCGTCGGTGATAGTGATTTTTCTAGTAGTGGTCGCTGGCCTGACATAGTTTGATCAACATCACCCAATTGATCGGCCAACATCTTGAGGTGTTGGTAATATGCAGAAATAGAAGAGAATTTTTCCAACTTCGTATGTATGAATTGACTCTCCAAGTCTGCAGCACGTGCACTCTTGTTGTCATGAAACAAGTCTCTGAGACGAACCCAAGCATCCCGAACGGTGGAACCCGGTTTGAGAATGGTGAGAAGAAGATCTTCACAGATTTTGCCATATATCCAAGAGAGAACAATGTCATCTACCTGGTCCCATTTAGATCTAGGGATAGTAGGGTCAGGAGTGGTTCCATCAATGTGATCAATTACGCAGTGAGCGCAAGCAACAACCGAAAAAAGTTCAGCCCACGAATGGTACTGGACTTTGGTAGCTAGGGTCCAACGTGAGGGGGATATATGTACGTATGTTACTCACAGTCTGAGCAGGGTGAATGGAAGAGGAGGGAGGAGATGTATCTTGCTGGGCGTTAGTCATGATGAAAGTTGCCTGGGAAGAACGAGAAACAAAGACTACAAGGGAAATGGGGACAACAGAGAAACAGGGACAGAAAGAAGGAAGGGACAGCAAGAAGAATTGATCGGCTGTTTAGACAGGCTACGATTGAGCGCCTATTTCAGCAGAGGGTTGAGAGAAGGAGCGACCTATGCTCTGATACCATGTCAATACGTAAATCTGTGGTGTTTTTCAATAATCAGCAACACCCTATTTATACAAGGAGGAACCAAACAATACAAGGATATACAAGGATTCAAAATATCCACAATATAGGGAAGGTTTACATAAATAATATATTTACAGAATATTACATAATATTTTGTAATATTCTGATTATCACAGAATAGTACATAATATTCTGTAATATTATGATTATCAAAGTCAAATAACATTCTCCTTGACAATGATTTTCAACCCAAAATCGCAGACTTTGGGTTGGCTAGATTTCAGGCTGAGGATCAAACCATGTTAGCACACAGCTTGCTGGACCTGTAAGTTACTATATCTATTCAATTTTGATATTTATTTTTCCTGATTCAAATGCCTTACTTTTCACTTGACAATATGTTTTTTTCACGACGAGGTAAATATAGAGGATACATGGCACCAGAATATGCAACCGTGGCATTTATTAAAGAAGGTTGACACCTATAGCTTTGGTATCATGGCCCTTGAAATCATTAGTGGTCAAAGGTGTACCGATGAAAACTTTAGTGGACCTGACACAACTCACCTCAGTGAACATGTAATATACAACCTCCTTAACCTTTTCTTCTTTTATGAGAGAGTGGAAATGAATACACCGATATATTAATTGCAAATGTATTTTGTGGTGAATAGGCGTGGCAGCTATACGAGAAAGGCATGCACATAGAGTTGATTGATGAAGTATTAGGTAAAGAAGAATACCAGGAAGCAAATGTGATGAAGACCATAGAGATTGCTCTAATGTGCACTCAATCACCAGCTTCCTTATGACCAACCATGTCTAAAGTCGTTTTAATGTTGTCAAGTGGGCAATCTTTGGGGCCAAGACAACTAATCAAACCCACCTTCATTGATTCTCACAGAGTGGTTCACATAGGTGCAAAATGGTTACATAATAAATAAAATAGATATCTATGCCACTTATATGGTACTCTAATGCACATTATGAAAAGGGAATGATAGAATATCTATCATGGAGGACAATTATTTTATGCCTGACGTTGCCAACCTTGCAGCACAGGAACCAAAAGGCAGTCTTTCTATTTTCTGCATTAGATTTCAAAAACTGGTATGTTTTAGCATCAAACCACGCTTATAACATACGAATGATACCTGAAATTGTTGCTTGAATCTCCAAGATATCAATTCCAAACATTCAATCCACGATGGTCATTGCTTATCCTTTTCTCTTGATTTTGGTTAGGGTTGTTTTTCTAAAGATTAATGATATAGTATTTATATTACGCCAATTGGCCTTTCATTTAGATAACCATAAATACGATAATCCCAAAATACTCCAACCTTGTATTTGCTTCAACCTTTTCATATTTTTGATGGGGAATCTGGGTTTGTGGTTATATAATATTTGAATAGATTTCTAGACACCGAAAACACACTTTCCAAATACTATATTTCACTCTTTTATGCCTTAGGTTTGCACGAAATTAGTACCAGATAAAATCCAGAAATTTCATATACGAATTAAAGCATATTTGTATATATATAGAGAGATAGAGTAAACTACGATTTTAGTCGTTGTGGTTTGATGCTTAAAATGGTTTTCGTCCCTGGTATTTCAAAACTGTTTTTAAGTTTTTATTTGCTTCTATTTTCATCTCTCCCTCCAATTTTATTAATATTAAATGTTAATTCATTTAAAAATTAAATAAACAAATTACATATTTGGTCCTTGTGGTATATAAACTTTTACATTTTTATCCTAATTTATATTTTTTACTTTTTCTTTATTTATTGTATTTTATCAAGATATTTATTTTTATATTAATTATATTGTATATTTTCATAATTATTATAACTTTAATTATAAAAATAATCAAATAATTTCACTAAAAATATTGATAAATACATGATATTTTTTTCAATGTTTTAGGTTTAAATCTCCTAAAATTAATATTTTTTCATCTATTGATTTATTAAAGCTATTTCTTATTTAAAATTATCATTGAAAAAAGTTTAATAAAATTCGAGAAAAAATAATATTATTTTATAACAACCGGTTGTTTTTTGTTAAATGCAATTTACTCCACTATTCTATATTCTCATTTAATATTTATTTTTTATTAATTAATCAAATTTGTTTAATATTTAAATAAGACATACACATATAAACACACACACACACACACCCCATTTTAAATTAGGTTATATATTAAAAACAAAAAATAAGAAAATAAAAGGATAAAAAGATTTCAATATGTTGTTATAAAAATTATGCAATGGGTCATGACGTGCCTCAAAATTAACGTGACGTCAAACCCAAACATTATTTAAAACCTTGATATATATATATATATATATATATATATATATATATATATATATAGAGAGAGAGAGAGAGAGAGAGAGAGAGGATCAAACGAGAACGATACCTATTTAAAACGAACACGACAACGGCAAATCACATACAAAATATAAGTGATTTTATACATGTGATTCCCGCGACCTTAAGTCGTGGCAAAAGTCGCCAGCATACTGTGATTTTGTACGACTTCCCCGCTAATGTAAAATCACTTATGATTTTGTATGTGATTTGCCGTTCTCGTGTTCTTTTAAATAGATATCGTTCTCGTTTGAACCCGATTCTCTCTCTCTCTCTCTATATATATATATATATATATATATATATATATCTATGTGTGTGTGTGTTTATTTTAAATATTAACAAATTTGATTAATTAATAAAAGTAAAGTTTAAATGAAAATATGAAATAATGGGAGTAAAGTGAATTTACCAATAAACAAACGGTTGTTATAAAATAAGATTTTTTTCTCGAAATTTATTAAACTTTTTTAAAAGGTAATTTAGAATAAATAAAAAGTTTTAATAAATCAACAGAAAAAATATTAATTTGAAGAGATCTAAACCTAAAGCTTTGAAAAAAAATTCATGTATTTATTAGTATTTTTAATAAAATTATTTGATTATTTTTATAATTAAAGTAATAATAATTATGAAAATATACAATATAATTAATAGAAAAATAAACGTCTTGATGAAATACAATAAATAAATAAAAATGTAAAAAAATGTAAATTAAGATAAAAATGTAAAATTTAATATACCACATGGACCAAATATGTAATTTGTTTATTTAATTTTTAAATGAATTAACATTTAATATTAATAAAATTGAAGGGAGGGATGAAAATAGAAGCAAATAGAAACCATAAGGACTAAAAAAGCAGTTTTGAAAGACCAGGGACGAAAATCGTTATAAACATCAAACCATAAGGACTAAAATCGTAGTTTACTCATATATATATATATAGGACGATAATCAAATGAGAACCCTAAAAAAGTTGAAAACCGTGAGAATTGATCTAAGCTCTGTAAGTTGGTTTTGATCTTATGGTTTTAATTGAAAACTGTTTCACCACATGAAAAGGGCATAATTGTCATTTATGTAAAAAAAAAAGATTCACCATATGAAACACATACTCACCAATTGAATCATAATAAAAATTATTATTTTTATAAGATTAATACTGACTTTGTTTCATTTATATGCTATTTCACCATATAAATCACAAATTCAGCACATGAAACACGTAGATTTACCGGATGAAATGCACATATTCACTAGATGAAACACACAAATTCACCAAATGAAACACAAAGATTTACCAAATCTGGGAAAACAAACACAAAAAATCCTAAATCTGGGAAAACAAACACAAAAAATCCTAAATCTGGGAACAGGCTTCCACTCTTGAAAAAACCCTAAAAAACAAGAAATTTAATGGAGAAATCTGGTAACCACATTTTTCTCTCATTTTCCTTCCACCGTCAACGTTGCCGCCCGTCGCCGGCCGCCGCCATTCCTCCTCTGTTTATAATCACTCTCCGGAAAATTAGTCTTTCTTGTCTCTCCAAGGAAATGTATGGCGGCTCTGTCATAAGCTCTCGCCGCTTGCTCCGTTGTCCCAAAAGTCCCCAACCAAAGCCTAATTTTCCTCCATGGATCCCTATTCAAGCATCTGAGATCTCGAAGGACATTCTTTCTGATTCCCATTCAAATAAACAATTCGTAAGGGGCTTCATAGTATTAATGGTGTTAGTGCATAGAGAGAGAGAGAGATGAGATGGGGTTTTTTTAATGGATTTGTTCTTCATATGTTCTAGACGTGATATGTGATATGATACTCTAGTTTTAAAAATGGAATCTAATATGATATATGCCCAAAATAACCTTTCAATTTATTTCTAATTTGACAAATGTACCCCTATTTCCCCATTTTATTTTAAATAGGCCTCTTTTTTAAATGGCCCTTGATTGAATCTAATCTATGGATTAGATTAGTCCTCATGGTTCTCAACATATTTTTGGTCCTCACATGATTTAGCCCCTATATATATATATATATATATATATATATATATATATATATATATATATATATATATATTCACCAAATCATGATTTATGTATTTATATGAGAGATCGATGGTTACAGACGTTTTAATAGTTAAAATATAACTATATGATAGTTATAACTATTAAAGGATAAGATTTGGTCGTAGTTATATGAAAAATAGAGGTAACATCCAGAGCCGGAACCACGGTCCCGGAACTTTGTCATATATATTTGGATTAGAACTTTGATTCTATGGACCAGATCTCTTGTCCCATTGTTCAGAGCACTGATTGCTCTAACTCTGTTCCAGACTTAGAATTTTAAGCAGTAACATGAAACACGAAGCTCTGATGAACAGGACTAGAGTTTTGATTACACTTCCTATACTTAGTGAAATTCCACTAAGTTTGAGAGCAATTTCAAGGAGATTTCCAGCCTCCTAAAATAAGCCCAGATCATCCCGAAACATAAAAATCACTAAGTAAAACTCTTCATAAAATTCTTAAACCTCGAGATGCGGGCCCGTTGACCCCCGCCTTTCGACAATCTAAGGTGATAGGGACAACATTTGTGAATGTGCACTCGACATCTCCTAACTAACTTTGTTTTCCTTATCACCTTAATCGATCTCAAGCAAATCACAATTACACCAAATGGTTGATGATACTAAAATCATCAACATTTGACCCTTTTTTTGGGTTATTACATAATCATTAACATGCTTACATACCTTCTAAGATTACATTTAACATATCATGAACATACCTAGCTTTATGTAAAACATTGCATGCATTCCATATAAAAGTAGCATGTGAAACTCATCTCAGATCCACAGTCCCAAAGTCTCGCTCATAGGACTAACTGACCTCTCTACCGGGTTTAGATAAATCAATGAGTACAATATACAGAACTTATAGCATTGCAAGTCAATAGATGGTTACACATGCCTAGAACTTAAGTCCATTGGTGACCATATATCACCAATGTCAAATGAATGTCTTAACTCAAAATTTTACATATTAAGGCCTATGAATGATATTATCCATTAAAATCACCAAATTTGCGCCCTAAACAATTGGTTAATTTTAATTGTTCAAATTCCATCATAGACTCAAATAGTAATTTTTAAACATTTTAGGGTTCTTTTTTAAATAATATTAGTGACCCAAGTAAGTTAAACAAAAGTTCGAGGGCTGCGAATGCCAATGTCGTAAACATACTTCAAAAACGTGTGAACCCTCTTTGGGATCCTACCAACACCCGTGACCCAATTATATACACCTCATAGTCGCCTGGTTTCTTTCCATTCGGATCATTATCTTCTTTTTCCTTCCCTCGACTAAAACCCTAGTTATCTCCTCTCTCTCTCTCTCTACATTGGACATACATCAAAGCTTTGAATCAGAAGTTCTATACTTATACGGTTTTCCTTCTACACCTTAAGATGAACTATCTAACCTCATATCCTACTACGTAATTGGTTGTTGAACTGGACTTCGTGTCGCACTGAAATCACAGAAAAGAATCCAAGGTATAGGTTGAAAGAAATTGATAAATTAGTTTGAAGAACTATGGGTCTACCGACTCGTGAATTAGGATATCTTTGTTTTTATTTTGATTTTACAATGGTTTCGACAGTGTACTTATTGATTGTATCCAATTAAAATTATTTTAGTATTAACTCAACTGCCATCCTCAATTTTTCTATTTATTTAAAATGTTTGTTTATGCAAAGTCTATATTGTAACGAGATATACTGTTTTTGAAACGACATTTCATTAAAAAGCTATCAAGAGGCTAGCGGAAAGAGAACAAAGTTACACCTTATCAACGCAATTACAAGGGGAGTTTCTCCACTCTATGATGTTCTTAAGACACTCCTTTGGTCTAAGGATTATCCAGCTAAAGGACTTATCAATAACAAAATCGAACATATCGCCTAACCTCGGTAAAGAGTTGTCAAAGATAGATCTATTATGAAAACACCAGGTTGACTAACAAGTTACCATGAAGATGGACTCCAAGTACTTACGGGATGTAGATTAAATTTTGGCGTTATCGATACCATTAAGGGAAGTTTCCATGGAGCTGAAATCGGAGAAAGAGAAACTCCACCGGTTGCCAATTTTCGACGAAAGGTCCTTAGCCCAATTGCAAAACTAGATAAAAATGATTGGGAGGTTCAACCTCGAGTTTGCAAAATGGGCGTAAAACATTATAAAGATCGATTCCGGGTGGTAAGTCTTTCGTTACATGGAATCCGATTAAGGAAGGATCTCCAAAAAAATATCAATTTTGGCAGGGACAAGTTTGCTCCATCTCGTTTTATGAGAGCCCGATCCGAGGGTAGATTTTTCTATTTCTTTACGCAAAGATTTGGCATCAAACACTCCATTTAGATTTAGTCTTCATTACCATTTATCTAGACCATCGTTTAGAGAAGGAGAACCGATACAACTATAGAGTTCGATTAGCTCAGATTGTTCTCTACCACCTCTCACCTCCCTTTGCCGGCTCCAACAAAAATCACCACCACTTATACGATCATCTACACAGCGTCTTTGTCTCCAGAGAGAAAATTCTAGGAAACTTGTATTTAAACAATTCGTTTCCACACCATTTGTCCTTCCAAAACCAGGTGTTTAGTTCGTTTCCCACCTGTTTGATGCACAAAGAGTCAAAAGAAGTAGCCAAGTTGTTAAGATCTTTAAAAACAAATATGATGTTGCTCCTCACTAGTACAAAAAAGGTATTTAGTGACGGTTAAAAACCGTTACCATAGGTATTCAGTAACGGTTTTCATGGACATAAAAATCGTCACCTTATCTGCCGTCACTTTTGGTACACTTTTGGTTACGTTTAAAAAATGTTACCAAATCATATAAAAAATCGTTACCATACGCTAAAAACCGTCATCTTAAATATACAAAAAAAAAGTTGTTTTTTTCTAAAACCGTTACCATAGCATAACATACAATGACATTAATTTTTAAAAACCGTCACCATAGCATAACATACGGTGACACTATTTTATTAAAATTGTCATCGTAGCATGACATGCTTTGACGTTTATATTAAAAACCGTCATCGTAGCATTACATATGGTGACGTTTATTTTTTCAAAATCGTGACCGTAGCATGACATACAGTGTGACAGTTATTTGTCCTAAATGTTACCATAGAATGACATATAACGACCTTCATTATTCAAAATCGTCACCATAACATAACGTAAGGTGACGTTAAATTCTCAAAATAGTCACCGTAACATGACATACGATGAGGTTTCTATTTTAAAAACCGTAACTCTAACATGACGTACAGTGACATTTATTTTATAAAATAATCACCATAGCATGACCTACGTTGACGTTTACATTTAAGAAACATGACTATAAGATGACATAAGGTGACGTTTATTTTTCAAAATCGTCACTGTAACACGATATATGGTGACGTTTATTATTTAAAATTGTCACAGTAACAGAAATATGGTGACATTTATTTATTCGAACCGTTACCATAGCATGACATACAATGACGCTTATTTTTCAGACCCGTCATTGTAGTACGACGTACGGTGACATTTGTTTTTCAAATCTGTTAACGTAGTAGGATGTATTGTGACATTTATTTTTCAAAAATGTCACCATAGTCATATTTACGGTGACGGTTTTGAAAACCAAACCGTCAGCGTACCATGACATAATGTGACATTTATCGTTCAAAAGTGTCACCGTACCAAGACATATTGTGACGTTTATTTTTTTTAAACCATCACCTTAGAGTGACATACTATGATATCTATTATTCAAAATCATCACCGTAGTTGAACCTAAAGTGATGTTTTTTTTTCAAAACCGTCATCATAGCACAAAATACAGTGAGATTATTTTTCAAATCCGTCACTGTAGAGTGACGTAAAGTGACGTTTATTTTTCAAAACCGTCATTATAGTATGACATATCACTACAAAAAAGGACCTTATCAGTGGCGGAAAATTTCGTCGTTAATTCATCGCTAAAAGTCAGTTCCGTCGCTAATCCGTCGCTGAAAGTCTGTCGCTTAATATGTGGTGGGTAATGCTTATCAGTGACGGATGATGGCCACTATTTAGCGACAGATTAGCGACAAAGTATTAGTGATGGACTAGCAACGAAATTTATTAGCGACATAAATTATTAGCAACGGATTTAGCGACGGATTTCCGTCACTAATTCCGTCGTTCAATTTTTATTCATATATATATATATATATATATATATATATATATTATATATCGTAATGAGGCGGAAGGCAAAACATTCATTCCAAGATAAAATTATAAATTCAATTACAATATGAATCACCCCCAATTCACCATTATTCTCAAAGTCCTAGACAAAAAGAATCCCGCATTCGTAATTTTCGTTTCCGAACCAAATAATAAGAACCTTGTCCTTCTCAAGATGCTCTTTGATGCTAATTTTCGGACACAAATATATATGGGTGTCATCTTCATCTTTAGTTGCATAACAAGAGGATTTAGATGCATCATCACGAACTACGGATCCAGATGGTGGGGTTTCGTTCAATTCACCATGCTTGTCGTCTTTATCTTCAGTATCACCCATGTTGCCTCAGAATCTAACAAGAAAAAATATTATTATATGTTAAAATTTTGTAGGTCTTTCTTATTAACTAAAGTTTTTAGGTTACTACTACATATGCTAAAGATACCAGACCCCTAACCCTTAATATTTTTTAGCCTGGGTCGATATCTATTAGCATTGGCAGGAAGGTAGAATTAGGGAAGTTGAATCACTAAATTCCAGAGTATTAACAATTGCAGGTCAAATGCAAATTTAGCTTAGACAAACAAAATAGAAACAAACGAGTAAATTCATCTAGGGGTAGGGTTGTTTAGATCCCCACCCCTTAGTATACTACCCTAGTAAGAACTTCTATGAGAGATCATGTCATTGGTTGTTCATCAATTAAAGTAAAATTGGTAAAACAATTCAATCTGTTAACAGAATCTGATCATGAGATATAAAATGATAAAACTTTTACGAAACATATTGCAGTAGGCTATAACATACATGGAGTCCATCGGGATAGCATCTGTCAGAACCGCGGTTATAAGAATTGCAAACGGGAGACCTGCAAAAACATAAAACCAATGTTGACTGATATAGAAAAAGAAAATTGATGTTTGACAAAAAAAAAAAGATATAGATACACAAACATATATTAAAGATGAAGGGAGAAAAACTTTGGCTGATTCAATTTAGTTTGTTTCTCATCCAACAAATTTGGTTGCAAAAATCATCATCAACTGATAAAGCTGCAATAGTAATGCAACTAAACAAATAGAAAACCTTTTTAAAACTTTCAAAGTATTTACCTTGCCATATCTGGTCCTTGTGACTATATCAATTGCATAAGTTTCATTCTCCTCAAAATCCACATCATCAACTCTGGTTCTGCAATATTAAAGTGAAGTAAAAAAAAATGAAGTTCCATACTATACAGGATTCATCGATAAAAATATATTAAAACGAAAACTTAAAGCAATTGGTAATCACAAAGCATAAGGACATGCTAAGCATAACTCACTTTCTTCCATCAACAAAAGTCTTGATGCACGCGTCGTTAAACGCACAACAAGGTTTAAATTTATAAACCTAACTTAAACCTAGTAATAGGGTAAGTCGGGTATCGTTCTTCTCAGGGAGTCAGTGGTTAAATTAACAACTTGTGTTAAGACCGAATGCACGTGTGTCACAATGATTAGCTACTCACTTTGGTCACTTAAGCTCAATGAAATTGACTAAAAACGAAAACTACTTGATACAAATGACATTACTTCAAAAGACATGGAATGAGAGCTAAACTACTAAACTAAAAATCGCAACTTTATAACTAAAGAAAACTAATAAAAGACGAGAACTTTATCCATCAACCTAACATTCAAGAAAAGAAACATAAATTCACCTAGGACTTTCATCAAACACTTGGTGTGAAAATCAACAAATCATAAACTAATGTCAAGCCTAAAAAAACTTATACCAAACGCCATAGTAAAATCAACACCAACGATTGAAATCAAGCACTTGAGTAACTCAATAAACTAAACAAGATATAAATTCCAGAACACTAAGGAAGATCAATTTAAGTAGTCATCAATGGAAACAACAAGAGAGGGATTCGAACCCTCATCCATACATAACAAATTGATGTGGTATATTCATATCATATTATATGAAAAACAAAAACCAAGATTTGCTTTATCCGGTATCAAACGAAAGCTGAGCAATTTTTGGATATCAAACGGACCTCCCGACAACAAGGTGAACTACTAAAAGGTTTAGTCAGCAGCAGTATTATGTCTAAATCCATTACTGATAGAAGAGACAGCAACAACAATAGACAAACATGACAAGTCCCTCACATGCAAGATAGATGTTGGCAATCGATTCAGTTTGAAGTCAACACTTACAAGTATAATTTTTGTTTCGTCTAACTCCCTATGAATTTTCAACAACTTGTCTGCCTGGGCAGGATCCTGATGATTCAAAGGTAATCAAGTAAAAAAGAAAACAAGTCAGTCAGCATCACTTTAGATAGGTTCATGCTCAGCATCAACTTACGGAACAAAACTTGCTGGATGGAGGTACTCCCAAGATCCTAAAATGAAATAAATATAGAACTAAAACTTGAAATCTGGTCAAAGCTTCATCTAAATAAGGCCATGCCTGACTGCAATCTGCTTGAATAGCTTTCCATGAATCACCAAAATTCTTTTGGTACTCATCTAATACGTAGACAACACTTAAGGTTAGTCGATCTGGTTTATAAAAAAACAGAGAAAGAACACATAAATTTAGTGGTCGGTAGAACGTGGAAACAACTGATAACAATTAAAGCAGTTAAAAAGGAACCTATGATTAAGGCGGTCTCAATCCCAAACAAATGAAATATCAACAAGCAGCTAATGGTCCTAACTCGTTTCCTTGTAAACTAACATGAACTCAAAAGGGTAAGATTTTCTACGAAGACATAAAACATGCGAATACTTAAAATTCTTGAATTCAATATAAAAAGTTGTGTATGATTTAGAGCGTAAAATATAATCAGAACCAAAAAATAAACCTAGTGTGGTCAAAGCCTTGCCATTTGCCAATAGTCCAAACAATCCCTTACCGGCCTTTATCAGGCCGATCACAAACTGATTAAGGAGAGACATTTTGAATTGGACCACTCTGAGCGTTAGCATACCGACCTGGTCGTACAGTCTAATCTAATATTTTCTTCTAAAAGTACTTACCATACTCAATTCTTTCACTTATCATGTACCAATATCATGTACCAAATGAGACGACATTCATAAAAGCATGGATTACTACGGGTAACAAAATATGCCTACAGATGTGTGTTTGGACGACAACCAATCAAACTAATGTATGCATCAAGATGCCAACTTTTCATTCAATATAAACAAACGGAGTTGCTCAAAATGTTTTGCTATCAAAATTCTTAAATTCATCATCACTGAGCAAAATATCAATTATGTGACTATAAAAAAATTAAACTAGAAAGAAAATTGAAGTTTAAACCCCATAAATAAAATAAAATTTGGTGCATGTAAGTATGTTCAAATGGAAGTTTTTTTATTTAATGTCATATTACCAACAAGGGGGCGATCTGCATCAAATGAATGATTGTATTATAGAAGCCGTAATCATTTAGTTCAAGTTCAGTGCTTAAAAAATAAATAGCACCATTAATGGCAACTATAATAATCTAGAAAGCAAAATATGGGACGCTTAACGCTTATATAGTCAACTAAGCAACAACGAAAGAATGGTTAGCACCTAGGTAATAATGCTTAGTAGGCCTTAAGCAGGGAATTTTATAGCATAAAACTCATACCCCGTTTTCTCTCAAATAAAACACCTTCTTCCACATTCTCTATACTTCATGGAAGATAAATTTTAAGAAAAATAGTTGGTAGGCCTCCATGAACATTAACAAGTTTCAACTAGGGCAGAGAGAAGATAAATGAAAGATGAATCCTTTTTATAAAAAAAAAAAAAGAGAACGAGTCTTAAAGTTTATTCTGTAATTTGTGAACAGAAGAAGTGACTTGTTTCTTTCTCTTCTTTTGTATATGTAATAACTAAACTTAATTACATTCTTAAATTTATTAAAGTCATTTGATTGATTATGCTCGCAGGGTACCATGGTTATTATACTTCTATTTATGACTTCAAAATGATGTGTTCCTCTACTTGCAGGTCATCTGCCTTTCAAGATGCATCATTTCAAGATGCATCGGCAAAATAAACACGATATGACATTTAAAAGTAACTTGAACATTTTAAAGTCTATATCTTGTTCAGCCTCTAGTATACGATATGTTCATGCCTTTTACTGCTAGATTTTGATACATAATTCAACATTGATATCTATCCTAAATTCCTTTACATATTCAACATCATTAAAAATCCTTTTTGTTATTAGTCCGCTAATTTAGCTTTGATACTTCTACTTCTATCACGTACATTACACCTCCCCCCCTTTTTATAAAATAAAGCAGTTACAAATAAAAATAGTTCAAATTCAATAAAACACCCATGATGGAGACAGAACATCAACGCCCCTTCCCCTCTCACACACAAAAACCAAACCAATATAAAATGAAAGAAAGAGGTATAGAAAGGAATAAGTAACAAATTTTGCCAGCAGCAAACTTAATCTCAAAAGTAGTATGTTTAAGATACAATGAAATTAACATCTGTATGAGATTCATAGTAGTATGCTTTATCTCAAAAGTCAAAATGTAACTTTTTCTTATTGCAAGTAATATTCAGCGAGTCAAATTAATAGTTAATCATTAGTAAGAAAAAAACATACACAAATCACATACCGGAAAGAATTCGTCTTCATCCGGAAGCACCATTTGCACATATAAAATAAAATTTTTAAATCACATTTAAGCACATCAATGGAAAAAAAATGATCGTTTTCCTGGTTTCAATCGACTTTGGAACAATCGTCTTGAACAACATTTGATTTCGAACAACATTCGATTTCCAGCAAAGGGTTCACGATTTGGAGAAGAAGAACATTCGATTCGATTGAAGAAGAAAAAACCGATTTCTAGTAATCCAGAAGAAAAAACAATTTGGAGAAGGAAATTAGAACTCACCCACGATTTTGATACGAAGAAAATGTTAACATGAAAATATTCAACCTTAATATACATTAACTTACCATAACAACCCTGAACATTCATGAATATATGTTAATACACCTTAGCCTGCAATCTTAACATATATTAAGTTATTAACATGAAAACATTAACACGTCTTAGCCTGCAATCTAAACATATATTAACATGAAAACATTAACACATCTTAGCCTGAATCATCATATACTAAAACTATAATTTATCTAATTTGTAGACCTCTAATCTCAGGTTGTCTGTCACACTCTCCGTATATTGTCTGTGCATATCCTCATTAGAAGTGGTTCCATGTGCAGGTACAAGTTAATGCTAAAGAAAGCTGTAGAAGATGATGTTGTTGTGGACCACACTAATTTATACAATCAGTTTTTCGTCTCTAGTGGATAGGGAAATACCAAGAGAATCTTGAAAGCCATGGGACAGGACAAACTTGATGTTGCTATGAAGGATGTCTTAGTGATGCAAAAGGTAAACTATTTTAAGCTTCTTTATTCATAACTACTAATGGGAGAATACACCTCCATTTTTTTTTCTTAGCTTCTCTTTGCTTCCATTTTTAGTTTTTACACAACACTTGTATGGTTAGAAGGCTCGTGTATGATAGTCATACTATTAGCATCCAAATCTCCTCTTTGAAGTTCAATATCATATGACAAGAGAAATTAACAAAACCAACTAGACATTGTCCACCTTTAATATGCTTTCGGTTATCTTATAAGACAGAAATCGAAAATGCCAGAAATCGATAAGAGCATAAATCGATAAAACAGAAATCAAAAATGACAGAATCGAAACTTACACCGGCTGTAAATCGAAAGTCTGGAGAAATTGATTTTTGCAAATAAACAAAATTGATAAGAGCACGACAGAAATCGAAAGTCTCACCGGCTGTAAATCGAAAATGACAGAAATCGATTAAGGCCCTCAAGAAATCGAACAAAGAGGAAGCCAATCGATGGAGGCTGAAGTCTCTCCGGCTGTAAACTTGAAATCGATCGAAAGTCTCACCGGCTGTAAAGTTGAACAATCGAAAGCCTCGATTTGGTGTGCGTGACTGCGTGTGGGAGAGGGAGACTGTCGATTTGGTGTGTGTGACCTCGTGTGGTGTGCAGACCGAGTCCAAGAGGGAAGAGGGAAGCCAAAATTAGGATTTAGGGATTTGGGTTGGGTCGGTATGTGCTTTTAATCTTTTATATAATATATAAATATATAATCTATATCTATACTATATTATAAAAACAGCATAAAAACTCTTAATTACAACATTTTAAGCACACGTTACAACTAATTAAAGTCAATTACTTAATTTACAATTTCTTAATGCTTTGGTACAACCTTTCCAAGCACAGTATCTCACATAATCATCTATTTGTGGAATGGATATTCATTTATTAATATAACTATTTGTTTTTTTGTTGGAGGATTTTATAAAATAGATTTTATATTAGCATAATCTATTTTAAATTTAGATTTTACATTTAAATCTATATTAATGAGATGTAATATAAAATCATTTTTCTTCCGTATTTTTTTATATTACATCTCATAATGATTTTTCCATATTTTATTTTATAAAATCTTTTTCCATATTTTATTTTATAGAATCTTTTTACATAATGAGATGTAATATAAACTCTTTTTTCTTCCGTATTTTTTTTGCTAATATAAAATCTATTTTATTTTATAAAATCTACACGTATTTTATATTATCATAATATAAAATCTACACGTATTTTTTTTATAATATAAAATCTACACGTTTTTTTTTCACGAGCATTAAAAGAAGAAAAAAAAAAGGTTGATATGAATTAAAAATAAAAAATAACGAGATACACTAATAAATTATCGTATTCTTTAAAATAAAAATATTCCGCAATACATTCCAAATTAACCAAGTGTAAAGAAAATAAAATAGAAACGATGTAGATATAAAAAAAATCTTCCATATTTTTAATATATTTACATTTAAATGTAAAATCGAAAATGAAAATAAAAGATTTTAAAATATTCTCTACATTCACTATAAATATATATAGCTTCTCTATGTATCATCCGAGTACAAGAAGAAGACGAACGGTCGGGTGTCAATGGCGGAACCTGCAACTGACAAAAGGTATTCCACTATATTTTTGTTTATTTGAAAAACTACTTTTTTATATTTTATTTTATTTTATTGTTTGTTCTTTACTTACATTTCGCTGCATCGCGCGGGTATATGTCTAGTTATTATATACATATATATATATTTCGGTTTTCGGTTTTCATCCCCGATAGTATTCCCGATCCCCGCCCCGTCCCCGATATGAAGTCCTCGAACCCGACCCGAAATGTTCGGTTTTCGGTTTTCACCGTCGGGTTCGGTTTTTTTTGCCATCCCTAGGCTGAAGTCTGAAGTAATAAAAAAAAGCGCTAGCTAGCTAGGTTATCCTCCTCGTGTTCATAGGTTGGGTCGGGTTCCATTGGGCCTGACCCAACGCCGACCCAATAGAGTCGGGTTGATCACTAAGGCCTAATGAAACCATTTAAAGCACAATAGAACTCTTTAAAGCCCTATAGATCCATTAAGGCCCAATGAAACCCTTTAAAGCATAATAGAACCCCTTAAAGCCCGATAGATCCATTAAGGCCCAATGAAACCATCTAAAATACAATAGAACTTTTAAAGCCCGATAGATCCATTAAGGCCCAATGAAACCCTTTAAAGCTCAATAGAACCCCTTAAATCCCGATAGATCCATTAAGGCCCAATGAAACCATTTAAAGCACAATAGAACTCTTTAAAGCTCGATAGATCTATTAAGGCCCAATGAAACCCTTTAAAGCCGTATAAAACTGAATAAACTCATTAAAGCCCGAAAGATCCGTGAAAACCCAATAAGATAATATAAGACCCAATATACCATAGATAAAGCCCAATATAATCAAATAAAGCCCAATAGAATCCATTATAGCCTAATAAACCCGAATAAAGCCTAATGAAACTATTTAAATCCCAATAGAACCCATTAAAGCCTAATGAAACCGAATAAAGCCTAATAGACCCATAAAAGCCCAATGAAACCATTTAATGTCCAATAGATCCATTAAAGCTCAATATAACACATTAAAGTCCACTAAGATCTACTAAAGCCTAATAAGACTCATTTATGATCCTTGTTAACTTATTATATGAATGTATGCAAGTGTGTGTTGCATATTACATATGGTGTCTATTGGGACTCAACAACATCACTAAGACCAACTATAGCTTAGTAAGACCCAATAAGATCCATTACAACACCACAAGCCTGATAAGATTACGAGAATGGTCACTTATTACTTATATTGATATATGTGGTTACATACACACATACAAACCTATATACGTACACCTTATTTATACATTCACAACATATGGTGTGCGGTTTATTAACATATGCATATGTACATCATTCGAGGTTACCAATAAACAACACACAAACATATATTATTAATACATTCACATATACACATTGGTAGAAACACACACACACATATTATACATATATACACAACATATATAAACAAATAGATTCAATCGTGGTTAGCAACCAACACGGACCAAAGAATACATAAAATACAAACACATGTAACACATACAAATAAACATGTAACACATGCGAATGAGAAAAATAGAAAAAGATGTTTTCCATCGCTAATCCGTCACTAATTAGTGACGGATTAGAATCCGTCACTAATTAGCGACGGATTAGCGACGGAATTTATTTCCGTCACTAATCCGTCACTAATGAAACTCTTTAAAGCCCAATAAAACCGAATAAACTCATTAAAGTCCGAAAGATCCATGAAAGCCCAATAAGATAATATAAGGCCCAATATACCACAGATAAAGCCCAATATAATCAAATAAAGCCCAATAGAATCCATTATAGCTTAATAAACCCGAAAATGTTTAATTAATTTTCTCTAAAATAATAATTAAAAAAAGTTATATTATGTTGGAAATCTGCCGAAAAAACATAATTTAAAAAAAAAATATATTCTGGTGGATTTCCGACGAAAGTAAACGAGGTTTGACTACTTTGGCACCCGACGGAAATTAGTGGTCAGGTCTTCTATCAGAGCAAAAGTCAAACTTTGAGGACCAAAACTTGAATTATAAAACCACAGGTCGCTCTTTCAAAAAAATCACCAAACATTAAAGACCAAAATTGGAGTTTACTCTCAATTTATTTAAATAATTAAGCCTCTAAGGTGAAAATTGATGGTTTGAGTTTTAAGTTTATATGAATATGATTTCCCCTATATATGGATACTCTTTAAAGAATTTTATACATGTTTAATAGTTAGTTGACCGTTTGTCATTATACCCATCATTGTAAATAAAAAGGTATAGAAAATCCTATTTTATTACCCATTTATTTTTTTAAATGTTAACGAGATATATTGTGATTTTATAAGTTTTTTTTAAATATTGTTATATTATTGAATAGAGTAAATTACAAATTTCACCCCTGTGGTTATATCTACTTTTGGATTGGGTCCTTAAATCCTCAACTATCACTGTATCATGACAAACGATGAGGTAAATTTCTCAAAACCGTCACTGAATCATGACATTCGGTGACGTAACTTTATCAAAACTGTCACTATAAAATGACATATGGTGACATTTATCATTCAAAACCGTCATCGTAACATTAGATACCGTGAGTAAATTTCTCAAATTCATCGCTAAATGACATACGTTGACATAAATTTATCAAAACCGTCACCATAACATGACATACGGTGATGTTAATCAATAAAAATTCATTTTATCCTTCCACACTGTCACTCTAGTATGACAAAGGATGAAGTTTATTTTTCAAAACCTTTACAGTAATATGACATATAGTGATGTTTATTATTCAAAGTTGTCACCTTAGTATAACTTATAGTGACATTTATTATTCAGAAGCATCACCGTAACCTAACATACGATGACATAAATTTATCAAAATTGTCACTGCATTATGATGTACGGTGACATAACATTATCAATATTGTCACTGTAACATGACATACGGTGACGTTCATCATTCAAAACTGTCACCGTAACATCAACATACTGTGACGTTTTCCATTCAACACCGTTATCATAACATGACATATGGTAACATTTAGATTTCAAGATCGTCACTGTAGAATGACATAGAGCGACGTTTATTTTTCAAACCCATCGCCATAGGATAACATACGATGACGTTCATTATTTAAAATCATCATTTTAACATGACATACATCGATGTTTATTATTTGAAAATGTCACAATAACATGACATAGGGTGACTCATTTCTTTTTTTTGTTGTCAAAATTGTCACCCTTGCATAACATATGATAATGTTTATGTTTCAAAACCGTCACCATAACATGACGTACATTGACATTTATTTTTCTAAACCGTCACCGTAGCATAACAAGAGGTGACGTAATTTTTTCGAAATCGTCATTGTAGCATGACATGCAGTGACGTTTATTTTTCAAAACTGTCACTGTAGCATGAGGTACATTGTCGTTTATCTTTCATAATCGTCATTGTAACATGATGTACGATGACATTTATTGTTCAAAATCGTCACTGTAGGATGATGTACACTGATGTTTATTATTTAAAATTATCACCATAACATTACATATGGTCACATTCATTATACAAAATCGTCATCGTAGCATGACTTACGTGGACATCCATTATTATAACTGTCACCATATCATGATATATAATGACATTCATTATACGAAACCATCACCATTGAGACATATAATATTTTAAAACCATCACCATAGCATAACATATGGTGACATTTATTTTTCAAATTGTTACCGTAGAATGACATATGGTAACATGTTGGTCCCGAAGGTGCTTAACAAGTTTGTAGAAGGGGGGGGGTTGAATACAAACACAGAAATTAAAGTTTAATAAATTGTTTATTGATAAATCAAAATACAATTTACAAGTTTGTTGCGGAATAAGATTAAGACAGACTCAATCTAAACAAACTTAAGAAACACTAAGATGGTTGCACAAGAAATTCAGAGAATGGGGGATTTTTAGAGAGATAGAAAACAAGGGTTTCTATTTTGGAGTTCAAGGAGTGAGCACACCTTCAGATGAAGGAGTGAGCTTCCTATTTATACCCTATGCATTAAATGCATGGCAGGGTACTTTACACGTGGCATTCATAGATTGGCTTTGGTAGTCTCACTTTTGGAGACATGCTTTTGGCCACTTTATGAACAGTGTAGTTGACAGAGTTGGTGTACGATTTGTGGCAGAGACTTGTCCGTTCTGACACATCGTACTGGTTGTGCAAGGTAAGACAAAAGAAAACTTGAGGCATAAGCTTTGTGATCGTTGATCGCTGAGTATCTCTTCTTCCAGAGATAAAGAAGTTCAGCTATCGCTGAAGCTTTTCCTCAGGCTTCTTCGCGTAAGTAGATTTGTCTGGTCTTCGCTGATATCCGCATCAGGTCACTAGTAGACTTATCTATTGTTCAGTGGCTTCGTCTTCGATTCAGCTATGAACTATGTTGACGCGAGACTTGTCTTCAGGGATTACGTTAACTGTGTTACATAGGAAACTATCAGTGACAACTGAACAGACTCAGTTTGATCGCTGAAAGTGAAACACTAATACATATTAAATGTTTACAGAAAGGTCATCAGCGATAACTGAACAGACTCAGTCTGATCGCTGATGATGAAACACTAATACATATAATAACGTAATTTTCACTAAGTATAAAAGAGGGTCGTTATCAAATCACTGAGAGAGTTTGGATCAACAATCTCCCCCTATTTGATAATGACAAAGTAACAAAAGAAAATTACTTTATGATTCAAAATATAGGAATAAAAAGGACTCATAGAATGCATGTCCCAATTACTATTTTGAGGGATCTTTTACAGTACTGATAGGGTTAAGTACATCACTGCAATTTTCATTTAATTCAGGGATAGAATTACAAGATATGAAAATCATAAGTACAAGTGACTAACTAACTACTGTAGGTATAACTAACAGATTACAGATAAGAAAACTAATCTATCAGCTATAAGAAGATTTGGGAGGATTGATCATATACTCAGGTATTTCTTCTCCTTTCTGTCTTCGTTCCAAAGATTCTTGACTGATAATTTCTTTAATTTTTTCAGCAGCAGGGAAGAAGTCACACCATAAGCATAAGAGATCCTTGAGATGATTCAGAGGACAGATAGGAATCTCAGAGGTTCTTTGAAATCTGAGTTCCTCATCATCATCTCTGAAGAATATTCCATAAGGCTTGTCGATTACTTGACCAGCTTGGAAGGGACCACCAGGAGGCAGAGATAAGTCCAGAACTGAAAGATCAGGAGGAGGACCAAACAGTGCATCTCTTGAAAATTTGATAGAAGTTTCATTCCTGATGATGGCGACATCTTCAGAGGAGGAGGACCCAATTTTTCTCTTGAGTTTCAAAGATTTGGGAGGAAGAGGAGATGGCAGCTTTAGTACAGAAACGACTCTATTTATGAGGGCTTCAAGGAGTCCTTCAACGTAGCCTCTGTATGTAGATTTGGATTTCTTCAGCGCATCCCAGAACTCTAACCATTCCGTAAATCCGAAGCTTTCAAGTTTTGATACGTACATTGCTTTTTGGGTTCCATCCTCTCTGGTAATCTCCATGGTCACTGAGAGTTGATCTTTCTTCTTGCGACCAGAGATAGTAACGGCTGATATTGGAAGAAGATCAGAACGATAATCCATCTTTTGTTTGCACCATTCGATAGACTTATCGTTGATCTCTTGTTCTTTGAAGCGTTCCTCTTCAATTTCTTTCAGTAGTGCCGCTTGAACTTCCACAGGTTTGCTTTTCAGCTTTTTGTCCTTGACTTGAGAAGATTGAATCTTTAAAGCGAGTTGGGCATCTCGTTTGCATTCAGCGATCAGCTTCTCAGCTTTGGCAGATTCTTCTCTTTCAGCTTCAGTAAGGAAGTCGAGCTCTGTGGATATTTGAAGAGGGATTTTCAGCCGTTGACTTTCTAGTTGAGCGATCATTTCAACTCTTTTCTTCAGCACTTCCTCTGACCAATGAGATGGTCGAGAGGGCCTTCCTTGATGGACCAGGGAATCTTCTTCTTCTTCATCATCAATCTCAGCGATAGAGATTGGGATTATTTCTTCAGCGATAGTCGCTGGTATTATTTGTAGTTCAGAACCCTTAAGCAGGGGTGAGAACTGTCTGGTTAGAAAAAGAAGGAAAGAAGGGATAAGTGTATTTTTAGAACGAGAGAGATAAAGGCTAGAAAGACATAGGGGTTTGGAAAGAGTAGAAAAGTGGTACAATTGAAAGACATACCTGAGAAGGATGCTCCCCCTCAGATTGTGATCCAGTCCTCAAGCATTCTTCAGCGATTGGTTGCTTGTCTTTGCTTTGCGAAGGAACACTTGAAGATGTATCACCTCTCACCCCTGTTTTGACAACCTCTTGCGAAGTTGTCCCTGATACGACGTTCGGCTTAGAGAACCACATAGATTGGTCTTCATCGTCGTCGTCGTCATCGGAGGGCTGATCCTTTTCTTGATCATCAAGATCTAGATCATCTTCCTCTTCATCGTCTTCTTTCTCATCCTCTTCAAAGAGAATGGAGTGAATTGATGAGGATTCTTTTGCCTTCTCCCCCTCAGATTGAGAGGGAGGTTCCTTTGGAGTCTCAGCATCCCCAGCAGCAGCGATAGAAGTTTCTTCAGCTTTCTCCCCCACTTTGTCATTATCAGCGGTAGGGGATTGTTCAGCTGCTGGAGTAGCTGTTGAAGCTTTGAGCACTTGAACGTCAGCCTCCAGACGCTGAACTCGTTCTTCAACCGCAGGTATGTCGCATGTGGCATCATGAATGAATTCCACAGCGATGTTGAGGTTGGTACGATCATCTTCAGTGAAGGAGGGAGGCAGCGCTGGAGCTGGTTCATTCACTTTCTGGAGAACTTGCTGAAGAAGGGACGTACAGAGGTCAACCTTGGAAGAGAGACCCTGAACGTCAGCTGTAAGAGACTCAAATCGTCCTTGAAAGAGTCGAGAGGACTCTCTGAGTTGGACGACTTGTTCTTCAAGAGCTGAAAGTTGAGAGTTCTCAGCTTTGGATGAGCAAGTGGCGGTCAACTTCTTCAGCTCCTCACCAGCCTGATTGACGGCGTTGGTGGTTTCATTGATGGTGTTGGTGAGAGCATCCACCTTTTCTCCTAGACTGTTGACATGCGTGTCAACAGTCGCCAAGCTAGGACCTGAAAATAATGTTAGTTCAGATATGGGCTTATTTGGAGAGGGGGGGAGAGAAGTGTTTAGGATTATAGGTGTACCTGACGTATCAAACATTTTGTAGAACTGCATAGATTCCTCAAAAGTTTGATGCTCAGGTCCTATAGGGAAAGAAGAGGTGGCAGGTTCAGAGACCAAATGAGGAGAGAAGGGAAGAGTTTTGGGGATAGAAGTAGGGATGGGGTTAATCTCAGGGAATGAGATAGTAGGTGGGGTTACTGATGATGTGACAGCGAGTGAGATCGCTGATACGGCAGTATGAGTGACTGCTGAAGTTGTGGAGGAAAGACCCACAAAAGCATCTAAGGTAGCTTGTTGAGAAGCTCCCTCAGGTATAGTACTAGAAGGTGTACTTTCCTTAGTCTTTTTGGCCTTTTTGGAAGGACCAATTGGACTAGCTGATGGTCTTTTAGAAGCAGTGGTAGCGACAGGGATAGCAGACGAAGGAACCGTCTGCGTGGTCGCTAAAAATGAAGAAGAATGGAGAGAGAGACGAGAGCGAAGGAGAGAGATACTTACCTCGTCTGCGAGTGGCTTGACCTCCAGTGATCGTTGACCAACCCTGGCAAAGGTGCCATCATCTTTGGTGGGATAGGTGTTGGGATAGAGGAACTTGATGTACGTACATATGAAACGTACGTACGAGATCTTGGGATCTCGTTCAGGCTTCTCTAATCTCGACCTCAGATCTTCAAAGATGGCTGTGGCGTAGTCAAAGTTTTGACCAGCGATAACGGAGTATGCCATTTGCAGTTGTGTTTTGCTGGCTTGATCCAGCGAACCACTCTTCCCACTCATGCACTGAATTATGTGCGAGAAGATAAAGTTCAGTTGTGATGGCATCTGAGCTTTAAGAATCTTGGTGAGCTTCTTGTTAGGAATAGACGATCTTGGTTTGTTTTCCCAACAATAGCCCATTGCGTCCAGGAAGAATATCAGCTCATCATCAGTGGGGAGTGCGTCGAATCCACTCTTTGGTTTGTCAGGGAATCGTAAAGATTTCCTGAGGCTAAGAGCGGTCATGCTCCCTGGCCCTAATTCCGTGCTGAACGAGATAGCAGGGACTCGTTCGCCTTTCCTGTTTGTAAGTTCAGTAGCATCAGCAGTGAACCAGAACTGCTGAAGTAGAGTCTTGGAGGGCTTAGGATCCACAGTGATCGCGTAAGCTATGCATGACTGCTTGAGGAATTCAGCAGCTTCCACCAGATGTGGGTATTTGTCAGCTTTGAAGTCGAGTCTGGCCAAATGATTACATTTAGTAATCTCAACTTCAGTGAGAGCGAATCGTACATGCTTGGAAGCAACGATTGAAGACTGTGTCATTTCTGTTATGGAAAGAGGCATAATAGAAGAAATGATTTAGATTAAAAATAATATGATTACCAGTTTCCATAGATGAAGGAAAACTGGAAAATTATCAAGTTATTTTTAAGAGAAAAAATAGTGTTCTGGGTAGAAAGAAGGAAGAACACTTTAAAACCATAAGGTTTTTATTTAAAAACATAAAATCAGAAAGAATGATCTTTAGTTTTAAAAAACGTTTTATAAAATCCATAGAAAGCGAGTAGGATTTTAAAAGAATAAAAAACATATGAACAAAGCATATAAACATGAAATAAACCTGTGTATCTTGAAGAAAAAGAGTTGCAGATTCAATATTCTGGGTTTACTTGCTTGAGTGTTCTTGAGAGAATGTTTCTTGCTTTGAAAGTTTTGAAAGCGTAAACCGTATAAAGGAGAGAAGAATTCCTTTTATACGAAGAGAGAGAAGAGAGATAAGAGAGAGAATGAAGCGGGAAAAGAAATCATCATGACATTGACACGTTCCACGAAGTTGATTGGATAGGAGGGCAACGGACGAACGTGTCAGAAAAGGCATGTCGTGGATTGTCGGTTCAAATGACGTCATAGAGGAGAGAGACTGTTCATTTGTCCGTTCAAATGATCACTGAAGAAAAGTCAGTGATAGATTTTCCTTTTTAAAAGTATCCCTGATTGTAAAGATAGGGATAGATTTTCTTTTTAAAAGATCACTGATTGGAAATATCAGTGATTAATGTATTTTTCAAAAAAAAGCTTTTAATCATTTGAAGAAAGTTCAGTGATTAAAGTTTATATTTTGAAGAAAAACATCTTTGAGAGAGAACATACCTGAGAGTCAGAATGTTTATCAGAGAGAATGATGAGGGGAACTTTTGATTACTGACACAATACATGAACGCTGAAGAATTATTCTTCGAGGTTCAGCATTCCAAGCTCACTGATGAGAAAGTTGAACCTTGTCTCATCAAGAGGTTTGGTGAAAATATCAGCAAGCTGAAAGTCAGTAGGGATAAAGTGAAGTTCAATATCACCATTCATCACATGATCTCTGATAAAGTGATATCTGATCTCTATGTGTTTTGTCTTTGAATGTAGCACTGGATTATTTGCTATAGCGATAGCACTAGTGCTGTCGCAATAGATAGGAATCTTTGACAGCTGAAGGTCATAATCTAATAGTTGATTTCTCATCCATAGGATTTGTGAACAACAGCTTCCAGCGGCTACATATTCAGCTTCAGCTGTGGAAGTGGACACAGAATTTTGCTTCTTGCTTGTCCAGCTTACTAGCTTTCCTCCCAAGAGTTGACATCCACCAGTGGTACTTTTTCTGTCAAGTTTACAGCCTGCAAAATCACTATCAGAATAACCAGTTAGATCGAACCCTGAGTCTTTGGGATACCAAAGACCGAGGTTAGGAGTTCCTTTCAGATATCTGAAAATTCGCTTTACAGCGATCAGATGGGATTCCTTGGGTTCAGATTGATAGCGTGCACATAAACAAGTAGAGTACATGATGTCAGGTCGGCTTGCTGTAAGATACAACAATGAGCCTATCATTCCTCTATAGGCAGTGACATTAACAGGTTTTCCAGATGGATCCTTGTTAAGTGTCAGTGGTGGTGCCATAGGAGTTTTCATCGCTGAAGTTTGTGTTAAATCAAACTTCTTCAGCATGTCTTTAACATACTTACCTTGGCAGATAAAAGTACCTTTGTCAGATTGTTTAATCTGAAGACCAAGAAAATATGTCAGCTCACCCATCATACTCATTTTATATTCTTTCTTCATTCTTTCAGCGAAGCGAGTACATAGAGATGGGTTAGTAGAACCAAATATTATGTCATCGACATATATTTGTACAAGAATTATATGACCTTTTATCTTCCTGAAAAATAACGTATTATCAATCTTGCCACGTTCAAAATTTTCAGAGATAAGAAAAGATGAGAGAGTGTCATACCAAGCACGAGGGGCTTGTTTTAAACCATAGAGAGCCTTATCCAATTTATAAACATAATTTGGATGCTTAGGGTCATAGAACCCTGGTGGTTGTTCTACATAAACTTCTTCATTCAGTTTTCCATTCAGAAAAGCTGATTTTACGTCCATTTGATAAACGATGAAGTCTTTATAGACTGCATAAGCTAAGAATAGTCGAATTGCTTCGAGCCTGGCCACAGGGGCAAAGGTTTCATCATAGTCTATGCCTTCCTCTTGTCTGTATCCCTGAGCAACAAGTCGAGCCTTGTTGCGGGTTACAATTCCATGTTCATCTAACTTGTTTCTAAACACCCATTTGGTGCCTATTACAGTTTTATCAGATGGTCTAGGAACGAGATTCCAAACTTTGTTTCGAGAGAATTCAGTCAGCTCTTCTTGCATAGCGCTGACCCAGTTTGGATCTCTGAGGGCATCATCAGTCTTCTTTGGTTCAATTAAGGAGAGAAAGTTTACAAAGAGACAGATATTACCTGAGCTTCGTCGTGTCTGAATACCTGCATCTGGATTTCCAAGAATTTGATCTATGGGGTGATCTCTGGTCCATCGCTGAGCAGGAGCAAGATTGCTTATTTCAGCGATAGGATCAACAATAGGAGCAGCCGCTGATGAAGATGCTTGAGGTTCATCAGCTAGTAATTGTTGAACATTAGATACACCAATGCTTTCAGAAGGGTTTTCAGACGTAGATGGATTTGATGGTAGAAGTGTGTTTAGAGGTTCAGCTGAAATCCATGAGTTGGATTCAGCGGTGGGAGGTATGATACTTGGTTCTTCATCAGCAGCTGGAGTTTCAGTGTGCTGTTGGTTTGAGAAGAAAGGTTCAGTTTCTCTATAGTGAGAGATCATCCAAGTATTCAGTTCTTCATTGTCAGCGATTGGTTTAGAGTTCGCTGAGCGCGTTTCATCAAACGTGACATGAATGGTTTCTTCTACGGTTTGTCTTCTTTTGTTGAAAACTCTGTAGGCTTTTGAGATGGAGGAATATCCTAAAAATATTCCATCATCAGCTTTTGGGTCGAACTTTCCAAGTTGATCTTTGTTGTTTAAGATAAAGCACTGACAACCAAAGATATGAAGAAAACTGATAGAAGGCTTCCTTCCAAGAAAGAGTTCATAAGCTGTCTTCCCAAATCGCTTTATTATCAGCGATCTGTTTTGGGTAAAACATGCAGTGTTTACAGCTTCTGCCTAAAATTGAGTAGGGAGGTGAGAATCGCTGAGCATTGATCTAGCAGCTTCTATGATCGTTCTGTTTCTTCTTTCAGCGACTCCATTTTGCTGAGGTGTTCTTACTGAAGAGAAGTTGTGAGAGATTCCCTTGTTCTCAAAGAAATTGTTCAGGGAACTATTTTTGAATTCAGTTCCATGATCACTCCTTATTGATCGAACAGTAAGATTATTCAGCACTTCCATCTTTTTGACAAAAGATATTAGTTCTTCTGGAGTATCATTCTTGCAGCGAAGAAAAATAACCCAGGTGTAGCGAGAATATTCATCTACAATGACAAGCGTATATTTCTTTCCAGCTATTGATTGGATATTGACAGGGCCAAATAGATCCATATGCAAGAGCTGAAGAGGACTTGTTACTGAGGAAACTTGTTTCGACTTGAAACTAGCTCTTGTTTGTTTTCCTTTTTCACATGCTGAGCAGAGAGATTCTTTAGCATATGAGTGCTGAGGAAGACCAGAAACCAGTTCCTTAGATGAGAGAGAATTCAGGGTTTTGAAGTTTAGATGAGAGAGCCTTTTATGCCATAGCCAGTTGACATCAGAAGAGGCCTTAGAGAGAAAACATAAGTTATCAGTGATAGTAGAGTCCATATCTATTACATAGACATTTTCTCTTCTATAACCACTGAGAGCAAGTTTTCCTTTTTCATCTACCACTGAACATGCTTTCTTAGAAAAGCGAACTTCGTAGTCTTTGTCACATAGCTGACTGATGCTTAGAAGATTGTGCTTCAGTCCATCTACATAAGCGACTCTTCGAAAGGTAGTTGTCCCATTGCTGAGGACACCAAACCCTCGGGTAAATCCTTTTCCATTTCCACCAAAGGTCACAGAGGGACCTTTCTCTTCCTTGTATTCAGTGAGCAGGTCTCTTTGTCCAGTCATATGACGAGAACATCCGCTATCGAGATACCAGATGCCCTTTGATCCCTGCATACATAAGGAAGATTAAGCTTTGTTTGGTACCCACTTTTCAATGGGTCCTTCAGAGTTAGTGGATAAGGAAGATTCAGCAGTCTTCACCGCTGATGAAGATTCAGCTTCAGTGGTAATCTTCACTTTGGTTAATTTCTTAACCTTAGTGGTATTTTTCTTCACTTTGGCTATTTTATCAGCTTCGGTGGTATTTGGACACTTGCTCGCAATATGGTCAGTGAATCCACAGTGATAACATTTTCTATATCTGATGGTGGATTTATAGCCAGAAGGTTTTGAAAACTTAAGATGAGCAGGTCCAGCTCCAAGAATACCTTTAGCACGAGATCTGGGAGGAATTTTTATTTCTTCAGATTTCACGGGCTTTAGATCAACCTTCAGCTTTGGAGGACAGATATCAAAGATTTCTGTCACTGAGCTAAAAGGTTTATCCACTGAAGGTTTGGAAGGAACTTTCAGTTTGGTTTTCTTGGAAGCCTTCTGAGGAGGGAGAATAGACTTTCCTTTATCTGCAGGCTTAGATCTTGCAGATATCTCCTCAGGGATGGGATTAGAAGAAGAACAGGGATAGAATTGATTATAAGAAGTGTCAAAGAAAGATGTGACAAAAGTTCCAAACTTAAGCGAGGAACTTTCTTCTTTAGGATCATCCTGTGGTGACCAAAAACCAAGACCAGTTTTATCACTTTCAGGAGTTTGAGCATTTATTATCTCAGAGATCTTTGTTGATGATTTGCACCATTTTTCAACATGAGCCTTTTCTGCTTTTAGAGCAGCGATGGCTTGTTCGCGTTCAATGCTGATGATTTCATTTATAATGACTTGATCTTTTAGCTTTTCTTCTAAAAGATTTAGTTCACTGATCTTTTCACGACATTTCTCTAGCTCTTGTGTTAAATAAACATTTTTATTTTCAGCTTGAGTTTTGTCGTTTAAAGCATTATAAAGGTCAATCGTCAGCACATCAACAGCGCGACTTCTCTCAGCTTCAGGCAGAGAGGGATTTGTAGAGATGGATACCTGAGATGATATGTAGCTCATAGAAGGTTCAGATGGTTCTTCTACTTCTTCTTTAATCTCAGCCATGAGGCAAAGATTAGCGACTTCTTCTTCATCAGAAGATGATTCTTCTGATTCAGCCCAGTCATGTTCTTCAGCGATGAGACCTTTACCTTTTTGCTGATAGCTTTTCAGCTTTTGATATTTGTTTTTCAGCTTATGGTATTTGTCATCACTGGATCTTCTTGAGGTAGAAGGTTTGAAGACCTTTTTAGACCTGCACTCACTAGCAAAATGTCCAATTTTTTCGCAGTTATAGCAAGTGGCTGTAGCCTTATCAACCGGAGTTGATTTTGGCTTTTCAGTAAGAGAGAGAGGTTTACTTCTTCGGAAGTTACTCTTTCTTGCAAATCTCTTAAAAGAGTTTGTCAAGAGTGCTAAGGACTCATTAAACTCTGAAAGATCAGGGTCTGATAAATCCTCAGATTCAGAATCTAACTCAGTGATGGTGAGAGTAGATCGCTGAGATGGAATTATCTCTGATGAGACTAAAGCAACAGCAGTGCTTTTGGAGTCTTTAGAATCTTTTACAAGATTCTTCTTCAGGAGATTAGATTGCTCATAGTTGAGCAATATTCCATACAGAGTGCTTAGAGAGAGAGTATGTAAGTCCTTTGTCAGCTTAAGACATATTGAATAACTGTCCCAGCTTTCAGGAAGACTTTCCAAGAATTTTGTTAGGACCTCAGAATTAGAATAGGTCCTTCCAACAGTTCTTAGGTCAATGATCAGGCAGTTAAACCGCTGATGAATGTCAGAAAGAGATTCATTCTTACCAGCGATAAAACTTTCATACTGTCTTACCAAGTTAATCTTTCGGGTCTCTTGGATTTCAGTGGTGCCCTCATATTGAACACATATGGTTTCCCACATTTCTTTAGAAGTTTTTAGATGCATGATGGAATGGAAAACTTCATCAGGCAGAGCCATTGATATAATGGTCTTTGCTCTTGCATCTATGCCTACCTTCTTTTTATCTTCATCACTCCACTGTCTTATTTCCTTAACGACATATCGTTCAGGGACAGCTTCAGTGGTGGCAGTAGCAGGAACAGCAGCTATAATTCTAACAGGTTCATAGGGTCCATTTTCTATATATTCAGGTATAGTAGGATCCGCACCTTCAAGAAATAGCATCATTCGATTTTTCCATAGAGAAAAGTTATCTCTGCTAAATCGAGGAGGTTTAGAAAGTGAACCATTATCATAGTAGTTTGTGTTTGTGTTTAGTGCCATTTTAGAATAGCAAGGAAGAGTATACAGCAAGATCTTGTTTATTAGATTAAACAAACTGCTCTGATACCACTTGTTGGTCCCGAAGGTGCTTAACAAGTTTGTAGAAGGGGGGGGGGGTTGAATACAAACACAGAAATTAAAGTTTAATAAATTGTTTATTGATAAATCAAAATACAATTTACAAGTTTGTTGCGGAATAAGATTAAGACAGACTCAATCTAAACAAACTTAAGAAACACTAAGATGGTTGCACAAGAAATTCAGAGAATGGGGGATTTTTAGAGAGATAGAAAACAAGGGTTTCTATTTTGGAGTTCAAGGAGTGAGCACACCTTCAGATGAAGGAGTGAGCTTCCTATTTATACCCTATGCATTAAATGCATGGCAGGGTACTTTACACGTGGCATTCATAGATTGGCTTTGGTAGTCTCACTTTTGGAGACATGCTTTTGGCCACTTTATGAACAGTGTAGTTGACAGAGTTGGTGTACGATTTGTGGCAGAGACTTGTCCGTTCTGACACATCGTACTGGTTGTGCAAGGTAAGACAAAAGAAAACTTGAGGCATAAGCTTTGTGATCGTTGATCGCTGAGTATCTCTTCTTCCAGAGATAAAGAAGTTCAGCTATCGCTGAAGCTTTTCCTCAGGCTTCTTCGCGTAAGTAGATTTGTCTGGTCTTCGCTGATATCCGCATCAGGTCACTAGTAGACTTATCTATTGTTCAGTGGCTTCGTCTTCGATTCAGCTATGAACTATGTTGACGCGAGACTTGTCTTCAGGGATTACGTTAACTGTGTTACATATGAAACTATCAGTGACAACTGAACAGACTCAGTTTGATCGCTGAAAGTGAAACACTAATACATATTAAATGTTTACAGAAAGGTCATCAGCGATAACTGAACAGACTCAGTCTGATCGCTGATGATGAAACACTAATACATATAATAACGTAATTTTCACTAAGTATAAAAGAGGGTCGTTATCAAATCACTGAGAGAGTTTGGATCAACATAACATACTCAAAACCGTCACATAATATGACATATTGTGACTTAATTATTAGAAACCGTCAATGTAACTTGAGATATTGTGATGTAAATGTTTTATTGCCGTTACCAAAGCATGACATATGATGACGTAATTTTTTTCAAAAACCCTTGCCATACACTAACTTTTGGTGACACAAATTTTGCAAAACCGTTGTCATAGAACTTGGTGACTTTTGGAAACGGTTTTTAAATAAGCGTTGCTATACATATTTTTGTTTTCCGTAACGGTTTTTTAAAACCGTTACGACATAAAGCAACGATTTAGATAAAAACCGTTACTAAAAGGTCTTATATGCCAACGGTTTTTAAAAACCGTCACAACATAAAGCAACGGTTTTACGAAACCGTCTGAAACCGTTACGTTAGGTAACCTTTTATTACGTTTTTATCTAAAACGTTGCTTTATGTTTCTATGTTTTTTTGTAATAGTAACGTTTCTTTATTAAAATTGTTACTAAAACAATTCTAGAATTTTTTATGTGACCTTTTGTAACGGTTTTTTATCAAACCGTTACAAACCTATTTTTTAAAACCGTCACAAAAAGTCATTTTTGTACTAGTGCCTGTTGGAATATGCTCGTGTCATAATAGATAATTATATGGCTAGACATACGTGGGGCCTATAGGGTCACACACATATACACTGAGATACCATTTAATGTAATGTAATTATTGTATTTACATTATATAGCCTAAGTAACGTGGGAAAATTAAAAGGGCATTAACATTAAATTAGACTTATTGGGTTTGTATTAAATTTAAGTTAATAGCAAGTCCATTAACTTAATTTAATACTGGACCCATAAAAGATTTAGAAGAGAAAATTGTTAAAAGCCCAAGAGAGCTCTAGGGTTTATTTATATAAGGATATCAAATAAACCCATTAGGCTTAACCTAATCTCTCCTCCTCTCTCTCTCTCTCAAATCGACGCCCCTCCCCTTGCTCTCTCTAAGTTTTCTCGTTTGATCTTCTACCTTGGTTCCTTGTTAATCGAAGTAGTAAGATCATTACAAAGGAGGACTAATATCCGGTGGTGATCAAGGAAGTGTACTGTGGACTACTTTAGAGGTATTCACCTATGAATACTTGGTCTTAAAGGAACACACAAGCAGATCCATTTCGTCTACAAATCACGCTACAAAGGTATACCGTTATTTGTATTTTTTTCGTTTAATCATATTGGTAATACGATGATTCCTTTTGGTGATTTCTTTCCGTTGCGTGTATATATAAATGTTATATTTGTGTTTTTACTTTAAATCACCAACAGTGGTATCAGAGAAAGTCATGGTTCGAATCTCATGGAGTGCATTTAAATGCCAAAGGCATGTTGTGCAGCCATTGACTTCTAGCGAAGATCTTGTTAGTGCTGGCAGATGCTGTGGGGGGGGGGAATATTGGGTCATTGACCAGCATCTTCCTAAATCGAAACGTAGCGTTAGCTGCTACGCTATAAGGAAATAAAGTTGCGCCTTCTCCATCAGCAATTGCTTTTGGCGTAGTGGTAAGCGCTTGATCCCAACAGTGGTATCAGAGCCATCGTATGTGCCATATGATTAGCGCGTATATGTAAAAGTGGCTAAAAACGTTTTCTTTTGTGGATCGAAATTTTTTTTGCCACAAATTGCATATACTAATCGTAGATTAATTATTGTAGTTTTTCTTCGATTCGTTGGCTTGCTCTCTTTTGTCTTTTTGTAAGTGTTTTTAGATCCATGGTAAAAAACATGCATTTTTTCCCATGGACCAAGCCAACACTTTTATGTTTGTGTTGATGTGCAAAACCGATGAAAACCGTGACTGTTTGTGTGCCTTGTTTCTTTGTTTATCGGGGTTTTGGATTATAATAATTTAGATTATTATTTCATTTATTTTCACTTAGTTTAGTGTTAGAATAAATGTATTTAGTCAAAAAATTGTAACCGTTGCTTGGAATGGAATGGCGACAAAGTTAAAGACGAAAAGGAAATTTCGTAGTTGTTGGACAGCCCGCACGAAAAATGGATTTCCCGGAGTTTCACAACTTGGAATGTGCTGATTCTTGTTGCTGGAGTTGTGTATCGCATAGGAGCAAGGTTCTAAATGGCGTGAAGTGTGGCGTGGCAGCGAGGCCAAGCCACAAGCCTTAGGAGCCATGGCGAAGCCATGACATTTTCAAGGCGTGACTTATGGCGTTATTTTTCTAATTCATATATATCATTATATATAAAAACATATGTTTTGTAGTGTTACTCAATGAGTCAATAGTAATAAACAAGTTAAATTATGGTATATATATTAAAAAATTTGCACATAAGACATAAAAACGTAAAGAAAAATCAAATATTGCATTACGAAATTGGGCACTCGGCCATGGCGTGCCACGGGCTTAACGTGGCGTGAGACACAAGCCTTGGTGCCATGGCGTGCCATGGCGGCTGTGCGGCGAGTTATTTAGAACATTGCATAGGAGAACAACTTTGCAGAAGGATGTTTCGGTTGGGGAAGATCCCTTGCATGTCGTTTCGGGCCCCGAAGCTGCTGCGTTTTTTCGGACAGTTTTGGTGTTCGGTTTTTCATGTGGGTTCTACTTGCTCTTGATGGTCTTGGAGCAAGTGGGATCCCATTAAGGGTTTATGTTGGCCCGTCCTTAGTTTCCCTCTTGGTCCGTTGTGATGGCTCATGAGATCAAGCATAGGTTTTTTCATCGGTTGAGGTTTTGCACATATTGGTTGTGTGTTTTTGTTTTATATTGCATTGTTATGTATGTCTCGGATGTTATAACTTGCAAATGGGTTTTTCAAACCTAAAATTAAACACATACCACTTTGAAACCAAATCGTTAGTTTTGGTTAATACATAAGTTTAAATTGGATTTGAAACTTAAAACTATTGTTTTATATAAATAACGTTTAAAAGGGTTTTATCGGTTATTTATTTTATGTAATGTCCAAGCTTATTAATGGACATCTCGACACACATAAAATAAAACAAATTAGACTCTAAGTTAAGAAATGTTTTTAACTTATGCTACGAATGAAGAATGCATGCTTCTTTCGTACATTTTTTTTAGCGTATCAAAATATCATACCCGTCAAAAATTTAAGTCATGTCGTCCAATCGGATTGAAATCACTCGCCATTACCTTTTGCCTATGCATGAGACCTAGGTTGAATTGTAATCCTGAGGTGATTATTATCTATACGTGAGACCTAGATCTATTTTCACATGATTTCAAATTGGATGACTTAATCGAGTTAAGCAGGTGAGACCTTGACCCGAGGTAAAGATGGGACTAAACATGCCAGCTTGACATTAGTTGCTCGGCCACTAGATGTCATGGGTCCCATAAGGATCTAAGAATTGCACTAGTAATGCAATTGGTTAACGTCACCTACCTATTGAATCTATCATTGCTAGCAGATCAACTGATGTAATGATAGAACCTCAATGAGGATCTTAGCCTTTTTCATGAAAATTAAAATTATAATTGGGTAATTAATTTAAAGAAAATGATTAATTATTGAAAATACTAAATCTTGAACTTTGTATGTTTGTAGATGACAACAACCAACAACAATCAAACCCTAAGCAACTCAACAATCAGGTTAGTTCTTGAAAAAGAGAAACTGACAGGTATCAACTTCATCGACTGGTATCGAAATCTGAGGATTGTCCTCAGGGCTGAAAATAAGTTGATGCATCTGGAAGAGGCCTTACCTGAGGCACCTCCTGCCACTCTTCTACTGCAGTTCGTGCAGCCTACACACGTAGGTTTAACGAGCAACAAGAAGTAGCTGCTCTTATGCTGGTGAGCATGACACCCGAGATCCAAAAGAACTTGGAGGAACTCACATCTTTTGAGATGCTACGAGAGTTGAAAACCATGTTTCAACAACAAGCAGAACAGGAACTGTTTGAAACAGTCAAAGCATTCCACGCTTGTAAACAGGAGGATGGCCAGTCAGTTAGCGCTTACGTCTTGAAAATGAAAGGCTATCTTGACCAGATGGAGCGTCTTGGTTACCCCATGCCACAAGTTCTTGGAGTGAGCTTGATTCTTACCTCACTCTCCAAGGACTATAATCAGTTTGTTATGAACTATAACATGCATAGCATGGGGAAGACTATCTCTGAACTGCATGCTATGCTGAAACTTGTAGAGCAAGGGATGCCCAAGAAAGCTCCTGCTGTTCTAGCAATCAGGGCAGGTAAAATCCAGAAACCCAAACCGCAAGCACTGGGCAAGGGTCGTGGCAAGGGTAAGCATGTTTACAAACCCAAACCTAAGATTCCCCCACCTGTTAAAAAGGAGCACCCTGCAAAGGATGCCACATGTCATCACTGTGGAGTGATAGGCCACTGGAGGAGGAACTGTCTTGCCTACCTGGCAGAGTTGAAGAAGAACAAAGCTACCCCGGCTAGCACAACAGGTATCTTCACTATAGAACTCTATGCTTTTCCTAATAAATCCTGGGTTTATGACACCGTTTGTGGAACTCACATTTGTAATAATGTGCAGGGACTAAGGATAAGTAAAAAGCTAAACAAAGGAGCTTTGGACCTATACGTAGGCAATGGAATGCGTGCAGCTGTTGAAGCTATAGGGAGCTATGATCTTATCCTCCCTAATGGACTGATCATTGTTTTAGACAATTGTCATTATGCACCCACTATTACTAGGGGTATTGTTTCACTTTTTCGTTTGAAGGATAACGGTTTTATTAATACCTTTACGGATTATGGTATTTCGGTTTCTAAAGATAATATATTTTATTTTAATGCTATTCCTCGTGATGGTATTTGTGAAATTGACATGCATGGTCTTGTTTCAAACGATAGTTCTATATATACATGTAGCACTAAAAAATCCCAAACGTAATTTGGATTCAACTTACCTATGGCAATGCCGTCTTTGCCACATAAGCAAGAAGCGCATTATAAAGCTGCAACACGATGGACTTCTAAAGTCAACCGACGATGAGTCGTTTGAAAAATGCCTCTCTTGCATATCTGGGAAGATGACAAGAAAACCTTTCTCCCATATAGGTGAAAGAGCCAAAGATCTACTTGGACTCATACATACTGATGTATGTGGCCCATTTAGAATTGTGTCTAGAGAAGGTGCTAGCTACTTCATCACTTTCACTGATGATTTCAGTTGCTATGGTTAGGTTTACTTGATTAAACATAAACATGAAGCCTTTGAAACATTCAAAGCCTTTCAAAATGAAGTAGAAAATCAACTCGGCAAGACTATTAAGGCTCTCCGATCTGATCGAGGAGGAGAGTACATGAGTCAAGAGTTTTTAGATCATCTGACTAAATGTGGGATTGTCTCACAATTCACTCCTCCATACACTCCACAACATAATGGTGTGTCTGAAAGGAGAAATCGAACTTTGCTAGACATGGCTCGATCCATGATGAGTCTAACTACTTTGCCACTATCCTTTTGGGGTTGTGCTCTAGAGTCTGCTGCTCGCATACTCAATATGGTTCCGACCAAGAAGGTTGATAAGAATCCATATGAAATATGGCACGGGAAAGCCCCTAATCTGTCTTACTTGAAGGTTTGGGGTTGTAAGGCTCTCGTGAAACGAGACACACCGAACAAACTTGAGCCTAGATCTATTAAATGTATCTTCGTAGGGTACCCAAAGACAACAATGGGTTACTATTTCTACTACCCACCCGAAAACAAAATATTTGTTGCTCGGTATGCTGAGTTTCTTGAGAACAGTCTCATTTTACAAGAAGCAAGTGGGAGCACTGTAGACCTTGACGAGATTCAAAGCAAAGATGCACAACCTTCTGGTAACACTAGCGAACATCACGCTGAGGCTAAACATACAGATGATGAACCACATAATGATGTAATTCCCATTCGTAGATCTGCAAGGACACCTCTAGCACCTAAACGATATAGATTTTGTGTCGATTTTGAGGAGCAGAATTTTGGGGATCATGGTGAGCCCTCTAACTATCAAGCGCCATTGTTGGATCCAGAATCTGATAAATGGCTTGAAGCTATGAATGCTCAAATGCAATCCATGAAAGATAATCAAGTCTGGAACTTGGTTGATCTTCCTCAGAACAGCAAGATTGTCGGGAGCAAGTGGATCTTTAAGAAGAAGACCGACATGGATGGCAATGTACACACCTATAAAGCTCGTTTGGTAGCAAAAGGTTACACTCAAACCTACGGGGTTGACTATGAAGAAACCTTCTCGCCTGTTGCTGACGTTAAAGCTATTAGGATTCTTATAGCCATAGCAGCGTATTATGACTATGAGATTTGGCAAATGGATGTCAAAACCGCTTTCTTGAACGGTCACCTTAATGAAGATGTCTATATGGTGCAACCTGAGGGTTTTGTGAGTCCGAAACATCCCAATAAAGTATGCAAGCTTCAAAGATCCATTTATGGACTGAAGCAAGCGTCCAGAAGCTGGAATAAAAAGGTTCGATGAGGAAATCAAAACGTATGGTTTCACCCAAAACCTTGATGAGCCATGTGTATATATGAGAGCTAGTGGGAGCATTGTAATTTTTCTAATCTTATATGTTGATGACATATTACTCATGGGGAACAATATTCCAATGCTACAAGATGTCAAATCCTGGTTTGGAAAATGCTTTGCCATGAAAGATTTAGGTGAAGCGGCGTACATCATAGGAATCAAGATCTATAGGGATAGATCGAAGCGGTTAATTGGTTTAAGTCAAAGTGCATACATTGACAAAATTCTAAAACGGTTCAGAATAGATGCTTCCAAACGTGGAAAACTTTCAATGCAACACAATGTAAACTTGAGTAAGACTCAGGGACCTCCACACCTGATGAGGTGAAGCGGATGAAGGGAATCCCCTATGCTTCGGCTGTGGGATCCATCATGTATGCAGTGAGGTGCACTAGACCTGATGTAGCGTTCTCTCAGAACCTTACGAGTAGATACCAACAAAATACAGGAGAGAGTCACTGGACTGCTGTTAAGAACATATTGAAGTATCTTCGAAATACTAGAGATATGTTCCTTGTTTATGGTGGTGATACAGACAGAGAGCTCAGTGTTACTTGCTACACTGATGCTGGTTTCGAAACAGATCGAGATGACACTCAATCTCAGACTGAATTCGTTTTTGTCATGAACGGAGGTGCTGTTGACTGGAAGAGTGCTAAACAAAGCACTACTGCGATGTCTTCTACAGAAGCTGAATTCATAGCTGCTTCCGAAGCTGCAATGGAGGCTGTTTGGATACAAAAATTTATTTCTGGGCTTGGGGTTGTTCCTAGTAATGAAAGACCCATGGATATGTACTGCGATAATTCTGGTGCCATTATCATAGTCAACGAACCTGGAGTTCAAAAGGGCGCCAGACACTTTCGCTGGAAGACTCACTACATTCGAGAGGTTATCGAGATGGTTGAAATTCGTCTTCTCAAAGTTCACACAGATGACAACTTAGCTGATCCCTTTACGAAACCAATGTCTTGTACCAAACATATCGAACATGCTAGGAACATTAGACTTCGACCAGCTAGTAGTCTCATGTAGATCTGTTTTAGTATTTGAATAATTGGAACATTGAACAGTTTTTATTACAATGAATTGATGTACTAGGTATAGTCGTTTTCATTTATATCAACTGTGTTCTATATTTGCATGTTTAATCCATGAATAAATTATTTGTTCTAAATTGTCCATTGTCAGTTGATGATACGGGAGTATCATCGAGTTAAGGCAAATGTGAGCGTATTGGTGATGATGCTACCAAACTCACATGTTGTTCATTGGTGATGAACATTGGACTGACCCAACCTACGAGAGTTCATTGCATGGATTGGTGTCACCAGTTAATCTCGCAGATGGTTATGTCGCCCGTCCTTAGACTTGAGATGCAAGCAGGTTTTGTGTGGGTGGAATGTCAGTCTTTGAAATGGTTAAACGTTGTCCTGAATAAGGCTGTTATAAAAATCATGTTCAGGACTGATATGAAGCACATGACAGACACGTGCAGTCAAAATGGGATTTGTTCCTCTATAGATAATAGAGTTAGATACTACTGGACCCCTCGATGAATTGAATAGATGTTTGTACGGTCGTACCCAAATTTAATTAAGATGATGCTTGATTAATTTGATAATCTAATTCAACAAACAGATTGAGAAACAGAATCGTTGAACAACTAGAATGACATATGATCCATGTCTAGTATTCAACAAGGTATCTGTAACAAAGGGATGACTGACGTTTAAAAAACTAACCTCATGTGTCTCTAGGGGCATTGGCGTGTTGCTAGACGCTAACCTTTGCCTGTATGATTACTTGTTATTATGACGTGTGCAAGTGGGAGCTGTTGGAATATGCTCGTGTCATAATAGATAATTATATGGCTAGACACACGTGAGGCCTAGAGGGTTACACACATATAGACTGAGATACCATTTAATATAATGTAATTATTGTATTTACATTATATAGCCTAAGTAACGTGGGAAAATTAAAAGGGCATTAACATTAAATTAGACTTATTGAGTTTGTATTAAATTTAAGTTAATAGCAAGTCCATTACCTTAATTTAATACTGGGCCCATAAAAGATTTAGAAGAGAAAATTGTTAACAGCCCAAGAGAGCTCTAGGGTTTATTTATATAAGGATATCAAATAAACCCATTAGGTTTAACCTAATCTCTCCTCCTCTCTCTCTCAAATTGGCGCCCCTCCCCTTGCTCTCTCTAAGTTTTCCCGTTAGATCTTCTACCTTGGTTCCTTGTTAATTGAAGTAGTAAGATCATTACAAAGGAGGACTAGCATCCGGTGGTGATCAAGGAAGTGTAGTGTGGACTACTTTAGAGGTATTCACCTATGAATACTTGGTCTCAAAGGAACACACAAGCGGATCCATTTCGTCTACAAATCACGCTATAAAGGTATACCGTTATTTGTATTTTTTCGTTTAATCATATTGGCAATACGTTGATTCCTTTTGGTGATTTCTTTCCGCTGCGTGTATATATAAATGTTATATTTGTGTTTTTACTTTAAATCACCAACACCTCCAAAGTCCACGATCACCATCCATATCTTCATTGGTATCAGAAGAGGTCGACCACCGTTGCTTCCGTGAATAGCCTTAATAAGTTTAACCCAAGTTGCATTTGGTTCTGTCCTGAATCTCCAGACCCATTTTGCTAAAGGAGTCGTGTTTGTAGCCCCGATGCTTCCAATCTCGAGACCACTGAAATCTTTCCTTCTAAGGTTGAATTCCTTTTGACCCAAGCTATTTTGTTAGTGCTTCCCTTATAACCCCCAAAACAAATCTCAGTTTTTCAAGGTTAGAAACCACCGGTTTAAGAGCTTTGAAAAGAGACATATAGTAAGTGGCTATACTTCCCAGCACAGCCTGTAGAAGAACCCATCTTCCTCGTATGGATAAAGCATTGGTTTTCCATCTCGAAAGTTTACGATAGAACTTCTCAATGATATGATCCCAAGAATTAATACGAGACATATTGTCCCCTAACTGAACCCCAAGATAAGGTTTACACATTAACTCAGCAGCCAATCTTCTGACCCTCTGAAACCCACACCAATTCCGAACAGCGTGCTTTTATTGAGGTTCAGTCGAAGACCTGAAGTCATAAAGAAGCATCCTAGAATACAGATGATGTTTTTACCTTCTTAGTCGACCAATCATTGAAAAAAAGAGCATCATCAGCATAGAAAAGATGAGATATGTTAAATTTGTCCTGCCCATTCGCCATACCTTTAATGAGATTCTTGGAAGGCCTTCCATTACAATGATGAAGAGAAAAGGAGAGAGGGGATCTCGTTGTCTAAAGCCGCTAAGAAGCTGGAATTCTTTCGATGGGGAACCGTTGATATATAAGGACCGAGGAGGTGGCCGAGTGAAGGAAAGCTTTTATCCAATTTCTCCATTTAAGAGAGAATCCCATCTGTTGAACATGAATCTCATGCAACCAACGTGATGATATTGCCATTAATATATAGTATTTTTCTATTGTACTTCTCCTTCTGCCCCGAGTTCTAATCTTATTAGTTATTCCTCTATTTTTATTCATATTATTGTTCTAACTCAAATTCCACTACCAATATTGTAATTTCAATACAACCTATTAATGAATCAATATAATCAGACTAAGTATGACAGTTTATGTTACCTGGATTAATAGTACAACGATGCCCAATCTCAGATCTCTGCTCCGATCCATCCATCCCATAGTAAAGACCACAAAGGGATTTTGAAGTTATTTAGGAGGCCCACTTGTCCTAGGTGGCCATATAAATGGCCTTTCAGGATAGAAAGTCTTTAGAAAATTTTGTACATGTGCCACTCCACCTCACTTGAAAGACAATTAGAAATGACTTTAAAATCCCTTTGCGGTCTTAATGTCTTAAATTTCCTATCGGTTTTTTTTTTACCATACAGAAGATATATATCGTTTATGAATCGTTATAACAAAGTCATTTTTGAAAAAAAGAAATGCATGTGCTCAGATATTTTTTCTTGCCATATCAATAAAGGACCATTATGAGTGAGCCTGCATGAACCATGGTCAAATATACACGGTTTTAGAACCACTATCCACAGATGATTTCACAGCATCCAAAACAACTTGACTTGTTCTGCTGATGCCACCCCACTTGGTATCCGGTCCCATACTAGAATCCTTTATTCCTTTAACCAGCCTCGAAAACTCTTTAACCATCAAGGCCTCTTGTGGAAGCTCGTTGTGCATTCGAACCTCTTGCTCTGTCATATTCCACCCAAGATGACGATCAACAAAAGATGCCCCGGATGTGAAATTAAACGAAGCTGAAATCTCTTCATAAGGAATTATCAAATCTTCTACATGGAATGACCCTTTGGATCCCAAGACGGATACGTCCATGGTCTCATGTGCTAGAAATGAGCAGTAAAAGGTTGCAACAGTTCCCTCTTGTTCCCAGTGAATGGAAACAGTGGTGGACATGATGACTCCGTTAGAGTTTAGAGTTGTTGCAGGTAAAGCTCTGACAGTGGTGGGTAGTTTATAGTTCATTGCCCATAAAATTGCTCCAATGCAGTACCACCCAGCATCTCCTAATGCTCCGAAGCCATCTAAATCTGCTTTTGTTCTGATGTTGTTCTCAAAAAATTGTGGGGGTGGCATGAATGACGAGGAACTGTAGATCTTCATATAAGACAAAAATATTTAGGGCAAAACCAAGCCATTTCAATCAAAATATACCCATTTAACCAACAATTTTAATGTTCTAATTAAAAGTGCAACGAGTTAACAGATTTTAACGAATAGGTCAAATGGATTGATGACTTCCAAAAAAAAATGTTACCAGTCAATCTGCATGCCATCTCTAAGAGCATCTCCAACCTTGACGTCAATAAAAACACTAAAATTAATGAGATCATTAACATTTCAACTCCAACCACACTCCAAAACACCAAATTCGTGGGTCATACAAAAATGATCACCTAATCTGTGGGCCTAGGGTTTTACTGGTTGAAGATTTACCGTTCAATTTAAAGACCTGGCAAAAAGCACTAGATTTTGACGGTCGGTTGGAAAAGAAATCACCATGGTTGGAGATGCCCTAAATAGCACCAATTTAATGTCAGTTTTCAAATAACTACATTGTTTATCACATTACATTTTAATATGTTAGGTCGTCCAAGAAACCATGCACTTTATCTTTTACACAAACAATTGCATACTAGTTTCTTGAGTGATCCTACCACATCTTTACAATTTATAACAGGGAAAAGTCCCAAAAAACTCAACAACTTTCTCATTTTAATGATTAAGTTCCTACACTTTTTAATGAAAAAAACCACTGAACTTTCTCATTTTAAATGATTAAGGCCCTAAACTTTTTTTTAATAAATAAACCATCAAACATTGAAAATTGGTTATATACATTCTTTTAACCCCCAAAAACTACCTGAAACTAGCTAGGAAGGCTTTAAAGTAAAAGAAAACCTAATCAGTTACCGTCTACAAACCCTACGTCATTCAAACCACTCGTCTCCTTGTCGTCTTCCTATCTCTATCACCGCCCATCACCATCGTTGATCCTAGCATTGATCTCCCTCCTTTTTTTACTGATTCTCCATCTTTTTTATATGTATTTACGTGCTCCATTTAATTGTTGTAAAAGAGGGATAATCGAAAGAAAAAAAGAACAACTCAAAAAGATGGAGATCGGTCGATGGCAGGGCAAGCGACTGCAATAGGCGGTATATAGAGAACGAAAACTATGGGGTGGCGAAGAGTGGCGAGGAGCGAGGTCGTTCTGTGCTAAGGATTTGAAAAGCATAGGGTTTGAGAACGTTAATTTGATTTATGTTTTTTTTTTACTTAAAAACATTCCTAATCGGTTACATGTAACTTTTTTTGGTTAAAAGGATGTAGATAGACAATTTTTAAACATTTCGATTGTTTAATTATCCAAAAAAAATATTCAACGACTTAATCATTCAAAATGAGAAAAATTTATGATTTTTCCATTAAAAAAATAGTTTAGGATTTAATCACTTTAAAAGTTTAAATGAAAATGTAGGTTGGGTTTTTCCAAACTTTTCCCTTTGTAATATATATTTTAATAATTTATGATTTCAATAATAATATAATTTCTTATTTCAATTTAGTAATAAATTAAAAACCAATCTATTTAATTTATAATTTAAACAATTTGATAAATAATATAAAAAATTGTTATTTTAATGAATAATTTAGAATTTTTTCCGCTATCGTCAGTTGCTGAGTTAAGTATCAATTGGCTTCTCACATGTTGGGTTCTTGGGTGTTGGGTTCCAAGTGGAACGGCTGGAGTTGCCGTAATCAACCTTCTAGTTAAACAATTCAGAATTAGCTTCTTTTTAATTACATCATAAAGTAAAGTGAAAACTCCATTAAAAAAACCTAATGCACTTATTTTATGTGATTAAATCTTTGAATTTTTTTAATAAATAAATCATTGGATTTTTCCATTTTGATTTATTAAGTCATATTTTTGAATAAATAAACAATTAAATTTTTAGAACTTGGTAACATGCATTCTTTTAACCAAAAAAGGTTATTTCTAATCAGTTAGAAATGTATTAAAGTAAAAACCCTAAATCATTTTTATCATTCCCAAATCTTAAAACTATGACATCTTGTGCCCCAGTTGAAAAAAGTGGTGAACCAAGTGAATCAGTGTAAGAAAAGCCAAATATGGTCATCCTAACTATAGAGTCATGCGATTGTGACTTTTGTCATAATAGCACCGATGGTACTGAGAGTATGGTCATCTCTACTATGGTATCATGCAGTCGTGACATCTGTTACAATAGCACTAATCGTGACATCTGTTACAATAGCACTAATGGTACACAGTGTTTGGTCATCCCGATAATTGTGCCATGTGATTGTTACAATGGCACGATAGCGGGTACAATAGCATCAGATGTACCGAGAGTTCGTACATTTGGGCGATTGTGTCATGCGACTGTGGCAATGGCATGATAGCAACATCTAGCGTGATTGTTCCATGTGATTGTGACACTATCACAATCGCTAGGCACAATAGCCAACAAGTCTTGAGGTATAAAAGTCGTTTTGGGGCTAGGGTTTGTCACTTTTGTTCATGTTCTTCTTTTTCTCTCTTTGGTGGACGATTTTTGGGAGCTTTTTGGGCCAAGGAGATGACTAACATGGAGATTGAAGATCTAAGATGGTTGGTTTTATAGGCTCTTGAAAAGATAAGTTTTTTTTAGTATTTTGATATCTATTGTTGAAATCTTTGTGAATTTGAATCTTGGGTTCACTCTTGGTGTCTTTTTGGCTTAGATGGTGATCTTAAGATGTTTTCTTGGAGAGTTTTACGTGTGGAACTCAAACTTTCACCAATGGAAGCTAGAGGTTAGGGATTTGGAAAGTAGGTTTAACTTAACATATCAAAGTGAGTTCAAGCTACTTTGTGAAAACCATGTACATGTCAAATATGTCCATTTTAGAGTCTTAAAAGATGTTTCTTGATATTTATCAAACGTGTTGATTAGTTGATGAGTATTGCATCTTTGGTACATTTGATTTATAGATCTTTCGAAATGCACATATTTGGGACTTTTGGATATTTTGATAAATAAATAAATCATAAATTATTCGGTGTTTATGCACCTTTGGTATTGGATTTTATAAATCATTCGAAAAATCCATATGATTGAGTTTTTGTTGAATTTTATGGTGTTTTGGGTCATGAGACTTGGTAAACTATTTGAATGCATTTCGGGGTTTATGATGACTCAATTTTTCTTCGTTAAACAAATTGAAGAACTTATTGGCTTGCAGTTCAATAAAGGTTAGTTTTGGGATTTTGCCCAACTTTTGAGTTGATAAAGATGGCATTCCAACCTTTTGGTGTATAAGTTGCATACACGTTGGGGTACTCGCATTTTATTGGTTTATAATGAGTTTTATTGGATAGTCAAATAGTTAGATTTTTACTCAAATAAGTTTTGGGAACATTAGTCAGGTTCAAATTGCTCTATGTTAAGCTTTGGAAGTGATATGCAGTTATAACATATTTATTTGAAAATTACATATTTTGAGTGTGTTGGTCATTCAATCAGACTCATGTAATTTAGACTGTAATACAATAGATCCATTGATATAAGAGTCGGTTTTGTTGGTTTGAAGTGGGATAATTATCCCTGTATTGTATAGCTAGAAACTCGGATTTGCAGGGGGCTCAAGCTATAGACCATGGGTGGTTGAACTTGATGACCATGTGACCTGATCTGTAGCGGGGGACCCAAGCTATAGATTATGGGTGGTTGAACTTGATGACCCTGTAGTCCATAGTGACTGCATTTTTAGCAAACGAGCATATCTAGGATCGGCGGGGGACTGACGGTACAAACTGTATGTTCTTGAACTTGATGATTGTGTGATACATAATTGGGGCTCATCAACGTTGATGTATGGCTTACTTTGTGTTTGACACATTAGATGCATACAGGTTTCCCTCGTTACCGAAAGGTGTTGAATTTGGATATTTTGTTTATCCATGTGTTCGGTGTCGCTTTGGGTATGGAGTGTAACCCCTAATTGTGGTTTTAAATATTAGACTTTATCCATGTTTTGGTGTTTTGGATAATAGAGTTTTATCCGTGTATCAGTATTTAAACAATAAACTTTATTCACGTTTTGAGTGAGTATTGAGTTTTGATATTATAATTGAATGGGTGTTTTGGTCTAGAGTTTTCATCATGAAACTGGTGGTTTTTGGAAAGATGTTGCTTTATATTTAATACATTTCATTCGATAAATTATTATTTAAATTAGTCTCTAAATTTTACCGTCTTATAGTTATGATGAAAACTGTTTGAACTCATTAGATGTTAAGTCTAACTATTTTTATTTATCGGCATGTGCATCAGGTACTCGTTGGGGAATGGTATTAGCAACACTGTTATGAGATGACTGCTAGTTAAAATCACAAGAAAGAGTTAGATATTCGGGAATATCTTCTATAAGTTGGAAATAACGACCATTATTGGGTTCTATAACATCCTTCCCTAATCTAGACTTTGTGTAAGGTTTGAAATATTATTTATTGATGTTAAATCTTAAACTACCTTTATAGGTAATCAAGTGTTGACATTTAAAAAAGGATTTATTCCTAATTTAATATTTTTATCGAAAATTTTAAATTAATCGTTTTTTTCCATATTTAAGGGTGTTACAAAAAACAATATAGATTAATATATGAGTCTAAATTTTTTAGAAATTTAAACTTATGAAATAAAATTATATGTTGCTATATAATTAGAAAGTGTGAGGCCTGTATATGTGGCTTTGTCATATGGCTTTGTCCTATACATTCCATGAATTTTCACTCCTGGTTAAAATAGAAGAAGCGGACTCAAAAAATTATAATATTTCACAATTAACACACATCAGTTGTCAAATATTTCAAGCATTTCATTGATCAATTTGAAATATATGAAGTTTGAAATGAAGTGTCAAGAAGTTACTAATACTTTTCATTCTTGTATACTAAAAAATTTATTACATCAAAAGAAAATATCTCAATTTTTTTTTCTTACCTTTTCACCCCTCCGCAATTTGCGGGTCTATCACTTGTGGAGGTAGTGACATTTTGGTAAAGCCGAGATAGAAATGACTAAGAGATCAATTGTGAAAAGAGAAATGACTATTTGAGTCAATTTCCCAAAAAATAATAATGATGATGATAAGCCATGTTTTTTTTTTGAATAAATAAACCATGTTAAAAAATATGAATTACTCAAAATCATTATTTGTAATTAAATGATGAAATATTAGAGAAAATTCACATCCGGACGGTTTGACTCGATCCATTTGGCTCATTCCTTATTTTGAAACTACGATTTCGTCCGTGCGATTACCCCCCAAACATCCCCCCACCCACGCACCCACCCCTTCCTCACCTACCCTTACATGAGTTCATCTTCTTCACTTTAACCCCATAGTCAATGGTTGCAACTTCTCTTCCCTTCTCTCTATTTTTTTTTGTTCTTTTTCTTTTCATTCTCTCGATGAATTAAAATCCGTTGCACCCATTTCTTCCCGTTCCTCCCCTCATCGACGCTGCACTTCCCGCCTCCCCCTAGCCGATTGTGTTAAAACCATAGGATCATGGAAACCCAAAAAAACATATAACCCATTTGAACTTGCATGAAACACAAACCATACCTCAAGGTTGAATCACAATCACAAACTTGTTCATTGTTCATCCTCAAAAGTCAAAACCCATTTGAGGTAGAATCAAACCCTTCGATCTCAGTCCCTTCTTCTTCATTTTCTTGATCCCCGTCTTGGTGGTAGGAATATTTGTGGGGAAGAAGACAAAAATGGGGGTAGGGGACTAGGGTTATTAATAATGCTCATATTACATATTATTAATAATAATAATAATAAATTATTTAATAAAAATATAGGTAAACACAAAAACATTAAAAAGACAAATATACCCTTCATTTAACTGACTTTTTCAATGGAATTAGAGTCCGGGACGAAAAATGAAAGGAAATGCAAACCATGGTGACCAAAAAAGCAATTTTTAAAAACCAAAGATGACAATAGTTATAAACAACAAACCACAAGGACGAAAATCCTAGTTTACTCTATATTCTAATACAAGTTCATTTGACGCATTATTTTGTATACACTATTCAATCCAATCGGGACTCTGGGCTATATATATATTTTTTACCACTAATTACTCCACTTTGATCACCTTGGATATATGTAAAGATTGCAATTATTTTATATGTTCTTATTCAGATTTTAATTAATAAGTATGATATCTATGGTTTTTCAATGTAAAAGGAGGCTACTTATACTTTGCAGGAAAACACTAACAAAAACTAAATTTTGAAAATGAACATTAAATTGTTACCATTTTAACTTCACCAAAGAGGTTAGGATCCGAAATTAACTCCTTCATCCTTGCTGTCCTAGGATGATGATACCACATACTTCCATCCATGAACTGCACACCATTGGAATCACAAGCTTCGAGTATCCGATCCAGCTCCCCGACATCTAGAGCCGTTGGTTTTTCCAGTAGCACATGTTTCTTCTTTTCTGCAGCCAACAAAGCCCATTTCAGGTGAAGGCTTGTTGGCAGTGGAATGTACACAGCATCCACAGACAAATCATCCAACACCTCCTCATAGCTGCCATAGACCTTCACCAATTCGGACAAGTTGTTCTTAAGGGCAAATTGTTTTGCTTTTTCAGTTGAACGGCTGGAGATTGCGTGAAGGATTGAATTAGGAGAGAGATTTATGGCTCTGCATACTTTTCTTGCTATCTCAGCACAGCCTAGTATCCCAAAACGTACTGGATTTTTCTCATCAGCCATCGGTTTGTTTGTTGCAGAGGTGAGGAAATTAAGATAAGATGGCAAAAAGTGAAAACCAATGTGAACCAGCAACTTTTTATCATTAGAAAGAACACTTTTTCAATAGAAGATGGTAATTAATAGGGGCAGAAGAGTCCATTAATTCACACATATCCCTTCAACTACCTCTGTTCCAATAATAAATTCAAGAGTTAATTACGGATTTGGTCCTGTCATTTGGTGATTTTTATGAAAATGGTCCCCTTTTTTATGGAAGAAGACTCTTCGTCTTCACATTTATAACAATTTGGTCCCTCAAACGCCCATCCAAAATCTCAGTTAACAAAGCATTTATGTCATTTTATTTCTTTATTCTAAGGCTAACTTTTTTTTTGTTTTTTTTTTACTGTCTTAATTTTTTTTAACTTTATGTCTTTTTGTACTTTTTTTTGTAACCTTAGGTTTCTGGACTAGTTTACGTGGACCAACTAATCCCCAGGCGACCACGAATGACTTGGAGTCATCGCAGTCCATGGCCACACAGGCTTTGCCAACGTCTAGATTTGAACCCTGGGAAGAGATTTTCCACTTCACCCCTCAAAGGCTTTACCAGTGCGCCACAACCCAAGTGGTTAACTTTGTCTTTTATCTAATTTTGTAAAAAACCACAATCTATAGGGGCCAAATCCATGATTAACTTTATTAATATATATCATAATCTCCGTCATCCCAAATCACCCACCACCTCCACCCCTACCTTCCTCTTCTTCCCACGGCCACACACAATGAACGAGGGGAGAGATGGAGGAAGAGGTTCAAGTACGATTTATTATTTGTTTTCTTTTAAATACAAAAGGCTTTTATATATATATATATATATATATATATATATATATATATATATATATATATAGGGTGTGTTTCTTTTGCAAACCAAGCAATTTGTACAAACTATGCAAACCAATCTTAGCCGTTCATCAAGTCTAATGAATATATGATTTTATTATGTTTCCTAATTTAAAATCATGATTATAATGAATAAACTTAACATTTCTTAATTTAAAATCATGATTATAATGAATAAACTTAACATTTTCCATATATATCACAATCATTATTAATGAATCATAATCATTATCCATAAATATATCTATTGTTTCCTAATATAGTGGTTTGCATAGTTTGTACAAATTGTTTGGTTTGCAAAAGAAACGCACCCTATATATATATATCACTACTACATAAATGATTGGCTTAACTGTACATTTTTTATGAAAACCCGTGTAAAAAAATGATTTGTGTTAACTTAAAAGAATTGTTACACGGTTGTATGTAGAAAACCGTTTAAAAAAGTATGCCAATTTTTTTTACAAAAACTGTATACGTAAGTAGTTATACCTTTTTTACGCGTTTTGTTAGTAAAAACCATGTAAGAAAGATGAAAATCATTCAAAATAAAACACTCCATAGTCGAACGCATTCACCCCTCTCTCTCTCTCTCGTGCCTCCACTGCTTCCCATCGTTTGCCCTAGTCGCCTCAGCTGATTGCCCGATTATTCCTCTTCTCACTATTATTTTCTTTCATTCTTCTTTTAAACTTGCTCATATTTCTTGTCGATTCCTTTAAATTGAAGATGGTGTTCGTGTTTTCTGTTTGTGACATTGATTGGTAAAGGCGCTTTTGGTGAGATACAAACCGTCAATTTTTGTCTCCTTTTTAAGTATTCCAAGGTACTATGCCTTTTGTATCCTAGTTCTTACTTCTTGGATAGGTGGACTTGTGACTCTTCATGTGCCTTTTGTGTTTGTGCGTAGAATAATTATGATTCTTCACCTTAGGGGTGTCTGCGGTCCGGTTTAGGCTGTTTAACACCCCAAACCAAAAATGCACTACTAGAATATTGACTTTCACCGACGGATTTTTCGTCAGAAATTTTCAGCAGATTACTGACGGATCACCCAAAAGTAAAAAAACTCAGCACTCACCCAAATTTAATTAATAAAAATACTAATTAATTTTCGTCGGAAATTTTAAATTTGTTTTTTACCTGTAAAATTATTATAAAAGTAAATTTAAAACAACAATTATTTGGATATTACCGGCGGATTTCCGGCGGACATATGCCTATCCGTCGGAAAGCCGCCAGTAATATCCAAAGAATTGTTTTCTTTTAAATTTACTTGTAAATTAAAAAAATCTACCTTTTCACTTTTCTGGAGGATTTCCGACGGATGACCGGTAATATCCAAAGTTTTTTTAAGAACTTCGTGTCGGGTTTTATTAAAAATTACATTTTCGTAGATTTTTTCGCATTCCTATCACTACAAGAAAACTGGGCATTAGCGACGGAAATTAGTGAGGAAAAAAATCCCTTGCTAATTAGCGAGGGATTGACCACAAACCCATTCCGTCGCTAATCCCTCGCTAATTAGCGACGGATTAGTGAGGGATTGGTTTTGTGCTCAATCCCTCGCTAATCCCTCATTACTTAGCGAGGGATTAGCGACAAATTGACCACAAACTCAATTCCTCGCTAATTAGTGAGAGATTAGTGACGGAATGGGTTGGTGGTCAATCCGTCACTACTCCCTCGCTAATTATTGAGGGATTAGCGAGGGATTGACCACAAACTCATTCTGACGCTAATCCCTCACTAATTAGCGAGGGGCTCCTGACACCCATCACTAATTAGTGAGGGATTGTTTTTTTTCTGTTTTCTCATTGTATGGGCTACGTGTAGACATATATTTGAATCTACATGTAGACATGTATATGTTATATGTATAGTTGTGTATGTGTTTTATGTATCCTTCGGTTCGTGTTATATATTTGTATAAATGATGTGTAACAATTGAATCTACGTATATATTATTGCGTCTATGTGTTGTATATAGGTTTATATGCATGTGTATATGTGAATATATAGAAAACGTTTATGTGTTGTTTGGTAGCCACATATGATGTGTATATGTGTTATATATATGTATATATGTGTATATATATATGTGAATGTATATAACTATATATGTAATAAATAACACATACACATGTATACATATAAAACATACACATGATAAAACAAGAAAAAAAAACTCAATCCCTCGCTAATCCCTAGCTAATTAGTGAGTGATAATTAGCGAGGGACACGTGGCATCGTCGCTAATCCCTCGCTAATTAGCTAGGGATTAGCAAGGGCTTTGTAACACCTGAAAAATTAAAAGGTAAGTTTTCGTTCCCTTAAATTTGTTAAATGTGTTATTTGAGATTATGAGACCTATTATGTGCACATGCTCACTTTTATAATGCCATAATATTATTTGAACTGGTTATCATTGTACCCGTTTGAACCTCGCGATCGTAATCGATTTTGGTCAAGTTTTCGGGCTGATCTGGGTGCCACGCGACAGTGCCACGCGACTGTGACATTGTCACTATCGCCGGTCACTGTCGCGTGGAGTGTACCGTAAGTGTTGAGCCTCGCGCGATTGTGACACGCGACAGTGACAATGTCACTGTCGCCGGGCAAGGTCGCGAGCGGGCACTGAGGGTTAAATGAGTTCCTTAGCCGATTTTGTTCTCATTTCTCACCTCTCCTTCTTTCTCTTTGGCGATTTTGGGGCAACCAAAGCCAACCCTTTCACCCCAAACACTAACCCTCATTTATTGCAAATCATTTTGGTGGTTGAATCTCGTTGGGTGCATTAAATCATCTCAAGGAAGATTTCTAGGGTTTCTCCAAGTCAACCTCTTGTTCTTCAAATCTCATCTCTTCAAACTAGGGTTTCATCTTTTCTAGGTTTTGGTCAAAAACCTAGATTGTGAGTTTACTAATCTTTTGTTAAAACTAGATACACATCATTATCTTCTACTTGTCAATGCCAATGTATATCTCAAATGTTCATATTTAATGTTTCAAGTATTTGGAGGTTTTTTTTACCCATGGATTTATGTTTATGGAAGTTACCATGTATTATATGTGTATATCTTGGTATGTTGATGATTCCTTCTTGGAATGCCTTTTTGGCGATCTTATATTCTCACGAAGTAATTGGATGGATATTATGTTATACGTTGGATTTACATGAGTAGGATGGTAATAGTGTGTTCCTAGTGGATATCCGAAATGTTACGGATGGAATTACATCTTGAGACCTCCTAAATGCATTATGTGGACGAACCAAGTCTGTGATTCACTATAGGAATGTAGGTGGGTGACATGGAGAATTTCCTAAGGCGGTAGTCTCCTAAGTACCTAGACCTCCGCCGTCGGGGAATTTCCAAAGGCGGTAGTCCCCGGTGCGTGTCGGACCTTTGGGTTGCCAGAGAAAGTGGCTTCAAGGTGCATTGCCTCTTTGGGTGAACCGGATTGGAGATATGGGTCGCTCCCGTTGACTCCACATCTACGTGATTATTTGTTAACTGCTGATAAGAACTGTAACTGTTTCTGGCATGATTTTACTTGTTCAACTCACTAGGCTTTTTGGCCTAACACTTGTTTGGTGTCGATGTGTATCTCAGGTGTTAGCAGCGCGGCTCCTAGGCAGGTATAGATGCTTTGGGCGAGAGCTTGGGGATACGGCACTTGGACTATTTTGAGAAGCCTTGGGTTTATAGATGACACCCCTTTTTGTAATCTCTTTTCTAGATGTAGAAATTAGATTAGTTGGTTGTTGTTTATTTATCCGTTAAATTACAATTGTGATTAAACAGGTTTAATTGTATTATTCCCCTTTTTGGGAGGCTCTTGCTATGGCAATTTTAGTATACCTCATGTCCGTTTTTCGGATTTTTGTTATCCCTATTTTTCGGGTGTTACAAGTTGGTATCAGAGCTTTAGTTTAAGTGAACTAGGTATTGTTGTAGCATATCTTGACTTAAGCTTAGATTGTTTTGACTTCACTGTCCTATTAGGGTAGAAATCCTAGGTGGGGAGAGTGTTAGGTTACGGAATTACACTAATTCAGAGTCGTGATGATGGTAACAAGAATTCTTGTGTATGGTTCGTTCATAATTTCACTTAGCTACTGCTATTATGAATGCATTGTTACGTGAGCATACTTGATTTACTGTTGTTGTGATAATTGATGAATGTATTGGTACGTACAATGAGTTCAACTCGCTTAGTCTTTTCTCAATCCCTTTTCTCGTGCTTGTGTGGCAGTGTGCAATGGTAAACATGTGGAGCAGATTACCGAATTCGCCTGAGGCTCAGGTGGAGGTGCAATCTACAGCTGACCGACCTCCCTTGGTCTTGACCTCCGATGAACCTCCCATACCCCCGATGTTGAGAAGGGAACCGGAGCATATTCCTCGTAGGAACATCGTGACGGATAATGCTATCTTGGAAGAGGTGACCATGGAGACCAGGATTCGAGATAGCATGATGTTGGCTATGAATTCTGCCTTGGCCCAGCAACAAATCCAACAACAGGAGTTTTTCATGAAACTCCTAGAAGATCGAGATGCTAGTAACCGCCAACCCGAGACTATGGCGGAGAACATCATAGTTGGGTCGGGTGGTAGACCTGAAGTGGTGGTGACCGAAGAGCAACCGAGCAACGTGAATCGAGATAGGACTAAGGGATGCTCTTACAAGGCTTTTATGGGGTGCAACCCTAAAGAGTTTGCGGGTTCCGACAACCCGGTTGCGTGTATGTACTGGCTCAAGGAAGTGGAGATGGCCTTTGAGTCTAGCGAGTACGACGTCTCGCAACGGGTGAAATTTGCTTCTCAATTACTCCGGGGAGAGGCATTGATCTGGTGGAATCTCACACGGTCCGCCCTCACCCCCGAGGTTCTAGCAAAGCTGACCTGGACAGTCTTTAAGAAGAAGATCATGGACAAGTATTGCAGCGAGCGTTCGTTGGACAAACTGGAAGCCGAGTTCCGGAATATGAAGAAAGGGAATTTGTCCGTAGCCAACTACTCCAAGCTGTTTCTGGAGAAGTTGAACTTGGTGGGATATCTGGTCCCAGATGAGAGATCTAAGATTAAGGCCTTCTGTCTTAGTCTACCGGCCGATATGCGGACTGACGTGCGCAATGCCGGAGGGTCGACTCTTCAAGAAGTCATTGAAGAGGACTTGCTTGTGGAAGATGATAGGTTGGCTGAGAAGGAGGAAAGAAGTGCTGCGGGTGAGAAGAGGAAGTGGGAAGGGCCATCTGGGCCCGTTCGTCAGTCGAAAACTTTTGTTAGCGGGAGAGCTGGCGACGCTCGTAAAAGTGATCAGTGGTGCCAAAGGTGTAGAACCAAACACTCGGGCGCGTGTGCTCCTAAAACCTATGCAGGTCCGGTAGGTTGTACCAAGTGTGGCAGGAAGGGCCATGTGGCCCGGGATTGCGCTACCCATCCGACGATATGTTTTGAGTGCCAGGAGCCGGGGCACGTGAGGAGAAATTGTCCAAAGGTGGCGGGGTTTAATCAAAGCAGGTCTGTAGGGTCGACGGCTAGAGTCGACCAATCGCCGAGGGTGCCGAGTCGAGCTTTTCGGATGACTACCGAAGAGGCAAAGGAGACCGCCGATGTTGTTTCGGGTACGTTCCTAGTAAACTCCTTGCCTGCTCGTGTTTTGTTTGATTCGGGTGTTACGTGTTCGTTTGTATCGGATATTTTCTGTAAGCGTTTCGTCACTCCTATTAGTGTCCTTCCCGATGCACTAGTAGTAGAGATTGCTAGCGGTGACCAAGTAATTATCCGAGACCGTTATTGTGATTGCACCATAGAGATCAATGGGAGTCCTTTTGGGGTGGATTTACTACCTATGACCATCGGAGGATTCGACGTGGTCATAGGCATGGATTGGTTGTCAAGGCACAAGGCTGACATCTTTTGTTCTAAAAAGATGATCCAAGTGCCTTTGACGGAAGGCGGCGTGGTCGTCATCTACGGGGACAAAGGAAAGGGGCGCAACCCCATTATTTCCTCCCTCAAAGCGCGGAAGTTTCTAGTGAAGGGTTACCCTTCGTATCTAGCGTACGTTGTGGACGCGAAGAAGGAAAAGAAGACGGTGGAAGACGTGAGGATCGTGCGGGATTATCCGGATGTCTTTCCGGAAGACCTTCCCGGATTACCACCGGAACGTCAAGTGGAGTTTCAAATTGACCTCACTCCGGGAGCGGCTCCGATAGCCCGAGCTCCCTATCGGTTGGCCCCGACGGAGATGATGACGCAACTTCAAGAGTTGTTAGAGAAGGGTTTTATCCGACCAAGTTCTTCACCTTGGGGAGCGCCGGTGTTGTTCGTGAAGAAGAAGGACGGATCGATGAGGATGTGTATTGACTACCGTGAGTTTAATAAAGTCACGGTAAAGAACAAGTACCCTCTACCTCGCATCGATGATCTCTTCGATCAACTTCAAGGTGCGGGATGTTTCTCGAAGATTGACCTCCGATTCGGTTATCATCAAGTGAGAGTGAAGAATGATGATATTCCGAAGACGGCCTTCCGAACGCGTTACAGTCACTATGAGTTCTTGGTGATGCCTTTTGGGTTGACCAATGCGCCGGCCGTGTTTATGGACTTGATGAACCATGTGTGTCGCCCATTTTTGGATAAATCTGTGATCGTTTTTATCGACGATATTCTAATTTACTCCAAGGACGAATCCGAACATGGGAAACACTTGCGGGAAGTCTTGGAAGTCCTAAGAAGAGAAAAGTTGTTCGCAAAGTTCTCTAAGTGTGAGTTTTGGCTTCGAGAAGTGCAATTATTGGGGCACGTTGTGTCAAAGGACGGTGTTCAGGTGGACCCGACGAAGATTGAAGCGATGATGAGTTGGGAGCTGCCGACGAACCCGTCGGAGATACGAAGTTTCTTGGGTTTAGCGGGCTACTATAGACACTTCATCCAAGACTTTTCCAAGGTAGCTACACCGCTCACATCCCTCACAAGAAAGAACGTCAAGTTTCTTTGGACCGATGTTCAAGACCAAGCCTTTCAAACGCTCAAGAGGAAATTGTGCGAAGCTCCGGAAGACTTCGTAGTGTATAGTGACGCTTCTAAGATGGGGCTTGGATGTGTACTTATGCAACGAGGGAAAGTCATTGCCTACGCGTCAAGGCAATTGAAGGAACATGAGAAGAACTACCTGACGCATGACTTGGAACTAGCGGCGGTAGTTTTTGCTTTGAAGTTGTGGCGACATTACTTGTACGGGACCAAGTGTACTTTCTTCACGGATCACAAGAGTCTCAAGTACATCTTCGATCAAAAGAAACTCAACATGCGACAAAGAAGGTGGCTTGAACTTCTAAAGGATTATGATTGTGATCTACTATATCATCCCGGTAAGGCCAATGTGGTGGCGGATGCTTTGAGCCGGAGGATCCATGATGGTGGCGTTAAATTTTCCCTTACAAGAATCGACGTGGTATCAAGTTTGGTAGAAAGCATCAAGACGTGGCAAGTGGAAGCGCTCAAAGAACAAAACCTCAAGTCTGAGGTCATGGTTAAGCAAAGGGAACTCTTGACGGAAGATAGCCGCGGGCTTAAACTATTTCAAGGTCGTATTTGGGTGCCGAAGTTGGGTGGAAATCGGGAGTTACTTCTAGAAGACGCGCACAAGTCGAAGTATTCTATACATCCCGGTAGTACCAAGATGTATAGAGACTTAAAATTAAATTATTGGTGGTCGGTGATGAAGTTGGATGTGGCTAACTACGTGGAGAAATGTGTCACATGCCTTCAAGTCAAGGCGGAGCATCAAAGGCCGTATGGGAGTTTGCAACCGTTGTCCATTCCCGAGTAGAAATGGGACAACATCACTATGGATTTCGTGACGAAGCTACCGAAGACCTTGCGAGGCCACGATACAATTTGGGTAGTCGTCGATCGACTAACCAAGAGTGCGCATTTTCTTGCAATGAGGGAGACTTTTCCAATGGAGAAATTTGCCAAGCTTTACGTTGATGAGGTTGTGTCGAGGCATGGAGTTCCACAATCTATCGTGTCGGATCGAGATAGTCGCTTCACGTCGAACTTTTGGGCAAGTTTGCAAAAGGAGTTGGGTACCCGATTGAATTTAAGCACGGCATATCATCCTCAAACGGATGGTCAAAGTGAGAGGACGATTCAAACTCTCGAAGACATGTTAAGGTCATGTGTTATCGACTTCGGAGGTAGTTGGGACTCACACCTGCCGTTAGTGGAGTTCACATATAATAATAACTACCACTCTAGCATTGGCATGGCACCATTCGAGGCGTTGTACGGGCGAAAGTGCCGAACTCCAGTTTGTTGGTTAGAAGCGGGCAAAAAGCAATTCGTCGGGCCGGAAATTGTGCAAGAAATGGCCGACAAGGTGAAGGAAATTAGTGAGAGACTAAAGGCGGCGCAAGACCGACAAAAGAGCTATGCGGACAAAAAGAGAAGACCGGTCGAGTTTCTAGTGGGTGATCGCGTCATGCTAAAGGTGTCGCCATGGAAGGGGATTATCCGTTTCGGAAAACGCGGGAAGCTTAGTCCTCGTTTCCTTGGACCCTTCGTTATTTTAGAAAGAGTTGGACTTCAAGCTTACCGGTTGGACTTACCTCCGGAAATGGATGGGATACATCCTACTTTTCACGTGTGCTACCTTCGGAAGTGTCTAGCCGAGGAAGAGAGCGTGATTCCTTTGACAGAGATTCGGGTAGACAATGGAAATCGTTGTGTGGAAGAACCGGAGACGATTTTAGAGTCAGAGGTGAAGAAATTGCGGCATAGAGATGTGATCATGGTAAAGGTTCAAATGAAGCACCATCGGGGTGCTAACATTACTTGGGAATCCGAGGATGACATGAAGAAGCGTTATCCTCACTTGTTTGTTGTAGCTTGAGATTTCGGGACGAAATCCTAATTAGGTAGGGAGGATTGTAACACCCGGAAAATTAAAAGCTAAGTTTTCGTTCCCTTAAATTCGTTAAATGTGTTATTTGAGATTATGAGACCTATTATGTGCACATGCTCACTTTTATAATGGCATAATATTATTTGAACTGGTTATCCTTGTACCCGTTTGAACCTCGCGCTCGTAATCGATTTTGGTCAAGTTTTCGGGCTGATCTGGGTGTGGCGCGACAGTGCCACGCGACTGTGACATTGTCACTATCGTCGGTCACTGTCGCGTGGAGTGTACCGTAAGTGTTGAGCCTTGCGCGATTGTGACACGCGACAGTGACAATGTCACTGTCGCCGGGCAAGGTCGCGAGCGGGAACTGAGGGTTAAATGAGTTCCTTAGCCGATTTTGTTCTCATTTCTCACCTCTCCTTCTTTCTTTTTGGCGATTTTGGGGCAACCAAAGCCAACCCTTTCACCCCAAACACTAACCCTCATTTATTGCAAATCATTTTGGTGGTTGGATCTCGTTGGGTGCATTAAATCATCTCAAGGAAGATTTCTAGGGTTTCTCCAAGTCAACCTCTTGTTCTTCAAATCTCATCTCTTCAAACTAGGGTTTCATCTTTTCTAGGTTTTGGTCAAAAACCTAGATTGTGATTTTACTAATCTTTTGTTAAAACTAGATACACATCACTATCTTCTACTTGTCAATGTCAATGTATATCTCAAATGTTCATATTTAATGTTTCAAGTATTTGGAGGTTTTTTTTACCCATGGATTTATGTTTATGGAAGTTACCATGTATTATATGTGTATATCTTGGTATGTTGATGATTCCTTCTTGGAATGTCTTTTTGGCGATCTTATATTCTCACGAAGTAATTGGATGGATATTATGTTATACGTTGGATTTACATGAGTAGGATGGTAATAGTGTGTTCCTAGTGGATATCCGAAATGTTACGGATGGAATTACATCTTGAGACCTCCTAAATGCATTATGTGGACGAACCAAGTCTGTGATTCACTATAGGAATGTAGGTGGGTGACATGGAGAATTTCCTAAGGCGGTAGTCTCCTAAGTACCTAGACCTCCGCCGTCGGGGAATTTCCAAAGGCGGTAGTCCCCGGTGCGTGTCGGACCTTTGGGTTGCTAGAGAAAGTGGCTTCAAGGTGAATTGCCTCTTTGGGTGAACCGGATTGGAGATATGGGTCGCTCCCGTTGACTCCACATCTACGTGATTATTTGTTAACTGCTGATAAGAACTGTAACTGTTTCTGGCATGATTTTACTTGTTCAACTCACTAGGCTTTTTGGCCTAACACTTGTTTGGTGTCGATGTGTATCTCAGGTGTTAGCAGCGCGGCTCCTAGGCAGGTATAGATGCTTTGGGCGAGAGCTTGGGGATACGGCACTTGGACTATTTTGAGAAGCCTTGGGTTTATAGATGACACCCCTTTTTGTAATCTCTTTTCTAGATGTAGAAATTAGATTAGTTGGTTGTTGTTTATTTATCCGTTAAATTACAATTGTGATTAAACAGGTTTAATTGTATTATTCCCCTTTTTGGGAGGCTCTTGCTATGGCAATTTTAGTATACCTCATGTCCGTTTTTCGGATTTTTGTTATCCCTATTTTTAGGGTGTTACAGGCTTGACTACAAACTCATTCCGTCGGTAATCCCTCACTAATTAGCGAGGGCTCCTGGCATCCATTGCTAATCTGTCGCTAATTAGTGAGGGCTTAGCGAGGGATTGTTTTTTTTTTCTTGTTTTCTCATTTGTATGGGTTATATGCAGACATATATATGTGTATATGTTATATGTATAGTTGTGTATGTGTTTTATGTATCCCTTGATCCGTGTTATATATTTGTATACATGATGTGTGTGTTGGTTGATAACGACAATTAAATCTACGTATATATTGTTGTGTCTATGTGTTGTATATAGGTTTATATGCATATGTATATGTGAATGTATAGACAATGTTTATGTGTTGTTTGGTAGCCATATATGATGTGTGTATATATATATATATATAGGATTAGATTCATTTGAGAAATGCTAAAAATATGAGAAATAAATAAATGATCCTAGCCCTTTATCTAGTCAACATTTGCGGCTTTGACCGTGAAGCACCGGATAATTCTTTGTGTGGTATGTAGAAGATAGATGGGTAGTTTCGTAAGATACGTAGGACAAGTTCATATATGAAAATCTACGATTCACATATGAAGTATATGTTCATATTTGAACCAGTGTAATTCACATATGAACTTTTTTAACTGATTCATATATGAACTCTTTTAACCGATTAATATATGAACTATACGTTCATATATATATGAATTTGTTAATTAGTTCATATGTGAATCACAAAGGTTCATATAAGAATCTGTTAATTAGTTCAACTGATTCATATATGAACCTACAGTTAATTAGTTCATATGTGAATCAATTAATTGGTTCATATATGAATCAGTTAAAATAGTTCATATGTGAATTACACTAGTTTACATATGAACATATAGTTCATATGTGAATCATACAGATTCATATATGAACTCGTCCCGAATATTTGTAAAAATTATGAAATTATCCTTCTATTTTTGGAATAGCTGCAACTTTTGACCAGTCAAAGCCGTAATTGTTGATCAGTCAAAGACACAATATTTGACCAGTGAAAGCTGATCTATTCTCATATATTTAGCATTTCTCCAATGAACCTCTCCCTATATATATATATATGTGTGTGTGTGTGTGTGTGAATGTATATAACTATATATGTAGTACATAACACATACACATGTGTGTATATATGTTTATAAGCATGTTTATATGTAATGTACAAATAATCTATGTCTGTTGTTTGGTAAGTGCATATGTGTTGTATATATGTATGTGTATATGTGAACGTATTGATAATAATGTGTGTGTGTGTGTGTTGTTTGGTAACCACATACAAATAGTTAATAAGTCACCATTAGAGTTTATTAAGAGCCGTTAAATCCCATCAAGACCCAATTAAGTTCATTAAGAATCACTGGAGCCTATAAAGACCCAATAAGGTTCATTAACAACCATAGAGTCATATATAGCCTATATATATCTATCTATCTCTATATATACAGAGGAAGGATCATGCGATAAGTTAAACATTTTGCGATAAGACGAGAAGTCTTAATATCATATACGATTACACGTCGTTTGGGTGTGTTTAGTCATATATGATTAAGCGTCTATATATTGTCAATGTAACGTGTGTTTAATCATATATGATTAAGCTTGTGTATCATATATAATATCACAGTTCTCGTACTCTCGCAAAATGTTTAGTTTATCGTTTGAACCTGCCCTATATATATATATATATATATATATATATATATATACGAATTAAAAGGTCGTGTGAGAATAAAAGTAGATGAGAAGTGTAAGAAGGAATTTGAACCCTTGATCACTTTTAATCTAGATACCTACATACATATATCCACTACATAGTACATACAGATCAGGACCGGATCAGATCGATTTTGAACAACTCAAATAAAATTTTAATAAGATTAAATTTTAAATTTATTATTTAAAACCAATATATCTATTATATAAAACTTGAAGCGTATTCGCGCAATGCAACGAGATACATCACAATTTTAATGTTTCTTTTTCCTTTTTGTTTTTTTTGTCAATTTACTGTACGATTTTGGATGGTTTTAAGAGAGTGATAATGGTTGTTTTTCAGATATTTTAAGTAATTAATTAAATTGTGGTACATTAAGCTTTAACAATTGTTTTTAAAAGTTTTTTATAAATGTTTTATAATATAGTATATTAGTATAGATATTATTATTTTAAATAAAATTTTAACAAATATTAATATCTTATTTAACATTATATAATAAACAATTTGAAATTTTCAAAAAACTTGAATCATCTAAATTCGTCCCCCCTCCCCCCTTTTGTTCCCGGTTTTTATTGATAATTTTGAAAACCCTAGCCCCCTTTTCCCTTTCTCTTCCCCTCACTTATCGGTTTTATGGAAATCCCCTTCTTTTCCCCCTTCCATATGACAATCACCTCTCTGAGAAAAAAACCCTAATCGTTATGGGCGAAATTGGTCGGATTTCCATCTATGACGCTCTAGGAGGCGGTGCAGGTGTCTCTCCCCATCTCTATCACTTTGCATCTGTTACTATATGCATATGTGTATGATGTATTGCATTCTTTGATTTCACTGGATGTTAAAATTCGGGGAAATTTATCGAAATGGGCCAAACTCGGGGTGGGATTGGCCTCCTAGCCATCCCTCTCCCCGGTTTACCCAAATGGCCCAAACGACGCAAATGGAGACCAAGGGCACAAATGGAGCCCTAGGGCGCAAATTGCGTCCAGGCGTAATTTGCGCCCTAGGGCTCCATTTGCGCCCTGGGTCTCCATTTGCGCCCCTGGGTCTTCTCTTTTATACTGAACGACCGACATTAAAACCCCACCTACCATTTTTAAATACATCCATCGATTCTTCCAAATTCACGCCGGAGAAGTGTCGTTTCTTTGCCCCCACACCGACGATCTGCCATTTTTTATTCTAATTGGGACCACAAATGGAGGTTAGTGACTTCTTCTAACTTTTCTACCTATTTTTAACTGACTTTTTGTATATTTTTTGTTGTATATTTTTGTTGATAATTTGTTGTATATTGGTTGAATGATAATTGTTTGTTGTATACTTTTGTTGATAATTTGTTATATATTTTCTAGGAATAATATAACAATTTTCTGTTTTGAAAATATAAAATTGGTATATTATTGTTGTTGTATATTTTATTATCTAAGATTTCAAAACATAAAATATGTAGAGAAAAAAATAAAGTTAATATTAAAAAGTTGTTAACTGAAAATATTAATTATAGTACAAAAAATTGTCATCCAAAAAAGTTATGTGTTGCCAAATTTTGATAAATTGTATATTTTTCTTGATAATTTGTTGTATATTTTTGGATGATAATTTATTGTTGTTATTTTTGTTGATAAGTTGTTGTTATTTTTGTTGATAAGTTGTTGTATATTTTGGATGACAATTTTTTGTATTTTTTTGTGTTGATCGATTTTGTTGTTATGTATTTGTATGGTTTTAAATGGTTGTAGTTATCATTTTTGGAGTGGATGATAAATTTTTTTTTTCGTATATTATTATTTTATATTTAGGGTTATAATTTTATTGTCATAGTTTTAAATTTAATGTAGTTATAGTTTACACAAATTATAGAATATTTTACAATAGGACAATAATTTTGTAAATACCCAAAAATCCGTAACTTTAAAATTTTACACGAAAAAATTGTTAACTTTAGAAACTGACACTTTAGGTCCCTTAACTTTATAATTTTACACTTTAGGTCCCTCTACTTTAGAAACTGACACTTTAGGTCGCTATACTTTAGAATTTGACACTTTAGGTCGCTATACTTTATAAACTGACACTTTAGGTCGCTATACTTTATAAACTGACACTTTAGGTCGCTATACTTTATAAACTGGCACTTTAGGTCGCTAAAGATAAGTATTATATCATTATTATGCAGGGAGCAAATTTCTACAATGCAAAGTTGAACCTGAAGAGTAAGATAGGGGTGGTGGATTTGATTCGCCAGAAATTGAACCCCACACGATTAGCACTATTCAGAGAGACATGTTTCGGTCATTGGTTGGATCTGACCGATACAACTTCCGACCCTCTCTTGGTGCACATATTTTTACAGACCCAGGTATTCCCGCCAAACCTACGGGATGATGAGATGTTATTCGAGGTTGGTGGCCGCCGTCTTCGTTTCGGCCGTGAGGAGTTCTGTCTCGTCACAGCACTTCGTTTCGGACTGGACCCGAAGATGCATAAGAATAGGTCCACTGGTTTTGTTAGACGGGTGTTCCCACGAGGCACGCTGACAGTGCAGAACATCCAGGATTTATTCAATCTGATCGGCACTGATGACGAGGGGCGGGCGCATATCGTTGACGATTCTGCCGTCCGTATTTGTCTCATGATGATGGTTGAGCTGTTCTTTCACGGTCATCAGTTGACCAAGCAGCTTCCCGATCATCTACTTCGGGTCATTGATGATTTGAGCGTCTTCAATCGGTTTCCCTGGGGATCCCATATTTGGGCCCACACCTACAAGCAGATGAATACAGCGATTCGGAAACGACCGGAGCATGGATATAGGATGTCGTTATCTGGTTTTTTATATGCATTCAAGGTTAGTAAGTTGATATCAAATTAATACTTTTACAATCTACATGAATTCCCTATTTCTACAAAATATTTACTACTATCTTGGTATTCTAATTCACATATATGGATCTTAGAGACCTTTCCCATGGCCAGCACGTTTTATATTTTGACCACCAGGATGCCACGTGTTGTTCGTTGGGATAGGTCTTCGATCTGTATTGTTAGCAATTATGCCTTTGCTCTCATAGATGTATCGGCGGTAAGTTACATTGACTACAACGGAAAAAAATTGTATTACATGAGGCCCTCGTGTGGATTTCTAACATGATTATTTTTCAATATATTAGTCCGAGCGTTTCCCATGTGAACGGCTTGAGCCTACACCGTGGGAGGAGAGCCAGGAATGGTATATCCTGAGCGATCGCTGGTTTAGTAGTTTGGAGGGGCGTCGACCGTCGAAGAGGTCGAGAGTTATGCAGGTTGTTGACGCGGGTCAGAAGTCATTCTAAGTTATCCGATATTTATAATTTTTTATAACGAGAAGTCGTTCTAGTGTTTATGATATTTATAGTAATGTTGTTAATTGTTTGTATAGACGAAGGATCCGAGTCAGAGGGAGACGACTAACCTGATCATGACACGGGCCCCCCGTCCTATGTAGGCGTCAGCAGGGCACACGAGGCCACCTCGGTCGAGGAGCCACCATTTCATGCTGGGCATAGTCCATCCTTTCACCGTGAGCATAGTCCAGCAGGCCACTATCAACATAGTCCACATGTTGACCCCTATGCTGACCGGTGGGCTGAGTTTACGAGGTGGAAGGATGATTTCTATGACTATCGGACTTCTCATCGCACAGAGCATGATGATCTTGAGAGATGCCTTGCCGAGAAATGGGCAACTGAATGCTCAGAGCATGAAGCTACTAAGAGACGCCTTGCTGAGCTGGAGAGGCTTACTAGCCAGTTTAGCTCTTTCCAGGTAAGTTTTTAACTTAATTTATTAGACATGGTTTTAATTTTTATCTTTTGGAACTTTATGTGGTTTGTTATGCTTGATGATAGATTCTAGGCCAGCAGTAGGGTGGACAGCCCTCCCAGCCCGCCAACACGCAGCACGGGTTTGGATCTTCGATCTTCGGAGGCCCGTCCCAGTACACGGATAATGTTAGTCACTTTAATCTTTATGTTGTATCATTATTTGTTTTCAATAAGACATAAAAACAATGGCTTAGATTAATATGCAGAGTTCATCATCCTTCCTTGATGACATATTCAGACCTTCGTCGTTCGTTACACTGACCCACCACATGGCACATATAAGTTATTTAATATGGTGGGTACTTTCATTTTTACATTCAGAATATTAACTGAATAACCTCAATCTTATATTACAGGGCACAGGGGCATCATTCCGGGAGTTTAGCGGTCAGTCCACTGGCCAGTATACACAGGGCCAGTATATGCAGCCTGTAAGTTAGGAGATTCGTTTGTTACATTTGATATTTATTTGTTATAGGAAACTTGTGAGGACCCAACTTATTTTGCAGGGCACATTTGGTTCGTTGCTCCATGAGACCGGACCGACTACGGTGGGTTCAGGTATGTCGGGGTTTGTTGGGGTGTTGTTCTAGGATATGCCACAGGCGAGTACATCTGTCGGCCTCTCGACCTCGACGCACGTCCGGCCTCGGGTGTCCCAGGACATTCAGGTTGCACCGCCGACGGATGTACACCAAAGGTCGATGCGGCAGAAAATTCCTGGGAAACAATTGCTCCCTCCTTACACCGGTTTGCCTCCTACTACAGACCCATCTGTCCAGCGCCGCGTATCAAAGATGCCTGTTGGTCGTAAGACCGCTGCTACTGCTGCTACTGCCGCTGCCACCACCAGTTCCGATACAAACTCTTACACTTCATCCGCTATTTCCGCAAAATGGCATAGGCATGAATTGTCGGATTATTATCTTAGGTGCATATCCACCCATCCTGTGGGTAGGGACTGGTGGGGCTTGTTACTCGGGTTGAAGGGCTCAGGGTGGCTCGAAGCTGATGTTAGTATAAAACGTCATTTTAGTTTCTATATCATAATTTCTATTTATATCTCTAACATCTTTTTTTTTAAATAGCACATCGACGGATGGGTTCAGTTCATCCGTGATAGTCGTCCGCCCAATGCAAGTTGGACGGTGATGACGTCCGAGTTCATGCATTTCCTGGTCGTTGGTGGTGGTCCGACTTCCATCTACGAAACACTGAAGGCTCCGGACTTTGTACCATGGTGGTCTGTTCGGAATGTATGAATTTCACTTTAAATATACTTGTTATTTCTAACTACGTATAGTTTAATGTTATTTACTGTTGGTTTGTTTTTGAACAAATATTTCAGGTGTTCATTCCGATTTGCATCGACCTGAAGCATTGGGTGGTTGGCGACTTCAACCTAGAACTCATGGAGATGACCGTATATGATAGCTTTAGGAATGATTCGTATAAGGACAACTTTAGAAAAATGATGGCCACGTTCGCCAACAGTCTACATGAACTTTTTACCCTAGATGAGTGCACATCACTTGCAGAGAACAACCACGAGTTCACTTGGGTATACGCAGATGATGTACCGCAGCAGCAGGGTTCATTGGGCGATTGTGGTCCTTTGTCATGTATGTTCCTGACATGTTTGGCGAACAACGAGGTCCCAACACCAATGGAGGATGAGTCGTTACGAGCGCTAACCTAGAGGGTTCGGATGGCAGATGTCTTTTGGTCCATGATACAGACAAATCGACTTGTATGATTCCTTTTAGTAGCGTGTATATTTAGCTTCCTTTTATTAGCATGTATATAGTTTCATGATCAATTTATTTATTAAAAATTTAGTCGTTCAGTTTAATTAAAAGATCGTTTCATTACAATGCACGTATTTAATAACATAGAACGGATACATGTAATATGACCTAAACAACCAACCATATGGTCATTTAAACGTCAAAGTACGGCTACACGACGCTTTGGTTTTCTGAAATCCCCACCGACTTCTTATGTGCTCTGGTGATATGATTTTGGTAGTGATCACTTCCACTTTCTCGCTGTACATTTCAATGACGGTATGGCCGTCAACATACTGACGTATAAGGGCTACATCTTCATCGGTATCCATCGGTTCCAGTCCAGTCAACAGGTCTGAATTCGGACGTTTAAAATACAACTTATAATATTTCGTTTCATCGTAACCTAGCTCTTTCATGATATGGTGAAGCAGTCGCATTGAAAGATCGTCGACTGTCAGGATCGAATTCTTAACAAGAAATAATTCTCAAAAACAATATCAAAGAAGTTTGCGGAATAACACTTTGATATTCAATAAAACAGTAAACCAAAACAGTAAATATAAAGAACAAACTGTAAACTTGTTGGTCCCGAAGGTGCTTGACAAGTTTGTAGAAGGGGGGGGGGTTGAATACAAACACAGAAATTAAAGTTTAATAAATTGTTTATTGATAAATCAAAATACAATTTACAAGTTTGTTACGGAATAAGATTAAGACAGACTCAATCTAAACAAACTTAAGAAACACTAAGATGGTTGCACAAGAAATTCAGAGAATGGGGGATTTTAGAGAGATAGAAAACAAGGGTTTCTATTATGGAGTTCAAGGATTGAGCACCCCTTCAGATGAAAGGGTGAGCTTCCTATTTATACCCTATGCATTAAATGCATGGCAGGGTACTTTACACGTGGCATTCATAGATTGGCTTTGGGAGTCTTACTTTTGGAAACATGCTTTTGGCCGCTTATGAACAGTGTAGTTGACAGAGTTGTTGTACGATTTGTGGCAGAGACGTGTCCGTTCTGACACATCGTACTGGTTGTGCAAGGTAAGACAAAAGAAAACTTGAGGCATAAGCTTTGTGATCGTTGATCGCTGAGTATCTCTTCTTTCAGAGATAAAGAAGTTCAGCTATCGCTGAAGCTTTTCCTCAGGCTTCTTCGCGTAAGTAGATTCGTCTGGTCTTCGCTGATATCCACATCAGGTCATTAGTAGACTTATCTATTGTTCAGTGGCTTCGTCTTCGATTCAGCTATGAACTATGTTGACGCGAGACTTGTCTTCAGGGATTACGTTAACTGTGTTACATGGGAAACGATCAGCGATGACTGAACAAACTCAGTTTGATCGCTGAAAGTGAAACACATACATATTAAATGTTTACAGAAAGGTCATCAGCGATAACTGAACAGACTCAGTCTGATCGCTGATGATGAAACACAAATACATATAATAACGTAATTTTCACTAAGTCTAAAAGAGGGTCGTTATCAAATCACTGAGAGAGTTTGGATCAACAATATCCCCCTATTTGATAATGACAAAGTAACAAAAGAAAATTACTTTATGATTCAAAATATAGGAATAAAAAGGACTCATAGAATGCATGTCCCAATTACTATTTTGAGGGATCTTTTACAGTACTGATAGGGTTAAGTACATCACTGCGATTTTCATTTAATTCAGGGATGGAATTACAAGATATGAAAAATATAAGTACAAGTGAGTAACTAACTACTGTAAGTATAACTAACAGATTACAGAGGAAACTAATCTATCAGCTATTAAAAAAAGATTTAGGAGGATTTATCATATACTCAGGTATTTCTTCTCCTTTCTGTCTTCGTTCCAAAGATTCTTGACTGATAATTTCATTAATTTCTTCAGCAGCAGGGAAGAAGTCACACCATAAGCATAAGAGATCCTTGAGATGATTCAGAGGACAGATAGGAATCTCAGAGATTCTTTGAAATCTGAGTTCCTCATCATCATCTCTGAATAATATTCCATAAGGATTGTCAATTACTTGACCAGCTTGGAAAGGACCACCAGGAGGCAGAGATAAGTCCAGAACTGAAAGATCGGGAGGAGGACCAAACAGTGCATCTCTTGAAAATTTGATAGAAGTTTCATTCCTGATGATGGCGACATCTTCAGAGGAGGAGGACCCAATTTTTCTCTTGAGTTTCAAAGATTTGGGAGGAAGAGGAGATGGCAGCTTTAGTACAGAAACGACTCTATTTATGAGGGCTTCAAGAAGTCCTTCAACGTAGCCTCTGTATGTAGATTTGGATTTCTTCAGCGCATCCCAGAACTCTAACCATTCCGTAAATCCGAAGCTCTCAAGTTTTGATACGTACATTGCTTTTTGGGTTCCATCCTCTTTGGTAATCTCCATGGTCACTGAGAGTTGATCTTTCTTCTTGCGACCAGAGATAGTCACGGTTGATATTGGAAGAAGATCAAAACGATAATCCATCTTTTGTTTGCACCAATCGATATACTTATCGTTGATCTCTTGTTCTTTGGAGCGTTCCTCTTCAATTTCTTTCAGTAGTGCAGCTTGAACTTCCACAGGTTTGCTTTTCAGCTTTTTGTCCTTGACTTGAGAAGATTGAATCTTTAAAGCAAGTTGGGCATCTCGTTTGCATTCATCGATCAGCTTCTCAGCTTTGGCAGATTCTTCTCTTTCAGCTTCAGTGAGGAAGTCGAGCTCTGTGGATGTTTGAAGATGGATTTTCAGCCGTTGACTTTCTAGTTGAGCGATCATTTCAACTCTTTTCTTCACCACTTCCTCTGACCAATGAGATGGTCGAGAGGGCCTTCCTGGATGGACCAGGGAATCTTCTTCTTCTTCATCATCAATCTCAGCGATAGAGATTGGGATTATTTCTTCAGCGATAGTAGCTGGAATTATTCGTAGTTCAGAACCCTTAAGCAGGGGTGAGAACTGTCTGGATAGAAAAAGAAGGAAAGAAGGGATAAGTGTATTTTTAGAACGGGAGAGATAAAGGCTAGAAAGAAATAGGGGTTTGGAAAGAGTAGGAGAGTGGTACAATTGAAAGACATACCTGAGAAGGATGCTCCCCCTCAGATTGTGATCCAGTCCTCAAGCATTCTTCAGCGATTGGTTGCTTGTCTTTGCTTTGCGAAGGAATACTTGAAGATGTATCACCTCTCACCCCTGTTTTGACAACCTCTTGCGAAGTTGTCCCTGATGCGACGTTCGGCTTAGAGAACCACATAGATTGGTCTTCATCGTCGTCGTCGTCATCGGAGGGCTGATCCTTTTCTTGATCATCAAGATCTAGATCATCTTCCTCTTCATCGTCTTCTTCCTCATCCTCTTCAAAGAGAATAGAGTGAATTGATGAGGATTCTTTTGCCTTCTCCCCCTCAGATTGAGAGGGAGGTTTCTTTGGAGTCTTAGCTTCCCCAGCAGCAACAATAGAAGTTTCTTCAGTTTTCTCCCCCACTTTGTCATTATCAGCGGCAGGGGATTGTTCAGCTGCTGGAGTAGCTGTTGAAGCTTTTAGCATTTGGACGTCAGCCTCCAGACGCTTAATCCGGTCTTCAACCGTAGGGATGTCGCATGTGGCATCATGAATGAATTCCACAGCGATGTTGAGGTTGGTACGATCATCTTCAGTGAAGGAGGGAGGCAGCGCTGGAGCTGGTGCATTCACTTTCTGTAGAATTTACTGAAGAAGGGACGTGCAGAGGTCAACCTTTGAAGAGAGACCCTGAACTTCAGCGGTAAGAGACTCAAATCGCCCTTGAAAGAGTCGAGAGGACTCTCTGAGTTGGACGACTTGTTCTTCAACAACTGAAAGTTGGGAGTTCTCAGCTTTAGATGAGCAAGTGGCGGTCAACTTCTTCAGCTCCTCACCAGCCTGATTGACGGCGCTGGTGGTTTCATTGATGGTGTTGGTGAGTGCGTCCACCTTTTCTCCCAGACTGTTGACATGCGTGTCAACAGACGCCAAGCTAGGACCTGAAAATAATGTTAGTTCAGATATGGGCTTATTTGGAGAGGGGGGGAGAGAAGTGTTTAGGATTATAGGTTTACCTGACGTATCAAACATTTTGTAGAACTGCATAGATTCCTCAAAAGTTTGATGCTCAGGTCCTATAGGGAAAGAAGAGGTAGCGGGTTCAGAGACCAAATGAGGAGAAAAAGAAAGAGTTTTGGGGATAGAAGTAGGGATGGGGTTAATCTCAGGGAATGAGATAGTAGGTGGGGTTACTGATGATGTGACAGCGAGTGAGATCGCTGACACGGCAGTATGAGTGACTGCTGAAGTTGTGGAGGAAAGACCCACAAATGCATCTAAGGTAGCTTGTTGAGAAGCTCCCTCAGGTATAGTACTAGAGGGTGTACTTTCCTTAGTCTTTTTGGCCTTTTTAGAAGGACCAATCGGACTAGCTGATGGTCGTTTAGAAGTAGTGGTAGCGACAGGGATAGCAGACGAAGGAACCGTCTGCGTGGTCGCTGAAGATGAAGAAGAATGGAGAGAGAGACGAGAGCGAAGGAGAGAGATACTTACCTCGTCGGCGAGTGGCTTGACCTCCAGTGATCGTTGACCTACCCTGGCAAAGGTGCCATCATCTTTGGTGGGATAGGTGTTGGGATAGAGGAACTTGATATACGTACATATGAAACGTACGTACGAGATCTTGGGATCTCGTTCAGGCTTCTCTAATCTCGACCTCAGATCTTCAAAGATTGCTGTGGCGTAGTCAAAGTTTTGACCAGCGATAACGGAGTAGGCCATCTGCAGTTGTGTTTTGCTGGCTTGATCCAGCGAACCACTCTTCCCACTCATGCACTGAATTATGTGCGAGAAGATAAAGTTCAGTTGTGATGGCATCTGAGCTTTTAGGATCTTGGTGAGCTTCTTGTTGGGAATAGAAGATCTCGGTTTGTTTTCCCAACAATAGCCCATGGCGTCCAGGAATGATATCAGCTCATCATCAGTGGGGAGTGCGTCGAACCCACTCTTTGGTTTGTCAGGGAATCTTAAAGATTTCCTGAGGCTAAGAGCGGTCATGCTCCCTGGCCCCAATTCAGTGCTGAACGAGATAGCAGGGACTCGTTCACCTTTCTTGTTGGTGAGTTCAGTTGCATCAGCAGTGAACCAGAACTGCTGGAGTAGAGTCTTGGAGGGCTTAGGATCCACAGTGATCGCGTAAGCTATGCATGACTGCTTGAGGAATTCAGCAGCTTCCACCAGATGTGGGTATTTGTCAGCTTTGAACTCGAGTCTGGCCAAATGATTACATTTAGTAATCTCAACTTCAGTGAGAGCGAATCGTACATGCTTGGAAGCAACGATTGAAGACTGTGTCATTTCTGTTATGGAAAGAGGCATAATAGAAGAAATGATTTAGATTAAAAATAATATGATTACCAGTTTCCATAGAAGAAGGGAAACTGGAAAACTATCAAGTTATTTTTAGGAGTAAAAAAAAATAGTGTTCTGGGTAGAAAGAATGAAGAACACTTTAAAACCAAAAGGTTTTTATTGAAAAACATAAAATCAGAAAGAATGATCTTTAGTTTTTGAAAAAAAAACGTTTTATAAAATCCATAGAAAACGAGCAGGATTTTAAAAGGAATAAAAAGCATACGAACAAAGCATATAAACATGAAATAAACCTGTGTATCTTGAAGAAAAAGAGTTGCAGATTCAATATTCTGGGTTTACTTGCTTAAGTGTTCTTGAGAGAATGTTTCTTGCTTTGAAAGTTTTGAAAGCGTAAACCGTATAAAGGAGAGAAGAATTCCTTTTATACGAAGAGAGAGAAGAGAGAGAATGAAGCGGGAAAAGAAAATCATCATAACATTGACACGTTCCACGAAGTTGATTGGATAGAAGGGCAACGGACGAACGTGTCAGAAAAGGCATGTCGTGGATTGTCGGTTCAAATGACGTCATAGAAGAGAGAGACTGTACATTTGTCCATTTTGAAATGATCACTGAAGAAAAGTCAGCGATAGATTTTCCTTTTTAAAAGTATCCCTGATTTTAAAGATAGGGATAGATTTTCCTTTTAAAGGATCACTGACTAGAAATATCAGTGATTGATGTATTTTAAAAAAATAGCTTTTAATCATTTGAAGAAAGTTCAGTGATTAAAGTTTATATTTGAAGAAAAACATCTTGAGAGAAAGGAGAAAACATACCTGAGAGTTAGAATGTTTATCAGAGAGAAAGATGAGAGGAACTTTTGATTACTGACACAATACATGAACGCTGAAGAATTATTCTTCGAGGTTCAGCATTCCAAGCTCACTGATGAGAAAGTTGAACCTTGTCTCATCAAGAGGTTTGGTGAATATATCAGCAAGCTGAAAGTCAGTAGGGATAAAGTGAAGTTCAATATCACCATTCATCACATGATCTCTGATAAAGTGATATCTGATCTCTATGTGTTTTGTCTTTGAATGTAGCACTGGATTATTTGCTATAGCGATAGCACTAGTGCTGTCGCAATAGATAGGAATCTTTGACAGCTGAAGGTCGTAATCTAATAGTTGATTTCTCATCCACAAGATTTGAGAACAACAGCTTCCAGCGGCTACGTATTCAGCTTCAGCTGTGGAAGTGGACACAAAATTTTGCTTCTTGCTTGTCCATCTTACCAGCTTTCCTCCCAAGAGTTGACATCCACCAGTGGTACTCTTTCTGTCGATTTTACAGCCTGCAAAATCATTATCAGAATAACCAGTTAGATCGAACCCTGAGTCTTTGGGATACCAAAGACCGAGGTTAGGAGTTCCTTTCAGATATCTGAAAATTCGCTTTACAACGATCAGATGGGATTCCTTGGGTTCAGATTGATAGCGTGCACATAAACAAGTAGAGTACATGATGTCAGGTCGGCTCGCTGTAAGATACAACAATGAGCCTATCATTCCTCTATAGGCAGTGACATTAACAGGTTTTCCAGATGGATCCTTGTTAAGTGTCAGCGGTGGTGCCATAGGAGTTTTCATCGCTGAAGTTTGTGTGAGATCAAACTTCTTTAGCATATCTTTAACATACTTACCTTGGCAGATAAAAGTACCTTTGTCAGATTGTTTAATCTGAAGACCAAGAAAATATGTCAGCTCACCCATCATACTCATTTTATATTCTTTCTTCATTCTTTCAGCGAAGCGAGTACATAGAGATGGGTTAGTAGAACCAAATATTATGTCATCGACATATATTTGTACAAGAATTATATGACCTTTTATCTTCCTGAAAAATAACGTATTATCAATCTTGCCACGTTCAAAATTTTCAGAGATAAGAAAAGATGAGAGAGTGTCATACCAAGCACGAGGGGCTTGTTTTAGACCATAAAGAGCCTTATCCAATTTATAAACATAATTTGGATGCTTAGGGTCATAGAACCCTGGTGGTTGTTCTACATAAACTTCTTCATTCAGCTTTCCATTTAGAAAAGTTGATTTTACGTCCATTTGATAAACGATGAAGTCTTTATAGACTGCATAAGCTAAGAATAGTCGAATTGCTTCGAGTCTGGCCACAGGGGCAAAGGTTTCATCATAGTCTATGCCTTCCTCTTGTCTGTATCCCTGAGCAACAAGTCGATCCTTGTTGCGGGTTACAGTTCCATGTTCATCTAACTTGTTTCTAAACACCCATTTGGTGCCTATTACAGTTTTATCAGATGGTCTAGGAACGAGATTCCAAACTTTGTTTCGAGAAAATTCAGTTAGTTCTTCTTGCATAGCGCTGACCCAGTTTGGATCTCTGAGGGCATCATCAGTCTTCTTTGGTTCTATTAAGGAGAGAAAGTTTACAAAGAGACAGATATTACCTGAGCTTCGTCGTGTCTGAATACCTGCATCTGGATCACCGAGAATTTGATCTATTGGGTGATCTCTTGTCCATCGCTGAGCAGGATCATGATCGCTTAACTCAGAGATTGGATTAACAATTGGGATGTTTACTGATGAGGACGTTTGAGGTTCATCAGCAATTAACTGTTGAGTAGGTTCACTAGAGAGGTTTTCAGACGAAGGCAGATTTGATGGTGGTAATGTGTTTAGAGGTTCAGCTGAAACCCATGAGGTGGATTCAGCGGTGGGAGGTATGATACTTGGTTCTTCATCAGCAGCTGGAGTTTCAGTGTGCTGATGGTTTGAGAAGAAAGGTTCAGTTTCTCTATAGTGAGAGATCATCCAAGTATTCAGTTCTTCATTGTCAGCGATCGGTTTAGAGTTCGCTGAGCGCGTTTCATCAAACGTGACATGAATGGTTTCTTCTACGGTTTGTCTTCTCTTGTTGAAAACTCTGTAGGCTTTGGAGATGGAGGAATATCCTAAAAATATTCCATCATCGGCTTTTGGGTCGAACTTTCCAAGTTGATCTTTGTTGTTTAAGATAAAGCACTGACAACCAAAGATATGAAGAAAGCTGATAGAAGGATTCCTTCCAAGAAAGAGTTCATAAGCTGTCTTCCCAAATCGCTTTATTATCAGCGATCTGTTTTGAGTAAAACATGCAGTGTTTACAGCTTCTGCCCAAAATTGAGTAGGGAGGTGAGAATCGCTGAGCATTGATCTAGCAGCTTCTATGATCGTTCTGTTTCTTCTTTCAGCGACTCCATTTTGCTGAGGTGTTCTTACTGAAGAGAAGTTATGAGAGATTCCCTTGTTCTCAAAGAAATTGTTCAGGGAACTATTTTTGAATTCAGTTCCATGATCACTTCTTATTGATCGAACAGTAAGATTATTCAACACTTCCATCTTTTTGACAAAAGATATTAGTTCTTCTGGAGTATCACTCTTACAGCGAAGAAAAATAACCCAGGTGTAGCGAGAATATTCATCTACAATGACAAGCGTATATTTCTTTCCAGCTATTGATTGGATGTTGACAGGGCCAAATAGATCCATATGCAGGAGCTGAAGAGGACTTGTCACTGAGGAAACTTGTTTCGACTTGAAACTAGCTTTTGTTTGTTTTCCTTTTTCACATGCTGAGCAGAGAGATTCTTTAGCATATGAGTGCTGAGGAAGACCAGAAACCAGTTCCTTAGATGAGAGAGAATTCAGGGTTTTGAAGTTTAGATGAGAGAGCCTTTTATGCCATAGCCAGTTGACATCAGAAGAGGCCTTAGAGAGAAAACATAAGTTATCAGTGATAGTAGAGTCCATATCTATTACATAGACATTTTCTCTTCTATAACCACTGAGAGCAAGTTTTCCTTTTTCATCTACCACTGAACATGCTTTCTTAGAAAAGAGAACTTCGTAGTCTTTGTCACATAGCTGACTGATGCTTAGAAGATTGTGCTTCAGTCCATCTACATAAGCGACTCTTCGAAAGGTAGTTGTCCCATTGCTGAGGACACCAAACCCTCGGGTAAATCCTTTTCCATTTCCACCAAAGGTCACAGAGGGACCTTTCTCTTCCTTGTATTCAGTGAGCAGGTCTCTTTGTCCAGTCATATGACGAGAGCATCCACTGTCGAGATACCAGATGCCCTTTGATCCCTGCATACATAAGGAAGATTAAGCGTTGTTTGGTACCCACTTTTCAATGGGTCCTTCAGAGTTAGTGAATAAGGAAGATTCAGCAGTCTTCACCGCTGATGAAGATTCAGCTTCAGTGGTAATCTTCACTTTGGTTAATTTCTTAACCTTAGTGGTATTTTTCACTTTGGTTGATTTTTCAACTTTGGTGACTTTATTTGCCTTAGAGGCATTTTTCTTCACTTTGGCTGTTTTATCAGCTTCGGTGGTATTTGGACACTTGCTCGCAATATGGTCAGTAAATCCACAGTGATAACATTTTCTATATCTGATGGTGGTTTTATAACCAAAAGGTTTTGAAAACTTAAGATGAGCAGGTCCAGCTCCAAGAATGCCTTTAGCACAAGATCTGGGAGGAATTTTTATTTCTTCAGGTCTCACGGGCTTTAGATCAACCTTCAGCTTTGGAGGACAGATATCAAAGATTTCTGTCACTGAGCTAGAAGGTTTATCCACTGAAGGTTTGGAAGGAACTTTCAGTTTGGTTTTCTTGGAAGCCTTCCGAGGAGGAAGAATAGACTCTCCTTTATCTGCAGACTTAGATCTTGCAGATATCTCCTCAGGGATGGGATTTGAAGAAGAACAGGGATAGAATTGATTATAAGAAGTGTCAAAGAAAGATGTGACAAAAGTTCCAAACTTAAGCGAGGAACTTTCTTCTTTAGGATCATCCTGTGGTGTCCGAAAACCAAGACCAGTTCTATCACTTTCAGTAGTTTGAGCATTTATTATCTCAGAGATCTTTGTTGATGATTTGCACCATTTTTCAACATGAGCCTTTTCTGCTTTTAGAGCAGCGATGGCTTGTTCGCGTTCAATGCTGATGATTTCATTTATAATGACTTGGTCTTTCAGCTTTTCTTCTAAAAGATTTAGTTCACTGATCTTTTCATGACATTTCTCTAGCTCTTGTGTTAAATAAACATTTTTATTTTCAACTTGAGTTTTGTCATTTAGAGCATTATAAAGGTCAATCGTCAGCACATCAACAGCGCGACTTCTCTCAGCTTCAGGCAAAGAGGGATTTGTTGAGATAGATACCTGAGATGATATGTAGCTCATAGAAGGTTCAGATGGTTCTTCTACTTCTTCTTTAATCTCAGCCATGAGGCAAAGATTAGCGACTTCTTCTTCATCAGAAGATGATTCTTCTGATTCAGCCCAGTCATGTTCTTCAGCGATGAGACCTTTACCTTTTCGCTGATAGCTTTTCAGCTTTTGATATTTCTCCTTCAGCTTCAGGTATTTGTCATCACTGGATCTTCTTCTAGAGGTAGAAGGTTTGTAGACTTTCTTTGACCTGCACTCACTAGCAAAATGTCCTGTTTTCTCACAGTTATAGCAAGTGGCAGTAGCCTTATCAACAGGGGTTGATTTAGGCTTGTCAACAATAGAGAGGAGCTTATTTCTTTTGAAATTGCTCTTTCTTGCAAACTTTTTGAAGGAGTTTGTCAAGAGTGCTAAAGATTCATTAAACTCTGAAAGATCAGGGTTTGATAAATCCTCAGATTCAGAATCTAACTCAGTGATGGTGAGAGTAGATTGCTGAGATGGAATTATCTCTGACGAGACTAAAGCAACGGCAGTGCTTTTGGAGTCTTTAGAATCTTTTACAAGATTCTTCTTCAGGAGATTAGATTGCTCATAGTTGAGCAATATTCCATACAGAGTGCTTAGAGAGAGAGTATGTAAGTCTTTTGTCAGCTTAAGACATATTGAATAACTGTCCCAGCTTTCAGGAAGACTTTCCAAGAATTTTGTTAGGACCTCAGAATTAGAATAGGTCCTTCCAACAGTTCTTAGGTCAATGATTAGGCAGTTAAACCGCTGATGAATGTCAGAAAGAGATTTATTCTTACCAGCGATAAAACTTTCATACTGTCTTACCAAGTTAATCTTTCGGGTCTCTTGGATTTCAGTGGTGCCCTCATATTGAACACATATGGTTTCCCACATTTCTTTAGAAGTTTTTAGATGCATGATGGAATGGAAAACTTCATCAGGCAGAGCCATTGATATAATGGTCTTTGCTCTTGCATCTATGCCTACCTTCTTTTTATCTTCATCACTCCACTGTCTTATTTCCTTAACGACATATCGTTCAGGGACAGCTTTAGTGGTGGCAGTAGCGGGAACTGCAGCTATAATTCTAACAGGTTCATAGGGTCCGTTTTCTATATATTCAGGTATAGTAGGATCCGCACCTTCAAGAAATAGCATCATTCGATTTTTCCATAGAGAAAAGTTATCTCTGCTAAATCGAGGAGGTTTAGAAAGTGAACCATTATCATAGTAGTTTGTGTTTGTGTTTAGTGCCATTTTAGAATAGCAAGGAAGAGTATACAGCAAGATCTTGTTTATTAGATTAAACAAACTGCTCTGATACCACTTGTTGGTCCCGAAGGTGCTTAACAAGTTTGTAGAAGGGGGGGGGGGGTTGAATACAAACACAGAAATTAAAGTTTAATAAATTGTTTATTGATAAATCAAAATACAATTTACAAGTTTGTTACGGAATAAGATTAAGACAGACTCAATCTAAACAAACTTAAGAAACACTAAGATGGTTGCACAAGAAATTCAGAGAATGGGGGATTTTAGAGAGATAGAAAACAAGGGTTTCTATTATGGAGTTCAAGGATTGAGCACCCCTTCAGATGAAGGGGTGAGCTTCCTATTTATACCCTATGCATTAAATGCATGGCAGGGTACTTTACACGTGGCATTCATAGATTGGCTTTGGGAGTCTTACTTTTGGAGACATGCTTTTGGCCGCTTATGAACAGTGTAGTTGACAGAGTTGTTGTACGATTTGTGGCAGAGACGTGTCCGTTCTGACACATCGTACTGGTTGTGCAAGGTAAGACAAAAGAAAACTTGAGGCATAAGCTTTGTGATCGTTGATCGCTGAGTATCTCTTCTTTCAGAGATAAAGAAGTTCAGCTATCGCTGAAGCTTTTCCTCAGGCTTCTTCGCGTAAGTAGATTCGTCTGGTCTTCGCTGATATCCGCATCAGGTCATCAGTAGACTTATCTATTGTTCAGTGGCTTCGTCTTCGATTCAGCTATGAACTATGTTGACGCGAGACTTGTCTTCAGGGATTACGTTAACTGTGTTACATGGGAAACGATCAGCGATGACTGAACAGACTCAGTTTGATCGCTGAAAGTGAAACACATACATATTAAATGTTTACAGAAAGGTCATCAGCGATAACTGAACAGACTCAGTCTGATCGCTGATGATGAAACACAAATACATATAATAACGTAATTTTCACTAAGTCTAAAAGAGGGTCGTTATCAAATCACTGAGAGAGTTTGGATCAACAAAACTTGTATTGAATGCTTTGAAGTTACAAGATTACACAAACAACCTCAATATTGATGAACAGGCTCACCAATACGAGTTCTACTTCTCTAGAATTAGGAACTATGCCTTGAGGTTGATTTTCTCTTTAGAACTAAAAACTTAGAATGAATAAATTAATCACCTCTAAACTATTCTATCAAATCTGTACATATACTGAATAAAAAGATAATTACAATAAATAAAATATCTTCAGTATATCTTCCATGTATATCTCTAAGCTTCCATGAATATCTTGAATCTTTCCAGCTGTCATCCTTTCCATTCGGATCTTCAAGACATAAGCAGCACTAACTATGCTCAGCAACATTAATTCCTTCTAGCAGCATTAACTACCAAGCAGCACTAACCACTAGCAGTACTAACTAGCTAAGCAGTACTAACTTTGTTCAAGCAGCACTAACTTTGACTAGCAGTATTAATTCTACTAGCAGTAGTAACACTCAACAGTATTAACCTTTAAGTCTTCTAGCAGTAGTAACTTTGAACTAGCAACATTAACCATACTTGATGAATTCTTCAGTTCCCAACAATCTCCCCCTAACTTGACTTTTAGGAAGAGAAGTCAAGTTCTTCAAATTTTCTTCAAGATGCTCCCAAAACTCTATCATGGCCTAAATTCCAGTGTTTGTATCCAATCCCAAACTCTGATTAATTGTTCTTTGAATCAAGTATTTAGCCATTTCTGAATCTGGAACACATCTTAACTTTTTCTTCAGCATGGCATGAAGCTTCAATCTGCTATGATTGTACACTCTATCCACTAGGAAGTATTCAGTGTGATTTAAATCCAAAGTCACTGTATATACTCCACTAATTTCATATAGAGTCCAACTGTTGACTGACTTGAATACATTCTTGATCACATGCTCTACTTTTTCAGGTTTGAACATCATACACAGATACTCCATTACCAGTTTTGTAATTGAAATCCCTGGAGCCTTCAATATATCTGCATACAACTTCATTCCTATCTCAAACATCTCTTCAAGATCTGACCTAGAGCATGTTCTTACAATCTTTACCCAAGTATTGAATACCTCATACTTTTCATCCTTCCTTTTTAGCCTTATGTATTCCTTTCCATCCACTGTTAATGTATCCCAGAGAATGACCTCAGGAGGCTTAACTCCTACAGGTTCTGCTGAAATTGGTTCAGGCACTTTGTCCATCACTACCATATACAAATTTACATCATCTGTGTTTGATGGCTCTTTCTGTTTAGATGACCCAAGTGCCCCTTCTTCTTCAGCAACCTTCTCAGCTTCTCCTTCAGCTATTCTAGGCTTCTTGATTGACTTTCTCCTAGCCATCATCTTTGTTCTCTTTAAAGTCCTTAGACTTTCTCCCAAAGTAGCTTCTTTCTTTGATGGTGTTTCCTGCTCATCTGGAAAGGGCTTTTGTATCAGAAGATCATTACTTTCTTTCATCCTCTTCTCCATCTCCACTCTTGCAGTTTCATTCCCCTGAAGCTTTAACATCTCTGAATCATACAGCTCTTTAATCTTCTCAAAAGACATTTTGGAGAACATCTCCTTTTTGACTCCTACAGCACCTTTGAGAAATATAATCATCTTGTTTCTCTCTTGGGTACCTAGGAATGTCTTTGAGGGTTTTCTCTTCTTTGTAGCTGCTTTTATTACCACTGATTTCTTCATAGTTGCAGCTTTCTTCTGTGCAATTTCAGTTGCCAGACTCAGTTGATAAGCTTCATTCAGTTCAGCAGCTAGAGCTTTTGCCATCTCCCTGTCCTTTTCCATCTGAACTCTTTCTTCCTCTTCAATGTCATCTTGCATCTTTCTAGCTAAGGCTTCATCTGATTCAACCAACCTTTGCTTTTTGATTGGTTGATCAGATTCCACCATCTTTGCTTTTCCTTTGTCTTTGTCCATTGCCTTCTTACTGTTATCTTTCTTGATCACTTCACCTTGTTCTTTGATGATTACTCCTTTGGTCTTTGAAGTGACCTTGGGAGTATCATTCTTGGCTTTAAGTAAGGTTTCTGCAATCTCAAGATCTGTTAAAACTTCTTTCACTGTTTCTGCTGCTTTATTTATATCAGCAGTAGTAACCGTTTCTGCTACAGTAGTAACCGTTTCTGCTGCTTCTTGTGTTTCTATTGGCACTGAATCTCTTTCTGTTTCTGCTTCCTGCTCCCCCTCAACATCACATTTCTCTCCATCAAGCTCCCCCTCTCTTGTGGCTTCTTCCATGTTGATCTCCCCCTTTTTGGGAGCATCATTCTCAGATTTCCTTCTCCTTAGTTGGAATTGCTTTCTCTTCTTCCTCTGTACCAGACTTATCACCATCTTCTTCAGCTTAGCAATCTGTACTTGTTGTGACAGAATAACCAGCTTCATTTCTTCAATTTCTTTGCCTTGTTTGAGAACATCTTGATTGATGTTCCCCATTGTTTCCATCAATTCATAGTAAGTATATCTGTCCTCACCCTCTCCAGAAGTGTTACCTTCTTTGGAAGGATCATTGGATCTTTTTGTAGTGGAAGTCTTCTGCCTAGCAGAAGCACTGTCCACCCCCTTGGTTTCTTGGCACTAGGGACCTTTGAATGATTGCTCATTCAAAGTTGCCATGGGTGAGGTCTTATTTATGGTACCACTGTCCTTCTCTGTGCTAGCAGAAGTAGTGGCAGCCTCAGTACCCATATGCTCTACCTCCTCCTCAGAGAGCACCTCCTTTGGGTTGGGAGACACCCTTGTGGATTCTCTTTGGATATTCTCTACTGGAGAATGCTCCAATAGAGGGCTTAAAGGCTGAGTAGGTGATGGTACAAGAAAGGAAGGAGCCTTCTTTACCTGTTTTCTGTGATAAGTTTGGGTGATTGGTGAAGTTGGTTTGTCAAGAAGAGACTGAGGACTTGATGTAGAGATGGAAGGTTGGGATTGGCTAGCAGTGGGTTGGTCTAATGGGGGCCTTGACCCTGCTACCATACCTTCATTGGTTTGGGACACCACCATCATTGTAGAGAACAATGGGGTGTCAACTCCTTCCGAGTCCCCAGCAGATCTTCTCATATTTGAGAAAACCTTGCCTTTGGGGGATTAGGTACATATACCCCAACAGGTTGAGGTATATCCGTCAATTCATGAGTAATAACTTCTTGGATAAACCTGGGGTACATAAAGAAGCTCTTTTTGTTTCCCATGTTTGAGACAAGATCACTGAAAATCATTTGTGAAAAATTGTACCTTCTGGCAGTGACCAAACAGACCAAAGCATAAGCAATGGGACTGCTGAACTCACTCCATCCAGTGGTCTTTTTAGAAATGCAGTGCATCAAGGTATGAACAAGAAAACGCCATTGGGGTGAGAATTTAGCTTTTGAGAACTTAAAAACACCCAATGGGCCTCCATACCCCATTCTTGTAAGAGTAGAAAACAGTTCATCATTAGGGATAGAAGTTATACCAGAGGCATCGTCTAGACGTAGACTGATGCGAATTACTTCTTCAGTAACTGTCAATGCCTTGCCACATACTGTCGTCTTGATCATTTGCACACCATCCTCAGTAACAATGGTGGCATGTGCCCAGAATTGTCTTTGATGCTCGATATAGATTGTAGGAGATACAGTAAGAGCATGAGCAATATGGCTTGACTTGAGGAAATCCACAATCTGATGAAATCCTGCAGCTTGCTTTGGCTTTTGTAGCATCGCGATCTCATTGTGCTCGTCGATGAATGCCATGGATGCCATTGATCTTAGTGAAAAACGTGCCTGAAAGCTTCGAACTTGAGAGAGAAAGGGTTTAGAGCGCACGTGAATAGTATGCAGAGAGTCGTTATAAGCTTTTAGGCGGGCAAAGAGTATTTATAGTATTTGGAACATAAGCAGTATTAACCACTAGCAGTATTAACTGAAAGCAGTATTAACTGAAAGCAGTATTAACCACTAGCAGTATTAACTGAAAGCAGTATTAACTGAAAGCAGTATTAACCACTAGCAGTATTAACTGAAAGCAGTATTAACTACTAGCAGTATTAACTGAAAGCAGTATTAACTACGAGCAGTATTAACTAAGAGCAGTATTAACTACTAGCAGTATTAACTAACTAGCAGTATTAACTGAGAGCAGTATTAACTACTAGCAGTATTAACTAACTAGCAGTATTAACTGAGAGCAGTATTAACTACGAGCAGTATTAACTGAGAGCAGTATTAACTACTAGCAGTATTAACTAACTAGCAGTATTAACTGAGAGCAGTATTAACTATTAGCAGTATTAACTAACTAGCAGTATTAACTGAGAGCAGTATTAACTACTAGCAGTATTAACTATACTTGCTCCTTTAATCTTGCGAAATACTGAGTACTGCTATACATATCCTGAAAAAGAAGATTAGTAACACCAAGAATAAATAATATACAGGTATAGAACCACTTTTTGAGAAGGGGATTATTCAGAGTTTATCATTCCCACACTTGTTACCAAGAAAGTGAATCTACCCACATCAAAAGCTTTAGTGAATAGATCAGCAAACTGATTATCAGTGTGAACTTTTACAACTTGAATAAGTTTCTTTTCATTACAGTCTCTTATGAAGTGATACCTGATCTCAATGTGCTTTGTCTTAGAGTGCTTGACAGGATTATTCACAATGCTGATAGCACTGCTATTATCAATAAAAATGGGAGTGTGTAGAAAGGTTACCCCATAGTCCAACATTTGATTCTGAATCCATAAGACTTGAGAACAGCAACTTGCAGCTGCTATGTACTCTGCCTCTGTTGTAGATGTGGACACTGTGGTTTGTTTCTTGCACTGCCATGAAACTAGTCTAGCACCCAAAAACTGACATCCTCCAGAAGTAGATTTTCTGTCCAAGTTTGCTCCACCTAGATCACTATCTGAGTATGCAAGTAGGTCAAAGGATGAGTCATGAGGATACCAAAGTCCCAATAGGGGTTGCCCTTTGAGATATCTGAATATCCTCTTAACAGCTTGATAGTGAGATTGCTTTGGCCTAACTTGGAATCTTGCACACACACAGACTGGAAACATTATATCTGGCCTAGAGGATGTAAGATACATGAGAGAGCCAATCATGGATCTATAATGATGAACATCCATATCCTCCCCCTCAAGATCTGCTGTTATCTGCTTGTGTGTCTCCATAGGTGTGCTAGCAGATTTTGAATCTGAGAAACCAAACTTGGTTAGAATGTCCTGCACATACTTGGACTGACAGATGAAGATTCCATCTGACTTCTGTTGAACTTGGAGTCCAAGGAAGAAAGTAAGTTCCCCCATGGAACTCATTTTGAACCTTTGATGCATTAGTTCCTCAAACTCCTTGCACATGTTGTCTCTTGTTGATCCAAAGATAATATCATCAACATAAATTTGGACCAGCAAGATATCCTTCTTCTTTCTCTTAATAAATAGAGTCTTATCAATGACTCCTCTTTCAAAGCCATGTTCCAAGAGATAGGATGACAGAGTGTCATACCATGCTCTTGGAGCTTGATGTAGTCCATAAAGTGCTTTCTTCACTTTGTATACTCTGTCTGGATAGCTTGGATTTTCAAACCCTGGTGGTTGACAGACATATACCTCTTCTTCAAATGAGCCATAGAGAAAAGCACTTTTTACATCCATTTGATAGACTTTGAAGTTCATGTAAGAAGCATAGGCTAGGAATAGTCTGATTGCTTCTATCCTAGCCACAGGTGCAAAAACTTCTTCATAATCTATACCCTCTTCTTGAGTATATCCTTGAGCCACAAGCCTTGCTTTGTTCCTTATGACAATACCTCTTTCATCTCTCTTGTTTCTGAAAATCCACTTTGTGCCAATTGCTCTGTGACCTTTAGGAAGGTCTACTAAATCCCATACATCTTGTAGCTTGAATTGTAACAGTTCTTCTTGCATTGCTTCTATCCAGCTAGATTCTTTCATAGCATCATTTGCCTTTTTAGGCTCAAGCTGGGATAGAAAACAAGAAAGCACTGTATGTTGTTGATCTTGCATTTCTTGAAGCCTACTTTGATGTCTAGTCATCATAGGAGAAGAGATATCTCTTATTACCAGCTGTGGAGGATGATTCTTTTGAACTCTGGTGTTATGACTAGGTTCTTCATTCAGTCCAGCCTCTAGATTAGAGTCATGCAACTCAACTGAAGTGTTTTCAGATGCCACTTCTGATTCTTTATTTTCTTGAGTCTCCTCATCTCTAGTTTCTTCTTCACTATGACTTGGTCCAGTAGATAATTTATTTTCACAGTCTTCAACAGAATTCACTGTGGGTATGGGAAATATCACAGATTTAGATATACTTTCTGAGACTTGTGTAGTCCCTGATCCTCCACTTCCTGTTCCTGTACAATCATCACTACTGAAACCAAAAGAATTAGTTAGTGAGTCAATATCAAATAGCCACTGAGGACCAGACCCAATTGGATTTGGTGTGTTCTCATTGCATTTGACATTGTCACTATCTTCAATTATTCTGGAAGAAGAGTTAAAAACTCTGTAAGCCTTACTCTGAGATGAGTAGCCAACAAGAAATCCATCATCTGCTTTGCTATCAAACTTACCTAAGTGAGATTTGGTATTGAGAATTGTACAAGGACACCCAAAAGGTTTGAAGAAACCAATGAAAGGTTTTCTTTTATTTAAAAGCTCATAAGGGGTCTTGTTCTTTTGCTTGACCACTAGAACTCTGTTTTGGACATAACAAGCAGTATTAACTGCTTCAGCCCAGAAGGTAATTGGCAATTTTGAATCAGCCAACAGAGATCTAGCAGCCTCTATTAGTGTCCTATTTCTCCTTTCAGCAACACCATTCTGTTAAGGAGTCCTAGGAGCACTATATTGTCTCTCAATACCTTTTTCTTCACAAAAGGTGTTTAGATCCAGATTTTTGAATTCAGTTCCATTATCTGATCTAATGACTTTTACTCTTTGATTAGTTTGGTTTTCAATTCTTAAAATAAAGGATTTGATAAGTCCACTGGTCTCATCCTTAGTCCTTAGAAAATGTACCCAAGTAAATCTGGAGTAATCATCAACAATAACTAAGCAGTAAGATTTCTTGCTTATACTCATAACATTTGTAGGACCAAACAGATCCATATGCAATAATTGGAGACAAGAAGAAATAGAATTTAACTCTTTGGTCTTATGAGAAGTTTTGTGCTGTTTGCCTTTAAGACAAGCAACACAATGATCATCACATGAAAAGACTTTTGAAGGTAAACCTCTTACAAGGTTGTTTTTAACAAGTTTGTTCATAGTCTTGAAATTCATGTGACACATCATTCTGTGCCATAGAGAGGATTCATCCACAGAAGCTTTTGAAACAAGACAGTTCAGGGATGAATCACTATCAATATTGTCCATATCTAGACAATAAACATTGTCCTTTCTTGGAGTTCTAAGTAGTATCATGCTGTCATCAACTACTTTGAACCCTGGAGCAAGGATCATACACTCTGTGTTTGTAAATAATATACTATGTTGTTTGTCACATACCTGTGATACACTTAACAGGTTGTACTTTAATTGATCAACATAGTAGACATCTTCAAATGTCATCTTACCTTTGGTGACATTACCTTTTCCACTAATCTTACCACCAGTAAGATTATCTCCAAATGCAACATGTCCTCCATTGATATGTTTGAAATCCTGAAGGCATGACATGTTGCCTGTCATGTGCCTAGAGCAACCACTATCAACATGCCATATGCTCTTTCCCTTGAGCTGTTGGTTGCCCTGCACATAAGATAGATCAGTTAGTATGATTTAGGAACCCAAGCCAAAGTGGTCTTGGGTACCCCTTTCTTATCAAAATACTTGCATTCTTTCTTGACAAGATTTTTAAAGTTTGATTCCTCATACTTGGAGTATTTTGTCACAATAATAGGCTTGGAAATATTTTTGCTAGAAGCAATACTGGTTTTAGAAGTACTAACTGCCTTAGCAGCACTTGCATGCTTAGCAGTACTAACCTTGTTAGCAGTAGAAACTGTGTTAGCAGCATTAATATTTTCAGCAGTACTAACACTGTTAGCAGTAGTAACTATGTTAGCAGCACTAATATTGTTAGCAGTACTAACACTGTTAGTACTTCTAGGTACCCATAGTAAAATTCTTTCTTTTAAAACCTTATTTTTCAAAGTGCCTTTACTTTCAAAAGATTTCTTTATCACCTGTTTCTTTCCAGCCTTCCTATAACCAACAGGTTTTTGCACAAATCTTTGAAAGTTCATCTGTTGGTTAATAGGGTTATAGTAACAGTACTTAGCCAAATGATTCAACTTGCACATATGAAACAAGGTTTTGGTCTATTGATTTTATTCAGATCAACTCCTTGTTTCTGAGCCCATTGATTATTCCAGTTTCTTTGATTACCTCTTTTTATACCAGAATTTAGGCTCTTAGTTGTATTGCAAGCACACTGTTTACAAGATCCAGGATTCACAACTGTGGTTTGTTTGTAATGGACCTTGTTATGCTTTCCTTTTGTCTGCTCTATCTCCTTGGACTTGATCCAGATTTTCCCACATCCCTCATTGGTGATAATATTGTTTTCTAATGGTATCTTTTTACTCACAGTATTATCCTTATTCTTACTAGCTTCTTTCTCAGTCAAATCCTTAACTACTACCTCATACAAAGGATCTATCTTAAGAGCTTCCTCAGACAAGTCCTTTTTCTCTTTGGTTTCTAACAAGTCTGAAGTAGGAGAGATATAGTTGTTGTTGTAAGGAGGAGGTGTATTGTTGTATCCAATACCAGGCTTCATCTTATCATGAATCTGAGCCTTTAGAAGAGAATCCATTGCTTTTGAAGCATATGAAAACTTTTCTATGTCAAGCTTAACTTTAGACAGTTCCTCTTTCAGCCTATCATTCTCTTCTAAGGACTTAGACAGTTTGGTCTCTAACTCATTCTTTTCCCACTTCCAATAGTTTGTGTCATAAGAGTGTTGAAGTTCATTAGCTTGAAAGCCTTTGATTTGCTCTTCAAATCTCTCTACTATCAACACATAATCTCTTCTGTCCTTTTCTAATCTTTTGAGATCATCACACATACTTTGATTGTGATCCCTGTATCTTTTGACAGTGTCTATGCAAGTTTTAGTGCAAAGATTAGAAATTACCTCAGAGGGAAGATCAGACACTTCTGCCATAAGAGCTTGATTCTGAATGGCTTCCTCAGCTTGATCACTCCAGTCAAATCCCATTCCTTATTGGGAAACAAGGGCTTGAGCAGGATTCTTGTTTTGATTGTTGCCTCCATTCTGAGCTTGTTGGTGGTTGTTGTTTGGAACAACACTCCTGCATTCTCTAGCAAAGTGTCCTTTCATGTGACACTTATAGCATTCCACCTTAGTCTTGTCAAAACCAGCTCCATCTTCTCTTCTTTGAGAGAAGTTATTCCTTCCTGTTCTTTTAATGAACTTCTTTACCCTCATTGATAACATAGCCATCTGCCATTTAATATCCATCTCCTCCAGGTCATCAGGGTGAATTTGATCCAGATCATCATTGATCATAGAATTGCTGCTATGACTGGACAAAAAGGCTTCAAAGATAGTTTCAGTGCCTTTTTCTGAACTTACTCCACTGGCAGTACTAACTGCTTCAGAGTTGGTAGTAGTATCAGTGGATGCTGAGAGAAGTGCAACATTGTGGATATAACCAGAGGGCTTCTTCTTGGTTTCTACCTCAGTTTCAAAAACTCTTAGATCATTATATAGATCATCAAGTTCTTTCTCTTCCAGATTGTCACTCTTCTATATGATACAGTGTACATAGTCCATTCATCCCCAAGAGATCTGAGGAACTTTCTGTTGATATCATCTTGTTCCATCTTTACTCCTACAGTAGCCAGTTCACCTATGAGTTTGTTGAACCTATCAAAGGTTTGAGTCATAGACTCATTCTTTGAGGAAGTGAAGTTCTCATACTGCTGCTTTAGAACATCTCTTTGATTTCTTTTGATGCTTTTGGTTCCAGCAAATCTTTTCTCTAGAGCATTCCAGAGAATCTGAGCATCAGTGCAGTTGCAAAATTGATGCTGATATTCATTGGGGATGGCCAAGAGCAAAGTGCTCAAGGCCTTCATCTCTGTCTGTCTGATATTCCTCTCACCATCTGTCTTTGGTGGAGGTCTTTTCCCATCTGGTCCTATCTTTCCTGCTTCAGAAGGACCATTCTCAATGATATCCCACATTGAGTAGTCAGTGAGAAGAATGTATTGTCTAATTCTGATCTTCCACATGTCAAACTCACTGGGTTTGAGCATTGGAACCTTAGAGACCAAAGTACTGCTTGATTCTGTAAGATTTTCCATGATGAATAGATGTTTCTGAGAGAGTTTGGCTCTGATACCACTTGTCAGGATCGAATTCTTAACAAGAAATAATTCTCAGAAACAATATCAAAGAAGTTTGCGGAATAACACTTTGATATTCAATAAAACAGTAAACCAAAACAGTATATATAAAGAACAAACTGTAAACTTGTATTGAATGCTTTGAAGTTACAAGATTACACAAACAACCTCAATATTGATGAACAGGCTCACCAATACGAATTCTACTTCTCTAGAATTAGGAACTATGCCTTGAGGTTGATTTTCTCTCTAGAACTAAAAACTTAGAATGAATAAATTAATCACCTCTAAACTATTCTATCAAATCTGTACATATACTGAATAAAAAGATAATTACAATAAATAAAATATCTTCAGTATATCTTCCATGTATATCTCTAAGCTTCCATGAATATCTTGAATCTTTCCAGCTGTCATCCTTTCCATTCGGATCTTCAAGACATAAGCAGCACTAACTATGCTCAGCAGCATTAATTTCTTCTAGCAGCATTAACTACCAAGCAGCACTAACCACTAGCAGTACTAACTAGCTAAGCAGTACTAACTTTGTTCAAGCAGCACTAACTTTGACTAGCAGTATTAATTCTACTAGCAGTAGTAACACTCAGCAGTATTAACCTTTAAGTCTTCTAGCAGTAGTAACTTTGAACTAGCAGCATTAACCATACTTGATGAATTCTTCAGTTCCCAACATCGACATCTAACATGTCAACATAGACTTCTAGACCACGAAAGTACTGCCTTCTAGGTGGATCCGTGAAGTACCCTTGATGGTAGAGTTTCATGCTGAACATTTGTGGATACTCAGCTGTTCAAGATAGTAGTTAAGAAGGTTAGCCTGGAACAATATTCAACGCAAGAAAAAACCAAATAAACATAAACGCTAACCGTATAACTCGGTGGTACCGGCTGGAAGCGATTGAGATAAACATCTGAAGTTCCATGCATGAAGATTTGGGGACGCCATGTAACTTTGTTTTGTTTCGTTTAGGACTCCCCATCGTTCTCTATTTATAGCCAAAGGTAGTGCACAAATTACAGGGGGCACAATTGCGTACCTGTAAAAAGCTTCAAGATTCGTCTGAAAAGATTGAAGATTCGCCTGAAAAGTTTCACAGGCGTACCTATTTTGTTTGGTACCATAATATTCACAGACACTTGTTTCGAAGTAGTTTAAACATATAAATGCGTCAAACCATAGAAAGTACATCTATCAACTAGCAACGAAGAAAAAACCAAATTACAAACCCAACAACACAAGCACCACAAAAACAAAGTGATAGAAAGTACGGGTACAAACTAGTAACACGGAAAATACAGAAACGCAAACAACATCTAAGGATAAAGTGCTTTACATTGATCAATCCAATTTTGTTTCTGGGCAACCTGCTCTTGCAGTACTGCAAAATCTTGCATAATCTTGTTTACTTGACCGTTGTCGTGGCGAATACGGTCTTCTTTGTCTTTTATCTCCCGCTTCAATCTTTTTATCTCCTCCTTGTCAGCGTCGATCCTTCTCAAGTGGCCATCTTTCTTGGCCATCATTTCCTTCCACTCATCGGTTAGTTGTTCGATCTCCGCTTCACTTTTCTCTATCGCCTTTTTTAGTCGGGAGGGCATTCTTTGTGAAGAAGGTGGGTTTGAGGATGATGCATTTCCAGCCATGTGTTTGGTCAAATAGAAGACTAGTATGCTATGAATGGTGTATGTATGGTGTGAACTATAATGTTGGTATAACCCAAGTATTTATAGCCAAATTCTAAGTACAAACCCTAGATAGGGTTAATCGGGGCTTGCCACGTGCAAAAGGGACGCAATTTGCGCACATAGGCTTTTCTGGAGAATCTTGCAGGGGAATCGTTTCAGGCTATGTAGGGTCAAATGGCATGCTTTGCAGGGGAATCCTGGCGGGCTCTTGCAGGGGAATCCTGTCAGGCTGTGCAGGGGAATCCTGGCAGGCTTTGCAGAGGAGTAGTGGTGTACAATTTGCGCCCATACGCAATTTGCGCCCATACGCATCGAATATAAATAGATTCTATGGTGAAGTAGTAATTCACAACTTGCTATCTATCCTCTCTGCTCTCCACACCGATTACAACCATTCTCTACATTTTCATAACTTAATGGCTGGAGGTTCACGCGGTAGGGGAAAAAGGTCAGCAAATGGGGCTGGCACGTCACGCTCCGTCGACATCGAATAATTAAATGATGGAGCTTCAAGGATTGACTGGAATCCACCAGAGATAACAGAAGAGTGGGCGTAGTATGGGATATCTTCTTATGATGCACCGATCACGCCTCAAGAGTGGGAGCAGTTTAATAATGCACGAGAAGCATACTATACTGCTCATGGGGAAAACCCCCACCTACGTATCAACCTAACCAGGGGCCTGGCCTACCAATGTCTCAGGTACTGCCTGACAGGTTGAAAAGGTCATGTGATGAGGCAAATGCGAAGATACGAAGTCTAGGCAGGACGTGGATACAAAACATGGAACTTCAGAAGGAGAAAGAGGCAACAATTGCGGAGCAAAAGGAGTTCCTAGAGATGATGAAGCGCGATGTTAGGGAGAAGCAAAAGGAGATTAGAAAGTTAGAAGATGAACTGGTAGATATCAAAGAAAACTACACCGACATGGAGGATCAGATGAAGGCAAAGGCTGGCTGGATCAGGAGGATCCTAGACATCTACCCGTAGTAGGTTTCTCAAAGGGTGGTTGTTGTATGGATGCACTTCATCTGTTTTATTTGGTTTCAATAAAATATTGGTTTAATGCTTTAATGTTTACTTTAGTTTAGTAATAACACAAGACAACTTAACAACCACGCTAAGGTAAATAAAATCAACACTAAACATAAACATAATATCACTTAGAATACAAGACGTAGTCGTTACAATCAAGTGAATTCAATCTTAGGGAGCAATAATAATATTTAAAAAAAGTTTATTACATACATGGTTTACTCGTTTAGATCGACGTTTAAATCAAAAGTACCATGTCTCAAACTTTCATAATTCTCTTCGGTTGTTACTGGTTGAGTTTGTCGACTACCAGATGCCCTTTGAGTTTGTCGACTACCGGATGCCCTTTGACGGCTCACATTTACCGGTGCAGGAGATGGACAGTTTGCTCGAGTGTGTTCTGGTTGTCCACACCGAGAACATCTCCTCTGGATGGGATCCTCACCCTGAGATGGGATACGGTCATGGTTACTCGGTCGACCAGCCCGTCTTATTACGACCGGTGGTCTAACGGTCATAAGCGGGTGGTCTGGAACTACCCATGTTTCCCCTGGACCGACTGGATGTATGAGCTTTGCGTAAGTTTGTCTGAAATTATCCAACGCGTAGTAGCCAGTCGCCAGATAGGAGACATCTGTACACCGTTGATTTCTTGCGACGGCGATTGCATGGCCGCATGGTATTCCTGAGAGCTGCCATTTCCTGCACGAGCAAAGTCGATTATTGAAGTCAACTTCTGCATCCCTAAACCCATCGCGGACTTCCCTGTAACCTCGGCCAATCTCATGTACAATCCACGTTGCAGACTTGTGAATTCTCTTCTCAATTTTGGCCTCCGCCCAAGGCGTGAGACGATTCGCCATTTCCTCTGCGATAACACATATTTTTTACGTTAGTATTGCAAAGATAAAAACATAAAATTCAAACAGTCATAAATCCAAGGATGCATTCACCGACTCGACACTGTTCGATGTCATTATGTTGTAACGCATTCCTGGGAAATGGGCCCTTGACCATTTCTCCGGTCCAACCTGGTCCATTAGCGGAGCTCCAAGAGGTAATGCATCTCGTAGACCCGTCATGTTCAGTTCAAACTCCTCCACCGTATATTCTTTACACGTCCTCCAAAATAACTTCTTCCTGTATCTGACCCTGTTGTCCCTGGTTTTTACGTTCATCATTAGATGGCGACAACAAAGTGCATGATGGGCGCCCGGGTACACTGTATTAATTGCTTGGTGAATTGAAGCAGCCCTGTCGGATACAAAAACCAACCCCTCGGGTTCCCCGATACAACGCTTCAGCATGGTTAAGAACCAAGTCCACACATTCCCACTCTCAGACCTACCAACTCCGAAACCGATGGGCACAATCTGGTTATTTGCGTTCATAGCAACGGCTAAGAACATTGTGCCTAAGTAAGTACCCTTCAAATGAGCAACATCGATGATAATGACCGGACGAAGGTGTGTGGTAAACGACCGAATCTGGATATTTAAGGAATTTTCATATTATAACATTATTCAATATAGAAGTTAAATAAACCATATAGTGACGCGAAAGTTACTAAAATAACAACGTACCGCGCAACCGAGGGCAGCGAAACACATCTCAAAACGTCCTCGAGCGTCTGTCTTTATTGAGGTAACGGTACCAGGATTACGAAGCTCCAGGTTATAGAGAAAGCAGGGGAGTCGGGAAAACGATTCTTCAGGGGTACCACGCACCATCGTCAGTGCATAAGCTTTTGCGCGCCAGGCTTGCCAGTAAGAAATATCTATTTTCAAATCCGATCTTACGTCGTTGACAATGTCGGATCCACGGTATGTCCTGCTGGTATCCTTCACTTTAGGGTAAATAAAATTACCCAATACTCTACTGTTTGCTTAATGGTGGTTGGGATGCAGCTGCGTCCTCGAGCAAGTGTGTACGTTATCCAATATACGAACATGAAACATATTGGTATTTTCGACATAGGTCGCATAGATACGCCAAGAACATCCGGCTTGCCTACATCTGGCATCGTATCTCGTTTTATTTGACCGGTGAACTCCAAACTCAAGACCTTCTTCAAGAAACTCACTAGTACAAAAATGCTCTTTTGCCACGGTTTTGGAAATACAGGTCAGCCACGGTTAAGCTTTAAACCGTGGCCAAAACTCATAAATAAAATTAAAGTGTTGTTTTAGCCACGACTTAACTCAATAATTGTGACCATTAACAAACACATCCAAACATAATGTCACGGTTTTAATAAAATTGTGACTAAATGCTTCAATATGGTGACACCTTTTTTACTGTGGCCAATAGCAGTAAAAAACCATGGCCATATATAGACGTATAGTCACGGTTTTTTGTCTTATCCATGACTTTATGTTGTGACGGTTATAGTCCGTGACTATAGATAGACATACGGCCACGTGAAGCCAATTTTCTGTGGCTAAAAATAAAATATATATTGTCACGAAACCTTATTAAACGTGGCCAAAAGACAAGGTGTTTATGGCCACTGTCTTCGTTATCTTGTGTCACCAAAAGGTAATAAATAGCTACGGTTTTACAAATTAAGCGTAACTATAGGTCATGAATTGGCAACGGTTAGTATGAAATTTTTATAGCTAAAAGTATATAGTTAATGCCACGTTTAAAATAAGTCAATGGCTAAAAGGTAACCAATAGTCATGTTTCTAACAATTCAATTCATGTGACTAATAAGTAATTTATCGTCACGGTTTTTATTATTGTGTGTGATCAACTGTCAACCAATAGTCACATTTCTCAAATTTAATTGTAACTATATGTCATGAATTAGTCACGTTTTTTTTATCATTTTTGTCGCCAAAAGTATAACCAACATATGTGTCCACAAGGTAACCGGTAGTCACGCTTCTAACAATGTAGTTCGTGTGGATAATAAGTAGTTTATGGCCAAAATTATTATTTTTGTGTGACCAAAAGTTAACCGATAGCTACGGTTTTAAAGCTTAAGTGTAACCATAAGCCATGAACTGGCCATGTTTTTTTTTTATCATTTTGTACGACAAAAAAAGTAAACGTTTGGCCACGATTATAAAAATTAAGCATAAATATATATATCATGATTTGGCCACGGTAAATATCAAATTTGGGTGGTAATAAGTATAATTAAGGTCACGATTAAAATAAATTCATATAGCTTTAAGGTAATCAATGGTCGTAAATTGTGTGGCTATAAGTAGCTTATAGCCACAGATTTACTATATATGTGTGTCCTAAGTGTAACTAGTATTCACGATGCTATAAATTCATCGTAACTATATGTAGGAGCGGACCTACAACTACGAGAGGGGGGTCCCGTGCACCTGCTCACTTGATTGCCGTAAAGGAAAAAAATATAGGCGTCTTGAAGGTGTGCACCCACTTGATTTTAAGGGTGCCCTGAAATATTTTAAATTTGAATTTATAACACAAATAAGCAATTGGTGGGATGGTTTGTGGTGGTTAAGTTAAAGCTTCCCTTAGCTAGAGGTCTGGGGTTCAATCCCAACACTCTGCATTGTTAAAATAAACTGGTCACAGTAAACACTTGTGTGGCTATAAGTAGTCTATAGTCATGGTTAAAATAAATACATGTGGCAATAAAATAATTAATGGTCATCACAAAAACAAATTTTGTGTTGCCATAAGTAGCGTATGGCCACGGTTTTAACTATTTTTTGTAGGAAAAGGATAACCAATAGCCATAGTTTCAACTATTTTATGTAGCAAAAAGATAACCAATGGCCATGGTTCTACAAAATAGGCGTAACTATATGTCATGAAATGGCCACGGTTAAGATGAATTAACGTGACTATATGTAGTTTATGGCCACGGTTATATGAAAATTACTAAACTACCAATTTGTTTAATAACGTTATGGCTACGGTTTTTATGTTATGGCTACGTTTTTTCATGTGATATAGTGACACAGTTTAAACGTGGCCATAAGGGTACCAAAAATCACGCAAGAATAGGCTACGTTTTGGCTGGAAAAAAAACCGTGGCAAAAGGCCTACAGCCACGGTTTTTAACCGTGGCCAAAGTGACTTTTTGTACTAGTGACTTCAAACCGAGAGCGAGTGTAAGATCGTTTTTGGTCGGGAATACTTGACCCAAACTTACTCTTCCACTACGGTGATAACGTGGGGGTTGGTTGGGTGTGATGACTGGGGCCACTGATGGAAGTGGAGGGGGCATATCAAAGTAATCATCTATACCACCGTATGATTTGATAGGACTACTTTCTGGTTCATCGTCGTCTTCATCGGTATCAACATCAGATAAACCCAAGTGGTAAACATGAGACTCCTCATCATGTCTATAAACTTCGTCGTCGTCATCTTCTTCCTGTTCTTCTTCTTCTCTTTCTTCTTGTTGTGTTTCAGGAACAACATCTAGGGTATCATCAGATTCATCCACACCGCCTCCGGTGTTCGAAGTACCACCGAGATCGCTTCCACCGGACATCGATGAATCGACAAACATGGATTATTTTCACCGTCAATAAATTGAATGAAAGACGAAACATCGTCAGAGTTGCATAACTCATAAAGGGCACCATCATATTTATATGATATTCTAATCCTACCAAGAGCAGGATCGATAAGAAATTTTCTGTGAATACAACTAACCAACCTTCGACGCGTAATGTTTGAAGCCACCTTCACGCGGGTTATCGGTTGATCGGTAACATACTCCCACCCGTTATCTGTCTGTTGCCATGAACCACCGCTTAAGAGATGTAGCTTCACTTTATCCTCTCCGGAAGTCATATTTTTTAAAAATACACACAGAAAAGGAAGAAACACAAGGAAACAATTGTATGAAATTGTGGATGAAAAGTGTGATTTACATCTTCAATGGTTGCTGGATTTATAGCAATAATTTAGGGAATCAAATTTGTACCACCACAGGGAAATAATTCATCTGCTAAAGTTGATTTGATATCACAACTTTTTGAAAAATACAGTACACATCAACTTGAAAAACCAGCTTAAAAACGTGAAAAAATAACAAACCATCCAAAATATAAGGAGAAACCCCAATTAGGGTCAATATCAACTTGACACATGCCCAGGGGCGCAAATGGAGACCCAGGGCGCAAATGGAGCCCTAGGGCGCAAATTGCGCCTGGACACAATTTGCGCCCTAGGGCTCCATTTGCGCCCTAGGGCTCCATTTGCGCCCTGGGTCTCCATTTGCGTCGTTTGGGCCATTTGGGTAAACCGGGGAGAGGGATGGCTAGGAGGCCAATCCCACCCCGGGTTTGGCCCATTTCGGTCAATTTCCCTAAAATTCGCTAGGAACTGAAATCTGCCCTTTTTACTGATGAAATCTGCATCTGTTCTCGTGATATTGAGATGTATATTTGTTTGCTATCTTGAAATCTACCCTTTAAGATTCGTTAGATTTCCATGTTATTTACTGAATCGAAGTTCATGCGATATTTGTTTGATATCTTGAAATCTATCTTGAAATCTACCCTAGAATCATTGATTTTTAAAATCAATTGACATGGTAGCATTTGTCATTTGCTTTAGAAGACACTTCAGATAGATTCACGCTTCTTCACATATCACTGTTGTTGCCTTCCTCGTTTAGATCATTGCTTCTGATCGATTCCACAAATCCTTGCTCTCGTCTCTCTAACGATTTCACTCAGGTAAAATCGATTTCTCTGATTTCTCCTATATAAATCGATTTCTCCTACATAAATCGATATCTCGTGCATAAATTGATTTCTACTACATTGGTTCGTTCTAATGGATTACAACCCACATTATGTAATCTTGTGTTTGATCAAGAATTAGCATGATTGTTTGTCATGGATTGTTGTCTTTATTTGTTGTGGAGATAATAGATTATAAGAATTAGTATAACTTTTTCTCGTTGATAAAGCCATTGATTTGATAAATCCATGGATTTGAAAAAAAGCCATTGATTTGATAAATCCATTGATTTGAAAAAAAGCCATAATTTGATAAAGCCATGGATTGGAAAAGCCATTGAAAGTGCAGATTTTTTTGTACGTTTTAAGCTGCCATATATATGATAAAGCCATTGAAGTGGTACTTCTATAATTTAGATGCACTTTGCACAAAACATAATCATACCCATTTATTATTTTTCAAGTGAAGTATTTGTAGTTTTGTTAACATTTTCCATTCATTTCAGATTCGAATGCTTCACGATTTCAGACTTGTTTAGTTTGATTTCAGACTTGAATGTTTCACGATTTCAGACTTGTTTAGTTCGATTTCAGACTTGAATGCTTCACGATTTCAGACTTGTTTCTTGTTTGCATTTGCTGTCTTGATTCTCATTTTGAAACTGTCTTTTTTAGTTCGGTTTTGGACTTGTTTCTTGATTTCAGCTGCCCTTTGCATCCGAGTCGCTCAAGATCTCATGGCTTCAATTTACACATGATCTGGTACGATTGTTCCTCATCTCTTGAAAATCTTGGTACAATTGTTCCTCATCTCACTAGAAATCAATTCAAATTTTATATCGTTGTTAAATCATTGCCTCCGGTTGACTTGAAAAGGTTGACACCATAAGTGGCTTCATAAAGGTTTATTACCATGCCTTAGTGTTTCCCTGGTTAATTTGACTTTGAATGCTCTTTGATTGGGATAGTGGTTGGGTGTTTTTGATAAGAGTCCATACATAACACCGATCTTGAAGAACTACGTGAATTATGGTTTTGTTTATCATGGCAAGCGGAGTCGATCAAATGTTATCGGAGAGGATTTAAAAAGCTATTTCTTATCAGAAAGGTACGAACAAGACTGATTGGTAAGTCACTTGTGTAGCTACAAAAACAATTTTGTCCCTTGTTTCCCTACAACTTCTTCAAAATTCACCATATCTTTTGCCATAAAAATAAGAAACTCAAATGTCATGATGTTTAGAATCTACCTATGTTGTGAGAGTAATGAAACTTCAAATTTATAAAGAAGGGTCAAAGATCTTGCACCAATTTATTTTTATTCTTTTGACTTGCTAAAGGCTTTTGGTAGATCCTCTCAACACTTTTACCATCCAAATGGGGTGGCATTGTATATACACTTTTAATTCATATTTTTTCTTATTGTTGGAACAATGATATAACTCTAGACCTTTTTCTTATTGTTGGAACAATGGGGTGACATTGTATATACTCTTTAAATTATGTGTTTATATGTAATACAAATGGGTTTTTGATTTAATTATATATTTTCTTTATGATTTGGTATATAGAGTTGCACAAAATGTAAAATTACCTTATCTTTTTAGTGTTTTGCAGGCATATGATGCATCTAGAATTGAGGTATCTAAGGCAAATGATGATGATTGATATATGAAGTCAATTTATGGTATTAGATTCATATATGTATAAGATTGTGTTTCTTAATTTATATATGGTCCTATTGGATTCATGTATGTATTAAATTATGTTTCTTAAATTAAGAATAATTGTTTTGATTTTTCATTGCTGATTTACAATTAAGTTTTGCATCCTGTTGCATCTTATTTGTACACGAATACACTATAGTGGCTTAATGAGATGTAGTTTTAACATGTTACGGTAAATGTAATGTGTATAATATATATATATATATGTGTGTGTGTGTGTGTGTGTGTGTGTGTGTGGATAAAAAATTTAATTATTTTTTATAAATTTTTTTAAATTTTTTTTAAATTACTAAAAGTATTAGTGAGGGATCAGTCACGGATTTTCGTCACTATAGGGACCTCGCTAATCCGTCACTAATAGGAGCCCTCACTAATCCGTCGCTAATAGGATCCCTCGCTAGTCCGTCCCTAATAGAAGCCCTCACTAATTCGTCGCTAATAGGAGCCCTCACTAATCCGTCTCTAATAAAGGCCCTCGCTAATCCGTCGCTGATACTAATCCCTCGCTAATCTGTCGCTGATACTAATTCGTCGCTAATACAAGTCCCTCGCTAATCCTTCGCTGATACTTGTCCCACGCTAATCCCTCGCAGATGTCTATCGTTGATCCGTCGCTAATAGCATCAGCTACGCCTGTTTGAGCGACGAACTATTAGCGACGGATTCGAGCTTTAGCTAGGGATTAGCGACGGATTTTTCGCTCACTAATAGTGGTCATTTTTTGTAGTGTATCCATGAATACCTTTTTTTTGGGGGAAAGGGGACGAAACACCTAGAAAAACTTTATTGATAAATAAGAAAAGGCTTACAAAATACGAGGGGCATACCCTAAGATGTACAATTGAGAACTCAAAATATGCTTAGGCAAAAACCAAATAAAAGGTTTAGCCCATCTATCCAAACTAGAATGATACAACTGAAAATTCACCACAATAAAACCCAACAAAATAAACTCCAAAATATGGCCCAAGCAATGGTCCACCAAGCTAAGATGAAGAAAATCAACATCACGACCCTTCTTGAAATAACTATCCAAGATCCAAGGATTCAAATTAACACGGCCCAGCTTATCATCATGCAGCAAGTCACGGTCCAAGCAATGAACAAGGCCCTTAATGCCATCCACAAGACCGCAACCCATATAAAAGGAATCAGCCCACGTACAAGCTATGGAGTTATTAGCCCAAATAATATTCCATCCATTCCTTAAAGAAAATAAGGCCACACTTTTAAAAAAACCCTCTTCCCAATATCTAAAAGATAACTCCATTGACAAGCCCATCTCAAAATATTATGCAAGCCCACCCAAAAACCTTCCACTTTTAACCCAGATCACCAATAAAGCCCATGGCATACAATTAATCAACCATATGGAAATAAACCAAGATCCCCGTCCAATCATAATCCAAAACCATAAGAATTATTTTTTTTTATCACCATAAAACCCACCATCCATCATTTTCCTAACCGCTGTTCTTTACTTTCCAAAACTAGAAAAATAAGAAACACAAACTTATTTCCTTCAAAATCCACCAGATCAAGTTTCTTTCTACAGATTTTCCCAAAGCAACAGGCACCATCAAGACAACTATCCATGAATACTTATTCATGTAAACATGGGATTTAGTGGGTTTTATGGTGGCTTACTGGTTCGTATTGGGCTATAGTAGGTCTTAATTGTCTTATCGAACCCAGTACACACCATATGTATATATGTAATACATACCTGCACACAAACACGTAATAAGTCACGTACGGTGTTATTGGGCTTTAGTACGCCATAACAGGTCATACTGGGCTATAATGGTGGTTTAGTGGTTCATATTGGTGTATAGTGATTCATAGTTGTCTTATCGACCCCAATACACTACACATGCATTTATGAAGTAGATATGTACACACAAGCACATAATAAGTCACAGTTGGTGTTATTGGGCCTTAATAAGTCATAAAAGGTCATATTAGGCTATAATGGTGGTTTAGTGGTTCGTAAATAGTGGTTATTAATTGTCTTATCAACCCCAATATACAACACATGCATCTATGTAGTAGTTACATGTGTAACTGTTAATCCAAGATCAATCCGATTCTAGTGAGAGAAAGTAGAGAGAGAGTTTGTGTCATGAATCTCACTTCATATTCATATAATGCTCTCAAAGAGAATGTTTACAATGACGTTCTTAAGGAAATACAAGGAAGCTAAAGCTATTTATACTACAAGCTTAAAACCAAGACATAACAACTAAGTAAATGAAACAACTTTGACTTTCCTAAAACATTGACAATGTTGACTTTGTAACTTTGACTTTCTAATTAAATCTTGGATACAATATTTAGACTTAACAATCTCCCCCTTTGTATTCAAGATTTAATAAAAATTTGACACTAGTCTTCAACACTTGATTCTTCAGCTTTAACTCTGGTAACTTTGAACTTTGAAGCTTTAACAATCTTCAGTCTTTCAGCCTTTGAAGAATCTTGAAAAGTCTTTTTCACATTGAAGCTCTGAAAGTCAACATGCCTTGAACAAATCTGAAAACTTGAAACTTTGAGTTTAAACTTTGACAACTTTATCTCTGAAAATTCTTTCGTCTCTGATCAAAATTGTATCTTCATTACTTTGATCTCTGAACCATCTTTGGAAGAACAAACCTTCTTGAATCTTTGAATTTTCTTTTCAGAATCTTTTCACTTTGAATCAGTGGAAGCATTTTGAATTTCTGTCTTGAACTTCGAACTTTGAAATTGAATCTTTATAAAATTCTCCCCCTTTTTGATAATGTGAGCATCAAGATCATCAAAACTTCATCAATTTCAGCTCAGACTTTGATTTCCTCTTTGTGAACAACTAACAATCTCCCCTTTTACAGTTTCCGCACTTTGATCTGAAGAGCCGAATCATGAACTGTATATATCCGAATCTTTTCAAATTCAGAAATAATGAACGTGTAACCCTGATTCAACATATGAAACAGTTAGGAATGCCTGTCAGTAACACAAAGTTACTGTGTACAACGAATGTACAATATAAGGAGCTGGCTTGATGATGACTCCCCAGGACTTCCATTCAATCATTGAAAAACACAAGATAATTCTATGAATGTTCTGACAGAAAAACAGATTTTATGTGTGCTCGTGCTTGTGTATGAAAGAATTTTAGCACAATGATTGTGTTTCATTAAGGCTCAAATTGTGTAAACTGTTGAGACAGCAACAGATAATACACGGACTCAATGTGCATGAAAGAGGTGCGAAGGTGGGGCAACTTTCCTTCTTTTTCAATATCTAAATCTTCCGAGTGAAGATTAGATAGCATATGTGCTGCGTCCCCAAGAAAATGAAACATTTCTTTTTCGAGAAAGAAACGAGTGGTTGGTGGGGTAATAGCAAGAGTTGGCATGGGCTCACTGCCTATTTCAATGATGGTCACCAAAGAATGTGAACCAATCAGTAGATGTGGTTGCCCGGCTCAGAAAGAAGTTGTTGCAGAGTTCTGATATTCTTTTAACTCTGATCTCACACCCTCTTTCTTTTTAACATTTAGCTCACTTCTAACCAAACTCTCATTTCCATTTTTTTTCACTCAGCACAATGAGAATAACTCAACCGGATGAGTTATCTCCCCCACTCTTTGATTTTAACCCCTCACCCCTCAATCACTCAAGGATAACTTCCTGGGTAGGAAACATAGGTTGCGTGAATCCATGGAAGTTCTGTTTAAGCTCACGCACGAATCCCATGATATTTCCTAAGAAGCATGGTTTCTCAACAATTTAACTAAAACAGTTAAGCTCAAAAAGATAACAATGTCAGAATGTATGCTCATTTAAAAATATGAATGAAATTTGAGCAATTGAACTTTGAAGATTTCTCAAAACAAGGATATTGAATGAATGAAATAAAGTCAAGAGAATTGTTTTGAGAATCTGACAATCAATCAATCAGATCAAATCAAAAGGTTAGGGTATCAAAGAATTGGAAAATTTGTTTATATGAACGAATACAAACAATTTATCAATGAACGTACAAATATGAAAAAGATGAATGATGCTCAACAACTTTGAAAGCAAACGGGGGTATTACCATCGAAAAATTGGTTCGAATTTGAGACATGGTAATAACAATTTCAAATAAAATACTGAACCGGTGTGTGTGAATACTTGACAGTATATGGACAAGATAATACACAAGTATTGATCTTTGAAAACACACGGTCAGTTAAACATTAAGCTCAAATTTTGAAAAACATTTAAAAGCACACTTCTAAATTCATGAAATCTTTTGAGAATAATAAGTGGTTTGAACATTTAAGAAATTGTTTTTCATGTTCGAAAGTTGTTCTTCTTTCAAACAATCAGAGATCTAGGACATAAGATATTTACCTTTAAGCGCCCCCTCAAAACATGATATAATGATTTATGTCTTGTGAGCTCCCCCTGGATATTAGCATAATATCCTTCTTTGATCGTTGAAAAACGGGTCCTGATCTGTCATGAGATCAGAAGCCACTTTATTCAGAACATTTATTAAAAAAAAATAAAAGAAAGCAGTAAAACATTTTATAGTATGAAATCTGATCTGAAATAATCAGAAGTCATCACCTTTACTCCCCTTAAATTAGGCATCTGAGATATATCAGTTAAAACAGGATAGAGATCAGACACTCCCTTTTGAATTGTAGACCATCATATCAGAAAGATCTATCAGTAAAACAGTATAGGATAGAGATCAGATCAATTCTCTTGGGATGTAGACCATCATATCCATCGGATGCAAAAACACAGGAGTAAGGTCTTTTTGATCGCTGAGGTCCGAGTCCTAAACTGTTGTGTTTAGAAGTCAAACTCCTTTGAAGAACGGGTCCTAAGTTGTGTACTTAGAAGCCATAGTCTTTCAGCTTTGAAGTCCGGGTTTTGAACTGTTGTGTTCAAAAGCCATCATCTTCAGTTGATCCGGTTGCTCTCCTCACGAAGCAACTGGCTGAACAAGCGTTATCTGATAACGCTTACACCGGGTCAACTGAAGATGATGGCGAGGCATTACAGAAAGCGATGATCCTTCTCTCTCAGCATTACCAGAAGAAGTTCCAACCGAGATCGAATTCCAACTCTTCTCGCTTCATTTCCGGCTCTACAGTCAAAGTGCCCGAGTCAAAGACTGCATCTTGTTATAACTGTGGAAAGTCGGGCCACTACTCAAAGGAGTGTCGAGCTAAGAAGGTTAGGGATTCATCTTACTACAGGAAGAAAATGGAACTAACAGAAAAGAGAGAAAACGGAACTGCTTTGCTGGCCGAGGAAGAATTCTGGCTGGATCACTCTGACGACGAAACTGCAAACGTTGAGATCGCCCATTTGTGCTTAGTTGGAGATGATCAGTCAGCCAATTCTGATACTGATGAGGATGAGGTATATTCTGAATTTGACTATAATTTCATTACCTCTCAGATGAATATCATAATTAATGCTTTGTCTGATTTACGTTCTAAATTTTTATCTGAAAAGAATTTAAATTCTGAAAGTCATATTTGATTGACAAACTGAAAATTTCTTTGAAAGATGAAAAATCTATTTTAGAAAATACAAAAGACTTCTTTCAAAAGAAATTGGATGATTTGGAAAATTCAAATAAGACTTATCTTGAGTCTTTGACTAAAATGACTACTTTAAAAGATGAATTTTCAGATAAAATAAATAAGTTAGAAGAAAATCTTTATCGAAGGAACCAATCTGAACAAACAATTTTCATGAACAAACCGATGAGTGAAGAGGCTTTAAAACAAAAATGGGGACTTGGTTTTGACAATCCTCATTGTTTAAACAAAGTGAAAAATGAAGTTCCTACTTTATATAAATATGATTATCTAACTCTTGCACATTATGCTCCTCAGTTCAAATTTCATTGGACTAGTGAAAAGGAAGTGTTAGATCTCGAAAATGAGAAAAGGATAAATAACAAGAAAAATGAAATTCTTTTTGTTTATACGTATGAAAATGCCAAATATTTTCCTAAAAAATCAAGGAGAGGCAGAAGAATTTTAAATGATATATCTTCTGTTAAATCTTCAATGTCTAATGATTTTATTGCTCCTTATGCACCTGATACTGATAAGGAAAATATTTCTCCAATCATTTATGATTCAAAGAAATATACTCCTTCGTTAGTTTTAGAAGGAAAAATCATCGATCTTAAAGATAAGATAGAAGATCAAAATATTTTAAAACAAATTGAATCTGACATTATTCTTTCTTTTATGACTTCTAGTCTTGAAGAATGTTAGTGTATTATTGTATCCAAGATTTAATAGGAAAAGTCAATTCAAGATAAGTCAACAAAGTCAAAGTGTGTTTAGTAAAATATGAGTTTACTTAGGCATTAAGCTTGTGATTTAGTCCTTGGTATAAATACCATGTTGCCTTGTAAATCATGTAGCTAAGTTCATTGTACTTAATATTGTTAGATATATGACATGAACGTTTCTCTCTCTAGAATATACTTTGATTGTTAATATCTTGTTTGTTTGATTGCTTGATCATAGAGGACAATATCAATTGGTATCAGAGCAAACCAAACAATTTCAGAGTGATTGGATTTATTAAACTGATTGATTTTCTGAGAATTTTTGTCAAGAACTCGTTTGTTGAAAAAGTACTGTTTGATCACAAATTTTCTTGTTTGTGTACAATTAAATCAAGAAATTTATTTGATTGTAAACGTTTTATCATAAGGATCATCTTTCGTTCAGATCACATTGTCAAATTCGAACTTTAGATTGATCAATTTGATCAAATTGTCAGTTTCTTGAAAAACGAACACGAGCACTGTTTCTTGAATAAATTTGTTGATTTTTGATGTTTTAATGGAAATCTTGTGGTAGAATTGTGTTCTAATTGCTAAATCGATCATATTGGTGCAAGTTTATATTTAAATTTGCAGGTTTTAGAACGATTTGGAGTGATTTTGTGAACGTATCTGTCAAAACGCGCTAGATTCATAGAACGCGCAAGTTCATCGAAGAACGTGCAAGATTCATCTGCAAAACGCGCAAGGTGAAGAACGCGCAAGTGTCTGAAGAACGCGCAAGCAACACGTGCGAGTTTGGGTAAAACGCGCAGATAGAGACAAGCGAGTTTAATAAACGCGCAAGTCAAAGCCTGCGAGTTTGATCGAAACGCGCTAAGAGGCTTGCAAGTTTGAAATCCGTGAAAATTTTTCTAAGTGTTAAAACGCGCACGTAGTGACAAGCGAGTTTCAGAAACGCGCAAGTGCTTACTAGCGAGTTTCAGTGGGAATAGTGATTAGCGAGTTCAGTGCCTTGCGAGTTTCATCGCCGTGCGAGTTTGAGCAAACGCGCTAATATTGATCTGCGAGTTCTAGAAACGCGCAAGCTACCATCTGCGAGTTTCTTAGTGAATAGTGACTAGCGTGTATAGTGCCTTGCGAGTTTCAATACTTATTTTTTTTGAAAATTAAATTTTTTTTGTGGAGGGGGACATATTGTGTTAGTGGTCATAATTGTCTTTAATTGTTTTTTTTACGATTAATTTTTTTAAGTCAATCTGTCAAGATGCCTACTACTGATGATAAAGGGAATACTGTTTTATCTGGAAGAGATATGGCTGTTTTGTACATGCCGGAAATACCAAAGATGGAAGCTGAATTAGACAAGCTGAAAAATCAGAATTCAAAGCTTCTAAATCAGATTCAGGAGTTCAAATCTAAAATGTCAAATTCTGATAAAACTCTTGTTTGTGCAAAATGTGCTAATAATTCTCAATCTGATTTTGCAGGTATCATCAGAGCAAGTGAGAATGAAATTGAAATAAAAGAAAAAATCATTGGGGTAAAAGAGAAAATAATTTTACAAAAAGAGAGAAAGATTTCAAATCTTCAAAGCCAACTGAACACGACTGAACAGAAGTCATCTGAACTGAAAGATGAATCAGTCAAGCTTCAAAACAAGTTAAAGGCTTTTGAAGATCAGATATCTGCTTTGGAGAAGAAAAATGCTGAACTGCAAACAAGTCTCCAAGCAGAAAAAGAAAAAGCAAATGTGAAGACATCTTCAACTCAACAATCATCTGAGAATTCTAAGAAAGCTGACCAAGAGAAGAAAAATATTGAGCTTAGATGTATTAAACTTTCAAAGCAAGTGTCTGATTTTGAAAAGGTTTTAATCACTGAAAGAGACACTTTTGCTAAGGAAAGAAAAGTTCTTGAAGATAAAAACACTGAACTTCCCAAGCAGATTTCTACTTTACAAGACTTGCTCGAAAAAGAAAGAAATATTTTCAAAGAAAAGAAGCAGTCTTTTGAGCAAGAAAAGAAATTATTTGAAAAGAAAAATGCTGGGATTTTCAATGAAATTTCTGATAAATCCAAGAACTTACAAAAAGATTTTGAGCAAGAACGTTCATATTTTGAATCTGAAATATCAAAGCTCATGTCCAAGATCTCTGTTCTATCATCAGATATTCTAAAAGAACAGCTGGCTAGATCTGATTTGAAAAAGAAGTTTGACACAATTACTTCTGAAAGAAACATTTTAGCTGCAAAGATGAAAGACTTAGAAGCTGCAAACGTCAATTTATCAGACAAGATTTCAGCTGATGTGATTAATCAATCTCCTGTTGATCTTTCAACAGAATCAGTCTGTTCTTTCAAAACAGCTTCGAGTTCTATTCATGATAAAACTGTTTTGAAAAACAAAAGTGTTAAACCAATCATTGTCAAATCAAGTCAGATCAGACCATCAAATCTATTTTATGATAAATCTGTTGATGGATCAGCGAGCTATTATGTAAAATCTCTTGGAAAGTCTTCTCAGAAAAGTCAGATGGTCTGGAGAGTTAAAGATTCTTCTGAAGAGAAAGAGAAAGACAAAGCATTCGCATCCACATCCAAAGCCAAAAAGAACAGAGCGCATAAAGGTAAATCCTTTGTTTATCCTGATATGTTTTACTCAACTAATCATCTGATCAGGATTGCTCAAAGGAAGATATGTTGTTCTTACTGTGGAGAAAATGACTTTGTTCAGAGAGAATCTGCTAATAACTGGTACGGATCTTACAGAATTACTTCTCGGAATTCTGGATTTAAAAGATATACATCTAATGAGAAGTGGATTCCTAAATCTAACATACCAGGACCCAAATACCAGTGGGTACCAAAACCTGTTAAATCTGTTTCGCAGGTACTACAGGTATAGGGAGAGCAAGATGTTTGACTTCTAAGTACTACAACTTAGGACTCGAACTTTAATGTAAAGATGTTTGACTTCTGAGTAAATCAACTCAGGACTCGGACTTCAAAGTCAATGAACAATGGCTTTTGAACAAAACAGTTCAAAACCCGGATTTAAGTGTCAAGATTGTGGCTTCTGATCACATGACAGATCAGGACCCGTTCTTTAATGTTCAGGCATGGATATTTTGCAAATATCCAGGGGGAGCTTAATAGACTTAAATCATTCTATTATGATTTGAGGGGGATCTTAAAGGTAAATGTCTTCTGATCTAGATCTCTGATTGTTTGAAAGAAGAACAACTTTCAAGCATGAAAAACATTTTTCTTAAATGTTCAAACCACTTCTCTATTCTCAAAAGATTTCATGAATTAAGAAGTGTGATTTTAAATGTTTTTCATTATTGAGCTTTAATGTTTAACTGACCGTGTGTTTCCAAAGATCAATACTTGCGTATTATCTTGTCTATATACTGTAAAGTATTCACACACATCGGTTCAGTACTTCATTTGAATCTGTTATTACCATGTCTCATAATGAACCAATTTTTCGATGGTAATACTCCCGTTTGCTTTCAAATGTTGTTGAGCATCAATCATCATTTCTAATTTGTGCTTTTATTGTTAAAATTGTTTATATTCGTTCATATAAACAAAATATCCAATTCTTTGATACCCTAACCATTTTATTTGATCTGATTGATACATTGTCAGATTCTCAAAACAATTCTCTTGATTTCATTTCATTCATTCAATATCTTTGTTTTGAGAAATCTTCAAAGTTCAATTGCTCAAATTTCATGAGCATACATTCTGACACTGTTATCATTTTGTGCTTAACTGTTCAAGTTAAATTGTTGAGCAACTATTCTTTTTATGACTTACATGGGATTCATGTGTAAGCTTAAACAGAACTTCCATGGATTCACGTTAACCTGTGTTTCCTACCCAGGAAGTTATCCTCGAGTGATTGAGGGGTGAGGGGTCATAAATCAAAGAGTGGGGGAGATAACTCATCCGGTTGAGTTTTTCTCATTGAGCTGAGGTAAAATGAAAATGAGAGTTTGGTTAGCAGTGAGCTTAAATGTTAAAAAGAAAGAGGGTGTGAGAACAGAGTTAAAAGAATATCAGAACTCTGCACCAACCACTTTCTGAGTCGGGCAGCCACATCTACTGATTGGTTCACATTCTTTGGTAACCATCATTGAAAAAGGCACCTAGCCCATGCCAACTCTTGCATTAACCCCACCAACCACTCGTTTCTTTCTTAACAAAGAAATGTTTCATTTTCTTTGGGGACGCAGCATATCTGCTATCTGGTCTTCACTCGGAAGATTTAGATATTGAACAAGAAGGAAAGTTGCCCCACCTTCGCACCTCTTTCATGCACATTGAGTCCGTGTAATACCTGTTGTTGTCTCAACAGTTTACACAATTTGAGCCTTATGAAACACAATCATTGTGCTAAATTCTTTCATACACAAGCACGAGCATACAGAAAATTTGTTTTTCTGTCAGAACATTCATAGATAAATCTTGTGTTTTTCAATGATTGAATGGAAGTCCTGGGGAGTCATCATCAAACCATCTCCTTAAATTGTACATTAGTTGTACACAGTAACTCCGTGTTACTGACAGGCACTTCTAACTGTTTCATTTGTTGAATCAGGGTTACCAAGTTCATTATATCTGAATTTGAAAAGATTCGGGTATATACAGTTTATGATTCAGTTCAGATCAAAAGGAGGAGAATGTATTTTCAAAGGGGAGAATCAAAGATTATGTTGAAATTGAAGATGTTTTGATGATTATGTTGCTCACAATCATCAAAAAGGGGGAGAAATCTACAAAGATCAATTTCAAAATGATAAAGAGATGTCAAAGTAAAAAGACTTGTGAAGAATTTCTGAAAGTTCAAATCAGATGAAAAGATTCTCAAAGATTTCTGAAGACAATTCCAAATTAAGATGATTCGAGAAAGTTTGTTTTTCCGAAGACGGTCAAGAGATTAAAGAGATGAAGATACACATTTTCAAAGATATCTAGAAGTTTCAAAGAAGTTTCAAAGAAGTTTCAAAGAAGTTTTCAAAGATTTCAAAGTTTTCAAGACTTGTTGACTTTCCAAAGCTACAAAGTATTAAAGACTTTTCAAGATTCTTCAAAGACTAAAAGACTGAAGATTGTTAGAGTCTCAAAGTTCAAGACTATCAGAGACAAAAGTTGAAGAATCAAGCGCTGAAGACTAGTTTCAAATTTTTTTTAAATCTTGAATACAAAGGGGGATAATGTTAGTGTATTATTGTATCCAAGATTTAATAGGAAAAGTCAATTCAAGATAAGTCAACAAAGTCAAAGTGTGTTTAGTAAAATATGAGTTTACTTAGGCATTAAGCTTGTGATTTAGTCCTTGGTATAAATACCATGTTGCCTTGTAAATCATGTAGCTAAGTTCATTGTACTTAATATTGTTAGATATATGACATGAACGTTTCTCTCTCTAGAATATACTTTGATTGTTAATATCTTGTTTGTTTGATTGCTTGATCATAGAGGACAATATCAAAGAAAATTTATTTTCTCAAAAATCAGATTCTATTTCTAGCATTTCTTCTAATTCTAAGGAAAACCAAAAGGAAATTTCTAATTTTAAAATCTTTTCTCAAAATTCTTCAGACTCCGAGGCAAATTCAGATTTATTAGTTAATCAGATTGGTTGCTTGGATAAACTTATTTCTTCTGATTTAAATATTAAGTCTACAATTCTTGATGATTCTTTTACGCTTAATGATCAATATTATAAACCTAAGCGTAAAAGAAGACGGTCAAAGAAGTCGAAGAAACATGATACAGTTCTTTTTGACAATTCTACTTCTTTCGATTCCATTCTTTCAGATAGGACTTTGAATCGGTCAAAGACGCAAATCTGGAGAGCGAGGCAGACATCAAATGTTCCTATGACTGAGGAAGATAGATATATAGACAATTGTTATAAAAGTGATTCATTTGCTTATTGTAAAAAAATTTCAAAATACTCTATAAAGCAAATGTTTCAAATTTCCAAAAATGTCTCATATTCATATTCTGATTCTAGTTCAGATGATTATACTTTCTCTTCTGATGATTGTGCTTATTATTCTGATGATATTTCTCATGCTTCTCGTATCAAATCTGGTTATTATTTCCCCACAAAAACTGCAACTAACAAATACGGGCCCAAATTTAAGTGGGTACCCAAATCTCAATCTGATTTAAAGTTGCAGGCATCACATGTTAAGGGGGAGTAAGAGAAAGTTGGCTTCTGAGTACTTCAGCTCAGGACCCGTACTTCATAGACTACGACTTCTAAACAAATCAGTTTAGAACTCGTTCTTCAATGATTTAAGCTTCTGACTAAATGAGATACTGTGAGTACATCAATTTTATTTCCGCTGCATTTTATCTCTGATTATGATGTGTTCAAGTTTTCTCATTATTTTTTCAAGAATCTGAGTTTGTTCAACTATTTCTTAATTTTGTATAACCCATTTTTTAATTTGAGACACAATTTTTTTTTATTGTGCAAGATGGAATAACTGAATTTTATTTTGTTCCAACTAAATATCAATTTTCCGAATTCTTTACATTTTGTCTTTAAGGAAAATTTTTAACATCGGCATATTGAGTTTAAAAGTTTAAATATTTACAAATTTTATTCTATAAAGTAAAGTTTTACATTTTTTCTTTCTTTTGAATAAAATATGTGTCTAGGATAAATTTTCAAGTTCTTTTGTTTATATTAAAGTTTTTATATGATCAAATTTCAAGTCTTACAAAAGTCGAAAAGTTAGCAACATGTTTGAAACTTTTATTACTGTTTTAAAGTTGTGTGATTCGGAATATTTATAGTTTACAATGCTTGGAAAATTCTAAAAAGTCAAAATTTTGATTGTAATGAAAATATGGGCCAAGTACTTTTATGTAAAACTGAGTGATTGAGATGAATATTAATTTCTTAAAATACATAAATCTCTGAGTTTAAAAGTTTGTACCTGTGACATTTCTGGTTTGGGAAAGTAAGTTCCGTGGGATGCTTGTCATCTGGTCCCCTAAGGTCAATTGATCTGGGAGTGATCGAACCCAAATCCTTCAATAGAATCAGATCGAAAGTCATGTTCTACTGGTATGAATGGGTTTAGGATATGTCGATGTAGCCTTTCTGATCTGGGAGAGTAAGTTCCAAGGGGTGCTTGACACCTAGTCCCCTAAGGCCAACTGGTCTGGGAGCGGCTGACCCAAATCCTACAATAGGGTCAGATAGAAAGTTATGTTTACGACATGTTCTTTACTTAATAAACTTTTTGATTAAAAGATGCCAAAGTGCACAAGCTTAAAAGATGCCAAAGAGCACACTCATGTTAAGATGCCAATGTGCGCACTGCTAAAAAGATGCCAATGAGCACACATCTCATTATACTTGGTGATATGTTTAAGTTGCGATAAACCTATAAATTTGTGATAATCTTAATTTTTGATGGATTAGTGTGAAGTACATGCAAAGTTCTCTATTATATTTTTAGAATTGCATTTTCTTGAAACTAATCGAAGATTCGCATGTGAGCACACTGAATAGATTGCTGGAAGTTTTTGAAACTGAACATGTTTTAACTTGATATGCAATGAAACTTGTTCTTGTATCCTACAACATATATTTGATTTCAAATGATTGATAAATTTGTAATATTTTATTCTGTAGAATTTAATTTGTTTAGTGTTTAAAATTTTATATGTTTAGTCGTTTCAAAATTTACATTCAGTACATTTTTCTTTCTACATTAATATCTGATCATTGTGTTCTCATAAATATATTTTCATGGGTTTATGCATTATTCAAGGGGGAGTGAACAAAGAGATTGTTTTCAAAGTTTATATCTGTTTTTGAGGGGGAGTATCTGATATTCTTTACATGAATGTTATCTCAACTTGTTACATCTAGTGCATTTGTGTAGGGGGAGTCAAAGAGCTTAAAAAGGTAACATTTTTCTGAGTTTAAGTCAGCTTTGCGCATTCCGTTGGTCATGCAAACCTTGTTTTGCGTATCCTTTGTGAAACGCAAACCTTGTTTTGCGTATCCTTCGTGAAACGCAAACCTCGTTTTGCGTATCCTTCATGAAACGCAAACCTTGGTTTGCGCAACCAACGTGATACGCAAACCTCCTCTGTTTTCTCGATTTCGTTGATTTTGCAGATTTTTCGCTGTCTCGTCTTCAACATTAACATGACCAAGTTGATCAAGATCATCAAGGTCATGAGGGGGAGAAGTCAAGGAGAAGTTTAAGAGACAAAGAGCTCAAAAGATTATCTGCTGATCAAGATTCGCTCAAATATTCTATTCTCTCAGCTACAACAAATTATTTTGCTGTTCCTGCTCCGAACACCACAGTTCATTCAAGATCATTAAAAAGAGGTGTATCATCTAGAGCTCAAGCAGCAAAGAAAATTTCAATCTGAAAGATGCTGAGAAGAAATTTTTTTTTCTTTAAAAAGTCAGAAAGCTTCATAAAGTCACTTTGTTGGTTCATGCTGTTATAGAAGATGATTTTTTGAAGACCAAAGCGCCAATGATTACTAAGGGGGAGATTGTTAGGTCTGATTTTATAGTAATCATTGTATTTATAGGGCTTGGTCAAATACTGTGTTTAGAGTCATAATGTGTTGTATCTGACCAAGGGTATTTAAGTCCCTTTGGTCTTTGTTTGGTGTAAGATTCTCACGCACACTTTTACTGAATTCATACTTTGCGTATCTTGTCTTTCTCTCTCTAAAGATTTAGAGATCTTGGACTTTCAGTAACACCGACAATTTCTAAAAGTCTCATTCATGATTCTAAGAAGTATTTTAGACCATTATAGTGATGAATTAATGAGTTTCTACAAAGGTATCATAATGGAGATATCGAGAATCGAATCGGGCGCGAAAAAAAGGCCAAATCGAGTCCGAGCAGGGCGCGACCTAACGCGTGGCCTAAGGCCGCGACACAGGCCACGTATGTTTCAGGAGGGTGTGAATGATCCAGTTTATTAGGAGACTTTCCCCACGACCTCAAGTCATGGGCAAAGCCGCACAATTACCTGTGAGCTGATAAAGTTCAGATTTTTTTGGGTTTTCTTCATTTCACCATATTTTCTCCATCTCTAGTCCGTTTTAGACGATTCTTTTTGTTATGTTCTCAATTTTGATAGATTTTTAAGAGTAGATCAAGAGAATTGAAGTCTATTGGAGGATTCAAGAGTATTTTTTTAATGGTAAGCTTCTCATCTTTCTCAATTTTAAGCTATGGTTTCATTGTTCTTCATTCCCCTCTATCATCTTAGAGTTTGGTGTAACTTTGGGGATATTTGTGGTAAAGAAAACTTTGTAGAAAGCTTGGATCTAAGATCTAGAGAGCTTACTAGAAGATTTCAAGTATTCATCCAAATAGACTCAAGTTTTGGAGGGTAAAACCTAGATTTGGCATAAATCTAGGAAGGTGAGTTCAAGTTGCTTTGTGAAAACTATGTACATGCCAAAAATATCTATTTTGAAGTATTAATGTGTTTTACTTGATGTTTATCTAATGTGTTATTTATTTGATGAGATTTGCAGTTTTGGTACATTTGATTTTATAATTCATGTAAAATGCTTTTATTTGGGGATTTTAGACATTTTAATAATAAATCATTGTCATTCAATTTGGAGTCATGTAATTTAGACTGCAATGTAATGGATCCATAGGCATAAAAGTTGGATTTATTGTGTAAATGTGGGATAAGATCCCCAAGTTGTAATTTGAAAATAGGCATTTGTTATGTGATGTAATTTCCAAATGAACAAGCTTCTCTTGAACGGTGAGATCTGTGGGTCCGTATGATTGAACACGATCTTTACCAGATAATCAAACAACAAACATAAACGATAAACCAACCTGTTTTGATAAATAAACGATGGATTACAAGGTTGATGTTCTTCACTTTGAAGCTCACACTGTGTTCTCTCTGTGAATAGTGTTGATCGGTTGTGTGTTGTGTAAGATTGTTCTAATCTGATCATAATATATCAACACACCTAATATTTAAAACAACCTAACAAGATAATATCTAAACAAGATATTATCTAAACTAATAATATCTAAACTAATATCTAGATATTTAGGAACTAATATAAAATACTAAAAACAAACTTTGACACTTATTACAAATTAACATTAGACTAATCTTGAGAGCGACTTTTCAGCATTAGCTTCAGATTGCGATCTTCAGATTTGATGATCTTAAATCCAATAGATCTGTGCGCTAACAATCTCCCCCTTTGGATCAAGATCATTACTAAAATGATTTAGCAATTCAGTCTTCTCTTTTAGCTCAGAAGATGGAATCTCCTTCTTTAGCTCAGAATGCTTTAGCAAAGTATCTTCAAAGAAAATTTCTCTTAAATCAGCATGTCTTCAGAATACTTTGATCTCTCGCATTTCTTGGTTATCTCTTCTCTTCTCTTCTCTAATGTCTCTTGAGACACATCTTGTAGTGGACATTTCTTCAGACTTTAGGTTCTCCCCCTTTTTGATGAAAAGAGCAACGCTTTCATCAAAACTCGCAGCAAGAAATGTCTTTCATAAGAGCTTCTGATCCGACAATTCAAAAGATATTTATCAAGATCTTTTCAAATCCAGACAAAATAATCGTGTAACACCTGAATCAACAAATGAATAAGTTAACATGCCTGTCAGTAACACTAAGTCACTGTGTGTGACGAATACACATTGGAAATGAGCTTTTATGATGATCACTCCCCCAGGTAGGGATGGAAACGGGGCGGGTATTGGGCGGGTAATGCATCCCCCATCCCCGTCCCCGACCCCCGTTTAAACCCCCCGTCCCCGACCCAGTCCCGATTAATCCCCGACGGGTTCGGGGGGAAGGAATCCCCGACAGGTTTGGGGAACCCGACGGGTACCCGTTTAGTGAAAAAAATAAAAAAAATGTATTTTAAAAATTAAAATTATAATAAATCGTCACTAGATTAATTATCGATATTGAGAATAAAAATGTATTTATCATTTAAGAATAAACGTATACATATATACATATATATTTATTTATACACACACTATGTACATATATTAAATAAATTAAAATTTTTAATCGGGTACGGATTAGGGGCGGGTAATGCCATCCCCGATCCCGCCCCGACCCCGCTTCGGGTATGAAAATAAATCCCCGTCCCCGCCCCGTTACCCGTTAAAGCGGGGAATCCCCGCCCCGTTAGGGTCGGGTACCCGCGGGTACCCGCCCCAACGGGTAAAATTTCCATCTCTACCCCCAGGGCTTCCATTCAATCATCGAAACATCACAAAGGTAATTTCTATAAACGTTATGACAAAGAAACAAATTCCTTGTGTGTTCGTGCAAGTGATAGAAAGAATTAAACACTTTGATGATTGCTTATAGGGCTCAAAATTGTGTAAACCACTGAGACAACAGTAAGTTAAACACAGACTCGATGTGCATGAGTGAAGTGCGAAGGTGGGACAGACTTCCTTCTTTTCAATATCCAGATTTTCCAAATGAATATCAGATAGCAAATGTGCTGCTTCCCTTTGAAAATGTGAAACACTTTCTATTTGAGTAGAAAATGAGTAGTTGGTGAGGTTTGATCAACAGTTGGCATGGGCTAGTTTCCTGTTTCAATAATGTACACCAAAGAAATGTGAAACACTAGAAATGTGGCTTCCCGGCTCAGAAAGTAGTTGGTGCAGAGTTCTGATATTCTTTTAACTCTGTTCTCACACCCTCTTTCTTTTAAACATTAAGCTCACTCTAACCACACTCATTTCTTTTTGACTCCTTACACTCAATCACTATGGATTAACTTCTTGGGTAGAAATCACTGGTTAAGGTGATTCCATAGAAGTTGTGTTAAGTCCTAGCACAATGAAATCATGTTTTCCTATGATGCATATGATGCTCAATTTGGTTTAACTATTTCAGTTAAATCTCAAATAGATCCTGAAAACATTTAAAATCACACTTCCAATTCATGAAATCGGTTTGAGATTCGGAAAGTGGTTTGAACATTTAAGAACATGTTTTCAATGATTGAAAGTTATCCTTCTTTCAACCATATATGAGTTTAAGATAAAGGATTATACCTTTACGTGCGATCTTACATCTCATGAAGTTAAGCTTAAAGTCATAAAGATATGAACATGAAAGCATCTCTCAAAAATCTGCAAAAGTCTTATGTCATAGCCAAAGCTAATTTATTCACTGAAAATAAAATGACAAAAAACAGTAAAACAATTAAAGTACGAGTTCTGATCTGAAATAATCAGAAGTCATCACCTTTTTACTCCCCCTGAAATTATGCATCCAAAATATGTCAGTTAAAAAATATATGCATTAAAATTTCAGACAAATATGTACTCCCCCTTGAAGATTGATTTCCTCATTCGAGTATTGGAGTACAATCTCTTATCAGCACTGGAGTAAGGTCTTTTGATCATTGAAGTACGAGTCCTAAACTGTTGTGTTTATAAATCATCGTCTTGACATTTATGTTTGGGTCTTGAACTGTTGTATTCAAGAGCCATTTTTCTCCTACTCCCCCTTGACAGTAGGTGTTTGCAACACAGATTCATCCTTTTTCTTTGGTATCCATTTGTATTTGGATCCAACTGTGTTAGTTGCAGTTCTTATGGGAGTAACTGAGTAAGAACCATACCAGTAATGGTCACTCGTTTTATGAAAAGGATCATGTGTACGAAAATAAGAAGAATAGAATTTCTTGCCTGACAACCTGATTAATTTATCTCTCCTGTAGACAAAATCAGGTTTACCTTTACGCGCATTGTTCTTCTTGGCATTAGGCGTATGTACACACGAGTCTTTACATTTCAGCTCATCTTTCTTCTTTGCTTCATCTGGTTTCCTGTTCCAGACCAATTCTGCTTCTTTGTAGCTTCTTCTCCTTCTTTGATGTGTACCTGAACTATCTATATTTCTATCAAAGAAATGGTTAGAATTACGAATTTGATTAGAAGATTTAACTGACCTTTTTGAAGAAGCAGTTCTAAATGTTGAACTTGCAGCTAACTTGAATGAGCATTCTGAATCAGTTGAATCATCTCTAGGTGAGTGGACAATTGACTCTGGAGTCTTGTGCTCAGTCGCCACCACCATTGAAATAATCTTTTCAAGCTCGTTAACCTTTGAAGAATAATTGTTTCTTTCTTTGATAAGAAGGTCAATCTTCGTCTCAAGCTCATACTTCTTTTTCTTCTCTTTCTGTGCACACTTAGAAAATTCAGATAGCTTTGCATTAAGCTTTCTAATTGCAGCTTCAAAGGTGCTTCTTTCTTTTTCAAATTCCTGCTTTGCACCCTTTCTTCCATCTGATATCTCTTTTAAGAATCCAACATTCTTTCTTGCTATTGCCTTCTTCTCTTTCGCAAACTGATCTCTTTATAAAATGATTACTTTCTCAAAGTTACTAACTTGTTGAGAAAGCTTTATACTTTTAAGCTCAATCACCTTCTTCTCTTCAAAACTCATCTTGGAAAGATCTGAGAACTTCTTCTCAAACTCTAATATTTTCTTTTGAAGATTAGCATTTGCACTCTCTAAATCCTTAGATTTCTTCTCATTGCTCACAACAAGATCTAGCTTCTGTTTTTGGGCTTCAAGATCAGAAATCTTTTCTTTTAGTTCAGAGTTCTCAGTTTCCAAAATCTTAACCTTTTCTATTGGAGACAATCTTGTTTTACCTTCAAGCTGATCCCATAACTGTTTTGCTATAGCCCATTTGCTATTTATTTGAATAGAAATCTCATCTGAACTTCCTTTCAAAATAAGAATTTTGGCAAATTTATCAGCTTCATGTCTCCGTCTCTGCTCATCTGTGTATTCATTAAGGTATACTGGAACCTCTTTCATTTCCATAAATCCAGAAGCTCCTTGAAAAGAATTGAACTTTGTTGGAATTTTCATCATTCCTTCCTGCAAAGATAATCTGATATAAGTATTCAATTCATGTTTGTCAATAAAGTCTAAGAAATGGATTTTCCACTGCTCATATTTTCCTCTGACTAAAACAGGAGGTTTTCTATCAGTTTCAGATGATAAAAATTCTTTTGAAATAAAGATCTGATCTAGTTGATACTGGTCTTTAAGATCTGAAACTTTCTCTGACAGACTTTTCTCTCTAGGTGGAGCAAAGAAATCATCAAGATCCATGATTCCTGTAATAAAAGAACTTGACAGATATGATCGTTAATCCAAATAAAATTCAGAAATAAAATTTCCAAATTTAACCAAGTCTGGAACTGGCGCAATAGCACAAATTTGCGCTAATAGAGGCTGGCGCAAAAATCAACTTTGCGTTAGAAGAACCTGGCGCAAAAGGGGTTTTTCACGAGAAGCGGGTCGCGCGAACTGAAGGTTTGTGCGAGAAGTGGTTGGCGCAAAAGAGAGATTTGCGCTTGAAGTAGGTCGCGCGTTTTTGAGTTTTGCGTGAGTAGTGAATGGCGCAAAACAGGGACTTGCGCTAGTAGATGATGGCGCAAAAGTGTAGGTGCTCGACCGGTGTATTGTTGACCGGAGTGATGTTGCGACCGGACTTTTGCTAGACCGGGGTCTTGACCGGTATTCTGCTCGACCGGTCCGTTACCTTCGACCGGATGTTTGCTTGCGACCGGAGAGATGTTTGTGACCGGGATGTACCTTTCGACCGGGGTAGAGATAACGATCGGTGATTTCGACCGGTGTGCGTGTAACCGGTGTGGACCAGTGTGTGTTCTTCTACGATAGATCGACTCTTTAATCACCAAATACACCAAACTAGAAAACGTTTTATAGCCCCAAACTTTGACAAGTTGATCGACTTTCCAACTAGAGCAACACACAACCTTTTGATTTTAAAAACAACCACTGTTTGAAAGATTGATCGATGTCACACTGTTCTTGAAGATGAAGAACAAAGTGAGTTTTAAAAATTTTGATTTTGATCTGGTTTCTGCTCTCATACCAATTGTGGGTATGTATGATTGAACACGATCTTTACCAGATAATCAAAAAACAAACATAAACGATAAACCAACCTGTTTTGATAAATAAACGATGGATTACAAGGTTGATGTTCTTCACTTTGAAGCTCACACTGTGTTCTCTCTGTGAATAGTGTTGATCGGTTGTGTGTTGTGTAAGATTGTTCTAATCTGATCATAATATCTCAACACACCTAATATCTAAAACAAACTAACAAGATATTATCTAAACTAATAATATCTAAACTAATATCTAGATATTTAGGAACTAATATAAAATACTAAAAACAAACTTTGACACTTATTACAAATTAACATTAGACTAATCTTGAGAGCGACTTTTCAGCATTAGCTTCAAATTGCGATCTTCAGATTTGATGATCTTGAACCCAATAGATCTGTGCGCTAACAAGATCCCAAGGTAAAGACCCAAATAAGGTTGAACTTGGTGATCCATTGAGTAAAAGACTTGGATAGAGTTGAGCTCATTATTGTATTAGACTAAAGACCTGTATAGGGTGGATGTCTATAATGACTGACGACCTAAATAGGGTTGATGTCTACAATGACTGACGACCTAAATAGGGTTGAGGTCCACAATGACTAAATACTTGGATAAGGTTGATGTCCCCAATGGCTAAAGACCTGGATAGGGTTTATGTCTATCATGACTAAAGAGGTTAATGTCAATGGTTGTCCATCCTTGAAACATGTTTATAACATAGATACGTGACATACTTTTGTATTCTCGCCACGTTAAATAGAAACGGGTCTCCCCTGTCACCAAAAGGTGTTGTTTTGGATATTTCGTACCATCCATGTTTTCGACAACGTTTTGAGTATGGATTGTTATCCATGATTTGTGGTTTTAGGTATTGAACCTTATCCATGTTTTTGGATATTTTGGATAATAGAATTTGTCCACATTTTCAGTATTTGAATATTAAAATTATCAGTTATGTTTTGGGTGAGTTTTGGGTTTCGAATTTATATTTGAAGGAACGTTTTTTTATCGAGGTTTCATCACAAAAATGGTGAGTGTTGGAAAAGAGGTTGTTTTCATACTTAATGCATTTCATTTTGGAAATCGCGATTTAAATAGCATTCTTATAGTTTATTGCGTTATACGTTTATGATGAAAACTCTTGAACTCACTAGGCATTAAGCCTAACCTTTTTATTTGTTGGCATATGCATCAGGTCCTTGTTGGGGGAAAGGTACTAGAGACAATGTGAAGAGTTGAATGCTAGTTAGACGCACGTGAAGATTCTAGTTATTCGATGATGTCTTCCGTTCGGAGATAGCGACTATTATTGGGTTTTAGTAACACCCGTCCCCTAATTTAGACTATCGTGTAAGGTTTGGATTATCAATTGTTGATGTTAAATCTAGATTTTCTATTTGAGATAATTCAAGTATTGATTCGTAGAAAGGGATTTATCCTTTATTTGATATATTAATGAAAATTTTAAATCAGTCGCTCTTTCCAAATTTGAGGGTGTTACAACGTGCATATAACAAGTCACCACTAGTGTTATTAGGCCGTAATAAGTCACCAACGATCATAATGAGGTCTATTGGGCTTAAATTGTTTTGTTTGGCTTGATGGGTTCCACTGGGCTTTATCGGTTGTTGGATTTTAATGGATCTATTGGGTTTTATTCTGTTCAATTGGACTTTAATGAGTTATATTCGGCGTTAAACAGTTTCAGATGAGTTTTATTCGGGTTTATTAGATTTTAACGGGTTTAATTCATTTTTTTGAGTTTTAATGAGTAATAATAATAATAATAATTAAATAATAAAAATGGTAATTATAATAATAATAATAAGTAATAATGATAATGATAATAAACAAAACAAAATGTATATTCTAGCGGATTTCCGGTGGAATATTCCATCTATCTTTAAAAAAACTTGAATTTCTAAAAAAACGGCCGGTATTTTTGAAATTTAAATTTTTGGAAAACATTTTCCGGCGGACATATCCACCGCTAATCCGCCATAAATACCATTTTTTATTATTTTTATTTAAAAAACTGTATTTTTTTAAAAAATTTAAATAAAAAAGAATTTTATGACAGTTTTTGCTGCTAATCCGCCTGAAAATTTCTTAATTTATTTTTGTCCTAAGTCGGGACAAATAGCTTCTACCAAACAAAAAACAAAAAACCCTTTTGCCATCAACGCTCCCTTGTACGCCCCCCCCCCCCCCCCCCCCCCAAATCAAGTTCTTGAACCCTCACTGGTGCAACACGTCGCCAACCATCTCTCCTCTCCGACGGTCTCTATCTCTTCTTTAGTGGTAAAAACCTCTTTTCCCAAATTTTCTTTTCTAGATGTGTTGATGTAATGTATGTATGTATGTATGTTTGTAATGTATGTATGTAAAAACCCTCTTTTCCCTCTTTGTTATTACATATGTATGTATTTAATGTATGTATGTTGTATATGTGTATGTATATAATGTATGTATGTATATGTGTATTTATAATGTATGTATGTATGTATATGTAAATGTGTATGTAGATATTAATGTATCTATGTTTAATTTAGGGTAAAACTGATATATCTATCTATGTATGTATGTTAAATGTGTATGTAGATAATGTATCTATGTTAGAAATTTAGGGATTCAGTCCACTTTGACAAAGTAAATGATTGAACCTCTTGGAAATGTTATAAAAATGGATTTTTCTAAGTTATTAGGGTACTTTGAAGCATAAACGTAACACCCGGAAATTCGGTACATTTTGGCTACCTTTCTCTCCCCATTTAAGCTATGATTATACATTAATGAAAGTATAATTAGTTGTTTTGGATGCCAAGCTAACCGAGAATGGAAAAAGTCAAATTTTAGGGGTTTGGAGCACCTAGGCGATTGTGCTAGCGAGAGTGCTAGAGGGCACAATCGCATGGTACTCTCGCCGAGCCAGAGAGATCCTGGTGATACAATATGAGTGATTGTGCCAGCGAAAGTGCCACTGACACAATCACATGGCACTCTCGTCAAAAGGTACCAGTGTGTTAAATATTGCGATTTTCAACCATTTCTCTCATTTCTCATTTCTCATTTCTAATCTTTTCCCTTTTCTCCCACACCGTTTCCCGTTCTTCCCTCATAAACCCTAACTGATTTTGGGGCTTTTCCATAGAGATTAAAGTGTTCCTTCCCCATCACATGCTAGTGGTTTCATCTCTTGATACAAGATCAAGTCTTTACCTCCAACACTAGAGATTTTGGGGTTTATTAGGCTTTGCTCAAAACCTAAGAGGTGAGTTCATCCCTCTTTTTTCTAACACTTTAATCAAGTTATAAATGCTCAATTCATGCCTTCTTAGTGTTTTATTTCTCAAGTTTTCGGTTTAGATGATTTTGAGAAAGTTAGGTCAAATTAAGGTTTTGGCCAAAATGGAGTTTTTGATATAAGATGTTTGGGGAATGATTCTAAGCCCTTGAATTTGTTTGTTTTGTGTTGGGAGCTTGTGATTCTAGGTTTTCTTTGGAACATTTGCTTGTGGATTCAAATTTCTTCAAGAAAGCTTAAATTGTGGTAAAATCTAGATTTAGCCTAAATCTAGAAAGGTGATTTCAAGTTGCTTTGTGAAAATTATGTACATGCCAAAATCTGTATTTTGAAGTAATAATTTGTTTACTTGGTATTTATCATTGTGTTGAGTATTTGACAAAGTTTTCATATTCGGTAAATATGAGTTGATAAATCTCATAAAATGTCTATCTTCGAGTGTTTGAATGTTTTGATGAGTAATCTTCAAGAATGTATTCTTTTGATGATTTGTTGTACAAATGAAGTATGTTTGATTTTAATACATTTGGTGTATTTGGCTTTATAAACCGTTTGGAAATTACACATTATTGTGTTATGAGACATTTTGGAAATATGAAAGTATGATTTCCCTCCGAGAATGGTTTGTTCCAACCAACGAAGAGTTTTTGAGTTAATCATGTATTTTGAGCATGTGTTTGCATAAACGTGGGTCAATTGCATTTTATTACTTTTGACAAATGGTTAATTGATTTGTGGACCTTTTGGCTCGGTTGTGACTCAGAGTGTTAGGACTATATTGTTGTATTCAAGATTTAAAGGGGTACAATTTGTAAATCTTGTAAAGTGTGGTAAAAGGTCAAATGTGTTGACCTCATATAAATAGGTTTTGTTTGTGTAATTTTAGTGGGAGTTGACAAGAGAAATCATTTCTAGAGAGGGAGAAAGTGAGAGAGAGAGAGAGAGAGCAAAATGATCTGTAGAGCAAAATGATCTGTATTCTAATATGAGGATGGCTAATTGTAATTGATTCGTATTTTGATAGAGATTGTAAATGAAATTGTTGTAATATGGGATCTACATTTGGTATCAGAGCAGAATCGAAGAAATCAATCCTCGATACGATCAATTTTGCAACAATTCGATGTACGTCTATGCCGATGAACAGTGCGATTAACGATCTGATTTTGAGTTTTGGAGCTAAATTGTGTTTCTTGATGCCAAATCGATTCTATCTTCCTTATTGAACCTATTGGAATCGATTACAATCCTCAATTTCAATCCATTTGGAGAAATTCGGTCAGAATTTTCAGTTTTTCATGTTCGACTGTGTTCATCGTTTTCTTGAGAATTTTGTGCGAATTAACAGTTTTTGATTTGGTTTGATTGCAAAGGATTGATCGTTTTGTATTCAGAAACATCATACGATCATCAATTCATCATACTTCGATCAATTTGGACATTTTTGTAATTTTGGATCAAGAACATGCACAAACTGGGAAGTTTATTGCTCGGGAAACATTATTAATCCGGTAAACTGTTAACCGGATTTTCAACTGGGAATTTCCTTCGGATTATTTTTAACCGAGAATTGTTTACAGGAAAACCTTCCTTACCGGGTGTCGAGCATCAACCGGGAATTTGGTTTGATCCGGCCTTATCGGGAATTGGTTTAATAGGGAAAATAGTCCAATCCGGGATTTTGTTTACCGGGAAATAGGAGTGGTAACCGGGAAATAGAGGTATTATCTGTGTGATCCGGGAAAAAGGACTTAATCGGGTTTGATTTTGATTCGGGGTATATGGTAACTGTGTGATCCGGATTTTGATTCGGGGTATTTGGTATTCGTGTGATCCGGATTTTTGATTCGAGGTGTTTGGTATCGGTTAACATATTTTTTGTCAATCTTGGAAACTAAATAGTGGGATCTACATTGATTTTATTCTTTCTGGATTTTTTTAATCCATTGTAGTTGAGAACTTCATTGGAACCTAAGGAAGTAATCAAGATGTCGAAAGATATTTTAAGCATGGGTTCTCAATCCAAACCTCCTGTTCTGTCAATTGGCGGATATCCGCAATGGAAACGGAGGATGGCTCAGTTTTTGAACAATAAGGTGTTAGGACTGAAAGTCCTAGTGCGTTGAAAGTTGTATAATGCATTTATAGAGTTTAATTGTTTTATTATTTAATGCGTTGTAAAAGCGTTTAATTGTTAATTGGGCTTAGTCTTGATTAATGGGCTTGGGACTTAGGGTTTAGGCCCTTGGTACAAATAGTTTGAGATTAGGGTTTAGAGAGGGAAATGGTCATTTAGGTTTACATACACGCATCATAAATTCTCTCTGTAAACTTTAAACCCTTTATTGATCAATTCAATCATATGACCGGCAGTTGTGATTCAATCTCTATTATTTGCTGATTATTACTGTGATTGCACTGTTTCTGGGATCTACAATTGGTATCAGAGCGGGATCGAATTAATTTCCATTCGATACGATCAAAAAGTTTGTCTAAAATCCCTTTGTGTTTATCGATTTTTTTTGCTTACGGTCGTTTTCTGTGATCATCAAAATCGAAGTTGTTTTGGGTTGAGTTTTGGTTATTAATCTGTTAAATTCGTGTTGGGTTTTGGGTTTGAGTTTTGGTTTTATATTCGGAAAAGTTCGATCTCAATTTTGAAAATTTTGGAAGAAATTCGTTTAGATCTGGAATTTTTTTTGTGAGATCTGGAATTCTTGGTGAGCTTTCTTTCTTCTCGTGATTTCCTCCCGGCTTGAGTTTTGAGCAGTCGTTACGGAAGTGGCCCGGCTCCTTGCATTCAAAAAAAATTAGACCCTTCACCGGGCAATCTCTTTGAGTATGGCCAAACTTCCCACACTTATAGCAAGAGTCGGGCTTTGAGTGGCATGGGCCTAAATGTTTACTCTTGCACTTTGGACACCACCTAGCCTCTCTCTTTGGGTCGTTGCTTCGGTTGTTGTTGTTGTTGTTGAAGAACGATCTTGGTCGCATGAAGGTTCCAGAATTTCCTTCCCACTTTCTCTTCTCTCCGACTACCACCTCTTCTTACTTTTTTCGAGCATACATATCCTCCATGAGCTTAACTTCTTCAATGGTTTCACGGAGAGTGGATGTCTTGGAGTTCCGGACCATAACATCATATCGGTTGGTAGGCCTTTAAGGTAGGCCTTGAACTCTTCTTTATCACTTGGGGCCACGTGCCCCAAAAAATTGAGTTTCTCAATGAAGAGACGAGTGTATACTCTCACCGTCTTGTTCCCTTTTCTGAGGGCTCGTAACTCTTCCTCGATGAGGTCAATCGCCCGCTCATTAAAGTATTGATCCATTATCTTCTTCTTGAACACTACCTATGTCAGTTGGGCTAAGATGGTAGCATCAAGAGTGGACTTGGTGATGTTCCACCATCTGAGACCAAGCCCTGTTAACATATGAGAGGTGAACTTCACCTTTTGACTCTCCTCGCATTCACTAGAGTCGAATGCTTGCTCGATCTCTTGGATCCAGCTCATACAAGTGAACGGATCGTCGAACCCTGAAAACTCTGGCGGTTTGCTACAAAGAAAGGTCTTGTAGGAACAAGTTCTTCCACCTCGCCTAGCGTCGGCGATCACGTGTTCCTCGATTCTAATCGTATTTCCAGTGCCCCCGGAACTCGGCAACAGTATCATGCCTCCGAAGGCTGACATCCCTAATTCCCTATCATCCAACATCTTCAGAAAAGCCTCTTGTTGTATCTCCATTGCAGAGGTAACCATTTGCATCATATTAGTCATAAACTCCGTCTAAGGGTTCACTTCCTGAATAATGGGGTTAGAGGAAGCCAAGGTTACCATGGGTATGTTCTCTACCCTTCTGTCGGCCAATGGAGGTAAAGTTGGAAGAATAGCATTCACGTCCCTATCCAACTGATTCGGATTGGATACCTTGCCTCTTGTCTATCCGTTTCGGTTGCCGGTCTACTTCGCGTGTTAACCATTAAGACTGTCACACACGAGAAAGAGGGGGTAAGAGATTCTATCAAGAGATACAAAAGAAACGTACTAGTATATTCATCAATCATCATAATAATAGTAAGTCCAGCATGCTCACGTAACAACATATTCATAATAGCATTAGCTAAGTGAAATTATGAACATATCATACATAAGAATTCTCGCCACCATCAATACAATTATCAATTAGTGCAATTCCGTCGACTCTAAATATATCTAATCTTAGGAGTTTTACCTAATCTCACTAATCATCATTTAGTAATTCAGTTTAAGTCTAGGCATCTTACATTCATACCTAGTTCACTTAAACTATTACTCTAATACCAACTTGTAACACACCAAAAAATAGGAGTAAATTAAAACCTGGATTTAAATGAACAAACTACTTCAAAATATAAAACATCACACAAAAAAGGGAAACTGTAAAGAGTTTACAAAAATGAATATAAATGATAAACGACAACCTACTAATCTAAACTAATTTAAGCTAGATTAAGGGCGGGCGTCGCTATCATCACCAAAAGAATATTATCTCCAAGTATTGTTTGCTATCAAAAGCTATTAATCCCTAGAAATGCCCAAGACAGAAAATGAACGCTCCCCCCTCAAGCCTTGGAAGCCCCTCTACTTAGAGAACCTGAATATACATGTCATTTGAAGAAAAGTGTTAGGCTTACGCCTAGTGATTTCAATAATTATAAAGCAATACTATAAAATATTGAATTCGAAATGCATGGTAAAAGCAAGATTTTACTATTTGTTTAAACCTCTTTTATCCTTGGGAGGAGGAAGGTTTCACAAAGTAACGGGCGAGACCGGTTTTCCATTGATAGTGACGGAACACAAAAGAAAGTCACATTACAATGTTATAGAGATTCTTGGTTTTCCTGGCTGCATGTAACACCCATAACTTTCTTGGCTTCTATTATTCGTACTAGGAAGAATCGAGTTGGATACAGTTAAATTATACTTAATGAAAATTATGGGTGTTACATGCAGCTAGCCAGAAAAAAATTAGGTGAGAAATCTGCACGTTCCACGCCCTATCGAGAAAGTGACCTGAATAGGGATATAAATGTACATAAGGAGTTCCATCCTGCTTGGCTCTCTCCGTTTCTCTGGGCCGAGATGATCGATCGCTGGAACAATGACCATTGGAAGAGCGTATCCAAGGTGGCAGCAGAAAACTAGATGTTTAAGGTGGATGGTGAAATATCGAAACAATCTGGCGGATCGATCTCGTTCTCTATGCAAAGGGCTCGCCTGGTGTGTTCTTGAAACCAATTACTTTAGTAGCTTGACTTTTGATATGTACATTGCAATTAACACATGTTTGTATATTTTTTTACCTTTGTAGAGCAAGAAAAGGCGTGCCACCGACCAGTGTAGACCTATTCAATCATACACATAGGAAGTGGTCGAGTGCAGAGTCATCCTCTACGAATAGCGGGTCACTAGGGGATTATGTGACTTCGAGGTGTAGCTGGGTTATGGTAAGTGTCAAATACCTATAACTTTATAATTGTTTACCTTTAACTCCAAATCTCTATCTAGTTTGGATTGCCATTTGTTGGGCAAATGCTAGGATTGTTTAAGTTAAAATCTTTGTGTGTGTGTGTGTATATAAATATATATATATATATCTAGTTTGGGTTGCCATTTGTTGGGCAAACATTAGGATTGTAAAGTTTAAATGTTGATATATATATAACTTCATCTTAGTATGGGTTGTCATTTGTTGCGCAAACCTTAGAATTTTATGTTTGGAAACGTCCCATTTATAGTCGTTATTGAAATTAAATTGTAGTGTTTTTGTTAACAGGATGACTATTCAACAAATGTAACCCAAAAGTATGGTGACGATTCCTCCTCTTATCCCCTAGTAGATACAGAGTTGTGGCAACATACGGTTGGGGAAAGCAAGAAAAGCCGACTATTCGACTTTGGGAACAACGTTAGTGATCCTAATGTGGTCTTGATCGGGGCACCCGCATATGGAAACCCGGACTGGTGCATCGTCTTGTGATGCCCGGATGTGTACCTCATTTTCCTTTGATGTTTATCTATTTCCTTTATAATTCTTATTAAAAATTCTAACATTTCTTGTTTTTTTATAGTATCAAGCATTAGCGAGTCGGATCAAGGAAGTGCTCCAAGCAGAAGAGACCCGCAAGAAGGGGACGGAAGAGATGCGCTAAGCAAAAGAGGCCCGCAAGAAGCAGGATGAGGAGATGATGAATTTGGTGAGAAGATTTATTCAAAGTCAGCAATTTCCCTCGCAACAATTTCGATCCGTAGCCCACGCCACCAGAGTTGTGATCTTTGGTTGTATGTTTATGAACTCCGTTTATCGAACAATTTAAACAAGTTTAACAATTTGTATTTATTTCGCCCGAACAATCGTTAATGGGCTTTAATTGATGTATGATATTTGATTTCCAGTTTTTAACATTTTTTTTAAATATTATAGGTTTGATTTCTAGTATAAACATGTACATACCGTTTAGATGAACATTTAACAGGGTGTTCCTCAGTTTTTCATTTTTTACGGTTTTCACCTAACCCCCCCCCCTCTCTCTCTCTCTCTCTATATATATATATATATATATATATATATAGGGTTGGGTTCACGTGAGACCAACATGTTTTCGTGAGACCCGTGAGACCAAGTTTTTACACTTGAAACTTCACAGCAAAAACACTGTGAAGGTTACCTTCATAACATTTTGCTGTGAAGTTTCAAGTGTAAAAACTTGGTCTCACGGGTCTCACGAAAACATGCTGGTCTCACATAATCCCAAGTCTATATATAATATTGAAATATAATATATAACTTTTCAAAGAAAAAGGGACAAAGCCTTTAGCAGACCTGATCACGCATAACAATATGTGAGACACAAGTACCAAATTAAATCCCTTATGGCCCTTTTGGTTTGTGGAATTGGAGTGGATTTGAAAGGGTTTTGAATTGAATTCAATTTCAATCCTAAGTTTGGTTTAAAGGATTTTCTAGATTTGAAAACTCAGGATTTTTATTAAAATATAATAGGAGTGGTTGGTATTTAATTGGATTTGTATGTAATACTCTCTTAGAATATGTTAAAAGTTTTATTTTATAATAATCAATTAATGAAAAAAGTAATTTAGCTGTTTTATAAATTTTTTATAAAAAGATTTTAAATCCTTTCAAATCCAAATCCCTCCAATTTTAAATTTTTACACAAAATTCAAATATCTTAAAACCATTCCATCAAACTAAACGATTAGTTAATTTTTCACTTTAGGGACTTATTCCATAACAAAATGCGTACTACAAGGACCGCCCTTAAAAAAGTATTGCATTTTCTTTTCTCTTAAATTAAATAAATAATTTTTAAATTAAATTTAAATTAATTTTAAATATAATTAAGTTTTGAACAAAAAATTGTTATCTTATTTTATTTGTTTTAATACACATTGATATATTGTTTTTTAGTTATTTTCAACCCAATATATACAAATTCCGGTCACTTCGCTACTAGGAAATTGGTTTTACCAATGAACATTGTTGGTGGATTTATCCGTCCGTGATTCATCGATGGATCACCGATGAACTAGTGATCGTATTCAAAAAAGTCAAAATTTTACACATATTTGTTGATTTCTATCATATATCCCCTGGTGATATGATACGTGCTATTTTAGTTAATTATTTTATTTTTTAATTTCTAAGAAAATCTCAAACAACATTGCTAAAATAGAAAATTTTGGTTTTTTTTGTTATTCCTCTCCAACAGCTTTGCTATATGGTTTGCTAAAATAGAGAAATATCAAAAAATCTCTAAATATAGATAATTCTCTATAATCTCTAAATTGGAAAGAGAAAATATTATTTTATTCAATTCAACCAATAAGATTCAATTTTGAACATTTTATTTTAAGTTTTTTAAAAAAAAGTGTATTGGGATGATAAATTATGGAATATTATAATAATATAAATAATGATTGATTCTCTAAAATAGAAAAACTGTTGGAGTTAAAAGAAAATGTTTTTAGAGATTTTGACTTTTCATTCTCTATTTTAGAAAAAATTTAACAATGTTGTTCTAGATGCTCTAAATATTTTTGGCGAATTTCAATTATTATTTTTAATATGCCGATAATCCATTACTGATTTAGAAGATTCTTTTAATTTTTTAAATCTAAAAAGTCATTAAATAAAAAAATTAAATTAATTAAATTCACCGGCATAATACTTTAATTAATTTAAAATTCACGAGTAATCCACCACTGATTTAACATGGGATTTTGGGACAAGAGATTTTTATTTCTCGTTGATATGATTGGCGGATCCACAAATTTTGTCGGACGGGTACACTTTTAATAACTATAGTAGATCAATGGTCCCTAAAGAGTTATCCAGTGTGTTTTTACCTTAATTCACTGTTTCGAGGGTTTTATTTTAAGTTTTTTTGATGGACTTCAAAGAACTTTTTCGGTTTTTTGTTGTTTTCCTTGTACTTTTTTGGTTGATATTCCTTGTATTTACTAACATCTTGGACCACCGTTTAAAGTTTAGCAGATACACCTTTCATTTCCCAAAAAAAATCTATTTACATTGAGTGGGTTCATGAGACCTCGCCTTGGTGCTTAATACGTTCACCCCTGTTGATACTGCCAGTAAATTAACACGATCACTAGCCATGATATCTCTGGCTGTGAGTTCTGCCGATGATCAACTTTTCCGATAGATATCTGACCGTCCTGTCTACACAGGTAAAAGTGGTATGTTCTATGTTCTTTCGGTCTTGGATATTTTTATTTTTATAAACTTGGTATCAAACTCTGTCTACGTGGCATGAGTTATTATTACACGCATTAAGAGCACCCACAATAGGGGTTCCTCAAAGTCCATCGATCTACGTGTGCGGTCCTTTATTTCCTTTCTCCATTGAGAAGCGCCGGTCCATTGCCACGTATCATGCAAAAGGTTCATGAATGAGAACCGGTTCTTCAAGAGAATAGTGGGTCCCATTTCAATTAAGAAAATATAAAACTATTACAATGGAATGGTGGGGACGTATACTTAAAGATTTTTTTTATTTAACTCAGAACAAGTTTTTTATTTTATGTTTCTTTATATTAAAAATATCATATAATATAAAAACAATTAGTATATATTTTAGTTAGTTATATTTTTAATTTCTATCATTTTTAATATTTATGACTCTTATTAATGTACCTTTCATTTTCAGAAATTTTCAAGTATCCTTTATTTTTCTATAGCTTTTAATTATTATGACTTTTACAATTTTAATTTTTAATTATTGCTTTTTAATTATAATAAGTAATTTTTAATTGTTATAATTTTAATATTGCAGTTTTTATTATATAAATCATGAACCGGTTCATGATTGGGAGTAAAAGATTTATAAAATGAATAGAAAAGAAAAAGTTAATGTGGCAGAGAGAGAAAGCTGATTTGGCAAAGTTAGATGCTTTAAGAATTTAAGAATATATAGGTTACGTGGCATGAGTTACTATTACACGCATTAAGAATTTAAGAATATATAGGTTTTTGTTTCTTATGAAAAATCGATCTATATAATAGATTGATAGCATCATGAGAATGTGGCACACCCAAATTAATTATATATATCCAGCCGGGCAACCGGCGCACCTCTAATTAATTGTCTATTTTAAGCATGAAAAGCATTGTATAAATAGCTTGGGATTCCCTCTTTCTCTATCTAACTTCTGATAGCAGAAAGGATGGGTACTGCAATAATAAACACGTTAGTGATCTCATGTGCTGTAGCAGTTGTAATATGTGCATGGAAGGTGGTAAACACGTTGTGGGTGAGGCCAAAGAAGCTAGAGAAATACCTGAGGAAGCAAGGTTTCAAAGGAAATAACTACAAAGTGTTGTTTGGGGACATGAAAGAGTTTTCTATGATGCTGGATATGGCCAAATCTAAGCCTATCAAACAGTGGGGTGGTGGTGATGATGTTCTCCGCCGTGTTTTGCCGTTTCCGCACCACGCTCTACAGAAATACGGTGAGTTCTCTTCTTCCATCTTATCTGAAATCCGTAGTCTTCTTGTTTCAATTTTCAATTATAAATACCTCTGTGGAGATCCACCGACATGCCATAACCATGGCAGACATGGTTTTGAAATAAATTAATAGTTTAAATATTTGAAACCTTTTCATATATATAATTTTTTTTTTCTAGTGTGATTAGTAAAGAGGTATATTCTTTTGTAAACAAAAAAAGATTGTAAATCTTGTAAACCAATGAAATTTGATACTAATCGTACTTTTAAGAATTATTTTCATTTTCATTTTTATTTTTTTTAAATATGTAATTACCTCCGTCCTAACCGTTAATTGTTTAATTGTGTGGTTGCATAATTTATAACCTTTTGGTTTGTATATGAATTAAATTCGTTTTTATATGGTGTTTCATATATGAAAAACATTCACGACCGTTTCTTTCCACACACAAAATAGTACCTGACGTTTTACAAATGAAACAACATTGTATATACACTATATTTTCACATGTGTTGCTTCATATGTGAAATAATACATGAAAATTGGTTCATAAGTTTGTAAGATTTATTGGGCTTGTAGACGATTACACATATGTTTATATATATAAACATATGTGTGTCTGTGCGCATGTGCGTACAAAATCAACAAACCCCCTTCCCTCTTCCACCACCAACTTTGGTAATCAACGGGTTCTAGATTTGAGAGCCAAATAGGTTCATCGATGGTTCCAGATTAAGTTCCGGATGATGGTAGTAGCCGGATTTAAACCTAGTTCACTATTCCGTATACTCATTATTGTTTTTCGTTTTCTGAATAAGTTTTAGTTGTTATGATTAATTATGGTTGACTGGTTGTAGTGGTAGGATTTAAACCTATATCACTCTTCCCCGAATGGTTTCGCTTCACATTTATGTTTTTCGATTTCCGATTTTGTTTTAGTTGGTATGATTATGATAGTGGTGGCTGGATTTGTTTTAACTCGGTTTAGGGATGAGAGGGATTTAAACCTGGATTATGACCATGGAGGAGGAGGGGGAGGGGGAGGGGGGGACGAAGGTCATGTGTCTTTAATGTTGGCGATCGAGACGAAGGTTTTTGTGATGACTTCTTGGTGTGGCCGAAGATGGGTGAGGGAGGTGACAATAAGGTGTTTTATTTAGGTTCATTTTTTTCCTCAACTTTAAACACTTGACAAAATTAAGGCATCAAAACTTGTACAATTGAAAAATTATTCTAAAATTGATAAATGCCCTCATGTAAGGGGGAACTCAATGGAGGTAGGTTAACAAGAGTTGAGGTGAGGGATCTATCCATATCGTAAATGAAACCACATGGACATGGACATGGACGAAATTTATAATTTACTCCTTTTTTATTTTAAAAATATTCGTAATATAATATATAAAATATATTTTTTATATTTTAAAGTAGTTGAAAAATATAAAATGACCACTATACCCATCAATTTACTAAGAGCATCTCCAACAGTTATGCTATAATTTTTTTAAAATAGAATAAAAAAAGTTAAAATCTCTAAAAGAATTTAAATTCAACTCCAACAGCGACTCTATTTTAGCATATCTATTATCAGTTATATTATTAAAATATTCAATATATTTAATAAAATATTATTTATCTCTCATAAACACATAATTTCAATGTCTCCTATTGGTGAAAAAGAATTTAATATTATTTCTTTCTCTTAAATAGAAGTTTTAGAGATTTCTCCAAATTTGAGGATTTTTACCTTCTCTCTTATTTTCTATATTTTAGCATTTGATATAGCATAACTGTTGGAGCAAAAAAATTGTTAAAATCTCACTTTTTTTTCTATTTTAGCATAGTTGTTGGAGATGCTCTAGGAGCTCAAAACGATGTCAACGCTCAATTACATCAGAATGAATTGGGTGGACCCTTTCCGTGTCATCCACAAAAAATCGTGTGGTTTCAAATTATATACCATGGCCCATGAAACTGTTGATAACAAATGATTTTCCAAACAATATTTCATTTCGTGTCATACACGTACTATATCATGTTTTACATTGTAGGTCCCCATTTTTGATAGTTACACGCGAAAGTCTGATTTAATTCATGTCACATGAAAAAAGTGTTTTACGGAACTCGATGAATTAAAAGAATAGATGATTTGGTATATATACTTACGTGTTATGGTGGCTATGTCTATGAATTTATGGGATGCTATAATTAGTGAGAGCAACTCAACAAATTCTCTAAAATAGAGAAAACAAAAGTAAACTTCAAATTTGAAGAATTATCTAACATTGGATGTGAAGAGAAAGAAATGATTTTTAATTTGCCTACCAATGAGAATAATTATTATTATCTTATTTAGTTTTTTTGAAGTGTATTGGGGTGATAAAATTAAAAATAAAAATTAATAATATAATTAATGTTGAAATTTTTAAAATAGAGAATCTGTTATAGTAGAATGTAATATTTTTCGAGATTTTCACTTTTGATGTAATTTAGAGAGATTATAGAAATTATGTTGGAGATCATGCTCTAAGTTAATCAACCTCTAAATATAACCTGTACTCGTCTCTTTGCATTTCAATTAAACTTATTATATATCATTTTGTCCGTATCATTTAAATGCACTTGACAAAGTTATATATAGTCGTTGGGAAAAATAATGATGTATAATGGCAAACTTGTTCTTGAACATTTATTTGTAGGTAAAAATTTCATTATATGGTTTGGATGGAAACCAAGAGTGCATATCATGGAACCTGAGCTCATCAAAGATGTACTTATGAACTCAAATGATTTCCTCAAGACAAGAACTAATCCACTTGCAAAATTTGTCATTACCGGAGTTGCAAGCTATGATGGCGATAAATGGTCTAAGCATAGGAGGTTACTCAACCCAGCTTTTCATGCCCACAAACTCAAGGTATGCACACCTGATTAGTTCGAAACAACCCGCATGAGAGAAAATGGGTTTGAGTATAATAACCGTACTTCAATTGTACCAATGATCCGAGCATGAAAATTAATTAATACTTAACTCCGCATATAATGTGGTAAGGCCGAAGGTAGTTGATCAATATATAAGGCATCAAATGAACCCGAACTGTTCATTTATGAAAGGGCAGTATGAATGTACGTAATTCACTAATTTGGGTGAAAAGATAAGATGAAACTGGATTAAAATGTTATGAAGAAATGGATTATGATTCTTATATACCAATTTTAATTTGCACAGAATATGTCACCAGCCTTTCAATTAAGTTGCAGAAAAATGATCGAAAAATGGGGGATGATGGTTTCATCAAAGGGATCACATGAATTGGATGTTTGGCCTGATCTTCAAGCTTTAACCTATGATGTAATAGCAAGAACCTCATTTGGAAGCAGCTATGAAGAAGGAGCTCAGATATTTGAACTCTTGAAAGAACAAGCTGTGCTTGTAGCTTCGACGTTTCAGTCACTTTACATCCCTGGAATGAGGTAAATAATGCTTAGAGAGAAGTTACAATTTGCAAGGGAATAATTACCTGAACTCCATCACAAGTCACAAGGGCTTATTTGCTGGCAAGTCCCTTGCAACAACTGTCATCTCAAATAGATTCGCTAGGAAGCTTATTTGCAAATATAAAGATTGAAAGAAAAAAAAAATTCCTTGCAAAAGAAGTAAAGGGGGGAATTTTTTTTCTTGTGAAATTGCTTAAAATGTGGAGTTTGAATTATTTGTGAAGCAATATTCGCTAGTAAATATTCATATTTCACTTGCTAAATTTAATGGGTTTTAGTGGTTTATGTTTCTTAGCATAGCCTAAATACGAAAAACCTATGGGTGGTCGACAAGAGTCACAATTTTCCTCGCAGATCAACAAATTTTCCTTGTAACCATATACGCTATAACTTTTTTTTCCCTTGACAAGGACATTCATCCTGACAGGGTCATGAGTAACAAGGAGATGCAATGTTAATCGCATAGTTCTAACAACAATAATTCTTTGTGAATTAAGTCGTTAGTTATTGAGGCATAGAATTGAGGCAAGAAAATGAGGGCTATATATAAAAATGAAAATTGTGATCTGCCACCAAGTACTCAAAAGTCATATGAATCCAAGCAATTTGTAGGATCTTCATTAGAATTCAGTTGAAATTAATTGAGTACAAGTAGATGTAGCTAATCTAGGGTGAATATATATGACTATTTTCTACATGATTTCCTCTCAGGTTCTTGCCCACGAAAAGGAACAAGAGGATAAAGTCAATAGGAAAAGAAGTAGAACTGTTGCTCAGAAGGATCATTGACACCAAGCTAGAGGCAATGAAGGCCAGAGAAAATGATGATGATAACTTATTAGGGACGATGCTCGAGTCAAAAATAAAAGACGTTGATCATCATGGAATGACTCTCAATGAAGTTATGGATGAGTGTAAGCTGTTCTACTTTGCGGGTCAAGAGACCACTGCAAGCTTACTTGTATGGACGATGATTTTATTAAGTAAGCATCAAGAATGGCAGTCACGTGCTAGGGAAGAGGTTCTGAATGTCTTCAGAAACAAAAGCCTGGACTTTGATGGGTTAAATCACCTCAATGTTGTAAGTTCACCAGGATTTTTAAATTATGCTCGACATTTTGATGATGGTCTTTTGTTGTTTGACAACATTATCTTATTACACATAGGTGACTATGATAATACACGAGGTATTGAGGCTATATCCTCCTGCTGTTGGGCTTGCTCGACGGATCAACCGAGACATTACAGTGAGAGGACGGACTCTGCCATCAGGAACTGAGGTTGGCCTCCCGGTCATGCTACTTCACTATGATGAAGAAACGTGGGGTGCTGATGCTATGGAATTTAAGCCGGAGAGGTTTTCTGGAGGAGTCTCCAAGGCAGTGAAGAATCAAGTAACATATTTTCCCTTTGGCTGGGGACCTCGGATATGCCTTGGACAAAATTTTGCGATGTTGGAAGCTAAGTTTGCTCTCTCAATGATCTTAAAAAGCTTCTCTTTTGAAGTTTCACCATCCTATGTTCATGCTCCACATATTGTCTTTACCCTTCGACCCCAGTATGGCGCTCAGTTGATTCTGCATAAACTTTAGCGCTGCTCGGTAGTTCTTAATATATGTCCAAAGGCTAATCCTTCTGTATTTCGATGATACTTGCCTGTATGAGTGAGTATTGTGTTGGATGTTTTTAGGGACAAATGTATTTTCAATCTCTCTCTCTCTCTCTCTCTCTCTCTATATATATATATATATATATATATATATATATAATTTTCTAATAAGGTCTTATATAAATATATAATCATAATCTGTTTTTTACTAAATTGGATTGAACCTATTTAGATAAATACAATTATGATAAAACCATTTGATGGTTATTCAAGGATTAAGTTTCTTAATACAACCACAACTCTGATAACACTCGCTTTAAAGAAGATCACCATTCGGTTGATGAAACATACAAGAGATTGCATTTTTAATTAGCCTACATAAAATATATATCAAAGGGGAAATCTTCAGCGCTGTTTCATTTTATATTATATATCATATAGGATCGATTAAATTTCGAATTATTGCACAATTCCTTTAATTTTATGTTTTTCATTGATTGATATTGTGCAATTATAGGTATTAGAAAAAAAAAATCTAACATATTGTGCTCGCGATAATCTTGTCATCCTTAGGCATCGTCCTCCTTAGCCTAGGTGGTTTACATATTGGTAAGGGACAATCCTGTATCAAGATATAGGTTTTTGCTACAACGATCAATCAATATGCCGCTCGTAATCATCCTATACTATTTGCTCTCGTAATCATCCTATACTATTTTGCTACAGTATGCAGTTAATCATATTGTTTGGTTACAAGCATGCTTTCAATTGCATGCATAATCATAATCTATTTACTAAATTGATAATGGACCTATTTATACATATAGGTCCATGATATCAACATTTGATGGTTATCAAAAAATTAAGTTTCAAGGATTAACTTTATAATTTAACTTAGCTCACGGGCAATCGAGGTTTTAATTCAGCCTTTTAGGCTTGTATGCCTTTGGGAGGATCGAGTTGGGTGACTCCATTCCTATTGTTTGTTTGTTTTTCTTTCTTTGCTCATTTTTGTTTGTTTTTCCTTTGTACATCACCTCCTGTTTATATTTTTTCTGCCTTTATTTTATAGGAAGAGATAGATATACAAATGGGTCTCTGTTAGTTATATGACTTTAGGCTTTAGCCAAAGTAAATGGCTTGTGGTCACCTTCGATTAAATTGATTTGTTTCTAGAATGCTCGAAGCAATAGAATGAGGCGTTTAATTTCACATCCAAAATAGGGGCCATACTTTTATAGGATAACATGATATCAAAAGTATTCCTCAAAGCACAACCGTCTAGATTCCGCTTGAGCAGAAAACACCCCTTAAATTCAAAAACATGTCCTCGTTGTAACAACTGGGAGACGTTTGCAGGGTTTGCTGCAGCCATCACCAAAAGGGTTCCTCTCCTCTGGGAAGCGATGGCGTGGGAGGCAAAGCATCTAGCTTTTTCTTCATTAACTTTCCGGAGGATGTCAATGAGAAGGAGCTGAGGAGGCTTTTTTAAAAGCATGGAGATATTGTGGATATTTACGTGGCAAGAAAGCAAAATGCATATGGAAAGAAATTTGGCTTGCTAGATTCATAAGAGTTAAGGAATTAAGGCGACTTGAATCTAAGCTTAATGACACTTGGATAGGCGGGCACAGGATAAAGCCCAACTTAGCTAAATATGGAAGAAGAAAATAGTCTCAAGAAGGAGGAGTTTATAGGCATAAGGTAGGCAGTGGCACAAGAAGAGAGGGGAAGGCAAGGCCGAAAAGTGTGGTGGTGCACTTGGGTAAGATGAGGGACAAAAGGTAGATCGTTTGTGGGGGTGGTAAAAGGCTCTCGAGAACAAGCCAAAGAAAGAACATATGAGGGAAGAAAAGAGGACAAGGAACAAGAGAACATTTATCTTACTTTTTTTCCCCTTCGAGTGATATGTTGGCAAGGATGGAGAAAATTCTAATTGGAGAATTAAAATCATTTTCCTCATTAAGTCTGCTTGGGTCCTTTAACGTTTTTGAGGGATGGTCAGGGATTAAAATCCACTACTTAGGAGGCCTTGCAGTTCAACATTGTTAAAGATGTTTTTGTTCTAACCAATCTTGTCATCATAATTAACTTATTGTGCTTGTTTTGTAATTTCAGGGAGTTGAGGGGTTGTTTTGGTTGGTGTCTGATAGCTGAAAGTATCTACGACTGTGTCTCACATTTCTAGGAATTGCAAGGGTAGCGGAGCAAATTATAATAAATTGGAGGAGGACCATTCTGCAAAATTGTGAAAATATATATTAAATTTTCCAGCTGAAAATCGGACACATTCTCTCCTTTTCATTTTGAAAATATTTTAGCTAGCTCTCAGTTTCTTTCTCTCCCTCTAGAATTAGCAGTAGTTCTTCATCTTCAAATCTTTTGAAGATGAACTAGGATAATATCATTTTTGTAATAATGGTTGAAACGTTTTCATAATAAAAATTCTAGATGGTATTAGAGTTATGGCTTCTACTCTCTGTGAAGTAATATGGGTACTTAGTATTTTAGCTGATTTAAGATTGGTAAATTTACTTCCTGTAAGCTTAAACTGTGATAATAAATCAGCTATACAAATTTCTATAATCATATATTTCACAAATGGACTAAACACATTGAGATTGATATTCACCAAATTAGAGAGAAAATTGCTTCTGGTTTATTAAAAACAGAAAAGAATTTATCTACAGAAAACCTGCAGATATTTTTACCAAATCTCTTGGGATTAATTTGCACAACTATCTCATTTCTAAATTAAACATGTTAGGCATGTTTAGATGCCAAGATTGAGGGAGGGTGTTAAAAGATGTTTTTGTTCTAACCAATCTTGTCATCATAATTAACTTATTGTGGTTGTTTTGTAATTTCAGGGAGTTGAGGGGTTGTTCTGGTTGGTGTCTGATAGCTGAAAGTATCTAGGATTGTGCCTCACATTTCTAGGAATTGCAAGGGTAGCGGATCAAATTATAATAAATTGGAGGACCTTTATGCAAAATTGTGAAAATATATATTAAATTTTCCAGCTGAAGATTAGACACATTCTCACATTTTCATTTTGAAAATATTTTAGCTAGCTCTCAGTTTCTTTCTCTCTCTGTAGAATTAGCAGCAGTTCTTCATCTTCAAAAGATTTGAAGATGAACTAGGATAATATCATTTTTATAATAATGGTTGAAACGTTTTCATAATAAAATTTCTAGAAACATGAATTGAATACCACCAAAGATGCAATTGTTTTCTTGAGCGATGCAGAATCATCTTGGAAGATGTGGTTCTCGTCTATGTCAAGGTGGAATAAGGATGTAGCAATCAACAGCAGACTGGCGATGTTGGTCATTCAAGGCCTCCCTATTAATTTGTGGTGTCTGAAAGTCTTCTCTGAAGTTGGTCATAAGTGGGGAAAGGTGGTTTTGACTGAGGAGTGCAATAACAATGGGATTAGCAAGGTTTCTGTCCGTGTAGGGATTATCAAGAAGAAGATGGAGTGGATAATGGAAACCATACATATCACAGTTAGAGTTATGGAAAAATTCTAGGACTTGGATCTAGGGGATAATAAAGATGGTATTTCTAGTTCTTTGGAAGAAGTCTGGGATAAAGATGAAATTTGGAGCAAGTGGGAGGAGATGAGGGAAGAAGTGGTAGGAGAAGGACATTCAGGGACCAACAACCGACATGTCGTTTACGAATCACCAAAGGTCGCACAGGTGGTGAATGTCCAGCAGCGGGAGAAATCTCCGTTTGAGGTTCTGTTACGGAAAAAGAGGAGGGTTTTTCGAGGAGGGGGACGCAAAGTAACATACAGGGTATCTGGTATGAGCAGCATAATTTGATGCTTCTGATTACTTAGAGAAGCTAAATGAGGCGGTGGGGCAGTCTTCAGAAGGAGGATTGAGCTCTAATTTCTCCTATTTGGGGCTTGTTTTGCCTGGGTCCAAAAAGGAATAGGCTTATTGGGACACTTGGGACAGATTTAAATCACACCAGGGAGGAAAGTCTTTTAGGTGAGAATAAAGGAACGAAAGAAGGACCAATATGATCTTTATACAGAATAAGGAACAATTCTTATTTGCAAATAAACCAAAAGTTAATGGTGGTTCAGTTCTTGAAGACTCGGATATGGAGATCAACTCTGAGGAGTTCCTTTTGACGAAGATCGACAAAGGTTGATTTTAAGGCGGAAAAAAGAAAAGAAGCTTAAAAATGAAGAAATTCTAAAGCCCTTGCAAGTGCACAAGAAAGAGAAAAAGGCTTAAGTGTAAACACGACAATGGACTAGGAGATGTAGTAGGATCGGTATTGGAGATTCTAATACTAGGTAAGTCATCTTCGGACTATGAATCAATGATAAGAAAATCAAACTATAGGTTAAAGAATCTAGACCGAGAAGGGCGCATGGAATGTGAGGTGGGGCATGCACTTGAAGATTCCGGAACAAACAATAATATGTCCGAAGAGATCGATAGAATGATTAATGTAGGAGTGGTAGTCAGTTTTGAGGTTGATCAGAGGGTTGACATGATCAAAGATGTGCTGATTAAGAGTGGTGTTCCTGCTAATAAATGTTGAAAATTTTGTCTTGGAATCTTAACGGAATGGGGAAGGAGGAGAAAAGGAGTTGGGCAGAGAATACCGTGCGCGAGAAAGAGGCGATTTTGTGCTTACAGGAAACAAAATCAGTCATTAATAATCGTTGGCGGGTTAACGCGATACGCGATCTGGGGTGGCCGGAATCTGGAGCTCGTCTCGATGGACCCTATTTGGAACTCGGCAGGATTCTTATGGTATGCAACCTGAAGTTCTTTGAAGTCCAAGACATTACCTCAATCGGCGGAGATCCTAGTGCCTACCTCCGAGGTAGCAGCTCTAGATTCAACCCTCATAGTGCCTACTTGAAAGGTTTAAGGTTACGAAACATGGGTCTCGGAGTCCAACCCCACAATGCCCATTCGACCACCAACACAAGACTGACTCACATGTATATGGATCCAATGCATCACAATATAATTTACATGACTCTAAAAGAATTTCCAACACTCTCAAAATATGTAATTTACAAATATATATGTCTCTAATGCATATAAATTCAAAAGATTGTATAGAGCAATTTAAATCGGACTAAAGTACCCAAGACTCATTTTAGTGAAATCCAAGCCAAAAGTTCAACAACTCAATTGACTATTAATTGAATTGAAGGTGTTAGAGCACAGGTTGTAGTCTTCAAGGTCATCTAGATTGAAAGTCAAAGCCTTCAAATGCAAAGTCAAAGTCACTCAAAGTGGAAAGTCAAAGTCAACTCAATTCAAGCAATGTCAAGTCAAGCTAGTTTAGTTTATTTATTTTCCTTCTATTTGTTGTTAGTATAAATAGTGTGTCTTTAGTTGTATTAGATGTAGAGAGCTTAATTGTGTGCATTCTATAAAATCATATTGCATATTCTAGTGAGAGAAAGTAGAGAGAGAGTGAGTGATTGTAAACTGTTAAATTTATATCAATGACATATGAGATTTGATTGAGTTCCATTGTTAATCTTGATAATCTTGCACAAACTGGGAATAACAATTGGTATCAGAGCACTTCTGTAACATCCCAGGCCAACCGTACCAAATATTGTCCGCTTTGTCCACACACTCGGACTCACGGTTTTAAAACGCGTCTGGTAGAAGAGGTATCTCAGTCCCTTATAAGGAAACTTTTGTTCCCCTCCCAAACCAATGTGGGATCTTACAATCCACCCCCCTTGGGAGCCCAGTGTCCTCGCTGGCACACTAGTCCGGCTCCCGGCTCTGATATCATTTGTAACATCCCACATTGGTTGGGGAGGGGAACAAAAGTTGCCTTATAAGGAACTTAGATATCTCATCTACCAGACGAGTTTTAAAATCGTGAGTCCGAGTGTGTGGACAAAGCGGACAATATCTGGTATAGTTGGCCTGGGATATTACAGATGGTATCAGAGCAAGGAGCCGGACTAGTGTGCCAGCGAGGACGTTGGGCTCCCAAGGGGGTGGATTGTAAGATCCCACATTGGTTGGGGAGGGGAACAAAAGTTGCCTTATAAGGGACCGAGATACCTCCTCTACCAGATGCGTTTTAAAACCGTGAGTCCGGGTGTGTGGACAAAGCGGAAAATATCTGGTACGGTTGGCCTGGGATGTTACAGATGGTATTGTAACACTCTAATGTCGAAAAGGTATCGTTTCAAGCTATTACAGAAATCAGTAGCCTTAAAGGGAAAAATAAGATATATGATTTTGGACTTGAATCCTAGATTTTATAGTCTTCATGGATAAAGGATTCAATTACGAGTCCAACGGTTCTTTCCGGATCAAAATCGGAGCTATAACGAAGAAGTTACGGCTAAAACAGTGAATAACGAAGAAACCGGACAAACAGTTCACGAGGCGACTTGTGGGTGCGACTTGAGCCGCCCCATAACCCTCCCGGAGCCCTGTTAACCCATTCGGACGACTTGTGGCACGACCTAACCCGCCCGGTAACCCGCGCGGAGCCCTGTTCGAGCTTAAAACCCGATTTTCAGCCCTAGAACTTCATTTCTTCATAACTTTTGCTCCACAACTCCGATTTGGGTGATTCAAGTTGCCATGGTTTCGTTTTTGAGAGATCTACAAGGATTTATCAAGATATTGGAAGTCTATTGGAATATCCAAGGGTATTTTGTGGTGGTAAGCTCCTCATCTCTCCCTCTTCATCTTCTTCACCAAAGTTTTCAAGGGTTTCATCCACCCTTTGTTCTCCCTTTCATAGATTGGAGGTTTGTGACCATTTTGGTGAACTAGAGGTGCTTTTGTTGGTGGATTCCAACTTGGGTTAAGGTAATCTTCTATTCTCTTCAGTTATGGAAGTTAGGGTTTCGGTATCAGTTGAGGTATGCATGTTTAGGGTTTGGGAAATGATTATTTATGGTTGAATATGTGTGGAATTAGGGTTTTTTTGGAAGTTTTGACTTGAGAATCCAAGTGTTCTTCAAAGGAGCTCTAGTTGGGGGAAAATCTAGATTTAGCCTAAATCTATCAAGGTGAGTTCAAGTTGATTTGTGAAAACGGTGTACATGCCAAAATGCTTATTTTAAAGTATTTATGTTTTACATTAAATTGTTAACTGCTGATAAGTTTTGGATATTTGGTATATTTAACTTTATAAACTTATGTAACACACAACTTTGTGATTTTTGTGCATTTTGATAAATAAACCATTTTGATATATTTCCTTGGCGATGTAATATATAAATGTGGGTCATTTAATGTAATTGTCTATTTGGTGCATACGATTTTATAAACCGTTGGAAATTTTCATATCATTGAACTATGGGTCGTTTTGTCAACACGAAGGGAAAGAGTTTATTTGGAAAACATTTTGTTTCAACCAATGAGAAGTTTTGGGTTAATTACCTTTTTGGCCGTGGTGTTTGCATAATTGTTGGTCGAACGCATTTCGATGTCTCTACTAACTTTCATTGAGTATTCACGTAAATGGTTGGGCTTTTGGCTCGGTTTCGACTATTTTGAGTCTTGAGGACATTTGTCCAGATTATTAACCAATGTCGGGTTTTGAGTATGATGGCGCATATTTCGTGTCATTTGTGAATTACATGTTTTGGGAGCTTTGGTCTTTCATTCGGAGTCATGTAATTTTAGACAGTGTTGTATTGGATCCATAGGCACGTAAGTCTGTCGGTTTTGTAAGGCCTGAGGTTTTAGGTTACGTTTAGTGACTGCTCGGGTTTGCTAGCGAGTAGGAATATGTGGTTCGAGCCACAGAGTTAGAACTCGTCTAGATTGGATAGGCACCCGGGTCCGTAAGACCCCGGAGTGGAACTCGACGGAGTATGGCAAGGGGCAGCAACAGGTCTGAGGATTGTGATGTCTTGTATTGCATGGGAACTAGGACCGGGGCACGTTAGTGAAATCCAATAACATCACGGGTGGCCCCATTCTCATGTTCTCGCCACCCCAGATGGAAACGTTTAGAGGACATGCAAGGAAGTCGCGTGAACGGCCTACTTGCGTGTTTCTCTATTCTCGGTATTTACGGATCTCCTCATTGTTGATTCGTGGTATTTTAAATGGTAATTTCGTATTTTACCAACTTTGGTTTTTATGTGGTCGACGATAAATGATGGCTTTAATATTGGGTTTTCTCCACGTATATTAAGGCTTGAATGGAATGCGTCATTTCTACGTTTTCAGTAGTTGGTTTCTTTCCATTTTATGGTTGCGTGAGTTTTGGGTTAAATATAAGTTTACGAAAGACGTTTTATATTGGAATCTTATTCTGTAAAACAACTTGGTTTGGTTAGCGATCAACGCGGTGTCTCTTTCGTTTAAAATGCATGTTTATTGGTAAACGAGTCGTTTTCATAAGCAAAACATATCATTTTGAAAGATTATGACTTTAATTGCATTCTTACATTTTAAACGATTTATTTATATATGTTGAAAACTCTTGAGCTCACTAGGCGTTAAGCCTAACCTTTTTATTTGTCGCGCATGTGCATCAGGTTCCAGTTGGGGGTTTGGATTCTAGCAGTTCCACGAAGAGTTGAGCCTAGCTTTGTGCGAGTGTAAGTAATTGGTGAATGTTTTCTGCAGTTTGGAGGTAGTGGCTATTATTGGGTTTTAGTAGCACCCGTCCTTATTATAGACTGTATGCATAGAATAAGATGTATGTTTTGAGGTTAAATCTTAAATTATGATTGTAGATGAATCGATTTTTGATGTATTTAGAAAATTTTAATTTAGTTGTTTTTTTCCAGATTTTAGGGTGTTACAAGTTGGTATCAGAGCTTAAGTTTTAGAGATTTAGGTATTGATTGTTGGATGCCTAGACTCAAACTAGCGTTCTCATAAGTGATTGAAAATGAAGTTGCACATTAGGCACCTTAAGATAAGATATTTTGGAGATGATCGAGTCGCTAGAAACGGGAAATTGTCAAGGGTCGCAAGGATGATCATGTATGGTACGTTCATAATGGCACCTGACCAGTGTTATGGTGAACCTACATATTACATGTGCATACTTGAACTACCTTGGTATGATGACCGTTGGGGTAGTGAGAAAGTTTCTAAGCGAGTAATTTAAGGAAAGGTTGATGTCTATAGCAATGTTGCATTGAAATGATAGTTAAGTGCGATGAATGCATTAAGTTGATCATCTTGAGTTAGAATTATTGGTTGGGTTAGAACTATAAGTTCGTTAGACCAATTTTATTTCGAGGAGAAATTGTAAGTTAACCGAATTAGTGGGTTTGTGGCTCCAAGTTGTTTGATGCATCCGGATGACAATAGTATGTCGGAAAATAGAGGAGTTTAGTCCTAAGATGTTGAGTGCCGACCAAATCTATGCACGAAATTTATTTCTAAAATGAGTTTGCATAGATTGTTTCTCGTATTCTCAAAACATAAAGTGAGCTATATTATAAAGTCTTGATAAAGCATTTATTACTCATCGGATTTTAAACCACGAGTTTAAGCATGCATAAGATTGTTTTGTTGCACGCGACTGCATATTGTTGTTAAAAATCTCTTCGTCCACGTTCCGTGTCTAACCTTGTTTTTCGGATATTGTAATATCCGTGTTTTAATGTTATTTAAGTTATTGGGCAAGTAACTGTGGACTTTTTGACCTTGACATTGGATCTTTTCCACGTATGTTAAGGTTTTAAAGGAAGAGTTGTTCCCATGTTTTGAGTTGGAGTTCTCTTGGAAATTTTGGTCTGTACGAGTCACGTTAAGTTTTATGAGATATTTTTTTGCGACGTTTCGGACGTGTGAGTGTACTTTGTGTTGCGTGAGTTTCAATTTTATTGCGTGTAAATTTACGAATTTTGAGCGGCATATCTCATGAAAGTTTTGTTGAAAATGATCACTTTATCTTACGTTGCGATTTAGAATGTGACATTTCGGATTTATTGTCGTATTACGTTTTATTATTATGTCGGGAAATGAAATTTTGACATCGTTTGATTCTAGCGTTATTGAGTTTTATGAAAGTCCAGTTGGGTTGTATGGTGTCTTATCTTACGACATTTTTGCGTCGCGTATGTGAATTTTGGGATGTGTATACGTACATTATTGTGTGTGTTGATTTATAAGTTTTGATAATAGACGTCATCCACGCGTTGTTTTGGGAAAGTTTCATTTTCACGTGAATTATCTCTGGACTATATTTAAGTGTCAATCGTTTTATACTAATTTTATTTGGATTAAATTATACTGTGGGTGTGAGTAAATGTATAAAAGATTTATGTTGTTTCAAATAGAACTGTTTATTTAAACGCGTTCCAATTGTAAACGTTGCTATCATAAGTTTCTGCACGCATGAAATGAATTTTCGGTATGCACGTCTTTGTAACTGCTATTTTTGGGACGAGTACATTTTATTTGCGGGGCCCGAGGTTTGAACTTGATTTGAAAATTCAATAAGATGTATGTTTTGAGGTTAAATCTTAAATTATGATTGTAGATGAATCGATTTTTGATGTATTTAGAAAATTTAATTTAATTTTGTTGTTTTTTTCCAGATTTCAGGGTGTTACAACTTCAGTTCAGAACTCGTTATAACAGGAGTTTTAGCTTCTAGACAAATCAGTCCAGAACCTATTTCTAGTGTTACTAATTCTGATAAAGATTCTACATCTACATCGCATTTAATAGAATTAGATTTACTGTTGAACATTTTTACGATGAGTTTCTAGGATCTAAAGTGACTAAACCTGTTGTGATTGACAAATCCGAAGACTTACGTGAAAATCAACCAATCACATCATATGTCTTAACTGAATCAAATTCCCCGACTCAGACTGAAACTCAAGTTCAAACACCAACTCAATCAGTTGAAGCTGCACATGATAATGCAGAGACAGAAGTTACACAATCAGTTGGGTGCACAGTAATGCCTATTCAACAAACATCAAGTGTCCAACCAGCTGAGACTTCTGCACCAATCATATCAACTGAACCCCAACAAGAAGAAGAAGGATTCTTAGATGATCAATATGATCAGTCTACATCTAATCCACTCCCTCATGTACACAAGTGGACCAAAGAGCACCCGGTTCATCAAATAATTGGAGATCCGTCAAAGTTGGTGCAAACTAGGTCTGCAACAGTGAATGAATGCATGTTTGATTCTTTTCTAAGCCTGATTAAGCCTACAAAAGTTTCAGAATCTCTTCGTGATCCAGACTGGATTACAGTAATGCAATAAGAGTTTAACCAATTTGAGGCACTTAAAGTATGGCAATTGGTGCCCCGACCTGAACGAAAAACTATCATTGGCACGAAATGGGTTTTCAAGAATAAAAAGGATGAGGATGGTATTGTTGTAAGAAACAAAGCAAGACTTGTGGCTAAAGGATATCGGCAAGAGGAAGGCGTAGATTACGACGAGACATATGCTTCAGTTGCACATATTGAGGCAATAAGAATGTTCCTAACCTACGTTGCACACAAGAACTTCACATTCTACCAAATGGATGTGAAGACTGCCTTCTTGAATGGCATTCTTAATGAGGAGGTCTACGTCTCGCAACCTAAAGGTTTTGTCAATGCGGATAAATCAGATCATGTATATATCCTTGACAAGGCTCTTTACGGTTTAAAACAAGCCCCTCGCGCCTGGTATGACGTTCTTTCAAAGTTCTTAAACAAGTTTGGTTTTTCAAAATTTAAAATTGATACCACCTTATTCATTAAAAGGGAAAAATCTGATATCATTTTAATTCAAATATATGTGGACGATATAATTTTTGGTTCTACAAACCCAAAGTACTGTAAGAACTTTTCTGCACCCATGGTGTCAAGATTTCAAATGAGTATGATGGGAGAGATGAATTTCTTTCTCGGATTACAAGTAAGACAATTTTCAAGGGGGATTTTCATAAATCAATCAAATTATATTGCTGATATTTTAAAGAAATTTAATATGTCAAATTGTACTCCTATTTCAACCCCGATGGCACCAGGTACTAAAATCGGAGCTGATCTTTCGGGAAAAAATGTTGATCTTAGGACTTATAGATGTATGATAGGTTCATTAATGTACTTGACGGTTATTCGGACAGATACTATGTTTTCTACATGCTTATGTGCTCGATATCAAGCTTCACCCAAAGAATCCCATCTTTCGGCAGTTAAGCGGATATTTAGATATCTGAAGGGAACCGCGGATCGTGGTTTGTGGTATCCTAAAGATACTGGTTTTGAGCTAACAGCGTATTCAGACGCAAATCATACAGGTTGTATGCTCGACAGGAAAAGTACATCGAGTCACATTTAATTTCAGGGAGACAAGCTCGTAAGTTGGGCATCAAAGAAGCAACTATGTGTTTCCACATTAACTGCTGAAGCAGAATATGTAGCTACCACGAGTTGCTGCTATCAAGTAATGTGGATGCTCACACAACTTCGAGACTATGGCTTCCATTTCAACAAAATTCCTATATATTGTAATTCGAAGAGTGTCATAGCGATATCTGCTAATCCTGTTCAGCACACGAAGACCAAACACATAGACGTGCGATATCACTTTATAAAAGATAATGTCGAAAAATGTACAATTGAACTTTATTTTGTAAACACGGATTACCAATTAGCTTATTTATTCACCAAACCTTTGGACGAAAAGAGATTTAACTTTCTCATTTCGAAATTAGGTATGTTGAATCTTAAAACATAATCCGTCTTTACCTAGTACAGTTTAATTTTTAATCTTTCTTCATTTCTTTATTTTTAGTTTGAATGATATCTGCACTGAAAGGTTATGCTTATGATTTCAGGGGGAGTGTGAGATAAAGATCAGAAGATCAAACTTTCTAGGGGAGTTAGAAATTTTTTGCATATATCTTGTACTGACAAATTTCATGATGCATATTTACAGGGGGGGTAAGGACATTGACTTCTAAATACTCAGTTTAGAACTTGTACTGTCAAAGTTTTACTTTGCTTTTCATGTCTTTATTTTTCAATAAATGTTTTACTTTCAATAAGACTTTGTTGCTTTGACGATTTTTTTGACTACTTGCAAATTTTGAGGGGAAGCTTACATGATGTAACACCCTAAAAACTGAGAGATTTAAAATTTTGAAAATTTGTCAATATGAGTTCTAAAAATGGAGTAAATCTGCTCACCCTAAAGTAGGGGCCAACAAAACCTGAATGCTATGGTAATAACATTTCAAAAGTCAAAATATATATGTCATCCCAAAGCGGGGAAATGAAGTATAACGTTTATAACCAAAAGAATCAAATAAAGTTAATCCAACAACCTACTAATCTAGACTATTTAAATCTAGATTAAGATCGGGTGTCGATCCTTTACTTCCAAAAGTATGCCACATCTATTTCGGGTGAACGTCTTTATAATTTCCAAAAATACCACTATCTTATAACAACTCTTCACTCAAGCCCGAGGAGTCCCACCGCTAAGATGACCTATTATACATGTCATTTTAAGAAAAAAGTGTTAGACTAAAGCCTAGTGAGATCAAACAGTTATGTTAAGAAATAATAAGTGTTAAACTGAAATAAAGAAAGTAAAGTCGGAGAAGTAATGGTATATAAACTTTTACCATAATATAACACTTCTTGGGTTAACGGGGGAGACCCGCTTACTAACACAAGTGACGGAACACAAAACATAGCCACTTGACAAGTTAGTAAAACCAATACACATAATAAAGTACACGCAAGGGATGTTAAGCTCGGTAGCTTTAAACGTACACCCACGGAAAGTCAACTTCAACCACATAGGGTCCTTACGTTGAGATCCTTATCCAATATTGTGTACTAGCACGTAGGACTTATACAATATCCGATGCCTAAATATGCCTCAATGTGGAAAACAAACGTTCCATCATCGGACAAAGTGTTATAAACAATTGTGGGTTCATGACGCCCAATGCAACAAGTATGCCAACCAATGCCATTATGTGTAACGACCCGATTTCGAAAAATTACCAGAATTACATGAAATCATCCAAATATGATTCGAAACGAATCGACTAAAATAATCTTCCCAGAATCACCTCAAATACAACGACAGAAAGAAATAATTTTAACCGCAATAATAAATTATAACCGGATATTTAGATCCTTAACGATCTATGATCACCCAACTGATAACATAATTTAGACAACCAAATCAATACTAGAGAACGGGTAATCCAATCCACTCTCAACTACCTTTTCCCAATCTAGCAATCCCAATATAAAATTCACCTGAAATGCATATTTTTGAGGGTTAGACCATACGGTCTAGTGAGTAAATCCCTGTCAAATAAATAATCCAATAAAATCACTTTGACATAATATCATAAATCATTTAGTCATAAACTGGCATTCAGGCACAACTTCCCTCCTAGGTAACTAACCACAACAGTCACTTTTCAAAATAACGCACACCTCAATAAGACCGAAGTTGATATAGGCAGTGGCTCACTACACGAAACATATCCGCAAGTATAAACACGCACACTCCGATAAGACCGCAATCAATATCGGCAGTGGTTCACCACACGAAACATATTCGCGGGCCAAAAAGATATATAACAAAAAAGATCTTTTGTGACGGTTAAAAACCGTTACCGTAGGTATACGGTAACGGTTTTCGTGGACATAAAAAACGTTACCTATCTTGCCGTCACTTTTGATACACTTTTGGTTACGTTTAAAAAATGTTACCAAATCACATAAAAAACCGTTGCCATAGGCTAAAACCGTCACTTTAGGTGTATAAAAAAAGTTGTTTTTTTCCTAAAAACGTTACCATAGCATGACATAATGTGACATTTTTTTAGAACCGTCACCGTAGCATGACATAAGGTGATGTTTATTTGTCAAAACTATCACTGTAGGATTACGTACAGTGACGTTTATGTCTCAAAAGCGTCACTGTAGCATGAAGTACGGCGACGTTTGTTCTTCAAAACCATCACCATATCATGATGTACGAAGACATTTATTTTTCCAAACCGTCACCCTAAGATGAGTACCGTAATGTTTGTTTTTCAAAAGCACCACCGTAGGACGACATACGGTGACATTTATTTTCCACACCATCACCATAGCACGACATACAGTGACATTTATTTTTCAAAACCGTCATAATAGCACGACATACTGTGATGTTTAGTTTTCAAAACCGACACCCTAAAACGACATATCTTGACGTTTATTTTTCAGAATCATCACCGTAATACGATATATGGTGACGTTTATTTTTCATAATCATCACTATAACATGATATATGGTGACGTTTATTTTTTAAAAACGTCATCATAGCATAACATACGATTACGTTTATTATTAAATATTGTCACCGAAGTATAATGAACCATGACGTTTATTATTCAAAATCGTAATCGAAATATAATGTACCATGACATTTATTATTCAAAACCGTCACAATAGCATAACTTACGATAATGTTTATTTTCAAAACCGTTACCATAACATGACTTACGGTGACATTTATTTTTCAAAATCATCATCGTATCATAACGTACGACAACGTTTATTTTTCAAAATCGTAACCCTAACATGACGTATAGTGACATTCATTTTTCAAAACCGTCGCTCTATAACATGACGTGCGGTAACATTTATTATGCAAAACCGTCGCTGTAGCATGCCGTATAATGACGTTTATTATTGAAAACCACCACCATAACACTACTAAATTTTTGACTTTTTCCGACGGCCGAATCCGCCGAAAATAGTCCTTTTTCGGCGGATATTCGTCGGATTTGGTCCGCCGTAAACAGGGGCGCCGCAAATAGTCATTTTCGGCGGATTACTATTTTCGGCGGATTTTTCGGTGGAAAAATCCGCCAAAAACCGACCCGAATTTTTTGACATTTAAATGATTTGATTAATTAACAAAAAATAATTTTAACTTTTTTCGGCGGATTTTCGGCGGAAAATTCCGCCGAAAATAGTAATTTATTTATTTTTATTTATAATTTATTTATTTATATATTTAATTATTTGCGGCGGAAAATTCCGCCGAAAATATTTATTTATTTATTAATTTATTTATTTTCTGAAAATAAAATAAAAACTGTTTTTTAAAATAAAATTAATAAATTAAATAAAGTTTGAAATTTCACCGGTTTTATTATGTCTAAAAATTTTTATAATTGATTTTTATCAATAAATATCAATAAAAATAATTGTCCAACAATTCACATAATCAATTTTTTCGATACAAATACACATTTTTCTATTAATAATACTTATTGAATAAAAATAAATATTTTTTTACAATTACATTCAAGTCAATAATAATGTACATTAACAAGATTTGCATATTTACATATTTTTACAAATAATAATATACATCTTCAATGTTTAGCCGAACTCGTATCATCTTCCTCTTCTGGAGCATTATGTCCTTCGGCTTTTAGTAGCTTGTTGAAAAAGATATGTATAGGCCATATCTGTAACCAATGTAGCTTATGATCACTAGAGTCTACTAAAATCAACATAACAAATGAAATATTGAGAGTTGAGCTTAATCCATACATAAAAGAATATTTATAAAAGGTATACTATTTACAATCACAACTGATTTACCGTAATTTGGGCATAAAAAAAGGGTCAAAGGTAATGAAAATATGATGGCTTAGAAAGATTATTGTACCCACAATGCATCTGATCTCAATTTGCATACCAACAATGCATCTGAAGACTCAAAAGGACCATATAAGCTCTTATAGATGATGATTGTTGTTATAACTGTCTAAATATATCTACCTGCAGTACAATATGCACAACGTAGATACTTTAGTAGTAACAAATAAACTATAAACTCTAGTAGATAATCCATGCTTCCCAGAAGAAGTATAACTACAAATAAACTATAAACTCTATAGTGAAGGGACTCCCTACATGTGTCATTACTGAAAATTAAGAGTTGGCAATACAAAAAAGGGTCACCAAAGCAACAAAAAACAAGACTGTAAGTACCTTAGTTAGAACTTAGAAGAGGCCTAACATAGTTATCTGTGGCATCTCGGAATTTTACATCCTCCAGAAATCTAACGGGATCCTTTAAAAACAAAGTGTAACTTACAATAAGACCCACAAATCGAAATAAAACCTACAAATCGAAGTAAAACCCGCAAATCGAAGTCTGAACCTGTAAACCGTAAGAAGTAAAACACTAAAACCTACAAATCTAAGTAAAACCCACAAATCGAAATAAAACCTACAAATCGATCGAAGAAACAGAAGTGTAACTTACCAGCGTTTGTGGGAGCAGAAATCGATTGAAATCAGAAAGGAATCACCACCTACAAATCGATCAAATAAAAACTACAAATCGATCGAATAAAACCTACAAATCGATAAGTAAAACACTAAAACCTACAAATCTAAGTAAAACCCACATATAGAAATAAAACCTGTTGATCGATCGAATAAAAAGAATTGTAACTTACCATCGTTTGTAGGAGCAGAAATCGATCGATCAAGCATAAAGCAATGAAAATCAGAAAGGAAGCACCACCTACAAATCATAATTCATAAGAAGTGTAACTACAAATCGATCGAATAAAATCTACAAATCGATAAGAAGTAAAACATAATTCATAAGAAGTGTAACTACATATCGTGTTTTAGTATTGTAAAAACTGAAAACTAAAAGTTTTAGAGTCAATCGATTGAAGGTTTTAGGAGCAGAAATCGATGAAAGGATGGAGGCGGCGATGTAAACTCTCAACTCTCTCTCGACTCTCGAAATCGAAGCCTGAATCGAAATCGAAGTCTGGAGAAATCGAAATCGACCCAAGAAGAAATCGAAGAAATCGAGACTTCGACCGAGATAGAGAGACTTTGACCGAGATAGAGAGAGAGTAAGGCAGACGAGAGAGAGAGAGGCCCTGTGTTGTTTGGAGAAGACGAGAGAGAGAGAGATAAGGAAAATTAGAGATTGAGAGATTGGGGGGAAATTTGGGAGGGAAAGGAAAAATTAGAGATTGAGTGTATAGATGTGTATCTATCTTATATCTATCAATACTATATTATAAATTACGGATAAAAAACTGTTAAAAACAATTATTAAAGCTTGATGTACTGCAATTTAATGATAATTACTTAAAACCTAAATAAAGAATGAAAACTTAAAAAATTTTCCTATTTAATTCTTATCTCTAACATGTTTAATTTCCCTAAAATCACTCATCACTTCAACTACCCTAAAAATCTAACAGAATATTTAATGTTTATTTTATAAAAAAACATTATTTTATTAAACCTAAAATAAATTATATTATTATTAAACTATCGAATAATTCACAACTAAACGATCCGTTAAAGGCCAACTAGGTACGTTAAAGCCCAACTAGGTACGTTAAAACTCAACTGGGTACGTTAAAGCCCAACTTGGTACGTTAAATCCCAACTGGATCCATTAAAGTTTAACTTGATCCGTTAAAGCCCAACTGGGTACGTTAAAGCCCAACTCGATCTATTAAAGCCTAACTTGATCCGTTAAAACCCAACTCGATACGTTAAAATCCAACTATATTTGTTAAAGCCCAACAAGATCCATTAAAAGCCCAATCGGATCCATTAAAGCCCAATCGAATCCATTAAAGATCAATTGGATCGGTTAAAACCCAACTGGGTACGTTAAATACCAACTGGATCCATTAAAGCCTAACTAGGTACGTTAAAGCCCAAGTGTGTACGTTAAAGATCAACTGGATCCATTAAAGCCTAACTAGGTACGTTAAAGCCGAAGTGGGTATGTTAAAGACCAACTAGGTGCGTTAAAGCCCAAGTGGATCCGTTAAAGCCCAACTGGGTACGTTAAAGGCCAACTGGGTACGTTAAAACCCAATTGTGTATGTTAAAGTCCAACTGTGTACGTTAAAGTCCAACCGGGTACGTTAAAGCCCCAACTAGATATGTTAAAACCCAACTATATCCGTTAAAGCCCAACAGGATCCATTAAAAGCCCAATCGGATCCATTAAAGCCCAACCGAATCCATTAAAGATCAATTGGATCAGTTAAAACCAAACTGGGTACGTTAAATCCCGGATCCATTAAAGCCTAACTAGGTACGTTAAAGACCAAGTGTGTACGTTAAAGACCAACTGGATCCATTAAATCCTAACTAGGTACGTTAAAGCCCAAGTGGGTACGTTAAAGACCAACTAGGTACGTTAAAGCCCAACTGAATCCGTTAAAGCCCAACTGGGTACGTTAAAAGCCAACTGGTACGTTAAAACCCAATTGTTTATGTTAAAGTCCAATTGGCGGATTTTCATTAAGCTCAACTGGATCCATTAAGCCCAACCAGATCCGTTAAAACCCAACTAGATCCATTAAAGCTCAACTAGGTACGTTAAAGCCCAACTTGATCCGTTAAAGTCCAACCGGATCCATTAAAACCCAACTGGGTACGTTAAAGCACAACTAGATCCATTAAAGCCAACAACATCCATTAAAGCCCAACTGGATCCATTAATGCCAGCTGGATCAATTAAAGCCCAATTAGATCCAACCGGATCCATTAAAGCCCAATTGGGTACGTTAAATCACAACTGTATCCAATAAAGCTCAACCAGGTACGTTAAAGCCCAACCGTTTCCATTTGAGAAAAAATAAATATTTAATTTTTTAGTATTTCCGGCGGAATTAATTTATTTAAGAAAAAAGAAATATTTAATCTTTTAGTATTTTCGGCGGATTTTCGGCGGAATTAAATTTTTTAAGAAAAATAAATATTTAATCTTTTAGTATTTTCGGCGGAATTAAATTTTTTTAAGGAAAAATAAATATTTAATTTTTTAGTATTTTCTGCGGAATTAAATTTTTTAAGAAAAAATAAATATTTAATCTTTTAGTATTTTCGGCGGAATTAAAAGTTTTAAGAAAAAATAAATATTTAATCTTTTAGTATTTTCGGCGGATTTAAATTTTTTTAAGGAAAAATAAATATTTAATTTTTTTTAGTATTTTCGGCGGAATTAAATTTTTTAAGAAAAAACAAATATTTAATTTTTTAGTATTTTCGGCGGATTTTCGGCGGAACTAATTTTTTAAGAAAAAATAAATATTTAATCTTTTAGTATTTTCGGCGGATTTTCGGCAGAATTAAATTTTTTTAAGGAAAAATAATATTTAAATTTTTTTAGTATTTTCGGCGGATTTCCGACGGATTTTTATTTTTTATTTTTTATTTAATTCATTTAAATATTATAATTAATTAACTATTTTTATTTTAATTTTTTTTAAAATATAGAATATCCTTCGAAAATCCGTCGGAAATGTTATAAAATTTTCGGCGGATTTCCGACGGATTTTTATTTTTTATTTTTTTTAATTCTTTTAAATATAATAATTAATTAACTATTTTCGGCGGATTTTAATTAATTAATTTAATTAATTAAAATCCGCCGAAAATCCGCCGAAAATAGTTAATTAATTATAATTAATAAGAAAAAAATTAAAAAAAATTATATTCCGTCGGAAATCCGCCGAAAATAATTGATTTTTAAAAAAAAATAATAATAAAATAAAAATTCGGCGGATTTCCGGCGGATTTCCGGCGGATTTCCGGCGAAAGTCAAAGTTGGTTGACCCGTTTGACTTCTGTCGGAAATCCGTCGGAAATCCGCCGAAAATTTCCGGCGGAAAAATCCGTCGGAAAATTCCGCCGAAAAAAGTCTTTTATTTAGTAGTGTAACATTACATATTGTGACGTTTATTATTCAAAAAAGTCACTATAACAAATGTACAATGACGATTATTTTTCAAAAACGTCACTGTATCATGACATACGGTGACGTTTATTATTCAAAATTATCACTATAGAATGACATGGTGACATTAAATTATCAAAACCATTGCCTCTAGTCATCTTTTATTGATGGTTTTTATCATTTATATAATGATGACATGGAGAATGAATTTAAAAACTCAATATGAATCAAATGATTAACATTGCATATAAGAAATTTAAGGTACTAATATACATTATATGAATAATGTACAAAAATACCAATAACAAAAGTTATAAATATCATAAACAACTTTTTCTTATCTAAGTTATACTCCTTGTTTGCTTCGATCTCTTAGTCATCCCACTGATCATTGTATAACTGTTGTTTCGGTTCTTATGTTTATACTTCTCGTCATTAGGATTAGAAATCATTTGTGGTACCTACAACAAGATAAATCCAAATAAATATAACTAGAGGCACACCTTAATAAACAATACAAAAAAATCCACTACCACCAATAAACAATACAAAAATATATTCGTTAGATAAAACTAGAGGTACACCATAATCATCATACTCTTGGAACAATTCATCAAGAAGTATGGAATCAAAACCAAAAGAAAAGAGGAAGAAATATCATCCAGAAAACAGCAGACTGTCGAATAGAAAAATGGTGATCTCCAGATCTCCAAAACCGATCTCCAGCGTTCCGAATGTAGATAGAGATGTCATGAAGCTACTGTCCAAAAATCACGACGATCCGACGGTTCAAACTCCATAAATAGGCAAGACGGCGCGGCTGCGCTTTGCTGAAAATTGTAGACGAAAATTCTATCTTTTCTCTCACTTTTGTATTTGATGGACTTTCTTTTCTCTTGTTGTAAAACCCTAGGATACAAGGCAATATATAGCTTGTATCGGGTCACTCTTGTTGGGCTATTTTAACTATTCCTAATGGGCCAGAAATAATTAAAACATAAAACTCAACACCATGGACGACTGCGTGCAATCATGGACTAAACGCTGCAATCATGGAGACAAGTTTTTTAATAACAATGTTGGATTAAAGTTTTTGTTTAAATTTTATTTAAAATATTAAATAGTTTAAACTTTAAGATTTTTAAAATCTAATATTTTTGTGAATTTTAAATAGTAGATATATTATTATAAATAATAAAAAAAAAACTAATTAGGATCTATTAAAGCCTGATTAGTTTCATTAAAATCTGATTGTATCCATTAAAACCCTATTGGACCATTTGGATCTATTAAATCCAAATGGGTGCATTAAAGCCCAATTGGATCCATTAAATCCCCAATTGGATCCATTAAAACCGAATTGATCCATGAAAACCCAAGTGGATCCATTAAAACTCAATCGATCCATTAAAGCCCGATTAGTTTCATTAAAATCTGATTGGATCCATTAAAGCCCTATTGGATCACTTGGATCTATTAAAGCCAAATGGATGCATTAAAGGCTAATTGGATCCATTATAATCCAAATGGATCCATTGAAGCCCCAATTGGATCCATTAAAACCCAATCGATCCATTAAAGCCCAAATGGATCCACTAAAACCCAAGTGGATCCATTAAAACCCAATCGACCCATTAAAGCCCGATTGGATCCATTAAAGCCCGATTAGTTTCATTAAAATCTGATTGGATCCATTAAAGCCCTATTGGATCATTTGGATCTATTAAAGCCAAATGGATGCATTAAAGCCCAATTGGATCTGTTATAATCCAAATAGATCCATTAAAGCCCCAATTGGATCCATTAAAACCCAATCGATCCATTAAAGCCGAAGTGGATCCACTAAAACCGAAGTGGATCCATTAAAACCCAATCGATCCATTAAAGCCCCGATTGGATTCATTAAAGCTAAATTGATCCATTAAAGCCCCAATTGGATTCATTAAAACCCAATTGATCTATTAAAGCCCAAGTGGATCCATTAAAAACCAAGTGGATCAATTAAAACCCAATCGACCCATTAAAGCCCAAGTGGATCCTTTAAAACCCAAGTGAATCCATTAAAACCCAATCGATCCATTATAGCCCAATTCGATCTATCAAAGACCGATTAGTTCCATTAAAGCCTGTTTGGATCTATAAAACCTTATTGGATCATTTGGATCTATTAAAGCCAAGTATGTGCATTAAAGCCCAACTGGATCCATTAAAACCCAAATGAATCCATTAAAGCCCCAATTGGATCAATTAAAACCCAATCGATCCATTAAAACCCAATCGATCCATTAAAGCCTGATTGGATCCATTAAAGCCCAATCGATACATTAAAGCCCAAGTGGATCAATTGTAGCCCAAGTGGATCATTTGAAGCCCAAATGGGTCCATTAAAACCCAATCGATCCATTAAAGCTCGATTGGATCCATTAAAGCCCGATTGGATTCATTAAAGCCCAAGTAGATCAATTGAAACCCAAATGGGTCCATTAAAGCTCAATCGATCCATTAAAGACGAAATGAATCCATTGAAGCCAAAATGGGTCCATTAAAGTTCAAGTGGATTCATTAAAACCCAAGTATTTATTATTTTTATTTTGATTTCTCATAAGAACCCAGACTTATATATATACACACACATAATATTTATTAAAATTAAATACTCTCATATTATCTATACTATATAATAAAGTACGGATAAAAAACTCTTAAAAACAACTGTTAAAACTTAAAATCTTTTCCTATTTAATCCTTATCTCTAACAAGTTTAACTTCCCTAAAATCACTCATTACTTTAACTACCCTAAAATGACTCCCTACATAATTAAATACAGGATAAAAATCAAATTTTAAATATGAAAAATCTAAAATATAATTAAAAAAATCTAACAGAATATTTAATACAAAAAATAAAATAAAACATTAAAATCGTGATGTATCTTGCTGCATTGCGCGAGTACGCTTCTAGTAATAATATAAAAATACGATAACAAGACAATGACCCAAGTTCTTAAATACATACCAAGGTTATTATAAGAATTTTTGATTGAAATTTTTTTTATCGTTATCGTATATTCAAACACGTCCTCTCTAACAACTTAGAGGAGCCAATCATTATGGATGCACCATGTTTTAGGTATTTGCAATTTGACTAGATATTTTGAAAGTTCATAATTTTTATACGAATGGAAATTTTAGTGGACTTTGAATAATTTGTTAAACTGTTAAGAGAATTACATACTTTTTGTATATAAACATAGATATACCCATCTATATCCATTAAACACACACACACACAGACATATATATATATATATATATACATATCATAAACACTTTTAATATATAAAATATATTTTTATTTTTATCATAATAAATTGTTGAAATATAATAAATATAAATATAAATATAAATACAAATACAAATGTAATAAATTATTATATAATTTTCTTACAAATATATTTTAAAATATTGTTCAAAAATATACAAAATATTTTATTTATATATATGTTATGTTGTGTTAAAATAAATAAATTAAATACGTGTGATTTATGGTTTAGAATAAAGTAATTACTAAATTTAAAAAAAGATATTTCTAAACACATAAATGTAAAAAATGATATTTCTTATAACTTATTATGTTTAACATGACATACGGTGACGTTTATCAATCAAAACCGTCGCTGTATCTTTCCACACTCTCACCCTAGTGCCTAATATGACAAATGGTGACGTTTCTTTTTCAAAACCTTCACAGTAATATGACATATAGTGATGTTTAGTATTCAAAGTTGTCATCTGAGCATAACATATAGTGGCGTTTATTATTCAGAAGCATCATTATAATCTAACATATAGTGACATAAATTTATCAAAACCATCACTACATGTACATTATGATGTACGGTGATATAGCTTTATCAAAATTGTCACAATAAATGACATATGCTGAAGTTCATCATTCAAAACTGTCATCGTAACATTACATATTGTGATGTTTTCCATTCAATACTGTTACCGTAACATGACATTCCGTAACATTTAGATGTCAAAACCATTACTGTAAAATGACATAGGGTGACGTTTACTTTTCAAAACCATCACCATTGGATAACATAAGATGGCGTTCATTATTTAAAAACATCATTTTAACATGACATGCATCGACGTTTATTATTTGAAAACGTCACAATAACATGACACAGGGTGACTCGTTTTTCGTCAAAACCGTCACCCCTGCTTAACGTACGATTACGTTTAGTTTCAAAACCGTCAAATACCATGATGTGCGGTGACATTTATTTTTCTAAACCGTCACAGTAGCATGACATTAGGTGACGTAAATTTTTCAAAACCATCATTTTAACAACATATGCGGTGACTTTTATTTTTCAAAACCGTCACCATAGCATGAGGTACCATGACGTTTATCTTTTATAATTGTCATTGTAACATGACGTACGATGACATTTATTGTTAAAACTGTCACTGTAGGATGACGTACACTGATGTTTATTATTTAAAATCATCACAATGACATTACATATGGTCTCGCTTTTTATACAAAGTCGTCATCGTAGCATGACTTACGTGGACGTTTATTATTTTAACCGTCACTATAACATGATATATAATGACATTTATTATACAAAACCTTCATCATTGTGACATATATTTTTTTAAAACCGTCACCATAACATAACATATGGTGACATTTACTTTTCAAAATCGTTACCGTAGAATGACATATCGTAACGAACTCAAATCCGTCACCATAACATGACATATGGTGACATAATTATTAGAAACCGTCAATATAGTTTGAGCTATTGTGATGTAAATGTTTTAATGCCGTTACCAAAGCATGACATATAGTGATGCAATTTTTTCAGAAACCATTGCCATACACTAACTTTTGGTGATGCAAATTTTGCAAAACCGTTGCCATAAAACTTGGTGACTTTTGGATACGGTTTTCAAATAAGTGTTGTTATACATATATTAGTTTTCAGTAATGTTTTTTTAAAACTGTTACGACATAAAGCAACGATTTAGACAAAAACCGTTACTAAAAGGTATTATATGGCAACGGTTTTTAAAAACCGTCACAAGATAAAGCAACGGTTTATCAAAACCGCCCTAAACCGTTACCTTAGGGAACTTTTTATTGACGCTTTTATCTAAAACGTTGCTTTATGTTTCTACTTTTTTTGTAATAGTAACATTTCTTTATAAAAACCATTACTAAAACAATTCTCTAACTTTTTTGTGACTTTTTGTAACGGTTTTTTATCAAACCGTTACAAACCTATTTTTCAAAACCGTCACAAAAAGTCATTTTTGTACTAGTATATAACCCCCTGTGCGGACCATTACACTCTCACACGCACACGAGCTTCTGTTATGAAAGTCCCTTATTCCCAAGAATATATAATCACACCACATGTTTTAAAAATAAACAACATGTAATAAAACCGTATTGCAGTTAATGATAATAATTCTAATATACCAATCTGGTATATAACATCGAAATAATAACCATTTGATAATATATGCATTTCAGTTCGAAAATGATTAAACGAAAAACTCACCAGGTCCAAATATTTCATCCTAAGCTTAACAGTTAAAAAATCCCAAACCGAACACCTCAAGATTATAAAGTCATCCAACATCACTTTTCATCCTTCAAACCTTCATCAAAATCATCGCCTTATCTCCAAACTCCATGTGATAAAAATATCCCACACCACAAACTCACAAAAAGAAATTGAGAATGGCGGATTAGAATGAAAGGAGGATAAGTCTCCTTTTATAATCTCATCTTACGTAAATGGTCCCTTATAAATTGACAAATTATAAAACAGCCCTTGAACTTTATTTATTGACAAACATCATTTTTTTTTTGTTATTACAATCTCTCCTCCTTAACAGAATTCCGTCCCGGAATTCATCCAAACAACAAACAAGAAAATTCGGTTACCAACAATTTAGTTCAAACTCTTCAAAAACATTAATGTCTTTAGGGAACTTCCAAATAACTTTCACTCGAGTGACCTCTTTACCTATCCAAATAACTCTTTTGCTCTTAATGGAACAACTTTTCCAATCGAAACACAAATATTAACGGATTCCCATGTTGTCGCTGAGCAACTCTAATTAAACTCACGAAACACCCAATTTTCTTAAACTCGATTAATAATCATGAAGTTAAAACCACCTTTACCAAGCCACCTCAAAAACTTAAAAAACATAGACTCATGGAGTAAAATATACTCAATAAAAAACAAATTTATATCACTCGACAAATTTCTCAATTTTAACAAACCCATTTATTTCATCATGCCATTTTCACTTTCTAACGCTAGCATAGCATATCCACGATGATCACACATCAATACTTAATCACACTTGGAACACGATCAATCACCAAAATTATATTTACATATGCAAGACCAAATCTTGTCAAACGGTTACACTAAAAACCATAATCAAGATAACACTAAATGCTTCAAAATGCAACACGTTTCTATATCTCCAAACGAAGTTAATCAATCCACTTGCATTCCTTTATACTCGAGGATTATATTAACATTTCAATACAAAAAAATTTAAACAAATATCATACACTATCAACCAACCAAATATGACATTTTTCATCAATATCCAATCAGAACAAAATAAACCCATCTTTAATTGTCTATAATTCCCGACCCCGTAATCGAACTTACTTTTCAGCCTTGACTTACGACCAAGAACATCGCAACTTAATTCATAACAAAACATACCTTATGAAACATTCTAGTATTATTACTTCAATTAAGTCAAACTTGATAACCAATCAAAGACTTACAAGTCTATATTGGTATACATCGCCATTTTCTCAATTATACCACAAAATCCTCTTGACGTTCAAAAGACGATATTTTCAGGACATCAAATAATACATCGACATCAAATTTAAATGTCTTACCGCAACTTAATTCCTTGAATACAAAACAATTACTAAACATAACGACAAACCCGTTATCATATTCAATTTCTTACACTTCTAACTTAGCATAAAAATGTAAAACACAAAGTCTCAAATATTTACTTCACTTAAATCACTCCATGAGGAAACTCATCAACATCGGTCTCTCCTCATGTGACCAACCAAATATATGACTAATCACACATTAGTAATATAATACCATTTCATGACTTAAATTTTCAACTCAAATGAAAGTACCAGATAAACACCCATCTCCCTTAAATCACTTTTCTAAACCAAGAAAATTCACAAACATCTAATCCTTATCACATACTGATAGAATCATCAAATACCACCCCTCAGCTTAAGTCTAGGTTATCAACAACCTAGTTCACTTAAACTAAGACTCTGATACCATCTGTAACGACCCGATTTAGAAAAATTACCACAATTACATGAAATCATCCAAATATGATTCAAAACGAATCGACTAAAATAATTTTCCCAGAATCACCTCAAATACAACGACGAAAAGAAATAATTCTAACCGCAATAATAAATTATAACCGAAGATTTAGATTCTTACCGATCTATGATCACCTAACTGATAACATAATTTAAACAACCAAATCAATACTAGTGAACCGGTAATTGAATCCAATCCACTCTCAACTACCTTTTCCCAATCTAGCAATCCCAATATAAATTCACCTGATATGCATATTTTTTTAAAACAAAATTGAGGGTTAGATCATACGGTCTAGTGAGTAAATCACTGTCAAATAAATAATCCAATAAAATCACTTTGACATAATATCATAAATCATTTAGTCATAAATTGGCATTCAGGCTCAACTTCCCTCCCAGGTAACTAACCACAACAATCGCTTTTCAAAATAACACACACCCCAATAAGACCGAAGTCGACATCGGCAGTGGCTCACTACACGAAACATATCCGCGAGTATATATAAACACGCACACTCCGATAAGACCACAATCAATATCGACAGTGGCTCACCACACGAAACATATTCGCGGGCCAAAAAGATATATAACCCCCCTCGCGAACCATTACAGTCTCACACGCACACGAGCTTCTGTTGTGAAAGTCCTTTATTCCCAAGAATATATAATCACACCACATTTTTTAAAAATAAACAACATATAATAAAACCGTATTACAGTTAATGATAGTAATTCTAACATACCAATCTGGTATAACATCAAAATAATAACCATTTGATAATATATGCATTTCAGTTCGAAAATGGTTAAACGAAAAATTCACCAGGTCCCCGAGCCTTAACAGTTAAACAACCCCAAACCGAACACTTCAAGATTATAAAGGCATCCAACATCACTTTTCATCCTTCAAACCTTCATCAAAATCGTCGTCTTATCTCTAAACTCCAGGTGATAAAAATCTCCCACACCACAAACTCACAAAAAGAAATTAAGAATGGCGGTTTAGAATGAAAGGAGGATAAGTCTCCTTTTATAATCTCATCTTACGTAAATGGTCCCTTATAAATTGATAAATTATTAAACAGCCCTTGAACTTTATTTATTGACAAACATCATTTTTTTTGGTTATTACATTACGGCCAACTAATAACTCAAATAGTCAATATGTCAACAATTATGTAAAGATCAATAATCCATAAGATTTCTCACTTAATTTCCAATGGTTTCACAAAATAGTGTTTTGAGTAGTATATCCATAATTCAAATCCAAACACCCAAGACTTCAATTAATAAATACGGATCAACACCTCGAAACCCTAATTTTGATTTCAAGCATTTAGACATAATATTTGAAGTGAACAAATTTTCCATGTGCAAATCCATAATAGTTCAAAATGTAAGTTCATTAGCTTTAAAATCATACCCATTCACATAAACCCTAAAATCTCCAAAATTAGGTTTGGGTGCAAAGTTCACCCAAGACAAATAAATTGAAATGGAGATGTTTAGATGGTTAAAATCCACATTAACATGTATAAAGTTTATAAAAGAGAATCGACTCACCTTGTAGGGTTGTAGCTTAAAACCCTAGAATCCAAGTAACTAAGGAGAGGAGATGAAGTCTTGAGGACGTTTTGATCTTGCTCAATAAATGCTCCAAGTAACCTAAGATATCATAAATGACTAAGGATTGGTGGTAGATGGAAGTATTTATGGAAAGATGGTGAAACTAGGGTAAGAAAATTACCAAAATCGCAAGACAAAACCTCTAAACCAACTCCCAAAATCAGTTCAAATGCCAAAATCCCGAAAATGAGATTGTTATACAACCAGCCCCCACCGACTACTATGACCGGCGACAATGCCCTGGTCATAGTCGCGGGGCAATGTCACACCTACCACCCCGCTCACTGAGTTTTGTCTAGTAGGCTACTTGATGGCGGCAACATTGACATGTGACTATGACCTGGTGGCATAGTCGTCGGGAATAGTCGCCCCAGGCGTACTGGATGTGTCTTCGACCTGAACTGATCTGTTTTTGACGAGGGGAAGGTTAACAAGCTTCACTCCCCCAATGTTAGATGAAGAGGTACACACACGAACTTAACTAAACATCAAAACAAACCCATAATGATAAAGTCTTCTCGAGAATACGGGTGTTACAATCCTCCCCAACTTGGGAATAATTTCGTCCCCGAAATCCAAACTACGCAAAAAAATTGAGGATATCTATGCTTCATGTCCTCCTCCGCCTCCCAAGTCACATTGGCACCGCGATGGTGCTTCCATTGCACCTTGACCATCATGACTTCTTTGTAACGGAGTCTTTTGGTCTCTATCTCTCTAGAATGTCTTCGGGCACCTCAATGCGACGATTTTCGTCCACTCGAATCTCTGACAATGGTATGACACTTTCTTCTTTTGCCAAACACTTTCGTAAGTAACACACATGGAACGTAGGGTGGATTCTGTCCATCTCCGGTTGTAAGTCTAATTTATACGCTTGTAGTCCGACACGTTCAATGACGGTAAAGGGTCCAAGGAAACAGGACTTAACTTCCCCCGCTTTCCAAACAGAATCAAACCCTTCCAAGGGGACACTTTCATCATCACACGGTCCCCCACTTGAAACTCCACGGGCCGCCTCCAACCAACACACGGGGGTTTTGCATTTCCTCCCGTACAAGGCTTCAAACGGTGCCGCTCCAAGACTAGAATGGTAACTATTGTTGTAAGCAAACTCCACCAACGGTAGGTGAGTATCCCAATTACCATCGAAATCGATCACACAAGATGTAAGCATGTCCTCCAAAGTTTGAATCATTCTTTCTCTTTTTCTGTCCGTTTGTGGATGGTAAGTCGTGCTTAAATTCACCCGTGTACCCAACTCTTGATGCAACGCACCCCAAAATCTCGAAGTAAAATGACTATCATGATCAAAAACTATAGACACGGGTATACCATGTCTGGAGACCACTTCATTAATATAGATTTTTGCTAATTTATCCATTGGCAAAGTTTCCCGTATCGCTAGAAAATGAGCACTCTTCGTCAAACGGTCGACAATCACCCAAATGGTGTCATTGCCCCGCAACGTCTTTGGTAGCTTGGTCACGAAGTCCATGGTAATCTTGTCCCATTTCCACTCGGGTATCTCCAATGATTGTAGGCTTCCATAAGGTCGTTGGTGACCGACCTTTACTTGGAAACAAGTCACACACCGCTGTACATAGTGTGCCACATCCAACTTCATAACTGGCCACCAATAGTGCAACTTTAAGTCCCTATACATCTTGGTGCTTCCCAGGTGGATGGAGTATTTGGACTTGTGCGCGTCTTCCAAAAGTAGTCCCCAATTTCCTCCAATCTTTGGCACCCAAATGCGTCCATTGAAACTTTTGATTCCTCGGTTATCCTTTGAAAAAAGTAGTTATTGCTTGGTCATCACTTCATCATTAAGATTTTCCTACAACAAGGCTTCAGTTTGCGACACTATAATCTTCTCCATGAGGATTGACACTAACTCGATTCTTGTAAGTTTGGCTTGGAGCCTCCCACTATATTCTTTCCAACTTAAGACATCGGCCACCACATTAGCTTTACCGGGGTGATAAAGTAACTCACAATCGTAGTCCTTGAGTAGTTCCAACCATCTTCTTTGCCTCATATATAGCTCCTTTTGATCGAAGACATACTTCAAACTCTTATGATCCGTGTACAAGGTACACTTCGTGCTGTAGAGATAATGTCACCATAATTTCAACACGAACACTACCGCCGCCAACTCCAAGTCATGAGTGGGGTAATTCTTCTCATGCACCTTTAGTTTCCTTGACGCATAGGAAATAACCTTTCCCCTTTGCATGAGCACGCATCTAAGGCCCATTTTGGATGCATCACTATAAACTACAACATCTTCCGACCATTCCGACAAGGATAAGATCAGGGTCTCACATAACTTCTTTTGCAATGTCCGAAAAGCCTTCTATTGAGATTCGGTCCACACGAACTTCACATTCTTCTTGGTCAAAACCGTCAATGAAGAAGCAATCTTGGAGAAATCTTGAATGAACCTTCGATAATAACCCGCCAATCCCAAAAAGGTACGGATCTCAGATGGAATCTTAGGAGGTTCCCAATTCATTATGGCTTCTATCTTTGTGGGATCCACCTTCACACCATCTTTTGTAACTACGTGCCCCAAAAACTACACCTCCTTTAACCAAAACTCACACTTGGAGAATTTCGTGTAAAGCTTATCCTTCCTTAAGACCTCCAGAACATCACGAAGGTAACGCACGTGATCGGATTCATCCTTAGAGTAAATCAAAATATCATCAATGAACACAATGACCGACTTGTCAAGAAACGGTCGACACACGCGGTTCATTAAATCCATGAAAACCGACGGGGCGTTCGTCAAGCCAAAGGGCATCACCAAGAATTCGTAGTGTTCGTAGCATGTCCTAAATGCGGTCTTTGGAATATCATCCTCCATAACTTTCACCTGATGGTAACCCCAAACGTAGATCGATCTTCAAGAAACATCCCGCTCCTTGAAGTTGGTCGAATAAATCATCGATCCTAGGGAGTGGGTACTTATTCTTCACAATCACCTTATTCAACTCCCTATAATCTATGCACATCCGCATGGTACCGTCTTTATTCTTCACGAACAAGACCGGTGCTCCCCACGGTGACGAGTTTGGTCTTACGAATCCATTCTCAAGAAGGTCTTGTAGTTGTCCCATCATCTCTTTCATCTCCGACGGGGCCAAACGATACGGAGCTCTAACTATCGGAGCCGCTCCCGGTGTTAAGTCAATCTTGAATTCTACCTGGCGATCGGGTGGTAATCCCGACAAGTCATCTGGGAATACATCGGGGAATTCATTCACCACTTTCACATCTTCAAGTTTTTTCTTCTCGAGTTTGGCGTCTATAACATACGCCAGAAAATATGAGCATCCTTTCAACAACTACTTATGTGCCTTCGCCATACTGATAATTGCCACCTCACCCTTCCACCTTTCGCCATACACAGCCACCAATTCATCATCCGAAATTAGAATTCGAATCAAATTCTTTGCACAAAGAATCTCGACATGGTTATCCGCTAACCAATCCATATCAATGATAACATCAAATCCTCCGATGACTATCGGCATTAAATCAACTGGGAATTCCTTCCCTTTGATTTCCAACTTGCAACCTCTAAGGACATCCTGGACCACCACTTGATCACCATTTTCTAGCTCTACCACTAAGGCATTCTCTAAGCTAGTAGTGGGTAAGGATAAATTTCGACAAAAAAAAACTCAACACAAACGAAAAACTTGTGCCTGAATCAAATAATATGCGTGTAGGTACGGAGTTTAGGATAAACGTACCCGACACTACATCTGTCGAAGCCTTCGCCTCCTTGGTAGTCATCTGAAAGGCTCTTCCCGTTGCTCTTGGAGGGTCCACCTTCTTTCCCCCGCTTCTGATATGACCCGACTCCTTGCATCCAAAACAGATTTTCCCTCTAATCGAACAATATCGATAATTGTGGTCAGGCTTGCCACACTTGAAACAGGGTTTGGACCCCGAGTTACAAGGGCCAAAGTGTTTTCTCTGGCACTTGGAGCACCATGGGACCTTCCGTCTAGGACCGGTCCCCCGTTGATTATTGTTGAATTGCATAGATCTCTTGAAAGGTATGGAATTTCCCTCTCATCTTCTTTTCTCGACCATTCTACTTCTCTCCACCTTGTTTGAACCATAGGAATCATCTGTGCCTCTTCAACTGCCTCTCGAAGAGTAAAGGCCATGGACACCCGCACCATATTCATCATTTTAGTCGGCAGCCCCTTGATGTAAGCTTTGATCTTCTTTCTTTCGCTTGGGACTAAATGTCCCACCAATCCCAGCTTGTCCATGAACCGACGATTGTATTCTTTTACTGACAAGTTTCTCCTTTTCAAATTCCGGAATTCTTCTTCTATCTGGTCCATGGCTCGCTCATTAAAAAATTCTTCCATCAATTTCTTCTTGAAAGTTGACGAGTTCAATTTGGCCAATACTGTGGCCTCCACAAAAGTGAGGTAAACGTTCCACCAGGTGAGGGCCACCCCTCTGAACATCTGAGAACCAAATGTTGCCTTATGGATTTCCACGCATTTACTTGATCGAAAATCCTATTCCATCTCTCGAATCCAGTTCATACATGCCACCAGATCGTCCGATCCTTTGAATTCTGGTGGTCGACAACCAAGAAAAGCCTTGAAGGTGCAAGCTTTCGCGACTTGCCTTACTTCCAGGGTCGCGGTCCCATCGGTGGGATTTTTATTTCTGGTACCCCCGGATCCCGCCACAATGATATTTTCAGCTACCGTTTCGTGCCTACGGTTGTTAGTATCTCAGTCTTCAAGTAGCTTTAAAAACATTTCTTGTTGTTGAGTCATAGTCGCATTCATGGCTTGCATCATCCGATCTATCATTCTTGATTCTGGAGTTACTTCTTCCATTATTGGCTCATACGTGGCTATGTTGTGTTGGGGTATATGCTCAGGCCCTCCGCCTAAAACGTCATGTTGGGGTGGGGACAATTCAACCGCTGTTACCGTTGGTTGGTTGGCCATGGATGTCGTCGCATCATGACCATCCGACCTATTATGAGTATTTACCATTTAGTCTGCCACACATATGCGAGAATATAGGTGAGAAATATATTATAATGATTATAGACAAGGAAACGTACTACTACATTCATTAATCATCACAACAATGGAAACAAGCATACTCACGTAAAACATCATTATAATAACGTTAGCTAAGTGAAATATGAACATATGATACGTAAGAATTCTCATCACCACTATCACAACTCTCAATTAGTGTAATTTTTGTTGACTCTAAGACCATCCTATCTTAAGAGTTCTACCCGGCCTCACAATCACAACTTACAATCTCAACTTAAGTTTAGGTATCCTACTTTCATACCTAGTTCACTTACACTACTGCTCTGATACCAACTTGTAACACCCTAAAAATTGCGATATTTAAAATTTTGAAAATTTGGCAATATGACGTCTAAAAATGGAGTAAACCTGATCACCCTAAAGTAGGGGCCAACAAAACCTGAATGCTATGGTAATAACATTTCAAAAGTCAAAGTATGCCATCCCAAAGTGGGAAAATGAAGTATAACGTTTACAACCCAAAGAATCAAATAAAATTAATCTAACAACCTACTAATCTACACTATTTAAATCTAGATTAAGAACGGGTGTCGATCCTTTACTTCCAAATGTATGCCACATCTATTTTGGGTGAAAGTCTCTATAACTTCCAAAATACCACTATCTTACAATAACTCTTCACTCAAGCCCGAGGAGTCCCACCGTTAGGATTACCTGTTATACATGTCATTTTATGAAAAAGTGTTATGCTAAAGCCTAGTGAGATCAAATAGTTATGTTGAGAAATAATAAGTGTTAAACTGAAATAAAGAAAGTAAAGTCGGAGAAGTAATGGTATATAGACTTTTACCATAATATAACACATCTTGGGTTAACGATGGAGACCCGCTTACTAACACAACTAACGGAACACAAAAGTAAGCCACTTGACAAGTTAGTAAAACCAACACACATAATAAAGTACACGCAAGGGATATTAGGCTCGGTAGCTCTAAACGTACATCCACGGAAAGTCAACTTCAACCACATAGGATCCATACGTTGAGATCCTCATCCAATATTATGTACTAGCACGTAGGACTTATACCCTATCGATGCCTAAATGTTCCTCATTGTGGAAAACTAGCGTTCCATCATCGGACAAAGTGATATAAACAATTGTAGGTTCATGATGCCTAATGCAACAAGTAAGCCAACCAATGCCACCGGCCAACCAATAACTCAAATAGTCAACATGTCAACAATTATGTAAACATCAATAATCCATAAGATTTCTCACTTAATTTCCAATAGTTTCACAAAATAGTGTTTTGAGTAGTATATCCATAATTCAAATCCAAACACCCAAGACTTCATTTAATAAATACGGATCAACACCTCGAAGCCCTAATTTTGATTTCAAACATTTAGTCCTAATATTTGAAGTGAATAAAGTTCCCATGTGCAAATCCACAATAGTTCAAAAATGTAAGTTCATTAGCTTTAAGATCATACCCATTCACATAAACCCTAAAATCTCCAAAATTAGGTTTTGGTGTAAAGTTCAACCAAGACAAATAAATCAAAATAGAGATGTTTAGATGGTTAAAATCCACATTTTAACATGTATAAGTTTATAAAAGAGAATCGACTCACCTTGTAGGGTTGTAGCTTAAAACCCTAGAATCCAAGTAACTAAGGAGAGGAGATGAAATCTTGAGGAGGTTTTGATCTTGCTCAATAAATGCTCCAAGTAACCTAAGCTATCATAATTGACTAAGGATTGGTGGTAGATGGAAGCATTTATGGCAAGATAGTGAAACTAGGGTAAGAAGCTTACCAAAATCGCAAGAGAAAACCTCTAAACCAGCTCCCAAAATCAGTTTAAATGCCAAAATCCCGAAAATAAGATTGTTATACAACCAGCCCCCGCTGGCGACTATGACCGACGACAATGGTCATAGTCGTGGGGCAATGTCGCACCTACGACCCCGCTCACTGAGTTTCGTCTAGTAGGCTACTTGATGGCGGTGACATTGACATGCGACTATGTCCTGGTGGCATAGTCGTCGGGCATAGTCGCCCAAACGTACTGGACGTGTCTTCGACCCGAACTGATCCGTTTTTGATGAAGGGAAGGTTAACAAGCTTCACTCCCCAACGTTATGTGAGGATGTATACACACGAACTTAACTAAAGATCAAAACGAACCCATAATGACAAAGTCTTCCCGAGAATACAGGTGTTAGACATGATAATATCAATCATGGCTTTGGAGCTGACTTTTTGAGATCCGTGATGAGTGTAAGGAATATTCTAACCTTAATCTCATATGTGTTTGAAAGATGGACGACTTTCATATATAAAAACATTTTTGCTTAATCGTTCAAACCACTTCTTATTCTCAAAATGATTTCATGAATTTAGAAGTGTGATTTTCAATGTTTTTATTTTATGAGCTTCAATATTTCATGAACAGTGTGTTTCCAAAGATAAATACTTGTGTATTATCTTTTTCATATAGTGTCAAGTATTCATACACACCGGTTTAGTACTTTTATTGACTATGTTCTTACCATATCTCAAAATTGAAACTAATTTTCGATGGTAAGACATCCCATTTGAAATTCGCTGTTCATTGAGCGTTATTTCATTCAAAGCGTTTCTTTCATATCTATAATTGTTCATATAGACAACATCCAATTTTTCATGACCTAAGGTTTTATTGATAAATCATTCATATTTGTTCGTTTCCATACATTGTCAGATTTCCAAAACATGTCTATTGATTTCACTTCGTTCGTTCAATTTTCTTGTTTTGAGAAAATCTTCCATGTTTTAAAATTCTCAAATCTTCATGATTATTTTACTGAGCATACATATATCTGACATGTATTTCATATTATGGTGCTTTTACTGTTAAAGTTAAATCGTTGAGCAATATTTTTGTTGTTAGGAAAAAATTCACGGGATCAATGTGTGAGATTAATAGAACTTCTATGGATTCACGATAACCGGTGCTTCCTACCCAAGAAGTTATCTTGAGTAATCAAGAGCTGAGGGGTCAATATCTGAGTATGGGTGTGTGATAAGGTAAAATGAAAAGAGAGTTTGGTTAGAAGTGAGCTTACATGTTTTAAAAGAAAATATGGTGTGAGAACAGAGTTAAAAGAATATCACAACTCTGCACCAACTTTTTCTGAGTCGGGCAGCCACATCTACTATTGGTTCACATTCTTTGGTGACCTTCATTGAAACAGGCACTAGCCCATGCCAACTCTTGAATTAAACCCCACCATCTACTCATATTTTTCTTAACAAGAAGATGTTTCAATTTGATTGGGGAAGAAGCACATATTCTATCTCGTCTTCATTTGGAAGATGTGGATATTGAAACAGAAGGAAGTCTGCCCCACCTTCGAATTTCGATCATGTACATTAAGTCTGTGTATTACTGTTGTCTCAATGGTTTACACATTTTGATCCTAATATAAAGCATACATGTTTAAATTCTTTCATACACAAGCACATACACACAGAAAATTTGTTTTTTGTCAGAACGTTCATAGAATTACCTTGTGTTATTCGATGATTGAATGGAAGACCTGGGGAGTGAACATCAATAAAACTCCTTGTAAAGTACATTTGTTGTACTATGTAGCTTCGTGCTTCTTACAAGCATTTTAACTGATTCATTTGTTGATTCAGGGTTACACTTTTATTTGTTTGAATTTGAAAAAATTCGGATGAATACACTTTATGAATTGTCGGATGTTCAGAGGCTCATTTGGAAAGATCAGTGGTCAGAAGAATGTTCATTACATTTTTTGAGGAAAGTTTTGATGATTTCTATGCTCTACATCATCAAAAAGGGGGAGAAAGTCAAGAAATGGAAAAGAAGTTATAGAAGGAATTCAAGAAATGGAAAAGAAGTTATGGGAGAAATTCAAGAAATGGAAAAGAAGTTATAGGAGAAAGATAATCAAGAAATGAGAAAGAAATTGTGAATATATAAAGTTCAAGATTTCAAGAAAGTTCAAGAAATTTTCTTTGAAGATTATTTTGAAAAGTGAAAAGTGAGCTACAACCAAAGATAATTTCTTTGCTAAAGATGATGATGTTTGTCAAAGTCTTTGGAGGAGAATGTTAAATATCACAAGAAGAGGAGATCAATATTCAAGATAGTTGTTGCTATCAGTATCAGCTTAAAAGTAAAGATTATCAATTTTCATCTCAATAAAGGGAGAATATTGATTGCCTGATAAGATCAGTTTTTGTCCCAAAGGGGGAGAATGTTCTTGAAAGGGGGAGAACATGCTTTAAAGGTAAAATTCATTTGAAGATAAGTGCAAGTTTATCCAAAGGGGGAGATCACTTGTTTCTGAATCAAAGGGAGAGAATTTATTTTAAATATGAATTTGTTTTTGAAGATGATCTTGAATCCAAAGGGGGAGAATGTTAGAGCACAAATTGTTGTCTTCAAGATCATCTAGATTGAAGTCAAACGCCCAAGTGAAAGCTTTCAAATGCAAAGTCAAAGTCACTCAAAGTGGAAAGTCAAAGTCAACTCAATTCAAGCAATGTCAAATCAAGCTAGTTTAGTTTATTTGTTTTCCTTGTATTTTTTGTTTGTATAAATAGTGTCTTTAGTTGTATTGGATGTAGAGAGCTTAATTGTGCACATTCTGTAAAATCATATTGCATATTCTAGTGAGAGAAAGTAGAAAGAGTGATTGTAAACTGTTAAATTCATATCAATGACATATGAGTTTTGATTTAGTTCCATTGTTAATCTTGATAATCTTGCACAAACTGGGAATAACAGAAGGTCATCAAAACGATAAAACGCATTTAATCGACGTTCATGCAAATACATGCTCTAAAGGCATGATTAATTTAAAAATACATAAGTGGGTTGGGACAAATCATTTTCCAATTAAACTCCCCATTATATTTCCAAAATATCTTATACCATAATGACGTGCATTTTCCAAACGAGTTATAAAACCAAGTACACCTAAATGCAATAACATCCAATAAACTCCACTTGTGAAATAATTCACCATGGAACACATTCTTGAGATTTACTCATCAAAATATCCAAAAACCAATTATAGACATTTCATAAGATTTATCAACTCAAATTTACCAAATATGAAAACATCGTCAACTTAACACGCTTGATAAATACCAAGCAACACATTATTACTTCAAAATACACATTTTAGCTTGTACATAGTTTTCACAAAGCAACTTGAACTCACCTTGCTAGATCTAGGCTAAATCTAGGTTTTGCCCCAATCTTGAGCTTCCTTGAATAAACTTAAATCTACAAACAATTCCTCAAAATCCTAGGTCCGCAAGTTCCGAAAACATATACAAACAAACCCAAGTATTTAGAATCATTCTCCAAACTCCTTTTATCAAAATCCCAATTTTGACCAAAGCCTTAACCAAACTTTTTTTCAAAATCATCTAAACCGAAATTTGTGAAATAAAAGCATTTGGAAACCATAAATGGAGCATTTATAACTTTTATAAAGATTAGAAAAGAGAAGGATGAACTTACCGCTTAGGTTTTGATGAAAACCTAGAAAAACTAAAATATCTAGAAATGAAGATGAACACTTGGTCTTGCACTTGAGGTTGAAGTCACTTGCTTTGATAATGATAAAGTATTGTAAAACCAAGGAAATTGCCCCAAAATGAGCTAGTGTTCGTAAAAGATGATGGGGAATCGATTTGGGAGAGAAAGGGAGAAGCGAGAAATGAGAAAAGATTGAGAAAAATGACTTTAAAGTGCTTTGGTACCGCTGGGCGACATTGCCATGTACAGAAATGTACAGAAGTTGCTCCTTCTCCTACGACTTTGCCAGTGCAACCATGACACTGTCATAGTGGCTTGGCATTGTCGTCGGACCCATACCGAACCCCAAAGTCTGACTTTTCTCACTCGAAACACTCTCCACTCGCTTAGGGATCAAAATCAATATATTCTCAACATAAAACCAATAAATTAGAAACCTCAAAAGACTATGGGAGACTTATACTTATCGAAAATCCTGACGTTATATCGTGTAGTAGCACAGTCGCGTCTAGTAGCTCTTCCGTTGATCCTCGAGTTTGTAGTATTGCTTATGTTTATGGTGTCTTATGTTTGTAGGTTGAAGCTTTAAAGACCCAGATTGAAGAGTTAAGCAGATGAGACGAGGAAAGGGAGGAGGTAAGGAAGAAGAAGATGGATGAGATGGGGGCATTGATCCAAAAGTTCACGTAGTTGAAGTTTTCTCTCGGTAATCCATAGTATGATTAGTTTGTTGGACATGGTTTACTGAACAATATTTCAATTTGTAATTTTAACTGGAATAATTCGTTGTTTTAAATTTGAATGTATGATATTTATGTTTACGTTTGTGTCCTCTATAGTTTTGTTTTTGTAATTTACCGGTAATTTAAAATAATAAAAAAAACTTTAGAGTAAATTACATTCCTGATCTGTTTGGTTTGCTGATATTTTCGATATGGTCCCTAAAACGCATTTATTACATGGGCGTTCATGTGGTATGCAAAAGCGCACACGGGTCCCTTCGTCTAAGGGAATCAAAAAGATTTCATTAACTTAGTTAAGTGAGGGGTTATTTTCGTCTTTTCAACATATTTTGTCATTTACCTCAAGGACCAAAAATGAAATTCTCTCTAACATATTAAATATTAATTGATTTTGTATTTTATTGAACCCACATCCACCCCACCCTTTGACCATCACCTCAAATTTTCCAGCTTCCGTCACCGTCGTATTCCCTCACCGCCGGCCACCCTCCGGTAACTTTTCACTCTGTCTCTCTCTCTTTCTCTCTCTCTCTCTTTCTCTCTCTCTCTCTCTCTCTCATACACACACCCCACATATACATACATATACGACCACAGGGACGATAAACTGTAAGTTAACATACTCCTCCATTTCGTAACTGGCCTCTACCTCCATTTTCGTCCGTGAGTTTACCGTAAATGGAGAAAGATGGGTCTCATTGTTTGTAATGTGAGTTTACCGTAAATGGAGGTGCATAAAGGAGGGGAGGCTGGAGAAGGGTTTAATGGTGGGGGTAGATTCTTTCATCTTCCCATCGAGACCCATCTTACCGTCGGTAGCCCTTAATATACATCTCCCCCCTCTTCCTCTCACACAACATACATATATACACCAAAATGACGATGGATACAGGTCTATGGGAGGTCACCCACCATGAAAACACCATCTCACAGCTTCTCTGATGAACACCCATCTACAACCGGCCTTCAACCTTCACGTAGACAGTTTGGGTGGTGTTTTTGTGTGGTATTTATGAGGGAGGAAGATCGAAGGAAGGCTTGTGGTGTTTGGGTGAACTTCAGAGACGGTCATAATAGAGACGGATCGAAGGGAGGAAGGTGATGTTGAAGAGAATATGACGTTGATGGATATGTGAGGTTGATGTAGGTTTTAGATGGATGAGGACGGAGGCGAAGGGGAAGGGAGGTGGTTCACCAGGGAAGTAAAGAGAGGTGGTTGTAAAGAGAGGTGGTCGGAGGTGGAGTTAACGAAGTTACGAGTGTAGGGGAACGACTCTCTGTATGTATATATATATATAATATTATGATAAAACAAAATAGAAAAAGACAAAAAAGAAGAAGGTAAAAGACGAAAATGACCTGTCAGTTGACTAGGCTAACGCATCTCGTTAGAGGGAGGGACTTAGACCGTGCGCTTTTGCATACCACAGGGACACCCAGTGTAATAAACGCGTTTAAGGGACTATATCCAAAATATTAGCAAACCACAGGGACAGGGAATGTAATTTACTCAAAACTTTATTTTTAAATACCGACGGATTAGTGGGTGAAAATCCGCCGATAAATGTGTTAAATAAGTTAATACGACACTTTTGAACGTCTTAACGTGTCCTTTAGGACACTTTCGAAATAAATTGTCCTATTATCTTTTTTATTGAACATTTTCTTATAGAAGTCTTATGAATACATTTTTTTAGAGGACACTTGTTTTTATAAGAAATATTCTCAAATAATATCATATAAAAATTTTAACATGACGTTTTATAGTTCATAATTGTCCTAAAAAATTGTTTGGACACCCAAAAACGTCCTAGCAACCTATTGCAATACCTTTATGTGGGATGCACAAATAATTGGCCTTATAAACATAAGTTCTATAAAACTATCTAATATGACATTTAGACATATTTTTGGTGTCTTATAAAATTGTTTTTGTTGTAGTGGTTAGAAAAACAAAGGAACGCAGAAACTGAGAATATGAGAGCTATATATTTGTAGATTCACATGTGCATCATTATTATCAAGAATCACGAGTCATTCATTCTTTTTTAATTTTCAAGATGGATGGTTCAATAATTCAAAATACACATGTGAATCTTGTCTTGATTTTTTATATTTCAAACAAGTAACGTTATAAAGAACACATACATATACTTGTAAAGCTCATTTGTAAACCAATAATCAAAATAATAAATGGATGGCATTGTTATTGGATGGGCTCAAATTATAAAGATTGTTATACGCTTCAAGTTAAAAATGACAGAAAAGTCTTATTCACAGCATCCGTCTTAGAGGCAGTTGGGTGTCAGGGTAGAACCTCGTTAAAGGGACAATTTTCATGTTTTTTAGATAAGTTTAAAGAATCAAGGGACCCGCAACCAATTTTTAAAAGTAACAGGCTTCTCACCCTCGATGTTGAAAAATCTCAATCCTTGGAAGTTGATAAATGCATATCTAAACTTATTTTTATATCGAATACGATGCATTTAATATTGTTTTAATAGTTGTTAGACTCCCTTTGATCTTGGTTGTTGATTGGTTATTGGGAGGTACCAAAAAGATGGATTTAAATGCAAATAGAGCATCTATTTAAGAGACTTACTAGGTTAGGCATATTTCTAAAATATCTATTTAATTAACGTGTTCTTATTAAAAGGTGATGTGGGCATATTTCTCAAATAAACCATGGGGTGGAATATAATGCTAAAACTAACCCACGCTCATGTTTTATGTTAGGTTTTTATGCGATTTTTCTTTTGGAGGCGCCGAAAGCAAAACAACAGCAACCCTTATGCGATCACAGCCTATAAAGAAGAAAAAGACAGGGAATCCAAGTCCACAGTTCATCGTAGTCCAGTCTCACTCGATTTTCATTTCGGGCAACTTTCTCCGGTGACTAAACTCGCGAGCAAACCCACTGTAGCTACTGTCGAGTTCAAATCCTTTGCGCGAGTTCTCTGATGAGTAAAGCCACGTAAAAACCTGTGATAGCCTCTATCTCAACGTTTCAAAATATGTCGGGCGACTTTTCCCGTGAGTTTAACCCACGTCCTAAGTCACGGACGACCCAAAATCATGGTTTTCACACGTTTAGTGATACGGGTTCCACCGGACGACCCACCTGAGTTCAGGGCCGGTCCTGAGATTCCGGATGCCCATGGCGAAAGGCAAAATATGCCCCATGAACGAAAAATAATTTAAAGGGGTTTGGAACCTAGTCAAGCTAGGCGTCTCATCCCCTCGCCTGATCTTTATTAAATAAAACAAAAATGATACAACGGGGTGGACATAAACCAAAACCCCGCAAAATAAAACTTAAAATACATTAGCTAAAACAATTCAAATATATAATCCAAGTAACCAACAAAGTGATTGTGATCTAGGCAGCATGTTTAAATACATTACCTAAAACAATTGTCGTTTTTTCAAATACATTACCTAAAACAAATATATAATCCAAGTATAAAGTCTAAACAATTGTCTTTTTTTCAAATACATTACCTAAAACAATTGTCTTTTTTTCCTTTTTATATTTTGGACACCGGATGGTTGTGATCTAGACAACATATTTAGAGTCTAAACAATTCAAACACAATGCAAATGCAACTTATCACTTATGCAAACAAACATGTTTAGAGTCTAAACAATCCAAACACAATGCAAATGCAACTTATCAGTTATCACTTATGCAAACAAACATGTTTATTGTTTAGAGTCTAAACAATCCAAACACAATGCAAATGCAACTTATCACTTATGCAAACAAAAATATAATCCAAGTAACCAACAAAGTAACTTACTAATTACTAACTTAGAAGTAAGAGATAGAAAGAATACACTTGTGAGGCTGTGAATTCTGATGTGCGACTGTGAGTCGATTTAGGGAAGGGCCGAAGGGGAAACAAGTAATCGATTTAGGGAAACCATAGAGTAATCGATTTAGGGTCGGCAAGTAATCGATTTAGGGCAACCACAGAGTCCAGTAGTCGATTAGGGCAGATTCCACAACCACTGTTGTCGATTTAGCAATTTAGGGCAACCACATAGTTGTTCGTTCGTTGAGTTCAGCCTTCAGGGCAACCACGAGACTGACGAGGGTCGATTTAGGGGGCGAGAGTGTTCTAGATTCGAGAATTTTAGTCGAGTGATTGAGAGGCGAGAGTTGAGAGAGAGCGTCGAGAGTCTCTGGATCGTGAGAGTTGAAAGCCGCAATGGAGATTGAGAGGCCAGAGCTAATCGATTCTTTGCTTGGAAATTAAAACGATATTTTTTTTGGGCCCCCAAAAAATTCAGCCTAGCATACCTACACTTGGAACAAAATTATGATGCCCTTAAGGCCCTGCTGCCCATGGCCTAAGCCACATTTGCCATGGGCCAGGGTCGGGCCTGCCTGAGTTCATAAGACACCTGCACATTTGATGGACTAATGGGGAGTTGATGTGTTTATTTTTTATTTAGCTTTTATTTTATTTAGGGTGGTTCAGTAAGTTAAGAAGTTGTAGTGGAAGTTGGTTGTGAGAATGTTTAGGAGAAATAAAGGGATCATGGTCTCGAGGGGATCATGCTTTAGTTTGTTGTCTTAAAAGTGTGTTGTGTGTTCTCTTTGGTTTTGGCAATGAAATACATCAGTCTCTTTTCCTCTTCTCATTCTCTGGAGTTCGTCCAACTCGAATATAACTTATCATTTAATTAGTTTCTCGAGGGGATATAAATTGAGTTCGGTAACTGTTCAAAGGAAAAAAATCGCAACAGAAATCAGAGAAGAGACAATCGATATTTTGACAGAGAACATCCAAGTTCCGATTTTTAGATTATGTGGGTCGATTTTGGGGATTTTTGTAGGGTTCTTCATCAATTTCTGCACTCTCAATCCTTTTGTAAGTTTTTAATTCTAGGTATGAGTAGCTAAGCTTTTAAATTCTAGCAAAGAGTATGTGATTTACTTTGAATTTGGATTTGTGGAGACTTATGTTGATTTGTAAATGTCATTTGATGTCATTTATGCGATTTTAGAGTTTTATGTTTATCGTTTGATTTGGGTATTTTGAGTATGATCCCTTTATATTTTTAATTCAATTTCGAATTGCTAGATGAACCAAAAAATCTGTAATTGTCTTTTGGTTTATCAAAGTAGCACACAACACAAAATTGACATTTGTATTAAGAGTTGATCTGGTAAAATTGTATAATCTAAACAATCGGCGTTCGAAAGCGGTTAGTCTTGGTGTTCGTTTGATGTTAATGCGATTGGATTTTGAATTCTAAATCTGTGACTAGGTTTGATTAGCTAATTAGAGATTAGTTGTAGAGTATTCAAGGCTAGTCATGTTTTTATAACGAACAGAACATCAACGCTTGTTGATGTTTTAGCCAACTTGACATCTTTTGAGAAGTGGTTTGAATGAGTCGATGATACATAAGGATTAGTCGATTGATTTTCATTGCTAGTAGGCAAGAAATCAAGATCAGAAGAAGGGGCAATGCAAAATAACTAAGCAAGGTTTCTGGTTGAATACCTATCCCTGCCTTCTAGCATTCATGCCTCATCTTTCAGTATTATTGTTTAACGTTCTTAATTATTTTGGCATACTTATCTTAATTATAAATCATCCACCCCCCCCCCCCCCCCCCCCCCGCGGTTATATAATGTTTCCAACGAACTTGCACATGACACCGTCTTGGACTTAAGGTTGACACCAAGTCCTTGAGGAGACCACCCTACTTATTGCTATCATAATCCATTGTGAAATAGAGATAATAGGTTACATTTTAATTATTTATAATTTTTCAAAATCGACACCCATCAGAAGCTTCGTTTTGTATGGACGAAGCCAAAGCTATGGTTTGGGGCTGCGATTCGGATTAAGCCCCAGGACTGAATGGGTTTACATTCGCTTTCTACAAATGGTATTGGGAATGTATTGGTGAAGACGTGTTCAAGAAAGTCAAGCATTTCAAAAGATATCGGGTGATAGATAGAAGTAGCAACATGTCTTTCATTACGCTGGTTCCAAAATGTGTACATCCCGTGAGTCTGTCGGATTACTGATCGATAAACCTTATCGGGAGTGTTTCTAAAATTGTGTGCAAGGTGTTGGCTGAAAGGTTGAAAAGGTGATCGATATTATTATTGGCAAAGAGTGTTGGTCCCAAATAGCAGTAAATAAACAAGCAAAGTATTGTAGAAGGGGGGGTTGAATACAATACACACAGTTTTTCACTTAATTTAATTCTTATTGATTTGAAATCAAGAATTACACATAGAAAACTTTGATTGTTGCGGAAGAGAACATATGAGATATGTTCAAACAATCTTACACATAGAGAATAAAGAACAATTGTAAAACACTTAGAAAACAATTGAACTTCGTAGAGAGAAAGTTGCCAGGCACTTAGAGAACTTGAAGGTAGTAGAGCTGGTTGATCTTGCATGTTGAACCATCCTCCATATTTATAGTGCCTCATGCATTTAATGCATGAGACACCTGTTGAGCAAGGGATGGACACAGGTCTTCTGCATGGTACATGATGTACCTTTTGTCTTGGAGTGACTTTGTCTTGAAGTGTTGACCTGCAGGGATGGTGTGGACCTTTCCTTAAAATGGTGTAGGAGACAAAGCTTACTTTATCTGATCTTCATATGAGGTCCACGTCAATGCAAGATATCACAAATATACTTTGTCAGAAAAGTACAATGTGTTTGGAGAAATCTTCAGGCCTTGAAGATTAAGGAGTCTTCGGTTGCCGAAGAGTTCTTCGGCTCCTGAAGACTGAGAGGTCTTCGGCTCCTAAGACTGAGAAGTCTTCGGCTTCCGAAGATGTCTTCGGCCGAAGACGTCTTCGGCCGAAGAGGTCTTCAGCCGAAGAGGTCTTCGGCTCCTGAAGACTGAGATCGGCACCATCCTGGTCAATGGTGTTGATCAAGTGGGCATACTTGGCTTTAGGCTGAGGAGTCTATCTTCAATCCGCTTTGAGAGATATTCTCCTTCTTTGTCTTCTTCGGTTGATCTTCGACTTCACCGAACATTTGTATAGAAACCAAGATGCTAAAAGAACCTCAAACATATTCTAAGTAGGATGATATAAGATGGAAGATCAGGAGGTCATCTTCAAATCTTCAGATGACCCAACAATCTCCCCCTATTTGAGGATGACATCCATACTAAAGAATAAAACAAAGAGTATACTGAATAAATTCATTTTGACCCATCTTTACTCTTTTTGGGTTCTTTTCACATAGACCTTTTTTCTTTTTTTTTTTGGTATAACTGACATTTACAAGAGAATGAAAAACTATAGCTATACATACGAATAAATGAATACAATGAATAAAGAACGAGAAAGAAAAAAAAACTATACAAAGATATAGAAAACAGTAGTTGGGATTGTTTGAACTTGAGTGGTTGGTTGCTCCCCCTCAATTCATACTCCCCCTCAACTAATGTCAGGTGGCTTTGATCACATAGTCCATAGCAAAATTAGTTTCAACAGAGTTTAAGCCTGAGTGGTAAGTTGCTCCCCCTCAACTCATACTCCCCCTCAACTAATTCATGGTGTTCAGAAAGAAAGAAGTTAGAAGATTTTCGGGATCCTCCGAACTTGCTCCTGGAAGGGCAGATTCATCCTTGGATCGTGCAGAAGCATCAGGACTGAGAATCCTGGGTGATAGGCTGTGAGGTGGAGAAGAGGCACCTTGGATAGGGAAGGAGTCCAAGTCATCCTTATCAACCAAGGAAAAGGTTGATGAGAGAATAATAGGGGTCCCCGATTTTACAATTGTATCCTTTTGTGAGGATACAAAGGAGGTGGCTTTAGGTTTAGCAGAGTCCCCGGGCCTGAATGGGAAAATTTCAACACCTGCCGATTGTGGAGAATCGGTGGGTGAAGTTTGTGGCTTGGCCCTTGAAACCTTCCTCAACCTCTTGAGAGGAGAGGGAGGGGAAGAAGGTGAGTGCCTCCGCTTTGAAGAGGGATGTGTGACCGGGGCAACAACCGAAGGTTCTTTCAGTCGTATGGTCATCTTAGCTAGTGCGGAGGTGCCGAAAGCCTTTGAATATTCTTTCTTACTAGTCGGCTTCACTTAGGAATAGGGAAGATGGGGCCACTACAAATGAGGGAGCCTTGGACACCGGAGTGTCGCGAGCATCACCCCATTGTAGATCGGAAGAGGTTATGAAAGAAAACATACCTGAGTTGAGAGCTTGATTGGTGGATAGAGAGCCCTTGTTGAGAGAGAACTTCTTGAGTTTCTATGTGTTGGTAGGAGAGTCATCACCAAATCAATTTGTGACACAACAATTTTTCTCCCCCTATTTGATGATGACACCAACACATAGAAAAAAAATAAAGGTACTGACACTCAGAAAAATTACAAGACACGAAGAAACTCATAAATTCAGTGGCCCTTTGTTTTTTGTTTTTTTTTTTTTTTTTTGTGGGCTCTTTTCTTTTTTTTTTTTTTTTTTTTTTTTTTTTTTTTTTTTTTTTTTTTTTTTTTTTTTTTTTTTTTTTTTTTTTTTTTAACAGAAAAGAAAGAGATGGGGGGATGGTAAAAAACGGTGAGGGATTGTAAGGAGATGGAAGAAAATATAGAATGTGATGGGAGAGATGGGGAAAGAGAAGGAGAGTAAGGGAAGATAGTAGGATAGGATGGGATGGATGGTAAATCATGGGAAGGGAAAAGAAGAAAAGAATATGGGGAAGGGAAGTCTTGGAAGTGAAAGGTGGTAGGGAGGAAAAGGACAAAAAAATGGAGGTGGGTTGGGGATTTACAAGGGGGGGGTCGGTTGGTTTAAGAGGATTTTTGGTTTTGGTAGGTGTAGGGAGAGAGGGAGCCGAAGGAAAGGTGAGTGAGGGAGAGAAGGCAGAAAAAAAATTGGGTGGAGTGGTGTTGGTGGGTAAGGGTTTCGGTGGGTGTGAGAGGCCGAAAGGGGGGGGAAGGTGTCTGTGGGTTGAGGGAGGTATAAGGGGGAGGTGAGGTTCGGTGGGGGGGGGGGGGGGGAGGGGAGCCGAAGAAAAAAAAAGGTTAAGGGGGTGTTGGGTTCGGCTTGGTGAGGAAAGGGAAGAAGGAGAGAGCCGAAGGGAGGGGGTTCGGGTAGGGAGAGAGGGCCGAAGAGGGGGGGAGGGAGTGAAGAGAGAGAGAGCCGAAGGGGGGGGGGGAGGGAGTGGGGAGAGAGATTTTCGGTGGGTATAAGGGAGGGGGGGGATTCGGCTAGGGAGAGGGGAGGGAGAGAGCCGAAAGGGGGGGGGGGAGGGAGTGGGGAGAGAGAGAGAGAGAAAAGAGATTTTTTTTTTTTTTTTTTTTTTTTTTTTTTTTTTTTTTTTTGAAGACTTCGGTAGCAAAAAAAATTTTTTTTTTTTTTTTTTTGAAAACTTCGGCCGATGAACAGTACTTCGGCCGAATTTTTTTTTTTTTTTTTTTTTTTTTTTTTAAGACTTCGGTAGCAATTTTTTTTTTTTTTTTTTTTGAAACTTCGGCCGATGAACAGTACTTCGGCCGATTTTTTTTTTTTTTTTTTTTTTTTGAAAACTTCGGCCGATGAACCGTCCTTCGGCCGATTTTTTTTTTTTTTTTTTTTTTTTTAAAATTTCGGCCGATGAACAGTACCTCGGCCGAAAAATTTTTTTTGTTTTTTTTTTTAAAGTTCGGTGGATGAACAGTACCACCGAAAAAAATTTTGTTTTTTTTTTTTTTTTTTTTTTTTTAAATGTTCGGTGGATGAACAGTACCACCGAAAAAGTTTTTTTTTTTTTTTTTTTTTTTTTTAAAGTTCGGCGGATGAACAGTACCGTCGAAATTTTTTTTTTTTTTTTTTTTTTTTTGAATTCGGCCGATGAACAGTACCGGCGAAATAATTTTTTTTTTTTTTTTTTTTTTTTTAATAATGTTCGGTGGATGAATAGTACCACCGAATTTTTTTTTTTTTTTTTTTTGTTTTTAAATGTTCGGTGGATGAATAGTACCACCGAAATTTTTTTTTTTTTAAATGTTCGGGGGAGAAAGGAGAGATCTTGATCTTCAGAGAAGACTATCTGAAGATTAGGGATTGGAGATGAGAAGATGGGTAGGTCACCATTTTGATGGGTTGTGTTTGAGGTGAAAGAAACATATGGATTTGAGTTAGATGAAAGATTATGAGAATCTTCACCAACACATGATGATATCCACCAATCATCATCTCATGAAGAGATGATGACTTAAGATCATCAAACTTCACATGAGTAGATCCATTTCCTCTGAAGATGGTAGACCAAGTAGGATTTTGAAGAGAAAGAATATCCTACTAACATTCCTTCATAAGATTTGTTAATGCTCAAACACCTGCAATCACAGAGAAGTCATTTCTTTGGTACCCATTTGGAAATGGGTCCTTTTGAGTTAGAAGAAGAGGAAGAATCCTTGGAAGCATTTTTATCAGATCTTTCCATAGGACAATCCTTAGCAAGGTGAAAGGTATTACCACAGATATAACACTTTCTATAGATAAAAACCTTTTTGGAGCTTTGATCACCTTCCTTGTGATGACTGGTCATATTGATTTTCATGGCCTTAGAGGTTAGAGGATAGTCAAGAGGCTTAGGACCCAAGATACCTTTGCGAGAGTCAACTGAAGAAATAGAAGAATGTGTCTTGGAATGAAGCTCTTTCAACATCAGAGGTCTAGGGATATGAAGAGAATATGGTTTCTTTGAGTTTTCCTTGGGAAGTTTCCTTTTGGGAGGAATATCGGTAACGTCTGATTTTCCTTTTTCAGAAGAAGAAAATTTCCTTGAAGAAGGTTGAGGATCTCTGGTTGGAGTCTTAGAGAGTTTGGGTTTAGAAGAGGAACCCTCATTTATTTTTAAGGAAGACATAGACTCAACAATGGGTTTAGAAGGGTCATTTGAGTCTTGGGCTTCCTCACTCTCATTAGGTGAATCAATGCTCTTAGCTTTGATGAACATTCCAAACTTGAGATCTTTAGAGGGGTCAGATGAGTCCAAAGGTTTGGAGTTGTCATAGTTCTCTTCAGAAGATTCATAGAATGAGGGAAGAGAGAAAGGAACATGAGAGTCAGATGGAGGTTCAAGGTCAGATTTTCCAAAGCCTAGTCCAGACTTGTCATCACAAGTTATTTGATCCTGAAAAATCCTTTCTAAGTTTTTGGAGGAACTTGTCCACCTTTTCACAATTTCTTGCTCCTTTTTAAACCTTTTAAGAATGTTATTTTTCTCTTTAGCAAGAGTAAAATTTATGGTTTTCAAATCTTCAAGCTCAACCTTGATTTTGTCAAAGTGTTTTAACTGAGAAAGACAGATTTGTAGCTGAGAAGAAAGAGATTTTATCTGAGCATTTGCCTTCTTCTTTGCATCCTTGGCTTCATAGAAGTCAATGATCAAAGAGTCAAAGGCTTCAATTTTCTCAGCATTAGAGAGAGAGAAAAATGGATGTACCTGAGTGGATGAGGTAGAGCACTCAGCAGACACAAGAGCCATGGAGGTGGAAGAGGTTTCACCATCATCAGCATCATCTATTTTAGCCATAAAGCAGAGATTGTCACTTTCGGAAGATGGTTCATCTGCCCAATCATGAGATTCGGCAAGAAGACCTTTTCCTTTGTTGGCTAGCAGAGCATTCCTTTCCTTTTCTCTCTTGTATTTGGCCTTGTACTTTTCAGCACGGTCAGAGTTTGAAGGAGCAGAAGTTTTTGATTTTTGAAAAGAGGGTTGAAAAGAATTAGACTTGGTTCTGACAAACCTAGAGGAGGTACGGTTAGAGGAGGGTAGTCTGGATTTATCAGAAGACCTGCTTCTGCACTCAGAAGCAAAGTGTCCCTTCCTCCCACACCTGTAACATTCCTCATTTGATTTGTCAGAGGGAGTGGTTTTAGAAAAAGTTGAAGATGATTTTCTTGAGAACTTAGATTTTCTAGAAGAGAAATGAGGGTTAATGGAGTTTTCCTCACCTTCATCATCAGCCTCACTAAGATAGGCTTCTGAAGGATCATTAGGGTCCTCTTGACTATCACGGTCAGAATCGGAGGGATAGGTGATTCGAGGAATACACACAGTATTTTTGGAAGAATCACTGACAAGAGCTAGAGAAGAGCTTTTAATGTCTTTTGTGATAGACTTCCTAAGCAGTTTAGTCTGCTCATGGTTGAAGAGAGTGCCATAAAGAGCAGTGAGTGGCATATAGTCAAGATCCTTGGTAGACTTGATGCAAGTACAAATGTTTTCCCAAAACTCAGGAAGACAGTCCATGAACTTGCACAAGACTTCCTCATTATCATATATGCGACCCACAAGTTTAAGATCATTGAGAAGACTGTTAAAGCGATTGTAGTAGTCTGAGAGAGATTCCCTCTCTTCATACGAAAAGAGTTCATACTTTCTAACGAGAGCAATCTTTCTACTCTTTTTCACCTCAGACGTACCTTCATAAAGAACACACAGAGTGGACCACATTTCTTTAGCGGTAGAAAGGTTAACAAGGGAGTGATAGACCTCATCAGGCAGAGAAAGGGCAATGATGGCTCTGACTTTAGTATCAAGAGCTATAAGACGTCTGTCTTCATCATTATATTTGCTGGGATCCTTTACAATGTATCTCCCATTTGCTGGAGTTCTTTCTTCCTCAGAAGAGTCCTCATCAGCATTTCCCTTATCTGCCTTTTTGGCATTGTACCGGTCCCAAACCCTAGGAAGAAAAGGACCTTCATGTAAGATAGTAGGATATCTGCTGTCAACTCCTTCTAAGAAGAGTATCATACGACTTTTCCACAAGAAGAAGTTATTGGGGTTAAACTTTGGTGGTTTGGCTATAGAGCCATTGTCGTATGAAACAACAGTGGTGTTTTGAGAAGAATCATTTTTCAAAGAAGAAGAAGAAGAAGAGGCTGCCATTGCGGATCTAGTTTATTGAGTTAAACTGAACCGCTCTGATACCACTTGTTGGTCCCAAATAGCAGTAAATAAACAAGCAAAGTATTGTAGAAGGGGGGGTTGAATACAATACACACAGTTTTTCACTTAATTTAATTCTTATTGATTTGAAATCAAGAATTACACATAGAAAACTTTGATTGTTGCGGAAGAGAACATATGAGATATGTTCAAACAATCTTACACATAGAGAATAAAGAACAATTGTAAAACACTTAGAAAACAATTGAACTTCGTAGAGAGAAAGTTGCCAGGCACTTAGAGAACTTGAAGGTAGTAGAGCTGGTTGATCTTGCATGTTGAACCATCCTCCATATTTATAGTGCCTCATGCATTTAATGCATGAGACACCTGTTGAGCAAGGGATGGACACAGGTCTTCTGCATGGTACATGATGTACCTTTTGTCTTGGAGTGACTTTGTCTTGAAGTGTTGACCTGCAGGGATGGTGTGGACCTTTCCTTAAAATGGTGTAGGAGACAAAGCTTACTTTATCTGATCTTCATATGAGGTCCACGTCAATGCAAGATATCACAAATATACTTTGTCAGAAAAGTACAATGTGTTTGGAGAAATCTTCAGGCCTTGAAGATTAAGGAGTCTTCGGTTGCCGAAGAGTTCTTCGGCTCCTGAAGACTGAGAGGTCTTCGGCTCCTAAGACTGAGAAGTCTTCGGCTTCCGAAGATGTCTTCGGCCGAAGACGTCTTCGGCCGAAGAGGTCTTCAGCCGAAGAGGTCTTCGGCTCCTGAAGACTGAGATCGGCACCATCCTGGTCAATGGTGTTGATCAAGTGGGCATACTTGGCTTTAGGCTGAGGAGTCTATCTTCAATCCGCTTTGAGAGATATTCTCCTTCTTTGTCTTCTTCGGTTGATCTTCGACTTCACCGAACATTTGTATAGAAACCAAGATGCTAAAAGAACCTCAAACATATTCTAAGTAGGATGATATAAGATGGAAGATCAGGAGGTCATCTTCAAATCTTCAGATGACCCAACAAAGAGCAAACGACCTTTGTTAAAAATAGGAACATCCTCGATGGGCCCCTAATCGTGAGCGAAATGATTGAATGGGCTAAGTAGGAAGAAGAATAAACTTTTCCTATTCAAAGTTGATTTCAATAAGGTGTTTGATTCTATTAATTGGAATTTCCTGGATGAGATTATGGAGCAAATGGGTTTTGGAAGAACATGGAGGGATTGGATCCACGGTTGTATCTCCATAGCTAAAGTGTCGGTAGCTAAAGTGTCGGTCCTAGTTAATGGAACCCTAACAAAAGAATTCCAAATGGACAAGGGAGTCCGACAAGGTAACCCGTTATCCCCGTTCCTTTTCATCCTTGTAGCGGAGGTGCTTCGTGTCACCATAAAAGAAGCTTCGGTCAAGGTCCTATTTCGTGGTTTTAAAGTGAAAGAAAATGCCTGGAGATTTTGGTGTTGCATTATGCGGATGATGTAATTTTTCTTAGGGAATGGGAAGAAGAGAATGCATCTAATCTTATGAGGATCCTAAGGTGCTTCCAACTATCTCATGGTCTCAAGATAAAGCTCGAGAAAAGTAAAGTATTGGGTGTCGGGGTCAATGAAAATGAAGAGGGGCGTATAACCAACATTATGAAATGTGCGGTAGGTGAATTTCCATTCTCTTATCTGGGCATCCCGATCGGGGAAAATATGTCTAGATCTAGACATTGGGAGGTTCTTATCGAGAAATTATGGAACAAGCTCACAATATGTGGAAAGCAAAAAGGCTCTCATTTGGAAGGTGGCTTACCTTACACATTTTCTCGTTATTCAAAGTCCACGAGAAGGTGTTTAATATCTTGGAGGGTATACGTTGAAAATTCTTTTTGGGAGAGTGCTCGGGTAGGAAGAAGCTGGTGTGGATTACTTGGAAAAAAGCTCTCAATAGTAAAGATAAGGGGGAATTGGTGTTGACAGCCTCAAGGCACTCAACGTAACGCTTCTCGGCAAATGGTGGTGGAGGCACCAGAACGAGCACAATACATTGTGGAAGAAGGTAGTGTCGACCATCTATGGTAGAAATGGAGGGATGGGAGAATCGAGTATGATGGGTCGGAATTCTGGGAGTTGGTCTAACAATCTTCGGGTGGACAGTTAGCTCGACAGCCTCAACCTCTCATTGGACAGCTTGATTTCGAAGACTATCAGGTCCGGGAATGACACTCAGTTCTGGACGGAGAGATGGTGCGGAGAGAGGCCCCTCTAGATGATTTTCCCTCAGCTCTTTATGATGGAAAGGAAGCCTTTATGCTGGGTTAATCAAAGATGTTAGAATCGATGTATGAATCAATTGATGAACAAACAAGAAGGTTGAGAGAGATGAGATATGGCTGAACGACATCTTTCATATATATATTGAGTATGCGATTACAAAAGGATTAACCTAGCTATGAGACATAAGCAACATATATATACTAGATAAGTTACAGGTAACTACAAACTAGCCCTTAGACTTTACATATGTACTATAATTCTAACACCCCCCCCCCCCTCAAACTCAAGTAGGAGAAAAATGAGGCAAGTTGAGTTTGGAAACGAGATCCCGAAATCTCCCCGGAAGATGAGATTTAGTGAAGATGTCCGCTGTTTGGTCAATGGTTGAGATTGGAAATAGTTGAACCGTCTTGCAAACAACATGTTGACGAGTAAAGTGACAGTCAATCTCAATGTGTTTAATTAGTACGTTCATGAAAGACATCATTGTGAGCAATCTAAATGGCACTATTTTTATCACACCACAATGGTGTCGGAGAAGTCTGAGGAGCACCCATATCAGATAGTAATCAGCATAGCCATACAAGTTCTTACATAGTATCAGCCAAGGCCCGATATTCGGCTTCAGTACTAGACCGAGCGGTCAGAGATTGTTCCTTGCTGCGCCAAGAAATAAGAGAGTCCCCAAGGAAGAAACAATATCTGGTGGTAGAATGACGGTCTGTGATGTCTCCATCCCAGTCAGCATCTGAGAATCCACGAAGAGTTAAAGATGATGTGGATGAGAAGTAAAGCCCATGAAACATTGTCCCTTTTAGATACCGAAGAATACGAAGAACAGCGACATAGTGATCGGAGCACGGAACAGACATGAACTGACTGACTATATGAACCGCATATGCGAGATCCGACCGAGTAACAGTCAGGTAGATAAGAGATCAAACTAACTGACGATACAGGGTAGGGTTCCGCAGAGGGGTTCCGGCATTAGGAACAAGATGTAGATTATGCTCAATAGGTGTAGATGCAACTTTGTTGTCAGTAATCCCAACTTTTGATAACAGATCTGAAATATACTTGTCCTGACAGAGGTAGATGCCGGAAGAGTCGGATAGACTTCAAGACCAAGAAAATAGTTGAGCATACCAAGATCTTTCATCTCAAAACAGGAGCTGAGAGAATGTTTGAGGTGGGTGATACCTGTTGAGTCATTGTCGGTGATGATCATATCATCAACATACAATAAGAGTAGGATGGTACCTGCATCTGTGATGCGAGTAAACAGACCAGAGTCATAATTACTCGGAGAGAATCCCAATGAAATAACAGTAGTGCTAAATTTCTCAAACCAAGCACGAGGAGCTTGTTTGAGACCATAGAGAGCTTTGTGAAGTCGATATACATGACCTTGTGCAGAAATCACTCCTGGAGGGGCTGTCATGTAGACTTCCTCTGAACGATCACCATTTAAAAACGCATTCTTGACATCCATCTGGTAAAGTGGCCATCTTTTGGTGGCGGCTGTGGCGAGTAGGCTATGAACTGAGGTTACACGAGCCACAGGAGCAAAATTCTCCTCGTAATCGATACCATTTTCTTGATTGAAACCTTTTGCCACAAGACGTGCTTTGTATCAATCAATAGATCCAGAAAATTTTGTCTTGAGTGTGAAGACCCATTTGGAACCAATGGGTGACTTACCCGGTGGGAGAGGAACAAGCTCCCATGTATTTGCTTTGTCAAGGGCCTGAAGTTCCTCATTCATTGCTTGTTGCCAAACATGGTTAGAGGAAGCTTCCTTGTAGGAAATGGGTTCATGGTTGGATAACAAGGTAGCATAACAATGATAATTATGAAGGTGAGAAGGAACATGTCTTATCGATCTGATCGTCGTACTCCCTATGATTGAGAAGAGCTAGGATCCACATACTCGGAAGATGGCTCAGAAGTAGTCGTTGGAGGTGATACAATGATTGGTCATGGTCAGAGGGAACAAATGGAGATGGATCGGAAGAGGGCACAGATTGAGGTGAACTGGAAGACGGTGAGTCGGATGGAGGTGTGAGTATAGGATCTAATTGGAGTGAGTCCAATAAGACAGAAGTATCAGTGAAAAAAGAGGTAGATGAGGTGAATATTTCCTGAAATTTGGACACCGATGAGAAAGGAAGATTTTCCCATAATGTAACTTGAAGAGATAGACAGAGTCTCCGAGAGATTGGATCCCAACAACGATAACCTTTGTGTTCAATTCCATAGCCAATAAAACAGCATAACCGAGAACGAGGTTCGAGTTTGGTGTGTTCATGAGATTGCAACTGAACGAAACACACACAACCCCGCACTTTTAGGAGTTCATATGCAGGAGGTACCCCATGAAGTGCTTCATAGGGAGATCTTTTATTGAGAATGGGAGTCAGATGTTGATTGATGGTGTAGACAGTCGTGAAGGCAGCTTCACCCCAAAAACGTTCTGGACACTTGGCTGAGATTAATAGAGTACGAACAATATCAAGGATGTTTGCGTTCTGCACGACCATTTTGCTGAGAAGTGCTTGGACAGGAGTCCTGAGAGAGAGTACCCTGAGATTGAAGAAAAGAGAGGAGGGAAGATTCTTTATATTCCATAGCATTATCTGCTCGAAGAATCTTTATGGACTTAGAGAACTGGGTTAAAATCATACGGGCAAAGGTGATATAAATTTGAGGTAGTTCTGAACGGTGTTTCATGAGATATATCCATGTGAAGCGTGTATGATCATCAATAAATATAACAAAATATTGAGCACCTCCCATGGATGGATGCGGTGCTGGTCCCACACATCAGAGTGAATAAGATCAAAAGGAGAAATGGACTGAAATTCATTTATTTGGAAAGGTAAAACATGTTGTTTGCCAAGTTGACAAGATAAACAAGAAACATTTTCAGAAGTAGTGTTTCCTAGCAATCCTGAACTAACTAACAATTTTATTCTAGCTAACGAAAAATGTCCTAAGCGCGCATGCCATAACTCAAACGAGGGGGTACTAGAAACAGAAGCAACAAAATTTGACGTATGTAAAGGAAGACGAAGGTAGACCACTTCAATCATCCGACCAACTTTACGTCCTACTCCAAGGATCTTCCTGGTCTTTGGATCCTACAAAACACAACCAGATGGATGAAAGAGAACAATTAGACCCGATTCCATAAGTTGTGTGATGGATATAAGACTCTGAGATAGATTAGGAACATGTATCACATAAGGTAATTGTATATTAGAGGTAGATATTGTCCCACTGAAGGATACTGGCAAGCGTGTACCATCAGCAGTATTAACTGATGAAGAGAACTTGGAAGTTTGCTTAGAAACAAACACGTCAGCATAAGGTGTCATGTGATTACAACATCCAGAATCAAAAATCCAAGTGTTACCTGACGCAGACGGAGCATTCATACCTATAGAACCTGTCATGAGTTGCTCCATAAGATCTTGATTTCAGCGCATGAGTTCCATAAGATCAGGAGATGAAGTGTTGTCATACGGTGCCTGAAATGCAGACGTAGGGATATCCTGAGTGATTGAGCCAGCAACAGATTGAGTTCAGAACTGTTGTCTCTGATTACCTGATTTCCTTGGATGCTTTCGGCAATTAGATACATAGTGTCGTGGATGTGTGATTCCATACCAACGACATTTTCGAACTGGGTAGTTGAGGAGAAGGTTAGATGTAGTGTGACAGAACGTGCATTCACTAGTGTTCCCCTTTCCTGTAGATTTAGAATGTTCGTTATTGCTCCACTTACCTTTTGACTTTCCTAAGTTATGAGTATACAGTACAGTATCCGAATAAAAAGAAGAGCACTGTTGAAGGCGAGTTTCTTCACTCATCAATTCAGTGATAGATTCTTTAAGAGTAGGTAATGGATGTCTGTGCAGTAGAGAGGCTCGAACATTCTCAAAGCAATCAGTGAGTCCCATCAGTATAGTGATCAAATGTAGTTGACTGAAATAGACTGTAAATTTCCGAGCTGTGTCATCAAAGATTTGAGGGACGCCTAAGCTCAAGTGATTCGTAAGAGCTTGCATCTCATATATGTATGAGTTAATGGACTGATCGGGAAGTTGTCTTTTGCTCTGAAAAGTAGTCCATAATTGATACTGATGTGAGAGACCTGTAGAAGTGTACCTTTTTGCGATAAAATCCCACAGTTCTTTTGTCTTTGTATACCCCAGAAATTGTTGATTGATCTCATCAGTTGTGGATGCGTTTATGAATCCCAGGATGCGAGCATTCATGATATCCTAATCATTCATACGTTTGGCAAAATCAACCGCACTTTCCTTTTCATCTTGAACAGGAATTTGAGTGGCACCCGTGACATAGGTATATAGCCCAAAAGACTTGAGAAGAATAGTCATGTGATGATGCCACAGAATGTAGTTATTCCCATTGAGAACAACTGAGATAGGATTAGAGTGAATGGAATTGAGAGACATTTGACTGATGAGGAGTTCCAGAAAAAAATCTGCTTTAGAGATCCGGAATTAGAGGAATCCTGGATTGACACCGGAACAGGAAGGATCCGGAATTGAGATCGGAACGAGAAGCGTCCGGAATTAGTCGATTCCGGAATTTGTCGCAACAATAAAGGCTAGGGTTTAGCACGGGCAGGTAGTCACGATAGAACAAAGGGAATCGATCAATCAGTGGAGTGAATGAAACATACATATTTCTTTGATACCATGTTAGAATCGATGTATGAATCAATTGATGAACAAACAAGAAGGTTGAGAGAGATGCGATATGGCTGAACGACAACTTTCATATATATTGAGTATGCGATTACAAAAAGATTAACCTATCTATGAGACATAAGCAACATATATATACTAGATAAGTTACAGGTAATTACAAACTATCCCTTAGACTTTACATATGTACTATAATTCTAACAAAAGCTGCCAACTTTATTGGAATTAGAGGCATGAGTTAGGGGGAACAGGGAGGTTGAAGAGCTGGAAAACTTAGCCTCAATTTGTTTGCTGGTAGGTCTTACGGTTGGGAACGATTGCTAGAAATGGAGGTTGGAAAGCAATGGGGATTTCTCGCTTGCCTCGCTTCGTTTAGCAATTGACGACTTGCAGCTTCCTAGTTCGTTGTGAAGACCAGTTGGTGCACTTTGGTGTCGAGGAAGTTAAACCTTCTTATGGCGATCTCGCCTAAATAAGTTACCCACACAAGACAACCTCGTGAAAAGAGGGATCTTTGTCCAATCTATTTTATGTCCTGTGTGCAACGAGATAGTTGAATCGTTGCAACATATTATGATTCAATGAATGGTGGCTCGAGAGGTGACGATCATTCTTCACATATGGTGGAAAGCGTTTCCTCACGGCTACGACACAATGGATACTCTCCTTTCAGCGGCTAATTCAGCAAGGATTGTGAAGCTAATAAAGGACATCTTGAATGTTGTCATCATGGTGTTCATCTGGGCTCTTTGGCAGGCTAGCTCAAACAAATCAATTTTTGAAGGATATGGCAAGTTGTCTTATTGTTAGCGAGGTGCCGTTTCGAGCTTTTTCTGGATTAGGAATAGGCTTAAAAAGGGGTCCAGATTAGACTAGAATGTTTGTTGTAGTGACCCTGGTAGCGCTTATAATGACCTGATGCACTCTAGCTCCTCACTAGTTCTGTTTTCTTATAAAATATTAGAAGATTGATTTTATGAAATGAGACATACACTACACCAAATGTCACTTAGGCAACAAATGAAAATTGTTGCCTAAGAGGGGTTTATGTGTTGCCTAAGGCTTAGGCAACATGCCTATGTTGCCTAAGCAATGTTGCCTTATCAATGTTGCATAAGAACTTAGGCAACATAGGCAAACATCATATGTTGCCTAAGCAGACTCCTTAAGCATCACACAACAGGTTATGTTGCCTATGAAAAAAACATATGTTGCACCAAACAAACACTAAGACAACATTAGATTTATGCATGTGTTGCCTAAGGTATCAACTTAGACAACATACTATATTGGCATATGTTGCCTTACACATTTTTAAAAAAAAATCAAAATTTCTTATTAATTAAAATTTTATCAAATAAAAAATAATATTACAAATTACATACGTTCAAAAAAAACTAATATACTACTTCAAATGACCAAACACAAGCTCTTCAAATGTCATCCCATCCTAACAAGCTCGTTGGTTTGAATCACAAAAACGACCAACTTTCTTTTTGAACTAGTCCCTTCATATTTCCACTCTTTCTGAAATCAAAAAACCTAATGTGAGACGGCGTTTTGATGCATCACAAAATCATATCAGAAATCACGAAATCTAAGAACAAGAGGGAATATGTTTGCTATAGCAGCTTTAACATTAGCAAAAAATTCATTGTTAGGGCAGGACAACATCGATATAATGCTCAAGACTATGCTCTCTACCTGCAAGTATTGCATTTTCAATCAACAAATAGGAAAACTTCAAACACATAAAACAGAAAACGGCCAAACAAAAATAATATGTTTTGAATCAACAAATAGGAAAACTTGACCTTCAGCAAAGGCAAATTATGTGCTTACCATTTGAACAAGGAGAATGTTTCTTCCTCCTTGCCTTTGCTTTGTCCGAGATCACCTTCTTTCTGTCTCATCCTAAATGATACAAATTATGGAATATGATAATGATTTAAAAACCCAGTTAATAATTGACGCACTTGCTTATCTAAGTTTTGCTCGATTCTCTGTTTCCAGTTGAAGCTGAAAGTGCACTCAGCTTCTCTGTCTCAGCAATAGTAGCAGGAAGTAGAGTGGTGTGAGAACAAAAAATGAACCAAATCGAACCTGCAGAAAATAAAAAAATGACAAAATAACCAAATCGAACTGCTTCTCTGCAAGACCGATTTTACATATCATAAAATAACAAAATGAACTTACAAATGGTGTGAGAACCAAATAATGAGGCGTGGTGTGAGAACAAAAATGATCCAAATCGAACCTGTAGAAACTTAATAAAACCTGCAAACAGAATGAACTTACAAACAGAAATGAACCAAATCGAACCTGCAGAAACTTAATCGAACCTGCAAAAAAAATGAACCAAATCGAACCTGCATAAACAAAAATGGTTGCGTAAATATGTATCATTTTCCTTATGGTATGAAGTATTACACATGTATTTATATTTTATATGATTGAATGATATAAACTATTGCATCCTAGGGGAGAAAATCGCTTACCTCTGAAGGTGGTGGGTGGTTGCTCGTGGTGGCGATGGTGGTTTAGAGCTGCAGCATTACCAAAATCAGCATTACCATGGCAGTTCAAGAAACAAAAATTACAGAAGATAAAAGATTTAATCAAGGAACAAGAAGTGAAATTGTTATGACACAGTCTCATTGGATTCAAGATCATACAATACGAAGATCGCAATCTGAAGCTAAAACAGAAAAGTCGTCTCATTAATATTAGTCTAAGTCGTTTGTAATAAAATAGTCAAAGTTAATTATTATATTAGTTTAAATATAATATCTAGATATCTAATATCTAGATATTATGTGTTAGATGTGTTTGATAAGCTTAGAGTTGAACAACATCAGATCACAATTACATAGAACAAAATCATACACACACATCGAATCAAGAACATCAGAGAAAAGAGCTTCAAAGTGTAAACTTATCAACCCTCTGTAATCCGCGTTTATAATCAAAACAGGTTGGTAATTTGTATATGTTTGTTGTTTGATTTATCTGGTAAACGATCACGGACTCACAATTTGTATCAGAGCTGATACCAGATTCAAAATCAAATTTCAAGTCTCTGTGTTCTTCATTTTTTTTTCAAACCACTGTGTCATCGATCAAAATCTTCATTTTGTGGTTGTTTTCGAAATTAAAGTGTTGTAACCTGTTGTAATTGATAAGGAGATCGTTGTGTCAAATTTTGGTGTGGTAAATCAAATCCTAGGCAGTTCGATTTGGGATTTACAGGTTCGTAAATCGGAGAAGAGAAGATACCGGTCAAAGGTTCTATACCGGTCGACCGATATAAATATTTTTTACCGGTCGAAGATTAATTATCGGTCCACTATTTTACATCTTATCGGTCAATCTTAATTTACCGGTCGACCCACTCTCACACATTCTATCGGTCGAAGTTATACCGGTCTTATCATTTATATATCGGTCGAAGCCAAACATCACTATTTCTACCGGTCGAAGTCCACTACTCTCTCCCGGTCGAACTACTCTCTCTTATCGGTCCACTTTTCCACTTTTACAACTTCCCACCATCATAAGAAATTCCTCATACGTGGCAATTGATTTCCATGTGGCAACCTCTCACCTTATAACTTACCTCATGTACATGAAAGAAATCAAAAACTAATATTGAATTCCATCCACCTTCCAGGCTGTTCACGTGTCCATCATCACATATTTGTCCAACTATAATTTTACATAATACCGGTCCATATTATTTTTGTACCGATCGAAACCACTACACCAATTTTAGCGGTCAAAGAAATTGCTGTGTACCAGTCGACCCACTTTTACACTCTCCCGGTCAAAATTCATTATACCGGTTGATAAACATTTTTTACCGGTCAATCCGTTTTACCGGTCGAAAATATTACCGGTCTTTACATCTTACCGGTCGAGCAACCATCCGGTCGAACATCTTATCGGTCAAGTCTCAACTTTGCGCCACTCAAGACTCACGCAAACTGAAGTTTGCGCGACCAGTTACTAGCGCAAAGTCGGAAACGCGCGACCCACTTTAAACGCAAATTTGTGTCTTGTGTGACCCAATACAAACACAAACCTCAAGTTCACGCCACCCACATCAAGCGCAAACCAGACTTAGTTTTTCTAAGGATCAAATCAGATATTCAAGATGAGTTTTTCTGATGATGAGGAAAAGATTACAAAGCTTAAATTGGAACTTAAAATTCTTTCTTCATCAGCGGAACATCATTTTAATCGTTCAAAGAAATATCGTGATGAAAGAAAGGTTCTAAAAGAAGAAGTTAGTGTTTTAAAGACTATCAATGAAGAACTTTTGAAACAGAGTTCTAGGCTTTGTGAAGATAAGGTTAAGTTTCTGGAAGCTGAGAACTTTGAACTTAACCGAAATTTTTTTGAATTAGAAGCTCAAATACAGAAGCAAGAGTCTGTAGAGATGAACAGGGAGAAGTTCATGAGCTTGAAGAGTGCAAACACTAATCTTCAACAGAAACTATCAGACTTAAATCAAGAGTTTGTCAAGGACAAATCTGAGTTTGAACAGGAAAGTTCAAAGTTTGCACTGAAGTTCTCAATATTTTCCAAGAAAAGTGGTGAAGAGAAGAAGACTCGCGAGCTTAAATGTCTAAAGCTTTCTCAACAAGTTAGTAACTTTGAGAAAGTAATCATTTTAGAAAGATATCAGTTTGTCAAGGAGAAGAAGGCATTTGATCTGAAGAATGTTGGATACTTAAAAGAAATATCAGATGGAAGAAAGGGTGCTCGTAAGGGATTTGAAGAAGAGAGAAGCATCTTTGAAGCTACAATTAGGAAGTTAACTGCTAAGTTATCTGAATTATCTAAGCTTGCACAGAAAGAGAAGAAGAAGAGGTCCGAGCTTGAGAAGAAGATTGACCTTCTTGTCAAAGAAAGAAACGGTTATTCTTCAAAGGTCAACGAGCTTGAAAAGATTATTTCAACGGTGGTGGTGACTGAGCGTAAGTCTCTAGAGTCAATTGTCCACTCACCTAGATATGATTCAGTTGATTCCGAATGTTCATTCAAGTCAGCTGCAAATTCAACATTCAGACCTGTTTCTTCAAAGAGGTCAGTTAAATCTTCTGATCAAATTCGTAATTCTAATCTTTTCTATGATAGACATATAGATTGTTCAGGTACACATAGAAGGAGGAACAACTACAAAGAATCTGAACTGGTCTGGAACAGGAAACCAGTTGAAGCAAAGAAGAAAGCTGAGCTAAAATGTAAAAGCTCATGTGTACATACGCCTAATGCCAAGAAGAACAATGCGCCTAAAGATAAACCTGATTTTGTTTACTCGAGAGATAAATTGATCAGTTTGTCAGGTAAGAAATTCTCTTGTTCTTATTGTCGTACACATGATCCTGTTCATAAGACGAGTGCCCATTACTGGTATGGTTCTTACTCAGTGACCCTCATACGAACTGCAACTAACACATATGGACCCAAATACCAGTGGGTACCAAAGAAAACTAAACCTGTGTTGCAGGCACCTACTGTCAAGGGGGAGTAGAAGAACAATGGTTCTTGAGTAAATCAGCTCAAGACCCGGACATCAATGTCAACAATGGCTTTTGGACATTGCAGTTCAAGACCCGTACTTCAACGAAGTTTGACTTCTAAACACAACAGTTTAGGACTAACACTTCAATGATCAAAAGAACTTACTCCAATGATGATATGAGAGATTGTACTCCGATACTCCAACGAGGAAATCAATCTTCAAGGGGGAGTACATATTTGTCTGAAATTTTAAATGCATATTTTTTCAATGATAATTTTTTCAAATGCATAATTTCAGGGGGAGTAAGAGAAGTTATTTGTTTTACTGCTTTTTGTCTTTTCAATATTAATGAATAAAGTTTCTTTGACTTGACTTAAGACTTTTGCAAAATTTTTGAGAAGAGCTTACACGATCATATGTTTATGACTTTAAGCTAAGCTTCATGAGATGTAAGATCACACTTAAAGGTATATTCCTTTATCTTAATCTCATATGTGATTGAAAGAAGGACAACTTTCAATCATTGAAAACATATTCTTAAACGTTCAAACCACTTCCTGATTTTTTCATAAGATTTTATATTTCGGGAGTGTACTTTAAATGTTCTACATGAGCTTACATGATTATAAATCATTTTGAGCAACATATTCTTTATAGGATATACGGGATCAGTGTGCTAGGAATTAACACAACTTCTATGGAATCACGTTAACCAGTGATTTCTACCCATGAAGTTAATCCATAGTGATTGGGTGTGAGGAGTCAAAAGAAATGAGTGTAGAAGAGTGCTGAGGTATCATGAAAAAGAGAGTATGGTTAGCAGTGAGCTAAATGTTTAAAAGAAAGAGGGTGTGAGAACAGAGTTAAAAGAATATCAAAACTCTGCACCAACTTTTTCTGAGCAGGGCAGCCACACTTCTAATGTTTCACAATTCTTTCGTGATCATTATTGAAACAGGCAACTAGCCTATGCCAACTCTTGAAATTACCCCACCAACTACTCATTTACTTCTTAACAGGAAAATGTTTCATTTTCAAAGGGGAAGCAACACATATGCTATCTGATTTTCATTTGGAAAATCTGGATATTGAAAAGAAGGAAGTCTGCCCCACCTTCACACTTCACTCATGCACATTGAGTCTGTGTTTAACTTACTGTTGTCTCAGTGGTTTACACAATTTCGAGCCTATAAGCGATCATCAAGTGCTTAATTCTTTCTATCACAAGCACGAACACACAAGGAATTTGTTTCTTTGTCATAACGTTTATAGAAATAACCTTTGTGGTGTTTCGATGATTAAATGGAAGCCTTGGGGAGTCAACATCAAACAACTCCTTTCCATTGTGTATTCGTTACACACAGTGACTTAGTGTTAGTGACAGGTGTTTCTAACTGATTTGTTTATTGCTACAGGTGTTACATGACTATTTTGTCTAGATTTGCAAAGATCTGGATAAATATCTATTGCATTGACGAATTAGAGGATCCTTATGAACAACATTTCTTGTCATCAAGTTTTGATGAAATCGTTACACTTCTCATCAAAAAGGGGGAGAAGATCTATCCAAGAAATGGAGAAGAGCTAACCAAGAAATCACATGTTTCAAGAATCACGTCCAAGATTGGATTATTCAAAGAGCAAGTATTCTGAAGATATGCTGATTCGAGAGAAATTTCTTTGAAGATACTTTGCTGATGAATTTCAAGCTGAAACAAGAGATAATTTCTTCCCATGAACTGAAAGAGAGAAAAACTACATCTTTTTGGGAGTTTACTATATCTTGAAGACTAAGAGAGAGATTGCATCTTCTGTACTGAAAGAGAAGATCGTATTGCTAAATCATTTTCGTAATGATTTTGATCCAAAGGGGGAGATTGTTAGGACACAGTCTCATTGGATTCAAGATCATACAATACGAAGATCGCAATCTGAAGCTAAAGCAGAAAAGTCGTCTCATTAATATTAGTCTAAGTCGTTTGTAATAAAATAGTCAAAGTTAATTATTATATTAGTTTAAATATAATATCTAGATATTAGATATCTAGATATTATGTGTTAGATGTGTTTGATAAGCTTAGAGTTTAACAACATCATATCACAATTACATAGAACAAAATCATACACACACATCGAATCAAGAACATCAGAGAAAAGAGCTTCAAAGTGTAAACTTATCAACCCTCTGTAATCCGCGTTTATAATCTAAACAGGTTGGTAATCTGTATATGTTTGTTGTTTGATTTATCTGGTAAACGATCACAGAAACATTTCTTAGAGACGGATGGTGGTGGCTGCTTGGCGGCGTCGGCCTGTGTGACGACATCGGCCGGTGGTGGTGGCAACGTCAGCTGGTGGTGGCTGATGGTGGTGGCTGATGGTGGAGACGGTTTCTTCTCGACAAGGATGTTGGCGATGGTTTCTTCTTGACAAGGATGGTGGTGGCGGCTGCTAAGTTTAATTAGGTATTAGAATATGTTTTTTATTTTGATTTTTGACCTAGTAAAAAAGAAGGGGGAAATAAATTTTGGGTATGGTGGGAAATGAATCTGGGGAGGGGTGATAAGGCGGGAGAATGAAATTTTCTTTTAAGTGTTTAATTAAAAAAAAAAATCGCTGCCATCCCCAGTTCATCACGAGCCTTAGAATGAAATTTTCTTTTATTATATAGAATGAAATTTTAATAAAAAACAATTTTCTTTTAGGTATTACAATGATTTTCTTTTAACTCTTTTAAGGAATTATTTAAGATAAAAAAAATTAAAAAATCCACCCAAATTAATGACAGATTATTGAATAAATGTATTTCTATTCTATTTAACTTAAATTAATATAATTTTTTTACTTTAACTTAATTTCATATATATTATTTTAAGGCTTCATAAAAAAATAAAATTTATATATGAAATTTTGCAAATATCTAATTTTATTTCAAAAAAAATAATTATTAAAATTCTAACTAAATAGAAAAACACGAAAACGGTTAACGTAAAGTCGTGCAATGTAGAGGTTACGAAATCTTTCTTAACATAACTAATTCATTGCATCACACATACAAATATTTAATCAATAATACGGGTCATGGAGATATTCAACGTTAGTATTATGAAACTCGTTAACATCATTTTCTGAATCTATGCCATCATTGATTCCGAGCACATCATCCTCGTCCTCTTCCTCATCATCACGGTCGTATTCATCGTCATCGCCCTCTTCCTCGTTGTAATCTTCAGCGTTACCATCATCAACATCATCATCATTTGGTATATCAATACGCGGTGTAGGACCCGTCGATAAAAATCTGACAGATGAGAATGGTGGTAGTCACGGGATCTTGGTATGGTTCCTCTACTTCATACCGTAGACCGATCTTTGTGTTTCGTGCAAGTGTACTCGCCTTGTATGTAGCTCTATGAAGTATGTGATGAACAATTTTCCAACCATTACCAAACATTAGATCATCAACGTAGAATACTTGTTTTGCATGTAAGGCGAGACCAAATTGACTATCTTTGTAACAATCAGTCTTTGTATCAATCGAAATCAGACCACGATATAACTTTGTAGATATGTACTGCATATATGCATGTGATGTGTACTGGGATCAATAAGGCCACTAAGGCCCACTATAGCCTACTAAGAACCATTAAAGCCTAGTAAGAACCAATACAAACCAACAAAACATTTCATGACTTATTAAGGCCCAATAACACCAATAGTGACTTAATATGTGTTTGTATGCAGATATGTACTACATATATGCATGTGATGTGTGTTGGGATCAATAAGGCCACTAAGGCTCACTATAGCCTACTAAGAACAATTAAAGTCTAGTAAGAACAAATATAGACCAACAAAACCTCTCATGACTTATTAAAGCCCAATAACACCAATGGTGACTTAATATGTGTTTGTATGCAGATATGTACTGCATATATGCATGTGATGTGTATTGGGATCAATAAGGCCACTAAGGCCCACTATAGCCAACTAAGAACCATCAAAGTTTAGTAAGAACCAATATATACCAACAAAACCTTTCATGACTTATTGAGGCCTAATAACATAATGGTGACTTAATACGTGTTTGTCTGCAAATAGTACTACATATATGCATGTGATGTGTATTGGGATCAAATGGATCCTTTAAAGCCCAATCGATCCATGTGGATCCGTTAAAAGCCCAACCGATCCATTAAAGCCCAAATGAATCTAGTAAAACCGAAATGGAACCATTAAAGCTCAAGTGGATCCATTATTAAATCCTAAATGGATCCATAAAGTCCAACCGATATATTAAAGCCCAATTGATCCGTTAAAGCCCAAGTGGATGCATTGAAATCCAACCGATCCATTAAAGTCCAACTAGATCCATTAAATCCTAATTGGGTCCAATAAAGCCCAAGTGGATCCATTAAAGCTAAATGGATCCATTAAATCCCAACTGATACATTAAAGCCCAAGTTGATATTGAATATTTTTGAAGACTTGAAGGCTAGATTCATACGATTTTATTCGGCGTGGTCTCGTAGACAGATCTGAACTATGACTAAGATAGAAGGACTTGAGAATTGATATAAAAATGAGCCGTTAAAAGTTTAAAATCATAAAAAAAAAAAGTAAAAACGTACAAATTTTAGTCGGGTTGACGGGTTGGTCGAGTTACTTTGGGCCTAACTCGTTTCCAACCCAATAGATGCGGTTTGATTTAAAAAAACATTATACAAGTTATTACATTTTCAACTACCTATATTTATTTATATTTTTGATCTTAGGCAACATAGAAACACCAAAGTATGTTGCATAAGATAACTTTCATTGATTTAAAAAAAAAACATTATACAAGTTATTAAATTTTCGACTACCTATATTTAGTTATATTTTTTATCTTAGGCAACATAGAAACAAGAAATTGTTTTGCCTAAGATAACTTTAATTGATTTTGAAAAAACATTATACAAGTTATTACATTTTTTAACTATCTATATTTATTTATATTTTTGACCTTAGGCAACATAGAAACAAGAAAATATGTTGCATAAGATAACTTTCATTGATTTTAAAACAAAACATTATACAAGTTATTAAATTTTCGACTACCTATATTTAGTTATATTTTTTTATCTTAGGCAACATAGAAACAAGAAAATATTTTGCCTAAGATAACTTTCATTGATTTTTAAAAAACATTATACAAGTTATTACATTTTCAACTACCTATATTTATTTATATTTTTGACCTTAGGCAACATAGAAACAAGAAAATATGTTGCCTAAGATAACTTTATTTTACTTAAAAAAAAGCATTATACAAGTTTTTACATTTTCAACTACCTATATTTATTTATATATTTGACCTTAGACAACATATAAACAAGACAATATGTTGTCTAAGATAACTTTCATTTATTAAAAAAAACATTATAAAACTAAGGTAACATAAGGGAAAATGTTGTTTAAGATAGTTGAGGCAACATATAATTATTCATATGTTGCATAAGGTCTGACTTAGGCAACATAGAACTACATGTTGCATAAGAGGAAACTTAGGCAACATATATTAGCATTTGTTGCCTAAGATTATTTTAAGTAACATAGACAATTAGCATATGTTGTCTAAGACAACATTTGGTGTAGTGATATTTTATTTAAAAAAGAATAATTGTTGACAAAATATTCGCTTTCCAAAATTTGTTGCCAAAAAAGTTCATTACATTCTAAAACTTTGTTGTTATAAAAATTAGTCATCTTTTAAAATTTATCTCGTAAAACAGCAATCAATTTTTAAAATATAATTGAGATCATACAACTAAATATGTTAATAAGTTGTTCACATTTTAAATGTTTTTCCAATTAAGTGTTTTAAACTCGACGGATTCATGACATTATGTAGACCAATAATGTTGTGATATTTCTCATTACTGGAAAAAAAAAGTTATTCAGAAAAGTTTCAAAATAAAAATCATTCATGTTCTAAAATTCATTATTTTGTCGATTAATATAAATATTATTTGTATGGTTTTTTTGGTAAGGAATTATTTGTATGTTCCCGCTAATAACAAATCTCTCATAGTTTATTAACTTTTTTTTCATTTGTAATAAAACATTTTATTGTATCGTGCATGCTCTCAGTATTTCATTAACTTATATTTTCGTAAGAGTGTTGAATATAAATGTAAAAGGACAACAAATGAATAAAAACAAAAAATGTTTATATTTGTCATCCAAGCAACATAACTACCATCACTTATATTTTATATATAAGGAAATTTTGTAGTACAACTTGTTAAATAAAGCTCACTCATGCTTACAATTATCTCATCATGTATCTAGGCAAATTCTGGCATTGGTGCTTCTGCAGGTGCTAATGTTGGAATATACGGTGGCAATGCATGTGGTTGATGATGTGGACTATGTAGATGATGGTGATGATGCTCATGCTCATGCTCATGTTTGTGATGATGATCTTCGTGCTTGTGATGGTGATGGTGATGATGATGATGATGATGTTTGTGCTTATGTGAGGGTTCTGGGACGGGAGCAAATGCATCGGCATCTGATGGTGGAATCGAACCCTCAAATAAAGGCGCATCTTCACCATTTATTCCTAGTCCCAACTCCTCTAGAGTGACATATATTTCTTGATGATCTTCATCTTGAAGAGCTATATCGTTGTTGGTATCAACAACGGGTGATGTTGACGGAGTAACTCTAGCAATTGATGGTGTTGTGAGAACCACCATTGCAGCAAACAAAAGAATCATATATCTAGTATTCATGATTTTTGGACTATAGAGATAGATGTTATGATACTCGAAAACGTGTTTGCTTTTTTATAGGCGAAAAAGCTATAAGAATTTAAAAAGTATTTCTTTCATTTATGGAAATAAAGTAAAGATGCATATATTCACTATCCATAAATGTTCAATATAGAATATTTTCTCATTATAAATTAAAAAAAACTTCAACAAATCACAAAATTTGATTTTCTTTTACCGAATATTTGATTTGGTATTATCAAATTTCCTTCTATATGAAAAATATTAAAATATTTTCTCATTTGATTAAAGAGAAAATATTAATATAATACATCACTTTCCTCTTCCCGTCTTGGCTCCGACCACGTCTCTCTTGTCTACATGATTTTTGCCCTAACGAGAAAATTTATTATTTTGTTCACATTTGATTCATCAAAAGTTAATTTATAGGAATTGGAATTACAGTTTCATTTGGCTGAAGTTTGTTCGTCTTTATGGTTGTCAAACCGAAAGAAAAATTAATTCTGCCACTACCACATTTAGGGTGTTCATTTAAACCGTCAAATCGCATAAACCGTCCACACCACACCGCATCGTACCACAAAGCGTGGTTTAGAACTTCCGCAGTGTGGTTTGCGGTTTGCATTTTTATACCAAACCGCACTATGGTCGATGCGACTTACAGTTTTGAGTTATCAAACCGCGGTTCAACCCGCACTGCACAGTATATTTTTTTAATTTTATATATTACACACACATATATGTATATATATACAACAATTGCAATATTTATGTAATATGTATTTACGAATCAGACGTGTTGAATATTTTTATTTTTTGGACTACAATTAAGTTATCGTTGACTTTAAAATGAAGTTTTAACCTTATTGTTAGGTATGATCAACCCCACACCGAAAGGTGTATTTATATTTATGAAATAATAATACAAAACAATGATTCTTTTTACAAATTTATGCAGAAAACATAAAACAACACAATCCTAAAACTTACTTGTAATCGAAGATTCGTCGTCCCATGAAATCGATTGAGGCCTGCGTTATCATGCAGTGTCCTAAGACAAAATTTCTCCCGGTGTAACGACGTTGTCTAGAGGATACAACAATCATATTCAAGTTTGATACTTGAATCTATCGAATTAAGATATGTTTGGTGATGGATAATAGAGAGAGAGAGAGAGAGAGAGAGAGAACCCTAAAATATGGAGAAATTTCGTATATATGATTATGGAAAAAGTTGCAGCATGTAACCGAATAAATTGTCAGGCGCTCTGCGCGACTTCTCGCACGAGTGAACCCACAAGCCTAGCATTGCCCACTGTCTTGCCTGCGCCAATTATTCCACGATCAATGTATCTCGACCCCATCGAGACCCAAGGCCAAATCTTTGACATTTAATATTGTAAGTTATTACATGCCCACGACACGTGTTACACAGAGATACTGCTAAGGAGTATGTAAACCTATAGAGTCGCACACAAAGAATGCGTTTGTTTCCATCTTTAGAAACCTGGATTAAATCAAGTTGATTAAAAAAATAATTATTCTTAAAGGATAATTATGAAAATATGTGTTAAACTGTAATTATGATAATTACAGGGTGAAAACGTAATTATGTTAATTACGGGGAATTATCTGTAATTATATAATTATATTTTAAAGTTTAAAAAGATATATATATATATATATATATATATATATATATATATTTGAATTTGAATTTGAATTTGAATTCGAATTTGAAAATTACAGATAATTACCAAACCTTATTTAATCCTTAATTGAATTATAGTTTAACTATAATTCCTCTACTATAAATAAGGGGTTAGGCTAAACCATTTGATACACAATTGATATAGAATAGCCTTTCAGAGAAATACAGAAAAGAAACCATTTTCTTTTCTGTAAAACACATATAGATCTAGGGTTATTGGGCTAGCACACGGTGAAATTTCGCGTGTTCGTGTGTGGATACCGCTAGAGGAAACCTCGATTGGTTTCTAAGTGCTCAACTAGTTCAACCACAACAAATCTGAAAGGTACATCTCTAAACACCCTACGGTGTGGTTTTGAATTTTTGATTAAATACATCATTGGATCCGATTGAGTTTTAATTGTTTAGAAATTTTTTGTTGTAACCAAAATTAATTTAAAATTCCGCTGCGTATATCGGTTACAATTCTAAATAAAATCCTTCAGTGATATCAGAGTCACTTTGATGTTATTTAATTAAAAGATACACAAATTCTATATGGCAAAATAAATTGATCCTATTTTTCAATTGGATTTAAAATTTAAAACTGGTTGGGCTTCCATATATGAACCCAAAGAGCCTAAAGAGTTATCAAATTGGTTGACAAATAAAAGGGAAAAAAAAAAGAAAAAAAGGGGTTTCTATCCCTAATCGTGTTTTCCTTCCCCACACAGCCGCTAAGCGGCCTTCACCATCTTCCAGTCGATCGTCGGCCGTCGGCGGTGACCTGCGGCTGTTGTCGGCTATCCTTCCCTTCCATCTCGTCTCTCTATCTCTAGAAGGCATTGTCGATCGAAAAATCAACAGAGGATTGTTGTCCTCATCGTTTTTTTCCTCGCCGCCGGCCATGCTGTGGATACCAACCACATCGCCGCCGACCATGCCGTGGATGTTGTCGTTGTTCACTTTTTGTCGCCGATCAATGGGCCCCTGTGTCTTGGTCGCCGCCGGTCATCGCCTACCGGCGTCGTTCTTTTGTCGGGGCTTAGTTTTGTCACGAGGTACAACTAGTGTTGGTCGTTTTCTTCTGCTCCATGCCACCACGGTGGTGTTGTTTTTCACTTTGTAATCGCCGACCACCACTATATGTGGATTGGTCTCGATCTCTGGTAGCCCACGGCTCCACCCTTGGCCGAAGCCAAGGGGTTGTTGCCGTTTTTCTTGCCGCCATCGACGGCAGTCGGTGACTGCTGTCACAAGTTTTTCCGGTTGGTATGGCGGTGATGCCGGTACCTTGCGCATCTGGTACCGAGCAGCTTGGTGGTGGGTTTGTTGGTCGCCGCCACTGGCCACCAAGCTAAGCGATTGGTTCTAAATCATCAGTAGCCTTGTACTAAAGTGATCTGTGTTTTTATTTATGTGGGTATCAATGGTGAAATTGCTAGTCTCGGTTGTTGCCAAATATGTTTTCTCAATTTTGTTCCTGCCATTGATTGTTGCTAAATTGATTCGGCTTAGATCCAAAAGTTTCGGGTCATGGTTTATTAACCTACAACTAAATTAGGTCAATTTTAAATTTTTCCATATGAAAATTTGTTCCATCAATCGGCCTTTTAATGATGTTAGTTATTTCGGCTGAATGTTCTATTTTATGTTTAAAATATTGTGTAATATATGGATTGCACCGATAAGACCCGTGGTTGTTTTATTTTATGTCGGAAAATTAAAATGTATTAATTACATGGGATGTAATTTTTGATTTAATTTTCTAGATAGGGACAAATGTAAATAGATAGAATTTGTTGTATTTTTCTTTTATCCGAAGACGGAGTTTCAAGAAATCAAGACGGAGACCCTGGAGTTCACCAAGGTGGCGAGGCCAGTGGGAGAAGATTGAAGATGTCCTTAGAATTGACCGTGGTTGTTGTGTTGGCTCACAACACCACATTAGGGGCAAATCCATATATTATCTTGTGTGTTTATTTTGTATTTGCTTTATTTCATTGCTTTTATTATTGTTATGATAATTGCAAACAAAATATTTTATAAAAATCAAACACATCATAAATTCTAATCGCTAATTAAAATATGATATTTTAAATCTGATATGTTTATCAAAGACAAACCGATTTTGAGTAAAACTTTTAAAACAAGATTTTAAAATAAAATCAAACGTTTTAAAAGATCAGAGTTTTCTAAAATTTAAACATTTCACAAATGTAAACTATGGGCCATCCATTTAAGATACTTGTTAAGCCTACAATAGTTCGGTATGGTCAGTACTTAGCCAATCATATCGGATGATTGTAGTGTAAGACAAGGCGCCAGGATAACGAGATTTAAGTAGACAGTTGCTTGACCATTCACTTAAATAGTCGTATTTTGGACGATTGATCCCAATAAACCCTAAGTTAAGATTTTAGGTGGGATCATGATATCTTAGTATGGTTAGTTTACTTGAAAATATCATAGACAGTGTTTGGCCATCTATGAGTACTTTCAAGGCGTTGTAGTGGGATTAAACATGCTTTTAACATATGATATATTAATAGAAATCTCATGATATCTAAGAGTTATGTTGAACATAATTAGATGATGCCTACCTAAATAACCTAGTTCCACAAACAGTTGATTGGCCATTTATGGAAATAGGTGATATATGGATCTAAACTCAAATTAAATTTTTGAAAGGTTAAATTAATTAATTTGAGATTTTAAAAGAATTACTAAAATTGAACTTATTTTGTAGATGGCCGCTAACGCCTCCCACCAAACTGTATGCACAAACGGTTTATCCAAATTCACATTACGATCAATCCTTGACAAGGATAAACTGAACGGCACGAACTTCGTCGACTGGTTTAGTTTCTTGAGGGTTGTCCTTAAGCACGAAAAGAAGTTGTACGTTCTTGAAAGCCCCCCTCCAAACCCTCCTGATAGAAATGCTTCAGCTGAGGTCAGGGCTGCTTATGATAAGCATCTCAATGACTCACTAGATGTTAGTTGTCTAATGCTAGCATCCATGACTCCCGAGCTACTGAGGGAACATGAACACATGAATGCTTGGTATATGATATCCTCTCTGAAATCCATGTTTCAGTTACAAGTGAGGCAAGAGAGGTTTGATACAGTCAGGGCATTGCATGCTTGTATGATGACTGAGGGTTCATCAGTCAGTACCCACGTTTTAAGAATGAAAGGGTATATTGACCGATTAACCCGTCTTGGCTACCCATTGGGTCAAGAATTGGCAACCGACATGGTTCTCAATTCTTTATCCAAGTCATATGACCAGTTCGTTCTGAACTACAATATGAACGGTTTGGAGAAAACTCTCACGGAGCTTCACGGCATGCTTAAAACTGCTGAGAGAAATATGAAATCCAAGTTGGATTTATCCAAACCAAAACAGGTGTTGATGATCAAACCTAAAGGTGGGATAAACAAGAAGAAAAGGGTGGTTACCAAGGGTAAAAGAAAAGTTGGAAGCTCCAACAAGGAAAAGGGCAAGGGAAAGATTTCTGAGGAAGCGGTTTGCTTCAACTGCAACCAGAAGGGACACTGGAAGAGAAACTGCCCTGCCTTATTGGCAGAAATGAAGAAGCAGAAGGCTAATGGAGCCGGGCCTTTAGGTATGTTTACCATTGATTTATTCACTTCTGACTCTGATTCCTGGGTATTGGATACTGGGAGTGGTACTCACATTTGTACTACTTTTCAGGGACTAAGAAGTGAAGAGGAAATGAAACCAGGCCAGATGGAGCTTCAAATGGGGAATGGAGCTAAGGTAGCTGCTATTGCTCAGGGAACTTATGACATGAAGCTGCCAAATGGTCTTATTTTAGCACTTAGCAAGTGTTTATATGTACCTAGCATTACTAGGAATATCGTTTCTTTTTCTCGGTTACAACAAATTGGATTTATGTTTACTTTCAGTAATAATTCAATTTCAGCTTATCTTAACAATGTTTTGTATTTTGTGGCCAAACCACACAATGGTATTTATGAAATTGATATGCAAAATAGTTGTAATTATGAATCAATGTATAATGTAAACAATAAACGAATTAAGTGAGGCTTAAACCAAACCTATTTGTGGCATTGTCATCTTGGACACATAAACAAGAAACGCATAGCCAAACTCCAGGCGGACGGAGTGTTGGAATCGTGTGATGATTCATATGATGTATGTGAATCTTGCTTAATGGGCAAGATGACAAAGGCGCCTTTTAAAGGTAAACCCGAAAGGGAAACAGAACTATTAGAGATTATACATACTGATGTGTGTGGGTCCTTTAGTTCAACCACAAGAAATGGTCATCGCTACTTCATTACTTTTACTGATGACTTCAGTAGGTACGGGTATGTTTACCTAATGAAAAACAAATCTGAAAGCTTTGAGTTTTTAAAGAGTTTCAGAATGAAGTAGAGAATCAACTTGGCAAAAAGATAAAGACACTTCGATCGGACCAGGGTCGGAAATATCTAAGCCAAGAGTTTATTGACCATCTAAGAGATAACGGGATAGTATCCCAATTAACTCCTCCCAGGACACCGCAACATAACGTTGTGTCCGAAAAAAGGAATAGAACCTTGTTGGACATAGTTCGCTCTATGATGAGTCGTACCAATCTACCTAAAAGTTTCTGGGGTTATGCCCTAGAAACAGCTGCCCGAATACTAAATAACGCGCCAACCAAAAAGACCGATAAAACCCCTTTCGAACTATGGACTGGGAAGATCCCAAAACTGTCATATATGAGAATATGGGGCTGTGAAGCTTATATTAAGCAAGAAGCTTCTGGAAAGCTTGATTCAAGGTCTGAAAAATGCATCTTTGTAGGATATCCAAAAGAGACAGTTGGATATTATTTCTACAAACCCAGCGAGAACAAAGTTTTTGTTGCGTGCCGCGGTGAGTTCTTAGAAAATGATTTACTATCGAGAACCACAACGGGGGATACAGTAGATCTTGAAGAAATTCAAGAACCACAAGATGAAATAATGGATGATACTGACAATCAACATGATGTTGAGCCTCAACAAGTTGTTGAAGGTAATGACGAGATACAAACAATCCGAAGGTCGAGTACGAGTCGTCAAGAGCCTGAGAGATAGGATATCTCATTGGCAATGACGATACGGTTCATGATGAACCCGTGACCTACCAGGAAGCCATATCAGGTTTAGAATCTAATAAATGGCAAGACGCCATGAAGGCTGAAATACAATCCATATCAGATAACCAAGTTTGGAACTTGGTAGATGCACCTACCGGCTGCAAAGTCGTAGGGTGCAAGTGGGTATTCAAAAAGAAAACTGACATGGATGGGATTATACATACCTATAAGGCAAGGTTGGTAGCTAAAGGTTTCACCCAGACTCATGGAGTAGATTATGATGAAACTTTTTCTCTAGTAGCCATGATTAAATCCATCAGGATACTTCTTTCCATAGTTGCATATCATGACTATGAAATATGGCAGATGGATGTTAAAACCGCGTTCCTTAATAGAACTTTAAGCGAGGATGTGTACATGGTACAACCAGAAGGTTTTAAACATCCAAATTTTCCTGAAAAGGTATGCAAATTGCAAAAGTCCATTTATGGACTGAAGCAAGCATCTCGTAGTTGGAATCTTCGTTTTGAAGAAAAGATTAAAGAATTTGGTTTCTTAAAGAACGAAGATGAACCTTGTGTATACAAGAAAGTCAGTGGGAGCATAGTATTATTCTTGATCCTATATGTCGATGATATATTGATTATCGGAAATGACATCCATACCCTTAAAGGTTTAAAAACCTGGTTAGGGAAGTGTTTCGCGATGAAGGATCTAGGAGAGGAAGCTTATATCCTTGGTATAAAGATCTATCGTGATAGATCAGAACACTTAATTGGATTAATCCAAAGTACATATATTGACAAGATCTTAAGACACTTCAAGATGGGGGGTTCTAAGAGAGGAAACTTGCCAATGGTACATGGTGTACAACTGAGCAAAAGTCAGAGTCCTATATCTAAAGAGGACATGAACCGCATGAAGGGTGTTCCCTATGCTTCGGCCATCGGTTCAATTATGTATGCCATGTTATGTACTAGACCAGATGTCTCGTATGCCCTAAGCATGACGATCAGGTATCAGTCGAACCCAGGTGATGCTCACTGGGTAGCAGTAAAGAATATTCTAAAATATCTGAGAAGAACTAAAGAAATGTTTTTACTGTACGACGGTCAAGAAAGAGATCTGTGTATTCAAGGATACACAGATGCCAGTTTCCAAACCGACCGAGATTACTATAAATCACAGTCGGAATACGTGTTTGTGTTAAACGGGGGTGTTGTGAGCTGGAAGAGCTACAAATAAAGCACAATAGCGGATTCAACTACAGAATCGGAGTACATTGCAGCGTCGGACGCCGCAAAGGAAGTTGTTTGGATGAAGAAATTCATCACAGATCTGGGAGTAGTCCCTAGCATATGTGACCTTGTCGAGATCTATTGCGACAATGAGGGTGTCATTGCTCAGGCAAAGGAACCAAAGTCACATCAGTGCTCCAAGCATATCATGAGAAGATATCACCTAATTCGAGAGATTATTGAAAGAGGTGACATAAAGATATGTAAAGTTTGATCAGAAGACAATCCAGCAGATCCTCTAACCAAACCTTGGAGTCAAAGCAAGCATGATGCTCACATTAGCTCAATAGGCTTGAGGTTTTGTAATAATTTAGTCTGATTTGTAAAATTTTAGTAATCTTTTACTTTATGAACATTAAACAGTTATGTTTTACAATTTAAGGCATATTGGATATGAGTATTTAATTAAACAACTCTGTGTTCGTTTTAGCATGTCTAAGTATCCTTAAATAAATATGATGATCATATTATTTAGAACTGTCCTTGATCACTTATTACTAGGGGACTAGTAATAAATCAAGATCATTGTGAAGTCTGGTCATAGTCCAAGTTGGAAATGCACTAGGTGCAACCAGAGTCACATGCGCTTGTCGGAGCCCAAGGCGTTCGACAAGACCCACAGTCAAGATCACCTCATAGATCGGTGTCATAAGGTGAGTCTTGAAATAGTACAACAATATTTATCCTTAGACCTGAGATGTGCATTGGGATCTAATGCACAAGGTGTGTTATACTTTGATATAGTCTAACGTTACCCTTGACCAGGTAATCATAAGGGCTATATTAGGTATAACATGAATTGTGTAGTTAGTCGTGTACATGCAATATGGGATTTGCTCCTCTCAAGATGAGAGAGATATTTATGGGGCCCTCGATTACATAGTTTGATTCACATGCATGAACAAGTGGATTAGTTGGACTAATGACACTTGTATGATCAAATATGTTGGGATCGAGAAACACAATCTTTAAACTATAAATGATGAGATAGATCTATGCCTTAAGTTCAAAACAAAATATCATGAAGCAAAAGGATAATGAATGATTCTACTATATGATTGATTGGATCAATCAAATTGCTCGAAGGTAAAAGCACATTTACATGGCCTTGGGGGCGGTGACGTGTTGCTAGACGTTTACCATCGTCTGTGTTACTGTGTATCGTGTGCAAATGGGAGAATGTAAGTTATTATATGCCCACGACACGTGTCGCACAGAGATACTGCTAAGGAGTATGTAAACCTATAGGGTCGCACACAAAGAATGGGTTTGTTTTCATCTTTAGAAACCCGGATTAAATCAAGTTGATTAAGAAAATAATTATTCTTAAAAGATAATTATGAAAATATGTGTTAAACTGTAATTATGATAATTACAGGGTGAAAACGTAATTATGTTAATTACGGGGAATTATCTGTAATTATATAATTATATTTTAAAGTTTAAAAAGATAATTATACATATATATATATATATATATATTTGAATTTGAATTTGAATTTGAATTTGAATTTGAATTTGAATTTGAATTTGAATTTGAATTTGAATTCGAATTTGAAAATTACAGATAATTACCAAACATTATTTAATCCTTAATTGAATTATAGTCTAACTATAATTCCTCTACTATAAATAAGGGGTTAGGCTAAACCATTTGATATACAATTGAATTAGAATAGCCTTTCAGAAAAATACAGAAAAGAAACCCTTTTCTTTTCTGTAAAACACATATAGATCTAGGGTTATTGGGCTAGCACCCGGTGGATTTTCGCGTGTTCGTGTGTGGATACCGCTAGAGGAAACCTCGATTGGTTTCTAAGTGCTCAACTAGTTCAACAACAACAAATCTGAAAGGTACATCTCTAAACACCCTACGGTGTGGTTTTGAATTTTTGATTAAATACATCATTGGATCCGATTGGGTTTTAATTGTTTAGAAATTTTTCGTTGTAACCAAAATTTATTTAAAATTCCGTTGCGTATATCGGTTACAATTCTAAATAAAACCCTTCAAATATGTATTTATTAATGTCAAGGATAACCCACCAATCACACCACAATCCAAACCCAAGCAATTAAACGATTCATTTAATGCTCAATGGTTTTGATTTATTAAGTGGTCTAACCTTTATCTTGGCTCCTATGTGGAACAAGGTTTCTCAAATCTACACTAAGTTCCAACAATACCCCACATTTTCTATTCAAACCCCAATAATACCCCACATTTGAATAGAAAATAAGCACTATATATTGGAACTTATCTTTCTATCACTAAGCTAGTTATAATATGCATCGGAAAAGGTGTTTTGGACTTGAACCTTTCCTAGTGAGTACCTATCGGATCAACTTCGTGGATAGTGAACTGATGTCTTGAACTAGCCACTTTTTGTAGTAAATCGAGACAATAGGCATCACACATATTATAACTATACATAATTTAATTCTTATCGTTGTGTTCATTTCGGTCGTGAACATATCCTTTCTTCATGAGAGTTTTAGAAGATGTAGCTATGTCCGTCCTCAAAGATGTGACCCCACATCAGTCTCACATAGGTAATGTCGATCAAGAATAATCTGTTGTATTCCACTAAATAGCTATCAGCATTATTAAGAATGTAACATTCAACCCTATATCATTAATGGAAAATACAAAGGAAACATCATAGGAATATGTGTACCTTTGTTTGATTGTTGCTTGAATGGACCCCGACTAGTTTGTCTATTGAACCTAGACCATGGGATCTTCAATTACGCAAGGTTAGGTTGCCGCCGACGACACTCATTGTGTTGGTTTTAAGCCCATTCCCCTCGATGTGATGGATACTTGCTCTCTACTTAGGCCTTTTTTCAAAGGATCGGCAATGTTCTCCTTTGACTTCACGTAGTCAATGGAAATGATTCCATTTTTCAGCAAGTTCTTTATAGTGTTGTGGCGCCTTCGTATGTGTCGGGACTTTCCATTGTAAATTTTATTCTTCGCTCTAGTGAGAGTCGCCATACTATCACAATGGATACCAATCCCGGTCACCGGTTTATGTAACAACCCAACTTAAAACATAACATGTATCATATAATAAATGCAAACATTTACATTACAAACACCCACATATTACATATAGGGTCCCAAAGTCTAGAATTACACTTACATAATACTACATCCAACAAAAACCGTTGACATATAACATTGTTCAACTAGAAGTATTAACTCATAATGGCTTCCCACGTACAACACATTTCTTCACATAACATCATAGCTTATCTTTTCCTTTTGCCTTACCAGTCATCTGTCCTGGAATACAGATTTGGAAAACAATGAGGGTTAGACCAATTGGTCTAAGTGAGATAATCCCAAACATTTTAATAACAATATTATGAAAACATTGATATGAAACCGTTATCAACAAATCACAATTCAAATCTCATGCAATGTACAGAACACACTCCGTTGGCCTATAACACCAACAACACATGGCCATATCAGAATTAGTTGGCCGCTAAGCACAACTAATTAATTTACTTCGAAGTACCTCAAGTACAACCAACCTCGTTGCCCCTTTCGGCACAACCAACTCCATCTGGTCTACGTCCGTCCAAAATACAATAGTGTAATGCAATGCTCAAACATATGAGATTTCATTTCAATAATCACACTCCATATAACTCACATTCATTACTACACATATCACATATTAACCATTTATTAATATAAGTATTCCGGTTCGAAAATGGTTAAAAGAAAACTCACCTTATTAAGAGTTCAAAGTCACGCACGCGCAAACGACACAACTGAACACCACTTATATCAAACTTCACTAACGAGTAACTGGGCCTTGATTATTCCTAGCTTTTCCTTGATCTCTTACTTTAAGCTTAGTAGTGTATTAAGAGAGAGAAACTTGGTAACATATCAATATTCTTTGCTTCTACCTCTATTTATAGCTAAACATAAGTCATTAACAACTTGTTCCTATTGCTTTCAAGATTGCACTCTTATAAGAACTCGACACCTCGTGCTTACAGGGATAGGATCGAAACCTCGTGCTTATAGGGATAGGATCGACACCTCATGCTTATAGGGATAGGATCGACACCTCATGCTTATAGGGATAGGATCGACACCTCGTGCTTATAGGGATAAGATCGACACCCCGTGCTTATAGGGATAGGATCGACACCTCGTGCTTATAGGGATAGGATCAGCACCTCGTAAATAAGTTGACTCGTCATAATTACGAATACATTAATACTAAGGGCCTCTAATTACTATTTAGTGACAATAAGATCCTTAAACATATAATACCTAACCAAAAATTCCTCTTTAACATTATAACATGACATAAAAGAATAGACATAACTTACTAGGTTATAACAATATCTCCCCTAAAAGGAATTCCGTCTCGGAATTCGGTCAATCAAACAAATTGGGGTATTTGGTTCTCATATCGGATTCCAGTTCCCACGTAGCATCTTGCCCTTTGTGATACCACCACTGTACCTTTGCCAGACTGATTTTTTTATTTCTAAGTACTTTAACTTTCTGATCAATAATCGCTTCCGGTTCTTTGAAAAAATGATAATTTTTCATCAAAATGAATTTCTGGTAACGGTATTGCCTGATCAGGAGTAACTGAACACTTTCGAAGATTTGAAACATGGAAAGTATATATTATGAATACCACTTAGCTCATATGGAAGCTCTAACGGATACGCCACTTCACCGATTCTTTCAATAATCACAAATGGTCCAATATACCTCGGACTTAGTTTACCCCGTTTCCCAAACCGAACTACTCCTTTCCACGGTGAGACTTTTAACATAACATTGTCCCAAATCTGAAATTCTAACTGTTTTCGGCGTCTGTCAGCATAGCTTTTCTGTCTGTCTTGAGCCACTTTCAGTCGTTCCCGGATTTGTCCAATCTTATCAGATGTTAACTGTACTATTTATGGCCCAGCTAACTGTTTCTCTCCAACTTCGTTCCAACACAAAGGAGTTCGACATTTTCGACCATACAATACTTCAAAAGGTGCCGCTTGAATACTGGAATGATAACTGTTATTATAAGAAAATTCAATCAAAGATACATACTTTTCCCACGATCCACCAAAATCAATAATACAAGCGCGCAACATATCTTCCAATGTTTGAATAGTCCGTTTGCTTTGACCGTCTGTCTGAGGGTGATAGGCAGTGCTTAGTTTTATCTGTGACCCCATCTCTCGTTGAAAACTCTTCCAAAACATTGAAGTAAATCGACTGTCACGATCAGAAACGATTGACAACGGCACACCATGTCGAGTTACTATTTCATCAATATATAACTTAGCTAATCTTTCCAAAGAATACGATTCTTTCATCGGTAAGAAATGAGCGGACTTTGACAATCTATCAACGATTACCCAAATAGCATCGAAACCTTTTGGAGTTCTCGGCAACTTCATGATAAAATCCATTATGATGTGATCCCATTTCCAAAGTATTTCTAACGATTGAAACTTACTAGACGGTTTCTGATGTTCAATTTTAACCTGCAAACATGTTAAACAACGATCCACATGCTGAGCAATGTCTTTCTTCATACCCGACCACCAATAGAATTTCCGTAAGTCCCTGTACATCTTGTTAGTGCCAGGATGAATAGAAAAACGAGACTGGTGAGCTTCCTTTAAAACTATATCACATAGATCACCCAAACGAGGTACCCATATTCGGTTTTCAAAACATAGTAACCCACGATCATCTGTTAGCAGTAAAGATGACATACCTACAAGACGTTCCCGTTTCAATTATTCTTCTTTGAAAGCTTCGATCTGACATTTCTTCAATTCTGCAAAGATGTTTGGTAGTAACTTGGCTCGTAATGCGATGGCTTTTATCGTTCGACTTCTTTCTTTATGGCTTAATGCATCGGCCACCACATTTGCTTTCCCCGGATGATACATAATTTCACAATCGTAATCACTCACTAATTCTAGCCACCTTCGCTGTCGCATATTCAGTTCCCGCTGATTGAATAAATGTTAAATACTTTTATGATCGGTGTAAATCTGACACTTGGTACCGTACAAATAATGTCTCGAAATCTTCAAAGCAAAAACAACTGCGGCAAGATCCATATCATGTGTGGGATACTGTCTTTCATGATCTTTCAACTGCCGGGAGGCATATGCAATAACTTTCCCGCACTGCATCAAAACACATCCCAAACCCAACTTTGAAGCGTCACTGTAAACGACAAAATCTTCTGCACCTTCAAGTAAGGTTAGAATCGGTGCACTACAAAGTCTTTCTTTGAGAATTTTGAAGGCTTCAGCTTGTTCCTCTTTCCATTCATATTTTACATTCTTTCTCGTCAATTTGGTCAAAGGTGTTGCAATGCAAGAAAAATCTTGTATGAACTTCCGATAATAATCTGCCAAACCCAAAAAACTCCGTACCCCTGTCGGTGTTCTTGGTGGTTCCCAATTTTCAATTGTTTCAATCTTAGTTGGATCAACCTGTATGCCTTTCTGAGAAACAATATGCCCAAGAAATTGTACTTCTCGTAACCAGAACTCACATTTAGAAAACTTAGCATATAACTATTCACTTTTCAATAGCTCCAAAATCAAACGAAGATGAGTATCATGTTCTTCTTCAGATCGGGAATAAATAAGGATATCATCGATAAAAACAATTACAAATTTATCGAGATAGGGTTTACATACCCGATTTATCATATCCATAAAAGTTGTCGGTGCATTCTTCAAACCAAAAGGCATTACCAAAAATTCATAGTGACCATAACGGGTACGGAAAGCAGTTTTCAACACATCTTCTTCTCTGACCTTCAACTAATGATAACCTGACCGTAAATCAATCTTTGAAAAATAACTGGCCCCAACTAATTGATCAAAAAGGTCATCAATTCTGGGAAGTGGATATTTATTCTTTATTGTCAGTTTGTTCAGTTCCAGGTAATCTATACACATTCTCATTGACCCATCCTTTTTCTTAACAAACAAAACCGGTGCACCCCATGGAGAAGTACTCGATCTAATGAAACCCTTATCAGAAAGTTCTTCTAACTGAGACTTCATTTCTTTCATTTCAGAAGGAGCAAGACGGTAAGGTGTACGTGCAACAGGAGTGGCCTCGGGTGACAAATCAATACTAAACTCTATATCTCTATCGGGAGGAAGACTAGTCAAGTCATCAGAAAAGACTTCTGGGAATTCACTGACTACTGGTATGTTTTCAATTTTACCCTTTTCTTTCTTGGTGTCAATAACATAAGCTAAGAAACTCTGGCAGCCTTTACTAACACATTTACGGGCATTTAACATAGATATTAGACAAGACTGTCCTGGGACTACTCCCACCCAAGCACGCTTAACCTCAGAGTTCCCAGAACCTGACGTGCTTGTGGCCCCAAAACGCGTTGTTGTTAGGAAGGCCAAGATATTACTTATAACACCCAGCATCACTCCTGTCCACGGCCGATATGGGATATGCCTAAGGTGTTACAAACACCCCCCCTTGGGACTCATCGTCCTCGATGAGGTTTGCCCCATATCCCGAACGGCACAGGAGTGGCTCTGATACCATCTGTAACATCCCGCCTGCCTCGGCAACAATATTGTTGTCGATATATTATAGCCGGTCCCTTCCCAGGTAAGTCAATATTAATCAACTTTTTATTACATACGATACTGGCATCGTTTTTAGCTAACCAGTCCATTCCCACTACCATATCAAATTCAGTTAAAGATATAAGGAATAACTGAATTGGTACTTGACACCCTTACACATCAATATAACACTCATCAAATACCTCTCTAACCGATACTTGATTATCATTAGCAGTTTCTACTACTAATGCATAATCTAACACTTTTGGTTTCACGTGCAAACAGTTAACAAAAGAAGAAGATACGAATGAACGGTTTGCACTGGAGTCAAATAACACCTTAGCACGTATTGAGTTTATCAAGAATGTACCTGTCACCACGTCCAGGTGTTATTCGGCCTCAACTGTTGTCATCTGAAAAGCACGTCCCTTAGTTGTAGGTGGTTCAGCTTTCGAACATCTCCCCTACTACCCTGTGCACCTCCAGGCATGTTACATCCCCGAGCTTTCATTTGTGGGCAATCATATTGTAGATGATTCGGAGAATTGCAGTAATAACAGAATCGGGTAACCCGACAATATTTGGCTATGTGACCCGACTTTGCACACTTATAACAATTTCTTGGATCAACACTACACTCACCCTGGTGGACTTTATTGCATTTGGGGCACGACCTTTCATTGATTCTAAAGGTTGGACGGTTATCAAATTTAGTAAATCTTGACTTTTTGGGATCAAAAGATGGTCCCTTCCACTTTCTCTTTCCAAAACTTCTCTCATTCACATCCCTTCCCCGGTATCTTTCGGTTATTTCCACAACATCAACTGCGGAGGTGAAAGTGTCTGGTTTCATAGCAATAACCAATCCTCTGATTTCATAATTCAGTCCAAAAATATACCTTTCTACTTTTCGGGCTTCTGTAGACACGTAGTATTCAGCAAAATGCGATTTTTCCAAAAATTTAGTAGTGTAATCCCTAACAGTCATATTTCCCTGTTTTAGATTCATGAACTCCTCTTCTAATTGTCGAATTGCGGTTTGGGGACAAAACTGATTATTAAAAGCATTAGAAAAATCTTCCCATGAAAAAGTTGTATAAACATTGGGTCCTTTTGAAAATATTAAATCTTCCCACCAATACATGGCATCAATTTGAGCATCGTAGTTCCAAATAAAACTCGGTCCTCGTCAGCGCACTTACTTGTTTTGAAAATAGATTCGACTTCTTTCAACCAACGCATGGATTTAATGGGATCTCGTTCACCCGAATACGTTGGATGTTTACAAGTCAAAAACATTTTGTAATCACAGTTCTTTTGGATAGGAACAGTAACAGCCGGAGTATGCACCTCTGCTTCCAAAATAGGTTCAGGTCCTTCTGGTTCTTCAGGTTCTATATCATGAGGTTGTCCAAACATTGCTTGCAAATTAGACTAAAGTTTACCCATTTCTGCAGCGAGGTCAGCTCGAGTAACATATTTAGTGTCTTGTGATCAGCCCCTGCCTCTAGATCTACCCCTGCCTCTACTGTGACCGCTACTTGAACTTTCATGTACAGAACGTTCCTGTTCAAAATGAATTCCCCAGCTCGACCCCCGTCTCCGACCCCGACTTCTTCCTTGTACATCCGTAATCATTTCATTGATATTCTCCATTTGCAAATTGGCATTGTCTGGATTCTCGGCTTCATCTCTTTCCATCCGACGAGAACCACTGACCATCCTGTTAATTCATAAGTATTGATACACATTTAATCACATACCCAATGTAATAAGGTATTCCAGTTCAATTATGCACCTGTAAGCTCATAATTACATTGGCCAAATGTAATTTGAATTTACCTAACATGTCGTTCTTTCTACCCATTATATTTAACATTCCAAGGTTCTAGACATAATAGGGACATCCTACTTCATAGAACATTATGTAGTTTAAGTCTAAGTGTGGATCCGAATACCTAAATCCCTTAAACTTGGGCTCTGATACAAACTGTAACAACTCACCTTAAAACATAACATGTATCATATAATACATGCAAACATTTACATTACAAACACCCACATATTACATATAGGGTCCCGAAGTCTAGAATTACACTTACATAATACTACATCCAACAAAAATCGTTGACATATAACATTGTTCAACTAGCAGTATTAAATCATAATGGCTTCCCACGTACAACACATTTCTTCACATAACATCATATCTTATATTTTCCTTTTGCCTTACCAGTCATCTGTCCTGGAATACAGATTTGGAAAACAATGAGGGTTAGACGAATTGGTCTAAGTGAGATAATCCCAAACATTTTAATAACAATATTATGAAAACATTGATATGAAGCCGTTATCAACAAATCACAATTCAAATACCATGCAATGTACATAACACACTCCGTTGGCCTATAACACCAACAACCCATGGCCATATCAGAATTAGTTGGCCGCTAAGCACAACTAATTAATTTACTTTGAAGTACCTCAAATACAACCAACCCCGTTTCCCCTTTTGGCACAACCAACTCCATCCGATCTCTACGTCCGGCCAAAATACAATAGTGTAATGCAATGCTCAAACATATGAGATTTCATTTCAATAATCACATTCCATATAACTCACAATCATTACTACACATATCACATATAAACCATTTCTTAATATAAGTATTCCAGTTCGAAAATGGTTAAAAGAAAACTCACCTTATTAAGAGTTCAAAGTCTCGCACGCGCAAACGACACAACTGAACATCACTTATATCAAACTTCACTGACGAGTAACTGGGCCTTGATTATTCCTAGATTTTCCTTGATCTCTTACTTTAAGCTTAGTAGTGTATTAAGAGAGAGAGAAAGAAACTTGGTAACATATCAATATTCTTTGCTTCTACCTCTATTTATAGCTAAACATAAGGCATTAACAACTTGTTCCTATTGCTTTCAAGATTGCACTCTTATAGGGATAGGATTGACACCTCGTGTTTATAGGGATAGGATCGACACCTCATGCTTATAGGGATAGGATCGACACCTCGTGCTTATAGGGATAGAATCGATACCTCGTAAATAAGGTGACTCGTCATAATTATGAATACATTAATACTAAGGGCCTCTAATTACTAATTAGTGACAATAAGACCCTTAAACATATAATACCTAACCAAAAAGTCCCCTTTAACATTATAACATGACATAAAAGAATAGACATAACTTACCAGGTTATAATAGTTTAGGCCACAACGGAATACCCACTAGGAAGCTTTTAAGCAATTCGGCTTCTTCAGCAGCTTTGTCTAAAGCGACAAATTCGGCTTCCATAGTCAATCTGGTATTCATGGTTTGTTTAGAAGATTTCCAAGATATCGCTGCACCACCTAGTGTAAAGACATATCCACTTGTAGACTTACTCTCGGAATGGTTGGAAATCCAATTAGTATCATAATACCCTTCTAGAACGGGAGGGTATTTCATATAGTGTAACCCATAACGCATTGTGTAATTTCAAGTATCGGATCACCTTTACTAGTGCGTACCAATGGTCTTTTTCTAGGTTATGTGAGTACCGACTAAGTTGACTCACACTATACTCTATGTCCGGTCGTGTACAGTTCATGATATACATCAAGCTTCCAAGAACTTGAGTGTATTCCAACTGAGCCACACTATCTCCTTGATTCTTCTTCAATTGGCTTGAAGGATCAAAATGAGTCACAACCGGTTTGTCATCATAATGACCAAACTTTCACAGCACCTTCTCAACATAGTGAGATTGGGTAAGGATGTCACCATTATCACTCCTTTGGATCTTTATACCAAGGATAACATCAGCGTCTCCCATATCTTTCATGTCAAATGCGAAGTGTAGTATCTTCTTGGTTTGGTTTATCACATCCAAGTTTGATCCCATGATGAGCATATCATCAACATACAAGAATATGATGACATAAGCACTTTTGTATTGTTTCACATAAACACATTTATCTTATTCATTTATGTGAAAGCCATTTGACAACATAGTGTTATCAAATTTCTCATGCCACTGCTTTGGCGCTTGTTTAAGTCCGTATAGAGACTTAATCAATTTGCAGACTTTGTTCTCTTGGCCTTTTACAACAAATCCTTCTGGTTGTTGCATATATATTTCTTCTTCTAGTTCACCATTTAAGAATGCATTTTTCATATCCATTTGATGTATTTACAGGTTATGGATAGCCACTATTGCAATCAATGTCCTTATAGACGTTATCCTTGTAACTGGTGAATATGTATCGAAGAAGTCTTGACCTTCCTTTTGTCGATACCTTTTGATGATTGGTCGAGCCTTGTATTTCTCTATAGTGCCATCAGGTCTCTACTTCCTTTTGAAGATTCATTTGTGGCCAATGTGTAAGATCCCACATTGGTTGGGGAGGGGAATGAAAGTTGCCTTATAAGGAACTGGATACCTCCTCTATCAGACGCGTTTTAAAACCATGATTCCGGGTGTGTGGACAAAACGGACAATATCTGGTACGGTTGGCCTGGGATGTTACAGATTGTATCAGAGCCGGAAACCGGACTAATGTGCCAGCAAGGACACTGGGCTCCCAAGGGGGGTGGATTGTAAGATCTCACATTGGTTGGGGAGGGGAACGAAAGTTGCTTATAAGGGACTGGATACCTCCTCTATCAGACGCGTTTTAAAACCGTGAGTCCGGGGGTGTGGACAAAGCAGACAATATCTGGTACGGTTGGCTTGGGATGTTACACAATGACCTTATGACCCGGAGGCAAATCGACCAATTTCCATGTGTTATTTTGCACAATGGAGTCGATTTCGCTTTGAATAGCCTCTTCCCAAAATGGTGCCTCGGAAGATTCCATGGCGGCCTTATAGAATAGTGGTTCTCTTTCGATATTGAAGTCCATAAAGTCTGTTCCAAAGTCTTTGGCGACTCTTCCCCTTTTGCTTCTCCTTGGTTCCATTTCTTCTTGAACCTTGGAGGTTTTAGCAGCCTCTGTTTGATCACTCTTGTTTAAATCAACAAGAGAGTATGTATCATCAATCGGGCGTTTTCCAGGATTAGAGGTATTGCCCTCCTTCTCCTTATAAGGGAATATAGTCTCAAAGAACTCTGTTTCAGCAGATTCCATGATTGTATTATTGCTTATGCCATCTACATAAGATTTGTAAACTAAGAACCTATATGCAACACTATTTTGGGTTGGACCAATATATACACAATCAATCGTTTTAGGTCCAAGTTTAGTCCTTTTAGGAAAAGGTACTTGAACCTTAGCAAGGCAACCCCACACTTTCATCCTTTTGTAGAATGGTATTCTACCCCTCCATAGTTCATATGGAGTTTTATCACTTTTCTTGTGGGGGATCCTATTAAAGATCATATTTGTAGTAAGACACGCCTTGCCCCATAAATGGTGAGGAGCTCCGGACATTATCAACATTGAATTCATCATATTTTTCAATGTTCTATTCTTCTGCTCGCCCACTCCGTTTTATTTAGGAGTGTATGGAGCGGTAGTTTGATGTATAATGCCATGAGTTGTACAAAATTCAGCAAAGTCGTGGGATTCATACTCTCCTCCACGATCCGACCTTAGAATATTGATTTTCTTTTCAAGTTGATTATCAACTTCAGTCTTATAATTCGTAAACATACTTAAGGCTTCATCCTTAGAATGGATTAGATAAACATGGCAATATTTACTGCAATCATCGATGAAAGAAATATAATAGTTATTTCCTCCTCTTGTAGGAGTTTCGTTGTAATTGCATAAATCACTATGGATTAAACCAAGAATTTCATTTGATTTCTCTACCGATATATGTGGGTGGTTTGTGTATTTAGCTTCTACGCAAACCTCACACTTAGATATTTTATCATTAGAACATTTAGGAATCATATCAAGTTTGATCATTCTTTGTAATGAACTAAAATTGACATGTCCTAATCTGGAATGCCAAAGGAAAGAAGGATCAACCATATACACTAAAGTAGCAGTGTTAGTGCCTGCCTTATTATTATTATTATTATTATTATTATTATTATTATTATTATTATTATTATTATTATTATTATTATTATTATTATTATTATTATTATTATTATTATTATTATTATTATTATTATTATTATTATTATGTACAATGATGGCATCGACAATATTTACAGTGTTATGTACAGATAGTTTGAAGAGTCCCTCATGGAGGTAACCCTTCCCAACATAAGCACCACCTTTGGTGATGACAAATTTGTCTGACTCAAATACTACTTTGAACATTTTCTGAATAAGAATAGGGACATAAATCATATTCTTAGTTAGTGATGGTACATGTAACACATCAGACAAGACAAGATCCTTTCCGAAAGTCAACCTCAACGTGACCTTCCCCTTTCCTTCAATCATCGCGATAGATGTATTCCCCATGAACATAGGTTCCTATTCTTTCACCTTTTTATAAGTATCAAACAAGCTTCTCGAATTGCAAATGTGACAGGTTTCCCCGGTGTCGACCCACCAATCTTCAACATTGGTCACCATGTGTGCTTCAACGACTCCAAGGAATGCATTTGAGGAGTGAGTGAGGTTAGCATGATTATTTTCCCCACCGGCTCCTCCACCACCATTTCCACCAACACCACCATGATCGCATCTATGTCGACAATCCTTGGCTCTATGACTCGGTTTCCCACAAATCCAACAGTGCATGACTCTTTTGAAGGCTTTCCTCTGAGGGGCCATTGAACCTTATCCCGAAGGGAAAGGCCTTTTAGTCATAACTTGTTTCCCTTTGTATTTAGGAAACTTTTGTCTTAAAGAGCTTCCTTCAATCATATTGGTGTTTGGTTCCAAGGAGATGGTATCAACCTTTTCATTTAGTCGATTGTCTTCCTCCACTCGCAACTTGAGGACCAATTGTTCAAATGTTATGTCCTCCGACAGATGCTTCAAGTAGAGCTTGAAGTTTTTCCATGAGTGGGGAAGTTTGTCTATAATTGAATCGACCAAGAAATTGTTATTAATTCCCATGCCTTCCACCTCTAGCTCGTGGGTTAGGATTTTCAATTCTTCAACTTGCTTCATCGCCGGTTTTGAATCAACCCTCTGATAATTCAAGAATTTCCATACAGCGAATCTCTTTGAACACGCAACTTCAGTATTGTACTTTGTGTCCAAAGACTCCCAAATCTCCCTTGCTATCCCCAAGGTAGAATATATATCGTATAGGGAATCATCGAGTGCATTCAGAATATAATTTCTACAATTATATTCATTTGTTCTCCATGCCTCGATAGCTTTCTCATGTGCAACCACTTGAATTTGAGTGGGTGGCGTTCCATCTTGGTTTACCGGAGGATTCGGTGATGGTTCAGCCTCGGTGAGGACGTTGGAAACACGAAGTGTTATTAGGTAAAACAACATCTTCTGTTGCCAACGACGGAAATCCGATCCTTTAAACTTTTCGGGTTTCTCCACGTGATTTTTCAACACGTTTGATTGATCCATCTTTCCTAACAACAAATTTTGTCTTAGATTGATAGGTATGATCAACCCCACACCAAAAGGTGTATTTATATTTATGAAATAATAATACAAAACAATGATTCTTTTTACAAATTTATGCAGAAAACATAAAACAACAACACAATCGTAAAACTTACTTGTAATCGAAGATTCGTCGTCCCAAGAAATCGTTTGAGGCCTGCGTTATCGTGCAGTGTCCTAAGACAAAATTTCGCCCAGTGTAACGGTGTTGTCTTGAGGATACAACAATTGTATTCAAGTTTGATACTTGAATCTATCAAATTAGGATATGATTGGTGATGGATAATAGAGAGAGAGAGAACCCAGAAATATGGAGAAATTTCATATATATGATTATGGAAAAAGTTGCAGCATTTATAGTTTGCAGTATGTAATCGAATAGACTGTCACGCGCTCCGCGCGACTTCTCGCGCGAGTGAACCCGTGCGGAGACCCGCGCCAGACTCTGGACGCCAAACTATCCAGTGTTCTGTGCGCCTAGCACCGCAGGTATGGCCGCGTCGTAACCAGTGCAGAGCCCCAAGGCCCAAGGCCCAATCTTTGACATTTAATATGTATTTATTAATGTCAAGGATAGCCCACCAATCACACCACAATCCAAGCCCAGACAATTAAATGATTCATTTAATGCTCAATGGTTTGGATTTATTAAGTGGTCTAACCTTTATCTTGGCTCCTATGTGGGACAAGGTTTTTCAAATCTACACTAAGTTCCAACACTTAAAATTATTGAATTGTAGGGTGTAAAGTGCATTAGCTACAAACCGCATAAACCGCACTGTATCGCATTTCGCAGTGCGGTTTGGTGCAGTTTGAGGTATATGTAGTGTGGTTTGCGGTTCGGGAAAATGCTCAAACCACATATGTTGTGTGGTTTGTGGTTTTGCCCCAAATCGCACTACGAACACTCCTAACCAGATTCAATAAATTCGATCACCTAAAAGAATTTAGTGTAAATTACGTTTTTCGTTCCTATGGTTCGTTGGAAAATTTTATTTTTATCCTTGTATTTTTGAAATATGATTTTTATTAGGGGTGTTATTCGGTCCGTAAATCGGTTTTCGGTTTATTCGGTTTGGGTTAATCAAGTTTTTAAAAATTAACCAATAACCAAACCAAATAAGGTTCGGTTTAATCGGTTTCGTGTTATTCGGTTCGGTAACTAGTTAAACCGAATAATGATTTATATTTTTTCATTGGACACTTGCTCAAATAATTTTCCCAAATTAAGTGTTTGTTGCTTCTATTATATAATTGTATCATATATTCATATTCAACAATTGATTTATGTTAAGTAAAAAATATTATCTATCAAAAACCAATATCTACCAAATGGCTTTATTTTTCTTCATGAGACATTGTAAATCAAACAAAAAATGTAATATAATAAATAATTATTAACTATCAACAAAAACATTATATGGCATTAAAATATGTAAATAATAATAGTATAACATGTATTTGGTTTATTTTTTATAAACGTGAAATATATCAAATATTAATAGATTGTGTTGTTCGGGTTATTCGGTTTAACCGAATTAGGAAAAAATTAACCGAAAACCAAACTGAATAAGTATCTTTATTCGGTTAGCCGAACAGTTTAACCAAAATGTCATTCGGTTCGGGTGGGTTATTCGGTTTCGGTTATTTTTGACACCCCTAATTTTTATTCCTATAGTTTACAATTAATTGTTGTTTTCATCCTTCTAATTTACAATTTATCGATGTTTTTGTGGTTTTCATTGTTATTTTTAGTCTCTTATACTTAAAGTTAATAGTTAATCTCATGAACGAAAATAACAATATGAATTACAAAATCTCAAGAATAAAAAACGTAATTTCAAAACCATACATACGAAAGTTACAATTTTAAACAAAGCATAAGAACGAAAAATGTAACTTACTCAATAATTTATCACCTTATTACTTAATTGATGGAATTCTATTTCAATCATATTTAAGGGAATAATGGATTTGGTTCCTATATATCTATATTATATTATAAAGCAGACATAAAAAACTCTTAATTACAACATTTTATGCATAAAATACTACTAATCAAAGCCAATTACTTAATTTACAATTCCATAATGCCTTGGTACAAACACAGTATCCCTCTCGCCAATCTTGCTTCAATAACACAATTCTAAAACCCTAACCCTACCACCAGCGGCGTTGCTCTCGATCGGTTCTCCTTTCAATCGGTGTTGCTCTCGATCGTCGACCACCGTTCTAGGGTTCTGCTCAGGTAACAGAACTTCTCTCAATCAATTGCTTCTCCGTTTTAGAGACTTCTTTCATCTTTGCGTGCATACGCTACATCCTTGAAAGAGCCAGCAAAATGAATCAAAGAATTCTTAACGAACCTATCTGCTTCATATCCATCTCTCACAACACGCCCGTGAATCGATAATCGCCTTCGTTAGAAACGAGTAAGTTAGATGGTCGAGGTTTGTTTAATTTTTTTGATACGTCAAACGCGGGGTATTTGGATTCTGTTCAGATCAAGGTAGGGTTATCGGCGTTGCAGATTCCGGCGGATTACAAGTACGCGAAGGATTTGCTTAGGGTTTGTGATGCAAATAGGGATGGGAGAGTTGATTATCAAGAGTTTAGGAGGTATACGGATGATAAGGAACTTGAACTTTATCGGACTTTTCAAGCACTTGATGTTGAACATAATGGTTGCATTTTGCCGGAAGAGCTTTATGATGCTCTGGTTAAGGCTGGTATCATCCAATACTTCCCCTTTTTTATGTTTCTTAATTGTATGCAGTTTACTTCAATTTTTTCTATCAGTTAGTAACAGTTGAGTGGAAATTGGATCAATTCATAATCATATGTGAAGTGAATATGATAACTTATGAATAGTAGTGTAAAAAAGGAAGTTTTACACTGAAAGTTTATTCTTGGACTGACTTTTCACTGTGCCATTGCTAATGAAATGGTTAGACTTAAGCTATGGGGAAATTGATCAAACTAGCCATTTTGGACTAACATCTTTGCTCTTTAGTTTTTTTTTTCAATTTGACCAAAATAGCGAAGATTTTGCAAGTGCCCATTTGGGAATTAAATATGATTTTGGTGGGGTCGGCTTGCGGCATTGATTCTATTCTGCAAAGGAGACTTGACTTTTTGGTTCTATTTGATTGATTGTATCTCTTTGTTTGATTCCAAAGGAAAAATCTAACTTTATTTTGACTATTTTGTGTAATTGTAAAAATGACAGGTTTGGAACACAACATCTCATTACCATTTAGTTCATACAACTGCAATGGTTGGTGCTCCAATATCTAAAAACCCTAATATTGTAAGTTCTCCATTCTTCTACTGCTTGGTTTTTTTATTTGTAAATCTTGAACCATTATTTGTAAATCTTGAACCATTATTTATATGATTAATATGATTTTGACTATTTTGTGTAATTGTATAGCATACAAACAGACCACTAATGATTTGTGTGGATTAATAAATTTCCTCCCCTTAAACTAACTAACTACTTTCTACTACTAAAATAAATAAATAAACAAGTATTTTATCTACCATCCAGTAACTAAATCTTTCTTCGATGATCAGTCTTCCCCCCTCTCCTATTCCTTCCTTCTAATACACCATGAACAACAATATTATTAAAATGAATCACATTAATTAATTACTAATATAAAGTTACAAACTAAATTACCATTTGCCAATCAATCATTCATTCATTTCTACATCATATGCTCCTCCTATTTCTCGTTCACCTTAACAACTTTTACCTAATCAGGAGCAGGTAATTTACTTTCCAAAACCATACACACAACCAAGAAATATTTTCCCTTTTCTTGTTCCTCAAAATAATACCTAGCAAATCAACCATGGGTTAGGTTAATATGCATATGTATGAGGAATCAAATTATTGTTTCTGTTAGAGCATAAATCTGTTGGATACAAGATCAAGATTGCTGAAGGTCAAAGATACAAAAAGTCAAAGTTGAAAGTCAACTCTCATTAAAGTCAAAGTCTTTGTAATAAAATGTCAAAGTCAAAGTCTTTGTATTGTGTTTGTATTTCCTTGCTTTTTGTAATAGATATAAATAGTTTTTCTTTTGTTGTAATAGGGAGAGTTCTAATTTTCAGATACGTTCTAGAGAGAATTGTAGAGAGAGAAAGAGAAGTCTAGAGAGAGAAAGTTGTAATCTTGTGATTTTGTGAATTGAATCAAACAGGTAATTAATTCATTCTTGTTTGTCTGATTAATTTCAATAGGAATCTTGAATTTAGGGACACACAATTGGTATCAAAGCACACTTAACAATTCTATCGTTTGCGCCATCAACAAGAAGCGAAATCTATCATTTGCGCCAGAGTCTATTAGCGCAAACTGAAGTTTGCGTCAAGCACACTTAACGCAAAGTTGGTTTTTCTCGAGAAGTTATTCTTTTGCGCCTTCTTCACGTCGCGCAAAGTTAGCTTTGCGTCAGCAACGTGTCACGCAAAGTGTGTCTTGCGCCATCCTCTAGTAGCGCAAAGTTCGTTTTGCGTCAGCTTCAGGTAGCGCGAATATTCTTTTGCGTCACACTCTATTAGCGCAAACTACCATCTTGCGCGAGCAATTTTAGCACAAACAGTGTCTTTTTCATACTTAGTCAAATTTTTCATAACTGCAATATGCTCTTTAAGTGTGAAATTTTTTTCTCTAGGGGCGCTGCCCCTCGACCCCGCAAGGGCGTTGCCTCTTGACCCCACCCGGTTAACGAGACCCCCGTGCTAAGTCTGCGGAGGGGGAACATAGTTTTAATTGTGATCAAAATTCCTGAATTTATATTCCAAGATTTCTTGTATTCTTGTTGTTTCATTTGGACTAACGATCAGTTTCTAGTTTCTTATTGCATATATTTTTCAAACAGGTTCATTCAAGATGACTTCCAAAGATGCTCTTTTTATTGGCACTGATGTCAAGCCTCTAGTATTGTTCAAAGGAGAATATGAACAGTGGAAAGACAGATTTCTGGATTTTATGGATAGACATGCGAATGGGGAGAACATACTACTGTCAATTACAGAAGGTCCAATGATTCCACCTACTGTTCAAATCCCTGATGATGAATCCTCAGACAGTGAGGATGGAGATGAGGATAGAGTACAAAAGATGAGAACAGTTCCAATGGATTTTGCCCAGTATTCTGAAGAGCAGAAAAGCCGATTTAAAGCTGATAAACAAGCAAGGTCCTTACCTCTTCAAAGCATTCCGAACGAGATATACATCAAGATTGATAGTTACAAGGCAAATGCTAAGAAGATGTGGGATCAACTGCAAAAGATGATGATGGGATCCAAGGTCGGGAATCAGATGAAAGTGGCTAATTGCATTAACAGTTATGAAGAGTTTAAAGCCAAAGAGAATGAAAGCTTGGAAGATACTTATGAATGTTTTGTCTTGCTTCTGAATGAGTTGTCAAAGAATAAGGTGAAAAAGAAGAAACTAGAGAACAATGTCAAGTTTCTGAGCATTCTGCAACCTGAGTGGAAAAAGCACACTCGTCGCATGAAACAGATGAAGGATCTAAGTGACATATCATTGCATGAGGTATACGAGACTTTGCGACAAAATGAAGAAGAAGTAGAAAAGAAAAGAAGTGAGAAGAAGAAAACAGAAAAAGTTGTAGATCCCATTGCACTAGTGGTCGGAAAGAAGGAGAAAGAAAAGAAAGAGAAAAAGGAAAAGAAGAAAGTTATTACCAGTTCTGAATCCGAATCTGAATCTGATGGAGATGACGGAGAAAGTCTCAAGCAAGAAATTCTATTACTGACCCGAGCATTCCAAAAGAAATTTTACAAGAAGCCGGGATCCAATTCTCAGAGATACTCTTCGTCCAGCTCCAAGAACCATGAGCATCGAGAAAGGTTAGAAGGAAACAGATTTGTAGAGAAGAAACCAGAAGAAAAGAAGAGGTTTGTGAATGACTACACCGGTACTGAAAAGAAGACTGCTAATGATCTGATCAAATGCTACAACTGTGGCAAGTTCGGACATTATGCAAAAGAATGTCGAAAGCCAAAGGTTCGCAACTCAGAATATTATCAGAACAAATTGCTCTTGGCCAAGCAACAAGAGGCTGACAGGGCATTAATGGCTGAAGATGAATACTGGTTGGATCATTCTGATCAAGAGGAAGAAAATGAGAAGGAAGAAACTGCTCATCTATGCTTAATGGGAAAAGAGGTCAAATATGATGATTCAGATGATGAAGCGGCTGATGAGGTAATAAACTTAACTGAAAAAGATTTCATAACCAAAATGGAAACCATGATGGTTGAGCTTAATGACCTTCAAACAAAACTAAAAAAGGAAAAAGACAGAGTTGCTAAAAGAAACAACAAGATCTTTGAGCTTAATAAGTCTGTTATTGGGAACAAAGATCTAATTGATTCTTTACGCAAGTCTGCTTCTGATTCTAAAATTCAAGTAGATTGTTTTGAAAAGAAGATTTCTGATTTTGAAGTTAAAATTTCTAAGTCTGAGTTAGAAAAGAAAGAATCTGCACTAACTGTTTATAAATTGCAGGTTGAAAACAAGCTCTTAAATAAGAAGGTAAATGGTCTGGAAGCCAAACTTTATGCAAGAGGCCAAACAGATCAAACTATTTTTCTCAATGCACCTAACGAAGAGGCTGATGTTAAAGAAAAATGGGGACATGGTTTTGAAAACCCTCATTACTTAAAGAAAGCCATCAGAAAACAACCAGCATTATATAATTTTGATTTTCTTGCTGTTGCTGGTAAACATACTCATTTAAAACCCAAATTTGTTACCAAATTACCAGAAGAAGTTGAGGCCAAGGAAACTGAAAATAGAAAGAATATTAAGAAAATGCAACTACCATTTAACTATGCAAAGTTAAATGATAGTTATCTTTCTAAAACACCAAAAGTTCTTTCAAACGATTATTTTGCTAGTTATTCTGTTTCTGAGATGGAGGCAAAACCTTCTATTGCAAAAGTTTATGTTCCTCCACTCATTATTGAAAGAAAAATAGTTGAGCTTGAAAATATTTTATCTGATGAAAGACTTTTGGTAGATATTGAACAAAGTGTATTTTCTACAGTATTAAAGAACACTATTTTTCAATCTAAATCTCCAAAGTGTTCTAAAGTTTCAAAGGCACCTCAAACTTCGACAAATAATTTTGATGACTTATTTGCGTCTGCAAATGATTTTCTAAACTCTGATGATAGGTGCATAAATGAAATTGATATGTTTGACTTCAATGCTCCACTTCCGGATCATTCTACTTGTCTTATAAATGAAAAAGTGTTACCAAGTGTTTTTAATATTAGTGAATCATCAGCTAAGGTTGGTGAATCAGTTTATGTAACTGTTGATTACTATGCTCAAGGTAAGAAACAACGATTATAGAAACAGAAATACACTGGTATACAAAAGAAAAATCAATCTCAGAAATCTGATTTTCCTAATAAATCAAAATCTTCTGTTTCAGATTTAAGAAAGAAAAGGTCAAAAGCAAGATCTGAATGGAGACCAAAAAGGAAGAATGATGAGACTACTGAATCAATTTCTGATAATTCATGTAATAGATCTGATAGTAGTGATAGTGCTGTAGTTGGTCAACTTGCTTCTCCTAAACAAAACCTTGTAACCTCTTACAAGCGTTATTCAATAAAGCAATTGATCCAATTATCTTCTACTACTGCTAAATCTTATCATTATCAGAGAAATGATTTTGTTTCTCATCATAATTCTAGTGATTGGTTTGGATCTTATCATGTTCATTCTTCAAGATCAAATGTTTTTAGAGGTTTCAAAAGAACAAAGGGTCCATTTTCAAATGGATACCAAAATCTTGTGCTAATAGGACCCGTTTTTAAATGGGTACCTAAAATTGTTGTTTCCTGATTTCTCTTGCAGACCCGGCATATGTGGTACTTGGATAGTGACTGTTCCAAGCATATGACCGGGCAGAAAGCTTTATTGTCTAATTATACAAAGAAATTTAGTGGCAATGTCAGATTTGGGAACGACCAATTTTCACCGATCTTAGGATATGGTGACATCATTCAAGATAACATAACGATTAAGAAAGTGAACTATGTCGAAGGCTTAGGACACAACTTGTTTAGCATCGGTCAATTCTGTGATAAAGGGTTAGAGGTCAACTTCAAAGCTAAGAGATGTTCGGTTCGTACTGAAGACGGCAATGAACTCTTAGTCGGCAATCGAAAGAAAAATCTCTACACCATCAATCTTTCAAAGGTTCAGAATGACAGTCACGTTTGCTTATTGACTAAAGCTTCGATGCAACAAAGTTGGCTTTGGCACCGACGACTATCACACCTGAATTTTCGTTATATCAACAAGTTGGTCAAAGATAAGTTGGTAAAAGGACTTCCTGAGCTGAGATATGAGAAAGAACACTTGTGTGTTGCATGTGAAAAGGGTAAGATGAAGAGAGCTGCACATAAACCGAAGCCTGAACCAAGCACCAGTTCTCCACTAGAGTTGTTGCATATGGATTTATGCGGTCCGATGAGAACACAAAGCTTAGGCGGAAAGAGATATGTGTTGGTTATTGTGGACGATTATTCAAGATACACGTGGGTAAAATTTTTACGATCAAAAGATGAGACGCCCGAAGTTCTCATTACCTTCTTAAAGACGACCCAGGTGAATATGCAGAGACAAGTCAAGCTTCTTCGAACTGACAACGTCACAGAGTTCAAAAACAAAACAGTTGAAGAATATCTCGAATCGGTCGGGATATCACATCAATACTCTGTTGCACGTACACCTGAACAGAATGGAGTAGTCGAAAGGTGAAATCGAACGTTAGTCGAGGCCGCTCGTACTATGCTTAGCCATTCGGACTTACCTCTATTTCTATGGGCAGAAGCTGTGTCAACTGCATGTCATACTCAGAATCGATCCATGATACACCGCCATTTTCAAAAGACTCCATATGAGCTGATCAACAACAGAACACCGACAATCAAGTATTTTAATATATTTGGATGTAAGTGTTTTGTGCCTAACGATAGAGAGAATCTGAAAAAATTTAGTGCTAAGGCGGACGAAGGCATATTCATTGGCTACTCTTCAACATCTACAGCATACCGTGTTTATCTGAAGGAGTCAAAGACAGTCATTGAGAGCGTAAATGTTACATTTGATGAAGATATGGCTTCGGAACAACTCAGTTCAGAACCCGTGATCACTAGAGTATTAGTTTCTGGGCAGATCAGTCCAGAAGCTGTTTCTACAAAGAACAATTCGGATAACGCTTCTACTTCACTTTCACATTTATCTGATTTAGATTTGTTATTTGAATTCTTTTATGATGAGTTTCTAGGATCTAACTTTCCTAAATCTGCTGTGACTGACAGGTCTGAAGACACAAGTTTCAATCATCCAGTCACTTCAGAAGTTATAACTGAAATAGTATCCCCCGTTCAGTCAAAAACTCACATTCCAAAATCTACTCCTACAGTTGAAGATGTACAAGTAACTGCTGAGCAAGAAGTAACTGTATCAGTTGGGTGTGATACAATGTGTACTCAACAGCCAGAGTCTGTTGTTCCAACTTATGCTTCTGCACCTGAAATTTCAACTGCAAACCCCCCTCCAACTATTCAAATTGAGGAGCCTGATAATGGATTTCAAGATGACAATCATGATCAATCAGTATCTAATTCACTCCCTCATGAGCATCGCTGGACCAAAGATCACCCTTTACACCAAGTAATTGGAGATCTAAACAAACCAGTGCAAACTAGGTCAGCGACTTTGAATCAATGTATGCAAGACTCATTCCTCAACAAGATAGAGCCCACGTGTGTATCAGAGGCTTTAGCTGATTCGGATTGGGTGTCTGCTATGCAAGAAGAATTAAATCAGTTTGAAGCCCTGAAGGTCTGGAGATTAGTTCCAAAACCAGAAGGAAAGACCGTGATAGGAACTAAATGGGTATTTAAAAACAAGAAGGACGAAGATGGTATTGTCATAAGGAATAAAGCAAGACTTGTTGCCAAAGGTTACCGGCAAGAGGAAGGCATAGACTACGATGAAACATATGCTCCAGTAGCACGTATAGAGGCAATCCGTATGTTTTTAGCCTATACAGCTCACAAGAATTTCATAGTCTATCAGATGGACGTGAAAACGGCCTTTCTGAATAGCATTCTTAAGGAGGAAGTATATGTGTCTCAACCAGAAGGGTTCGTGAATCCAGATAAGCCAGATCACGTCTATATTTTGGATAAAGCCCTGTATGGTTTGAAACAATCCCCTCGAGCATGGTATGATGTTCTATCTAAATTTTTGGTCAAGTCAAGTTTTTCCAAAGGTAAAGTTGATACCACTTTGTTCATCAAAAAGGAAAAAGCCGATATCATCCTTATTCAGATATATGTTGATGATATAATATTTGGCTCTACAAATCCTAAATACTGCAAAAACTTTTCTAACCTCATGGTGTCACGTTTTCAAATGAGTATGATGGGAGAGATGAATTTGTTTCTCGGATTACAAGTAAAACAGTTTTCAACGGGGATTTTCATTAACCAATCTAAGTTCATTTTGGATATTCTTCGGAAGTTCAAAATTGAAAATTGCAAACCAATTGGAACCCCGATGGCACCAGGTACTAAGATTAGCACTGATCCTTCGGGTAAAAGTGTTGATGTTAGAACTTATAGAGGTATGATAGGATCATTAATGTATCTTACTTCAAGTAGGCCAGATATTATGTTTTCAACATGTTTATGTTCTAGATATCAGGCTGCTCCTAAAGAATCCCATTTGGTTGCTGTCAAAAAGATTTTTTGGTATCTGAAGGGGACTGCAGATCTTAGTCTGTGGTATCCTAAGGATACTGGGTTTCAACTGACTGCCTATTTAGATGCAGATCATGCAGGTTGCATGTTGGACAGAAAGAGCACTTCAGGTCACATTCAATTTCTTGGAGATAAGATCGTTAGTTGGGCATCAAAGAAACAATTATGCGTTTCCACATCGACTGCTGAAGCAGAGTATGTAGATGCTGCCAGTTGCTGCTCTCAAGTCCTGTGGATGCGAACACAGCTGGGAGACTATGGATTCAAATTTGAGAAAATACCGATCTACTGTGACTCGAAGAGTGCAATCGCGATATCTACTAATCCTGTCCAGCATACGAAAACCAAACATATTGATGTCAGGTATCATTTTATCAAAGATAATGTAGAAAAAGGAACAATTGAACTTTATTTTGTAAAAACAGATTATCAGCTTGCAGATTTATTTACCAAACCCTTAGATGAAAAGAGATTTAATTTTCTTGTCTCTAAGCTTGGTATGCTAAATCTTAAGACATAATCGGTTGTTACCTAATAAAGTTAAGTATTGTTATTTTTCATCATTTTCTTTATCATTATTTCTGAAAGAAATCTGCACTTTAATAGTTTGTTCATGATCTCAGGGGGAGAGTGAGATGCACTTTAAGATGATCTACATTATTTTGAGGGGGAGCATATCTAATTTCTGCATTTTCCTTAACTGACAAATTTTTGTGATGCATGAATTTAGGGGGAGCATATAAGTCATATCAAAAGGTGTAAGACTATGATTTCTGATTACTTCTGATCAGAACTCGTACTTTAATTGTTTTACTGTTTTATGTCTTTTACATTTGAATAAACTTTGTGAATAAAAGTTGCTTTGACATGACTTTGAGACTTGTGCAGGATGAGAGGAAGCTATCAAGATCATATCTTTATGACTTCAACTGACTTCATGAGATTCAAGACGAAGCGAAAAGGTTTAAAATTCTTATCTTAATCTGATATATGGTTGAAAGAAGGACAACTTTCAATCATAGAAAACATGTTCTTAAATGTTCAAACCACTTCCCGATTCTTAAACAGATTTCATGAATTGGAAGTGTGATTTTAAATGTTTTCATTTTTATTTGTGCTTCAAAGTTTACAAACCGTGTGTTTCCAAAGATAAATACTTGCGTATTGTCTTTTCTATATACTTTCAAGTATTCACACACACCTGTTTGATTGTTTTTTTGTTCAAATTGTTCTTACCATGTCTCATATTGAAACATATTTTCGATGGTAAGACACCCCGCTTGTACTTCAATGTATCTTGAGCGTCATTTCATTTCGAAGCGTTCATTTCATTTCGAAGCGTTCATTTCAAGAAAGTCTATATTTTTGTTTCATATGGACAATATCTGTTATTTTGACCATAAGCCTTAATTGATATATCATTTCATTTTTGATCATTTTCATACAATGTCAGATTTTCGAACAAGTCTTTTGCATTCATGTTCATTCATTCAATATACTTGTTTGAAAATATTTCAATGTTTAAAAATGCTCATATCTTCATGATTATATCATCTGAGCATACACTTTATCTGACATTTGTATATGAGATTTAACTGATAAAGTTAATTCATCTAAGCAACACATGCTTTCTAGGATAATATGGGTTCTTTGTGCTAGTACTTAAATCAACTTCTATGGATTCACGATTACCAGTGTCTCCTACCCAAGAAGTTACTCCATAGTGATTGAGTGTGAGGAGTTGAAAAGAATTGAGTGTGGGTTGTGTGTTGAGGTAAAATGGAAAAGAGAGTTTGGTTAGATGTAACCATAATGATAAAAGAAAGAGGGTGTGAGAGATCAGAGTAAAAGAATATCAGGCTCTGCACCAACTACATTCTGAGTCGGGCAGCCACATTACTAGCGTTTCACAACTCTTTGGTGAACGTTATTGAAACAGGCAACTAGCTCATGCCAACTCTTGACTTTAACCCCACTAGCCACTCATTTTCTTCTCAAAAAGAAAATGTTTCACATTTTTCTGGGGACGCAACACATATGCTATCTGATTTTCATTTGGAAAATCTGGATATTGAAAAAGAAGGAAGTTTGCCCCACCTTCGCACTTCAATCATGCACTTAGAGTCTATATTTTTCTACTGTTGTATCAGTGGTTTACACAATGTTGAGCCTTAAAAAGCAATCATCAAGTCCTTAATTCTTTCTACACTTGCACGAACACACAAGGAATTCGTTTCTTTGTCATAACATTCATAGAAATTGCTTTTGTGGTGTTTCAATGATTGGATGGAAGCCCTGGGGGAGTGAACATCAAAAAGCTCCTTTATATTGTGTATCCGTTACACACAGTAACTTTGTGTTACTGACAGACATATTAAGGGATTCATTTGTTGATTCAGGTGTTCTAATCTTATTTTGTCTAGATTTGAAAAGATCTTGATGAATACATTGTTCGAATTGGCAACGAATTAGAGGCTCAGTTTGAAAGATCAGTGGTCAAATCGGATAAAGACATTTCTTGGAGAAAGTTTTGATGATACCAATCCTCGTTTCATCAAAAAGGGGGAGATGATTTTAAAGAAATGTCAGTGTTAGAAATTTCAGAGTTAAAGATTTGAAGAAGACAAAGTTCAAAGGTTGAGAGCAAAGTCAAAGATGTTTGAAGATATGCTGATTTCACTGAAATTTTCTTTGAAGATTATTTGCTGAAGCAAGTTGAGCTAACTCTGAAGATAATTTCTTTCCAAAGTATGAAAGAGTCTGAAGACAGATTTGGAAAGAATACCATCAAAGAAAGGGGAGATTATAATGCTTAGATTGAACTAAAAGGGGAGATTGTTTTGCTAAATTTTTTTGTGATGATCTTGAATCTAAAGGGGGAGATTGTTAGAGCATAAATCTGTTGGATACAAGATCAAGATTGCTGAAGGTCAAAGATACAAAATGTCAAAGCTGAAAGTCAACTCTCATTAAAGCCAAAGTCTTTGTAATAAAATGTCAAAGTCAAAGTCTTTGTATTGTGTTTGTATTTCCTTGCTTTTTGTAATAGATATAAATAGTTTTTCTTTTGTTGTAATAGGGAGAGTTCTAATTTTCAGATACGTTCTAGAGAGAATTGTAGAGAGAGAAAGAGAAGTCTAGAGAGAGAAAGTTGTAATCTTGTGATTTTGTGAATTGAATCAAACAGGTAATTAATTCATTCTTGTTTGTCTGATTAATTGCAATAGGAATCTTGAATTTAGGGACACACAGTTTCACTGCATGCTCAAACCAAAAACAACTACTACACCCTTTCTTTTTTTGCAAAAAAATTGAATTTCAAACCATACCCTTTATTTGTTAAAATCAAAACCATCCGAAATGAAAAAAGGATGGACTAGACAACACATATGGTCATACTAAACCTTGGAAAAAAAGGAAAAAAAAAACTTTTAAGTTGCAATGATGGAATAATATCTAGCATATGCAACCTTACTAACATGTGTACAACACTCCTCAAAAATGCATTTCAGGTACTAATTATTATCAAGTCATAAGACACAGGGTAGGTATATGACTACCACAACAATTAGAATTACAGGCTAAGCAATACCTTGTTACATTGTTAAAAGTTTTCCAGAGAGAGATCATGGATGATATAACACCTGGCACTTTCAGGGAAGCAAAGATACTTAACGAAATCTAGGAACTCAATTTCATCAGTAGCTACTCATTCAGGAGGTACCCTAACATGGACCACAACAGCCAACTTCGTTACAAGTTAGATGCAATAATGAATGGCCTCTAACAAAAGAAAAAGTCAGGCGCCATGAGATTCCACTGTCACATAGTAACCCAGTGGCATCCAAAATCACCTACACACCCAATGATTCACAGATCATCCAAAATCACCTTCACATACCCAACGATTTACAAATTATCCAGAATCCCCTTCCCATACTCCACATTCCAAAATTGAACATTCCAGTTTGTAGATTAGACGACATATCAACCAGGAAACGTGTCCATACCATTCAGAGTATAAGCTTCATTTTGTTGCACTTTATGATGAAACAAGTTATGTTCTTTTTGTTTGTTTTCGTTCTTTTGTTGCAGCTCTTAGCTATACATCCATTATATACTCATTCGTACGGAAAAATTGATGTGCATTTTCTGTTTTTTTAGATCGATTCTTTGCAGGCTACTTATCACCAATGGGAACACATCTCACTCGTGTGTACAACCGTTCTCCTTTCCTTTGTCTTTTGTCTCTTTTTTCATTTTGTATTTTTTGTTTAATTTAGCATTGGCTCTATTTTCTGGTTAGAATGCAATGACGGGGCATGATAATGGTAGTTTACTAGCAATTCGAAGTCCACAAACAAGTTTTTGAGTTGAAATTCAAGATTCTGTAAGTTGGTTTTTCAGCTCAATATCCATTTTATATTGTGAAGGATGAAATTCAAGATTTTGTAAGTTGTTTTTTCAAGCTTCATTTTGTTGCACTTTATGATGAAACAAGTTATGTTCTTTTTGTTTGTTTTCGTTCTTTTGTTGCAGCTCTTAGTTATACATCCATTATATACTCATCCGTACGGAAAAATTGATGTGCATTTTCTGTTTTTTCAGATCGATTCTTTCCAGGTTACTTATCACCAATGGGAACACATGTCTGTAGCCAGCGGGGAGCACGTCCGACTCACAAAAGAACTCCTTTCCAATCGTTAAAGCATTGAATGGTAGGGATGCATCTCAAGCACAAGATTAATCTGTTTAACTCCACGTTTCACCGTAATTTAGATATTTAAAAATAATAAAATATATAAGTTATATAAGTTATATATTTTTTTAATTTAGGTATGTTTCCAAAATTTGATATGCATTTGATAAAGGTTATATTGGTTTTGGAAAGAAAAAAATCAAAGTTGTTATTCTTGTTGTTTACGGAAGAGGAAAAAATAAAAGTATAATAAAAAATAAAAGATTTTATTTGTTTATTATAAATACTTATATATTAAAGAGTTGTAAGTTTAAAAAAAACTCAAATGATATAAATACACCATATATATTTACAAATTTTACAAACCAATTGATTGACATATTTATTAAAATAATAATTATTTATTATGATATATATATATAGATAGAGTTTATTTATTGTCATTAGTATTTTAAATTAAGAAAACAATTGAGATAAATATGGTTATGCATATATTCATTAAAATAAATGAAGTGTTAGAGATTGGTTTATATAAATTAATAGGAGTTTGGAAAAGATTGAGATTTTATTTTATAAGTTTATATATTATATACTAGGTTCGACCCCGTGTATTACACGGGGTAATTTGAAAATTTTAATCATACCAGAAAACTTATCTTACAGATATGAATGATCATCGAAAATATGGTGTTACTTTTCCAAGTTTTTTTCCCTTTCAGAGTTGTTTTTTTGCAGTTGGTTACAAAATGTCTTTGTTTTAGGCAGTTTTCACAAATGATGTTTTGCAAAAAATTAATAAAAAATATGAATAAATATTAAAAATTTATAATAGAACGTAAATGAAATCATGGAAAAATACATAGTTAAAATTGATATGAAATTGTAAAAAGAAAATCACGACAATTTAATGATTATTTGTATCAAATCTCATATTAATTTTAACAAATCTCATATTAATCACGACACATTAATTCGTATATATTTATGATATTTAATAATATAATTAAATCCAAAAGTATTCAATATGAGACTCATTTTGAAGGTATTAACGAAGAAATTACAATGATATAATTTGTAAAAAATAAAAATGTTTTTTTAATGCATTTTAATTCATATATATTATTTATGTTTATATGATAAGAGTCTAAAATGAAAAATAAAAAAGTAAGAGATTAAAAGTAAACTACATACCTAATTATAAGAGTAGTAAATATAAGATATAAATTAAAAAAATTGAATTAAGGAAAGATTTAAGGAAGAATGAATGTGGATGTGCTAAATGAACTTATAATGTAAAATGCGTCCAGATACATGTTTAGACGGGAAAATGAAAAAATGGGTTAACCAGAATGTGACATGTGTCCTTCTGGTTACTTATTTATTATATGTATAGATATATAAGTTGTATATTTTTTAATTTAGGTACGTTTCCAAAATTTGATATGCATTTGATAAAGGTAAAAAAAAATCAAAGTTGTTATTCTTGTTGTTTATGGAAGAGGCAAAAAATAAAAGTATTATAAAAAACAAAAGATTTTATTTGTTTATTAAAAATACTTATATATTAAAGAGTTGTAAGTTAAAAAAAAAACTCAAATAATATAAATACGTCATATATATTTACAAATTTTACAAACCAATTGATTGACATATTTATTAAAATAATAATTAGTCATCTATCTATCTATACTACCTTTACACCAAATGTTTTAAAGACAAGTCTTTAAGCATGTAGTACAAGATTTTAAAGCATAAAATTCAAAAAACTCTTAAATACAAGATTTAATGCACATTGTACAACTTGAAACGCTTTTAGGTTTTTATAGACAAAGGTCGCACCATACCCACAGGACAACCATTCCTGCTAACTCTTCACGTCCCATACCCACACTGAGCCATACCTCTTCATCACCATACCCACACTATACAACCATACCTCTTCATGTCTCTACCATTCCCACGCATAAACTTCGCATATAAATCAAGCTGGCTCCACTGATTGAAATCGAAGATATCTTTCAACAGGCTCCTACATCGTGAATTCTCTCATCCGAATCCCAAAATTCAAATCAGCAAGCATCCGTGTGTGTTCTTAAAAATTGTTCAGACGTTTTCTTCTTTTCAAGGTGGCTTTCTCCCTTGTAGATTTATTTAGTTGCATTATCTTAGACACCGTTTTAAAACCAATTCATTTTCCAACTGTCTTTTCAGGGTAAGGCAACGATCAACTCGGTTGGAGAGTCCTGCAACATGAGGAACTTTCCACATGAAGAGAGAACTCCATTTCTGTAATGAACAACTTTCAAAAGGGTAGATGTTCTACGATTGAAGTTAGTACCGCACCTCTGCAGTTTCTTTCCATTGAAAAAATAAATGCAAGTGGCAAGTTTGAAAGGTCTTTTGGCGATTTAAATATGTAATCTAATGAATGTCAATGGAGCTTTGCAGGCTAACAAATTAGATTTTGTGGAAGCCATGAAACTAGAAATTGAAAGTCTTTGGCTAAATCTATCTTAATGCAAGTAAGTTCATTAGTCTGATTTTCGTGTTTGGTATTTTACGTCTTTGCCTAATCCCATGGTAATGGGAGCTTCTAATGATCAACCGTTTCTTTTTCGTCCTCTTTGTGTGATTGTTGAACTTAAAGGACTAGATGGGTATGTAAAAATCATAGGTTTTGTTGTCTGTTTGTCGAGCTGTATTCATCATTGTAATGATCAATAGAGGAAACAAAATCATTTTAATGATCGTTTATGGTTTCGAACTCACGATCGATTAACTTGTTTATTGGCTTGAGCTCGATAATTTATATATTTTTATTGTATGATGAATAACTATATGAGCATGTTTGGCTCGAAAAAGGTTTGCTCAAATGACTCGGCTCAACTCGACTCGACTTGAAAAATTGAATCAAGTTTTCGAACGAGCCGAGTCGAACATTGGTGTTATAAAGCTCGGCTCGATAAGTTAAACGAGTTCTATTTTGTGTTCTAGATCGACTCGAGCTCGAGAATAATTAAAGCTCGAGCTCGAGTTGCTTGTTAAAAGTTCGACTCGTTTACACCCCTTACCTAGACTTGTATTATTCTATTTGCAGGTAATGGCATTGCCATTGCCACAGACCAATATTTCCAGGATTTTATATGCCAATATAGACCATTGTTTTTACTCTGATTATGGTATGCTTCTATCACATTCTTTGGTTCTTTGTTTTTAAATGGAGGGATAAGGATGATTGGAACCTGTTTCTATGTTGGGATAGTTTATTTTGCCTTTTTTAAAACAGTGAATCATGTGGTGAATTTCATTGGCCTTCGTACCAGATTTGTGTCAAGATTGAAATTGCCAATTCTGTGTCACAATTCAATGAAAACACCGTATGAATCTATCTTGCTTTCATTGTTCTTTTTGTAGGAATTGTTGGTTCCGGTCCGAGATTGGTGTTCAACTCATATTTTCTATATATACTTTCTATAAGTTAATAAGACCAAATACTAACATGTCCTTTAGGACACTTCTGAAACAAATGGTCATATTAGTTCTTTTATTGGCCACTATTTGAAAAAGTATCTTATAAAACAAATGTTCTATAAAAAGATGTTTATAAGACACTTCTAAAAATGTCATATGAAAGACACTTTGTTTCAAAGTGTCCTAAAAAGTTTGTTAATACATTCAAAATTATCCTATAAACCTAATACGTTCAAAATTGTCCTAAAAGAATTTTACATTTGTATGGTTTTAAACTTTTGCTTATCTATCAAATGGATTATGGTGACTAAAATAAAAAGGAATAAAGTGGATAACGTCCAAATTTAGCTCTCATTGGCTTCTGCTCCTAATTTGGAGTCAGTATTGTGATCAACCCATGTGGTTGTTGATTGAAAATTTGATGCATATTGGATACTGTAACTATCAGATGCAGTTTAGGTCTCGCTTTGTAATCTACAGGTGCAGGTAATCTAAATCTGGCGATTTCAAGATATGGATTTGGATGTGGTATACTGGATCTTCTACATGATTCGTGCAGGTTTGGAACTGTGTATCCCGCAGCATTGCACAGGTACACAACTAGTTCTAATAAAAATTATGGATTGAGTTCTTATACTTTATTAATTATGTGTCTTGTGATAATTTGTTATGGCCATGGTCCCAATAATTAATAAGGTTAATGTTTGATCGTTAAGTAAGGGTTACGTAAAAAGTATTTTAGTTTTTTCATTTTTATCCCATTGTTTTTGTAGGGAAAAAAAAGTAATAGAATTTATTAATTACACACATAGATAGGGATGAGATCGGGACCGTATCGGTACCGAAAAAATTTGGGACTAAAAACCGGTACCGAATACCGAACCGTATGTACTGGTTCGGTACCGGTTCGGTACCGGTACGGTTTCGGTTTCGGGACGGGAAAATCGGTACTACTACCACTTAGGACCGAAAATTAAAAAATGTGTCAAATATATATCAAAATCAATCGCAAACCAAAATATATTCATAATGATTCAAATGTGTTTCAAAATCAATCCCGAATCCGTCGGTTTTTGGATGTGAATGTAGGGGCCAATTTTTTGACGGTGATAATTTTTTTTTGAGAAAAATAGGTACTTATGTATAAAGTTTGGGTTGTTTAGAAGATGATTTAATTTGATTAGCAATAGATAAGCTTTATAATATTAGGAAAAGATATGCATAATCAAAGAATCTTAAAAGACTAACTTTTAAAATTTCCGGTTCGGTTTCGGTATTTTCGGGAAATTCCCGGTACCAAATACCGAATTCCCGAATACCAATTTTTCATAATAGTTGGAACAGAATACCAGACAGAATATATGGTATCGGTACGATACCGATTTGGTTCGGGAAAATAGTCCAGTTTGCTCATCCCTACACACAGACATATATATATGTATATATATATATATATATAGGCATCATCAAGAATGAACTTCATATTTTCAAAGAACGGTGAGAACTATTATGTTAAGGCATTGCTTTATATTATTTTTTTTTTATCTAAGGCTATAATTTAAAATATTGATTAACATATATGTATTTTAGGATGTGTGTTTTTTATGTATTTGTTTCACAATGTGAAACTTTATATTATTATTTTTTATCTAAGGCTATAATTTAAAATATTGATTAACATATATGTATTTTAGGATGTGTTTTTTTTATGTATTTGTTTCACAATATGAATGCTTTTTACATGTATTTTTTGTTTCACAAATACGTAAAAAAATTAATATTATTAAATAAATATATGTTAGTCAACACCTTATATTATAATCTTATATGAGAAAATAACATGAAGTAACACATGATCAATCTCCTATTAATTTATATGTATATATACACATACACACATACATACAACATGCAATAAATACATCACACGACGACCAAGCCCCACATTAATTGATTTATATATACAACTTTCATTCCAAAATAAATGTCCATAATAAAAATGACATGTATGCAGTTTTAGGATTGTTTAATCATTATATTTTTTTTAAATAGCTAAATGGCATTTCTACTTGTAATAACGTAGAGAGAAGTTTCTCATAATTAAAGGTAGAATGAGAAAATGAAAAATGAAAACTTATTTTTGAAAGTGAACATTTATTTTGGGACAAACTAAAATAGAAACATGGACACCTAATTGAGACGAATGAGTAATTAATAAATTCTATCAATTTTCTATTTTTTAAAGACAATGAGATAAAACAGGAAAATACCAAAAAGTTCCTTACTTAACCCTTACTTAATGATCAAACATTAACGGTGTTAAATTATAGAGACCATGACCATAATAAAATCATTACTTAATATATAAAATAGGTTAATTTTGCCCCTTTTCTTGAAAGTCTTTTTTTAAGGTTTTCAAATTCATATTACCACTCTCAACTGAAGAGATCAAAGTTTTAAAAATCCACTTTTAATTAAAAATCGATCGCCCCTTATCTTTAAAACTAAATTATTTTAAAATTAGTTAATATTTTAATCAAATAAATTATAAAAAAAAATAAACATTTTATTATTTAATATCAATGTCGTTATATTTTTCTTATTTTTAACTAGTTTATGTGTAAATTAATATGTCATGAACTGATGTATATATGTAACACCCCAAATCCACCATTGCGTAATGTCACATCATTCCTCCTAAATATTACATTATGTCGTCGAATATGACTATAAGATAAAATTTGAACTACAACTACAACGGAAGTCTTAACGTAAAGTAAATACAAGTCTCCAACATTAGTCCGTCCCATACCGGACTATGTTACCGAACAAGTCCAATTACATAGTAATAATAAGTTTTAACTAGCAAAGCATTAAATAACATAATCATAATAAATCTATCTAGGTTTTGCTCTTCCCTTTGTCCACACCTGAACCACCGGCTCCTGAGATGCATACTAATAGTTAGCAAAAAAACTAAGTGAGTTCATAGTTTACGTGCACATAAATACACACACTCCATCAAGCATAAAAATATCAAGCACCAATAAAATAGTATGCATATTGTTTTCAGAAAACATTTGACACCAATGAGATCTCCTAAACCTCCTCATCCACTCTGTCACTGTCATCTTTTGAGTCGCATGGCTCACACCCGTCTGGCACCCAATACGGGGTCGTGCCAATCCTCCTTTGGGTAGGTCTGATCTGTCACTGACATTCCTTAAGTTGCACGACTCACACCCGTCCGGCACCCATTACGGGGTCGTTCCACTCCTCAACGTGACATATCGAGCCCGATCCCATACCCCATATCGGCACCAAAATGTGCCACATGAAATCAACTCCAAAAATACATATAGCATGCTAAAACAAAATGTTTATAACCAATTAAACAATAGCATGCAATCTTCTATATAAAAATAATGTACATGGAACATTCACTCGTAAACATGTACGTAAAATATTTCCTCATGCATAACATATGTAACTCCACATAAATAACACACACACACACACACACATATATATATATATACATGTAAACATGTTGTCGTAAACATGCATATAAAAATATATCATCATGCTCCACATAACTTCACAAAATTATCATGCCAACATAATTTTTATTCACATATGTATGCATCCTAGAAAAGTCTCATGAAGACTCACCTCGATTTAATGTAGGTTCACCCGTCACAATATAGTTCCCGAATCCTACATAAATCGTAACCATTTCTAAGTATCATTTTCTTAAAAAATAAATGTCATTTACGAGCTTTTAAAATCATCTCGTAACATTTTACTTAATCTCCTTAATAATTTAGGTGTTTAGAACCCGGCCACCACCTACACCCTTTATTTACCGATTCATTAAACCACACGATATAAAAATATATCATATTTACTTATGATCACATCTATGTGTGTATAAATATATATATATATATATAAGGTCTGGTTCAAGGAAAAACCTCAAATAATCGAAAAACTAAAGAACAACCTAATAATCCTAGATTAAACCCAATGCAAAGGACATTAATAATCATCAATTAAATGATTTTAAATTAATGAAAAGGGTATTATAGGAATTTAGCTTCTATTATGATAAGGAAAGATAAGAAAGAAGGCAACAAATCGTTGCCTAAAATATAGCAAAATCTGTTAGTGGGTTAATTTGAATCAACTGAGAATATTATGCAACTATTTGATGTATTATCATCAATATTCAACCAAATCGATTGGTAATTTCGACTTCAATTGAGAAGATTAACCTGCAACCAATCGATTAAATGATCGAAATGGAACCAGTGGTGGAAAACATAAACGAAGAATCCGATAATGAATGAAATCTGGGCAGAGATGGATTCAATGATGATGAAGACGTTGATTGTGATTTATAGGGTAACGATTTACATTCAGGTAATCATTCTAAACCATTATTTAAATTACAATTAATGATTTACGAATGTTAAGTATGATGATTGAAGTGAACTAGTTTTTTGAGTTCTAAAGTAGCCATGGTCGAAATTTAGGGTTGCAGGTCGTATATGCACAAATGCATATACGAGTGAGAATAAGAATGTATAATCTTAGTAGTTTGCTTTTGGTCGAAATTAAGGATTGCAGGTCGTATATGCACAAATGCATATACGAGTGAATCTAAAGAATATGTGTTCTTATGAGTTTGCTTTTGTTGTTGAACTATTGAAGATAACTGTCTATTGTTAGTATGTAGAAAATTACGAGTCTGAGTGACGAAGTGATTGAAATGGATTATATTAAGAGTAATTTAAGATTCTGCATGTATGTATTTGTGAATAAAATCCCTAAACAGTTGGAAAACATGTACAAATGCATATTATGAACTGAATAACCTGTTATAGGTTCATGTGTATGCACAAGTGCATGTTATTCAAAGATTATCCTGTGATGTTATGAAAAAGTGCATGATATGCAGAAGTGCACGTTGTGAACAAGCACATGTTATGCACAAGTGCATAACAAAAATTAATGGATTTGTTAGCCAATGTGCATATAAGGTACTATACTATTTGCATTATGTATGTGTATGAATACTAGTGAAAGTATGAAATTATGAATGAATAATTAATTTAATTATTTTCCAATCTAACTATTCAGGACGAGCACTTGAAATCAATACTCCAAGAGGATCAACGTTCTGGATACCAAGGGTGGAGGCTTGTGTTATACCTAAAGTTGGGTGGGTGTATGAGTCCATTGATAAGGCCATTGAATGTTATTCAACTTATGCAGATATAGCGGGGTTCGAGGTGAGACGGGGAACACAAAAACAAAAACCAACGACATAATCAAGTTGAAATATGTTTTGTGCAGTAGGTCAGGGTACCCAAGAGACGTATAAGTTGACACATTGAACGGAAAATCGGATAAGAAGAAGCGAAACAGAAGTTTCAAAAAAACTGGGTGTAATGCATGCATAAAGTTTAAACTTGTTCCCGACACATCATCATACAAAGTATATGGATTTGAAGATAAGCACAACCACCCACTGATCCCTCCCAAACACATGCATCTTACACGGAAGAGAAGACAATTACTATATTGTGACAGAGAAGTAATTAAGATATGTGTGACACAAAAACTTGGTGTATCAAAGACCCATACCTTATTGTGTGGCCTAAAAGGTGGGCATGAAGCTGTGAGTGGAACAAAGGTGGATTTCAAGAATCATCAGAGAGACTATAACAACTACATTGGAGGGGGGGGATTCAAAATGTGGATTAAGAAAATGAACAACTGGAAGGAACACGTACCAAATTTTGTATTTGAATACAAATGTGAAGACAGTGAAATGGTGGTTGCTTTCTGGGAGGATGATATTGCACAGTGTAATTACGGGGCATTTGGGGATATTGTCTCGTTTGATGGTACATACTGTACAAATAGGTATCAATTATCTGTATTTTAAACTACCAATAATCACATGTGCATACTCCTTAACAATAATAACAATGTTTATTCCTTTCAGGCACCAAATGATATTTGTACCATTTACCGGTATTGATAACCATAAAAAATGTGTCACATTCGGAGCATGATTGGTTGCGCATAAGAATGCGATCTTATTTGAATGGCTACTTAGAGCTTTCTTAAAAGCACATAAAAAGGAGCCAACTTTAGTAGTTACAGATCAGCGTGCGGCTAGGGGTGTCAAAAATAACCGAAACCGAATAACCCACCCGAACCGAATGAAATTTGGGTTAAACGGTTTCGGGTTATTCGGTTTTCGGGTTAAACGATTCGGTTAACCGAATAAGGATCCTTATTCGGTTCGTTTTCGGTTAAATTTTTTCTAATTCGGTTAAACCGAATAACCCGAATAACACATTCTACTAATACTTTATATATATATATATATATATATATATATATATCAAGTTCATAAAAAATAAACCAAACACATGTTATACTATTATCATTTTACATATTTTAATGCTATATAATGTTTTTACTGATAGTAGATATTTTTTTTATCATATTAAGTTTTTTTGTTTGATTTACAACATCGTATGAAGAAAAATAATGTCATTTGGTAGATATTGGTTTTTGATAGATGACGTTTTTACTTAATATAAATCAATTGTTGAGTATGAATGAATGATACAATTATATATTAGAAGCAACGCACATTTAATTTGCGAAAATTATTTGAGCAAGTGTGTAACAAAAAAATATAAATCCTTATTCGGTTTAATCGGGTACCGAACCGAATAACCCGAAACCGATTAAACCGAACCTTATTTGGTTTGGTTATCGGTTATTTTTAAAAAGCTTGAAAACCGATTAACCCAAACCGAATAAACCGAAAACCGATTTAACCGACCGAATAACACCCCTACGTGCGGCTATGAAGATCGCAATAGATATTGTTTTCCAGACAGCAAGACATAGGTTGTGCATGTGGCACATAGGTAACAAGTTGACATCAAAGGTATGAAAATATGATCTTGAATATGACATTCACTTTGCGCAATTTATGATTCGAGATTGGTAGTGCATAGAATGCACATGTGCACAGCAAACACTTTAGATTCGCATGCACTTGTGCATCGCATTCACTTGTGCATCGCATGCACTTGTGCGTAGCATGTAGATACTAGTACACTACACTTACTTCTACTTTCTATATATTGCACTAAAAAATACAATATAACTTATTTTTAGGTCAATTACAACGTCTGCCACTACACTGACTTCAAGGCAAGATACTACAAATTGGTTTGGAATAATAAGTTGACACCAGAAGAGTTTGAGAGTAAATGGATCTCATTAATTGATGAATTTGATCTACAAGGCAATACATGGTTGGCTATGATGTTTGATATGAGGGAAATGTGGATACCGGTGTATTTCAGAGAATTACTCTTTCAGGTTTGATGAGGACAACATCACGATCAGAAAGTGAGAATTATTTCTTCTCATAATTTGCACATTTTGGTGAAACACTGCTTGCCTTTGGTGATTCATTTGATGTTGCCATGGATAAACAATGACACGATCAGTCCATCCTTGACCATAAGACAGCAACGACGTCACCTACCTTGAAAACCCCGCTCGCAATTGAGCGGAATGCAAATATGGTGTACACCCATGACATGTTCATCTTGGTTCAGAAACAGATACAAGATTCAATATGGTCATGTTCAAACACAAATCAACATTCATAAGACGGTACAGAGGTGTCTACTGCCATAGAAACTACAAATATTGAAGTGAACGATAATGAAGGTGATACAAATGCCACCCCCGTCCTAAGAGAGTTCACAAACAAGGTATGATTTGTTAGTTGTAATCAAGCTTTGTATTTTTTTTTTCAAATTTCACACGTGATTGATAAAAATGCACTTGTGAATATTGCAAACTGTTCTAACCATTGCTAGTAAATTGACATAAAAAATACACCTTGTAGGTTGTACTACAGAAGAGTAATGAGACAGTAGAATGTACTTGCTTACACTTTGTGTTGCACGGGATTTTATGTCGTCATATATTTTGTGTGTTGAGGCGTCACAAATTTCAAAAAATACCGCAGAATTACATACTAAAGCGATGGACAAGAGATCTAATACCCACAGAAATGTTGATGAAAAAGATATGGCTGGGAGAAACAAATGAGAAACGGACAAAACTTGTGCATGAAGGAAGAGTTGCATTTGACCATTGCGTTAGTATGTTAAGCAATGACAATGATAAGTTGGAAGAATATGTGAAGCAACTAATTCAGTTAAAGAAGGAAATCGAAGCTAGTATGCCTTCACAAACAAGTCAGAACAAGGATAGTGTGATGGAATCAATTGTCGGTATCTCGAAGCCTGATGTGATTGACATACATAACCCAACAGGAATAAGAAACAAAGGATGTGGAACTGGAAAAAGATTGAAGAGCAAGGTTGAGAAAGCTATATCTGAGAGTACCAAACCGAAAAGACTATGTAGAAGATATGGAGAAAAAGTTAGGCATGATTCTAGGAATTGTCCTCTAAAAAATAAGGTGGGTGAGTAGAATGTCTAGTATCAAGTTGTTTTCTAGAATTAAAAGTTTGAACAACAGTAGGATATTATTACATTTGGTTCAGTATTTGTTTGAGAATTTTCATATAATTTTTTAGAGTGAAAACGAAGATTTATAATTGTTTCATACATTTATCTGTGCTGTAAATGAATGTTATACACAAATCAATTGACCATCCTACTAACGTCGGGCTCTATCTCATATTGGAGTTACATGGAGTATGAGATAGATGACATAGTAGACTAGTGTTTGACACCTGTATAAGTGCCCATAATCGAATTAGTTTATGTTATGCACAGGTGCATGGCGATGCACAGGTGCATCACATGTATAGAATTCCTACCATGACACTGACGCGTAATAGAAATCATTTAAAGTTAAAACCATGATTGAAGTGAAAAATTATAACCGATTCAGAAGATAAACATCAATCAAATTGTTTAAGTATCAACATCCAACAAACAAAAATACAAAAAACCATAATCCAAATAGCCATAAACGAAAATATGTCCATACTCCTAAAGAAACATTTTCCTATTCCACAACTATCGTAAAAAACGTTTCTCCTTATCGCTAAATGTATCAAGAGCACTTTCCATTAGAGCCTTCTGGGTTTCTCAATCGATGGCATCAAATTCATCCGCCAATGTGCACATTTTAGCTCGATGAATATTCATATAAGAAAGTATAGAATCTTGGTTGCATATTTGTACCTCAAACGACTCAACTGCACATGTTGGTTAGAAGACTCTTTATCTAATCCACAATCCCACTGGCTAACTAATTGACCCATATACGTTTCCATGTGATGCATGACAAATATGCCACAGTCTGTATAATTCTTCTCTGTGCGCCACTTCATTTTCAGCCTAACCAAGTTGCATTTTTCAATAGCAGTAGCTTTTCTATGGGACACAAAATGGAGATATACAACAAACACAGTTTTTTGAAAATAAAAATAACAAAAAATTAGACAAATAAACAATATAATATACAAAAATTAATAAGTGTATCAATAAACATGCACTTGTGCATATACTACTATGGATATGCATTCTAAAATGTATATGTACTCACTACTCACCAATAATGAAGGGGTATTCCCATACTTGTTTTCAACTGGAACATCGACAGAAATATTGTCTAATACAACAAATGAAGCCCTCTTAAGGTTGAAGATTAACAAATAGCAATGTTCAGCTACAACGATTGGAAAGAAAACCTATTAAAATACAATTAATATGAACACATTAGTAACAACCAAATAACAAAAATAAGACTATAATTAGACCGAATCAACTCACAAGATCAATGTTCTTGAAAGACGTGGACTCTTGGTGCCTATCCATTGCTTGAGTTACGTTAATAAAAAAATTCCCATACATCTCAATAGGACTCATATCCATATTTATCATGTCACGTGTATGAATAAATGACAACAAATACGTGTTAAATCTAATAACGATTGAATGGAAAAATTATCGTAAACATTTAATAAATATATATTTCTATAATGACACAAACCAGCATCGACGTATGAAAAAAATATCGTGAAGGAGATTTGGGGGCCTTGTGCATTTTTTCGGCGTTGAGCAACACACTCCATGTGTCAATAACATTGGCAATCACACAACCTCCAGGTATTAGGCTTTCCATTGTGGCACGATAAGCCATGGCGCCAAAGTCAGTCTCAAACACACGATCACTAACATTGGAACAAAGATAATGCTTAAGGGATAAATATATATATACAAAAACTGACTAAAACGAACTGTATTCCTTGTAATATGGAGATAAACATGCACAAAGGAATGGTATGCACAACCGCATGTTATGCACAAGTGCATGACATGCACCTGCGCAAGTGCATGTTATGCAAAAAAATACCCTGTTATGCACATGTGCATGTTATGTGTAAATTCATGGATACTACATAATATGTAAGACGATAACTGGTTCATAACATGTAAAACCATATGTAGGGCATCAAAAGAATTAATATTTAAAAAAAAGCTTTGAACTTATTAAATGTCACCCATCATCGCAAATAATGATCTTGAATCTTGAACTCCACACCGGCGAGTTTGGCATCGACATTAACATGCCTCCTCACATATGGCGAACATAAAACGACAGCGACTTTGACAACCCTTTTACCATCCTTCGCCGGTTGAATTTCATCCCTCGCCACTTTGGCTGCGTGTACTACATCGTCCATTTGTTGAATCAAGTTCATGGAGAAATCAGGGTCGTCAAACGAATGAGTGCTCTTCTTCAAATTTTCTTCCACAGATTTGTCTACTTCGACAAGATAACCAAGAACTTCCGGGTGATTGAAAAATTGTGTTGGTGTCTCTATATCTTCATTACACAGTGGTTGGGGTCCTACCATTGGAGTGATCACATTACTAGGAGCAGGAGTAGCTTTAACGAAATCTCCTACTAGTTCTTTTCCCTTGCACCTCTCATACTTATGGTTGATCGCCTTAATAGACATAGCCGCCCCATCATTAGATAACCCTCCCACAACCTCAGTCGCTTTTTCAGAATAGTTGTGTCCACAAATTTTTGATTTCCATTTGTATAGCTCCTCATTTTGTGGAAATAAGTTGAGTCATTGGTAGACATAAGACAAGATGTTGGCCTTGAGTTGTTGCATCTCGTCATACTTCGTCTCAATCAATCCTATGAACCCCTGTAAAATGTGACACTAATTACTAAATATAATCAATAAAAATTTGTCATACAGGAGTGTGCAATGTCCATATACCATTTATACTTTAGAACATTCTCATGTTGATATACATGCATACACATAGATTTAGCAAATAACGGTGTGTATTTAAAAAGGTGCATGTGATGCAAAAGTGCATGTGATGCCAAAGTGCACGTGATGCACAAGTGCATATGATGAACAAGAAACTGTTATGAACAAATGCAGGTTCAGTGACCATAATTGCTTCCAATACCCTTGTACGAACATGATCAAAATGGAGTTCATATACTAAATAAGAGATATATACACGTAGTATACAATTCATATAATAAATTAGTTATACAAATATTAACCTGGACATCTTGTGGTTGGGGTCGGGCCTACGTGCATCACGATCGATTACCTCCACAGTTTGATCAAACTCATCAACATGCACACCCCGGTAAAGGATGTTAACTGGACCATGAAAATCTTGATTGATATGGAATATACCGAATCCCCCATCCATAAGATCCTCATGCTCTCTTGTCTTGAATAAATCCGTTGTCCATCCTAGCAACGCGGGTCTTTGTCTCAAATTAGGACTATGCATGGAATGTGTCGCATCAACATACAATAACTATAAAAAAGACAATCCATAAAAATATTTATTCACATGTGGTTAACACCATTAAGTTAATTAATTATTAAACAAGTAAAGACTAATCGCCAATAACGTTAATGGAACAACAAAAAAACACTTGGGATCTTCTCGTGACCACCCATCTTTGCATTCAGCAACACAGTTAACCATGATCGAGCACCAATCCATCTTATCAATATCATCTCTACCAATAATTCGATAAACTATACCCAACATGCATCTACCCATCTTCATTGTTTGACACATGGTGTTTATAAACAAAGCCAAAAAATTCATCCTAAAAAATGCCCCCCCCCCCTCACGACTGGTCGTAATAACTCTAACAATGTTAGAAGGGGTAATCTTAGTACTAGGAAATTGACTATACCATTCCTTAAGTGATGAATCTTCCCTATCCCGTAATCCTAAACTTAGTATATCAATGCCTCCGTTGGGAATACCAAGCATGGCATACACAAGATATTCAGACATGTCTTGATCTTCAAATTTATAGGATCAAGATTATCGACAACCCAATACCCTAATGTAGACGGGATAGAGTCAATTTGGAGAGATAACAATGACCCAAACCCCATACGAGAAACATCTTATTTTTGTTCACCCGACAGTGAACGTAAGACACCAAACAATTTCTTGGGGGACATTCTGGTTCTAATAATTAGATGATTGACCTCCTCTAAGTCCCCTTCATCTACAAGTACTCTTGTTCGTTTTATGGCCTTGGGAACTTTTTCCTTCTCACCTTCCCTATGTCTTCGTTTGTCCACGATCATATCCTTGTCGGAATTCACAACTACCAAGGATGTACTTGTTGAACCTGTTACAAAATTGATTGAACATAATCAGTAATGATTTTGGGGTGTATCTATCTCATAGACATATTTTTTTAAGTGTGACATAACTATATGCACAAGTGCATATTGGACCAACTATAATGATTAATTGAACATACTGGAACAAAGATAAACCAAATTATGGATTTGACACATACATTAAATCCTATTTGAACATAAATGTTTGCAAGATACTAACCACTACTAACTTGATTGAACATAATCAACAATGATTTTGGGGTGTATCTATCTCATAAACATATTTTTTTATGATGTGACATAACTATATGCACAAGTGCATACTGGACCAAGTATAATGATTAATTAAACATACTGGAACAAACATAAACCAAATTATGGATTTTACACATACATTAAATCCTATTTGAACATAAATGTTTAAAGATACTAACCTCTACTAACTCCAATCTCTGACTGATCAATGTTATTAATTAACCTAGGACTTTTCCTAGGTAAACCTGGAAAAAAAAAACGATTTTATGATATTAGGGAAGAAAATATGATGAAAAATAGGGTTTAAAGGTTTAGCAAACATAGAAATTGTAGGACAATCAATGAAAGTAACACAAAAATATACCTTTGTTCAGCCATTGACCGAATTTGGCTTCTCTACTTGTCTGAAAATCGGATTTGTGCCCTAAAACTGCAAGATATATGATCCATAAACAGATGCAAATCGATTAGAGGTACTAGTAATGGAATAGGAATGACAAATAGCAAAATAGCCTCAAATCCATTCAAAATCAATAAAATAACGAAGATACTAACCCTAACCAAGATTGAGGGTGTGCCGGAAATCGACTTCAAATAGATGGAGATGATGAAGAGATGTCGATTTCGAACAGGACAGAAAAAAAACCCTACACGTGAAGCTGATGAAGAAGAAGCGATGGGGATTCTGATATTTATTCCACAGCGATGAAGATTTTGCTTTTCAATCGATGAAGTTTTTGCTTTGCAATCGATAGTGATGTTGCTTTAGAGCTCGATCGAGATTTTGATAGACAAAATCGGTGGTAGAGATAGCTATCGATTTTGAAGGAAAAAGATTTAGGTGAATCAATTATGGCTATAAAATCGGTATAAGGAAAAGGGGGTAATTTTATTCCAATTCTACCCTCTAATGTGGCGTAATGTGTTATAAGATATACCCTCATATTCTTTTTATTTACAAAATTACCATTGAGATAACAACCATTGGATTATCACATCCTACGTGACGTATCAGGTTGTTCTTTAGTTTTTTAATTATTTGAGGTTTTCCCTTGAACCTCTCTCTCTATATATAATATCCATTACTCCTCATATATATATATATATATATATATATATATGTCACATATATATATATATACAATACTGCACATTAATATATATACACACACAATCATATATATATTATCAAAATACATTTATTTGTATAAATCTGGACACATACAGTAACCTCATCACGTGCATGCTCATACCAACTTATATCCTCTCCAAAAATTTCTTTCTTCTTTCTTCTTTCTTTTTATTTTATAAACTGTCGCTAAAAATAAAACTCTTCTCCTTTCATACCCACATGCATATTAACATGCACCACAACCATCCATGTTTATATGCATACATACAGACGTGTATATATATATACACATACATGGCTTGTAAAATTTTACATCGATCGCCTCCTCCATTTTTCTTCCGTTAATTTTACCGGTTAAAGGGTACCACGACAAAGCATGCCTTAATTAAGCAATTTAAACACTCCGATATCGTAAAAACCTTGACCCAAATCGTTTCCGTAAAAACGTTGGATTTCCGTTCCATTCGTTAGGACTAAATTTTAGACCCGGAAACATTCCGATCGAGTTTAACGATTGCAAAAAAACGACGACTACTAGTGAGGTTTCATTTGGGAAGAATAAACGTTTTCGATAGCATCACGTAGTTCGTCGATTTGGTTCCAAAGTCATGCAAAAACTCCGGTTTTAAGTCTAGCCAAGAGATTCTCAAATCAAACTATATTTCCAAGTTTAAGACTAGACCGATCATCGATTCATTCCGTTAAATAAAAACGTCCAACATAGGCTACCGGGAAAACGAAAAACTTACAGAGACTCGTACGATTCTTACCCCAACGACGTTGTGATCGAACCCCGACTTAAACCGTAGCCTTCTCGTTCGTCGCCTCTTCTTTTCTGTCCTCTCGAGTCTCTCCTTTCACTCTATCAATCTCTCTCTGTCACTCTCGATAACACTCCCAAAAATGATGAACGATTCCTTTTAATTTTATTATAAACGAACCCAAAATCCATAACTGTTGCCGCCACATTCTCATGCCACGATCCATTTTTGAAATTTCAGAAATTTGGCAAAACAACCCCTGAGAGTTACATTCTCCACCCTTATTCTTTTCTCTCCTTTTTACTTTTAACCATTCACTTGAGTTTGAATTATTTTCTCCCCTCAACCTTTATTCTCAATTATTACGTTTTTTTTACGTTTTTTTCGAGTGTTACAATATATATATATATATATATATTCATTATAAATATTTATTTACGTTTATGTGTATACCACAACTCTAAATATCAGTATAAAATTTATCATTAATATCTTAAACTTCAAGTTTAGAATTATTGTAGACTACATACAAGACCATAAAATTTAAATTAAGTTGACTTTTTCGATCTCTCAAAACAACACCAAACCATAATATTAAAGTTAAGAAGGACAGGCGAAGAAGCATGAAGCATGAAGCATGATTGAAAGTTCAAATTTTCAAATTCTGATTCAAGATTAAACTACGTTACATTGAGTTTATGTACTTTTAATTATTATAATAGTCATTATTATCATCACTATTATTATTATTATTATTATTATTATTATTATTATTATTATTATTATTATTATTATTATTATTATTATTATTATTATTATTATTGCACTCTTGTCATCGTCTTTTGTTAATAATAATAACAAAATAATGAGAGTAAATTACAATTTTGGTCTTTGTGGTTATTATTTACTATCAAGTTTGGTCTCTATTCTAACATAATTACAATTTTAGTCATTGTGATTGTCATTTTGTTTCACTTTTGGTCCCTTCAACTAACTCTAATTAAAAAAAACTTAGTTAATTAAAGGGTATTTTCGTCCAAATACTTTTGTATTTCTTAACTTTTTGGTAAAATAGATTTTAGAGTCAATTACTCTTTTCATCCATGTGGTTTGTCAATGATTTCTATTTTTGTCTCATGCATTACCAAAATTACAACGACCCTTAAAGATGGTTATATTACAAACGAACCATTTCTCTATTGTGCTTTATAAAATGACCATCAAAATGCTTGAAACTAGGGGTGTGCATCGGTCGGGTCGGGTCGGATATCCAAAACCCAAACCCGATCTGATATTCGGGTGGTGGGGGAAGACCCGACATCCGGCCGATTAGAGTTCGGGTTGTTCGGGTTCGGGTAGTTCGGGTCGGATATTCGGGTAGTGGGCCTCAATGTTTTTTTTTTTGACCTAATTTCTCAAACTACAAATTATAAATTGTCAATATATAACTTTAAAGTTTAAACTAAAAGTCTACAACTACAAATAACAACTTTAAAGTTTAAACTACAAACTAAAACATTAAACTACAAATTAAAAACTACAAATACAAATTACAAATTAGAATTAGAGTTATATAAATATAAAATAAAAATGATTTTTTTTTAATTTTAATAAAATTCGGATATTTCGGACGTGTCGGGTGGGGGCTATGGATACCCAACCCGATCCGTTATACCCGTACTATTTTTCGGGTTCGGATGGTCGGGTGATCGGGTGATCGGGTAACGAGTTTTCGGGTTTTTCGGGTCGGTCGGGTTATGCTCACCCCTACTTGAAACTATTAGTAGGTTTCAATTTTAATTTTGAATTTACATTTTATATCGTTATAAAATCTCATTTATTTAATTTTACTTACCTTTTTCATTTTCCATTTTTCATTTTATACCCTTATTATATTAAGTAATTAATAATAATTTATTTGTTATGTGTTCACTTTATGTGCAAGTTTATTTGTACGTCTGTGTATGTTATAAAGAGAGTAGAGAGAGAAAGAAAGACATATATGTATACATATATATATATATATATATATGTGTGTATACATATATATGTATGAATTTTTTTAAATACAATAATTTTTATTTACTAAACAATGATAATTATCTCCTTAATTATCTAATTAATTAATAACATTAATTATCTTAAATGTGTGGCTTAAAATGGACTTCACAGATCTCATAAATTTTGGAGTTCTTAAATAATTAAATCTATATATATATATATATATATATATATAAATATAAAGAGAGAGAGAGAGTGGGAGGATCAAACGAGAACAATAACTATTTAAAAGAACACGAGAATTAACAAAATCATTAGTGATTTTACATTAACGCGCAAAAAAGCCACGCAGACCTGAAATCGCAACCAAAATCCCTTTTTCGTGTGTTAATGTAAAATCACTAATGATTTTGTTAGTTCTCGTGTTCTTTTAAATAGGTATTGTTCTCGTTTGAACCCGACTCAATATATATATATATATATATATAGATAGATAGATAGATATATAGGACGGTAATCAAATGAGAACCACAAAAAGGTTGAGAACCGTGAGGACCGATCTAAGCCTTAATTTGGTTTTGATTCTATGGGTTTAAATCTGTTTTTAATTAAAAATGGCATAATCGTCATTTTGGTAATAAGTTTAACCAAATGAAACATATAGATTCATTCATTAGATAAAACACACAGATTCACTATATGAAACACATACTAACCTTATTTCACCAGATGAAATAAATTACAATTTTCATAAATATGTTATTTCACCTAATGAAATCCAAACATAATGTTCATGTATATCTTAATTCATCATATGAAATCAAACATAAAATTCATCTATAATCTATTTCACTTCTTGAAACCTACCATAATTCACCACATTAAATCAAACACAAATTTCTTCCGATCTATCTTAGCAATGATCTAGAGCCGAAAACCTTAAATAACTACGACGAATCATCCGATACGGAGGCTCCCTTAAATCAATCCCCAAAACATCAAGAAACTAGAAGGAGGTGAAGACGATGATTCCAATTCAAATATCAGTTCGTCGGAAGACAACGGCGGCATCGTTATCGGCGATGGTTTGTGGAGCTTCGAAGATCTCATTTTCTTTAATGGAGGCTTCTGGAAATTATGATGATGTTTATGAGTAAAACCTTCTTTTGAGGACGATGGTCTCTTTGTGCTTGTGGATCATCCAGCGGAATTGCTTCGAGATTAAAGAGGAATCGGGCATAAACTTCGGGCGTATCAATTGTCACAACTGCTACTTCTCTTAAATCCCCAAAAGGATTTTGATAAGTTCTTTGTTCCTCCTTCATCAACAGCATTTGATTTTGGTTTAGCGACGGTGATTGTGGTGGTGGTGGTGGATGTTGTTTGATCAGTGTTTGGATGATTTTTCTGTTGGAGAAAAGCTCGTCGGCCGATGCTGGTAGGGATTTTGTTGAATAAAGAAAATATCCAACAGATACGTTTGAAGAAGATTGAAGATGAAAAACATTCAACTAATTTGAAATGTTATTTGAAAAACATTCAACTAATTTGAAATGTTATTTGGCATCCACAATTTACTTTTAATATAAAATGTCCATAATACCCTTTGCATGTCCTTGTACATTGACAAAACTACCCTTATTTTTTAATTTTATCACTAATATGTTTTTCGTTTAATGACCCTTGATCTATTTTAATTAATGGATTAGATTAGTCCTCAAGTCTTTAACTTTTTTTTGGTTCTCGCTAGATTTAACCCATATATATATATATATAGATATATAGGGGTAGTTTAATTTGCAACTCACGTAAATCTTACAACTCATGCAACCCACATCTTAACCGTTGGATTCATGATCGACGGTTACAATAGATGTGGGCCCAATATCTTCAATTAAAAAAACATAAAAATAAAAATAAAATAACCGCTTATCACTAATCCAACGGTTAAGATGTGGGTTGCATGGGTTGTATGATTTACGTGGGTTGCAAATTATCCTTGGCCTATATATATATATATATATATATATATATATATATATATATATGGAGAAGTTCATTTGAGTAATGCTAAATATATGAGAAATAGAGAAGCAATCTTAACCTTTCATTCGGTCAAGATCGGCTTTGACTGATCAAATATTGCGTCTTTGACTGGTTAACAATTACGGCTAGTGATGGCCAAATGGCAGGCTCGGGTCGAGCCGGGCCCAAACGGGCTTCGGGCCCAAATAGTAACCTCAAGGACCAGGACAAGCGGGCTTTGGGCTGGGCCGGGCCGGGTTTCACCCAATTATCAGTGGCCCGGTTAAGGGAGGGATGGACCGGTTCTTTGACAACCGGGCCGGGCCGGGCCTGAACCGGTCCTTCGGTCGGTCCTTCCTTTTTTTTTAATTAGTTTCTTTATAATTTATATAATAATTAATTATATAATAAACTTTAAAAAATAAGTTTACTTATCAATTAATAAACTTAAAAAAACGCAATTATATCAATTACTAAACTTTAAAAAAAATAAAAATTGGATTGGATCACTCAAATACTTGCGAGAAACGAATATAGCGAGACCGAGAAATGAGAATTGTATGTGTTTTTTGCGTTTTGTAAGTTGGTGACTAACTCTATAATCAACACAAGTAATTTATAGGGGTTTGGGGGGTTAGAAAATAAAAAAAACGGTCTAAAAATCGAATATAATGGCTATAAAACAACTATTTTTTTTGAAAAATTCAGATCTGGCCGGGCCGGGCCAAAAACCGGTCCATGAACCGGTCCCGGGCCGGGCCGCCAAAACTTCCAAATACATGGACCGGTCCTGATTTTCAGGCTATGAACCGGGCCTTCATCGGGTCGGGCTGCGGTTGACCACCCAGATCGGATCGGGCCGGGCCCATTTGGCCATCACTAATTACGGCTTTGAGCGGTCAAAAGTTGCGATTATTCCAAAATAAAAGGACAATTTCGTAATTTTTACAAATACATGGGATGAGTTCATATGTGAACCTCTATGATAAACATATGAACTATATGTTCATATGTGAACCAGTGTAATTCACATATGAACACTTTAACTGATTCATATATGAACCAATTAACTGATTCACATATGAACTAATTAACTGTAGGTTCATATACGAATCAGTTGAACTAATTAACATATTCATATATGAACCTTTGTGATTCATATATGAACTAATTAACTGATTCATATATAAACGTATAGTTCATATATGAATCACAAAGTTTCATATATGAATCAGTTAAAAGAGTTCATAAGTGAATTACTGTAACACCCATAATTTTCGGTAAGTAAAGGTCACCCGAAAGTTTTTGGAACTTGTAAATAGCGAGAGTTTGTTTGGAAAACATTATTTAAAGTCCCTTAGAGTATCGAGAGTATTGGCGTTGAAAAAGTTGAGTTTTGAGGCTTGAGAAGGGTCCCGCGACAATGCTCGACGACTATGACAGTGTCATAATCGCACTGTTACAATCGCATAGAGGGTACCGCACGTTGGTACACACCAGCGACTATGACCAGCAACATTCCTGGGCAATGTCGCCTGGCAATGTCGCACCAGGGGTTTGAGAGGCTGTCAAATACGGGATTTCAGCCATTCTTCCCATTTCTTACTTCTAACTTCTTCCCTTTCTCTCCCAAATCATTTCCCCTTCTTCCCTCACAAACCCTAACCCATTTTGGAGCTTTTCCTCCTCTAAACCATGTGTTTCTCCTTCATCTAGCATGGTTGGAAGCTAGAGCTAAGATGTCTTTATCTTCTTCACCATCCTCATCAATTTCTAGAGTTTTCACCCAACCCTTTCTATCATTTGGAAGATTGGGAGTGCACGACTCATCTTGATGATCTAGAAGTATTTTGGTTGGTAGATTGGAGTTATGGTTAAGGTAACCTCCTATTTTCTTCATTTATGGAAGTTAGGGTTTTGACATAAGATGATATCTTTATGTAAAATGTTTGGGGAATGATTCTAAATGGTTAAATATGGATATTTATGGTTGGACCCTTGTAGATCTAGGTTTTGGAAGATTTGGCTTGAAGGTTCAGATTTCTTCAAGGAAGCTGATCAAGTTGGGGTAAAATCTAGATTTAGCCAAAATCTAGCAAGGTGAGTCCAAGTTGCTTTGTGAAAACTATGTACATGCCAAAATGTGTATTTTGAAGTAAAAATATGTTTTACTTGGTAATTGTCAAAGTGTGAGTATTTTGATAAGTTTTCATAGTTGATAAACATGAGTCGTTTTAATCTCATGAAATGTTCATATTTTGGTTTTGAATATTTCAGTAAAGAGCATGATTTATGCATTTGGTGATTTTGACAAATGAATTCTATTTTATGATTTATGCATTCTTGGTGATTTTTGTACAAATGAAGTCTAAATTATGGTTTATGCATGTCGGTGTATTTGATTTCATAAACCATTTGGAAAATGTATGTCCCCGTGGTATGAGACATTTCGGAAACATAAGGGTATGAGCCCATTTGGAAAATCTTTTGTCCCAATCCGTGATGAGTTTTGGATTAATCACATCTTCGAGGTATGTGTCTGCATAAACGCCGTTTAATTGTGTTTCTCTATTTGGGGACCATTATTTGTTGGTCAAAGGAGTTTTGAGCATTTTAGCTCAGTTTCGACTTAAAAAAATCTTGAGGACACTTGTAACACCCTCAAATTTGGAAAGAGCGACTAATTAAAAACTTTCAACAATACCGCAAAGGATAATAAAATCTCTTACTACTAGTCCATAATTGAAATACATTTATAGGTTGAACCGTCAACGAATAATTAAAGTCTTACATAAAGACTAACTAAAGTCGAGTGTTACTATAACCCAATAACAATCACTATCTCCAAATATAACTGCGGAAGACTTCATCAAGCTAATCACCTCTTCGAGCACACAACTAGCACTCATCGCTTCACAGTGTCGCTAGAACTAATACCGATATGGAACCTGATGCACATGCCGACAAATAAAAAGGTTAGGCTAACGCCTAGTGAGTTCAAGAGTTTATATCATGATTATAAAGGAAAACGTAAAATGGAAATATTGTAACTTATAATCATGATCCTCTAAAATGATTTACTTTAAAATAATGGAACGACTCATTTACCAATAATATGCATTCTATAGATGGTCGCCTCAATGCCAAAACATTCTTTCATGAAATAATGCAATGCAACACTTACTCAAAACGAGAATAATGGTAATGCTCGAATGATGAAACTTGGGTAAACTTTATAACACAAATGACCCAAATATGAGTAAACTCAAGTCTCCAAAATTATAGCATAAGGGAGATAACCCAAATCTCAAAGCGTCACTGAAAACGAGGATAAAACCAAATACCTCAAAACAACACCTCTCGGTGACGGGGGAATCCCGAATTCCAAGGCTAGTGACAGAACACAAAAGTAGGTCACATTCCAAGTTACTGAGCTCACCATACTGCGTTCCCATGGCCACGAGCTCACCACTCGTACTAAGATGTGGGGGTTGGCACCAGAGGATTACCAGTCATGATCATTTGCTAGGATTACATTTACGGCCCACGACTAGTATCCGGTCTCACATAACCGTACTAAGTTGCCACCCTAGGACCCAATGTCTCAACTAGCTACAAACGGGAAGTGACTATCCCATAAAAACAGGCTCAGAAATTAACTCGTAGATGCAGGTCGGGTCTAGATTTTACCCACTTAGAGCTTCCTTGAATAAACTTGAATCTTCAAGCCAAATCTTCTGAAACCTAGATCCACAAGTTTCCAACCATAAATATACATATTCCACCATAAATAATCATAATCAACCACCAATAATCGTTTCCCAACCTTATACATAAATACCTCAACTAATACCGAAACCCTGACTTCCATAAATGAAGAGAATAGAATATTACCTTAACCCAAGCTTGAATCCACTAATCAAAACACCTCTAGTTCACAAAAATGGTTACAGGCTCCGATCTACTAAAGGGAGAACAAAGGGTGGATGAAACCCTATAAAACTTTGGTGAAGAAGATGAAGAGTGAGAGATGAGGAACTTACCACCACAAAACACTATTGTATACTCCAATAGACTTCCAATATCTTGCTAGATCCTTGAAGATCTCTAAAAAATGAAACCGTGGCAACTTGAATCACTGAAATCGGAGTTGGGATGAAGAAGATATGAAGAAATGAAGTTTTGGGTGAAAATGAGGCTAAAATCAGCTTTTAACCCGTGTTGTTGCTTCTGATGCCAAGCACGACCCGTGCCACTTTTGTGAAGGCATTTTAACGATCTGTGCGCCTTACAGACCAAGAATATATGCCCGAACACTGTTTTGGTCATAATTTCTTCGTTATAGCTCCGTTTTTGCTCCGGAAAGAACCGTTGGACTCGTAATTGAATCCTTCATATCTCAAGACTATAAAATCAAGGATTCAAACCCAAAATCAAATATATTATTTTTCCTTAATATATCGGTTTCTGTATTAACTTGAAATGATACCTTTTGAAAATCGGGGTGTTACAATCCTCCCAACCTTAAAAGAGATTTCGTCCTCGAAATCTGGAAACCCAACATCACACTTGGAAAGATCGATTTATTTTCTATCCAAAAGGAATGCCTTCATGAAACCTCACCTCATATACGGACCCGGTTACATTCCGGTTGAGGTTGTCGTTGCGTTTCTCATAACGTGCCGTTACAAACTCAATCTTAACGTTCAATATATTTCACCGACGTCAGGATGAACGTTGAGTCCTTGATTAATCATTTTCTTAATCATTAAATCTCGGTTGCCTCCCAACCTTATGTTGTTCATATTACCTCAAGAGTAACTTATGACCTTATTCAGTCATTTCCACCAAGAATACCCCAAAGCAAACATTTCCCTTAGATATATCTAAATGCGACGCGTCAAGGTCTCCTCGATAATCGATTTGTACTTAAAGTCCACCTCGATATTCTCACTAAATGTATCCAATAAACATTACCACCAAACACCCACCATGCACTCAAGCATCGATTTCCAAATCAGCGAAAGTCCTGACGATTATCAAAACACCAATGATTGATTCTTAATTATCAACATCTAACTTCCTTAAGTTTACCGCTCGTCTTGCAGACACACCAGATCTAACGGAAGTACACTGAAGTACACCAATAGTTATTATCCTCAAAATAGAGTGTCGACACCTATCCTCGGATGGCCATTTTGCAAACGTGGGTATACCACCAAACATTTCGCTCCCGAGTTGCAATGTCTATTCGAGGTTGACACCTACTCTTGGAAATGATCACTCAAATCAAACATCCTTACTAGCCAACATAACATCATCAATATTCACAGATACCTATTAAGGTGATACACCATAGATACATATCATGCCATCGTACCATTAATCCACAAATTCAAAACCAACCATACCCAATCAACCGTACACGGTTTTAACCCGCAGGTTTAACGAATCATAAAGATCATTACTTAACTAACTGGGAGAAAGCATAGGTCTAACGCCTCAAACTCCAAGGACTTTTTTTAGTCCTTAATCTCGACCTCTAACACGAGGGGCTTACACCTATAGCTCTAATGATTTCAAAGTTTTTCACACCATTATGCCAATTCGAACTTTTATAAAATCTCCAAACGTGAAGGCTTTATAGAGATTAATTGTACGAATAAAATCTACTACCTTATCTCGGTAGGTGTAGAGAGTGGTCACAACCGCCACACATATAAAACCATTTCAGAAAATAATTAATCAATAATCAAGGTAATACTGACACCAACGAAAGATATTTCAACAATCTTTTTCAGAGGAGCTGCAATGTTCTCAACACGTATAAATTGGTGTCACTAATGAGAAGTAGTTTTACGTACTAAAACAGTGCATAACGAATCGTTTGTACAAAACTTCAGAAGGAAAAATATTCACGAAATCGAATCCCAAAATTTTGCATTTAACCATGAAATGTCATGAAATAAAACTTCCCGACGTGAATCGCATACATCGGTTTATTCCCCAAAATTTAGTAAAGACATAAGCATGCGATTTGAGCAATTGTAAGAGTAATTTAGTTTGGTTCCAAACTTTAGGCTATACAAATAAAATGTTTGCAAAACCCCAAAACAACATGTTCATGATATCGAACTCTCAAAGTTTTCTCTCTTTTAGCCCCAATGCAACACGGAATAAGATTTCACAACAAAACTTGCATGCGACTGTTTATTTCACAAAACAGGTAGGGTGATATGCGTACGCACTTGGTTAAGACATGAAATAATTTATGTCGGTTTCAAGTTCAAAGCCAAATAAAAATATGCTCTCAGTGTTCAAAAATATTGACTAAAACACCGCGACGAAAATTCTCAATAAAAAAATATGCATACATGCTATGTGCGACCAAACTGCTCACTCGAAACCCAAAGGGAAAAACAACACTACTAGACGCCAATAAAATTTCTACGTCAGAATAAACAAAGTCTCGACAAAGCCTGCAACCACATGTACTAAAATAATTCTATGCATGTTTAAGATCATGGTCTAAAACTTGTGTGTGCTAACCATTTCAAGATTTCGTGGTATGATCCACATGGTGATTTTGGAAACATGAGAATCAATCGATGCAATTTATTTCAGAAATATATTTCGTGCATGAATTTGATTGGCATTCAACACCTCGAAACCACGCTCCTCGATTTCTCTAGGCCAAAGATCCTCAACTTCCCGGCACACTATTGTCCTTCAAATACTCAATCATCTTAGGATAAAGATCACGGACTTCATAGGTTCACCTCACAATTTCTCCTCGAAATACATCGGTTCAAAAAGTCTATGGTTCTAATCCAACCAATCAATCCGACCCAAAACGGTTCATTTAATGCAATTACCATGCTTACCGTCACTCCAAGTGACGAATACTAAAATCATCAACTTCTTCTAATGGCTACCCATATAGAAACTGTTTCACTACCCCAACGATTATCATACCAAGGCAGTTCAAGCATACACACGTAATTCGTAGGTTCACCATAACACTGGCCAGGTGCTATTATTAACGTACTATACATGATCATCCTTGTCATTTTCTACGAGATTCCCATTCCTAGTGACTCCACTCACCTCGAATCATCAAATCTTAAAGTGCCTAATTGTGCAATCTCACATTCAATCACTTAAAATTACGCTAGTTTGAGTCTAGGCATTCAAAATCAACACCTAATTCTCTCAAACTTAAGCTCTGATACCAACTTGTAACACCCTCAAATTTGGAAAGAGCGACTAATTAAAAACGTTCAACAATACCGCAAAGGATAATAAAATCTCTTACTACTAGTCCATAATTGAAATACATTTATAGGTTGAACCATCAACGAATAATTAAAGTCTTACATAAAGACTAACTAAAGTCGAGTGTTACTATAACCCAATAACAATCGCTATCTCCAAATATAACTGCGGAAGACTTCATCAAGCTAATCACCTCTTCGAGCACACAACTAGCACTCATCGCTTCACAGTGTCGCTAGAACTAATCCCGAAATGGAACCTGATGCACATGCCGACAAATAAAAAGGTTAGGCTAACGCCTAGTGAGTTCAAGAGTTTATATCATGATTATAAAGGAAAACGTAAAATGGAAATATTGTAACTTATAATCATGATCCTCTAAAATGATTTACTTTAAAATAATGGAACAACTCATTTACCAATAATATGCATTCTATAGATGGTCGCCTCAACGCCAAAACATTCTTTCATGAAATAATGCAATCCAACACTTACTCAAAACGAGAATAATGGTAATGCTTGAATGATGAAACATGGGTAAACTTTATAACACAAATGACCCAAATATGAGTAAACTCAAGTCTCCAAAATTATAGCATAAGGGAGATAACCCAAATCTTAAAGCGTCACTGAAAACGAGGATAAAACCAAATACCTCAAAACAACACCTCTCGGTGAGGGGGGAATCCCGAATTCCAAGGCTAGTGGCGGAACACAAAAGTAGGCCACATTCCAAGTTACTGAGCTCACCATACTGCGTTCCCATGGCCACGAGCTCGCCACTCGTACTAAGATGTGGGGGTTGGCACCAGAGGATTACCAGTCATGCTCATTCGCTAGGATTACATTTACGGCCAACGGCTAGTATCCGGTCCCGCATAACCGTACCAAGTTGCCACCATAAGACCCAATGTCTCAACTAGCTACAAACGGGAAGTGACTATCCCATAAAAACAGGCTCAGAAATTAACTCGCGGATGCAGGTCGGGTCTTGGACTCCACGAGCCCTCACCGTATTATCCTCGACATCCCAAGACTAATTCTGACACTAACATATAAATAATAGCCCTTTTTCCTTTTTAAAAAAAAGTAATGATCGACTCATATGCCTATGGATCCACTGCATTACAGTCTAAACAGTACATGACTCAAATTGAATGACTAACGCACTCAAAACATGTAAATCTCAAATGATGCGCATTAACCGCCATCATACTTGGTATTTCACAACGGGCTATTAAAACGAACCGAAGTCCTAAAGACTCATTTATTTTCAAATATGCATTTCCATGTTTAACTGCTGATAAGAATGGAAATCATAAAATGAGACCATACACATTCTTTCAAGTACTTCACATAAATGTGCAAGTAATACTTCATAAAACATTCCATTTCATGAATGATGCATAAAACCTGACAAACATTTAAAAATGTATTTCTTTGACCAAAGATCTATTTATGCAATAAAACATCAAGACACATTCATTTGTGACCCTTTATCAAAATGCCCAAAAATCCCAAATGTGGGTGTTATACAAAGTTTATAAAGTTAAATATTTCAATAAATCAAGATCAACAAATAATCCAACATTTGATAATTTCATGTAAAACACATAAACAATTTAAAATAGACATTTTGGCATGTACACCGTTTTCACAAATCAACTTGAACTCATCTTGCTAGATTTAGGCTAAATTTAGATTTTACCCACTTAGAGCTTCCTTGAAGAAACTTGAATCTTCAAGCAAAATCTTCCAAAACCTAGATCCACAAGGTTCCAACCATAAATATACATATTCCACCATAAATAATCATAATCAACCACCAAGAATCGTTTCCCAACCTTATACATGAATACCTCAACTAATACTGAAACCCTAACTTCCATAAATGAAGAGAATAGAAGATTACCTTAACCCAAGATTGAATCCAACAATCAAAACACCTCTAGTTTATCAAAATGGTTACAACCTCCAATCTACGAAAGGGAGAACAAAGGGTGGATGAAACCCTAGAAAACTTTGGTGAAGAAGATGAAGAGGGAGAGATGAGGAGCTTACCATCATAAAATACTCTTGTATACTCCAATAGACTTCCAATATATTGCTATATCCTTGAAGATATCTCAAAAATGAAACCGTGGCAACTTGAATCACTGAAATCGGAGTTGGGATGAAGAAGATGTGAAGAAATGAAGTTTTGGGTGAAAATGAGGCTAAAATCAACTTTTAACCCGTGTTGTTGCTTCTGATGCCAAGCACGACCCGTGCCAATGTTTCTATGTCTTGGCACGACCCGTGACACTTTTTTGAAGAAAATGGCACGACCCGTGCGCCCTGCAGACCATGAATATAAGCCTGAACACTGTTTTAGTCATAACTTCTTCGTTATAGCTCCGTTTTTGCTCCGGAAAGAACCGTTGGACTCGTAATTGAATCCTTCATATATAAAGACTATAAAATCGAGGATTCAAGCCCAAAATCAAATATCTTATTTTTCCTTAATATATCGGTTTTTGTATTAACTTGCAATGATACCTTTCGAAAATCGGGGTGTTACAACACTTGCCCAGTTTTAGTGGATTTGTGTAGAGCCCCATTTATGATTTACATCTTAATCGTATTATTGCATATTAATGATAATTACATCCTCAAATGTGTCGGTCATTCCTGTGTAGTCATGTAATTTTAGACTGTGTTGCATTAGATCCATAGGCACGTAAGTCAGTCTTTATTTGATGGTCAATTGGGTATTACGGGGTTGGACTTCGGGACCTATGTTTTATGACTTTAACCTTTCAAGTGTACACTAGGAGGACTGAGTCCGGTTGTGCTATCGTGTTGATGGGCGTTTGGGGCCTCCGTCATGTCGTGGCAATGCCTTGGTTGTAACCTCCGACTATGTTGGGCCTTTGGTGGTATTCATGTAATATTCACTAAGGTCAGCTGTCTCTTTTGGTGTAGCTTGAAGGGAGTCGTAGGGACACTTGGGCTTTTATGTCGTGAAGTGTCATACGATTAACGTTATATGAGTGACATACTTTTGTGTTCCTCCACTCTCAATGGATACGGGTCTCCTCCGTCGTCGGCCGACAGTATTTTGGATAACTAATTGTCCATGCTTTAACATTTGGATTTCATTCCACTTTATGGTCGCATGAGTATTGAACGTTAGTTTCATGTTTTCGGTGGCATATTATATTTATATGGATTATTTCCCATTACTTATGAGTTGAGTATTATGCCTCACCCGTGTTTTGGGTGTTTCGGGATATAAAGTTTTATCCGTGTTTTTATAATTGGAAGTCCGTTTTCTATTCACGTTTGAGTGAGTTTTGGGTTGCATTACTTTATAGAGAATGTTTTGTATTGGGGCGTTCGTCCTTAAAAATGCATGTTATTGGAAAACGAGTCATTTCCATATTTAAAGTAAATCATTTTGAAAGATTATGAATTAAATTGTACTTTTTCTTTTATCAATATATTTCATCATGTTGAAACTTTTGAACTCACTAGGCGTTAGTCTAACCATTTTTATTTGTCGGCATGTGCATCAGGTCTCTGTGAAGAGATAGGTACTATTTTAATGCACGAGGGTGAGTAACTTGGTGAAGTCTTCCACAATTATCTTGGGAGTAGCAACACGCATTTGGGTTTAGTAGCATCCGACCTTTATTTAGTCTTTATATAAGATTTGAGTGGTTATTTGTTGAGGTTAAATCTAGAATTATATCTGAGGTATTCCAAGTATTGATTTGTAGAAAAGGATTTTTATCCTTCGTGTGATGTAATGATGAAAATTTTAAATTAGTTGTTCTTTCCAAATTGGAGGGTGTTACAATTACACTGATTCATATATGAACATATAATTCATATGTGAATCATACAGGTTCATATGTGAACTCGTCTCGCATATTTTAAGAAACTACCACTCTATCTTCTACAGATCACACAAGAAATTATCTGGTGCTTCACGGTCAATGTCACAAATGTTGACCAGATAAAGGGTTAGGATCAATTTTTTATTTCTCATATTTTTAACATTTCTCAAATGAACATAATCTTATATATATATATATATATATATATATATATATATATATATATATATTATATATATATATATAGGGGAACAATCAAATGAAAACCACTCTAATTTTGAAACCCGTGGAAACCCTCGATTTCATTGGTTAAGTTAATGAAATTGTTTCATGAAATTGTTTAATTTGATGAAATTGTTTCATATAATTCTTTTATTGATGAAATCGTTGCATATATTTGTGTTTTTTATGCAAAAATGAAAAAGTTTCATCAAACTGTGAAAATACATGAAACAATTTCATCAGAATGAGAAAAATAGATGAAACTACATAAAAACACAAATATATGAAACAATTTCATTAACAAAAGAATTATATGAAACAACTTGATCATATTAAACAACTTTATGAACCAATTTCATTAATTTAACCAATAAAATTGACAGTTTCCAAAGTTTCCAATCTAATATGGTTTCCAATTGAAACCACCTATATATATATATATATATATATATATATATATATATATAGGGAGGATCATGTGAGAAGCAAATTAATTTGCGAGAAGATGAAAGGGAATGTGGGTCACATAATTTATTAATTAAAAATACCATAAATGAAAAATAAAAAATAATTTCATAAATTAGGATAATTATTAGTTTAAATTGGATAAATCCTTAAAATTCTCATTATATCTTTTAGATTTATTTATTTTTTTAATTTCAATTATTTAATAATTTTTTTATTAATTTTATTTCTAAATATACTTTTAATAAAAAAAATTATAACCACACGGAGCGCCATAATTTTGACCAAATATCACATGTGATATTATTATATGAATATTTATATATATCACATATCATATTATCACATGTGATAATTGTATATATTTTAGTTAATTATATGTGATTATTTATTTTTATATTTATAAATCTTTTTGTGATATAAATATTATCACATGTGATAATTGTATATATTTTAGTTAATCATATGTGATTATGTATATATTTATAGATCTTTTTGTGACGTAAATGTTATCACATGTGATTATGCGTCACTTATATGCAGACATATATTATCATATGTGATACTTACAAAAAATTCACTTGGTGGGATCATATGTTGAACATAATAATAGATCACATGTTAAACAAAATTAATCACATGTGATTCAAAATGTAAATCCAAAAAATAGAGGAAAATATGGTGAAATAGATAATGCATTAATTGTGGATATCACGTGTGATATTTGATGAAAATTATGATTTTATCTAAAAAATAATAATATAAATTAAATAAAAAAGTATGAATTTATTAAAATTAAAAAATAAATAAATTTAAAAAGATATAATAAGGATTTATCCAACTCAAAATTGTAACTATCCTAACTTTTAAAATTGATTTTTTTTATTTATGGTGTTTTTTATTAATGAATTATGTGGTTCATATTCTTTCTCGCATTCTCGCAAATTGACCACCGTCAGGTTCAGGGGAAAACCTCAAAAAAACGAAAAACTGAAGAACACCCTGGTAGCCCTTCATCTGGACGGTATGCACTTGTGCATATAAGTAATTTGTAATATGTACACGTGCATATGCACAAGTGTATAATTCACATGTGCATATGCACAAGTGTATAATGCACTTGTGCATAAAACCAAAAAAACAACATAATTTACCTGTATGCATAAGTGCATACCGTCCAGATGAAAGGCTACCAGGTTGTTATTCGGTTTTTATAGGGGCCTAATCATATGAGATCTTAGTATTTTCTAGTAACCGTGAGATCCAATCACAACCAATCATTTTTTTTATTTACTGTTTTTTATATATTAATTGTTGAGGGTATATTGGTAATTTGATTAATTTTTGTTTAATAAATAATTATTTTATTTTACAGATTTATATCAATCAAGATTACGTTTCCTAATAATACTCAACTAATTGATTTATCAAAATCAAAACTATTCAACATTCATGTTTCCAAAAAAAAATTTGCACGTCTAAAGAACTGCTCAATGAAGAAGAAGTTGTTGGATTGGAGGAAGAAGGAACGTGTTCAAAAAAGGTTGTTGCTTGTGTTTGTCGAAGTTGGCTCCCCTTAGTTGGTTTGTGGTTCAATGTGATCATCTTATTAATCCCATTTTGACATCCATGGTGGTTCACTGTGATGATCCCCTGCATCCCATTTTGATTCATATTGTGATGTCTTTATTCGATAAACATGTATATAAACCACAAAATAGTCGGTTCTTACAGTTACCATTGATTATGATTTTGTATGGTAATCACAATGTAACACAGTTGGTATCATAGTGGTACCACAGTTGGTATTACCGTCGTATCATATTGGGTATCACATTTGTATGTTAATCACAGTGTAAAACAATGTTAATCACAGTGTAAGATAATATTCTTTGAGTGCATCACAATAGTAATCACAGTGTAACACAATGTTCTTTGAGTGCATCACAGTGGTACATTGGGTAAATTTGTAGTGAATGAGAGCACTGATGAAAACGTATCACCACCTTTTGAATTAGCAACAATTTTCCCATCATTGTATCATCAAGGATATCAGATTTTTGCAAGATGATCATAGTGTATCACATCCCATTTGTTGTAACAAAACCCGTTTTCTTTTAAAATTGTAAGACCACAGTGTAACACGGTTTATTATATTACCAAGAAAATATGTATAAAGTTTCAATATTTTGAGATTATCGCCAATTGATTCCATGCCAAAATTATCGGACCCGCCTAAATTAGATCACACTTAATTATAATATTTTTTGACATTTTTACCCTTTTTACCTATTTTAATGGCCTAAATTTGTGTTTTTAATTATTATTTCTCTTAATTATTTTACACCATTGATTATTAAAATGGATGGATGAGATTGGATCTCATAGTTACCACAAAATAGTAAGATTTCTCTTGAAAGGTCCCCTATATATATAGGCCAAAGAGAATTTACAACCCATGTAAATCTTACAATCCATACAACCCACGTCTTAACCGTTGGATTCATGATAAACGGTTATTTTGTTTTTATTTTATTTTTTTTTAATTGAAAATATTGGACCCACATGTATTATAACCATCGATCATTAATCCAACGATTAAGAAGTGGGTTGCATGAGTTGTAAGATATTCATGGATTGCAAATTAAACTACCCTATCTATATATATATATATATATATATATATATATATATATATATATATATATATATAATTTTGCAGAAAGTTTCCAAATTATGACATGGACGTTGTAGTAGAGTATTTGTAAGTGGGAAGTTAAGCCTTCAATTTCAGTTAGTTGCCAAATCAAAGTTGTAGAAACAGAATGATTTTATTAGTAACTTCACACATAAGCATTGCATATCATGTCTTTAATTAGTGGTTTTGTTTTCTAATCGATCACCCATCTCTCTCCAAATGACTAAATAATTTTGTAACACCAATCAAGTATTTTACATTTATTGCTATAAAAAAGATCATTCACGTTTTGTTAATTGTAACATGAGTCATTTTAAAAAATATTTTACTATAAAAATCAGCTACATTATATCTTTTTTGGTAAAACAAACTGAATTACGTTTAGAATTTGTCGAAATAAATTAACCATATCCTAAATATGATTAACTATTTTCGTTTATTTTAAAAGTATATTGTTTGAAATCGAAATTTCAATAGGTACACTAATTAGTTTTTACGCAATAAAAAGTGATAGCAGATGATATATATAGAATTAAAAAAAATTACAGTTGCATTTCCCAGTCAAACAATCTTTTTTTTTTTTTTATCAAAAACATTGATTTCTTAAAATTTATTATCGTGTTTGTGCATTTTTAAAGACAACACAAATTTTATATTTAAATAAGTAAATTCACATCTTATTGTATTTAGTGGAAAGTAGAATCTAAGAAATTGATGAAGTGATATTCCTTTCTAATAACTGATTTAACAGGGACAACTGCTGCCAATCGGACTTTTCTTGTTAACTTCATCAATCAATTCAATGGTGGTTGTGTGGTTGCTTCTTCTTCTCTTTCGTGCATTACCCTACAAACTATAGTGCATAAAGCCATAATTAAAGGTTTTACAGAGTTTAATCATACATAGCTTATATAGTGATGAAAACAATTGATGATAAAATAAATTGATGCTAAAATTAAACCCTTAAATTAAAGGTACAACCCTTTAATGCACATAAAATGCAACGTTTGACTAGTCATATTATTTAATAAAAATGTTTAACTAACAATAAACGGCTTTCCTTTTAAAAAAAACAAGTGCTACATAGGTGGGGTAACAAAAATGGAATAGATCTCATATAAAAGAAGTTCAAAGTTTTGGTTTCAATTAACAACCTCAATTAAATGCACTTTAAGTATGTGTTTGAGTTTTTTTTTTTCCTATATTATAAAATATAGATTTGTTAGTTCAATCTTTAGGGAGTCTTAGTGTAATTGAGTTGTCTTTAGAGATTAAGGGGGTGTTTGGGATTGCTTATTTAAGACAGTTTAAGTATGCTTTTTCTTTAAGAGTTTATCAACTTATGTGGTAACAAAAGGGAGTTTTATATATAAAAAGTGTTTGAATTAGTTTATTGTGGTACCAAAACATAATAAGCTAATAAGTTGTTATTTATGGGTATTTGGGATTGCTTATGTATTTAAAATAACCAAAAAAAAGTCTTAAGTTGTTTAAAATAAGTTGATAAATCATAATGGTTTAACTTATCAAAAACTCCTTATTAACAGTGTGGAAAAACTATAAACATTTTTTTCCCCAATCCAAACACTAAAAATAGCTTATTAATGGTGAGGATAAGTTATAAGTCAATAAACAATTTAAATAAGCATTCCCAAACACCCTCTGATTTATATCATGCATGTATGATTACAATAATTGTTCACATGGTTGATTTTTTTTTTCAAGATCTCATGTTTAAAAAAAAAATCAAAACAATTTCCTGTCATTTATCTTCAAACACAAATTTAGCTAGGATTTTCTTTTTTAATCAAAAAACGACAAATTGCATCAATCTTTCATTAATTTTACATCCCATTGTGTTATTGGGTGTATATATATACACATACACAGAGTTGGGTCTGGTGAGAAGTCGAGGTTAACATGAGAATTGCGAGAAGTGATTATCAACCATTGGATGAGAAAATGATGCACATTAGCATTAGGATAAGATGCACCGAGATAAGATGCACCGGATCAATTCCCTTCTAAGTTGCAATTTGTTAAGTGCATTTTGTGCATTCATCATAGTAGTTTATAATTGCATTTTGCATTTATTTTAATTGTTTGCACGTAAGTTTTATTATATTTTAGTTAATTTCCGTTTAATAATCGATTGAGGATATTACATTGATACTTTTGTGTTTTCGTCGTATTTTGACAGATAATTTACATTAAAAGCATGAAAATGGATGATGATGGATTTAAAGTATATGATCAATCTTTATTTGGTGGGTATATTCAAGAAGAATGATAAAAGTTAGATCAATTTAAAGAATAAAATCTAGTAAAGAAAGTTTGGAAATAAAATAAATATTAAGAGTGCTATTTTTGGAATTACTGTAAAGTTAAAGGGGGTGGTTTGAAAGTTTTTTTTAATGAATAAAACTTTTGTTTTAGTAGGCAATCTCTTCACCTTTTCTTTTTTTTTTTCCTTTAGTTTTAGTTTTGGTTTGATTTATATTTTCAAGTTGTTTTAGTTTAGATTTTAGATTTTAGGTTTAGACTTAATTTTATTTTTCGTTTGTTTGTAATCCTTCGTTTCTTGACAGATTCTCGTCCAACATATTACATCCGTTGTAACGATTCACTTTCTCCATATTTTATTTTTATGTTTGAATTTATTATTTAGTTAAAATTTTACATTTATCTATTGTTAATGTTTTCTCTCCCTATTTTTATTTTCTGCATCTTTTTAATTTCTTGCATCGTTCTTAAATTTATTTTACAGTTTTCTTAGATTAAAAACGATTCTTGGAGAGTAACACTCATTGGATCGATCTTTACAGTTTTCATAGATTAATTTTATTGTTTTATTTAGATTTATATTTATGGTTTGTTTCGTAGTTTAACTTTCGTTCATTTGGGTAATCGTCTCTTTAGATCGAAGGTCTTGGTATTGATTAATTGTTTTTAAAACGGATGTTGAGTTTTAATCCATTTCGATTTTAACGAAAGTTGAAATTGATTTAATTGACTTTTAACAAATCATTTAGTTAATTCGATTGGTTTTTTATGAAACAAAAGTTTGGTCTTTTACTTGGATCAAATTGATCAATGATTACGGTCCTAACATGAAAAATAGTTAAAGACGTTGATTGGAAAAAATATTCGTTTTAAATCATAATATTTCTACCCAACGTACACATATTGTGAAAGTAAATATGAGTCTTGGGTTAGAAAAACTTTTACACCTCGAAAGAAGGTTGAAGTAATTTAACACAACGAATTCTCACCATTACCAAAACCTTAAGTTAACATTACCCTTGCTTCATTCTTTTGCTTGTTTATTTTATGGTACTTTTTCTTAATTGAAATTCAAAATATTGATAATTCTCGTAGTTAGGCCATAGTTTAAAAATAAGTCCATGTTTAGTCCATCGTCTTCCTGTGATCGACCCATATGCTACACCTCCCGTACGCTTGTGGTATAAGTTTAAAACGCATCACAATTCATAGGAGAACATTTGATTAAAAGTGATAAACAATTCAGATTCACTACTCACGCTTCTTACATTAACCTCAACTTGTCACATGATTCTTCGCCACACACATAGCATAGGCAATATGAGTATATTTTGTGGTGATAAAGAACATCCAATTCTTCCTTGGATGATAATTAATTAAGCGGCCTGTATCATGTAACCAACTGATAATTGACACTTCGATTCTCTCTCTCTTTGGAAACACCAATACGATAATATACACAGACAAAGTGAGTAAAGCTTTTAAGATACGAGGGATAGGTTTCATCAGAAAGTTTGGTGCAAGAAAGCATGCAACTTTCTGAATATGTTGGCGATGTTGCAGCATCCAGCAAGCAAAAGTCGTACTATTTAACATACTCAGATAGCTACAATTCTCCAACCCTCACCCCCATATATATATAAGACACTATATACCTAACAACATGTACACACTTCACTTCACTTCACTTCACTTCACTTCACTTAATTTATTTTACTCATGGAAAACCCTAGAATAAAAACTACCCAAAAGGTCAATATCATCATGCATTTGCTTCTGCTTCTTCTTCTTTTTTTTTTCTTGAAGATCTAAAGATTATGTTTCAGGGTCTAACACGTTTTTCCCTTGGTGTTTTTGGTTCAAGTGTGTGAAGATTACTTCTTACAATAACGATGCTGTTCGCTCGCCAACTAGAGCTGCGAAATCTGTTTACCCTTCCCTTCCCATGAAAGCAAAACCTTCGGTATTGTTTACCTGTAATTAAGTTTGATTCGTTTATCGAAATTAATGTCGATTACATGAAGAACTAAGACCGAACCACCCCACTACACAATGCAAAGATCTTCATTTGCGACTAAATTAAAATGGTCTCATATAAGGGCGTAGGTTTGAAAATGGCATTACAAAAATGTGGTCGCTTCTGTGGTTGCTAGCTTTCATAGCAAACTACTAACTAATATGTGTGTTGAAGTAAATACAATACCAGTAAATAATTAATTTATTTGCAGGTTATCCCCACGAAGGCATCAATAAAAGAAAATATGAAGCCTGTGGATGTCAAACTCCAAACAATAGCCAAAGAAAACACCAAGTACTCTATGGAAGTCAAACTCCAAACAAAGGAAAGAGCTGTCAAGCGTGCTTTCTTTAACTACTCGGTGAGTTGTGCTCAACTAATGAAATTGGTTGAATAGATCCTTTTTTGTTGCAAATGTCAATAAAAACAGTTTACACACTTTTACAGGCCCTATTTTGGTTAGCAAATGAGCATATCGTCCATACTAAATCAGGGTCGGTCTTTAGCATGTTAAATGTGTGATTATGACAGAGCCCCAAAATTTTAGGGCCTAATTTTATGTTGTTTAGTGTCTTTAATCAACGAACGTAAAATTATAGCCCACCTTAGTGCATCCCTAATTTCTATCAGAAGACAAAAATAAAAGCCGCATCATTGCCTCTATAGTTTGTATATATGTATCTTTGTTATCTCATTTTGCATTGTAATCAAAAGTTTTAATTAGGTGTAACAGGGTCTCCAATTAGATTGGAACATCCCTGACTAAATGGTTCTCTAAACTTGTGGACTATTAATTTACTTGCAGGTAGCGACCAAGCTTTACCTAATGGAGCAACAAAAGAGACAAATAGAGAAGATACAGAAGGCATGAACAATTGAACTTGCAAGAATTGTGTTAAATTTAACATCCATCTCTTTTTTTTTCCATTTTGCAGTTCCTATTAGGAGACACAATACAGTTACACAACAAGATATAAATAGAATTGACAAAATGAATAATAAACGAGAATTAAAGAACCATTATACAGTTTGACGTTTATATTTGATCATTGCAAAACTGACCAAATTAACCAGATGATCGAAGAAGAAGAGGTTCGAATGTTAAGAAAGGAGATGATCCCTCGAGCTCAGTTGATGCCTCTATTTGATCGGCCCTTCTTTCCGCGAAGGTTAATTACCAGTAATTTTATATATAAAAAAATATCCGATTGATCATGTATTCGTAAGAAAATGATCCCTCGAGCTCACTTGGTGCTTGGTGTACTTAACTTGTTTCTTTTCTACAGATCTACTACTCCTACGAAAGTTCCGAAAAAGCCAAGTTCTCAGGAAGCGCATAGAAACAGCTTATCTTGCACACGAGAATTCTACAATTTCAGACAAAATGAAGCACATTGATGAACACCATAATCATTGATCATGTATCATACATATATAGTTCAAGCTAGCCCATGTTTGTTGAGCTGCTAGCTAGCTATTCACCTGTGAGTACGTTGTTTTGACTAGTAGTAGAAGAGTGGTTTTTCTGAAGAAAATTAAGGAAGTAGGTATAGATGGATTTAATTTCTTGAATAAGGTCATAATCGGCTAGAAAGTGTTAGCTTGTGGCCTACTGATGGCCTGAAAAGAATCCCTTTTTTAGTTTGGTTTCTTTATGTAATCATGTGTTGGTCTTGAATGGAAAGTTATGCATTTTCATCTCTCTATTCATTTGAGTTATACTATATCAAACACCCTTTATATATCTTAAGGATACTGTTTATATAATCCTTCTAACAAGGAAGTGTTTGTTCCTATAACTAGTGATTTTTTAGAAAAGAATTCAGATAAAAATTGAAGGAGTACAAGAACCAAAAAATAATAATTAACGAGCCTATTGCTTAAAAACTTAAATCAGATAAGTTTTTATTGTTGCTGTGCAACTCACCAAGCACAATGTACAAGTGTTTAAAGCATAGATATGTGGATTAATATGAACCACACATATTTTGGAAGACTTTTTTTATAGGTCAACTTATTTTTTTGTTTTTTCTTCTCCTAATGCATATATATATATATATATATATATATATATATATATATATATATATATATATATATATATATATATATATATATATATATATATATATATATATATATATATATATATACATGCAACGTAGAAGAAAGATGATATGCAAAACCAAGCATCTTCTTCCTTTGGTTTAAGTTTCCCTTTTGTTCAACAGTATATATTCATATATATATCTTTTTTTGAGGAAACTTTGGGTAGCTGATTTGTTGATCCAAGAACCTCGTAAACTTTTCGTAATTTCTTCTGGTTGGTAATATAAAGATCTCTCTCTCCCTGTGGATGTACACTATCACACTGATAGTGGAACCACATTAAATATTGTTGTCTCGATTTATTTGCTGCTTCGTTAAATTTAATCGTATATTCGATAACCGCTATATTTACATTTGTGGATCAGTATGAATCATTAGACAAAAATATACAATATTTAGATCTCGTTATTCCACATTTGTTGTATTGGGTCAGTTGCACGTGATTTATTGTTATCACTTTTGGGACCGTAAATCACTTGAAATACGATATTGTAACTGTCACCGACCCTTTCAATTGGTATCAGTGCTGCTAGATCTACATTTGACTTAGATTGTATATTTTTAGTCGCACGATAAGTGTTCGTTAAAATGTCTATTGATTCAGGGAAATCCGTTCGCCGTTTCCGTTTCCAACCCAAACCCGAATGTTTATCAAAAAGGTGCTTTTAAATTATCGGGGGCCAGGATTAGAATAGAAAAGTGGAACGGGTGGGTGATTTTGGTAAATGGCACTTCACTACAGCAGCAGCACTTAGGAAAAATGATGTTCACCCCGTAGTCTTTGCTCCGGAAGAAAAAGATCCGGACATATCCACCTTAGAAGCTAAGGAAGTGGAGGCTTGGGCCTTCACTACCTTACAAATGGCTATGGGTCCAAATGTACTTTCTGAAATCGTTTCTGAAAAGACAGCCGCATGGATTTGGAAAAAACTTGAGAATCTTTATCTCAAGAAAACTTTGACTAACCGACTGTTATTGATGAGGTTGTGCATGTTCTTCAAAATGAAGGAAGGCACTATACCATTCAGTCCCACATGACTGAATTCGAAGACATCATCATGATGTTGAAGGCAACATATTCTATTTTTGCCACAGATAATGAGGCACTCGCCTTGATTCTGTTGTATTCACTTCCCGAAAAATATTCTCAGTTCACTAACAGTTTTATTTATGAAAGAGATTTCATATCTTTGTCTGATGTGAAAGCAGGGATGATATGTGAAGAACAGAGAGTTCAAATGAAAATCGGTAACAGTTCGTGAGATAACAACCACAACAATCATGGTCTATTTACCGAAAGAGACCAAGATGATCAGCTGAGGGGAAGAACTCGTAGCCACTCCCAATCTCATAAACCTGGTCATCGCGGGAAATCTAAGCAACGTGGCAATTGTAATTATTGTCACAAACCAGGTCATTGGGTCAGAGATTGTCCAAGTTTGTAAAACAAGGACAAGACCAAAGCAGAATCTTCAGCAGTTGTAACCAAAAGAGATACAGGCTTCTCAGCAACGGTTACTGCACTGCAAGGCGACAGGCGTTGGGTGTTGGATACCGGAGTTTCGTGCCATATGACACCATTTCGGGACTGTTTCACTACTTTCGAGGAGTTCGAATATAACCATTTTTATATGGGAAACAGTACATCGTGTGTCACTCGGGGCATCGGTTCGGTCAGAATCAAAATGTTTGACGATACTATTCGAACTTTATCAAATGTTAAATTTGTACCGTCTATGACTCGTTCTTTGCTTTCTGTTGGACAACTTTATGTTGGACAACTGTCCAAACTTGGCTGTAAGATTCAAATAGAGAATGTGCATCTCCAGAGGGAACTTTATTGTGATGAAAGGTGAGCAGGCAGAAAATAACATGTTTCATCTAGTAGGCGAGACAGTCAGTTCTAATGCGTGTGTCGCGGATAGTTCGAGAAACTTAGATGCTACTCGTTTGTGGCATCTTAGATTGGGGCACACCTCAGAGAAGAATTTGGAGATTCTGTGTAAGTGGAAACTCATTACAGTTGACACGCCTACGAGTCTAGACTTTTGTTCAGAATGTGTCTCGGGTAAACAGACGTGTGATTCTTTTGGTGTTGGAAAACACAACACCAAAAGGATCCTCGATTACGTTCAAACAGACGTCTGGGGACCATCTTCGACACAATCCCTCAGTGGAAGTAAGTATTATGTTACTTTGATTGATTATTAATCGCACAAACTTTGGGTGTATGTGATTAAGTTAAAGTCAGATGTTTTTGAAATATTCAAAACTTGGTTAGCACTAGTTGAAGTCGAGACTGGTAGAAAATTAAAAGTGCTTAGATCTGATAATGGTGGTGAATACACTAGTGGTAACTTTAAATACTTTTGTTTACGTAGAGGTATTCACCGACACTACACCACACCTGGCGATCCGCAATCAAACGGAGTCGCCGAGCGGATGAATAGGACCTTGTTAGAAAAAGTCCGATGTATATTAGTTACATCTAGTTTCCCTAAAATGTTTTGGGCTGAAGCACTTCACACTGCTGTACACATTGTGAATCGGTTACCGTGTTCAGCCATTGGGGGAAAAATTCCGGAAGAAATTTGGAGGGGTAAGGGTTATATTTGTTTGAAATACATACGTGTATTTGGTTGTCCAGTGTATATTCATCTGACAGGTGAGGACAAGTTGGATCCCAGATCCACCAAGGGATTCCTACTCGGCTATACAGATGGAATCAAGGGTTACCTAATCTGGAACCCGGTCACCCGAAAGGTGATTCATTCTCGGCATGTGACCTTCAATGAGTCGATTATGTTAAAGTCTAATCATAATCGATAGCCCGCTCCAGAACCAGAAATTATCTCTTAGGTTTCTCCAACAGCCGATGGAGATGAGATAATGGTCAATCTTATTGTACCTAACTCATCTGCTTGTGGTTTCACTTTTGGGTCAGAATCTGAAGAAGATGTTAGTCCACCAGATACATCTACTTCTGATCCAGTTAGTTCAGATCAAGAAGAAATTCTGAATGATGGTGGAGGTCAAGGCGATACAATTCCAGTATCAGTACCTATGAGGCAGAGGCAGAGGCAGAGCCAGAGAACTATCCGTCCTCCTAATAGGTATGGTGATTGGGATTTAGCAAATATGAGTTTTAATGACCATCTTGAGTATGCTTTGCATGTTGTACAGGATGAGTCGTTTGACTATTCGGAGGCTCTATCTTCGAGCCACTTTGACAAGTGGTTAGGAGATATGCATGAGGAAATTGAAGCTCTATCTAAAAATAACACTTGGGAGCTTTGTCCATTACCGAAAGGCAGTCGTGAAATTGGCTGCAAATGGGTCTATAAAGTCAAAGACGATAAGCATTATAAAGCTCGTCTGGTTGTGAAAGGCTTTGCACAGCGGAAGGGTATCGAGTATGATGATATCTTCGCGCATGTGGTTCGACACACATCTATCCGGGTTCTTCTGGCCCTTGTGGCAATTCACGACCTGGAGCTCAAACAATTATATGTGAAAACAGCTTTTCTGCATGGAGATCTTGAGTAAACCATCTATATGAAGCAACCAGAAGGTTTCATCTCCAACAACAAACCTGATTGGGTCTGTAAATTGAAAAGGTCCCTTTATGGACTTAAACAATCGCCTCGACAATGGTACAAGAAGTTTGATTTATTTATGCTCTCGTTGGGTTTTGAGCGTAGTGAGAAAGACGCTTGTGTCTATCATAGATCAAGCGGTGGCATTTCTATTTATCTACTTCTTTATGTTGATGACATGCTGATAGCTTGCAGGGATCGTTCTGAAATCAACCATTTGAAAGATAGGTTGAAATCAGAATTTGAAATGAAGGATCTCGGTGAAGCTTGTGTTATTCTCGGCGCGGAAATTGTTTGGGACAGAAAGTCCCGTACTCTCAAGTTAACACAAAAGGGCTATATTCAGAAGATTCTGAAGCGGTTTAATCTTGATGGAGCGAAGTCGGTGTCTACGCCATTTCCGAGACACATCAAGATTACAAAAGATGACTGTCCGGTAGGCGATATTAGAAAGGCTGAGATGGCAAAGATTCCATATGCCAGTGCAGTCGAGAGCTTCATGTATGCCATGGTATGCACTCGTCCCGATCTTGCACATTCCATTGGAGTGATTAGTCGGTTTCTATCAAACCCGAGTAAGTCACATTGGAATGCAGTGAAAAATGTATTTCGTTACTTGAAAGGTACGGAGACTCACGACCTCATTTATGGTATGCAAAACAACTGTGATATTCTTGGTTACTGCGATTCAGATTACGCAGGTGATCGTGTCAGCTAGAAATCCACTTCTGGTTATGTTTTTACATTAGGTGAAACAACTGTCAGTTGGAGATCTCGATTACAGTCTATTGTTGCATTATCGACTACCGAAGCTGAACTTATTGCAGCAGTCGAGTTTGCTAAAGAAGCAGTTCATTTACAGGAACTCTTGTTTGGTTTAGGCCTGAAGCAGACTACTGTCCGTAATAATTGTGATAGCCAGAGTGCTATTCACTTGGCTACAAATTTGGCATTCAACTCTCGAACGAAGCACATTAATGTGTGTGATGCATTTCTGGTAGCTTTGCACGACGCAAAGGTTGTGTATTTGAAGAAAATCTTATCTGAAGATAATGTTGTTGATTGGTTCACCAAGTCGTTACCGCCAGCCGCATTCGAGCATTGCTCGAATTTGATCCAACTCAGACTGTGTTAGTGTCGTTTGGCACCTTGTGGGAGAGATGAGAATATTGCTACAGATGACATAGCAACATCTTTGGGGAGTTATTACTTGGTACGTGTTTTTAGGTTGCTTAACTCGTTCGTTTATTGAGATTGCTCACTTGAGGATTTTTTGCTTTTGATTTTGACGGGTGATGGTCGAGCCGAAGCTCGTCATGATCAAAATGCATTATGTTACCTCGTGTCAATCTCTATCAGCTATTTGTTCGTGTTTGGGGGAATGGTTCGTGCTTTGGTTTCGTCAGGTGATTTGCACATCATGGTGGAGTGTTGAAAAACTTAAATCAGATAAGTTTTTTATTGTTGTTGTGCAACTCACCAAGCACAATGTACATGTGTTTAAAGCATATATATGTGGATTAATATGAACCACACATATTTTGGAAGACTTTTTTTTTATAAGTCAACTTATTTTTTTTGTTTTTTCTTCTCCTAATGCATATATATATATATGTGCATGCAACGTAGAAGAAAGATGATATGCAAACCAAGCATCTTCTTCCTTTGGTTTAAGTTTCCCTTTTGTTCAACAGTATATATCTATTTTTGAGGAAACTTTGGGTAGCTGATTTGTTGATCCAAGGATCTCGTAAACATGTTGGAATTTCTTTCGGTTGGTAATATAAAGATCTCTCTCTCCCTGTGTATGTACACTATCACACTGATAGTGGAACCACGTTAAATATTGTTGTCTCGATTTATTTGTTGCTTCGTTAAATTTAATCGTATATTCGATAACTGCTATATTTACATTTGTGGATCAGTATGAATCATTAGACCAAAATATACAATATTTAGATCTCGTTATTCCACATTTGTTGTATTGGGTCAGTTGCATGTGATTTATTGTTATCACTTTTGGGACCGTAAATCACTTGAAATACGATATTGTAACTGTCACCGACCCTTACACCTATGATGGAGACCAAACACCACAACTGTTTGTGGTGCAAGGACCTGTTGAAGTAGCTAGATATGGGTAAACGTAAGGGACAAGTGCAAGTTAATTGAACTCGGACTCAATCGGTGACCGGCAGGGGCGGAGCCAGCTTAGCACCAGAAGGTGTAGTGGCACCCCCTCACCCTTTTAATTTTTTTTGACATCTTCGCTCGTGATCGCTTAGATCCCATCTTCCATCAATAGGAAATCCCAAGGCATCGACCACACGCCCTAGCATACCTCACTCCTCGCCGGCTTACGGAAAGAGAGCCCTAAGGGAGAGAGTTTCGACCGATTGTCAAAAAATATCCCACTACAGGGTAAGAAGCAAGGAAGGAGTGCCACTCAATAAGGCTTGTGCAGGGGCGCTCACCTTTTTTGTCTCCTTCCCGGCCCCGGAAGTTTTTGTAATTGTAAAAATAAAAAGACCAGCTTTACATTTTTGTTTATTTATTTCACTAACAACCCGACCTGAGGAACTACCAACAACGGAAGAACGAAAGGGACATCTGATAATTTTATCCTAACTCGTGTATTAGTATTAAGGTCCAATTTTTAGGATGTAATGGACTGGCCCCCTTCTCCCCCTAATAATATTCCCGGTTTTTATGTATTCGTTTTTTCTCACCTCTCTGAATATCAACACTTTCACAAAAACAAAACAAAACAAATGCCTACACTATTTGTTTGTATAAATATAGATATAGTTATGTTGTTGAGATTACTCATGTTTTTCAACTATTTTCAGGACAACTATTTATTATAAAACATATATACTAAAAAATGTTTCTTAACCTTAATTGCAATCATTAATTTTCTTACATTTTTTCTAGGTACCCCCTAGAAAAAATAATCTGCCTCTACCCCTGGTAACCGGTCAAGGAAGGACTTACTGATCATAATACGATAGGGAAGGTCGAATTTGTCGGTAATTCAGATAAAACAGAAGGTTTTCACGGATGGAAAATCCGTCACTGAAGGTCAGATCTGTCGATGAAACTCTGTCCGAGTGAATATGGTGGGTAAATCCATCACCGACGGATTTCACCAATGGATCATCAACGGATTTATTCACCGACATTCACCGGCTGATGGCCTATTATCACTGACAGTTCGCCGATGGCGTCCTATTATCACCGACATTTCACCGACGTATGGTTATGCCCACCGACGAATCACCGATGGTTTCTATTACCAAACGTTTTCTATTATCGACGGAGTGCTGACGGATCACCTAGGGATATCACCGACGACCCAATATATAATTACGAACACGACCTCAGTCATTTTGATTTTTTTTAAATAATTAAAAATATAGTATTTCTTGTAAAAACCCTTCTAAATACGATAAATATACATAATTTATTTCTACAATTTCAGAAGTAATATTTATTACAAAATGTCTACTAAGGGAATGGGGAGGTATCAGACTCGAACTACTTCATGAAAACAAAAAATTGCTTCGTTAACGCTTTCTGTCGAGCTAGCTCATGAACGGTCTCTTTTTGATGCGCCTCCAATGTTGCCCTCTTTTTCTTTTTCTGTTCAGTTCCATCCGACTCTGAAACTCCACCTCCCATCTCTCAATCCTCCTCATACTTCGCCAGCTTTTCTTCCAACACTTGTACCTATAAATATTCAACATTTGACCCAAAAATCAGCATTATAGTGGTGATTAATTAAAAAAACATTATATATACTATACGAAACATACCTCTGTCGATCGATTACCGTACGAGCTCCTGGTGCTTGCTGACTGGCACCGGGATCACAGTCATAAATATTGGGGATCCTAGTTGGTCCCGAATCTGAAGTACCAATTGACTATATATAATTCGTCAGTAATCATTGATGGATCACCGACAGACATACGAATGATTAATTAAAAAATTCAAAAATAAAATCATTTGAGGTCGTTGGTAATTGTTAAATTCACTGACGGACTGTTGCTTGGTCGGAAAAATTACACGTAGTCGGATTTTGATGGGTAATCTGTCAGCTGACAGCAGTCGGTAATGGTGGTCTGTGATAAGGCTTTTTCTTCTTTGGTTCTCAAACACGTGACCAAAGTAATTACCTATCATGACCGAATGGTCCAGTTTGTCAAGATTACAATTTGCCAGGTATGTCAAACGAAAAAAAGAAAGTGCAATAATTGACCGAAATGGGCCAAACACGGGGATGGATTGGCCTCTTAGCCATCCCTCTCCCCTTTTTACTCAAATGTCCCAAAGGACGCCATGGAGCCCAGGGACGCAATTGCGCCCTAGGGATCAATTTCGTCCCTGGGCGCAATTGCGTCCCTGGACACGTGTCAATCCCAGATTATTCCTAATTAGGGTTTCTCCTTAGATTTTTGTTGGTTTGCTATTTTTTCACGTTTTAAGCTGCTTTTTGAGGTTGATGTTTACTGTATTTTTCAACAAGTTGTGATATCAAATCAACTTTAGCAGATGAATTATTTCCCTGTGTTTGTATAAATTGATTCCCTAAAATATTGCTAAAAGACTAGCAACCATTGAAGTTGTAAATCACAATTTTCATCTACAATTTCATACAATTGATTTGCTTGTGTATCTTCCTTTTCTGTATGTGTTTTTTTTTAAATATGAGTTCTGGAGAGGATAAAGTGAAGTTACATCTCCTAAGCGGTAGTTCATGGCAACAGAATGATAACGGGTGGGAGTATGTTACCGATCAACCGATAACCCGCGTCAAGGTGGCATCAAACATTACGCATCCGTGGTTGGTTAGTTGTATTCACAGAAAATTTCTTATCGATCCTGCTCTTGGTAGGATTAGAATATCGTATAAGTATGATGGTGCCTTTTATGAGTTATGCAACTCTGACGATGTTTTGTCTTTCATTCAATTATTTGACGGTGAAAATAATCCGCCAACACTCTGTGTGTTTGTCGATTCATCGATGTCCGGTGGAAGCGATCTCGGTGGTACTTCGAACACCGGAGGCGGTGTGGATGAATCTGATGATACCCCAGATGTTGTTCCTGAAACACAACAAGTAGAAGGAGAAGAAGAAGAACAGGAAGAAGAAGATGACGACGACGAAGTTTATAAACATGATGAGGAGTCTCATGTTTACCACTTGGGTTTATCTGATATTGATACTGATGAAGTCGACGGAGAACCAGAAAGTAGTCCTATCAAATCATACGGTGGGATAAATGATTTCTTTGATATGCCCCCCTTCACTTCCATCAGCGGCCCCAATCAAAACACCCAACCTACCCCCACGTTATAATCGTAGTGGAAGAGTAAGTTTGGGTCAAGTATTCTCGACGAAAAATGATCTTACACTCGCTCTCGGTTTGAAGTTTCTTGAAGAGGGTTTTGAGTTTGGAGTTCACCAGTCAAATAAAACCAGATACGAAGCCAGATGTAGGCAAGTCGGATGTTCTTGGCGTATCTATTCGACAAATGTCGAAAATACCAATATGGTTGGTTGTTTAGTTCATATGCACTGTATCCGTTCAATGTTATTAAATACGTGCATTTTAATGAAATGATGTTTTAATTAAACTACACGACTGAATTTTTAATAAATAAATGGTCTCGAAGCTAAATTTTACATTAAACTTTAAAAAATTGTATATACGAAGCTAAATATACAAGCTACTAAAAGGAATCATGCATGTCGGTCTGTCTATATCATGGACCAAAAGACATCCACCATGTGAACCCTCCAGGCTAGCGCTCGTGCCGACTCATCATCCATTGGTGTTGGGACCTCGTTGTTCGCCAATTGTGTCAGAAACATACATGTCAAAGGACCATAATCGCCCAATGAACTCTGCTGCTGCGGTACCTCCTCTGCGTGTACCCAAGTGAACTCATGGCTTTGCGCTGCAAGTGATGGGCACCCAGCTAGGGTAAAAAATTCTTGTAGACGGTCGGCGAACGTGGCCATCATTCTTCTAAAGTTGTCCGCATATGAATCGCTCCTAAAACTATCATATACGGTCATCTCCATGAGGTCTAGGTTGAGGTCGCCTAAAATCCAATGCTTCTAGTCTATGCAAATCGGAATGAACACCTGAAATATTTGTTCAAAAACAAACCAACAGTAAATAATATTAAACTATACAGAGTTAGAAATAACAAGTATATTTAAAGTGAAATTCATACATGTTGAACAGACCACCATGGTACACCGGCCTGACTCTTCGCCATTTCGCAGACGGAACCCGCACCACCACCAGCGACCAGGTAATGCATGAACTCGGACGTCATCACCGTCCACCCTGCATTGGGCGGACGCGACTCATGGCTAAACCGAACCCATCTGTCAATGTGCTATTTAAAAAGAAAAAGAAAAAGATGTTAGACATATAAATAGACATTATGATAAAGAAACTGAAATGACGTTTTATACTAACATCAGATTCGAGCCACCCCGAGCCCTGCAAACCGAGTAATAATCCCCACCACTCCCTACCCACAGGATGGGTGGGTAGGCACCTAAGCCAATAAGTCGGCAATTCATTCCTATGCCATTTTGTGGCAATAGCGGATGAAGTGTAAGAGGTGGTTTCAGAAATGGTGGTGGCAGCGGCAGTGGCAGCGGTAGTGGCAGCGGCCCTACGAGCTACAGGTATCTTCGATACGTGGCGCTGGGCAGGTGGGTCTGTAGTAGGAGGCAAAGCGGTGAAATGAGAGAGCAATTGTTTCCCAAGAGTTTTCTGCCGCATCGGCCTTTGGGTAACATCCGTTGGCGGTGCAACCTGAATGTCCTGGGACACTGGAGGCCGGACGTACGTCGAGGTCGATAGGCCGGCGGATGTACTCGCCTGTGGCGTATCCTGATACAACGCCCCAACAAACCTCGACAAACCTGAACCCACCGTAGTCGGTCCAGTCTCCTGGAGCAATGATCCGAATGTGCCCTGCAAAATAAGTTAGGTCCTCACAAGTTTGTTCTAACAAATAAATATCAAATGTAACAAACGAATCTCCTAACTTACAGGTTGCGTATACTGCCCTGTGTAAAAAACGGAGAGTCGCTAGTGGACTGACCGCTAAACCTCGGGTATGATGCCCTTGTGCCCTGCAAAATAAGATTGAGGTTGTTCAGTTTCTATTCTGAATGTAAAAATTAAATTACCCACCAAATTAAACAACTTACATGTGCCATGTGGTGGGTCGGTGTAACGAACGACGAAGGTTCGAATAAGTCATCAAGGAAGGTTGATGAACTCTGCACATTAATCTAAGTCATTATTTTTATGTCTTATTGAAAACAAATAATGATACCATATAAAGATTGAAATGACTAACATTATCCGTGTATTGGGACGGGCCTCCGAAGATCGAAGATCCGAACCCGTGCTGCGTGTCGGGGGGCTGGGAGGGTTGTCCACCCTGCTGTTGGGATGGAATCTGTCATCAAGCATAATAAACCACATAAAGTTCCAAAAGATAACAATTAAAACCATGTCCAATAAATTAAGTTAAACACTTACCTGAAAAGAGCTAAACTGGCTAGTAAGCCTCTCCACCTCAGCAAGGCGTCTCTCAAGAGCTTCACGCTCTGAGCGATCAGATGCCCATTTCTCGGCAAGGCGTCTCTCAAGATCTTCATGCTCAGTGCGATGAGAAGTCCGATAGTCATAGAAATCATCCTTCCACCTCGTAAACTCAGCCCACCGGTCAGCATAGGGGCAACATGCGGACTATGCTGATAGTGGCCTGCTGGACTATGCTCATGGTGAAAGGATGGACTATGCCTAGCATGAAATGGTGGCTCCTCGTAAGAGGTGGCCTCATGTGCCCTGCTGACGCCTGCATAGGACGGGGGCCCGTGTCATGATCAGGTCGGTCGTCTCCCTCAGACTCGGAACCTACGTCTATACTAGTGATGGCCAAATGGGCCCGGCCCGACCCGATCCTATCGATTAACCGAGCCCGACCCGACTGAAAACCCGGCCCGGCCTGGCCCGGTGTCAAACCGGTTTGAAGCCCGAAAACCTAGACCGGTTTGGGTTTTTGGAGTTTTTGGCGGCCCGGCCCGGCTCGGCCCGAAATCGGTTCCCGGTCCGGTTTTTGGCCCGGCCCGGCCCGATTTTCACATTTTCAAAAATATAGTCGTTTTATAGCCGTTTTCTAGCCGTTGGTATGCATTTTTTGACCGTTTTTTTGGTGTTTTTTACCCCTCCAAACCCATATAAATACTTGTGTTGGTTATGGATAGTGACACCAACTTACAAAACGCAAAAAACGCATACAATTCTCATTTATCGGCTCTCACTATATTCGTTTCTCGCAAGTTCTAGTCTAATATCTCTACTCTCTAGTCTCTACTCTCTAGTATCTACTCTCAAAATGGCCGAACAAAATTACCAAGTTATTGCCGATCATGGACGAAAAGCACCAATTTGGAACCATTTCAACTTGGTGATGCTCCCCGACGGTACAAAAAAAGCAAAATGCAAACGGTGTGGAGATCTCCTTGCGGAGGCCGCAAATACCACGTTAAAGCGCCACTACGAGTCTTCGTGCAAGAAGTTGAAATCGGGTGACGATCCAAGTCAACCCATACTTGACAATTCCGGTCAAGTATGGTCGTATGATGCCGCGTTGGCCCGAGAAATGCAAATGAAATGTGTCATTCAAGTGGGGTTGTCGTTCGGACATTTCGACAATCCTCACATTACGAACATGATCAAACTCTCGCTACAACCACGCTACGTGGGTTCGGTAAGTCGTCAAACTCTTAGACGTGATGCTATAAAACTTTGGAAAATGGCCAAAAAAGATACGCGACAAACGTTTTTATCATTATCCAACAACATTTCTGTAACGTGTGATATATGGAGCGCACCATTCGGATTGCCACAATCTTATATATGCATAACGGCACATTGGATTGTGCCGCAATTGTGGCAATTATGCAAACGTGTAATCAAGTTTGAGCACTTTGGTTCGCCACATTCGGGTGAGCGTCAATTTAATATAATTATGAGAAATATTGAATATTATAATTTAACTAATAAGGTTATTAGTATTTCGTTTGATAATGCTAGTAATAATACGTTATGTGTGGAGAAATTAAAGTTGACTTTATCCCCTATTTTAAATGGAAAATTATTTCACACACGTTGTTGCGCACACATAATAAATCTAGCCGTTCAAGACGGCTTAGTAGTATGTAAACATTCTTTAACTAAGTTTAGGCTTATGTTACGCCGGATTTTCACAAAAGGTAAAAGCATGCAACAAGCATATATAAAATATTGCAAAGATGTCGTTTTAAAGCTTTGGGACCGGCACACGATATGGCGGTTCGATGGAATTCGACTTACAAAATGATGGATAATTTATTAAGACAAAAACCATATATTCACGCATTTTATAACATTCAATACCCGGATAACACGATATCTGAATATGATTGGCAAATGTTTGAAGGCTTACATGATATTTTGGGCGATTTCAAAACTGCAACAACTTTGTTATCCGGTATTTATTATCCAACAAGCCCTTTACTTTTAAATCAAATATATATTTTGGCAAGTAAAATTTCTCAATACGAAGAACATTTCAACTTTCAAAACGTGGTAGCACCAATGAAAGCAAAATTGTTAAAATATTTTAAAGAGATCCCCTTCAGTTTTCTTTGTGTCGCGACATTAAATCCGTATTTAAATGTTACGGGTGTCGAAGTTTTAATACAATTAATATGTGTAGCGTTTGGTTTGGATACGGCTACAAATTCTTCTTTTTCAAGGAACCGCATACTACAATCTAATAATGATTTTCATCAATTATTTGATATTTATAGAATTAATTATGGGGGAGGAAGCCAACAAACCCCTACAACTCAAATGTTTTCACCGGGTTCTAGTTCTCGTGGGCGAAACCGGTCTGACTTAATGGCAAATTTAATGAACTCGGTTTTAAATGAATCTAGTAAAAAATCTAGATTTGATGGAGATAATTTGAGTGAATTCAATATGTACATACATACTAATTTTATAGCGGCATCCTCCACAACCGTCAGCGATGTTGAATCACTAGATTTATTAGAATGGTGGAAAGGTAAACAACCTCAATACCCGGTTTTGGCATCTATTGCCCTTGATATACTAACAATCCAAGCTAGTACCGTAGCTTCGGAGTCTGCTTTTTCTCTTAGTGGCAGGATCATATCAGAGCGTCGGTCAAGATTAACCCCGGAGTCGGTAGAGTGTTGCATATGTTTGAAGGATTACTTGGATGGCCAACAAAGAATTCAACATGAAACAAGCTTGGAGGCAGATATAGACGATGTAGAATTAAACTTAGTCGAAAACGAAGTCGACGAAGGACTAAGTACTCCGGGAACCGTAACCGAGGACGATGCTAGTAGTGCCGGTGGAGTCTCACGTTACGACGATGAAGAAGAAGAACTAGACACCGACCGCCTTGATGATAATACGGCTGTTGATCGACTTGAAAAGTACGGAACTCTTGAAGACTACAATCCAGAGTATAATCCATACTATAATCCATACAATCCATACAATTACAATCCATGGGGATGGGGTGAGGGTGGGAGTTCGGGAGCGGGACCTTCGGGTTCGGGTTATTAGAATTTGTTAAAGCACAGTTTTATTGGATCCAAGATCATCAAATACTGAAGATGGAAATCTGAAGTCAAAGTTGGAAAAGTCGTCTCAACAAATAGTCTAGGGTTCTTTTTGTAATAATAGTCAAAGTTTATTTTCCGTATTTTATTACACTAGTACACAAATGGCTTTTTGTGACGGTTTTGAGAAAACAGGTTTGTAACGGTTTAGTAAAAAACCGTTACGGAAAGTCGCAAAAAAAATTAGAGAATTCTTTTAGTAACGGTTTTACAAAATAAACGTTAGCATTACCAACAACCTAGAAAAAAAAACAACGTTTTAGATAAAAACATTACTAAAGGGTCCTCTATGGTAACAATTTATGACGGTTTCGAAAAACCGTTTTTTTATGTTCTGACGGTTTTTAAAAACCGTTGCCATAGAGCACCATTTAGTAACGGTTTTTGTTTAACCGTTGCTTTATGTTGTAATGGTTTTAAAAAACCGTTACGAAAACAAAATTATGTATAGCAACGTTTATTTGAAAATCGTTTCCAAAAGTCATCAAGTTCAATGGCAACGTTTTGCAAAATTCTCGTCACCAAAAGTTAGGTTTTGGCCATGGTTTTTGAAAAAATTTCGTCATCATATGTCATGCTATGGTAACGATATTAAAATATTTACGTCACCATATCTCAAGCTACATTGATGGTTTTGAATAATTTACGTCACCATATATAATGCTATGGTGACAATTTTGATTGTGTCACCGTATGTCATTCTATGGTAACGGTTTTGAAAAATAAATGTCACTGTATGTCATTTTACAGTGATAATTTTGTATAATAAATGTCACCATATGTCATATTACGGTGATAGTTTTGTACAATAAACGTCACCACATGTCATTCTATAGTATTAGTTTGAATAATAAACATCAACATACGTCGTGCTACGATGACGGTTTTGTATAATAAACGTTACCATATGTCATGTTATGTTGGCGATTTTGAATACAATAAGGTCCAATGAACATAATGGAATGGTGACCATTTTGGATAATAAATGTCATCATATGTCATGTCATATATGGTGATTGTTATGAAACATAAAAGTTATAGTACCTCATGCTACGGTGACGGTTTTGAAATATAGATGTTGTCATGTGTCACACTATGATGATGGTTCCATAAAATAAACGTCACCGCATGTCAAGTTTCATTGACTGTTTCGAAAAATTTATGTCATCATATGTCATGTTACAGTGATAATTTTGAAAAATAGACGACACCATACGTCGTCTACAATAATGGTTTCGAAAAATAAATGTTACTATACGTCATTCTAGGGTGACGGTTTTGAAAAATAAATATCACTGTACATCAGGCCACGGTATCGGTAATGTTTGAAATAAAATCAACAGAGATCAAAAAACACAATTGATGTGCTACCAACCTCGAAGAACTACACCACAACCTCCATTATTGTAATCATGAACTTTCTGGCGATTCCAACAAAAGATTTTCTATTTTTGAGATTATAACATTAATTATATAATAAGAATAGAGAAAATTACAATTTTGATCGATCCTCCTCTTATTCTTAACATAATTCTTATAAAAAACGTCATGTGTTTAATTTATTTTTGTTGGATAATTTATTTTCTATTAAAAGTGAAATTTGATAAAAACCAAAATATAAATTATTTTATTATAATTTTGGTCGACGAAATGTAAACAAATTATTAATTAATTAAAATTTTGTCATTTTATTAAATAAGTTATTTTTAAATCAAATGATACTTATTTATTAAATATATAATATAATAATTATGTTTTAAATAAATGGTATAGTAATAAAAGTGTAAATTGCAATTTTGGTCCTTGTGGTTTGTAAAAAGACCAATATGCCCTCGTGTACAAGTCACATGGGTGGTTTTAACGGAGGCAACCTAACGGTGTAACTCCTCAGGGACGAAAACCGAGCACTTTTGTATACTACAAGGTTTTTCTTGTAATAAAAATTTTGTAGGGACCAAAATTGGGAAAAACAACAAACCACAGGGACCAAAATTACAATTTACTCTAAAAATTATAATAAAATATAGAGTAAATTACATTTTTAGTTCTTATGGTTGCCATTTATTATCAAGTTTGGTCCATTTTTAAAACCAATTAAAGTTTTGATCATTATGGTTACCATTTTGTTTCACTTTTGGTCCATCTAATTAACTTTAGTTAAAAAAGTTAGTTAGTTTAAGGGTATTTTGGTCCTTTTAGTTTTTTTTGTTTTTTTTTCCTTTTTTGTCTTATTAGTTGTAGAGTAAATTGCAATTTTCGTCCCTTTTTTTTCTTTTTCCTTTTTGTTTTTTGTAATTTTTATTATTTTATACACTTATTATATTAATAAATTAATAATAATTTTAAATAGTAATACATTAAGAATATGTATTTCATTTTGTAAATTACACCATTTCGAAAAGTCTTGCTAGGAACTTTAAAATGAGTTAACTAATTTTTAAGTTTTTAAGCAATTTACTTGATGTATATCTATAAATCCGTCTACATTAATAAAAAAACATTTTCTAATTAAGGTGGGTTTAAAAAAATTCGTTTATTCTTATTTATGTAAGATAAAAATGAAAAATATATCTATATCTATTAATAAAAAATGTATCATTTTTAGATATTTGATTTAAATTAAACGTGTATCAAATAAAAACCTTAATAATAAATATTTTTTCAAGATACAAACTTAAATTTATGTAATGAAAAATAAATAGAGAATTAACTACCACACATTTGAAGTACAATAAATAACTAATTAATATTATAAGTATAAACAATAAAAATGTCGGGTTGTTAGTTGGTTATCTATTTTTAAATTTGATAAATTTAAGTTCATATTAAAAAATATATAATTATATTATAAAGTTTTATATTTGATACATATTTAAAAAAAAAACATTCAATTAAATCAGATATCTAAAAACGATATATTTTTTTATTAATATATATATATATATATATATATATATATATATATATATGTATATATATATCAATTTTTATCTTTCATAGATAAGAAAAAAATGACTATTTTTAAACCCAACTTAAATAGATTTTTTTATTAGTGTAGATGGATTTTCAGATATACATAGGATAAATTGCATAAAAATTTTAAAAATTACTTAACTCGTTTTAAAGGTCCGACAAGACTTTTCCAAATGGTGTAATATACAAAATGAAATACATATTTTAGTGTATCATAATTTATAATTATTATTAGATAGTTAATATAATAAGGGTTTAAAATAAAAAAGGTAAGAAAGACAAAAAAAGAAAAACTATAGGGATGAAAACTGTAAGGGATTCTATCGGGCTTTAAAGGGTTCTATTGGGCTTTAAAGGGTTTCATTGGGTTATAATGGATTTATTGGGCTTTGAAGGGTTGCATTGGGCCTTAATGAATCTATCGGCCTTCAAGGGGTTCTATTGGACTTTAAAGAGTTTCATTAGACCTTAATGAATCTATCAGGGTTTAAAGGGTTAGTACAAAAATGGTTTTTTGTGACGGTTTTGATAAAACAGATTTGTAACGGTTTGGTAAAAAACCGTTACAAAAAGTCAGAGAAAAAAATATAGAGTTGTTTTAGTAACATTTTTATATAAAAATTGTTACCATTGCCAAACACCTGGAAATGTAAAGTAACGGTTTAGACAAAAGTTGTTACTAAAAAATTCCCAATGGTAACAGTTTTGAAAACCGTTGTTTTATGTTGTGACGGTTTTTAAAAACCATTGCTATAGGGGACAATTTAGTCACGGTTTTTTTATGAGCCGTTGCTTTATGTTGTAACGGTTTTGAAATCCGTTGCTTTATGTCGTAACGGTTTTCAAAACCGTTGTTTTATGTTGTAACAGTTTTCAAAAACGTTGCGAAAACTAAATAAAAAAATAATCACGTTTATTTGATAATCGTTTCCAAAAGTCATCAGGTTCTATGACAACATTTTTGAAAAGTTTGTATCACCAAATAGTAGTTTATGGCAACGATTTTGAAAAATTCACGTCACTATATGTTATGCAACGGTAACAGTTTTAGAACATTTACGTCACCAAATGTCATGTTACGGTGACGGTTTTGTAAATTTATGTCATCATATGTCATGTTATGGTGACGGTTTTGATGAAGTCACCATATGTCTTGCTACGATAACGGTTTTGAAAAGTAAATGTCACTGTATGACATGTTACGGTGACGTTTTGAAATAATAAATGTCACTGTATGCCATAGTAAGGCGACAGTTTTGAAAAATAAGCATCACTATTTGTCATACTACGGGGACAGTTTTGAAAAATAAATGTCACTATATGTCACACTCTGATAACGATTTTAAATATCAAACGTCATTGTACATCATCCCATAGTGACGGTTTTGAGAAATAAATGTCGTCGTATGTCATGTTACAGTGACAATTTAGAAAAATAAAATTCATTGTATATTATGCTATGGTAACGATTTTGAAAAATATGTCACCGTACGTCATGTTACGGTGATGGTTTTGACAAATAAACGTCAATCTATGTCATGTTATAGTTACAGTTTTGAAAAACAAAAGTCAACATATATCATGTTACAGTAACGGTTTTGAAAAATAAAGGTCAACGTACGTCATGCTACGGTGACGGTTAGGAAAAATAAACGTCAATGTATGTCATGTTACAGTGAAGATTTTTGAAATAATATATATCATCGTATGCCATACTAAGGTGACAGTTTTGAAAACTAAGAGTCACTATACGTCATACTACGGGGGCAATTTTGAAAAATAAATGTCATTATATGTCATACTACGATGAAAAATTTAAATAAGAAACGTCATTGTACATCATGTCACGATGACGGTTTTGAGAAATAAATGTCACGGTATGACATGTTACAGTGACGGTTTTGAAAAATAAATGTTAATGTATATCATGCTATGTTAACAATTTTGAAAAATAGATGTCACCGTACGTAATGCTACGGTGATGGTTTTGAAAAATAAACGTCAATCTATGTCATGTTACAGTCACGGTTTTGAAAAATAAAAGTCAACGTATATCATGATACGGACATACGGTAATGGTTTTGAAAAATAAAGGTCAACGTACGTCATGCTATGGTGACGGTTTTGAAAAATAAACGTCAATGATTTTGAGAAATAAAAGTCACTATATTTCATTTGGTGACGGTTTTGAAAAATAAATGTCACTGTATTTTATGCTACAATGACAGTTTTAAATAATAAAAACTATTTTACGTCATGTTATGGTGGCGGTTTGAATAATAATTGTCATGGGTAGGTAATGTTGCAGTGATAGTTATAGAACATAAACGTCTATGTATGTAATTCTACAGTGACGGTTTTGAATAATAAACGTCATTTACGTCATGTTATGGTGACGTTTTGAATAATAATTGTCATAGTAGGTAATGCTACGGTGACAGTTATAAAAAAAATTAAATGTTGCCGTATATATATAACGTGACGGTTTTGAATAATAAACGTTGTAGTATGTCATTCTAGGGTGACAGTTTTTATAACATATGTCGTTGTATGTCATGTTACGTGACAATTTTGGATAACAAATGTTCCTATATATGATACACTACTAGGAAAACCGCCAAACCCGACGGATTATCCGTCGGAAATATTCACGCAAATTTTCGGCGGCAATCAAAGTAGCCAAACCTCGTCGACTTTCGCCGGAAATCCGCCGGAATATTTTTTTCTTTTTTTTTTTTAAATTTGTTTTATGTTTTTCCGGCGGATTTCGAACGGAATATAATTTTTTTAATTATTTATTTTTAAAGAAAGTTAATTAAAATTTTCAGCGGATTTCTGGCGGAAATTAATTAATTAGTTTAATTAATTAAAATCCGTCGAAAATTTTTAATTAATTTTTTTTACTTTTTCTTCAAAAAAAAATAAACAATTTTAAAAAATATATAAATCCGCTGGAGAATTTCAAAATATTTTCGGTGGATTTCCGGCGGATTTATGTTTTAAAAAAATATAAAAAATATAAATCTGCCAGAAATATTTAATTAATTATTTTTTACATTTTCTTCGAAAAAATAAATAATTAAAAAAAATCCATCAGAAATATTTAATTACTTTTTTTTACTCTTTCTTATAAAAAAGAAATAAACAAATTTAAAATATATATATATATATATATATATATATATATATATATACCCGTTGGGCTTTAATGGATCCACTTGGGCTTTAAGGGATCTGTTGGGCTTTAATGAATCCACATGGGCGTTTATGGATCCATTTGGGTTTTAATTGATCAACTTGGGCTGTAATGGATATAATTGGACTTTAATGGATTCACTTGCGATGTAATGGATCGATTGGGCTTTAATGGATCCATTTGATAGACCCACTTGCACTTTAATAGACCCATTAAAGCCCAAATAGGTCCATTAAAGCCTAAATGGATCTATTAAAACCCAGATGGATCCACTTGCACTGTAATGGATCGATTGGGCTTTAATGGATCAGCTGGGCTTTACTTGATCCACTTGGGCTTTAATGGATCGATTAGGCTTTAATGAATCCACATGGGCGTTTATGGATCGATTGGGCTTTAATGGATTCATTTGGGTTTTAATGGATCCATCTGGGTTTTAATGGATCCATTTAGGCTTTAATGGACCTATTTGGGCTTTAATGGATCCAGTTGGGATTTAATGGATTCGGTTGGACTGTAATGGATTCGCTTGGGCTTTAATGGACCGTTTTGGGATTTAATGGATCCATTTGGGCTTTAATGGATTCAGTTGGGATTTAATGGATCGGTTGGACTGTAATGGATCCACTTGGGTTTTAATGGACCCATTTGGGTTTTAATGGATCCACTTGGGCTTTAAGTTCATCAAGAGTCACTAAAACCCGTTAAGTTCCAGTTTATTTTCACCCACTACAACCCATGAAGGCCCAATTAGGTTTGTTAACAGCCATTAAGTCCTATATGACTCATAAGCCCAACACATTTGATTAAGAGTCATTGAGGCTGATGAAGGCCAAATATAGTTCACTAAGAGCCACTAAAGCCCATGAATATCCATCAAGGCCCAATACATTTCATCCAGTACCACTGAAACCCATGAAGGTCTAATACATTTCATCAAGTGTCACTCAAACTCGTAAATTGCCCAATATAATTCATTAACAGTCACTACAACCCATCAAAGGCCATTAGAGTTCATAAAGATCCGCTAAAGCCCATCAAGGCCAAATTAAGTTTATTGAGAGCCACTAAAGCCTACAAAGTCTTAATAAGGTTCATAACAACCATTGAGTCAAATATTATTCATCAATGCCATTATAGTTCATTAAGAGCCAATAAAACCCATCAAGGGCCTGGTCAATTTCATTAGGAGTCGCTAAAGCCCATTAAGTTCCAATATAGCCCATTACCACCCACTATAGCCCATGAAGGCCCAGTTAAGGTTCGTTAACACCCATTAAGTCCTATACGACCCATAAGCCCAACATAGCTGATTAAGAGTCACTAAAGCCCATGAAGGCTAAATATAGTTCACTAGTAGCCACTAAAGCCCATGAATGTCCATAAAGACTCAATACATTTCATCAAGTGTCACTTAAACCCGTAAATTGCCCAATATAGTTCATTAACAGTCACTACAACCCATCAATGCCCATTAGAGTTTATAAAGATCCGCCATCAAGGCCAAATTAAGTTTATTAAGAGCCACTAAAGCCTACAAAGGCTTAATAAGGTTCATTAACAACCATTAAGTCAAATATTATTCATCAATGCCATTATAGTTCACTAAGAGCCAATAAAACCCATCAAGGGCCTAGTCAAGTTCATTAAGAGTCACTAAAGCCCATTAAGTTCCATCACAGTTCATTACCACCCACTACAACCCATGAAGGCCTAATTAGGTTCGTTAACAACCACTAAGTCCTATACGACCTATAATCCCAACATAACTGATTAAGAGTCATTGAAGCCCATAAAGACAAATTTATAGTTCACTAGGAGCCATTAAAGCCCATGAATGTAAATAAGGGCCCAATACATTTTATCAAGTGCCCCTTAAACCCATGAAGACCCGATACATTTCATCATGTGCCACTCAAACCCGTAAATGCCCAATATAGTTAATTAACAGTCACTACAATCTATCAAGGCCCATTAGAGTTCATAAAGATCCGCTAAAGCCCATCAAGGCCCAATCAAGTTCATTAAAAACCACTAAAGCTCATGAATGCCCACTACGTACATACATATATCCATCACATACATTCATATACATATATCATACCACATACATACATCCACATGCATACATACATATATACACATACATACATATAAGTTGAAAACTTATATTTTAAAAATATGAGAACTTTTTTACAACATAGTAAATATATGATTTTTAAAAATTGATAAAAAATTTACTCTATTCATCCCAAAAACAAATGTCCACAATAAAAATAAAAGTCCCAAAATAATAAGGAGGTAATTTCTTTAACAATTAAGAATAATATAAAAATATTAATACACTTTAATTTTCGTCCTCTTGACTCCCAAAATTTCATGACTTTCCCTGCTTTTATCTCTTCTCTTCTTTCCCTATTAAAATCCCAAAATTTCACAATTTCCCGCATTTATCTCTTCTCTTCTTCCCCTACCAAAATCCCAAAATTTCACAATTTCCCTCCATGAGGAATAGTTAAAATATCCCAACAAGAGTGGCCCGATACAAGCTATATATTGCCTTGCATCATAGGGTTTTACAACAAGAGAAAAGAAATTCCATCAAATACAAAAGTGAGAGAAAAGAGAGAATTTTCGTCTACAATTTTCAGCAAAGCGCAGCCGCGCCGTATTGCCTATTTCCGGAGTTTAAACTGTCGGATCGTCGTGATTTTTGGACAGTATATTCAAGACATATTTATCTACATTCTGAACGGTGGAGATCGGTTTTAGAGATCTGGAGGTCAGCCTTTTTCTGTTCGACAGTCTGCTGTTTTCTGGGTTATATTTCTTCCTCTTATCTTTTGGTTTTGATTCCATACTTCTTGATGATTTGTTCCAAGAGTATGATGATTATGGCGTGCCTCTAGTTTTATCTAGAGAAGATCTTTTTGTATTGTTTCTTGGTGATAGTGGACTTTAAGCGGCCTAAGGGTCCCGTGGTTTTACTCTCGCCTTGAGAGATTTCCACGCTAAAATCCGTGTGTGTTTGATTGTTGCTTAAGATATTAAATATTTGATTACCATTGTATCTTATACAACTTATATGTTGGGAAGCCATTGCAAATGTTTGAGCCTTTGGAATGACCATTATCCACAATGACCTAATTACCATTATATCTTATACAACTTATATGTTGGTTCAACTTGTATTTTTTTTTTCACAGATACCACAAACAACTTCTGATGAGTGCAAAGAGAAGCAAAATAAGAAGACAAAAAAGAGCTACTCAACGGTTAATCAACTAAAGACACCAAAGTATACAAGGAGTATATTTAATAAGAAAAACATTGATTTAGATGATGTGTAAAGTTATTATAGGTGTTTAGAAACAATCTTTTTGACACAGTGAATTTGATTATTATTTGTCTTTGGATATATTATTCATATAATTATCAATATTAGCTTAATGATTTTTTATATATTGATAATTCTTTTAAACTACTTTTAGTTTTTATTTTTGTCAGATATTATTAAAGTTGTTCGCAAAAGGTAGTCTATGACAATGGGTTTTAAAAATCATTGTCATCATGCATCATGTTATGGTGACGGTTTTGAAAAATAAAGGTCGGTTTATGTCATGCTACACTTACGATTTAGCAAATAAACGTCACTATTCACTTTACAGTGACGATTTTAACAAATAAACATCATCATACGTCACTTTACAATGATGATTTTTTTTGAAAAATAAACGTCAGTATAGGTCATACTATATAATGACGGGTTTGACAAATAAAAGTCACTTTACGTTACTATACAGTGACGGTTTTGAGAAATAAATCTCACCGTATGTTGTGCTATGATGACGCTTTTGAAAAAAAACACCATCTTAGGTCTAACTATGGTGACGATTTTGAATAATAGATGTCATTGTATGTCACTCTATTGTGATGGTTTTGAAAAATAAGCGTCACAGTATGTCATGGTACAGTGACAGTTTTGGAAAATAAACGTCACAGTATCTCGTGGTATGTTGCGGTTTTCAAAACCGTCAGCATACGTATGACTATGGTGACCTTTTTAAAAAATAAACGTCACCATACGTCCTACTACGATAACATATTTGAAAAATAAACGTCACCATACGTCCTACTACAATGACGAGTTTGAAAAATAAACGTCACCGTGTGTCATGTTATGCTAACATTACAAAAAAAAATACATGTCACCATATGTCATGCTATTGAAATAATAAACGTCACTATCTATCGTGTTATGGTGATTATTTTGAAAAACAAACGTCACCTTATGTAATGCTACAGTCATGTTTTTTAAATGTAAACGTCAACATAGGTCATGCTATGGTGACTGTTTAAAAAAATAAACGTCATTGTACGTCATGTTACGGTCACGATTTTTAAATAGAAATGTCAATGTATGTCATGTTACAATGACTATTTCGAGAAATAAACATCACCGTATATTATGTTATGGTGATGATTTTGAATAATGAATGTCATTGTATGTGATGTTATGGTAACAGTTATGACAAATAACCGCCACTGTATGTCATGCAACGGTAATGGTTATGACAAATAACCGCCACTGTATCTCATGCTATGGTCACGATTTTGAAAAATAAATGTCACCATATGTCCTACTACGGTGATGGTTTTTGAATATAAACGTCAAAGCATGTCTTTCTACGATGATGATTTTGGTAAAATAGTGTCTCCATATGTTATGGTACGATGACGGTTTTACAAATAATTGTCACTGTATGTTATGCTATTGTAACGGTTTTAGAAAAAAAACAATTTTTTTGTACATGTAAGGTGACGGTTTTAGCCTCTGGTAACGATTTTTTATGTTATTTGGTAACGTTTTTTAAATGTAACCAAAAGTGACGGCAGATAAGGTGACGATTTTTAGGTCCATGAAAACCGTTACCGAATACCTGTGGTAACAATTTTTAACCGTCACTAAATACCTTTTTTGTACTAGTGTTATTAGTCTTTTATTATTAAATATGTTTAGTTTTAGCTTTTGGGCCCAAGCCATGCCAAGCCCATTTAGCTAAGCCTTATTATAAATAAGATTAGGTTAGGGTTAATTAGGTTAGAAATCTTAATTGCAAAATTAATCATTGATTGAGAAAGGCTGGTGTGGTGGTGGTGGTGCGCCGTGAACATCAAGAGGAAGAGAGAAAGAGTTTGATCAAAAACCTTGTAATCCTTTGAATCAATTGAATAATCATATCAGGTTTGCATTATCGTTATTGCTTATTTGTTTACTTGATTGAATGATTCATTATTGGGACACACAATTGGTATCAGAGCACAGTACAGATTGAGTTGAAATTTTTGTTTTTCGGTTATGTTATCTGTCAAAGATTCAAAATTTTATTATTGTGTGATTGCTATTCATGTAACTTTTGATTGATTTGTGATCGGTTTGCTTTTTATGTTGATTGGGTACTATTTGATTTGAGTATTGCATCGTTTTAGTTTGATTATTTGATGATTTTTGCTGTTCTGGTTGCGTTCACGAGTCGACACTGGTTAATTAACCAAGTCTCACTTAGAGTAATTTTTACTGAAATTAATTGATTGCAATCGGTTTTCGTTGATTAGGAGATCGTTTTGGCAAAGTTTGGTTGTTCAATTTTGAGTATTGATTTGTTTCTGGGTTGATTTCTGAGTTTCTGGGTTGATAAGCATCAAGAACATATCGGTCTTCCACTTCCGGTCGAATACCTTTTATCGGTCTATAGCATTCGACCGGTACACACACAGTCCACCCCGGTCAAAAGAGCTATCGGTCTTTGTGTTTTATCGGTCGATCGCTTTTTATCGGTCTTTCTTACCGGTCGAAGATCATTACCGGTCGAAGACCTCTATCGGTCTAAGCTAATATCGGTCTAATCTATTTTCGGTCGAAGATCTATCTCGGTCTAACACACTATTGGTCTTTGACACTTTCGGTCTAAGCACATTGTCGGTCGAACAACCATCCGGTCTTTGCAAGTTCCTGGTCGAAAGTTATACCGGTCTTTACAAGTTCCCGGTCGAACATCATACCGGTCGAAGCAAGTTCCGGTCTATTTCCAATCACTGTTCTATTCTTAGAATTCTTTTCGGCCTGAGAATTTTTCAAAACTGTAACAGGGTCTTTAATTGTCATAATTTTTTCTCTAGGGGCGCTGCTCCCATACCCCCACAAGGGTGTTGCCCCTTGACCCCACCCGCTAACCGGGTAGCGGGACCCCCGTGCTAAGTCTGCGGAGGGGGACAAAGTTTTGTTCGTGATCAAAATTTTCTAAATTTCATTCTAAGATTTTCAGTATTGTTTGATTTTTATCTGGACTAACAATCAATATCAGTTCTTATCTTATATCTATCAGTATGACTTCTAGCAAAGCTCCTTCAATCAGTACGGATGAGAATCCACCAGTACTTTTCAGAGGAGAGTATGATGCATGGAAAAATCAGTTCATAGACTTCATTGATCGACATGATTTAGGAGATTATATCAGAAAATCTCTGAAAGAAGGAATCATGTCACCTCCGACTAAGGTTCTCACAGTAGCTGGAAAGAACGGAGAAAATGAACAGAGAGAGTATAAATTACCACTTGATGTGTACTCAGACGAGCAAAGAAAAAGGCATGAAGCTAACAAATTAGCTCGATCTTTTCTAATGGAAGGAATGTCAAAAGAGATTTTCTTTACATTAGACATCAAATATGCTACAGGAAAGCTGTTATGGGAACATATTGAGAAGATTGAGACAGGACCAAAGTTGTCTTCAAGAGTAAAGTTTCTGGAATTTAAGAACTCTGAACTAAAAGAAAAGATTTCTGCCTTGGAAGCTCAAATCCAGAAACTAGATTCTGTTGAGAATAATGAGAAAGTTAATGATTTGGAGAGTACAAATGTTGATCTTCAAAAGAAAATATCTGATCTGGAGAAAAATATGGCCAAAGAAAGATCTGATTTTGAGATTGATAAGAAAGCTTTTTGTAAAGAAATTCTCAGATTTTTCGAGAAAAAGTGCAGAACAGAAGAAAGCGGTTGAGCTGAAATGTTTAAAGCTTTCTCAAAAGACTTCTGAATTTGAGAAAGTAATTATTCTGGAAAGGGAAAATTTTGCCAAAGAAAAGAAGGCCATTGAACAGAAGAGCGCTGGATTCTTTAAAGAAATATCGGCCAGAGAAATAATGCTGAGAAGGGATTTGAAGAAGAGAGAAACTTCTTTGCAACTGAGATTAGAAAGCTGATTGTCAAGCTATCTGAATTATCTGAAAGTGCCTTGAAAGATCAAAAAGCGAAGTCTGAGTTCACGAAGAAGATTGACCTGCTTGTTCAAGAAAGAGACAACTTTGCTTCGACGATCAAAGTGCTTAAAAAGTCTGCATCAAGTTCAAATGAGAAAAATGTTTCATCAAAAAGTTCAGTTGAATCATTTAATCAGATTCGTAGTACTAATCTTTTCTATGATAGAAATATAGATGGTTCAGATACGTTCAGAAGAAGAAGAAGAAGATACGAAGAAGAAGAACTAGTCTGGAAGAAACCAATTGAAAATGAGAAGAAAGACGAGAAAGGAAAGGAGTCATGTGTGCATACACATCAAGCCAAGAAGAACAATGTGCATAAAGGTAAACCTGAACATATCTATACGAGAGATCAATTAATCAGGTTGTCAGGTAAGCAATTCTATTGTTCTTACTGTCGTACACATGATCTTGTTCATAAAACAAGTGATCATTTCTGGTATGGTTCTTATTCTGTTATTCCTATAAGAACTGCAACTCACAAACATGGACCCAAATACCAGTGGGTACCAAAGAAAAAGGTTGAATCTGTGTTGCAGGCACCAACTGTGAAGGAGGAATAAGAGAGGTGAGGCTTCTAAGCAAATCAGCTTAGGACCATACTTCAATGGAGTTTGACTTCTAAACACAACAGTTTAGGACTCGTACTTCAGTGATCAAAAGCCTTTACTCCTGTGCTGACAAGAGATTGTACTCCAATACTCCAATGAGGAAATCAAGCATCAAGGGGCAGTGCATACTTTTCTGAAATTTTATGCATCTGTCAGATATGATAATCAACGTTTGAGGGGAAGTTAATGCATATCTTTTACACTGATAATTTTTCTGATGCATAATTTCAGGGGGAGTAAAGGTGATGACTTCTGATTATTTCTGATCAGAACTCGTACATTAATTGTTTTACTGCTTTATGTCATTTTAATTTCAGTGAATAAAGTTACTTTGACTAGACCTTAAGACTTTTGTAGGTTGAGAGATGTTTCAAAGATCATATATTTATGACTTTACGTTTGACTTCGCGAGATGTGAGACTGTACTCGAAAGGTATAATTTCTTTTCTTCATCTCATTCATGGTTGAAAGAAGGACAACTTTCAATCATAAGAAAACATGTTCTTAAATTTCAAACCACTTCCCGATTCTCAAACAGATTTCTTGAATTGGAAGTGTGCTTTTAAATGTTTTCTGCTCCATCTATGCACTTTAACTGATAAAGTTAAACTATCTGAGCATCATATGCTTTATAAGAAAACGTGGGATCAGTGTGCTAGAACTTAAAAGAAACTTCTATGGATTCACGTTAACCAGTGTTTCCTACCCAAGAAGTTAATCCTGTAGTGGTTGAATGTGAGGAGTTCAAAAAGAAATGAGTGTGGGATGTGTGATGAGAGATATTGTAAAAGAGATTTTGGTTAGTTGTGAGCTTAAAGATTAAAAGAAAGAGGGTGTGAGATCAGAGTAAAAGAATTTTTAAACTCTGCACCAACTACTTTCTGAGTCGGGCAGCCACATTTCTAATGCTTCACAATTCTTGGAGAACATTATTGAAACAGGCAACTAGCCCATGCCAACTCTTGCTATTACCCCACCAGCCACTCATTTTCTTCTTAACAAGAAAATGTTTCATTTTCAAAGGGGACGCAACACATATGCTATCTGATTTTCATTTGGAAAATCTGGATATTGAAAAGAAGGAAGTTTGCCCCACCTTCACACTTCATTCATGCACATTGAGTCTGTGTTTAACTAACTGTTGTCTTAGTGGTTTACACATTTTGAGCCTTATAAGCAATCATCTTATGCTTAATTTATTCTATCACTTGCACGAACACACAAAGAATTTGTTTCTTTGTCATAACATTCATAGAAATTGCCTTTGTGGTGTTTCGATGATTGAATGGAAGCCCTGGGGGAGTGAACATCATAAAAGCTCCTTTATATTGTGTATTCGTTACACACAGTGACTTTGTGTTACTGACAGGCAATTTTAACTGATTCATTTGTTAATTCAGGTGTTACACTTCATTTTCTAATTTGTCTAGATTTGCAAAGATCTGGATACACATCTTTATGAATTGACGGATAATCAGTGGTTCTGTTTGCAAGATCAGTGTTACACGACATTTCTTGACGTAAAGTTTTGATGAACTTCTCGTTCTTTTCATCAAAAAGGGGGAGAAGCGTCAATCAAGAAATGGAGAGAAGATTGGAAGTTTCTGAAGACTTGCTGAATTGAAGAAATTTTCTGAAGATGATTTGCTAAAGCATTATGAGCTAAAACTGGAGATAATTTCTTTCCAAGAGATTTCAACTATTGGGGAGATTGCTACATTCTGAAGACAAAGAAGGAGGTTACATCTTCTGAGCTTAAAAGAGAAGGATTGAATTGCTGAATTTGTTTAGTAATGATCTTGATCCAAAGGGGGAGATTGTTAAAGCACAATTTTATTGGATCCAAGATCATCAAATACTGAAGATGGAAATCTGAAGTCAAAGCTGGAAAAGTCGTCTCAACAAATAGTCTAGGGTTCTTTTTGTAATAATAGTCAAAGTTTATTTTCCGTATTTTATTATTAGTCTTTTATTATTAAATATGTTTAGTTTTTGCTTTTGGGCCCAAGCCATGCCAAGCCCATTTAGCTAAGCCTTATTATAAATAAGATTAGGTTAGGGTTAATTAGGTTAGAAATCTTAATTGCAAAATTAATCATTGATTGAGAAAGGCTGGTGTGGTGGTGGTGGTGCGCCGTGAACATCAAGAGGAAGAGAGAAAGAGTTTGATCAAAAACCTTGTAATCCTTTGAATCAATTGAATAATCATATCAGGTTTGCATTATCGTTATTGCTTATTTGTTTACTTGATTGAATGATTCATTATTGGGACACACAGAATTTATGTATTGTAAGTTTGTAACTTAAAATTATAAATAAAATGTATTTTTAAAGTGTATTTTAGAGATTTATTATAAATAAAACGTATTTTTAAAGTGTATTTTAGTGATCCAATCCAATTTTTATTTTTTAAAGTTTAGTAATTAATTATTATATAAAGGAAATTGTTAAAAAATAAAAAAAAAACGTAGCCCGATCTTGGCCCGGTTTTGGGCCCGGCTCGGCCCGGTTTTTGTTAAACCGGTTCACCCCAAGACTAACCGGGCCACCCCTTTTCGGGTGAAGCCCGGCCCGACCCGGCCCGAAGCCCGTTTGGGCCCGGTTTTTGCTTTCACTGTAGCGGCCTGAAGCCCGTTTTGGCCCGGCTCGGCTCGGCCCGAGCCCGATTTTTGGCCATCACTAGTCTATACAAACAATTAACAACATTATTATAAATATCAGATAATCTAGAACGACTTCTCTTTATAAAAAAATTATAAATATCGGATAACTTAGAATGACTTCTCACCCTCGTCAACAGCCTGCATAACTCTCGACCTCTTCGACGGTCGACGCCCCTCCGAACTACTAAACCATCGATGGCTTTGGATATACCATTCCTGGTGTTAAGTCAGATTTTATAGTAATCATTGTCTTTATAACCTTGTAGCTAATACTGTGTACTTAGCGCTATTCTATCTTGTATTGGCCAAGGGTATTTAAGTCCCTTGTGGCCTTTGTGTTTTGTAAGTCATTAAGCGCATTCTTGATAATACACATTCTTTGCATCTTACACTTTCTCTCTCTACTTTCTCTCACATAGATTAGATCGATCTTGGAATTACAATTGGTATCAGAGCCTAATCTAATTCTGAGAGATTTGAGAGAAACAATTTACAATCTAAATTTGTTATTAATTCAGAGAATTTGATCGATTTTCTTGATCTCGATCAAGAAAATCTCATTTTCTGAATTTTGTACAAATTTCTACTGAAATTTGATCGAATTTTCTTGTAGATTGATTCGTTGGATTCGTATTCACTGTTAGATCAATTTTGTTTCACATCAATTTGCAAGAATTTCAGTTTTTGAAGGTCAATTTGAGAATTTTCGTTGATTTGGACCGTTTTGCGTAAAGTTTCTGTTTGATTCTTAATTTCACGATTCTGTGAAAATTTGTTCAAATTGTTAGAAATTCGTGGGAGCCGCTCGTCCTAATATATTGAAAAATAATCATGTTAGAAATCCACACGAGGGCCTCATCTATTACATTTTTTTTCGTTGTAGTAAATGTAACTTACCGTCGATACATCCAGGAGAGCATAGGCATGTTGGCTAACAATACCGGTCGAAGACCTATCCCAACGAACCGCACGTGGCCGCCTGGTGGTTAATATATAATACGTGCTGGCCATGGGAAAGGTCTCTAAGATCCATATCTGTGAATTAGAATACCAAGATAGTAGTAAATATTTTGTAGAAATAGGGAATCCGTGTAGATTGTAAAAGTATTAATTTGATATCAACTTACTAACCTTGAATGCATATAAAAAACCAGATAACGACATCCTATATCCATGCTCTGGTCGTTTTCGGATCGCTTCATTCATCTGCCTGTAGGTGTGCGCCCAGATATAGGATGCCCAGGGAAACCGATTAAAGACGCTCAAATCATCAATGGCCCGAAGTAGATGATCGGGAAGATGCTGGGACAACTGATGACCGAGGAAGAACATCTCAACCATCATCATGAGACAAATACGGACGACATAATCATCATCGATATGTGCCTGTCCCTCGTCATCAGTGCCGATCAGATTGAATACATTTTGGATGTTCCGCACCGTTAGCTGGCCTCGTGGGAACACCCGTCTAACAAAACCAGTGGACCTATTCTTATGCATCTTTGGGTCCAGTCTGAAACGAAGTGCTCCCAAATCGATTAAAAAATGGCGAACTCGTCGGTGGTGGAGACTGGAAAACGACGGCTCCGGCAGGGTTTCTGTTGGTGATTTTAGTGAAATCATCGGTCCATTTTGTGTTATTGGATTCACAAGAAAATAATGGGGTTGATAGTTAAGCTATAACATGAGCTAGGAGGTGTGGAGTGCACACTCGTGTAAGCTAACTAAAACCCGGGATAGTTGGATGGTTATGTTTGGTGAGTTAACAAGTGGAAAATGTTGAGCACGACCCATGTCGTTTTCCTGTTATAAACGGCACGACCCGTGCCAAGTTTGGCATGACCCGTGCAACTTTGTTCATAAAATGAGCATGTGTCGTGCGGTTGTTGACAGAAAGTTTGGCACGACCCGTGCGGGTTTTCTTCTTGAAATTGGCATGGGTCGTGTGTGGTCGACAGAGAGATTGGCACGACCCGTGCCATTTTGTTCTTGAAATTGGCACGAGTCGTGCATCTTCATCAGATTCATAACTGATGAGAACTTTTGTAACCGCCAACATTAATGTCCACAATCAATCCCATTAATTGGGAAATTATTATCATTAATATTATAGGGTCGGTTACGATTCTCTAGGTGTTTAAATAGGATCGTTTTCTGCCTAAAACGACACCGGTGAATTGAGATTATCCTCGAGTGAATTTCGTGATACCCAGGAAGAATAGGTTCGAAATATCACTTAAGGAAAGCGAGCTCTCACGCGATCTCAGATTCATATTCAAGTTCAGATCACTCTCTCTTCTCTCCCTCTACCCATCGATTTCTGCACCCCACTCCCTAACAATCTTAAGTGATATTTACTTTGTGAGAGATGGCGAGTGATCAATCCATGAGAGACATGACGACCAAGTTCACGAAGCTGGAGAAGTTCGAAGGCGTTGGCTTTCGTCGATGGCAAAAGAAGATGCACTTCTTATTGACCACGTTGAAGGTCGTGTACGTGTTGAGTACGCCGATGTCGTAAGTAATGGTGGACGAGACGTTGGAGATGACCCGGCGTCGTGGCAAATGGGAAAACGACGACTACATATGTCGCGGCCACATCTTGAACGGTATGTGTGACTCCCTCTTCGATATCTATCAAAACATTGAATCTGCTAAAGAGTTATGGGACTCTCTTGAGTCCAAATACATGGCGGAGGATGCTTCTAGTAAGAAGTTCCTTGTTAGTAATTTTAATAATTACAAAATGGTGGACTCAAGGCCTGTGATGGAGTAATATAATGAGCTCCTACGCATTTTAGGACAATATGCTCAACACAATATGAAGATGGACGAATCCATCTCCGTATTGAGCATAATTGATAAATTGCCTCCCTCTTGGAAAGACTTCAAACATATGTTGAAACACAAGAAGGAAGAGTTGTCTCTTGTACAACTCGGTAGTCACTTGCGCATAGAGGAATCTCTTCGGGCGCAAGAGGATGAGAAACCTACGATGAAAGAAGTTTCTGCACCTTCGGTGAACATGGTGGAAGAGGGAAGATCCAACAATTTCAAGGGAAAACGTAAGTTCAATGAAGCCAAGAAAGGTCCCAACAAAAAGGTTAAATTAACCTGTTGGACTTGTGGGATGACCGGCCATCTCAAGCGGGATTGTCGAGTTGTCAAGAATAAGAATGGAGCAAACTCAAGTGGTGGTGGGAAAAGATCCAATGATCAAAACCCACGGCAAGGTCAGTTTCTTGACATTGGTGTTAATTCTAATTTGAATTATGTACCACTAATATCCGAATCATTTTATGTGCAGGATGATGATGATGCTTGGTGGATTGACACGGGTACATCGAGTCATGTGTGCAAGGATCGACGTTGGTTCTCCTCTTTGGAACCGGTTGAAGACGGATCTGTGCTACACATGGGGAACGAGTCAAATGCTCCCATTCTTGAACGTGGCTTAGTTAGACTAGAATTTAGCTCTAATAAAATAATTGAACTTTTAGACGTTTTGTTTGTACCACAAATTCGAAATAATTTGGTTTTAGGTAGTACCTTGAATAAGTTAGGATATAGGAAAGTTTTTGTGTCCGGAAAGTTTACCTTGTCAAAAGGTGGCTCTTTTGTAGGATTTGGTTATTTAAATAATAATATGTTTTTGTTAAGTTTGAATAAAAAGAATTGTGTTTCTAATTCCGTTTATATTGCAAATGAGAATTGTGTTGATTCTTTTTTATGGCATGCAAGGCTTGGTCATGTTAATTTTAAAAGAATGGTTGAAATGTCAAAAGACGGTCTTATTCCGGCTTTTGACGTTAAAACCGAAAAATGTAAAACTTGCATGTTGACAAAGATCACTAGACAACCTTTTCCTAATGTGAAAAGAGATTCGTCGGTGCTTGAATTAATTCATAGTGATCTTTGTGATTTGCATTCAACTTCGTCTTTTGGTAATAAAAAGTACGTTGTTACATTTATTGACGACGCATCAAGGTTTTGTTATATTTATTTGTTACACTCAAAAGATGAAGCGTTGGATAAATTTAAAATTTATAAAACGGAGGTTGAATTGCAAATGAATGGTTTAATTAAATGTTTACGCACCGATCGTGGTGGGGAATATTACGACCCCATGTTTTTCCAATCTGTAGGAATTATCCATGAGACTACGGCGCCGTATACACCACAACAAAATGGTGTGGCGGAACGGAAAAATAGAGTTCTCAAAGAAATGGTGAACTCTATGTTATCCTACTCAGAATTGAGTGATGGATTTTGGGGTGAAGCCATGTTAACGGATTTTTATTTATTAAATCGAGTTTCCAATAAAAGGAACAAGATTACCCCATATGAACTTTGGTTCAAGAAGAGGCCTAACTTGAATTATATTCGAGTTTGGGGTTGTCGAGCGGTTGTTCGACTACCCGAACCCAAAAGGAAAACCTTGGGTGAGAAAGGTATTGATTGCATCTTTGTTGGATATGTCGAGCATTCCAAGGCATATAGGTTCTATGTTATTGAACCTAATGATTCTATAGTGATTCACACCGTTATAGAATCGAGAGATGTTTTATTTGATGAGACTAGATTCTCTTCAATACCTAGGTCGAAGAACCTTGTTCCAAGTACTAGTGTAAATAGTGAGGTTGAAGAACAAGCAATTGTTCCAACCGAATCTCCGATGCTTCAAATGAGCAAAAGAGGAAGGATCGAAAAATCCTTTGGTCCCGATTTCCAAGTGTACTTGGTAGAGGGATCAAGAGATGAGATTGGGTCACAATTCTCTTATTGTTATAGTATTGAGGAAGATCTAAAATCATTTGATGAGGCTATGAAGTCTCAAGATATTGCTTTCTGGAAAGAAGCAATAAATGATGAGATGGATTCCATCATAGGGAATAATACTTGGGTATTATCGGACTTGCCACCGGGTTGTAAACCGTTGGGATGCAAGTGGATCTTCAAAAGGAAGATGAAAGCCGATGGATCAATCGACAAGTTCAAAGCTCGATTGGTAATCCAAGGCTTTAGGCAACGGGAAGGCATCGATTATTTTGATACCTATGCCCTGGTTGCAAGGATCTCCACGATTATATTGTTGATAGCCTTAGGTGTTATCCACAATTTAGTGATTCACCAAATGGATGTCAAAACGGAATTCTTGAATGGTGACTTGGAGGAAGAAGTTTACATGAAACAACCGGAAGGATTTGTTATGCCCGGGATGGAGCATAAGGTGTGTAAACTTGTAAAATCATTGTATAGGTTGAAACAAGCACCCAAACAATGGCATCAAAAATTTGATGAGGTTATCTTGTCCAATGGCTTTATGTTAAACCAAGCGGACAAGTGTGTGTATAGTAAATTTGACACATCCGATAACGGAGTAATCATTTGCTTATACGTTGATGACATGTTGATCTTTGGCACCGACCAAAATCAAGTTGATAAAACCAAAGAGTTTTTGTCATCAAATATCTCCATGAAAGATATGGGAGAGGTAGAGGTGATCCTTGGAATAAGGATCAAGCGTGAGAACAAAGGGATTGCAATTACGCAATCTCATTACATTGAGAAAGTATTAAAGAAACTTAATTGCTTTGATTGTTCTCCGGTGAGTACTCCATTTGATCCGAGTGTGAAGCTTATGCCCAATTCGGGTGAAGCGGTGTCACAACTCGAGTACTCAAAGGCTATTGGATGCTTGATGTATGCCATGACAAGCACTAGGCCGGATACCGCTTTTGCCGTAGACAAGTTGAGTAGGTATACTAGTAATCCTAGTATACATCATTGGAAAGCGATAAGACGAGTATTTAAATACTTGAAGAAAACCATTGATTATGGTTTGTCATATGTCGGGTTTCCTTCGGTTTTAGAGGATATTCGGATGCAAGTTGGATTACCAACTTAGAAGATCACTCTTCTACGAGTGGTTGGGTATACTTGCTTGGGGGAGGTTCCATCTCATGGGATTCCAAGAAGCAAACTTGCATTACGAGTTCGACTATGGAGTCGGAATTTGTGGCATTAGCCGCTGCCGGTAAAGAGGCAGAGTGGCTAAGGAATTTAGTCCATGAAATTCCGTTATGGTCGAAACCAATATCACCCATTTCTATCCGTTGTGACAGTGCGGCTACTTTGGCTAAAGCTTATAGTCAAGTATATAATGGCAAGTCTAGACACTTAGGTGTTAGACATAGCATGATTCGTGAGCTAATCACGAATGGGGTGATTTCGGTTGAATTTGTTCGGTCGCAACAAAATCTAGCGGACCACTTGACGAAGGGGTTAGCTAGGGACTTGGTTCACAAGTCGATGATCGGGATGGGATTAAAGTCCATTTGAATCTCTAACGGTGAGATACCCAATTCCCTTCTAATATAACGTTAGAAGTTGAATTCAATGGGAAAGCTCACTCTAAGGGATTGGAGCACAAGATAATCATCCCAAGGTATGTGCTCGGTACTGCAAGCGAAGAGGTAATCGTTCTTTTGTAAAAGTGCATGTGCAGGTGCATGATGAAAGGAACTACCTATATGAGTGCGAAGTGTGGCCGCTTCAAGAAGCTTGGACTTAGCTTTGATGCACTCACGAATGGATAAGGGCACACGGCCTGTATAGTGTCAAGTTTAAACTTTAGAGAATCTTTTAAATTCATGTGTATGTTATTTTTTTGTACTCAAATGGGTTGAAGGGTTCAATCCATAGGACACTCGGATTCTCGAGTATTTGAAATGTGTAATGTACTAAGATGAAAATTCAATCTTTTAGATATTTTCATTTATGCATGAGTTTGTTCCTATATTAATTGTTGTTTGTGAATCAAGGATTGCACTAAAATGGGGGAGGAATGTTGGTGATTTTAGTGAAATCATCGGTCCATTTTGTGTTATTGGATTCACAAGATAATAATGGGGTTGATAGTTAAGCTATAACATGAGTTAGGAGGTGTGGAGTGCACACTCGTGTAAGCTAACTAAAACCCGGGTTAGTTGGATGGTTATGTTTGGCGAGTTAACAAGTGGAAAATGTTGAGCACGACCCATGTCGTTTTCCTGTTATAAACGGCGCTACCCGTGCCAAGTTTGGTACGACCTGTGCAACTTTGTTCATAAAATGAGCACGGGCCGTGCGGTTGTTGACAGAAAGTTTGGCACGACCCGTGCGGGTTTTCTTCTTGAAATTGGCACGGGCCGTGCGTGGTCGACAGAGAGTTTGGCACGACCCGTGCCATTTTCTTCTTGAAATTGGCACGAGTCGTGCATCTTCATCAGATTCGTAACTAATGAGAACTTTTGTAACTGGCAACATTAATGTCCACAATCAATCCCATTAATTGGGAAATTATTATCATTAATATTATAGGGTCGGTTACGATTCTCTAGGTGTTTAAATAGGATCGTTTTCTGGCTAAAACGACACCGGTGAATTGAGATTATCCTCGAGTGAATTTTGTGATACCCAGGCAGAATAGGGTCGAAATATCACTTAAGGAAAGCGAGCTCTCACGCGATCTCAGATTCATATCCAAGTTCAGATCACTCTCTCTTCTCTCCCTCTACCCATCGATTTCTGCACCCCAACAGTTTCTTCGATCGAGTAATTAAAAATGGTAGGTGGGGGAAGTGTGTCGGTCGCCTTCCAGTATAAAAAGCACTCAGGGGCGCAATTGCGTCCCTAGGCTCCATGGCGTCCTTTTGGACATTTGGGTAAAACGGAGAGAGGGATGGCTAAGAGGCCAATCCATCCCCGTGTTTGGCCCATTTCGATCAATTTCCCTGGTGCACTTCTTATGTTTGAAGAAAATTCCACTTAAAACACCTCATGAAAAAATCTCGCATACCGTTGAACAGAATGGATCTAACACAAACGCAAATCGGAACAACAAGATCGAGGTGAGACTTATGACCAATTAAAAATGTTTTATGACCATATGAGGAAGATAATGGTATTACCGTTCACAATTGGAAGGTTGGTGAATTCTTAACTGATGTGTTAGAAATATTTAAAAAAGCAGCCAAACAATTATATAATGTGTATTATCCTACTAGTTGTTTACTGCTTAAACATACTTATATACCGGTGGAAAAAATAAATAAATTTGTATGACATTCGTGTCAGATCCAAATAGTTAATTTCATTCATAAAGGGAGAACTAATCAAATATTTTAAGAGTTGTCACCAATATTTACATGGGTCACCGTCTTGAACCCACCATAATCGTTGTTATCACTTTATAAGAAATGCCAACTTTCGATTCTCTTGGTCGTTGCAAGAGATTTACTAACCGTTCAAGCTAGCATTAAAACTCTAGAATCCATCTTTTCTTTAGTGGCAGTGTGCATCCGGAATAAAAGGCACAATCGATCACGGTTTACGTTTGCGTAAAATATTATATAGATAGATACGCACGACCAATGTCAAGATACACAATCACTAGAGGATGAACTTCTCAATGCAAAGCAATATATCCAACGAAGATGGAAGCCAATATATCGAGAGACTGCCAACAAAGAGTTAGATGCTTATCGACCTTGCCAATATTAAACTACAAGATGACAATGATTTTTAGAATTTTTTATAATTTCATATATTTAATAACATTCAAACAATTTTCACAAGTTTTTGAAATTTACTTTTTTTATTTCATAATTTGTATTTATAATCAAATAAATAAAATATTAATGTCTTATTTACTAGTTTTTTAACATATAACCTAATTCAACTTGATTATTATCATTAACTCATTAAGTATTAATACAAAACATATGTTTTTATTAATTATATTATACATGATATAGATATTTAAGTCACGCCTTTGTGGCCTCGCCATGGCACCTAAGACATGAGGCTTCGCCTTGCCTCACGCCGTTTAGAACGTTGCCACAACCGATCATGGCTCCAAGTGGGGTCTCCTGCTCTATGCTGAAGTAGCACAAGATCTCATCACCAAAGCCTGAATCAATGTTTATACTTTGGACTTCACTTTTTTCTCAAACCTTTCCAAATGGTTTTCCATTGAGACCAAGATTACAATGATGTGATCAAGTAACCAATCAGCATGCACAGAGCCAACCACACCTGCCCCACTTCAATTACAAGCTTCAAAAGGAAATGGAAAGGTCTATATATATGTCAAAAATGGAGTCGGTATATATATATATAGTTCAAACCTAGCCTCCTTCCTATCTTCAAACAAAAAAACAAACCCCACCAACTAACACATATCAAACATCATTTTTATCTTATTCACCTACTAAACATAATTGGCAAGACGGTATCCTCGCGACATCTAAATTGCTTCTTGTTACCTTTTCGCTTTCACATTGGCAGGTCACACCTCCTGAGACACCATAAAACAAACAGGATTTAACACTACATATCTTCTGAATGTATGGATTCAATCTTGTGTTCATATATTTTCTATCATAGGATTCCCAGAAATGTATAGTACATGTACCTGTCTCGGAATATGGAAGATTGAACGTGGAGCTTCTATTCACACTTGATTGAGCGGTAAATGTGACGGACAAAGAACAATGCCGCACGGAAACCAACCGTCCCAAGCATCAGAAAGAAGCCATAACAGATGCAAGCCATATAACCAAAGAAAAATGAGGTTTGCATGAACCCTGACATGTCCGAGCGCTCATAGTAGTAATACAAGCAATACCCATAGATGAAAACACCAGTTGAACCACCACAGAGGAAAGACCTGGTCATAATTTGCAGCCAAAACCCAACAAGTTAGATGTGGAAACGAGATATCAACGGACAATAAAAATGTAATGCTTCGTGGTCCCAAAATAGGCCGTGTATCGACATTCCTAGAAAGTGAAAACCAAGTTACACTTGCAAATGCTATGTGAAATGATAGTGAAGAGCACTGAAACTGGAGTTCAACAAGGAGATATTAACTCCCTTACGAATTGCAAAATTAATCTCAATATGATGTCAAAGTCCACAAAAATCCAAATAAATTTCATATCTTTTCCACAGTGATTTAAAATACTTGTGAAGAGATAACTTAAGTTATAACTATACCCTCAATCTCATCATTCTCGCACAAACTTCATGGAATGGAGATTACATGACTGTTGTATGAATTTGAGGAGCAGGAATGTATTTCTTGACCATGTTTTCCCACCTTGATTTTACTTGATAATTTACAAGCACCCATTATTCAATTTAAGTAAAGATACCATCATTCTCACATGGGAATGCAGATATATGTCAACATGTAATGGTATACATGCACATTTCTTATCCAAAGTTAAAGTACATAATCAAAGAAATGCAAATGACTGAAATTTGGCTCATAATTGGATGTCAAAAGGAAGAACGGAAATGTCAAAGTTATTGGGCATCAAAAAGTATATATGCCGATTCAAAAAAGTGTCCCATATGCCTTCTGGCATTGACATAAAACAAGTACAGGTGAACAAATTCATCATTTTTCCATTCAATCATAATATACCAAACGTAATTAAAATTCTTCCAAACACAAAGCAACCACGTTGAACTTCAGTAAGAATTTAAGATGACTTAGAACTAATTAAAAATGTGCATATGAGGTGAAAAATGTAACATACCTCCACCACCATTCATGGTCTTCCGCAGCAAGTTGGAAATACGTCAACGCCACCGTGATAAAGGCAGTAACAATCAGGAGGATGATAAAAACTATAAATAAGATGCTGTATATGGTATATATCCTGTGGCCCCACACACTGGCAAATATGTAGTAAAGCTCAATGTAAATTGCACTGAAAGGGAGAAAACCAGCCATGGCCATCTGAGGAATAGTCTTCCTGTACCAAGGCAATGTTGGGATCTCTCTGGGATACTTTGTGGTGCGAACAGGAGCCTGAAACTCAGCCTTGCTGTTCTTTCCTGCAATACCTCCCAATACTAGCAAAGGCGAAGTCACCAAAGTCCATATTAAAACAATCACCACGATGGTACCGAAAGGCAAAGCGGCAGTAGCAGTGTAAACGATCGCAACAGTGTTTAAAAAGCAGAAAGTAAGAAAGAGAGGTCCACAAAAGAGGCAACCAGTCAACAGTAAATTCCTCACCTGTTGATCAGAAATATTATCTCAGCATTAATCATATACCAAGAGAATAAAATCATCAACTACAAATATTTCTAGGATGTAAAAGGTTCCAAAAGATGCAAGTACATCTCTGGCCTTGCAAGCACATTTATATCTTTAATATTTTAGAAAAACAAATTGTATCACCCCCTCGTCCTGAAGCTAAACCTCAATAACCAATACATAAAAAAAAGCATAACGATTGAATGCATAGATCTTGACAAAATAAAAAATATGATAGCAACAATTATCAACATCTAAAATATCATACCCAGTTACTTCCTTCTAGTTGATGATAAAAAGAGGCTGCAGTATAGCCTGCAATCCCAGATGTAAGGGCGTATATGACAACTAGTGCGGTAAACAGAGCTCCTCGATTGTATGGATAAAACACACCAACAAGAGCAAGTATAAAGATAAAAAGCGCACTGAAAGAACCAAAAAGTAGTCATATTAGCAATGAAGAGGTGGTTTAGAAACCAATCCACTGAAGATGGAAGATGTGAATTCGTCAAAAATGCTTTACTTACAGAGCAAATAGCTGGGTACCAGAACCAAGTGCAGCAGCAAACAAGGACTTGTACTTTGGATATCTGAATACATCACCATGAATGTACTTCCACCCAGTTTCCTCTTGGTCATCAGCTGCCTCCTCATCATGGGCATACCTTTTACAAATAACCACAAGTAAAACGATTAATGGAAAAGGGAAAAAGAAGGTTGGATGATAGTGCATCTAAGATAAATGGAATTTATTCCTTACTTAACAAAGTCATTCTTAAGGACCCGCATAAGAATTGTGGCAAGGAAACCGGTTAAGAGGAGAACTGTCACACATGAGTTAATAATTGAAAACCAATGGATCTCCAGGTGATGTGGTTGTGAAGAAGACTGGGAGTACTTCTCCATCCTACTCTCAAAAGGAATGTTTGTTTCTTTCCACCTGACCGTGTACATGAATTCTACTTCCACTTCCTTGTCTTCGGTGAGATCCACCACAGCATTAGGATCAGCTTTTGCATTTATCTCTATGACACGATCTTTATTGTAGAGGATCTCGAAGTGAAGATGCTTAAAGAGGTAATCCCGTTCCTCACTCGGATCAGTTTTGTCCTTTTCAACCTTCCCTAGAAATCCCCAGAAAGGCAAGTCATCATAGTACATTTGAAAATAATAATCCTTGGTAACAGCACTTCGGAATTTAGATACTTCCTCCTTTGTCAGTGTTTTTCTGCAAACAATTTCAGAGTCTTTTTCAACCATAAAATCAAGCTTATAAGGAGCACTGACTAAACGATCTCCATTCAGTACTTCACCAAGAGCTTCTGGCTTCTCCTTTAAATGAGCTGCAAACAACATTCACAGCAATGATGTATACCAGCAAGAACAAAAAGCTAAAGCAACAAAAACAATAGAAGATAATATGCAATAAAATAACAAACAAGGAAATCAATACTCCCTCCATTACAAACTATAACCCATTTTTCTTATTTTGGGATGTCTGAAAAAGCAGTGGTCTACAAATCGCATTTAGTGGCCACCTTGGCGGAGGTGGGGGTATGGCTCCCCGATGATGGCCAAATCAGAAAATTAAGGGGTTCTAACCAACAATATGCAAAGATGGAACTGCTGGGGCAGAACATTTCCATAGGTACTGTCTTCTGAGATCCCATTTATCTTGCAAGTACTGGGTTCTGATTTTTGATTTCAACTTGTGAATCTGAGTTCCTATTACCAATTTCATCTTGCAATTATTACTTCCATTTGCCAATGGATGAAGCATTCGAATGGAGAGAGTATTGTGCAATTTGGAATCAATGACCACCTCTTAGAGATAGAGGGATTTAATGAAAGAATGGAGAGTATTGGCATCTACGGGTTTTTTTTTCAATTCAACCCAAAACCCTGCACGGTTAAAAGATATTCCTATTTTTCTAAGTAATCACTTTAGTTTTCTTTTATCTCATACAAGCTGCCATATTCACTTTTGTATTTTCAACATTAATTTGTTTGAAAAGTTAGTTGACTATAGTAGAATAGTTATAATATCTTCTCAGTTCTCAGTATAAACAATATAAAAGGTAAAAAACTTGAAGGGGTTAGAAATAATTTCGTTTAGTTATTTATAAACAATTATAATGATAATAATGGACAAATAGGTAACTCTAATATCAGTAGCTATTTTATACCAACTGTTTTGTATACATCAAAACTGGACCAGTTGATACGTCCATTTAATGATCCGCATAATCCCCCCTCCCCCCCCCCCCAACCCAATTGCCGGCTACATGGCACCCCCTACTGCTTTTTATAACAATGCAAAAAATCTCCTCTGTAGAAAGTCTAGCACTCATGATGTTGTCCTTCCTAATTTGTACCCCAGTATCTACCGATCAACTAAAACATTTGGCATGAAGGAAATATCAATAACAAGAAACTAAAGACAAGCACACGCACCTGGTAAACAGAAGGGCAGATCAAAAAAGCGGTATGTTTCACTGTAGAAGAATATAGAGTAATAGAATGAGCTTCGAAAAGAGAAGGCATACAAAATGGACATGCTCTAACAAGTTGATGGTTCTTAAAATTTGAACATAATACGAGAAATGAAATGCATTTCACAGAATACACATATTTGAACTCCCAAAAGTACAAATTATCTTCTTAACAATTCTTGGACCTATTCTTTCAAATGGAATGCAAATGTTTCCCTGCAAAACTTTTTTGATAGAAAGATACTCTATAGCACCAGAAATTGTATCAAGAACAGGCTTCCATGCATCTGACACACCATCAACTCATCAAGGGCCAATTCTATAAGCGTGTGATAGAAGCTCCAATGTGTTTAATTTTCTATAGGAAGGAAAATAATGTCACATACGCATATACAGGGAAAGCATGATGCACCCAACACTTCCTCATTAACGAAAGGCCATCCTACCTACATAAACCGAAGACAAGATCGGGAGGTAGGTTTTTATAGATATTTGAGGCATATTCTCTTAAAACTAAATTAACCTAACAAGTTATAGAATCAACAACATAAATGTCTGAAAGACTAAAGCAAATTCTTATTTCTCAAGACAGAGGTGTTACTGGATGAGCTGGTTCAGTTACGAAGGCAAAGAGAAGTTTGAGCTTTACTTAGATCAGTGAATCTTTGACATGGAGCAGAGGAGCATAAGCAACACTCCGTGTAACCTACTTTAAGGCATAATTGTGCTTGTCTCCTGATCCACAACTCAATCTATACACCAATCTGTTTAGAACTAAGCTTACACCTACTTTCCTCCAAATTATGCAACTATGCAAATTAAGTGGGTAACACAGGTTACCAAACTCCGACTAGCTCAGGTAGACAAAAGCTGACAAATTTTCTCCATCTGAAGGTTTATGGTGTACATAATTACATTGTTGGGGCACCAAGCACATGATAATTCATCAATTTGTTCTTTCTTGTCCTGTGTAGCATGATTATCTTACCTAGTGACACCCAAGTTGCTATCAATGAACTCACGTGTCATCTAATATCACAGGCAGCCAATCACCCACCAAACATCTTCTATCCCGCAAAAAATACCTCTATTCCATATTATGCCGTGCTACTACAAATAAATATTACTCCAATTAATCTCAAATTATAAGAAATTTGTTACTTTTATTTCTGTACCAAATAAATGAGCCACGCGGATTTTAAACTGTTAAACGGCATTTACTCTTATTATTGTAGTTCAGCATTTGTTATATGTTTGATACAAACTCAAATACAATCTTTACACTTTTTGTTAAGAAAATCTTCTCAGTCATCTCTTTGAGCTATCCCCTTGATTTTCACTCACAAAATGTGTGCCAAATTCTGAAAAAGATGGCTTATTAACGACTAAAATAATCTATTCAAACCCACTTTTAAGTGTTAAACAGGTCTATATATAGATCTGGAATAATTTAACAATGCCATGTTATAATTTTCAACTAAAAAATAGTAATTCGTATTGTGATTGCTTTTTGCAAAAAGTTCATTCATTTCACAAAAAGAGGGTGGTGGAATACTTTAACCTCACTCTGTAAGAATATCATCCTCTTAAAACATAAACTGAATTTGATGATCCCATTCTTCTGCCCCTTTAAATTATTTCTAACTTCCATCATCGACTTCTCAAATTTACAAATAGTACCGACCTATCTCTCAATCTAGTCTGGCTGACAAAAAAACCGTATCTCACATTAGGTATCCAACTATTTTCCTCCCCTTTATCTATGTATTACGAGCTGCCCACGAGCTGCCCATAACTAATACATTTCCTTCCTATGCAAACACAAATCGTAATGCCGATGCCGATTGTGACAACTAAAATCTAAAATCAGCTGAAAGTCACCGAACAATCTGAAACCCCAGCGGATAATGCTTAAAACTAAGCAAATAAAACCCTAATTAGCATAACTGAAGCTAAGATCCAGCAAATAACAAATATAGAAACCCTAATTCAATCAAAATAGATCCACTGATTCAGTACTAGCAGTAGCAAGAAACATAATGTGTTACACAAAACGCATAAAACAGAGATCTAGTCTAGATGTAGAGAAAAATGCCTACCTAGGGTTATGGAAGGGACCGACTTTGTTCGCATATATAGGGACTTCATCGCGAGGTTTGTATTTGTGATCTGAGGCATCCGATCGAACTTCTTCAATGGAAAAAGCGACTAGTAGCGCCACCACCAGCCACCGTATCACCACCATTGTCGTCCACATCCTTGACGCTGCTAGAGTGGTCACCGACAGATGTGATCTTTACATGTACGTTTATATGTAAGGTGCCTTATATAGTCCGGAACGTTTGTTGAAGGGGGTTTTCGTGTACTTTTAGAAAGCTTGAATAATTACATAATGATCCCTCAAGTTTTGTTTCATTCATTCATTCAAAAATCAGAATCATGGTTTGCAGGGCATCATAAATCTGTAGGGTATCATATTTTAAGCCCAAGTCTATTATACATATGTTTATTTGGGTTTGGACCTTAATTTTTTTAAATGTTACAAGCCTATTAATAGCCAACGGACCACTCCTAGTCTCCTACTCGCTCGCTAGACACTGACGCTTCAAAATATGTTCGGTTCCTACTTCTAAATTCTAATCGAACGACGACAATACATCACGTCGATCACGACTCTTGCTCTCGCTCTCTCAATCGACACTCTCTCTCACAGTCTCACTCTCGATTCGATGATTCTGATTTCTGACTCGTAACTCTTCCCTAGTTCCAGTAATCGACGAGTAATCTACTCGTCAATCGACCATCGATTCTTTTGTTTCATCTCAGATTCTCAGGGGGCAACATCGAGGTATTTTATTTACTATTTACTCCATAATCTTCTCTCGTCTTTGTCGAAGTGTTGTTGTATCGCTGCCTCTCGCTCTCTGTGACTATGTCTATGTGTTGTGTCGCTGCCTCTCGCTCTCGCTCCTCTCTGCCTCTAATCTTGACTCTCGCTCTCTCTGTAACACCCGCAATTCCGGTACGTTGCTAATTTGATCTTAAATGTTGTTATCGAACTTAGCGAAAGGGGCATGCGTTTACAGGTTTGTTTTGGGGCGAAAAACGGACTTTGGCAAGTCTGGGCGACAATGCCCGCGACTGTGACAAAGGTCATTATCGCGGGGCAAAGTCGCGAGGGACGTACCGTAGGTAGGGTGAGGACGGCGACTATGACCAGCGACTATGACATGTGTCAATGTCGCGTGGCATGGTCGCCCGGATGGTACCGAGACTCCTTGGGTGCGGGCGATTGTGACCAAGCGACTATGACAGTGTCATAGTCACGGGGCAAGGTCGCCGACGGGCTCCAGGCCCTTAAATGCTCACCAACCCGTTTTTAACTCATTTAGTTTTGTTGGAAGATCTTTGTGGGCGATTTTTGAAGAACAGAAGGTAGGGTTTTCACCTCCCCTCATTTAATGCCTCTTGGAAGGGATGTTTATTTATGGTTTTCGGTTTTGATTCTAGGTGGTAGTTGTGATTTAGGGCTTGGTGCTTCAAGTTCAAAGGTTCTTCTTCCTTCCTCTAGAATACCTACATCAAGGGTTTTGTATAATCCTTGCAAGGTGAGTTCATTTCTCTTCTCCTAACTTTAATATAAGTGTATATCTCTTGCATTTTGATCTTTCATGTTTTTAAGACCTAAATGTGGATTTTGGAAATATTAGGGTTTTACTAACTCAAGTGCAAAAGGTGAGAAGAGTATTTCAAGTTTACAAGAGAGGTTACTTTGTTATTCACTCCTTTGATAAACATCTTTGGATTTCTTGAGTGTTGGTGCATCCAAGGAAAATGTTGGGTTCTTTTGGAGAAAAACAATTATTAGGTGAAATAACCCTAATTTTGTGTTTATATGTAGAACATAACATTATGTCATAAGGATGGGTTGTTATTAATTAAAACTCATTGGATAATGGATGCTAAGTTTTATATGTCGGTAATCCTTTATACATGATTTTATATATATGTGTTTTATATGAACATTGTACATGTTAGTTGTTGGTATTTAGTTTTAGTGCAATGGATCCATAGGCACGGTGTTCCTATGTCCCCGCTTTGGACATTCGGATTCACCATTTAGCACGGAATAGGCATCGGGTCACCATGATAAGTAAGATGTGGACCTATACGGTCGGCCAGCGTCTCATGGGCAGTAAGGTGTAATTCCCTTGTGCTAGAGTTCCCCGTTTTGGAACTCTCAAGAATAGACCTAGAGGGGTTGACTTGATGTTTTCGATCAATAGACTTAGAGGAGTTGAGCTCAATATGTGATTGGTGTTTTTGTATTGTATCTAATCACTAATGGTTTATTTGGTTTATTGATTTTAGCTCATGGCTATATCCTAGAGGGGTTGACTTGTTTGATTTATCCTCACTAGGCTTTAGCCTAACGCTTGTTCTTATTGTCATGTTTGACAGGCTATCCTAGCGGTGGGGCGCATCGGGATTGAGGGAACGGCCTTGGTGTCGTGAGTGGTCTTTTTGGAAGATACGTAGTGACCAACATACAGACTATTTTGAAGATACACATTTTGGAAGTATAGCGACACCCGACCATAATCTAGTCTCTTATTGTAGATTAGTAGGTTGTCGTCGTATGCTTCATCTATTGGGTTGTAATTACCACACTAAAACCCGTTTGGGATGATACTCTTGGGTTTTGAAATGATTTACCCTATTTTCACAGGTTTAAATTATCCCCTAGTTAGGGTGATGGAATTATTCTATTTCAAATGTTATATTGCCGAATTTTCGAATTTTATTTTCCGCAAAATTTTAGAGTGTTACACTCTCCCTCTATGAAGACTGAAGTCAAGTTCCATATCTAGGGCAGTAGCCGCTGCCGCTGCTTGCAAGTTGAGTCTTGGCTTCTTGCCCTCTTTCACTCTTTCTAGGTAAAATTTTTATTTCAGAATTTAATCTTAGGTTTATTTGATTATTAGGTTAATTCCAAATTCCAAGCAACCAATTTACTTACTGATTGTGGTTAACTGTTTATTGTTTAGACTTTAAATAAGATTGTGGTCTTGTTGATTTATGTTTTCTCATTGGTATTTTCTGTATGTTTGGGGTTCGATTAGTTGTTCATTGTTTATAATATTAACAAACTTGATGATGCCCTCCAACTGTTCTATGAAATGCCACTGTTACCTTAATTTAAAAGACTGAAAGATTGGTTACATAGTTTGATTCTTGATCTAAAGAGTACCGATTTTACTTGTTTTCTATGTGTTTATGTGACATTTACGTTTTAGGGATAATAATTACAATTTATCAAGATCAATATAGGAAGCCAATAATGGAAGTAACATTGTTCCATTGTAGTTACTCAAGAATTGTCTGCCTAATGAGTTATTCCTATATCATTCCTGTATTTCTAACTTAAACATCAAGTTGTCTAATGTATTCCCAAAATCTTTCCTAAATAATATTTAGGGAGCGTTTGGTTCACAGAATGAAATTTGATAGAATTAGAATCCATCGAAGGAATTTGACTTTGAACGAATTGGAATGGAATTTTATGGAATTTGACCACACCTTTGGTTGGTAGGAATTCAATTCATTCTCTTAAGCAAGGAATGATGAATTCCTTAAATTGTGGAATTCAATGGAATTGTAAGGATTCCATCGTTTTCATTCCGTGAACTAAACATGGGTTTGGAATTTGGTCAATGGAATTGGTCATTCCAATTACTTCAAATTCCTTACAATTCCATAAACCAAACAGCCCATTAGTTTCCTCATGTGCATGGTAAGTGTTGAATGTGGTGGTTTCTTTCATTTGAAAACTATCGATTCACCGGTAAATCCTTGGTCCTTTAAAAAATAGTATGGTTTTTCTGTTTTTAGGTTAGGGGCATATTTTAGGTTTTTCACCTAGGACATGAAAAACCTCAGGACCGGCCCTGCAGTTTGGATGTTTTTAAATGTTGAATCACTTTGAATTTGTTATTCATTTTTCTTGATAAATTAAAAACATTTTTTTAATCCAATTGCAAACAAAATCTGTAATTAACAAACTCAACCATATATCAGAATATAATTAACCGTTTATTAGTCGTGTTTTTTATTTTCTCTGCTTCTCTCTATCTCTTTATTTGTGTTCATTTTTGTCTCTCCCACATACTGTCAATTTTCCCCCCTCTCTCTCTCTCTTTGTGTATGTAAAGCTTCCGCATAATTCCCATCAGATTGAGTTGACATATGTTACGATTGTCATTTAATTCAAAGAATCTTCGTTATAGAAATGTACATGAGATTTTCATCTCATGCGGCTCCTTCTTTACGTGCATAGTGAGAAAATTATATTAACAAAAAAAGATGAAAATCTTTTCATCTATGATCATCCCTCATCTTCCTACAATGTTGGTTTGATTGTGACCCGTAGATTCGAAAAATCAACATACATGAAGGGGTGAGGCACCACAACAGACAGATCGCTTCCTTTTTTCGATTAAGAGTTGTGAATCCCGATAAACTAGATTGTATGATCCAACCATTAGTCAACAACAACTTATCAAATGGTTGTTTGAAGATTGCTAGTGAGGTCATTGGCTTACAAGATTATTGTTATATATGACGTGCAAGTCTTGTTCCATGTCGAGATGTATTATGTTTCAGTTTTTGCAGATAAAAAAAAAAAAAAAAAACATTAGATGTTAAACAACAAAAAGCAATCTAAATGCATTTATCTCTTATTAGAATAGTCATAATGTTTTATTCGGCAAGATAAAAAATTACACTTGGTTTTAAAAGAGACGTTTTATGCATTCTATTTGACAATGTAATTTTAATTAAGAACACAAATTGTAAATAGAATAAAAAAATAGCTTCAGAATTAGCTTCCGAAACCCATCCATTGACAAGTTTTCAATGAGACAAGTCAAATAGTAAATAATAGTTCAATAATTACCGACTTGTAATGAGAAAACGAAGTAAAATAATATCTATGAAATATCAGCGACATAAATATTTAATGGAACACTAACCTAAGTACCAAACATTTCAGATAAAATAAGTTAAAGAAGCATATCAAAATAAACTTCCAGAGTTTATGATAAAACATGCAAATAAATCATTGAACTGGTAAACGTAAGAAAACTTAAAGAACTTGTCTACTTTAAATGATATAAAGGGCCTTTAATCTAACGATATCCGCCTATCTGAACCTTGAACCTTATAAAAGGTTGCATGATTTATTTGTTCCATTTACCGTATATAGATATTATATACTTTCAAATACCTTGGAAGATGACATTACCTGTCACCAATGCTCAAATTGTTGCCACATGAATGTGTACAAGTTTTGAGTTGATTCACGACCTTTTCTTACTATAAATCAAACCGAACTATCACAGTATATTTCATCAATAAATAAGACCGATCACAAACGAATAACTTATCTAGAAAGTTTTGTTTTCTTTTCAAGTTCTTATTTTCTCAAAGACAAAAATCAACTCATACTCGTTTTTTCACCAACTTCCTCATTTGATGCCTCTAGATGTTCTCCTTTGTAGTTCATTTATTTAAAAATAGGGCACAAACATGTTACAACCGTACTTAAAGCTATGTCTTATCAACAAGTCGGAACTTTCATGGCTGCGATAACAAAATGTCAAATACGTAATCAACGAACGACTTATAAACAAGCAGAAAGGATGTAGAAGGCAGGTGAATAACTGGACTTGTACAAACTTTAATTACAAACTACAGATTTAAAACGAAAATGGTCTTCTGTATATATGTCCAAAATTGAGTAGGGATTTTCGAAGTTTCTTCCTATTTTTCAAACCAAACAACAGAAACAAGTATATATGAAAACATCATTCAACATGTAAGTTGGTGGTTCTCACAGCTTTCATGGTTTCACCCTCGGCAGCAGCAGCAGCAGCAGCAACAGCGACGAGGATCAGCTCCTGAGACAGTCACAGTTCACGAAATGACGAGTAAAAGATTAGTGCGACCGTGAAATTGATTCTAAATCAAAGTCAATTATCATCAAAACTAGCAACATGCAAATGAGCAATGGCATTTGAAAGTTACAGATTTTAAAAAACAAAACCATTAACAGTTATACCAACAAAAATGTTCCAATAATTTAGGTGCCAATTCTAGTTTAGAAATCCCATTCATCATTTCAGCTGCAAGACATCTCATGTTCACAACACTGTCAAATATATATATATATATATATATATATATATATATATATATATATATATAGGGTTTGTTTAATTTGCAGCCCTTAAAAAGGTTGCAAACCTTGCAACCCACATCTTAACCGTCGGATTCATGATCGGCGGTTATAAAAGATATGGGGCCCAATATTTTTAATTAAAAAAAGAGAAAAATAAAAATAAAATAACCGTCGATCATGAATCCAACGGTTAAGATTTGGGTTGCAAGGGTTGCAACCTTTTTAAGGGTTGCAAAATATCCTTCCACTATATATATATATATATATATACACACATGCATGATTTAAACCTTGAGCACATACGTTTTTTAAAATAGAATTCCTATACCTGTCTGAGCATCGTAGATTAAACATTAAACATCTATTCACACTTGATTGAGCGGTATATGTGGCGGACAAAGAACAAAGCCGCACGGAAACCGACTGTCCCAAGCATCAGAAAGAAACCATAACAGATGCAAGCCATGTAACCAAAGAAAAATGAGGTTTGCATGAATCCTGACATGTCAGAACGTTCGTAGTAGTAATACAAGCAATACCCATAGATGAAAACACCAGTTGAGCCACCACAGAGGAAAGACCTGAAAAGAATTTGCAGATAGACCATCAAAACATGAAAAACTCAATTAAGTTAAATGTCTAAAGTGAGATATTAGCAATGCAAATGCATTTATCAACTAATTTAAAATAAGGGCCAAATCCTTCTGACATAAAATACGAGATATATGTCAATAAGTATGATACGAATGCATTTATATCTCAAGTTCTGTGTAACAACCAAAGTTAAGGGATTGAAATTGTCTGTCATAATCGAATGTCAGATGGATGAAATGTGAACGCTAATGAGCATAGCATGCACCAAATGGAAACAATCTAGGAAAACATCCTAATGATGAAAAAACAAATAGAGGTATTACAGTGGAACATAAAGTAATCAATATCCTTACAAGCACAAAACAACGAGAACTATTAAAATTGTATACATCATATATGCTATTCTGATGAGCAAGATTCAGGGTGAAATGCTACATACCTCCACCACCATTCATGATCTTCGGCAGCAAGTTGGAAATATGTCAATGCCACCGTGATAAAGGCAGTAACAATCAGGAGGATGATAAAAACTATAAATAAGATGCTGTATATGGTATATATCCTATGGCCCCACACACTGGCAAATATGTAGTAAAGCTCAATGTAAATTGCACTGAAAGGGAGAAAACCAGCCATGGCCATCTGAGGAATAGTCTTCCTGTACCAAGGCAATGGTGGGATCTCTCTGGGATACTTTGTGGTGCGAACAGGAGCCTGAAACTCAGCCTTGCTGTTCTTTCCTGCAATACCTCCCAATACCAGCAAAGGTGATGTCACCAAAGTCCATATTAAAACGATCACCACGATGGTACCGAATGGCAGAGCAGCAGTAGCAGTATAAGCAATCGCAACGGTGTTTAGAAAGCAGAAAGTAAGAAAGAGAGGTCCACAAAACAGGCAACCAGTCAATAGTAAGTTCCTCACCTGTTGACCGAAATTCAAATATCAGATCAACATCAATCATTAACGCAGATTTAATTCATAGGGTTTCAACAAAAGAATAAAAAGCAGCAAAAGGAAACTACACTAGTGCTAGGAGACAGCCCCCAGCATATTTGAATTATATGATCATAAATTATAAGGCATTCATCAATGTCATTGCATTTGACTCTCCTATCAATTATCAATCCTTTCTTGATTGTTATGGATTTTTTACATATATTTGCTATCTGCAGAATGTCAGAACTCAGAAGTGGTAAAAGACTGGTAAGTAATAAAAAAATTCTAGCATAGAGCTTAAAGTCTATATACACGATGATATTAGAAAGGTCTCCTCACATAAAACTATTTTAGCTCACTAGGGTAACTAATCTACCAGATATTCTACTTCATAAACATTGCAAATTTTACTCTTTGTAATGCGTGGACGCACAGGTCAATCTGAGTGTGTGTGGGAGAGAAGGAGCAGGTATGACATAGTCCCATCTCCGTCTCTCCGAGTTTATACTACTAAGTAGCATGAGAGAGAGAGAGAAGGGGGGTTAGGGATGCAAGGAGAATGTAGTATGTAATCTATCATCATACAAGCACATTTACATCTCTGATATCTTACAAGAAGCAATTACACACACAATTCCGTATTATCAAACTGAACCATCAAAAGCCAACATTTAAAGGCAGCATATCAATAAAGACCATAGGGCCTGGAATTTGAGATCTACACTGACCATCATAAATGGTGAAGAGGTAACAAGGTTCATGCAACAATCGAAGTGCTCAAAAAGTAATAAATATCGTATTTATAATCCTTAATGTGTGAGTAACATACCCAGTTAGTTCCTTCTAGTTGGTGATAAAAGGAGGCTGCAGTGTAGCCTGCAATCCCAGAAGTAAGAGCATAGATGACAACCAGTGCAGTAAACAGAGCTCCTCGATTATATGGATAGAATACACCAACAAGAGCCAGTGCAAAGATAAAAAGTGCACTAATAGAACCAACAAGTAGTCAAAGTTAGCACAATTCAGAAACCAACCCACTGAAGATGAAAATTGTGAAATAATTAATTCACCATGTCTACTTACAGGGAAAATAGCTGGGTTCCAGAACCAAGGGCTGCAGCAAAAAGGGACTTGTACTTTGGGTACCTAAAAACATCACCATGAATGTACTTCCACCCAGTTTCCTCTTGGTCATCAGCTGCCTCCTCATCGTGAGCATACCTGTCATAAATAACAAAAACTATTTAAAACGAACAGGAGGAATGCAAAACAGAAAGAACACAATTAGATCATAGGTGCAGCTGAAATAACAAACGTTCTACTTACTTAACAAAGTCATTCTTAAGGACTCGCATAAGAATCGTGGCAAGGAAACCGGTTAAGAGGAGAACTGTAACACATGAGTTGATAATTGAAAACCAATGGATCTCCAGGTGATGTGGTTGCGAAGAAGACTGGGAGTACTTTTCCATCCTATTCTCAAAAGGAATGTCTGTTTCTTTCCACCTGACCGTGTACATAAATTCTACCTCAACTTCCTTGTCTTCGGTCAGATCCACAACAGCATTGGGATCAGCTTTTGCATTTATCTCTATGACACGATCCTTATTGTAGTGGATCTCAAAGTGAAGATGCTTAAAGAGATAATACTTTTCCTCGCTGGGATCAGTTTTGTCCTTTTCAACCTTCCCCAAAAAGCCCCAGAAAGGCAAATCATCATAGTACATCTGAAAATAATAATCCTTGGCAACAGCACTTCGGAATTTAGATACTTCCTCCTTTGTCAGTTTTTTTCTGCAAACAATTTCCGAGTCCTTTTCAACCATAAAATGAAGTTTGTAAGGAGCACTGACTAGACGATCTCCATTTAGTACTTCACCAAGAGCTTCCGGCTTCTCCTTCAAATGAGCTGCAAACAACATTTGGATCAATGATACACCCTCACAGAAGCAATTACATATCAAGCAACAAAACAACCAAACCAAATTAGCCCAGAGAGTAGAGCGGCTATTTCCATAAAGACCCCCGCCTTTCAAAAAAGTGTGTGAGAAAAAAATATTTGACCTAATAGTTTTAGAATGGTTATCAAAAAGGTATTATGTAATAAATAACAAACAAAGAAATCAATACTCCCTCCATTAAAACCATAATTCCATTTTTCTTATTTTGGGACAACTATAAAATTTGCTTCTCTCTGAAAAATCTGGCACTACAGTCTTCATTCATACTTCATACATCATATATGGATTGCTAGATTTCTCATACTTGGTTCTGCTGCACATGCAGCCCTTTCTTGGTAAGAGACTATGATCCAACCACTCACTACAAAGATCCATTAGATCACGTTCTTAAAGCACGTTCTTAAAGCGTACACGACAGAGTGGCATTTCAGTTTGGCATGGAGGCGTATTGAAAACAAGAAACCAATGCCAAGCACACGCACCTGGTAGACAGAATGGTAGATCAAAAAACCGGTATGTTTCACTGTAGAAGAAAACAGAAATAATAAATCAGTGCATAAGAAGGCATATAAAATAAATTGCTGTAAATTATGAATTTAAGGTTCTTTAAATTTAAAAGCCTATATAAATCTGAGATATAACATGCCGTAGATTATGAATTTAGGGTTCTTTAAATTTAAAAACATATATAACCATGAGAAACAAAATATGACTCAAAGAACATATACACATTGAGAGTCTTAGTCTATTGTATCCACTACCTAGCAATTCTTGGGCCTAGTCATGCTGCACCGCATACCAATTCTTCCTGCACAACTTTTTGAGCACAAGAATGGTGGCAATTACAAAACCATTGCACAATTGATATCTTTTCATGACACGTAACACAACCAATAGAGCCAGAATCCTTATCAATAATAGTCTCCATTGCACCTGACAAGCTATCAAGGCCATTTTTTGTATGTAGTGATACATGGTCCTATGTGTTATAGAAAGAAAATCATGTCACACATGCATATTCACAGAAATCATAATGCAGTCAACAATTCCTCATCACTGAAAAACCATTCTACATACAAGAACAGATGAAAGTTCTCTAAGACCCAGGGAGTATGTTTCTTAACTAAGATTGACTTGAAGCAACTTCTTTGTTTCCGGTGAGAAGTCTGAAAGACAATGGATGGCATGGTTGTATTAAGAATGCATAGACAAGTTTGAGAATTGCTTGCATGAGTAAACCCTGACAAGGAGCAGAGATGCATAAGCATCATTCGTAGTAACTTGCCTTCGAGTATAACTGCTCTTGTGTCACCATCCACAGATCAGCTAGTCTGATTAAAGAGACGTGTTTGTAAACTTGTTGACAATATTTACATCTTTTGTATTTATTATTCATACATTTCGTACAAATTCAAATACAACTCTACCCTTTTTCCAAACAAATGAATCTTCTGAAGTCATTTTCTGCCAGCCATTTGAGTGTCGGTCAAAAGCATATTAGGTTTAATTAGCCATAGCTCGTTATTTACTACATAATCTTTTCAAACCCGGGTTTTATATTTGGTGACAGAAAAATATCTATATACATGTGAATAACAAATTATTAGTGGCATATGATAACATACAGTTAGAAAGGATAAACTACTTCAGCATCTTTTAGGTTTAGAGAATAAAAAAAGCTCATTTATTAAGGATGGGCAATCATTTAAATATCTTCTATCTCACTAATCTAAGAACAACTCCTTATGAAACAAAAGCAAGTTCAATGCGCTCAAATCTTATAACATCTTTCTTTCCCTAACTTCAGTTACAACATAGACTCATCGAATTTCGCTCACAAAACTTTCAAATTGGTCACATGAAATTCTCGTCTGACTGACCTAAATTGTATCTCACATACGGTATACAGCTTCTTAGTATTATCATATGCACATGATCGGGGACTTCTCCGTGCTCAACAAACACAAGTCTGCCTGCATCTAAAGTCTAAACGTGGCTGAAAGAGTCACCAAACACTCTAGAGGCCCCATCCTCTCACTAATTACAACTACGAAAACATAAAACCCTAATTAACATAACAGAAGCTGAGATCCCACAAATTACGAAATAGAAACCTTAATTCTTTCCAAATAGATCCAGTGTAGATAAGTAGCAAACTCACCAAAACAAAAGAAACGAACTATAGAACAAGAAACACGATTCACAAAATCAAACGCATGAAACAGAGATCTAGTGTAGAGAACCCACCTAGGGTTATGGAAGGGGCCGACTTTGTTAGCGTAAATAGGGACTTCATCGTTAGGTTTGTACTTGTGATCTGAGGCACCTGATCGAACTTCTTGAATGCCAGAAACCACCAGTAACGCCACCACCAACCACCGGATCACGACCATTTTCTTCAACATCTTTGGTGTCTGCTACAGCGGCCACAGAGATAGGTGTTTATGTATGTGAATTGTGAAATATAAGTTGGGGACTTTGTCTACTCCGTTGAAGTTTGTTGAAGGGCTTTTCGGGTATTTCCGCACAGATTTGAAATCATGACTTCTCACGTTTTTTTAGGGCCCATTAACATTTTTTTTTATAAGTAAAACTAGGCATATACCCGCGCGATGATGCAGCGGAATATGAGTAAAGAACGAACAATTAATGTTACTTCTTTATAGACATGTCATCAACAATAAACCATGACCTAAGAATCACAACTTATGAAAAACTAAACCCTAAACCCATAAAGATATTCAACAATGAGTTTATATTACAATTATTGACGAAAAAAATTATAATGATATAATCTATATCTATACTATATTATAAAGATGACATAAAAAACTCTTAAAAACAAGTCTTAAAGCATAATGTACCGCTATTTAATGTTAATTACTTAAAAAACAACCATAAAAGTTGTATGTACTATATTTAATGTTATTAATTAATTTTCAATCATTATCTCTAACCATTTTAATTCCCCTAAAATCATTTTCCACTTTAACTCCCCTAAAATAACTCTCAGCATATTTTAGATATAAAAAATCTAAAATATAATTAAAAAATCTTACAGAATATTTTATAAAAAAAATTATATTATTAAACCAAAATAAATTACATTATATTATTAAGTCTAAATTAAACAAATTTATATAAAAAAATCATTATCACTCTCTTACAACCATCCAAAATCGTAATGTAAATCGACAAAAAACATAAAATAAAATGAAACATTAAAATCGTGATATATTTGGCTGCATTGCGCGAGTACACTTCTAGTTTATAATAAGAATGAAAGGTATTTTACGATTATGTATTTTTAATGTGCTAACGGTGGAAAAAAAAAATAAAACGTATGGATAGAAAACAAATTAATTCGTAGATATTCATGATATTTAATAGTACGGTTAAATTAAAAAACATTTAATATTGGGCTCCTTTTGAAGGTATTGACGAGACGATTATTATGGTATAATTTGTAGAAAAATGAACGTATTTTTTTTCCATTGCATTTTTGTTCATATACGATTATTTGTGTTAATATGATAATGGTGTAAAATGAAAAATGAAAAATGAAAAAACAAGGGATATAAAGTAAATTAAATAAGTAAGTGTAAGATGGTAAATGTAACATTGTAAGGGTGGTAAATGTTATTGTACAATAACCGTTTTAGAATTTTTATCTATACTATTATATAGACATATACCCACACACGATGCGGCGTGAAAAATCGTGCAATCGAAGGAACAATTGGCAAAGGTATGTATCCGCTCGCAAAACATCTCGAAATCAAAATGACAACAACATTTTCATTTTAAGTTTGTATTCTTCGTTCTTATCGATACTTTAGTCTATGAATCATAGACTAAATACATTAGTTTTTATTTCGTTCTTCGTTTGGTGCACTTATATGTGAATCATAGACTAAAATATCGATAGGACGAAGAAATACAAACTTAAAATGAAAGGTTGTTGTCATTTTGATTTCGAGATGTTTCGCGAGCGGATACATACATTTGTCAATTGTTCCTTCGATTTCACGATTTTTCGAGTCACATCGTGCGCGGGTATATGCCTAGTTTATAATAATAATGAAATGTATTTTTAATATATTTTAGTTGATCTACGATTATGTATTTTTAATATGCTAAAGGTGGAAAAAAACGTATGGATATAAAACAAACTAATTCACAGATATTCATAGTTTTTAATAGTACGGTTAAATTAAAAAATATTCAATATTGGGCTCGTTTTGAAGGTATTGACGAGACGATTATAATGGTATAATTTGTAAAAAAAGAAACGTATTTTTTCATTGCATTTTTTTTCCATATACGATTATTTGTGTTAACATGATAAGGGTGTAAAATGAAAAATGAAAAAATAAGGGATATAAAGTAAATTAAATAATTAATTATAAGGGTGGTAAATGTAACATTTAATTTTAATGGATTTCCAATTCCCTCTCACATCACATCTTATTTTATTTTTAATTCATAGTTACAGGTTTTGTCCCTGAACTTTTTTGATAGATTTACTTTATAGTTTTATATTTTACATTTTACATTTTCATTATATTAACAGATATAAGCATATATTAACTAAAATAGGTTAAAAAATAATTTTTAATTTTAACAAGTTACACTATTATAATCATCTCGTCGATACCTTCGAAATGAGCCCAATATTGAATATTGAATATTTTTTTATTTAATTACATTATTATATGTCATATATTATACCTTGGTTAATCGATTTTTTTTAAAAAAAGAAAATGAATTACATCGAACGTAAGTTTTAACATCAAGATAATAAACATAATAAATATATTGCGTATTTTTTATTCCAACAGATTCCAACTTTGATAATTCATTTAAATCAACATATTCACGAGTACGAGTACGCTCTATATATTCTTCATTCACATCTAATCTACGTTTGTATGGGATAATCCACGACATTGCATCTGGAAGTGCATGACGTGTCCAATGGTGTATGAGTGTGGGCATTAGGTAATCTCCTTTTAATACCCAGTTAGTTCACCCATTAACTCTGTATGGATAGTGTCTCATGCATCTTCATGACCACCGAAACAAGTAGATATGACTCGAAATTCACAATTTTCATCGCCTAATACATTTTGTACTTGTGCGATGTATGGATGAAATAAACTCGGGATTTGATAAAGATATGGAGGGGGGTTGTCGTTGGAAGTAGGAGCTATGCCTCGTTGATTCTTTATGACCAAAATCTTTGGAGTTGATAAATGTTGGCGCGTTAGAATAACTGCGTCTACGAGGGTTTTCAATAATATTTTTATTTATTTCAAATCAATTACTTTACTTTATTTCAAATAATATATTATATATATGTCGAATGATTCTTATTTCATCGATCGACATGTGATATGTTAAAACGTATTTTTTAATATATAATAAAATAATTAAATCAAAAAATATTCAATATTAAACTCATTTCGAAGATATCGAAGAGACGACTATAATGATGTAACTTGTTAAAATTAAATATTATTTTTTTAACGTATTTTAGTTAATATATGTTTATATGTGTTAATATAATGAAAATGTAAAATGTAAAATGTAAAACTAAAAGATATAAAATAAATCTATCAAAAGAGTTAAGGGACCAAAATTGTAACTATATATATCAATAACTACTTTCCACAACCGTCTTTTTCAAGAACCGTTTAAGCTCTTTAATATATAGTAGAGATAAATAACAAAGATATGATATAAAAGATATGATACGTACCGATTTATCGAGGGAATTTGTAATTTGTAATCCTCTCCAATCACGGTTTAAAAGAACATGTGTTATCAAGGTGACTTCAAATCTTAAACTTTATTCATTAGATATACAGGGACGGACCCATAATTTTTTTTATACGGTGGCACCACATAATATAGGCAAAAAAATTTACAAAAAACACGGTTTTATCGACGTGTCTTCATCTTTTTACCGACGTTAAACATTGTTTGATGTGTTTTTTTTAGCCTAACTCCACCATTTCGAGGAATTTTTAAAGTTTTTTGCTTAATTTCGACGAATTTTTAACCTTTTTATTGATTTCGAGGGATTTTTTTTTTCGGTTTTTTTGGTTGATGTCAGGAGTTTTATTCGGTTTTTTGGTTGATTTCAAAAGGCTTTTTTTGGTTGATTACAAGTTACGGTTGCACATTCTTAAAGTTTTCAAAATAATACGGTAGCACCTTCCAAAACGATACGGTTGCATCTTTCATGAACCTAAAAATCTTACCCTTCATCGGAGAAAAGATACAGTGGCACGTGCCATCCATGCCACCATGGTAGCTCCGTCCATGTAGATATAGATCATATAAGGCGTGAAATAAAGTGGTAAATTTATATGTTATATTTATAATTGTATATATATGTATAGATGTTTATTCAATAATATAATTATATTAAAAATTTTACATTTATATAAATTAACTAGTATTATATAAAAAGTTTGTGATTGAATATTCAAAATAGAACTTGGAAAGGTTTTACAACTTTGTTTTAACCGTGAGTTCATGACATTTGTAAATCCAAAAAATTGTGAGTGATTTGATTAGTTAAGTTTGAAAAAATATATAATATAAAATTTAAAGTCAAAAATATTATATTTTAGAATTTTTATTTTTTTTGAAAAAGTCACGTCTTGTAAACAAGCCCCTACGCGCCATGGCATGAGTGAGTCATGCTTTACACAACCGCTACAAGCCTTATCGTAACGGCGAAGATACGTCTTACACCATGTCGTGCATTTTTGAACATTACATGTAATGCATTCTATTTCGTTTTTCTCAATAAGAAGGTGTTTTTTCAAAAGGCAAATTCTATCAATATCCTCTCTTATAAAGCCCTACCCCTTTTCTCATACTCATCTACACTAAAATACAAATAATCCCTAAAAACAATGCAATATCATTTTCATTTTTAACCTTTTTCATAATTTTTATTTTAGGGAAATTGGCTCAAATAGCCACATTACTGTGCCAATTGCATCTCCTAGCCAATTCTCTCCCAGATTTACCAAAATAGACCTATGCGGACCTGCACCTCTACCTCCGCCATGGCGGAGTTGTCATTGAGTGAGATCGTGACACGTGATGAAATGGTGGACCTATCGACCCGACCCGTTGCGGACCTGGCTTGGATCGACAATTTTTTTGTTTTTTTCTGCATGGTAGCGAACCTAGGTCTATTTTGGTAAATCAGGAAGAGAAATGGCTAGGAGATTCAATTGGCTAGGTAATATGGCTATTTCAGCCAATTTCCCTTTATTTTAACCCTTATATGTTTTTGATTTATTATTTTTAACCATTTCATATTTCTTTATTGCTCTTCTTAATTTTCTATTTTCTATTTTATACCCTAATCATATTAATTAATTAACAATGTATTAACTAAAATATCGTATCTTTTAGTACTATAAATTTAAAATATCGAGCGATAGAAAATACTTTTAAGTCACATAAAATCGAATACGCATACTTATTTAAAATAATGATGGCAACCCACCAATTAGATTTGGCCAAAAATGGGTCGCGGTCCCAAAGTTGCTTTCCGTAACCGATCTGGGTCTCGGCCCCAACCAAAAACCCAAGGTCTGGTTAACCTTCTTCATAACCGGTTATGAGAACCGGTCTCGATCCCGGGCCCAAATCAGTCCTAAATATTTTTTTCACAAAAAACAATTTGAACGTAAAAAAATATTGTTTGAAGATTTTCTTCTTTTTGGGCAATATCTTATTGAAATACTTCATTCAAATACACTTTAAAAATATATTTTTTTTACTTTTTTATACAAAAATGTTATAGATGTTTATATTATGGGTGCTCACGGGTTGGGTTGATCGGGTTGAAGGCATTTCAACAACCCAACCCAATGTTAGCGGTTTGAGAATTTCCAACCCAATCTCAACCCAAACAAAAGTGCAACCAACCCAACCTATTCGGGTTGGTCGGGTTGTATTTAAATAAAGTAAAAACAATATTGAAAACATAAAAATTATAAAAAAATTTCTTTGAAATACGATTCATCATTCAAAAGAATATACGAGTTCATCAAATATTTAGGTATTACGTATAATTTTTCAATAATATGCTCTTATGAGTTCCATTGCTCGTTATTGTCGAGTTGTTTTTGTAACTTATAAATATTAAAGGGAAATATAAATAATTTTAAAGAAGTCGTTAAAACGTTTATCGGGTTATCGGGTTGGTCAGGTTACTTTGAGCCTAACCTAATATCAACACAATAGATTCGGGTTGTCCTATTTTTGTATCGATTATACGTTGGGTTACTTCGGGTTGATTTTTTTTCCGGGTTGGTTGGATTGGGTTGATCGGGTTGGTCGTTTTTTTGAGCACCCCTAGTTTATATAATTATGATTTTTGAGATTTAGTATTGTGTAACACCCTCAAATATGATAAGATCAACTAATTTAAAATTTCGATATGACATCAATAAAAGGATAAAACTTCTTCCTACAAATCAAAACTTGATATACCTCCAATTAAAATTCTATAATTAACCTCAACAATTATCAACTCCAATATTATACAAAGACTAAACCGAAGTCGGGTGCTACTTAACCCCAATAAAAGTTGCTCTTCACAAACCGATGCGAAAGAATTCACCAAGTCCCTCACTTCTCGAGCACACAACTAGCACTTCTCTCTTCACATTGTCATTAGAACTTTTCCCAAACGAAGCATGTTGCACATGCCGACAAATAAAAATGGTTAGGCTAACGCCTAGTTAGTTCAAGAGTTTTACATGAATAAACATATATTTAAAAGAAATAAACTCCACTTAAAATCATAATCTTTCAAATGATTTACTTTAAACTTGGAGACGACTCTTTTCCAATATCATGCATTTTCAAAGATGAACACTTCATTACAAAACATTTTTTATAAAATGATGCAACCCAACACTCCCGCGCAACGAGAATGGGAATTGACTCTCAATTCAAGAAACGTGGATAAAACTGTAACACCCGTGTTTCCGGTGTGTCTTAAATCCAACTTTGCTTATGTTAGGACCTAACGTCGTGAGCGGGGGGTTTGTTGGATCAATTTGAGACGAAAACGGGTTTCGGTACGCTCGAGGCGACATTGCCCGCGATTGTGACGGAGGTCACTATCGCGGGGCACAATCGCCAGGATTGTACCGAGGGATGGTGTAGTGGTGCGATAGTGCCCGCGCGATTGTGACATATGTCACTCTTGCGTGGCACAATCTCCAGGTTTGTACCGAGAGTTGTATTTCTCGGGTAGGGGTGAGCAAGGAGTCCCAAATCCCGATACCGAACCGGTACCGTACCGGTACCATACCGATCCCGGACCGTCCCATGTATTTCGGTACGGTAATCGGTTCCATGTTTTTCCTATAATCGGTAATCGGTTCGGTACTGATGGGGTACTAGTACCGAAATATCGTTAGTATTACCGGTACCAGTACCAAACCGGTACCGTACCGATCTAATCGGTACGGTATTCGGTATCGAGTTTTACACATTTTCGGTATCGGGAATTTTCGGTACGGTACCGGTTCGGTACGGTACTCGTCCCATGCTCACCCCTATTCTCGGGCGATAGTGCCAAGCGAGAGTGACACTGTCACTCTCGCGAGTCAAGGTCGCGGTGTGGCCCTGGTTGCTTAAAATCGTATTTTTCGACCAACAGACTCATTTTCTTGACTTGGGAGCTTAGTTGGGCGATTTTTCTTGGTGAGAGATAGGTTTTATCATCTCTCTTCATTGAATGCTTATGGTTGAAAGCATTGAAATCTATGTGTGGTTTATTCTAGGTTTTGATAAGCTTTTAGTTAAGGAGCTTAAGGATACAAGCTTCAAGGGGTTTTCTCATTTTCCTTTAGGTTCATCCATCATCTAGGGTTTTGTATAATCTTTGCAAGGTGAGTTCATTTCACTTCTCTTAACCTCAATATATGTATATATCTCTTGTATTTTGATCTTTCATGATTTTCTAACCTAAATGTGGGTTTTGGGAATGTTAAGGTTTGCTAACCTAAGTGAAAATGAGAGAAGTGTATTTCAAACTAAAAGAGATGGTATTCTTGATAGATACTCACTTGATAAACAACTTTTGGTTTCTTGGGATTTTGGTGAACCCAAGGGGAGAGTTTGGGCTCTTTTTGGGGAAAACAAGTATTGGGTGAAATAATCACAATCTTGATTGGTATGAAGAATATATGTATGGTGTCTTGTGGATGGGTTTTATTATTTAAAACTTACTCAATAGTGGGAGCTAAGTTTTATATGTTGGTAACCTCTTACATACGATCTTCTTATACATATGATTTATGTGAGCATTTTATATGCTAGTTTGTTGGTATTTAGTTTTAGTGCAATGGATCCATAGGCACGGTGTTCCTATGCCCCCCGTTTTGGGCATTGGGTTCACCACTTAACACGGAATAGGCATCGGGTCACCATGATAAGTAAGGTGTGGACCTATACGGGTCGGGCAGTGTCTCATGGGCAGTAAAGTGTAATTCCCTTGTGCTAGAGTTCCCCGTTTTGGAACTCTCAAGAATAGACCTAGAGGGGTTGACTTGATGTTTTCGAGCAATAGACTTAGAGGAGTTGAGCTCATTATGTGATTGGTGTTATTTGTACCGTGTTTAATCACTAATGGTTTATTTGATTTGTTGGTTTTAGCTCATGGTTATATCCTCCGCATGATTCCGAACGGGTTTAGTACTTTAAATCCTTAATTGACTTGTTCTCACTAGGTCTTAGCCTAACACTTGTTCTTTGTTGTCATGTTTGGCAGGCTATCATAGCGGTGGGGCACGTCGGGACTGAGGGAACGACCTTGGGGTCGTGAGTGGTCTTTTTGAGGAATATAGTGACCAACATACAATTGAATTTGAAGACACATATTTTGGAAGTATAGCGACACCCGACCATAATCTAGTTATCTTGTTGTAGATTAGTAGGTTGTCGTCTTATGCTTCATTTATGAGGTTTGTAATTACTTTACTTTATACCCCGTTTGGGATGTTACACTTGGGTTTTCGGATGGTTTACCTTATTTCACAGGTTTAAATTATCCCCTACTTTAGGGAGATGAATTTACTCTATTTTCAAACGTTATATTGCCGAATTTTCAAGTTTTATTTCCGTCTAAAATTTAGAGTGTTACAAGTTGGTATCAGAGTCTTAGTTTAAGTGAACTAGGTATGTTTGCAAGATTGCCTAGACTTAAGCTGAGACTATTAAGCTATGAACCGTGAGATAGGGTAGAACTCTTAAGATAGGATGATCTTAGAGTCGACGGAACTTGCACAAGTTAAAAGTTGTAGTGATGGTAACGAGAACCCTTACGTATCATGTGTTCATAATTTCACTTAGCTAACGTTATTATGAAGATGTTTTACGTGAGCATACTTGATCTACTGTTGTTATGATATTTGATAAGTGTAGTAGTACGTTTCCTTGTGTAAATTCTGTGAGCTCGTTTCTCATTCTACTGTGTATTTATGTGTGGCAGACTCATGGTTAATACCAGAAACCGACCGGAAGGTCAAGAGGCCACAGTATCCACGACCGACCAACCGCAGGTGACTGCTGTGGAGGAACCCTCCGTGTGGTAAATGTGTTGGGCGGGGGACCCGAGCACATTCCCCGTCGCAACCTAGAAACAGATGAACCCATCATGGAGGAAGTGACGGCAGAGACGAGAATGATGTATCGTATGATGCTGGCTATGAACAAAGCTATGGCACAACAGCAAGTGGTCGCGTGCGGACCCTAGCGCGGATTGACTCGCACGGAAGGTCGCGCAGACCTCTGGAGTCTAGATCCTCGCGCGAATCATGGCGCAGTTCGATCCGCGCGAGGAGTCGTGTGGAACACTGTTGGCATTTATGTCTTCCCTTCAGCCACAGACTTTCGGGGTGTTACATATTGGACACTTACAAAAACTTGAAAAACTAAAAAAAAACTTTAAAAACTAAAAAAAAAACTTGAAGTTTCTGGTAAAAAACATGAAAATCTCGTAGAAATGTTGAAAAACTTGATATACAATTTACAAAAACTTAATTTTTTCATAATCGGACCTATATATAACAGGTCCTAGGTCGGGCCGTGAAATTCGCTAAAAGTCATAACCGGCTACGGACCATCGGGGCGGGGAGGTCCCGGGCCGGATCCATTTGGCAATCTATACCGCAAACCCAACTCAATCTGTAAGAGTTGGGTTTGATTACACTTTGTAACAGATTGGGTTTGGGTTAAGATTTTTTCAAACCACCATAATTGGGTTGAGTTGTTAAAAAGCTTCAAATCATAAGTAAAACTATGATTATAAATTTTCATTTAATTTTTTTACTTGTTTTTTTATTTTTCATTTTACACCATTAATCATATTTACGACATCATAATTAAATCCAAAAATATTCAATATTAGGCTAATTTTGAAGTTATTGACGAAATAATTATAATGTTTAATTTGTAAAAATCGTACTTTAATTAATATATAATAATTATCTATACTATATTATAAAGCACGGATAAAAAAACTCTTAAATACAAATTATTAAGCACAAGGTACCTGTTAAGTGCATTTTATGCACCTAACTTTGTATATTTTAGTTGCATTTTCTTTTTATTTTAGTGTTTAGTTTAGCATTTTCATGCATCATTTTTCATTTCTCTCTTATTCTCTCTAATCACGATTGGAAATTCTTTTGGGGATAGTTTTTATGCTTTTGGTATATATTTTGTGTAGACTGTGCGTTCTAAAGGCGAGATAGGTGAAGGTGTACTCAAGGAGAATGAAGAGAAGAAGAAGATGATCGAGAGCAGAGAGGAGAAGCCGTCGAAAGAGACGAGGTCGGAAGGGAATAGCTATTTTCCAAGCTTCGCGGACGCGAAGAAAGATTTCTGAATCAAGATTTGAAGTTTCTGCCACGGTTTCGCGGGCACGAAGATTTCTTCGGGGTCGCGAAGCACTGCTCCTGAAACGCTTTTAATTTTCTGCTGCACTTTCGCGGGCGTGAAGATTTATTCACGGTCGCGAAGGTCTTTTGGGCTATTCTTCTGTTGAGCTTTTATTGGGCCTTTTCAGCTTAGACTTTTAAAACCCTTTAGGTTTTTTTTGGGGGAGACATACACGTTTTTGAATTTGGAGAGGGAAGAAGTCGACTTTTGATTGGGAGAAAACACCTTGATCGATCTCCAAGGTTGGGGAAGAAGATTGAAGTACAAGCTTAGGCCATTGGGATCCGATTCACCATCGGTTTTCCATATTTCTAGTATCTTCTTCCCTATTCTCTTTAATATACTTAGTTGATTTCTTGTTTTTGTTGGATTATTGCTAGTTATCTAATCATTCTTAAAGTTTCTTCATAAATTCTTCTTAAGTTCTTGTTTATTTGCATCAAGTTTTAGTTTTTCTACATCTCCTTATGTGTATTTCATTATCTTTCTCCCTTTTGTAACTCTATTCCTTATTCTCTACCCTAATTTTCCCCCCTTGATTCTTCTCTTGCTCTCTATCCTAATTTACTGCATTTATATAATTTTCTGCATCCATTAGATTAGGTTAGATTAATTTCCTGCACATGTTTGTTTATTAGTTTTACGATTATTCCTAGTTTTCGTTAATGTTGATTGTTAATAAATTGCATCATATGTAGTATAGTCTAGGTTTATTTTATCTTTAATTTTGTTAGAGTTTAAATAAATAACTTGTTGCTTGGTTCCGAGTCCGTCTTCGTTTTATTGGGTAATCGTCCCTTAGGATTCAGGTTTTGATATTGACCAATTGTTTTTAAAGCAAATGTTGAGTTTTTAATCAATTTTGATTCTAATGAAAGTTAGAGTTAATTTAATTGGTTTTTAATAAAGCATTTAGTCAATTTAATTAGTTTTTGGATATAAACGAAAGTTTAGTCTTTTACTTAGATTGAATTGGTCAATGACAACGGCTCTAACATGCGAATAGTTAGGGACATTGATTGGGAGAAATCACTTGTTTTAAACCTTAATGTTTCTTTCCTATGTACATATATTGCGAGAGTAAATATATGTCTTGGCTTAGAAAAGCTTTTCCACCTCGAAAGAGGGTTAAAGTAATTTTGCAAAACGAATTCTCACCATTACCAAAAATCCTAGGTTGACGTTACCCAGTACCCCTTTAGTTGTAGTTGTCTTTTATTTTCCTCTTTTTTGTCTCTCTTTCCTTTAATCTAGTTTAATTTTATGTCTACTTAGTTTAATCATCAAATCAAATTATCTGATTCGCATAGCTAGACATGATTATTAAGTGGTTAGTGTTTAGACCGTCACCTCCCTGTGATCGACCCGTATGCTACAAAACCCGTACGCTTGCGGTATAAATTTTAAAACACACATCAGTACCATCATTTTATGCAAGATTTTAAAAATCTCTTAATTTACAAGTATCAAAGCACAAGATACATATTACTACTGCATGCTTCTAACACCACCAATTTGGTATGTGCAGAACCTTCCTTTTATGTAGATCTTTCCATGTATCACTATTAATTAATATATTATATTATTATAATTTTGTTTTAATTATATTATTAAATATGTAATTGGTTATTTTTTATAGATGTCATTAAAATATATAAGATAATCATTGAATTCTAACAAAATACTTAATTTTTATATATAAAAAACATTATATTATTAAGCCTAAATTAAACAAATTTATATATAAAAAAAACATTATCACTTTTTCAAAATCATCCAAAATCGTACTGTAAATCGACAAAAAAAAAATTATATATTAAAATCGTGATGTATCTCGCTGCATTGCGCGAGTACGCTTCTAGTGTATGTTAATAAGATAAGATAAGGATGTAAAATAATAAATGAAAAGGTAATAGATATAATACAAATTGAATAAATAACTATAAAAGTATAAAGTGTAATTTAAAAATAATTTTATAAACAATTACGTATTTATAAAATTTAATAATATGATTAAATTAAAAAATATTCAATATTTGACTCATTTTATATGTATTGATGAAAGTATTATAATGGTGTATTTTGTATAAGTAAGAAACACGTTTTTTAAAAGTATTTCAGTTAATATATGATTATGTGTGTTGATAAGATAATTGTATAAAATGAAAAATAAAAAAATAAATGATATAAAAAATTAAATAAATATAAGGGTATAAAATGTAAATACTAAAAATAACTTCATACCATTTATGATATATAATAATATGATTACATCCAAAAATATTAAATATTTTTTTGAAAGGCAAGCCAAGTTGATTAAGAACCAAAAAGATCAAAAGACAAGAGAGTTTGGAGAAGGAATTCTACAAGAAATAGAAAACCAACCGAAACTCAAAGCCCTAAACGAGAAGAAACAAGACAAAGAAAAACACAACTCGAAACGAATGAAGACGAAGAAAGCGCCCTAAAAACTCGAAGGGCACGACACGAACAACAACAAAAGTTACACGTCGAATATTTACCCCCCCCACACCACTCCGACCAAGAAAAATGAAGATCCTTTGACTGCTTTGAAATCCATTGGTACGATAGGAGTTGAACTTCAAAGAGACGGTCACATTGACGAATGATGCTCCTATTGAAGACCTTAGAGTTTCGGTGTCTCCAAATCGAGTATAATGCAGTCCACACGATGGCCTTCCAGAAGAGACTTCTCAACCTCGACATAGAAGTCGTATCTGAACACGACAACAAGGCATCTAAAAATTAAGGAGACGAAAGACTCCAGCTGCACCACCGAAAAATAGAACTCCAAAGTTGTGCCACCAACGAACAAGTAACAAAGCAATGTTCCATGGTTTCTAGATCTTGATCACAACACGGACAGAGAAGGGATGGAATGTCCAAGCCTTTGTCATTCAAAATCGTCCTCAACGGTAACCTTCCTCATCGTAGCCGCCAAAGAAAAACACAAACCTTCCGGGGGACTAACAAGCGCCAGATAGTTGGGACAACCTGAGTCAGTACCTGCAAAAGCTTCTCATCAATTAAGGTTTGGAGTTCCTTGACCGAAAAAGAACCATCCTTGCTAAGCCACCAAATCCATGTGTCCTGCTCAAGCGGACTCGAAGAGGCATTTTTTATGTGAGTTCCGAGTCCTCTATGTCTCCCAACAATCTCCCACGAGGCTCCCAAGTCCAATCTCATAACATGTGCCAAGAACCCCTATTCCAAGAAACACGATTGAGAACCAACCTATTGGGATTTCTATCTATCCTAAATAGACGAGGGAGTTTATCGCAAAGCCTAAAGTTGCCTATCCACTTGTCCAACCAAAAACGAGTGTCTCTCCCGCTCCCTATGTAATAATCGGGCTTAAAGCAGGTGTTATAAAAATTTAGAGTAAAGAAATATGTAACGCCCGTAATTTCAGTACCTCCTTTGCTTGTACCCCTTTTTGCTTACCTGTAATCATAACCTCAGTTAGGATTGGTTTAAGGAAGTGGGCTTTCGTATTGGAAATGCTTCGGGTTAAAAGTTCGAATTTTTGGACGTCGTATACCCCTGGGCGAATGTGCCCGCGATTGTGACAAAGGTCACTCTCGCGAGGCACAATCGCGGCCCCTGTACCGAGAGTTCTGAGAGTCGGGAGACAATGCCCGCGATTGTGACAGGATGTCACTATCGCGGGGCAATGTCGCGAGCCTTGTACCGCGGGTGGCTTGATCCCAGCGATAATGCCACGCGACTGTGCCATGGGCATAGTCGCCGGGCACAGTCGCGGTCAGCCCCAGACTTGTTTAAATCCCGAATTTTCAACCCTCTTCCATTTACTCTTCACCCATTCCTTCCCCTTCTCTCTCAAACAAACCCTTAGATCCAATTAGGGTTTTCTAGCTTTTGAAACCTCAAAACCTTGAATTTGAAGGAGGATCTTCCTCACCAAGCTAGGACTTGGATACGAAGGTTTGAAGCTCACCATCTCATCCTCATCTTCTAGAGTTTCATCAAAACCTTCCCCAAACCCTTTTCACCTTTTTTGAAGACTTGAAGGTTGAGGTTTATATTTGGGGCCCTAGAAGCTTATTGTTGGTAGATACAAGTTGGGAGCAAGGTAACATTCTTTTTTCTTCATCTTTGAGAAATTAGGGTTTTGGTTTATGTGGAGATCTCCATGTAAAATGTTCGGGGAACTATTCTAAAGGGTTGGAGTTAAATATTGATGGTTGAAATTTATGGATCTAGGTTTTGGAGATTTTTGGCTTGAGGATTCAAGTTTCGTCAAGGAAGCTTAAAGTGGGGTAAAATCTAGATTTAGCCTAGATCTAGCAAGGTGAGTTCAAGTTGATTTGTGAAAACGTTGTACATGCCAAAATGTTTATTTTAAAGCATCTATGTGTTTTACATGAAATTATCAACTGTTGAGTTGTTTGGTAACTTTTGATTATTTGAAGTGTTTAGCTTATTAAACCTTGTAAAACACCACATTTGGGATTTTGGGATATTTTGATAAATGAGTCACAAAAGAATGTGACTTGGTGATTTATTTTATAAATGGGTATTTGGTCAAAAATGCACTTTTAAGTGTTTGTCGGGTTTTATGCATCATTCATGAAATGAGATACTTTGAGAAGTACGAAGGTGTGAGTCCTTTGGTTTTGGGTCGATCCCGACCTTGGGAACGCTTTAGAAAATGATAATCCTTTTTGGGTTTTGGGCCGAAGGCCAATTGTGACTTGAGAAACAAAGTTTTGGGAAAGATGTATTTTGGTTTATGTAACCACTTTGGCTCTCGTATTTTAGCCGATTGTACATTATGCCTTTTTGGGGCTTGGTTTGCACTCAAATGAGTCTTTGGAACAATTGTTCAGTTTTGGTAGCCTGTTAAGGAGCCTTGTCGTATGGTGTACCTAGTTGCATCTCATTTGTGAGTTACGTGTATTGGATGCGATAGTTCATCCGTTGGAGTCATGTAACATGTTAGGTTGTAATGCAATGGATCCATGGGCATAGAGGTTGGTTTTTATCGTGTAAATGGGATAGGATTCCTGTGTTTTAATCTGGAAATAGGCGTTGATGATACGATGTAAGTCCTACATAATCAAGTGTGTCAAGGATGGAGAGATCCCAAGGTAAAGATCTGGATAGGATTGAACTTGGTGATTCTTTGGAACTAAAGACTTGGATAGAGTTGATGTTCAAATGACTAAAGACCCAGAGAGGGTTGATGTCTATCATGACTAAAGACCCAGAGAGGGTTGATGTCTATCATGACTAAAGACCCAGAGAGGGTTGATGTCTATCATGACTAAAGACCCAGAGAGGGTTGATGTCTATCATGACTAAAGACCTGGATAGGGTTGATGTCTACCGTGACTAAAGACCTGGATAGGGTTGATGTCTACCGTGACTAAAGACCTAGATAGGGTTTATGTCAATGGTTGTTTATCCTTGAAGATACACTTATAACATACATCTGTGGCTTAACTTTGTGTACCTGCCACATTCAATGGAATCGGGTCTTCCTCGTCACCGAAAGGTGTTGTTTTGGGTACTGAGTCTTGTGTCCATGTTTTCGGTGACATATTGCATATGAGATTTATTAACCATGATTTATGGGTTGAGTGTTATGCCCCACACGTGATTTGGGTGTTTTGGGATGTGAAGTGTTATTCACGGTATCGCAATTGGGAGTCGATTTATATTCACATTTTGAGTGAGTTTTGGATCACATCGTTTTATAAAGAATGGTTGTTTTGGAACGCTGTCTTTAATGGTGTAAACTGTGGAAAACGGGTCGTCTCTATTTCTAAAGTAATTTAGTTTGAAAGATCTTGATTTGAACTGATTTCCTTTCTTTTAAAGATATACCTATTCATGTTAAAACTTTTGAACTCACTAGGCGTTAGCCTAACCTTTTATTTGTCGGCATGTGCATCAGGTTTCAGTTGGGGTTGGTCCTAGCGGTGCTATGAAGAGATGAGCACTAGCTTGCGTGAGAGTGAGTAGCTTGGCGAAGTCTTCCGCAGTATGGAGATAGCGACACTTATTGGGTTTTAGTAACACATGTCCTTATTATAGACTGTAGGTATAGAAGGAATGTATGTATGGAGGTTAAATCTTAAATTATGGTTGTAGATGAATCATTTATTGGTGTATTTAGAATTTTTTTTAATTAGTTGCTATTTCCAGAATTTAGGGTGTTACAAAATAAAAAGACCATAAGGGAGGGGTCTAAAATGGAAAGTTGTAAAAAGGGGTTTTAACCCTAGGAATTTTGTGTAGTATGTGTGTGTGGCGGCTAAATTCTTGAGAAGGTGCTCTTGGGGCGATTTTAGAGAGAGACCGAGGAAGAAGGACGGTTGCAAGAATTTTCAGTTTTGGATCATCTTCATTGAAGGTAAATCTCCCCGTGGTTATAACTTTTCAATTTATTATTGATTTGAACATCATAGTTGTAGTTGGGGTTGGGGTTCTGAATCTGAGATTTGTTTTTCTGGGTTTGAAATAAGAAGAAATTATTATGCGATTATTCATGTGGTTAATGTAAATGTTGGCGAAATTAAGTTTCTCTTTTGATATTAAAATATGGGTTAAGATGCTTTGATTTCAAGAGTTAAATGGAAGATGAAGGTTTGGTTTAATCGATTTCTGGGTTTTATTTGTTCGTCTAACACCGGTCGATTTGGTGGTACGGTCCTTAGGTTGGACACCGGTCGACACCGGTCATCGTTTGAGTTTCTCGATTTTATGACCGAGAGACTTCGGTCGAAGAAGGTCGACCCCGATCGACTTTAAACACCGGTCAAGAGGGGGAGACCCCGGTCGAAAGTTGGTACTGGTCAAGAGGGGGAGACCCCGGTCGGAGGTTGGTACCGGTCAAGAGGGGGGGAGGACCCGGTCCTCTTTAGCACCGGTCGGTGCATGGAGAGGGGGGGGGGGAAGGCCCCGGTCAAAGAACCCACCGGTCGACCAACTCACGCCCCGGTCCTTGTAAATTTTAGTGTAGCCAAATTCCATTTTCTTGGGAATTACATTTTGGGTTTGGGATATGTATAGGCGGCCCAATGGTATAAATTCTTGATAAGGTTGCTTTCCAATATTTAAGTAGGATAGTGAGTATTATATATTTTTATTGTTGGGACTTTAATTAGTGGAATGTAGGCCCTTTGGCAATTTAATTTTAGTACTTTATCGTGAGTTGAAATTGGTGTGATGGTTTCCTTTTTAAAAGTTAGGAAACCGTCGAGATTTTTGGGGTAGAGACAACTTCGTTATATAAGAACGTATCGAGAGTTTACCGAGCAATGTCTTATTTTATAGGTTTCAATTCGGATTCTATAGGAATAGACGCAAGGCTTTGAGCAAAGGACATCGGGTGAGTTTTTCTGAACTAAACCTTTTTGGTAACGAAAGCATGTGAAGTTTAATTTTTAAACTTTGATTTATTACGATGGCATGTTTATTAAGAACTGATTTAAGTGTGTTATAAATTGTTGATGTTTAAATGTATGCATACATTCTATGTGGAGATTTTGACCTAAGTCGGGGAGTGTGACCCGCCTACTCGTGCCAGGGAGTGTGGCCCGTTTATGCCGTTGGGGGTGTGTCCCAACATTAAGGCATCGCGAGTTAGACACATTGTCTTTGACGGTCGTGTGGTCAGTAGCGTGTTTTATCCTTGTGTATTTATTAAATGTTGTTTAAAATTCTGAAAAGTTATTTTATTGCTCATTTGTTAGAGGGGACTCACTAGACCTTCGGTCTAACCCTCGCTCTTTAAAACTAAAAATCTTTTCAGGCAAGCGAGTTTTAGAAAGGGCAGATAAAGGAAAAGAGAAGATGTAGTGGAAGAGTTAGAAGATCGTCATTTTTAGACGTTTATTATAGTATATCAGTTGTGAATAGGTTGCCTATGCAAACCTTGAAACTATATTGTACGCTTGGGGCCGTTTTGGCATTATAAATTTGGAGATTTAATTGTTATCTTGTTATTCTCTGGTTGGGTTGTTACAGTTGGTATCAGAGCCATAGTTTAAGGGATTTAGGTGACCGGATGTGCCTAAACTTAAACTGTGGAGTTGATGGACACAACTGAGATTTAGGGAGCCTTTAAGAAAGCCTTTGATCATCGTGAGATGTGATAACAATAGTGAGTACTCACATGTAAGGTAAATTCATAATCGCATCTGGCCAATGCCATTATGAATTTACAGGTGCATGGGCATACTCAATTGCTATTGTTGAGTGTGGTTCAGGGTAGAGAGTTCTATCCATAGATTGATAGTGTTAGTCTAGCGTGTGGTGGAAGTTCGTTGTTGGTGGTAAGATTATTACCGTTTAGGGTGAGTATCGTGCGGGATGTAAATATTTCGTTGAGAAAGGACCTCCTGAGTCCATAAGGAAGAGAATGAGGATAAGAGGTGAGCTTTTCGCTCCAAGGGAGTCTTGGTAGAGTGGTATGTTGAATAGTGAGAAGCAGGAAAATGTTAATCCAAGAATCGAAGGATAGAAATGGGACTTCTAACGCTGTAGTTTTTTTTAAAGGGTGGGTGAAGGACGTTATAGTGTTGGCGGATAATATGTAGTGAGGAGCAATAGAATCAAGTTATGGTTGGTAAGTTTGTTTGGGGGTATAAGTGAGGATGCGAGTTTGACGAAATTGTAGTTGCGATGGTAACAGGTACCTGGACCTTCAAGGAGGTTGGGAAGCTTTGGTGCTGGAAGTAGTGGCAAATGTGAAGATCATAAGGGGTTGGTATGAAGTAGAAAGTCTAAGATGAGCTGTGGTGAGTGCAAGCAGTTGACCTTGGAAGAGTCAATAACCTTCACTGTCATTGGGTCCCATGCATTATGTTTCGAACAATTTGATGAAGTTTTTTTTCAAATCATTCATATCAGGTATTCTTGGCGTGTGGGTGCCTTACGAGGTGTTTAATTTGAAAACGTATCGACGCTTGCAAACGTGTGTCGGTATTGAATATATCAGTTTGTTGTGTTGAATGATAAAATTTAAATTTTCGACGTGGGGGAATTATTTTATATCTCTTTGAAAATGAGTTAACTTTTGTTATGAAAATCAAAACAACATTTGATTGCGTAATTTTATAAGTGAGTTTGGTACAGACTTGTGTTGTCATATCAATAGAGATGAGAGTCGTTTGACACACTCAGTGTAAGCAATTCTGTATGTAATTTTATAAATCGTGTGTGTAAGGTATCAAAACTAATTTCAATTGTGCCAACACCGATTTTGGGGTGTGATGAAGAGAAATTTGTCGTAAAATTGAGGTTGCACGATTCTTGAAAACCGTTGTGCATGGCTAGTCAGTGTTGTGTAGTATACACACGAGTTTGATTCATAATGTAGTCCATTCTAAATTTTCAAAAGTGTCAAGAGAGTAATTATTGGTGTGTCATGCATGAAGGCTATGAACTCTCTAGGTCGTAGGGAAAGGATGCAATTAAGGATGATGAAAGTTTCGAGATTAGAAGGGTGACGCTCGATCAGAGGGTAGAAGGTACTTGATATTAGTATCCTTCTAAGTAAGGGTGGTGAGTAGAGGATGTGATTAATGAAGGCACTGATCTATGACATTAAGGATGATGGTACTATAGTGGCTTACCGTTGGTTCCGAGTCTTGAAATGAGAATGTCGGCAAATGGTTGTGTCGGGAGTGGAACGTGAAGTCGTAAAGATATTATTAGCATTTAACTGTCGCAGTGGAAGAGGTAGATTTCATTGGGGATTCTTGCTGTTTGGAGACATAGTGGAAGTACCTCAACGTCGACTGTTGTCGTGGAAGTCAGAAACCACTTTCGTGGTGAATGGTGGAATGCCAGAAATAAAGAAGTAGTCATGGTTAGTTTAGAGAAGTTCCGTGAGGAAGCGATGAGTTATTCAGAAAAGGTGTGTACCTAGTGCAATGTTGGACAGCATCGTGTGGATCTTACAAAATCGGAAGATCTTTAGTTCGGTCAGGTGGTTCTTTACCGATGAGGCTTTGATGGTCATGTGGGAGCGAAGTTCAAGTACAACACAATTGGGAAGAATTGTGCTTTGAGCATTTAAATCTTCGAGGTAATATGCTTAATCTTTCAGGCTACTGGAGTTTATTCCAGCAGGTCGCAATGAGCCGACAATTAGCAATATCTTGTTGGGGGTTTGAGGATTATAGTTTTGCGATTGATTCAGATTCGGGAAAGACACGGTTGTGAAATGCCTTGAAGTCAAATTTTAATATTATGACCAGTGAGAAAATGACGGTATTGGTATGTGTAACAATTGGTCGTGGAGATTTGCAGTTGTTCCGGGATTAGGTAGTAGAGTGGTGGTAGTAGTCATGAGTTGGTGATGTCTTTATGGCATATTTGGGAGTGCAAATCCTTAAAGTGGCAAGAAGTTTCTGGAAGGTATGTAGAAGACTGGCGTCATTGTTATTGGATGAGCATCTTTGTCCGAAGATCTATGGGGAATGAATTGTAAGTGATAAGTATGTGGTCAGAATGTGCGAATGTTTGGTTTTTGGGGATTGCTAAGTTGAGAACAAATCTTTTTCAATTGATGGTTGGCAGTTGTCAAGGAGAGGAACTGTGTGCTCTGGCTTTCGGCAAGTTTTGGGCGGGATTATCTTATGTCCCTGGAATGATTGTTGAAAGTGTTGAACTGCGTAATTCAGGGAGTTGTGTAGTAGATAGGAAATCCGTGGACAGGTTGAAGTATTCTTTAGAGTGGAAGGATTCTAGAAGACTGGGTAATCCTGTCTGGAGAGTGTGAATTTGTTGGGAACTGAAGAATTGCACAAGTACAGCACAAGTAAAGTTAATGCTGCTAGAAGAACATAGTTACTACTTCTAGTTAGTACTTCTGAGATTAATACTGCTAGTTGCAGATTAATGCTGCTCAACAAGTTTAGTACTGCTAGTTCAAAGTTAGTACTGCTTGAAGAGATTAATACTGCTGAGCATGGTTAGTACTGTTGGAGTTAATACTGCTCAGAGTATTAATGTTGCTGAAAGATAATGCTGCTTATGAGATGAAGATCCGTATGGAAAGGATGACAGCTGGATGGATTGAAGATTATGGAAAGCTTGAAGATAATGATGGAAGTTTATATTGAAGATCTTTTATTCTTTTGTAATTATATTTATCTTCAGTATATGTTTAGAATAGTTAGATTAATTATTCATTCTGAGTTTTTAGCTTTCTATAGAGAGAATCAACCTCAAGATTTGTAATCCTAATTCTAGAGAAGTAGAATTCGTATTGGTGAGCCTGTTCATCAATATTGAGGTTGTGTGTTTAATCTTGTAACTTAAAATCATTCAATACAAGTTTACAAGTTGTGATTGTGATTCACTGTTTCATTGTTTTTCTGAATATTAAAGTGCTATTCCGCAGCTTCTTTAATATTGTTTTCTGAGTGTTTATTCTTGTTAAGAATTTAAGATCCTGACAAGTGGTATCAGAGCTAGTATTCTCAGAAACCTACATTCAAAATCACATCATCATGGCTAAAGGTTCATAGTCTTCAAGCTCAGAAATTCCCACAGAGGTAATGTCTAATTTTTGTTCCAAATCCTGTATTGAAACTGTTAAAAGGTACAGGGATCACAACCAGACAATGAGTGATGACCTTAAAAGATTAGAGAGAGATATAAAAGACTATGTAAGAATTGTTAAGAATTTAAGATCCTGACAGAATTGTGCGGCGTTTTCGAGTAGTGGGGAATGTTATGGAAGAGTTCGGTTGGTTATCTCGCGTAAGAATTGTGGAAAGTCGGTTGACCAAGCAAAGTAATGTAAATGGGATTGGACATTTGGAAATCATCGAGGAATCGAGTAAGCAATGTTGGGTGAGCGGTATTCCCTGCAACGATAAGAAAGTGAAGATATCATGTCGGAAAGGTGGGAAATCTAAGAGTAAGAAGTTTGTCAAGCGACACAAATGTGGAGGTATGTTTTCAAATCCTGTTGTTAGCAAGTTATAAATTCCTAGCGTGGGCATGAGAGAGAAAAGATGGCATTTCGGTGCGGTGTGAGTGTTGATAAATAAAAATCATGCGGCTGACTAAAAAGTTCACACCACTAATCAGTGAGTTAGTCGATAGACGTGGGTTTGAAGTCTTCAGGGAGGAAGGTAGAGGTGGTTGGGTATAGTGCTCGGAGCGAAGGACCATAGTGTCAGTTTTGGTAATGCATGAAAAGGGGATTCCAAGGGAGTCCGTTGTTCCGTGTTAAACTATTTGGAAAAGTTTGTATGAGCTTGGTCACTCCGTGTTGAGCGGGTGAAACTGGGTTTGTATTGCGCATTTGGTCGGGTGATTGTGGATGCAAGGAGAAATGGAAGTATGTGTAGCAGTTTTTGGCCAGTTGGAACTGGTGGATTACGAAGGCTTTGAATTGTGGAAGTTTCTACCAAAATGCGAGGAGTTGAAGAGATGATGTTTGGGCGATGTATTCTCAGTGTGTAAGATTTGGATAATGCCGAGGAGTTGAGATCCATGTGGTTCGAAAAAGAAAGTGCTTTTGCGTTTGATTCATGTCGTGCCAAGAAGGGTTGCTTGCAATGGCAAGTTACCTGAGGAAACTCGTGACCGTGAGTTGTTGGTGATGGCTACAGTTGGCAATGTATTATATTGACGAGTTGAGTGAGTATTTAGTCAGAGATGCATGTTGTGGTGGTGTGACTCCGGTAAAATTCTATCGGCTATGGAGGTTGATGTAATCGATGTGTAAATCTGATGGTTACGTACGGCTATGTATTGATGAGAATAGCTTGGGTAATTGAATAGTACTAATTTGGTTAGATTGAGAATTTTGAGTCGTCAGTTTCAAGTAGGAGACTTGGTGATGTTAAAAGTTTCGCCATGGATGGGAGTTGTCCGTTTTGGTAAGAAGGGCAAGTTGAGGCCAAGATTTGTTGGTCCATTTTCTATTGTAGAGCGCGTTGGGGAGGTAGCTTACAAGCTGGAGTTACCAGTGGATTTACGAGGAGTTCACCCCGTTTTCCACGTGTCGAATTTGATGAAATGTTTGGCTGAAAGCGATGTTGATATATCTTTAGAGGATGTCCAATTAGATGAGAAAATAAGCTATGTAGAGGAACTAGTAGCTATTCTGGATCGTAAAGTGAAGAAGTTAAGGAACAAGGAAATTCAACTGGTGAAAGTCCAGTGGTATTTCCATAAGGGTCAAGAAACGACTTGGGAGTTATAGTCGGTTATGAGGAGCCAATATCCTAGTTTGTTCGACAAAGGAATTCCGGGGATGAAATTCTTTTGAGGGGGGGGGGGGTATTGTAATAACCGGGCTTAAAGCATGTGTTATAAAAATTTAGAGTAAAGAAATAAAAAGACCATAAGGGAGGGGTCTAAAATGGAAAGTTGTAAAAAGGGGTTTTAACCCTAGGAATTTAGTGTAGTATGTGTGTGTGGCGGCTAAATTCTTGAGAAGGTGCTCTTGGGGCGATTTTAGAGAGAGACCGAGGAAGAAGGACGGTTGCAAGAATTTTCAGTTTTGGATCGTCTTCATTGAAGGTAAATCTCCCCGTGGTTATAACTTTTGAATTTATTATTGATTTGAACATCATAGTTGTAGTTGGGGTTGGGGTTCTGAATCTGAGATTTGTTTTTCTGGGTTTGAAATAAGAAGAAATTATTATGCGATTATTCATGTGGTTAATGGAAATGTTGGTGAAATTAAGTTTCTCTTTTGATATTAAAATCTGGGTTAAGATGCTTTGATTTCAAGAGTTAAATGGAAGATGAAGGTTTGGTTTAATCGATTTCTGGGTTTTATTCGTTCGTCTAACACCGGTCGATTTGGTGGTACGGTCCTTGGGTTGGACACCGATCGACACCGGTCAAGAGGGGGAGACCCCGGTCGGAGGTTGGTACCGGTCAAGAGGGGGAGACCCCGGTCGGAGGTTGGTACCGGTCAAGAGGGGGGGAGGACCCGGTCCTCTTTAGCACCGGTCGGTGCTTGGAGAGGGGGGGGGGGGGGGGAAGGCCCCTGTCAAAGAACCCACCGGTCGGCCAAGTCACGCCCTAGTCCTTGTTAATTTTAGTGTGGCCAAATTCCATTTTCTTGGGAATTACATTTTGGGTTTGGGATATGTATGGGCGGCCCAATGGTATAAATTCTTGATAAGGTTGCTTTCCAATATTTAAGTAGGATAGTGAGTATTATATATTTTTATTGTTGGGACTTTAATTAGTGGAATGTAGGCCCTTTGGCAATTTAATTTTAGTACTTTATCATGAGTTGAAATTGGTGTGATGGTTTCCTTTTTAAAAGTTAGAAAACCGTCGAGATTTTTGGGGTAGAGACAACTTCGTTATATAAGAACGTATCGAGAGTTTACCGAGCAATGTCTTATTTTATAGGTTTCAATTCGGATTCTATAGGAATAGACGCAAGGCTTTGAGCAAAGGACATCGGGTGAGTTTTTCTGAACTAAACATTTTTGGTAACGAAAGCATGTGAAGTTTAATTTTTAAACTTTGATTTATTACGATGGCATGTTTATTAAGAACTGATTTAAGTGTGTTATAAATTGTTGATGTTTAAATGTATGCATACATTCTATGTGGAGATTTTGACCTAAGTCGGGGAGTGTGGCCCGCCTACTCGTGCCGGGGAGTGTGGCCCGTTTATGCCGTTGGGGGTGTGTCCCAACATTAAGGCATCGCGAGTTAGACACATTGTCTTTGACGGTCGTGTGGTCAGTAGCGTGTTTTATCCTTGTGTGTTTATTAAATGTTGTTTAAAATTCTGAAAAGTTATTTTATTGCTCATTTGTTAGAGGGGACTCACTAGACCTTCGGTCTAACCCTCGCTCTTTAAAACTAAAAATCTTTTCAGGCAAACGAGTTTTAGAAAGGGCAGATAAAGGAAAGGAGAAGATGTAGTGGAAGAGTTAGAAGACCATCATTTTTAGACGTTTATTATAGTATCTCAGTTGTGAATAGGTTGCCTATGCAAACCTTGAAATTATATTGTACGCTTGGGGCCGTTTTGGCATTATAAATTTGGAGATTTAATTGTTATCTTGTTATTTTCTGGTTGGGTTGTTACACCCTACTTTTTTCCTAAATGAATCTGGAAAGGGGATGTTGTGCTTTACTAAATCTTTACCGACTCTCAAAATCCCCCCTCCCCAAACTCCCTTTGACGTGCCCAAACTAGAGAGAGTTCTTACCATATTGAGACCCCCTTCATCCCTAAAAATACTTTGAATAATCCAAACCCATAATGCACTGGACGAAGTCTTCAACCTCCACCACCACCTCCCGAAAAGCCCTCAATTTGCATCCTGAAGACTGCCGATCCCTAGACCTCTTGAGCGAAAATAGTTTAAAGCAACATCCCATTTTATTCAAGCCCATTTTCGAACATTTTACGATACCTTCCCCCCTCCCCCCCCCCCCCCCCCCCCCCCCGTGCATGAAGAAAGACATCGAACTTTCCAAGACGACAACTTGGATTTAAACTTGTCAATAATAGGTTTCTAACTATCAACTTTGCTCATGTTATTTCCGATTAGGTGACTAAGATAATTAAATAGCAAGCATCCATAATCACATCCAATCTCCAAAGCCATAGCCGAAATTTCGGATTCGGTAACTCCGACTCCATAAAGCTTACTTATTGCCAAATTAATTTTTAGCCCCGAAGCCGATTGGAAACATCTAAGAATACACATAAGATTCCTCAAGTTAGCCGCATTCCATTCCCCAAAAAAGATCGTGTCATCGGCGAATTGGAGGTGAGAGACACTAACCTCATTTTGTCCAACCAAAATTCCTTTGAACACCCCCTGGCTCACAGTTTCGTGCATAACCACATTGAGACCCTCAACCGCGATAAAGAAAAGAAAGGGAGAAAGAGGATCACCTTTGTTTGGGTCAAAAATACACGACCACGACAAATGTACCTTATGTACGACTGGTCCTGTATTAAGATAAGGTCCTGTCGATTAAATATATTTATAATACTTGTCGACCGTTTTATGGACGTCGGTCGAGTGTTAGTCGCACAACCATCGCGAAATTATATTCGACCACGATTACACTAACGTACGACCCAACGTTCTTCTCTTGTTTATTCAATGCAGGTTTAATGCTCGTAAAGACCAACAACTATAACCGACCAGAGCCATTAAAGCCATTATGGAGCATCAACCGTTACGAAAGGATTCAATGACACATTTATGAAGATCAAAGACTATAAATATCTAAGATATATCCTTCATTCAGACACATCATCTACAACTACAACATCAGAGCTCCGATATTACAAGCTACACGAAGAATTCTCGCAAGCACTCTCTATCGTACTACACGATCACAATATTATACACACGACCGAAGTGTTTCATACACGACCTGCACTTGTTACTAGTTTTTACACTTGTATTTTGTAGTTATCGTGTAAAACAGTGTAATACATAAGGACGTCACCCCTGTTTGGCGATCATAGTGCTCGAAGACTCTTCTTGGTCGTCCGCGGTTTTTTCCTTGTTGTGGTTTTTCTGCGTCACCAATTCTCTTGTCTCATTTTTTTATTATTATCGCACGACTTGTCACCTGGTTACTTTCTTTAGTTGGATAAAGCTCCACAACGACCTTAAATCTTCTTTTGGACGATTTTTGGCATTAACAACCTTGACGCACACCTCGTTGCATGAAGAATTTAGAAGTCTGTGAGTCGTTGACAAGAACAGAGATCGCTGTTGTGCTTAGGCATGTCAGTATCCAACGAATCCATTTCCCACCAAAATTCATCTGAGACATAATATCTAGGGCTGTAAACGAACCGAACGAACACGAACGGAGGCTTGTTCGTGTTCGTTCGTTTAACTTAACCGAACAAACGAACGAACACGAACGGTAAACGAACAAATTTTTTTTGTTCATGTTCGTTCGTTAAGAAAATATGTTTGTTCGTGTTCGTTTATGTTCGTTCATTAAGAGCTAAACGAACGTAAACGAACGAACATAAATGAACATAGACGAACGTAAACGAACGAACATAAACGAACACAAATGAATAAAAAACAACCACCATTACTCATCATTTCGTTCGTAAAAAATAACATAACAAAATAAAATAAAAACGGATAAACTTAGGAGGTATAAAAAATTAATTTTAAAAAATTAATTTAATTAATGCTTTGACACATTAATGTCATAATATATATAAATATATTTATATATATATAAACAAATATAAACGAACATAAACGAACGTAAACGAACGAACATAAATGAACATAGACGAACGTAAACGAACGAACATAAATGAACATATACGAACGTAAACGAACGAACATAAACGAACACAAATGAATAAAAAACAACCACCATTACTCATCATTTCGTTCGTAAAAAATAACATAACAAAATAAAATAAAAACGGATAAACTTAGGAGGTATAAAAAAAGAATTTTAAAAAATTAATTTAATTAATGCTTTGACACATTAATGTCATAATATATATAAATATATTTATATATATATAAACAAATATAAACGAACATAAACGAACGTAAACGAACATAAATGAACGAACATAAACGAACGTAAACGAACATAATTGAACGAACATTAACGAACATAAATGAACAAATGTTCACGAACATAAATGAACGAACGAGACCATTGTTCATGTTCGTTCATTTAACTAAACGAACAAAAAAATGTGTTCATGTTCGTTCATTTACTAAATAAACGAACATAAACGAACTTCCCGCCGAACAGTTCACGAACGGTTCGTTGAACGTTCGGTTCGTTTACAGCCCTAATAATATCCCAAAGATAATCCCAACTAATGCAATCGAAACCTTTTTCAAAATCGATTTTAAGGATAGCCGCATTTTTTGTGAACTTTTTCAAAAAAGCCAAAGTGGAATCCGCAATTAGCACCCCGTCAAAAATGTATCTCCTTTCTATGAAAGCATTTTGGGTTTCCCCAATAAGCTTCCCAATGACCTTCTTAAGTCTTTCTGCAAGTGTTTTTGCGATGATTTTATACATATACCCGATCAAACTTAATGGACGAAAGTCCCCAAAGTTGATAGGGTCTGAATTAAAAATAAAAGCAAATATTAATTTTTTTGGATTCTATTGACAAACGGAGGTCGGTTCAAATAACAAATTAACAATAGTTATAATTTGACTTAAAAAACACAATGTATCTAATGTTGAACAAATAACAAGGGTTCTCTTTTTATTTTATGTGATGAATTGTCGTATTTATGACTTTAAGCAAAGACGGAATGCCATAATCTCTTCCGATTTTCCATTTTGGTTAATCACTTGTTAGGAATAAAGAAAAGGGTGAGCACGCAAGTGTATATGGTATAGTTGAACTCGTTCCTAACCACTAAGAGCATTTCAGCATCTTCTTCAAAATGGAAAAAATGGAGGTTTTGAGTACAATTTTTTTTAAAGGTTATATGGGGGGTTGCCACTTCTGGTTATTATGTGGCTTCATCACCGACTAAAACTAGAAAGAATAATTATAAAGTTGTTTGTTTTTGTAAAGACTGAATATTTATAATTATCTATTTTACTCCTTACTAGAAGCATACTCGTGTAATACAGCGAGATACATCACGATTTTAATGTTTCATTTTTTTTGTCGATTTACAATACGATTTTGGATGGTTTTGAAAAAGTGATAATGTTTTTTTTATAAATTTGTTTAATTTAGGCTTAATAATATAATGCTTTTTATATCAAAAAATTAAGTATTTTGTTAGAATTCAATGATTATCTTATATATTTTAATGACATCTAGAAAAAATAACCAATTACATATTTAATAATATAATTAAAACAAATTTATAGTAATATAATATATTAATTAATAGTGATACATGGAAAGATCTGCATAAAATGAAGGTCCTGCACATACCAAATTGGTGGATGTTAGAAGTCTCCCGTAGTAATATCTATCTTGTGTTTTGATACTTGTAAATTAAGAGATTTTTAAAATCTTGCATAAAATGATGGTACCTTGTGCCTAATAATTTGTATTTAAGAGTTTTTTATCCGTGTTTTATAATATAGTATAATAATAAAAAGAGATTATAATTTTATTGATGAATATGTAAAACAATTATAAAATAAATCTTTTGTAACTATAACACCTATTCTCAAACAACAAAAAGTTTCAGTATTACCCATTTATTTCAAAATATTTCAACAATTTCACTTATTTATTAATCACTAGAAGCATACTCGCACAATGCAGCGAGATACATCACGATTTTAATGTTTATTTTTTGTTTTTTTATTGATTTACAGTACGATTTTGGATGGTTTTTATTGAGTGATAATGATTTTTTTATATATAAATTTGTTTAATTTAGGATTAACAATATAATGTTTTTTATATAAAAAAAATGAAGTAGTTTGTTAAAACTCATTAATTATCTTATATATTTTAAAAAATCTATATTTAAATTGAGATGTTTATCCTGTTTTGATTATGTTTATCAGAATTCAAATTTCATAATTTTAGGATTTGGGGATTAGAGATAAGGATTTTGGGGGATAAGAATGAAATTTATTAATTAGGGTTAAAAACATTTAAAAGTAGTACATATTGCTTCATTAACTGTTTTTTAAGAGATTTTAAGTAGATTAGCATTAAATAATAGTACATAATGATTAATACATCACGATTTTAATGTTTATTTTTATTTTTTGTTTTTTATTGATTACAGGTAGTACATTAGGCTTTAGTAGTTATTTTTAAGAGATTTTAAGTAGATAGTTTTAAATGATAGTACATAAAACTTAATGAGTTGTAATTAAGAGTTTTTTATGTCATCTTTATAATATAGTATAGATTATAACAAAAAAAAAACGGTCAAAATATTACTGTTGGTTCATTAATGTAATTAAAAATTAAATTTTAATTTAATTGTGTATTAATTTTTTTAATAATTAAATAAGAAACCTCCAATTGTTTATGAATTTAGTATCACTGTCTATATAAACTTGTAAATATTACTTTATTTATTACCATCTCGTAATTTATTGAAGTTTTTAGGTTGAAATTGATTTTTAAGTTCCGGCTTTTTCAATCTCTTCTATTCATCGTTTAGATAAACTAGAAGCGTACTCGCACAATGCAGCGAGATAAATCACGATTTTAATGTTTCATTTTATTTGTTTGTCGATTTACTGTACGATTTTGGATGATTTTGAGAAAGTGATAATGTTTTTATAAATTTGTTTAATTTAGGCTTAATAATATAATGTTTTTTATATAAAAAAATTAAGTATGGATGGTGTTCAATTATCGAACATTGAATGACAACACCTACAAAGATCAATACTCCCTGTTGGATCAATCGGTATGGTTTACGGGTTAGCGGGTTACGGTTCGATAGCTTTCGAGTCGATTTTTAGTTTGCATAGACTTGGTCTTAGCTTGACCAAGTTTATTGGAGAACAATGGGTAGTGGTAGCTATAATTTAGGAGTTCATGGGTTTATTTTGTAGAGTTTTTATTGCTTTAAATAGGAGTTCTTTTCGTTGTATGGAATGGCAGTAAGTTTACTGTTTTTAATATAGTTTATGGTTTACATAATTCTTCTTCTCTCTTTTCTCCAAAGTTTGTTTTCTTCATCTGTGTGTGTGAGGTTTTAAAGGGTTTTGACTCCAACAATTGGTATCAGAGCCTGTGTTCGATTGAGGGGGTGTAAGCTAAGTCTGATCACAAGTTGAAGTATTTAAACAGCAGCTCCGAATTTTCTTGATCAGGCTTGTTCTAGCATTTACGAGAGTCTAACCGGAGGTGCGTGATAAACGGACAAAAATACATCAAAGCAGGTGGCTTTTATTCGGTTCGTTTTGCGGGTGACGGAAGACGGTAAAGGTAGTTGTGACCTTGTCTTCTTGATTGGTGGAAAAGTGCTCTCGGAACAAGCTTGATTAAAGAGGTTGGGGCTGTCACAAGAATAGAATGGCGATGGTACCGGCTAAAGAAGGAGGTTCGATATCATATCAAGTCCCGGTTTTGACCCCAACCAATTATCCGGTGTGGGCGGTCAAAGTTAAGTCGATTATGGATGCGCATGGCATATGGGAGACGGTTGAACCGAGGGCTCTAAGCGAAGAACCGGATCCAAAGAAGAAGAAACAAGCTCTTGCTTTCTTGTTTCAAGCTATACCCGAAGACATGGTTTTGCAAATGGCGAGTTACACCGATCCAAAACAAGTGTGGGATGGCCTGAAAACACGGTATTTGGGAGTAGATCGGGTGAGAGCGGCTCAACGGGCAACATTGAAGAGGGAGCTTGAAAGCTTGCGTATGAAGGAGGGTGAAACGGTTGATGATTTCGTGACGAAGTTGACCGGTCTAGCCTCAAAAGCAAGAACTCTTGGATATGAGCTTGAAGAAGCGGAGTTAGTGAAAAGGTTACTAGACTCGATGCCTAAATCGTTTCTTCAAATCGTGGCTTCAATAGAGCAATGTTTCGAGTTGGATTCAATGCTATTCGATGAAGCCGTTGGAAGATTGAAGGCGTACGAGGAGCGTTTAAAAGGTAAGGAGGACGTTCAAGATAGTTTATTGTTGGTTAGTGACGAAAAGGCGCATGTGTGTAAGCATTGTGGCAATGGAGGTTCAAATCGTAATGGCTTTGGACGTGGCCGGGGAAGAGGCCATGGGTTCGGGAAAAGTCGGGATGTCAATGAACGTTTCCAGCGGGATAAAAGCCATGTTAAATGTTACAAATGCGATGAATTTGGTCACTACAACAATGAGTGTCCTAAATGGGATAAACAAGAGGCAAATTTAATCAAAGAGGAACTGACACTGCTGTGAACGGGAAGTATGAAACAAACCGATTAAGGAGGTGATTGTTGGATTAATCGGTATGGTTTACGGGTTAGCGGGTTACGGTTCGATAGCTTTCGAGTCGGTTTTTAGTTTGCATAGACTTGGTCTTAGCTTGACCAAGTTTATTGGAGAATAATGGGTAGTGGTAGCTATAATTTAGGAGTTCATGGGTTTATTTTGTAGAGTTTTTATTGCTTTAAATAGGAGTTCTTTTCGTTGTATGGAATGGTAGTAAGTTTACTGTTTTTAATATAGTTTCTGGTTTACATAATTCTTCTTCTCTCTTTTCTCCAAAGTCTGTTTTCTTCATCTGTGTGTGTGAGGTTTTTAAAGGGTTTTGATTCCAGCACTCCCTCCCAGGCGAAAATAAAATAATCAGTCAGTGCAAAGTATAAAAAACTCTACAAAAAGAAACTTCTAGTATAATTAATATTGTAATCTACAAAAAGAATTTTTTTTGGAGTTAAATATAATATTTTTAAAGTTTGGTTTTATATTTTAAAGGATTTGTTGAAGATGTTTTAAAAATTACAAATAAAGAAGAGTTTAGAATAAAATTAATACTATTAATTTAAAGTACTTTTACTATTTTGAGGTTAAAAGGGTACCACGTCTCAAAATAAAGTGTCACTATTTTAGTTTATTCTAAAATAAGTGTCAATTTTCAAAAATAAACTACCCCTTAATTATATGAGGGTTAAAACCTCTCTCTATAATTAAGGTTAAAATTGTTTTTTCTTAAATTAAAGAGTATTATAAGCGTACTCGCGTAATGCAACGAGATATATCACGATTTTAATGATTCATTTTATTTTTTGTTTTTTTCTCGATTTACAGTACGATTTTGGATGATTTTGAAAAGGTGATAATGTTTTTTTTATAAATTTTTTTAATTTAGGCTTATAGTATAATGTTTTTTATATAAAAAAATTAAGTATTTTGTTAGATTTAAATGATTATCTTATATATTTTAATGACATCTAGAAAAATAACCAATTACATATTTAATAATATAATTAAAACAAATTTATATTAATATAATATATTAATTAATAATGATACATGGAAAGGTCTGCATAAAAGAAATGTCTGCACATATCAAATTGGTGGGTGTTAAAAGCATGCAATAGTAATATGTATCTTGTACTTTGATACTTGTAAATTAAGAGAATTTTAAAATCTTGCATAAAATGATGGTACCTTGTGCCTAATAATTTGTATTTAAGAGTTTTTTTATTTGTGCTTTATAATATAGTATAGATAAGGGGTGTTTGGTTTGCAGAATGAAATTTGATAGAATTGGAATCCATTGAAGAAATTTGACTTTGAAAGAATTTGAATGTAATTTGATTGAATTTGATCACGTATTTAGTTGGTAGGAATTGGATGGAATTCTTTGATTTGTGGAATTCAATGGAATTCAAAGAATTCCTTGATGATCAATATGTGAACCAAACAAATGAATTGAAATTTGGTCAAATGAATTATCCATTCAAATTCTTTCAAAATCCATGAACCAAACACCCCCTAAATGCTAATGAAAACAAATATGTTACAAAGTGCAAAGAACAAAACAATGAACCATTCTTATCAACAGGGACAGATCCAAATTTTTTTTCATACGGTGACACCATATAATATAGACAAAAAATAATTACAAAAAACACGGTTTTTATCAACGTCTTCATATTTTTACCGACGTTCAATATTGTCTGATGTATTTTAGCCTAATTCCACCATTTCTAGGGATTTTTAAAGGTTTTTGCTTGATTTCGACGGATTTTTAAGTATTTTTTATTGTTTTCGAGGGATTTTTTTTTCGGTTTTTTGGTTGATTTCAAGATTTTTTTTTGTTTTTTGGTTGATTACGAGGTACGATTGCACCTTCTTGAAGCTTCCAAAATAATACGGTAACACATTCCAAAACGGGTTGCACCTTTAACGAACCTAAAATTTTTTACCCTTCGCCGAAGAAATCATATGGTGGCACGTACCACCATATGTAATACACTAGGTCCGTCCTTGCTTATCAAATGAGAGCCTAAAATTCAATGAGATAATGGGGAATTAACTATTCATCATAAATAACATTGAATAATCATGAATATATGTGAATATTATGCATTTTTATTAATTATGATTTGATGTATTTTAATCATGGTATCATACACATTTTAATCATTAAATAATGAAAAAATATTCATCATGAATGATTGAGTGCCATGACAGATATCCATGACATGATTTTTTTTTAAAAGCAAGCAACAACTTTCTTGAACCAAACAGAAAAACAGGGATAAAGAGGCACTAACATTTTGCAAGAAGCAGAAAACACCAAAAAGATGAATATATATATATATATATATATATATATAGTTTTAGGTTCATTTGAGAAATGGTAAATGTATGAGAAATAGAGAAGTAATCTTAGCCTTTCATTCGGTCAAGATCGGATTTGACTGGTAAATAATTACGGCTTTGACTGATCAAAAGTTAGGGTTATTTCAAAAATAGAAGGACGGTTTCGTAATTTTTACAAATACATGGGACGAGTTCATATATGAACCTATATGATTTACATATAAGTGTAATTCACATATGAACTCTTTTAACTAATTCATATATGAACCTTTGTGATTCTTAAATGAACTAATTAACTGATTAACATATGAACCAATTAACTGTAGGTTCATATGTGAATCAGTTGAACTAATTAACAGATTCACATATGAATTACTTAACTGATTCTCATATGAACTAATTAACTGATTCATATATGAACATATAATTCATATGTGAATCACATAGATTCACATATGAACTTGTCCCGCTGTAACGCCCGTTAAAATTGAGTTATTAGTGACTGATAAGAAAGTTCGGGTCACTGTGAGAAATTTTGGAGTTGAGGGGCCTAAGTGGAATATTAGACAAAAAAGAGTTAATAACCCTACATCATTTTCATTAGGAAAGGGATCAGAAAGAAATCAACACAGTATTGGGCCAACATCGAGAGAAAAGAGGAAACCAAGGAGAGATCAGTCGATTCAAGGGCTAGAGAGAGAATCTGAGCATTGGGTGATTGTCTTCAAGAGGTATTATCTAAATCTCAACTCTGATTCTTATTTTTATTGTTTAGGGTTATTGTTGTTGGATTTGGGAGAAAAGAGATGATGAATCGTCTCTGAGTATCGATTAGGTAGGGGCCGAAAGTTTAGTACTATGATTAAGGAGTTGTATCTTCAGTTTTGGACTTGATGTTTAATGTTAAACCGATTAAAAGGGGGGTAGAGAGATTAACGTCGGGTTAGAGTGGTTCTCGAGGGTTCCGTTCGATGGGATGAACTGCTTCCAGTCTTCGACTGGTGTGGGTCATCGACTGGTGTGTCATCGACCGGTGTGGGTCATCGACCGATGTGGTTATCGACCGTTGTGGTCATCGATCTGTGTGGGTCATCGACCTGTGTGGGTCTTCGACCAGAGTGATCTTGACCGGAGTGGCCCGGTGTATCAAGAGACCGAGGTCACTCTGCGACTGGGGTCCTATTTGATCAAGGCCCGGGGTCTCATCGACCGGGGGGAAGCCGACCGGAGGGGGGGTTATGCTTTCTGTGTAACAACCAAAGGATGCAGTTGTTAGTCTAATCTTAATCTAGGATCTTAAAGGTTTGGAAGTAAGAAGTTCTATTAATGTTGCAAATTGGAATGTAGGACTTCGAAAATCCCAAGTCTAGTGTTCGGGCAGGTGTCAAGGTTCTCAATCAGGTGAGTTCCCGTGTTTTCAACTTACGTAAATGTATTTATAACTGGAAGTGGATTTTATTACATTGTTTATTTTGATTATGGTTAACCTTAATAAGGCATTATTCTCGCTTCCATGATATTGTTGTTGGGTAAACCATATTTACATCTCACTTGTATAATCAAATTTATTTGTGATGAGATATTTGGTTGTGTATTGGCCAAGGATATAAATGTATAACCATCGGGGATGGTTAAACCGTGTGTTTAGAATCTGTTTCCTTACACACGGATACGACATCAACATGGGGGGGCCGTATGGGGATATACTAGGGGGCCCCAAGGACGAGTAGTCCTTTCCTTTGTGGAAAAGTTATGGTGTGATCTTGTCACTTCAAGTGACATCAAGTTGCGAGATTTAAAATTTAATTACTTACTATAGCTTTGTGTTTTATAAATGGGCGAGGTTGGGAATTCACTAGACCATCCGGTCTAATCCTCGCTTCCATTTTTCTTAAATCCATTTTCAGGTAATAGAGTTGTTTCCGGGTCGGTTAAAGGAAAAGAGAAATGCTAGGAGCTAGCGTGCGGAAGTTCGGACCTTAGAGCAACATAGTTACTCTCTTTATTATATATAGATTTTCGGTTGTAATAGACTAAGTTCTAGATGATTTAAATCCTTGTTGATTAAAGTTTTTGCATTGGGACCTATTATTGGATATTTGATCTCGCTTATCTAATTTTAATTGTGGTGAATTTGTTGGGTTATTACATTTGGTATCAGAGCCGTAGTTTAAGCGATTTAGGTGGCCTTGTTGGACCTAAACTTAAACTGTAGGTGGACCACAACCGAGAAATAGGGTGACATAGGATTGCCGTGTTAGGAGCTCATGTAACAAGAGATAGGGACTTACATGTAAGGTAAATCTGGGATTACAACTGGCCAATGTAATTGCAAATTTACAGGTACATGTACATATCTATAAAAATCTTGTTGCATATAGGAATGTAAATTTAAGTTTATCGTTGTTGTCAGGATCGAATTCTCAACAAGAATTAATTCTCAGAAACAATATCAAAGAAGTTTGCGGAATAACACTTTGATATTTAATCAAACAGAAAATCAACACAGAAAATATGAATAACAAACTGTAAGCTTTTATTGAATGCTTTGAAGTTACAAGATTACTCACTCAACCTCAATATTGATGAACAGGCTCACCAATAGGAATTCTACTTCTCTAGAATTAGGATCTATGCCTTGAGGTTGTTTTTCTCTCTAAAAGAATAAAAACTAAAGTTAAAAGTTATCTAACTATTCTAAACAATACAATATATATACTGAATACAAAGATAATTACAATAAATAAAATATCTTCAGTATATCTTCTATGTATATCTCTAAGCTTCCATGTATATCCTTTTATACGAATTTTCACCATATAAGCAGTATTAATCTTCAGCAGCATTAACTTCCTTCTAGCAGCATTAACTACTAAGCAGTACTAACCACTAGCAGTACTAACTAGCTAAGCAGTACTAACTTTGTTCAAGCAGCACTAACTTTAACTAGCAGTATTAACTACTAGCAGTAGTAACACTCAGCAGTACTAACCTTTAAGTCTTCTAGCAGTATTAACTCTTAACCAGCAGCATTAACCATACTTGAGTTTTTCTTCAGTTCCCAACAATCTCCCCCTAACTTGACTTTTAGGAAAAGAAGTCAAGTTCTTCAAATCTTCTTCAAGATGCTTTCAACACCTCTGATTCAATTTCCCAAATTTGGATCTAGGCCCAAGCTTTGATTTACAGTTCTTCTCACCACAATCTTGGCCATTTCTGAATCCTTTGTACAAACCAGTGTAGCTTTAAGCATCCCTTCTAACTTCTCCTTGCTATGCTCATATATTTTGTCCACCAGGTAGTATTCATGATAACAATTGTCAATAGTAATCATGTATACTCCACAGTTTTCAAACAGTATCCATTTGTCAATCTTCTTGAATATGAACTCATGCATATGATCTTTAATCCTATGGTGCACTCTTGCAGGTTCAAACATCATGCACAAGTATTCCAATGTCACTTTGAGAAGATTCTCTTCAGTACCTTTCAACACAGGTTCATAAAGTTTCATCCCAACTTTATATAGTTCTTCCATATCAGCTCTTGAACAACTTCTGATGACTTTCCCCCATGTTGAATAAGCTTCAAATGAACCATCAGCTCTCTTGATTCTGAAGAAATTCTTTCCATTGTCTCTCAGAATATCCCAGAAGATGATCTCTGGAGCTTGCATAGAGATTGGAACAGCTTTCAAAGGTTCCATTATTGTCATGTACGGATCCATACTTTCATCAGTTTGCTTAGTGACCTGCTCTGGACTCTGTACTGGCTCTGTTGGGGATGTGACTGAAAGTTCTGCTTCCTTTTCAGTTTCTTCCACCCTAGGCCTTTTCAACTGCCTTTTTGGAGCAATTGTTTTCACTCTTTTTCCAGACTTGGCTTCTCTACCAACATTTCCAGGTTCTTCCTTCTTCTCTTCTGCTTCTTCTTTGGAAGGTGTGGTTTTCTCAGGGAATGGTTGTTGGATGTTGAGATCATGTCTCTCTTTCATCCTTCTTTCTGCTTCTTCCCTTTGAGAGGAATCCCCTTGGAGCTTTGTCATTTCCTTCCTGTATAGCTCTTCAACCTGAGAGTATGCCATATGAGTAAACATCTCCCCCTTAACACCAATTGCACCTTTCAGGAAGTTTATCATCTTTTTTCTTTCCTGATTGGCCAAAAAGGTCTTGGAGGGTTGTCTTTTCTGCTTTTTGAATGGCATCCTTTTTACTTGTACTTGCTTGGCCTGAGCTGCTGTTTTCATGCTCTTCTGATACTCTTCATTTAGTTTTCTGGCCATATTCAGTGCAAGCTCTCTATCCTTCTCAGATTGAAGTTGTTCCTCCCTTTCCATTTCTGCCTGAAGCTGCTTTGCCACTTCTTCATCCAGTTCTATCTGAATTTTCTTCTTTGCAGGTTGTTCAGGTTCAATCATCTTAGCTTTACCCTTTGTATCCTTCAACCCTGCCTCACTTCTTTCTTGTGTCTTCTTTTCAAGGCCTCCTTCATTGATGACCACTCCCTTAGCCTTTTGAGTAGCCTTAGGAGTGTCATTCTTTGCTTTTACTAAGGTTTCAGCTATTTCCAATTCTTCAACAGATAGCCCTGTTACTGCTTGAACATTATCTGTTTCTACTTCTTGTGCTTCTGTTTCTGCAGCTTTCTCCCCCTTAACATCAAATCCCATCTCAGAAATACTTTCTTTTTCTGCTTCAGCCTCTGAATTCTCCCCCTTGTTGAAATCATCTTCAACACTTGTCCTCCTCTTTAGCACAAACTGCTTCCTTCTCCTTTTCTGTAACAATCTTGTCACCATTTTCTTCAGTTTGGTGATCTGAACTTGTTGAGATAGAATAATCAGCTTCATCTCCTCTATTTCTTTTCCTTGCTTGATGACATCCTGGTTGATGTTTCCCATGGTCTCCATCAATTCATCATAGTTATACCTGTCCTCACCTTCTCCAGGAGTGTTACCCCCTATTGAAGGATCATTGGATCTTTTATTAGTAGATGTCTTCTGCCTAGCAGAAGCACTATCCACCCCTGTGGTTTCTTGGCACCAGGGTCCTTCAAATGATTGCTCATTCAAAGTTGCCATGGGGGAGGTCTTATTGATGTTACCACTTTCCTCCTCTGTGCTAGCAGGAGTAGTGGCAGCCTCATCACCCATATGCTCTACCTCCTCCTCAGAGAGCACCTCCTTTGGGTTGGGAGACACCCTTGTGGTTTCCCTTTGGATATTCTCTAGGGGAGAATTCTCCCTTAGAGGGCTTATAGGCTTAGTGGGTAGTGGTACAAGAAGGGAAGGAGCCTTCTTTACCTGTTTTCTCTTGTAGGTTTGGGTGATGGGAGAGGTTGGTTTTTCAAGAAGGGACTGGGGAATTGATTTTGAGAGGGAAGGTTGGGCTTGGCTAGCAGTGGGTTGGTCTAATGGGGGCCTTGACCCTGCTGCCATACCTTCATTGGTTTGGGACACCACCATCATTGTAGAGAACAATGGGGTGTCAACTCCTTCAGAGTCCCCAGCAGATCTTCTCATATTTGAGAAAACCTTGCCTTTGGGGGGTTTAGGTACATATACCCCAACAGGTTGAGGTATATCCGTCAATTCATGGTTGATAACTGCTTGAACAAACCTGGGATACATAAAAAAACTCTTTTTGTTTCCCATGTTTAATACAAGATCATTGAAAATCATTTGTGAAAAATTGTACCTTCTGGCAGTGGCCAAACAGACCAAAGCATAAGCAATGGGACTGCTGAACTCACTCCATCCAGTGGTCTTTTTAGAAATGCAGTGCATCAAGGTATGAACAAGAAAACGCCATTGAGGTGAGAATTTAGCTTTTGAGAACTTAAAAACACCCAATGGGCCTCCATACCCCATTTTTGTCAGAGTAGAAAACAGTTCATCATTAGGGATAGAAGTTATACCAGAGGCATCGTCTAGACGTAGACTGATGCGAATAACCTCTTCAGTAACTGTTAGTGGTTGATCACAGATTCTTGTCTTGATCATTTGCACACCATTTTCCCCAACAATGGTTGCATTGGCCCAGAACTGCCTTTGATGCTCAATGTAGATTGTAGGTGATACAATGAGAGCATGCGCAATGTGGCTTGTCTTGAGGAAATCCACAATCTGATGAAATCCTGAAGCTTGCTTTGGCTTTTGTAGCATCGCAATCTCGTTGTGCTCGTCGATGAAAGTCATGGATGCCATTGATCTTAGTGAAAACGTGCCTGAAAACTTCGAACTTGAGAGAGAAAAGGTTTTGAGCGCAAGAGAACAGTATGCAAAGAGTCGTTATGAACTTTTAGGCGGGCAAAGAGTATTTATAGTATTCGGAATATAAGCAGTATTAACCTAGAGCAGTATTAACTACTAGCAGTATTAACTGAAAGCAGTATTAACCACTAGCAGTATTAACTGAAAGCAGTATTAACCACTGGCAGTATTAACTGAAAGCAGTATTAACCACTAGCAGTATTAACTGAAAGCAGTATTAACCACTAGCAGTATTAACTGAAAGCAGTATTAACCACTAGCAGTATTAACTGAAAGCAGTATTAACCACTAGCAGTATTAACTGAAAGCAGTATTAACCACTAGCAGTATTAACTGAAAGCAGTATTAACCACTAGCAGTATTAACTATACTTACTCCTTTTAAACTTGCTAAACACTGAGTACTGCTATGCATCTCCTGAAAAAGAAGATTAGTAACCCCAAGAATAAAAATATACAGGTATAAAACCACTTTTTGAGAAGAAGATTATTCAGAGTTTATCATTCCCACACTTGTGACCAAGAAAGTGAATCTACCCACATCAAAAGATTTAGTGAATAGATCAGCAAACTGATTATCAGTGTGAACTTTGACAACTTGAATAAGTTTCTTTTCATTACAATCTCTTATAAAGTGATACCTGATTTCAATGTGCTTTGTCTTTGAATGCTTGACTGGATTATTTACAATGCTAATAGCACTGCTGTTGTCAATGAAGATTGGAGTGTGTAGAAAGGTTACCCCATAATCCAACATTTGATTCTGAATCCATAAGACTTGAGAACAGCAACTTGCAGCTGCTATGTACTCTGCCTCTGTTGTAGATGTGGATAATGTGGTTTGTTTCTTGCACTGCCATGAGACTAGTCTAGCACCCAAAAACTGACATCCTCCAGAAGTAGATTTTCTGTCCAAGTTTGCCCCACCTAGATCACTGTCTGAGTATGCTATTAGGTCAAAAGGTGAGTTATGAGGATACCAAAGTCCCAATCTGGGTTGCCCTTTGAGATATCTGAATATCCTCTTAACAGCTTGAAAGTGAGATTGCTTTGGCCTAACTTGAAATCTTGCACATACACAGACTGGAAACATTATATCTGGCCTTGATGCTGTGAGATACATGAGAGAGCCAATCATGGATCTATAATGATGCACATCCATATCCTCCCCCTCAAGATCTGCTGTGATCTGCTTATGTGTTTCCATAGGTGTGCTGGCAGGTTTGGATTCTGAGAAACCAAACTTGGTTAGAATATCCTGCACATACTTGGATTGACATATGAAAATGCCATCTGACTTCTGTTGAACTTGGAGTCCAAGGAAGAAAGTAAGTTCCCCCATGGAACTCATTTTGAACCTTTGATGCATTAAATCCTCAAACTCCTTGCACATGTTGTTTCTTGTAGATCCAAAGATAATGTCATCAACATAGATTTGGACCAGCAAGATATCCTTCTTCTTTCTTTTGATAAATAGAGTCTTATCAATGACTCCTCTTTCAAAGTCATTTTCCAAGAGATAGGATGACAGAGTGTCATACCATGCTCTTGGGGCTTGATGTAGTCCATAAAGTGCTTTCTTTAATTTGTATACCCTGTCTGGATAGCTTGGGTTTTCAAACCCTGGTGGTTGACAGACATATACCTCTTCCTCAATTGTTCCATAGAGAAAAGCACTTTTTACATCCATTTGATAGACTTTGAAGTTCATGTAAGAAGCATAGGCTAGGAATAGTCTGATTGCTTCTATCCTAGCCACAGGTGCAAAAACTTCTTCATAATCTATACCCTCTTCTTGAGTATAGCCTTGAGCCACCAGCCTTGCTTTGTTCCTTATGACAATACCTCTTTCATCTCTCTTGTTTCTGAAAATCCACTTTGTGCCAATTGCTCTGTGACCTTTAGGAAGGTCTACTAGATCCCATACATCTTGTAGCTTGAACTGTAACAGTTCTTCTTGCATTGCTTCTATCCAGCTAGATTCTTTCATAGCATCATGTGCCTTTTTAGGCTCAAGCTGGGATAGAAAACAAGAAAGGACTGTATGTTGTTGATCTTGCATTTCTTGAAGCCTGCTTTGATGTCTAGTCATCATAGGAGAAGAGATATCTCCTATTACCAGCTGTGGAGGATGATTCTTTTGAACTCTGGTGATATGACTAGGTTCTTCATTCAGTCCAGCCTCTAGATTAGAGTCATGCAACTCAACTGAAGTGTTTTCAGATGCCACTTCTGATTCTTGAGTCTCCTCATCTCTAGTGTCTTCTTCACTCTGACTTGGTTCAGTAAATGATTCCTTTTCACAGTCTTTAACTGAATTTACTGTGGGTATGGGAAAAATCACAGATTTAGATATACTTTCTTGAACTTGTGTGATCTCTGATTCTCCACTACCTGTTCCTGTATAGTCATTACTGAAACCAAAAGAGTTAGTTAGTGAGTCAATGTCAAATAGCCACTGAGGTCCAGACCCAACAGGATTTGGTGTGTTCTCATTGCATTTGACATTGTCACTTTCTTCAATTATTCTAGAAGAAGAGTTAAAAACTCTGTAGGCCTTACTCTGAGATGAATATCCCACAAGAAATCCATCATCTGCTTTGCTATCAAACTTACCTAAGTGAGATTTGGTATTTAGAATTGTACAAGGACACCCAAAAGGTTTGAAGAAACCAATAAAAGGTTTTCTTTTATTTAAAAGTTCATATGGGGTCTTGTTCTTTTGCTTGACCACTAGAACTCTGTTTTGGACATAACAAGCAGTATTAACTGCTTCAGCCCAGAAGGTAATAGGTAATTTTGAATCAGCCAACAGAGATCTAGCAGCCTCTATTAGTGTCCTATTTCTCCTTTCAGCAACACCATTCTGTTGAGGAGTCCTAGGAGCACTATATTGTCTCTCAATGCCTTTTTCTTCACAAAAGGTGTTTAGATCATGATTTTTAAACTCAGTTCCATTATCTGATCTAATGACTTTTACTCTTTGATTAGTTTGGTTTTCAATTCTTAGAATAAAGGATTTGATAAGATCACTTGTTTCATCCTTAGTCCTTAGAAAATATACCCAAGTAAATCTGGAGTAATCATCAACAATAACTAAGCAGTAAGATTTCTTGCCTATACTCATAACATTTGTAGGACCAAACAGATCCATATGCAATAACTGGAGACAAGTAGAAACAGAATTTAACTCTTTGGTCTTATGAGAAGTTTTGTGTTGTTTGCCTTTAAGACAAGCAACACAATGATCATCACATGAAAAGACTTTTGAGGGTAGACCTCTTACAAGGTTGTTTTTAACAAGATTGTTCATAGTCTTGAGATTCATGTGACACATCCTTCTGTGCCAAAGGGAGGATTCATCTATAGAAGCTTTTGAAACAAGACAATTTAAGGATGAATCACTATCAACATTGTCCAAATCAAGACAGTAAACATTGTCCTTCCTTGGAGTTCTAAGTAGTATCATGCTTTCATCAACTACCTTGAACCCTGGAGCAAGGATCATACACTCAGTATTAGTAAATAATATACTATGTTGTTTGTCACAAACCTGTGATACACTTAACAGGTTGTACTTTAATTGATCAACATAGTAGACATCCTCAAATGTCATCTTACCTTTGGTGACATTACCTTTTCCACTTATCTGACCACCAGTAAGATTGTCTCCAAATGCAACATGTCCTCCATTGATATGTTTGAAATCCTGAAGGCATGACATGTTGCCTGTCATGTGCCTAGAGCAACCACTATCAACATGCCAAATGCTCTTTCCCTTGAGTTGTTGATTGCCCTGCACATTAGATAAATCAATTAGTATGATTGGGGACCCAAGCAACAGTTGTCTTGGGTCTCCCTTTCTCATCAAAGTATTTACATTCCTTTTTAATGAGGTTTTTAAACTCAGAGCACTCTTTATTAGAGTACTTTGTCAATGTTATTGGCTTAGCAGAACCAACACTAGAAGCAGTACTAACCTTAGAAGTACTAACAGAGTTAGCAGTACTAACAGATTTAGCAGTACTAACCTTGTTAGCAGCATTAACATTGTTAGCAGTAGTATTACTTCTAGCAGCACTATCATTGTCAGCAACACTATTTGTGGTAGCAGTACTAACAGTTTTAGTGCTTTTAGGAATCCACATATTGACACTTTCTTTAACAGACTTTTTCTTCATGTGGCTTTTAGTTTTAACAGTTTTCTTAGCCACATGGTTCTTTTCAATTTTCTTATAACCAAAGGGTTTTTGCATGGATCTTTGGAAATTCATCCTTTGTTTCATAGGATTGAAATAACAGAATTTTGCAAGATGATTCAATTTGCCACAGATAAAACAAGGTTTTGGTCTATTGATTTTACTCAGATCAACCCCTTGTTTCTGAGCCCATTGATTATTCCAGTTTCTTTGATTTCCTCTTTTTAAACCAGAATTTAGGCTCTTGGCTTTATTGCAATCACACTGTTTGCAAGGACCTGGATTCACAACTGTGGTCTGTTTGTAATGGACCTTACCAGAATTTCCCTCTGTCTTCTCTATCTCTTTAGACTTGATCCAGTGCTTTCCACATCCCTCATTGGTGATAATGTGATTTTCTTTAGGAATCTCACCACTTACCTTGTTCTCCTTACTCTTGCCAACCTCTTTCTCAGTCTTATCCTCAACAACTACCTTATCTAAGGGATCTATTTCAGTGGCTCCTTCAGGTAAGTCCTTCCTATCTTTGGTGTCTAACAGGTCTGAAGTAGGAGGAATGTAATTGTTGTTATATGGTGGAGGTGTTGCTTTGTACCCAATTCCTCTTCTCAGCTTATCATGAATCTGATTTTGTAGTAAAGAGTCCATTGCTTTAGAAGCATTGGAAAACTTTTCTACATCAAGCTTAACCTTGGTTAGCTCCTCTTTCAGTTTTTCACTCTCCTCTTTAGATTTGGTCAGTTTAAGTTCTAAATCCTTTTTCTCCCACTGCCAGTAATTGGTGTCATATGAGTGTTGTAGTTCATTGGCTTGAAAACCTTTGATCTGATCTTCAAATCTCTCTACAATCCTTACATAGTCTTTTATATCTTTTTCTAATCTCTTAAGGTCATCACTCATCTTCTGATTGTGATCCCTGTACCTTTTAACAGTGTCTATGCAAGTTTTAGAACAGAGATTAGAACTTACCTCAGATGGGAGATCAGATACTTTAGCCATTAGAGCTTGATTCTGAATAGCCTCTTCAGCTTGATCACTCCAATCAAACCCCATACCTTGTTGAGATACAAGGGCTTGTGCAGAGTTTCTGTTGAAGCTTCCAGATTGAGCTTGTCGATGGTTGTTGTTGTGAGACATTCCACTTCTGCATTCTCTAGCAAAATGTCCCTTTTGATGGCATTTGTAACATTCCACTTTGGACTTGTCAAATCCTGCTCCATCTTCTCTTCTTTGGGAGAAGTTGTTCCTCCCAGTTCTTTTGATGAACTTTTTAACTCTCATGGAGAGCATGGCCATTTGCCATTTAATATCCATCTCTTCAAGATCATCTGGATTGAGTTGTTCCAAGTCATCATTAATGAGAGAAGAGTTTCCATGACTTGCCAGAAAGGCCTCAAACACAGTTTCAGTGCCTTTCTCTTGGTTTGTTCCATTAGCAGCATTAACTGATTCAGGGTTAGCAGTAGAATCAATTGATGCTGATAGGAGTGCAGCATTATGAATATATCCAGAAGGCTTCTTCTTTGCCTCCACCTCAGCTTCAAATACTCTAAGATCATTGTACAGATCATCAAGTTCTTTTTCTTCCAACTGATCATTCTGTCTGAATGACACAGTGTACATGGTCCATTCATCTCCAAGGGACCTTAAGAACTTTCTGTTCACATCATCTTGATCAATCTGTACTCCCATAGTAGCTAGTTCACCAATTAGTTTATTAAACCTGTCAAAAGTTTGAGTCATGGACTCATTCTTAGTAGAGATGAAGTTTTCATACTGTTGCTTTAAGATTGCCTTTTGATTTCTCTTGGTACTTTTGGTACCTGAGAATCTCTTCTCTAGAGCATTCCAGAGCATCTGTGCATCAGTGCAATTGCAGAATTGGTGTTGATACTCATTTGGAATGGCCAAGAGCAGTGTGCTCAAGGCTTTCATCTCTGTCTGCCTTGTCTTCCTGTCTGCATTTGTCTTTGGAGGGGTTCTTTTGCCATCTTCACCAATCTTTCCTTCATCAGATGGGCCATTCTCAATGATGTCCCACATAGAGTAATCTGTGAGGAGAATATATTGCTTGATTCTGATCTTCCACATGTCAAATTCATTGGATCTAAGCATTGGAACTTTTGAGACCAAAGTACTGCTTGATTCTGTAAGATTTTCCATGATGAATAACTGTTTCTGAGAGAGTTTAGCTCTGATACCACTTGTCAGGATCGAATTCTCAACAAGAATTAATTCTCAGAAACAATATCAAAGAAGTTTGCGGAATAACACTTTGATATTTAATCAAACAGAAAATCAACACAGAAAATATGAATAACAAACTGTAAGCTTTTATTGAATGCTTTGAAGTTACAAGATTACTCACTCAACCTCAATATTGATGAACAGGCTCACCAATACGAATTCTACTTCTCTAGAATTAGGATCTATGCCTTGAGGTTGTTTTTCTCTCTAAAAGAATAAAAACTAAAGTTAAAAGTTATCTAACTATTCTAAACAATACAATATATATACTGAATACAAAGATAATTAAAATAAATAAAATATCTTCAGTATATATTCTATGTATATCTCTAAGCTTCCATGTATATCCTTTTATACGAATTTTCACCATATAAGCAGTATTAATCTTCAGCAGCATTAACTTCCTTCTAGCAGCATTAACTACTAAGCAGTACTAACCACTAGCAGTACTAACTAGCTAAGCAGTACTAACTTTGTTCAAGCAGCACTAACTTTAACTAGCAGTATTAACTACTAGCAGTAGTAACACTCAGCAGTACTAACCTTTAAGTCTTCTAGCAGTATTAACTCTTAACCAGCAGCATTAACCATACTTGAGTTTTTCTTCAGTTCCCAACAGTTGTATTGTTTCAGCTGTCATTTATGGCGTATCGAGTTTTGCGAAGTAAGGCAGGTCCGACCAGAGAAGATATACCGGTAGAGGAGGTTCGGGCTGAGATACCAAGGGGTCTTTCTAGAAGGCCGACAACTTGGGGGCGGGGTCGTGGTCGAGGGCGTGGTCCGACGAGGACTACCCGAAAGGCTACGACCCAAGTGGAGGGAATTAATGCTGGAAATCGGGGAGTAGCTAACACCCGAACTGCTCGGAGATCGAGGAGTGCTGAGGTTCACAGGGATAGGGAATTGTCGCAGCAAGAGAGCTCAGCAACTGTGAGAGGACGGGGACCTGCAAGGGCTCGTGGTCGGGGATGAAACCAAGCCTTTGTGACTCAAGAGACGTTTGCGGTAGAAATGGGAAAGTTACAAGAGACTTTGCAGGCGTTGTTGGCTCACCAAGATAAATCAGCCTCAGGAAGCAGAGAGAAGAGCGAGAATAGAGAAGTGACTGCACTGTCAAGCCCGCCAGCAACTGAAGTCGGGGGTAACTCTTCGTAGATGAATGTGACAACAACCAGAGTGATAGATAAGGGTTGTAGTTACAAGGAGTTTGCAGCCTGCAAACCTCCTACATACAGAGGGGAATGTGACCCAGTACTGGTAATGAAATGGGTCAAAGAGATGAAATTGGTGTTTGCTACAAGTAAGTGCGCTGAGGGAGATAAGGTAACCTACGTCTTGTCTATGCTGAGGTCTGAGGCTAAATTATGGTGGGACACTGAGACAGGTGGAATGGGAGTAGCTGCAGCTGAAGGTATGTCCTGGGAGACATTTGTGGGAAAATTCAAGGCTCAATTCTGCCCTCTGGCAGCAGTGAAGAAATTGTAGAAGGAATTTCTGGAATTGGAACAAGGAGGTATGTCAGTGAGGGAGTACACCAATAAGTTCATCGAGAAGTCTCGTTTTGCTGGATCATACTTGCCGGACGAAGAGAGTAGAGTGGAACGGTTTATTTTCGGGCTGAAGAGCAATTTGCGCGAATGGGTTTCTGCAAGGGAACTAACAACTTTTCAGGCTGCAGTGCATGCTGCCGAAATGAAAGAGAAAGAGAAGAATCGCCAGCTAACTGATAGAGTAGGCGACAAGAGGAAGTCGGACGGGCCGACGACATATTCGAGAAAAGGGTAAAAATTTCAGGCCAGAGCCGAAAGGAGGTCGTGGATTTGGGGAAAAGTCATGTGGGAAGTGTCATCGGGTGCACAAGGGGGATTGTAGCTAGGGAGACAGATCATGCTTTTAGTGTGGAATGCCAGGGCATATGTCAAGGGATTGCCCGAACAAGAAAATCTGCTACCAGTGTAGGTCGCCAGACCATCTTCGGTCCGAGTGCCCGCAGGTCAAGCAGGGCGGATCGGTCCAAACTGGGGAGCGTGGGGGAGGAAGAAAGGAAGAAAAGAAGTGGGAGTCGGCTCGCCCGAAAGGGAGGGCCTTTAATATGATGGCTACGGAGGCGGAGGAGGTTCCGGATGTGGTAGTAGGTACGTTTCTGGTAAACTCTACTTGTGCTAGATTATTGTTTGACTCAGGAGCGACTTGATCTTTTATATCCCCTACTTTTACTCGGTGTTTGGGGCTAAAGTCTAGGCGGTTGGGAAGAGGATTTGATGTAGAAACCGCTGATGCTAATCAGGTGGCGATTAGAGAGGTGTTTGAGGGATGTATGATAGAGAGTTCGACGTAGTTCTTGGGATGGATTGGTTGGCTAGGAATGATGCTAGTATTTTTTGTAACAAGAAGATGATTTGTATGGTGTTACCGGAAAAAGGGGTGGTATTGATATATGGGGATAGGCGGGAAAGAAATTCTAGCTTGATTTCCATGATCAAAGCAAATAGGAGTTTGAGAAAAGGGTGTAGGGGATTCTTAGCATATGTGATAGATGCTAAGAAAGAGAAGAGTATAATGGAGGAAGTGCGGGTAGTGAGCGATTATCCGGAAGTATTTTCGGAAGACTTGACCGATCTACCTCCGGATCGTCAGGTCGAATTTCGGATAGATCTGATGCCTGGTGCCGCTCCGGTAGCGCGTGTACCGTACCGGTTAGCACCCTCAGAAATGAAAGAAATGATGTCGCAATTGCAAGAGTTGTTGGATAAGGGGTTCTTCAGGCCTAGTACCTCACCGTGGGGAGCGCCGGTGCTCTTTGTGAAAAAGAAGGATGGATCTATGCGAATGTGTATAGATTACCGAGAGCTCAACAAGTTGACGATCAAGAATAAGTATCCGATCCCAAGGATAGACGACTTATTCGATCAACTTTAGGGAGCCAGTTTCTTCTCCAAGATTGATTTAAGGTCGGGATATCATCAACTCAAGGTGAGGGATGAAGATCTATCGAAAACGGCTTTCCGTACAAGGAATGGACATTACAAATTCCTTGTAATGCCATTCGGGTTGACCAACGCCCCTGCAGCCTTCATGGATTTGATTAATAGGGTGTGTCAACCTTATTTAGACAAGTTCGTGATCGTATTTATTGACGATATTTTGGTGTATTCGAAGAACGAGGAGGAGCATGAGGATCACTTACGAACAGTGTTGGAGCTGCTGAGGAGAGAGAAACTTTACGCAAAATTCTCGAAGTGTGAATTCTGGTTACGAGAAGTACAGTTTCTTGGTCACGTCGTGTCCCAAGACGGAATTAAGGTGGATCCGGCCAAGGTAGAAGCAATTCGTAGTTGGGAGGCATCGCGGAACCTGTCAGAAGTCCGAAGTTTCTTAGGACTAGCCGGATATTACCGGAAGTTCATAAAAGACTTCTCTCGAATAGCCACTCCGCTAACGGTGTTGACGAAGAAGAATGTAAAGTTCGTCTGGATGGAAGTTCAGAGGGAAGCGTTCCAGAAACTCAAGGATATGTTAAGTAGTGCTCCGATTTTGACTCTGCCGGATGGAACGGAAGACTTCGTAGTATATACCGATGCGTCAAGACTGGGCTTGGGTTGTGTCCTAATGCAGCGGGGAAAGGTAATCGCCTATGCATCACGCCAATTGAAGGATCACGAGTCGAGATACCCTACTCATGATTTGGAGCTAGCCGTCGTGGTCATCGCGCTAAAAATTTGGAGACACTACCTTTACGGAGCGCAATGCCAAATCTTCACAGACCACAAAAGCCTATGCCACCTGTTCGATCAGAAGGAGTTGAACATGCGCCAACGAAGGTGGACGGAGCTGCTAATAGACTATGATTGTAAGATCGAGTATCATCCCGGCAAGGCTAACGTGGTAGCAGACGCTCTGAGTCGAAAGGAAAGGAGTGAGAGTCTGAGGATGGTCGCTACGAGGACTGAGGTGACTCCAACGCTTCTGGAAGAGATTAAGAGATTTAAAGTGGAGGATTTGAGGCAGGAAAATCTTAAAGCTGAGAGAATGGTGGGTATTGCAAATTCGCTACTAAAGGACAGTCGGGGACTGAAATGTTACCGTGGGAGGATTTGGATTCCGAAACTTGGAGATTTAAGGAGGATCATTTTAGCGGAAGCTCATAAGTCTTAATATTCGATCCACCCAGGGCGAACAAGATGTACGGATATTTAAGGCTTGATTACTGGTGGCCGGGACTAAAGAAAGATATAGCTCATTATGTGGAGAGGTGCCTGACGTGTCTACAAGTAAAGACGGAGCATCAACAACCGCATGGGAAGCTTCAACCGTTAGAAATTCCCGTATGGAAGTGGGAACATATCACGATGGACTTCGTGACTAAGTTTCCCCGAACCCCGAAGGGTTATGATGCGATTTGGGTCATTGTGGATCGGTTGACCAAATCAGCGCATTTTCTACCCATTAAGGAAACCTACTCCATGGAAAGACTCGCGAAGTTGTACATCGACGAGATCGTCGTCCGGCATTGAGTGCCCTTGTCGATCGTATCCGACCGGGATAGTAGGTTCTCTTCAACTTTTTGGAAGAGCTTTCAATGAGAGATGGGGTCAAAGATCAAGATGAGTACGATGTATCACCCACAGACTGACGGCTAGAGCGAACGGACGATTCCGACCTTAGAAGATATGTTGAGGGCGTGCGTCCTGGATTTCCAAGGTTCGTGGGAAAACCATTTGCCATTGATTGAGTTTGCCTACAATAATAACTACCACACGAGTATCAAAGTTGCTCCCTATGAAATGCTTTATGGAAGAAAATGTCGAACTCCATTGTGTTGGAATGAGGTGGGAGAGGCAGTTGGCAGGACCCGAATTAGTGCAGCTGACAGCGGACAAAATTGTTCAAGTCCGAGAAAGGTTGAAGGTGGCGCGCGACCGTCAAAAAAGTTACACGGATAAGCGTCGAAATGACATAGAATTCCAGGTTGGTGATAATGTAATGTTGAAATTATCACCCTGGAAAGGTGTAATTCGATTTGGGAAGAAAGGAAAGTTAAACCCACAATTTATTGGTCCGTTTAAAATCATTAAACGTGTCGGCATAGTGGCATACAAGTTAGATTTACCCGAGAAGTTGAAGGGCATCTACAACACTTTCCACATCTCCAACCTGAGAAAGTGTTTAGCAGAGGTGGATATGGCTATACCGCTGCAGGACATACGGGTGGATGAGAAGTTAAATTTTGTCGAGGAACCTGAGTCCATTGTGGATCGGAAGGTTAAACGACTAAGGACGAAGGATATTAATCTCGTGAAAGTTCAGTGGAAGTTTCACAAAGGATGGGAAGCGACGTGGGAGTCCGAATCAGATATTAGGTCCAAGTATCCGCAACTGTTTACCAATGGTAATTCCGAGGACGGAATTCCTCGAAGGGGGGAAGAGTTGTAATGCCCGTTAAAATTTGAGTTATTAGTGACTGATAAGAAAGTTCGGGTCACTGTGAGAAATTTTGGAGTTGAGGGGCCTAAGTGGAATATTAGGCAAAAAGAGTTAATAACCCTACATCATTCTCATTAGGAAAGGGATCAGAAAGAAATCAACACAATATTGGGGCGGCGTCGAGAGAAAAGAGGAAACCAAGGAGAGATCAGGCGATTCAAGGGCTAGAGAGAGAATCTGAGCATTGGGTATTATCTAAATCTCAACTCTGATTCTTATTTTTATTGTTTAGGGTTATTGTTGTTGGATTTGGGAGAAAAGAGATGATGAATCGTCTCTGAGTATCGATTATGTAGGGGCCAAAAGTTTAGTACTATGATTAAGGAGTTGTATCTTCCGTTTTGGACTTGATGTTTAATGTTAAACCGATTAAAAGGGGGGTAGAGAGAGATTAACGTCGGGTTAGAGTGGTTCTCGAGGGTTCCGTTCGATGGGATGAACTGCTTCCGGTCTTCGACCGGTGTGGGTCATCGACCGGTGTGGGCCTTTGACCTGTGTGGGTCTTCGACCGGAGTGATCTTGACCGGAGTGACCCGGTGTATCAAGAGACTGAGGTCACTCTGCGACCGAGGTCCTATTTGATCAAGGCCCGGGGTCTCATCGACCGGGGGGGGGGGGGGGGGGGAAGCCGACCGGAGGGGGGGTATGCTTCCTGTGTAACAACCAAAGGATGCAGGTGTTAGTCTAATCTTAATCTAAGATGGAAGTAAGAAGTTCTATTAATGTTGCAAATTGGAATGTAGGACTTCGAAAATCCCAAGTCTAGTGTTCGGGCAGGTGTCAAGGTTCTCAATCAGGTGAGTTCCCGTGTTTTCAACTTACGTAAATGTATTTTACAAAACTACCACTCAATTTTTTACAGATCACACAAGGAATTATCCGGTGCTTCACGGCCAAAGCCGCAACCGAGTGCGCTTCCTGTATGAAAAAAAAAACTACTTATGCCCTTTCTGAATATCGTAAACTCGGCAACTTCCCTTGATTTCTTTTTGCGTAATTAGTTTGGTACTAACCCCAAACCTTCCTTTGAGGGGGTTAATTTGGGGGAGTGCTATTTGCACCAAAAATTATGTCAAAATCAGGTCAATTCATTCGTTAGGAATGTAATTCATGTATTGGGAATGTAAAAAGAAGATTTTGATGTTGATGTGTGTGAGGAGAAAATTAATGATGAGGTGCATTTAGCAAAGTCGAATGTGCAATTAGCCTCCCCTTAATTTGGAGCAGTATAAGCGAATCCGTTTTAAAAAAAAAAACCATGTTAAACACAATTACCATTCTATTCTCCTTTACACATTATGCTTAACAAAATATAGATCTTTATTTGCAAAAAAGTTATTTTCTCTCTCTCTCTCTCACACACACACACACACAAACCAGGCATCACCTGAAATTAACTCAAAATTAATATAATGAAATCCACACAAAAAATAATCAATTATTATCATGGGTTTGGAGTAGGATTCAATACAAGCATTAATTAGTCATCGAATCAGATGACACAAAATAATAATCCGTTATTAATTAATGCCTACCAAATCTAATTAACACACACCACTAGTTTTCTTCTTATCGGCCACAAACTTCCTCCAAGCATCAGTTATCTTCTTTTGCCGTTCGAGATCGGTTTCTGCAGAGACCACCCCATTCTCTTCGCTCACTTCCTTCTTCGCGTTCAACTTGGCCGGCAACGTATCCAGCTCGTGAAGCACCTTCGAGATGTCGTTCACCAGCCGTTCCGCCAACGTCCTCGAGAAGTCTTCCCGGATCACCACTCGCAGAACCGTCACGTGTTGGGCGTCCGGTGGCATCGTGTAAGCCGGCACGATCCATCCGAACCGCCTCAACATGTCCGATATCTCGAACTCGTTGTGCTGGCTGTGGTCTTTTAGCGAGAAGGCGACGAGTGGGACACCGTTGTCTTTAGAGATGATGTTGAAGCGCTCCGTTTTCTCGAGTCCTTCCTTGAGGACCATCGCGTTTTCTTGACAGTTTTCCATGATGCATTTGTATCCCTGATTAATTATAAATCGTATATATAGTAGGTTTAATTTTAGGCAAATTAATATATATATATATATATATATATGTTGATTATATATCGTACGTAATATTATTTGTATTTGAACATGAAAACTAACCTCGAAACCCAAGCGAATAAGTTGATAGTACTGAGCAATTACTTGACTAGAACCTGGAAGTTAAATAATTGCCACATAAAAAGAAAAGAAAAAAAAGGCTTGAAAACAAAGAGTGTCGAGAGGAGTTAGACATGTACAAATTGCCTAGTTCTAAGAGTGGTAAATCTTAGCTACAATACTATGTGAGAATATGTATGTAGAGCCCTGTTAGATTACTCTCAAAAAGAGTCTTTGCAAACATAAGTTTATATAGACTTGAGATCACGTGAGACCCGTGAGACCACATTTTTAGACTTGAAATTTCACAGCAAAACACGGCGCTTCACAGTGTTTTTTACTGTGAAGGTTCAAATTTTTTACCTTCACAGTGTTTTGCTGTGAAGTTTCAAGTGTAAAAATGTGGTCTCATGGGTCTCAAGAAAACATGTTGGTCTCACATGAACCCAACCCAGTTTCTATATAGATAAATGGTTTAAATCTAGCTGATGTAGGACTCCAGAAATCAGAAAACACAAACTATGGAAATTTGTTAGTTTACCTTTGGAGAAATTGAGGGTGAAAGTTGGTTGATCAGCACCAAGATAGTTAATGTGAAAGATGAGTTCATCAGGCAAGTCTTCTTTGCTCCTCCAAATCGCCCACCCGATTCCGGCATACACAAGACCGTACTTGTGACCGCTAACATTTATACTCTTAACCAACGGCAACCGAAAATCCCATTCCAATTCTGGGTAAAGGAACGGTGCGATAAACCCTCCACTCGCAGCATCCACATGGATCGGCGTATCCCATCTACATACAATCAAATATATACACCTTTTAGTAATAAGGTTCGAAAGCAACTATATATGTACATAAACACAACGAACATATATACCCGGTTTCTGCGTTCTTCTCGACTAGGAGATCGTTCAATCGCTTAACATCTTCAAATTCACCATTGAGGGTCGAACCCAAGATCGCGGCCACACAGATGGTGTTTTCGTCGACCAACTCCACGGCTTTTTCAGGGTCCATCACATAGTAACCTTCACTCAATTTTACTTCCTTCAATTCCACTTCAAAATACCTAGCGAATTTCTCCCAGCATACCTAAAATTCACAAATAATAATGTTTTTAAAGATTTCCTTTAATAAATTCTTGAACAAATGTTACAAAAATGTCTGTTATTTAATTTTTTGGGTTTAAGTAATTACCTGGACATTGGCACCAGTGACAATGTTGGGTTTATCGAAAGGTTTTCCTTCAGTTCTCATCTTGTTTTGCCATTTCCTTTTGAATGCCAATCCAGCCAGCATGATTGCCTCCGATGAGCCCACGGTCCCGACCCCGACCGCGGTTTCCGAGTCTCCAAGTGGTGCGTTGAAGAGATGTGCTATCATGTTTACGCAACGGTTCTGCGTTCATTTTAACATACAAATAATTCATACACAAATTTAAAAAATATACCAACGATAACAATATTAGGCTAAAATACTTATAACACTATTTGAATACATCCCCCATCCTCCATCCTCACTAAAGCGTAAGGTATGAGTTTATTTTTCGTATAATTATATACTTAAAAAAAAAACAAATAATGGATAAGAAGACATGGAATTCAATATTTGAAGATATCTTTTTGCATTTTGATTATGTAATAATTAACAAAATGTTATCATATAATCTAGTCTTGGTCCAATTCTAAGAAATCTTGCAAAAAATACTTGTGAGATTTTAATGAAATTTTAAATTTAAACATAACATTCGAATGAAATTCAATTTCAAATCCGTTTAAATCCTGTCAAATCTCGCAAACTAACGGAGAACTTTTGAATGCGGGATTCTTAATTGGTTTAAGGTAGAAAATGAGTTGATGAATAGGATGCAATAATAAGACAGCAACGAGTATTTATTGGATGCCATAAATTTCGAAATTTTCAGTATTTAAATTTTATATCAGTCTCGACTTGGGTTTAGGTATCGGTTATATCGATTCGTATTTATCAATGTTTTTCTTAATTGTTTCATTTATAACTTTAAGTAATAACTAGAAGCGTACTCGTACAATGCAGTGAGATACATTACGATTTTAATGTTTAAAAGGTTTAAAACTACAAATTAAATAGGGTGGTCAAAAGTGTAATTTAATCTTATTATAATAATAATAATATATATATTTTTTTGATTGGGTGCGATCAGTAGAGGTGGATATGTAATTATGTATAGCCCCACCTTTGACAAAACGGGTATTATTAAAAGTGAAAAAGTATGGACTATGGAGTAAATGATTTGGGAGGGGCCTTGCCCATAACGGGCATAGCAATTAATACTTGAATAATTCAGCATTAATTTAATTTCAAAATTCTTTTAAATCAAAATGTTTAAAATTTGGATCCTTCTGACATAAAAGCACAATCAAAAGACAGTTTTATTTATCAATTTTATAAAATATTTTATTACAAATAGGTAATGTTAATGCATTTTTTTATGTTAAAATCAGATCAGATCAAATTACATTATATGTATATAAAATTCAACTCTAATCCCTTTTAATTAATTTCTTTTAATCGTTCATGAATGATTCAACTCAATTCAAAAAGTGTTTTTTTTTTCACAAAAACTATATATTTAACGGTTTATTATTTATAAAAAAATATCATAAATTAAAACTATAACAATCAACTTTATATAAAATTTTCTTTCTTGCCATGTAAATATCTGACACATTACCATATCTTTTGAAAGCTTTCCAGATATCATTAACCTCCCAAGTTCACGGAAAGTTGAAAAACAAAAACGACATCTCACTCATATTTTTCTTTTCATTGTTTGAACGGTTCTGTAGTACTTCACTATACCTAAACATGCTACGAAACCCCGCAACACTCCTCACAGGACCTCTCGATCTCTCTCCCTCCCTCACTGTCTCTCTCTCTCTCCCGCTCTCTCTCATCTTTATTTTTTAAAAACTATGAAAAAATACAACAAGTATATTGCTGTTAAAAAACTTTATATAAGAAATATTGCAATATTTAGCTGTTTTTTTAAAGAATTAAAACTTTCAGTGTATTTTGTTATTTTAATAAAAATAATTATAAATTTATAATCAACTAGTTTTTATCAAAAATAAAAGAAAACAATCAAAATTTTAAAAAATATATATATATAAGATGGTAATTTCAAAAGTAAAAGATATTCGATCAATATACGGTTTGATTCTATGGATTGATTATTCACGTGCTAAAATCAAAAGGAGCTAAAAGAATTTGATTATTCTAACACCGACCAAAAAAGAGAAAAAGGAAGGGAAATTTTTGTCGTTTGGAGAGTTTTTTGGCTTTTTTTTTATATGTAAAAAATACAAAAAATATTGATGACTTTACTCTTAGGAAGTTCTTCAAGACTTTTTTCACTGTCTTTTATTTATCTATTTTGATGAAAGTTTTATAAAATATGTTAAAACAAGAAAATAGTAAAAAATCTTTAAATTCTCTATTTAATTTATTATGAAGAATTACTTACATAAACATCAAGCCTTTTTGTTTTCCTTAACATTTTTTATGCATTAAACAACCCAAAAGGGATTGGCTGAAATAGCCATATTACTCTATAAATTGCATCTCCTAGCCATTTCTCTCCATGATTTACCAAAATAGACCTAGGTCCGCAATGGCGGACCTGCAGGTCCTCTACCTCCGCCATGGCGGACCTAGGTCCTCTGCTGTCGTTGAGTGAGATCGTGACACGTGACGAAATGGCGGACCTGGGTCGTATGGCGGACCTACCCGTTGCGGACCTGACTTGGACCGACAATTATTTTTGTCATTTTCTGGAGGTAGAGAACCTGCAGGTCCACCATTGCGGACCTAGGTCTATTTTGGTAAATTATGGAGGAAAGTGGCTAGGAGATGCAATTGATAGAGTAATGTGGCTATTTCAGCCAATTTCCCTTTCCTTTACCAACACAATTAATGACACCTGATTTCTGGTTTTACTCGGTTTTCTAAGTTGTGATAAAAATAAATAAATTATTATATCTATTTACTTATTTTATCTCAAAACACGCAGTTATAAAATAAAATGATTATAGATTATATAAAGGCAAGTATCTGACTTCAAAAACTATATTCGGGTTTTCTAGAAAAATATACCTACGATATTTTTAGTTGAAAATTATTGCTTATAAAAAATAAATTTAATAGTTTCCAAACTTCCTTAAAATATCAAATTAAATCACGACACTTTTGAAATTATTGGCCAGCAGAGATTTTTTGGTAGAGAAGGAGACAGGAAATCATTCAAAATCCAAAAGTCTCCCTTCGAGACAAAGAAAAAGAAAAAGAAAAGACCAAACAAACAACCAAACCCATTCAAAAATGCATCTCTACTTACTAATTTTTTCTCGCATACATCAATACTTTTTATATTTTTAATATATAATTTAATCTAATTTTACATAAAAAATTTACATATAACATTACTCTTTAAAAAATGCACTATCCCTTCTTTTCTTGAACTTTATGTTCTCTAACATCTAGATCTGGCAAACGTGTCGTGTCATGTCAGTTTCGTGTCGGGTTCAAAGTTAAACGGGTTGAAAGTGTCTAACCCTAATCGTTTAATAAACGGGTCAGAAAATCTCAACCCTAACCCGACCCGCCTAACCCGCCACGACCCGTCTAACCCGTTTAACATTTATAAAAGTAAATTTTTAAATAAAAAATTCACAAAAATACAAATACAAAATTCAAATAAAAGCATAAGAAATCCAAAATTTATAGTTCAAGCATATAAATTATAACCAAATCTAAAACACTAAAAATCCAAAGTATTAAAAAGAAAACTTATATATATATATATATATATATATATATATATATATATATATATATATAAACGGGTTATTCGGGTCATTTTCGAGTTGAAAGTTTTGATCCTGACCTTACCCGTTTAATTTTCGTGTCGTGTCGTGTCAACCCGTTTACTTAAACGGATTGAAATGTATTACCCAAACCTGTTTATTTCGTGTCGGGTTAACGTGTCATGTCAGTTTTTGTCAGGACTACTAACATCTCACATTAATTTATCAACTTTTTTAAATGGTATGCGAGTTTGTGAGATCCAATGACCCCTTCAACCTAACTATTATATATTTTTTAAGTGTTGGGTCTTTTACAAAGATATTATTTGATTCCACTTCTATTTATTTTATTATAAACATATTTTCTGAATCAAAACGCTTGGTTGCAATTCCTTTACACTTGTCAACGAATAAATCATACAAAAAATGAACCGTAATTAATATTTAAAATATATGCTAAAACATATCACTACCGACAAAAATATAAGATATAATAATTATATATAGTAAAAAGAAATGCAAAAATAACTTTCTCAATCATACAGGCTAATTAATTACTTTTCAAAAAAAGTTTTTACTTTAATTGACAAGAGTAGATCACTGCGATAATTTTGGAAGAGGGGAAATTTGTGAGCCATATGTTTGAAATTAGGAAAGAAAAAGACAGTTTGATGATATGTTAGGAAATATAAAAGATAATAGTTTTCAGTTTCAAAATAAATGTTTATAATGAAAAAAATACATACTTTTTTGTCTTAAAAATAAATGTTTATAATTAAAAACACAATTAGTTTATAGGATGTGTAATTATTACACTTTTTATTTAACAAAAAGATAACTTTATCTTCTTTAAATATAGAGAGATAAATTTTCACCATCTTATAACAAGGATAAAATCAATATTAATAAAAAAATGGATAGTGGTGGGCCTCTCAAATTTGACGTGTGAAATTTGAACGGCATATATGCCGTATGAAATCTTTGGCCGGCAATTTTTTTGAGATTTACAGGTCGATTGGAGCACTCCAACCGGCAAATATGGGAGTTTAGCGGCCGGTTGGAGATGCTCTAATTGGTCAAAAATCGATAAAATATACAGAAATTAAATGTAAGATGCCATTTAGCTCCTGCTCTGACGACCACGTAAACACCGCGGAATTTGCTTTTCATGATAAAATATCAGCTTCATTTAATACATTATTCGCTTCATTTAATAATATGTGTGTTAAAAAAATTACAAAATAAATTAGTTTTTCAACTGCAAAAACTAACAACGACTTATATTTGGAACTTAAATCCCTTTAAGTCGATGAAAATGACAATATATAATAGGCCAAACTCATCTTTTATTAAGAAACAAACTAATATTTGATTATATAATGCAGTAAACTAGTTATATAAATATATATAATAAGCTGTGATATTTATAAAATAATGAGAGTTTATTTTTTATTATTATATAGATATTTATAGAAGATGATTAGAGTTTATTAATTATAATCAACTTTTTATGTTAGAAAACAATTGAGATATATTTATGAAACCACATATTAATTAAATTATATGGACGATTGAGATTGATTTGTATTTGTATTTGAACTTATATTCACTCTTGTACTATTTCTACAAAAAAATCACTTTCTCTAACAGCTTATGGAGAAAATGGAAATTTTGAGCTATAATTTTGCTCCAATAACTTCCCCACAACTATCTCTAAAATGGAGAAAGTACGAGAAAGAAAGAGTTTTTATCCAAATACGGAGATAACCAAAAAATGATTACTAAAAGCATCTCCAACAACTTATCTATTTTGGAGAAAATGGAGATTTTGGGTGTAAAATGAGCTCTAACAGTTTTCCCAAAATTTTCTCCAAAATGGAGAAAGTAGGAGAGATGATACATTTTTTCTCCAAATTTGGAGATATCTCCAATTTTTTATTACATTCCACCAATGAGAAACTTTGAAATTAATTGTTTAGGTGAGAGAAATAATATTTTATTAAATATATATAATATTTTACTAATATAATTAATGATTTATCTCTAAAATGGGGAAGTTGTTGGAGATGGTTGTAATTTTTTTTGTAGATTTTAACTTTTGGTTCTTTATTTTGAAGAAATTTTAGAGAAACCGTTGGAGATGCTCTAAATAAGAGCACCAATAAAAAAACTTTAAAAGTAGACATTTAGAGAGAGAAATAATATTTTAATAGATGAATGAAATATTTTAATATTATAATCAATGTTGGATTCTCTAAAACGGGAAATTTGTTGGAGATGAATGTAATTTCTTTTTGTAGAATCTATTGAAGATGCTCTAAGTCTTAATAATAATGTGTGTGAAAAAAAAAATAGTAGACATGAATACATTAACAAGTACCGCATATTTATTAAACAAAAGGAATTTACTTAGAGCATTTCCAACAACATTGTTAAAATAGAAAAAAAATTGTTTTCTTATTTTTCTTCAATAACATTGCTATATTGTTTGCTAAAATAGAGAATAACAGAAAAATCTCTAAATATAGAGAACTCTTTATAATTCTCTAAATAGGAGAGATACATATTATTTTATTTCATCTCACCAATGAGATTCAATTTTTATCATTTTATATTAAGTTATTTTTTAAAAGTGTATTAGAATGATAAATTAGAGAATATTATAATAATATAAGTTGTTTTAAAATTTCTAAAATAACAAATCTGTTGGAGTTAAATGTAATACATTTTAGAAATTTTCAATTTTGATTCTCCCTTCTAGAAAAATTATAGGAAAGTTGTTAGTGATGATCTTAGAATAACAAAAAAATATGCATACTGGCATTTGTCTGTCGATCACATCATAATACGTAATGACTTTTGATTATTATCGTTTTTATCCATCGTTTAATGGCATCCATGATATAGTCAAGGTTTTTGGCGTATTGAAAAAGTTAAGGCCTTACGAATGGAAGAAGAAGAAGAAATGTCAATACCTGGAGCTCAGTAGTGACAGGATACTCATCCATATCAACGTAATTCTTATTAATGGCCGCCATCATCAAATTATTACATTCAGGCTCCATCCATGTCGTCACGAACGACGCCAGATTCAGCCTCGGATTTCCGTCCAACATCAGCTCATCGTTTATTATCTGATACGCGGCCTCCTTAGGGATCGAATTATCCGGCATCTTAAACCTGCAGACATTGAAATCAATTAATCACAAAATCGAGAAATTGAACGTAAAAAATTGTTAGATCTGGTGGATCGGATACCTTGGAAGAACTGCGCGCACATATCGAGAGGCAAAAGTGGAGTGGAGGGAGATATCGGACTCCGATTGCACGGCCTTGGATAGAACCATGCTTGCCGATTGCTGTTAATCACTATGTGTTTCGTGTGTGTGTGAGAAAGAGAAGAAGAAGCTGTTGAATCAGAAGGAGATCGGAGGACAAGCATTTATACAGCCTAAGAAAACGGGAAAGAAGACATGAATAATGCTGGGGACCAAAATATAAAATGCAAAAGACTTTTATTGTAAACTTTTAATTTTGTAAGACTTATTGTGCAATTTTTAGGTCGACTAGGGGAAGTGGGATCAATTAGGTTTGATATTTGTCGATTTCTTTTTTTGACAACAATAAAATACAAAAAGGAAAATCCGTGTTAATCATCAACAAATAAAATATGATGTTGGAGTTTCTATAACCAACTATATGATTAAAATGTCCGATATATATATATATATATATATATATGGGACAGGTTCAAACGAGAAGCTAAACATATATGATTAAACACTTCTCGCCTTCTCGCAAAATGTTTAACTTCTCGCATGATCCTTCCTCATATATATATATATATATATATATATATATATATATTGTTAGGTTTCGATAAGAAATTGAGATTAATGTGAAAAAAATAAGAAATAGTTATCAACCGTTGAATGAGAAATTGACGTTCATTAAGATGAGACGTACTGATAAGATGCATTAGATCAATTCCCTTTTAAGACGTAATTAATGGGGGGACATTTGATTAAAAGTGATTGGCGGTTCATATCCACTTCTCACGCTTCTCATGTTAACCTGAACTTCTCTATCTCTCTCTCTCTCTCACACACACACACACACACACACATATATATCTATACTATATTATAAAGATGGCATAAAAAACTCTTAATTACAACTCACTAAGCTTTATGTACTATCATTTAAAGCTATCTACTTAAAATCTCTTAAAAATAACTACTAAAGCCTAATGTACTACCTGTAAATCTTTTAACCCTAATTAATATATTTCATCCTTATCCCCCAAAATCCTTATCTCTAATCCCCAAACCCTAAAATTATGAATTTTGAATTCTGATAAACATAATCAAAACAGGATAAACATCTCAATTTAAATATAAAAAATTTAAAATACATAAGATAATTAATGAATTTTAACAAACTACTTAATTTTTTTTATATAAAAACATTATATTGTTAAGCCTAAATTAAACAAATTTATATATAAAAAATCATTATCACTCAATAAAAACCATCCAAAATCGTACTGTAAATCAATAAAAAACAAAAAATAAAATAAACATTAAAATCGTGATGTATTAAGCATTATGTACTATTATTTAATGCTAATCTATTTAAAATCTCTTAAAAAACAATTAATGAAGTAATATGTACTACTTTTAAATGCTTTTAACCCTAATTAATAAATTTCATCATATCCCCCAAAATCCTTATCTCTAATCCCCAAATCCTAAAATTATGAAATTTGAATTCTGATAAACATAATCAAAACAGGATAAACATCTCAATTTAAATATAAAAAAAATTAAAATATATAAGATAATTGATGAATTTTAACAAACTACTTAATTTTTTTTATATAAAAAACATTATATTGTTAAGCCTAAATTAAACAAATGTATATATAAAAAAACCATTATCACTCAATAAAAACCATTCAAAATCGTACTGTAAATCAATAAAAAACAAGAAATAAAAATAAACATTAAAATCGTGATGTATCTCGCTGCATTGCGCGAGTACGCTTCTAGTATATATATATATATATATATATATATATATATATAGAGAGAGAGAGAGAGAGAGAGAGAGAGAGAGAGAGAAAGAAACTCATTTGAGAAATAGTAAATGTATGAGAAATAAAGAATTAATCCTAGCCTTTAATTCGGTCAAGATCGGATTTGACTGGTCAAATATTACGTCTTTGACTGGTCAAAAGTTGCGGCTATTCCAAATATAGAATGACCGTTTCGTTATTTTTACAAATACACGAGACAAGTTCATATATGAACTTGTATAATTCACATATGAATTATATGTTCATATGTGAACCAGTGTAATTCACATATGAACTTTTTTAACTATTCATATATGAACTAATTAACTGTAGATTCATATGTGAATCAGTTGAACTAATTAACAAATTCATATATAAACCTTTGTGATTCTCATATTAACTAATTAACTTATTCACATATGAACGTATAATTCATATGTGAATTACATAGGTTCATATATGAACTCGTCTCGCGTATTTTATGAAACTATCCCTCTATCTTCTACAGACCATACACGGCATTATCTGGTGCTTCACGGTCAAAGTTGCAAATGTTGACCAGATAAGGGGCTAGGATCAGGGACGGACCCGGAATTTTTTTTATACGGTGGCACCATATAATACAAACAAAAAATAATTACAAAAAGTACGGTTTTTATCGACGTGTCTTCATCTTCTTACCGACGTTTAATATTTGTCCGATATGTTTTTAGCTTAATTCCATAATTTCGAGGGATTTTTAAACTTTTTTTTATCGATTTCGAGGGATTTTTTCGATTTTTTTGGTTGATTTTGATAGTTTCTTTTGGTGTTTTGGTTGATTATGAGGTATGATTGCACCTTCTTGAAGTTTTCAAAATAATACGGTAGCACGTTCCAAAACGATACGGTTGCACCTTTCACGAACCTAAATTTTTTTACCCTTCGTCGAAGAAATAATACGGTGGCACGTGCCACCGTATTTAATAAACTAAATTCGTCCCTGGTTAGGATCATTTCTCTATATCTCATACATTTATCATTTCTCAAATGAACCTAAGGCTATATCTATACATATAATAAATAAGTAAATAGCATGCCACGTGTCGTCTTCTGGTGAGCCGACTTCAGTATTTTCCCGCCTAAACATGTATCTAGACGCAGTTTACATTATAAGTTCAATTAACACAACCACATTCACTTCTCCTTAAATCTCTCTTTAATATTTTTTTAATATATACGTTACATTACTACCCTTATAATTAGGTATGTTTACTTTTTAAAATCTTACTTTTTTATTTTTCATTTTACACTCTTATCATATAAACATAAATAATGTATATGAACTAAAATGCATTAAAAAAATTTCTATTTTTTACAAATATTATACCATTGTAATCATTTCGTCAATACCTTCGAAGTGAGCCCAATATTGAATATTTTTGTATTTAATTATATTATTAAATATCATAAATATATACGAATTAATTTGTCGTGATTAGTATGAGATTTGTTGAAATTAGTATGTGATTTGATACAAATACTCACTAAATTGTCGTGATTTTCTTTTTGCAATTTCATATCAATTTTTACTTCAAAGTCGAATTTCCTTCGACGAATTACAATTCTATCACATTCCATTATGTCAACAAAACACCCTTAGAATTATCGTAAGAGATTTAATTATTTGGAAAAAAAAGATATCATTTATCAACTGACTTTTGGATTATGAGTTCGAACATTTTTCAAAAATATAATTAAATATGCATATATTTTAGACAAATTCTTGCCGGTTATTCCCAAAACAAGTAGACAAGACATTGTTAAGGCGTCGTTAAGTTCATCTTACATTTGGGAAAAATGCAAATTCCTAAGGTTAACTAAAAACATGAGGTTAACTGTTGACAGTCAAGCTTTTGATATCGAACAAACAAGATTTTTGCCAATTGGCTTTTGGATTTATGAGAAGGCAAGGTTGGTAATGTGAATGATGGTGAGACAATTATCGATATACCTGATGATCTTTGTTGGGTCATCTGAAGATTTGAAGATGACCTCCTGATCTTCCATCTTATATCATCCTACTTAGAATATGTTTGAGGTTCTTTTAGCAGCTTGGTTTCTATACAAATGTTCGGTGAAGTCGAAGATCAACCGAAGAAGACAAAGAAGGAGAATATCTTTCAAAGCGGATTGAAGATAGACTCCTCAGCCTAAAGCCAAGTATGCCCACTTGATCAACACCATTGGCCAGGATGGTGCTGATCTCAGTCTTCAGGAGCCGAAGACGTCTTCGGCCGAAGACATCTTCGGAAGCCGAAGATTTCTCAATCTTCAGAAGCCGAAGACTTCTTAGTCTTAGGAGCCGAAGACCTCTCAGTCTTAGGAGCCGAAGACCTCTCAGTCTTAAGAGCCGAAGACCTCTCAGTCTTCAGGAGCCCGAAGATCTCTTCGGCAACCAAAGACTTCTTAATCTTCAAGGCCTGAAGATTTCTCCAACACATTGTACTTTTCTGACAAAGTATATTGTGATATCTTGCATTGACGTGGACCTCATCTGGAGATCAGATAAAGTAAGTTTTGTCTACTACACCATTTTAAGGAAAGGTCTCTACCATCCTCTCTGCAGGTCAACACTTCAAGCCAAAACACCTCAAGACAAAAGGTACATCATGTACCTTGCTGAAGACCTGTGTCCATCCCTTGCTCAACAGGTGTCCCATGCATTTAATGCATGAGGCACTATAAATATGGAGGATGGTTCAACATGCAAGATCGCCCAACTCTCTACCTTCAAGTTCTCTAAGTGCCTGGCAACTTTCTCTCTACGAAGATCTTATTGTTTTCTAAGTGTTTTACAATTGTTCTTCATTCTCTATGTGTAAGATTGTTTGAACATATCTCATATGTTCTCTTCCGCAACAATCAAAGTTTTCTATGTGTAATTCTTGATTTCAAATCAATAAGAATTAAATTAAGTGAAAAACTGTGTGTATTGTATTCAACCCCCCCTTCTACAATACTTTGCTTATTTACTTACTGCTATTTGGGACCAACAATCTTCTCATTACCGATTCAACGGATCCTATATCTGCATTAATTGAATTTGTCTATCCTTCTATTCTTGTAAATGTCAAGAATTCAACCTATTTTCAGGAAAGAGCAATACTTGCACCCAAGCATGAAGTCGTTCAAAAAATAAATGATCGTTTGCTATCATTTGTTTCCAGGAGACGAAAAGGAGTACCTAAGTTCAGATAGTCTGTGTGAATCAGAGCATCTTCACGAACAGTTTGATGAAACTTTGTACTCACCTGATGTCTTAAATGGTCTTAAATTATCGGGTTTGTCAAACCATAAGATAGTACTAAAAGTCGATGTTCCAGTTATGTTACTAAGGAACATTGATCAGAAATCTGGGTTATGTAAGGGAACTAGACTACGGGTGTTATTATAACAACCCAAACTCACGAAATAAAGCAGAACCAACTTTAATAAATAATAACGCCAAACGGCCCAAAACAACCACTAGAATTCAAGGTTTGCGGAAAGACAACCAAATACACTACTGAGAATACAAGGAACTAAAACTAAAATGGAGGTCTTCTAACCCAGCACCGGCTCACCTTCTCCTTACCCTTGCTCGATCATCTTACCTCACGCCTGCCTGAAAAGGTTTTTAGTTTTGAAAGAGCGAGGGTTAGACCGAAGGTCTAGTGAGTCACCTCTAACAACAGTTCAACAACAAAAATATAGAAAAGATTTATAATAACATAAATCAATTCAGTTATAAACAATTCAACACTTGCAACCATACTTCTATCACACACTACCATCACCCGAAGGTGACAACGTGTCTGAATCATACTGCCTTAACTGGGACACACCCCCCATTAGCATAAACGGGATACACCCCCCGGTATGAGTTCAGGCGGGACATACCACCCGACTTTGGCAGTACTTACTCACAATAATGTATGCATACATTTAACCAACAACAAAAGTATAAACCACGTTTATAAGAAATCTCCCATGTAAAAAACTCACATAATAATAAGATGCTTTAAAATAAACTTCCACATGTATTTAACCACTTTAATATTCCAAAAGCATATAGTTAGAAAACTCACCTTTGGTCCATGCTTACTTCCTCAATCTAGCGATCTCACAACCTACGATAACATTGGTAATAAGGTAAGGCACCCTCTCTAAACTTGCTAAATTGGAGAACTAACGGTTGCACTATCTCTCACTCTCTCAAGGTCTCACAATCGGAAAACCATATCCCCCAAGGACCCAAGGTTTCCTCCTAAATCTACTGGACAGAGGACCCTCTCCCGGGCCCCATCGATTCTAGGCTGAAGGAGGTTCCGGGCAATCCCCGGTTCCTCCCGGTCCCCGACCACTCTCCCGGGGCGCCCCGACTCCCGGGGTCCCGATTCCATACTCGACTCCCGGGTTTAAGTCACCCCGGGCTCCCCCGTCTCCCGAGGCATGGCCCGGTACTCCACGAACACCCCAGGATCACCCAGTCGCCAAGGTCCGGGGTCACCTGGACCACCTCCCTCCCGGGGTATACTATTCCTAGTGCCCCGTCTCCCGGGGTTCCACACCGGGACCTCGGTTCTCCCCACTCCCAGCCACCGGTAGAGCCACTCCCGGGTCTCCCCCCGGTGGAGCAGCTCCCGGCCTCCCCGACCTACTCCTCCTTCGACCCAGCCGAGGCTGGTGTCGTTAAGGTTATTAGGCGACCACCGTGGGTCGCGCTCCGGCGACGGAATCGATACAACCCACGCACCTAATTCACCAACTCTCTTCCCAAAACCAATCAAACATAAAACCCACACCAACTAAGTCTAAGAATCAAAATCAACAGTGGGAAAAATCCCTTTTCAAAACAAATGGTGAGTCTGAATTAGGGTAAGAGACATAACCCCTTAATACCAACTTTTACACCAACCCCCTTCCACTTAAGTATTTTAACAAATTTTCCCCCAAACTTTCATTATAAACAAAAACATGGATATTACAATATCCCCCCCCCCCCTCAAGAGAATTCGGACCTCGGAATTCCATTGCCGAATAACTAGGATTTTGGGACCTCATATCCGCCTCCAACTCCCACGTTGCCTCTTGCCCTTGGTGGACTTCCACTGCACCTTCACTAAACGGATTCTTTAATCTTTAATTTATTCGCTTTATGATCCCAGATCGCCACCGGTTCCTTCACGTAACTCAACTTCTCATCCACCCGAATGCCATCCAATGGTACCACCACATCTGATTCCGCTAAACACTTCTTCATATTTGACACATGAAAACTAGGACGGATTCCTCTAAGGTCTTCAGGTTGTTCGAGCTTGTAAGCTACCTCTCCAATACGCTCGGTTATGGCACAAAGGTCTTAACTTCCCCTTTTTCCCGAAACAAATCACCCCTTCCAAGGTGAGGCTGGTAACTTTACCTTGTCCCCACTTAGGACTTATGCATCATATTTTTCAACCTAGCCAACTTAGCTCTACTCAAATTCCCCAAGCCACTTCGTTCAAAACATAGTCGAACGCAACCATCAGATTTACCCCCGATCAATCCCCAATCTTCTTGTGTCGGAACAGATTCGTCTAACATACTTATAACGTCTCCAAACAACCAAACCATATATTTTCTGCTTCGTCCACACACTTGGGATACCGGTTTAAAACACACCACTCTAAGGTTTTCGTATACTATTCACTTCTTATGAAAATGATTTTGCTTGAGTCAACTCCTTCGATAACCTGCATTCCTAGCTAGATTAATAACCCCTCAACTTGCCAATAAAACAAATAAGCAATCTTTGTTATCACAAAAACTTACAACCAAGAGTTTCTTATCCGGTAATTTGAACTAACCTCTCTTAATACGGCATACGTCTAACGTAGGAGCACTTTCTTTCCTGAACCACATTGATCACAACTAATCGGTATCACCCAATTCAAACACGCTAAACATACATCACCCCAACATCATCACTCCAACTTCTTACATAATGGAAGAAAACTTTCACAATTCACAACCTTAGCAATCCACCAGTTCCAACTGACCAAAAATGACGCATGCTTCAATTTCTCATTGCATCCACAATCGTCCAACCATAGGTGCGATAATACCCAGCTTCACTCACTCAACATGGAGTCACCATGCTCACACAGACTATTCCAAATAGTTTAACACTGGACGACCGATTCACTTGAAATCCCTTTCACGTAGTACCAAATCTGACACTATGGTCCTTCAATTTGAGCACCACATCTAACCACCTCTTCATTTCCTTCTCGAAGACTTCAAACCCACTTCTAAAGACCGACTCACTGATTAGCGGTGCAAGCTTTAGGCCAACCGCACAATTTAGATTACTCAATACCCAAACCACAACGTACGTCATAATTTATTTCTCACATCCACGCTAGGGGTTCATAAACCTACTAACGGCAAAAATCCGAAAACATAATTCCAAATTTTGAATCACTTGCCAAACTTCTTACTCTCAGATTACCCGTCTTTTTTTTCCGACATAACACCTTTACTCTTTTCTCAATGCATGAAACACAACTCACCCAACAATGTTTACTTCATTCCCCAAATGTATCGAAAACACATTTACATTACTATACTTAATCAACCGATTACCCACAATTCTTATGCGAGATAAACAACCAAGCTCTTCCAAAACATTACCCATTACTCGCAAGCACTGCACGATTTTCGCTTTCCAAACAAGATTGCCCAATCTGCTAGAATCCCCTACACCCCAAGGAAACTTCGGCATGCTCACAGATTTCCTATCTACTACCCCATCCTGAACTAAACAGTTCAACAATTCCACCAACACTCTAGGGGTATAAGATAAACCTTTATATAATTCGTCATAACCCAGAACACAAGGTTCCTCTCTTAGATAGCCGCCAATCTGTCATTCGAAAATTATCCTCAACTTGGTAATACCCCGGTACCAACCAAACATCCATACATCCAATCAACACACTTGCCACTTATAAATCATTCCCTAGAAATCTCCAGACAAGGACGTTCATCCTATATCAATAACACCATCCTACTACGTAACCTCAAGGAATTAACGACTTGCATGCCTACTTATGGCATAAAATCATCAACTCGTTGATACAACTATCACCCTACCACTCATCATAGTACAATCAAAATCTCCGTAACCACTTTGCACACATACAAATATCGTACTCTTCATACTGACCATGGAACCAATAACTGAATTCAAGGCATTTCACGACCCTGCCTTTCTCGAATCTGGATAAATTGCAAAATTACAATCCTCTAAATCACTCAACAAGATATCACTCCTTGTTGCCTTAACGCGACCTGCTAGAAACAAATTCCGGTAGCCTGAAAGGTTAAGCGTACTATCTCGAAGACCTAAATGCTCGAAGCGCAACCCCTCCACACAAGGTGGTCCAGCATCACACCAGGTACACACACCTTTTCTCTCAAAATTATGCAGACTCTTCTTCCCAAATGAGCTGGACCACACAAGGTGGTCCAACATCAACCCACACACCTAATTCACCAACTCTTTTCCCAAAACCAATCAAACATAAAACCCACACCAACTAAGTCTAAGAATCAAAATCAACAGTGGGAAAAATCCCTTTTCAAAACAAATGGTGAGTCTCAATATTTCTCCATTGAAATCGACTCCCAAAATGACCAATACTCCTATTTCTCATCCCATAAACAAAACAAGAAGAGGTTTAGGTCTTACCTTGAGAAGAAATTATGCAGACTCTTCTTCCCAAATGAGCTCTTCTTCTCCCTTGCCTTCTTCTCCAAATTCACCTATTCTCTCTTAGCCGCCACACAAATCAGTAAATGAATTAGGGTAAGAGACCTAACCCCTTAATACCCACTTTTACACCAACCCCCTTCCACTTAAGTCATTTAACAACTTTTCCCCCAAACTTTCATTATAAAAAAAACATGGATATTACATGTTATCTTTGGGAAATCGGGTTATAGAAGCAGAGATCATATCTGGAAGCAATATTGGAAGCCGAACATTTATTCCAAGAATTTCTTTGACACCTACAAACAAAATGATTCCGTTCAAGTTTCAAATAAGACAATTTCCAATTGCTGTATGCTTTGCCATGACCATAAATAAAAGTCAGGGACAGTCATTATCGAAGGTTGGTTTGTTTCTGAGACAACCAGTCTTCACCCATGGTCAGTTGTATGTTTCTTTATCTAGAGTAAAAAGTATGCAAGGGTTACAAATATTAATTATAGATGATGAAGATATAATTAGCAATAGAACAAAGAATGTTGTATATAAAGAAGTATTTGGTAATTTATGATACGTGATTATTATTTTATTAGTATTTTAACTATGTACTTTTTCATAATTTCATTTACATTCTATTATAAATTTTGTTTTATATTTTATATTATTTTTTTGCAAAACATCATTTGTGAAAACTGCCTAAAACAAGGACATTTTGTAACCAACTGCAAAAAAAATAACTATGAAGGAAAAAAAGCTTGGAAAAGTAGCAACGTACTTTCGATGATCATTCATATCTGTAAGATAAGTAATCTGACATGATTTTTTTTTTAAATTAACCCATGTAATACATGGGTTCGAACCTAGTATATATATAATTCGGTATTTAATTAACTTTTTATAAAATCCAAAATAATTCATGTATTTATCTTTTTTTTCTCCATCATCATTTCTTTATTTCGGAAATCAGTTTTGGAGATTTGATATAAAGTAAGAAACGCTATAAAATTTTTATTTTCTCTTTTTTGGGTTCGACTCATTTTACTATTAAAGATATAACGTAATTTCTTTATTGTTACATCAATTTTTGCAATTACTCCGAAATTATCCTCTACGACGACAATTTCTACATATTTTTTTTATAGGTTACATCAACAAAAATACAATATTTTAATCAAACAACAAGAAGATTCAATTAAATAATCTCAAGATGACTATTCCATGATTCAAGATCATATTGGCCGGTATTGCTTCTGAGTAATATCATATTTTATAATCTATAGATGGTATAAGTCCCATATGGTTTCCTTTGTGAAGGTAAATGACCTATTTAGCTTAGTGGTTAGAGTATTGCTTTCATACTGTCAGAATCATGTACTAATTCAAATCCGATAGTAGGTATAATGTATTAGATACCGCATTTACTATTATTTAATTACAAAATATGAATTTATTAATCAACATTAAAAATTCAACAATTATTGTAAACTAAATTTAATTGATTAATTAACTAAAATAGTTTAATTTTAGTTTAATAAATAATTAATGTTTGAAAACTTGTACATAATTTCGTAAACATTTTATTTTTGGTACTATTTTATTGTGTTCATGTATATATAATTTATTACCAAATTCAAAAATACAAAAAAAAAAAATCATTCTAACATCATTGTTTTCTTTTTATCCAAACCGTACCAAATATCTTCAGCATGGTCCAATATTTTTGTCTACGGAGAGCACATTCAGGGCCGGTCCTGAGATTTTGGATGCCTATGGCGAAAGACAAAAAAATGCCCCTTTATTATGCAAACGAAAAAACAATTTAAAGGGGTTTGGAACCTAGTCAAGCAAGGCGGCTCATCCTCACGCCGGGTCTTTATTAACTAAAACAAAAATGATACAACCGCGGGAGGGGGGGGGGGGCATTTGGTTGTCTAACAAGCATTCACATCAAAAATTATCACAAGCATTTGCATCACAAACATTTTCAACACAAACATTTGGTTGTCTAACAATAAACTTATTTAAAGAACCCCGCATAAATTGAGCAATTTCTTCTTGTTTTTTTTTCGTTTTCTATTTTGAGCACCCGAGGGTTGTGATCGAGGATACATATTTTAAACAACTAAACAAGTAATATTAGTAGACATCAGAAGCATAACACCTGATTTAGTTGTAGCTCGTGAAATTGCCAAACTTGTTGAACCCTAGAAGTTAAATAATTACAGTAGCAACTCTAATTTCTGCAACCAATAAACATAATAAATAACATTCAGATTCAGAGCAAAATAACAACAAGTCAACAACAAAACAAATAATCCATTCATTCAATCATTCATGATTTAACCCAAATACCCAATACAATAAGTTAATAACCCTAATCTCTAAACTCTAATCTAGTAATCTGTAAAGTGTATAAGAAAACACTCAAAAGTCAAAACAGAAACAATAAATACTAAATAGAAAATCAAATACCTCGATGGTCGTTGTCGATGTTGCCCCTGAGAATCTGAGATGAAACAAAAGAGAGCGACTGAGCGAGATTGTGAGAGAGCGAGAGCGAGACTGTGAGAGAGAGACAGAGAGTTTCGATTGAGAGAGCGAGACTGTGAGAGAGAGACAGAGGGTTTCGACTTTCGATTGAGAGAGCGAGAGCGAGAGGCCGAGAGCGTGAGTCGTTCGATTGAAGCGTCAGTGTAGTAGGGGATTAGGAAGAGGCTTATCAGTTAAAAAAATTAAGGCCCAAACCCAAATAAACATATGTATAACAGACTTGGGCTTAAAAAATGATGCCCTACAGATTTATGATGCCCTGGGCCATCGCCCCATTGGCCTAGGCCCAAGGTCGGCCTTGAGCACATTTAAGGTAGATTAAAGGCCCGTAAATTCGTTCGATGTGTTTTTAGCATAATTCCACCGTCTTAATGGATTTTAAGTTTTTTTTTTATTTCGATGGAATTTTATGTTTTTTTTAATCAATTTCGAGGGATTTTTTTTGGTTTTCTTTTGGTGAATTCAAGAGTTCTTTTTGGTTGATTTTGAGGTACTTTTTTTGGTTGGTAGGGCCCTGACGAGAAAAATTACTGGGGGGAATAGAAAGTTAAAAAAAAAAGAAACATAGGAAAGTTTTTTTTTTAAATAGGGCCCTTACGCTGTGTTCTCGAAACTCATTTAACGAAGGAATACAAAGGAAAGTGTAAAACCCCAAAACTCAAAGCAAGATAACATAAGCGAAATTAATATAATCATGCCAAACTGTAACACCCTAAAAATAGGGATAACAAAAATCCGAAAAACGGACACGTGGTATATAAAATTGCCATAGCAAGAGCCTCCCAAAAATGGAGAAATATATGAACCTGTTTAATTACAGTTGTAATTTAACGGACAATAAATATTAACCAACTAATCTAATTTCTATAACAAGAAAAGAGATTACAAAAAGGGTGTCATCTATAAACCTAAACATCTTCTCCAAAATTATATATGTCCAAGTGCAATTCCCCAAGCTCTCACCCAAAGCAAACTATGCCTGCTTAGAGCTGGCACCGCTAGAACCTGAGATACACATCAACACCAAACAAGTGTTAGGCCAAAAAGCCTAGTGAGTTGAACAAGAAATATCATATAAGATCAATTACAATTCTTATTAGTAGTTAACCAATGTTCAATAAATATGGAGTCAATAAGGGAGACCCATAGCACCAATCAAGTTCCACCCAAAGAGTCGATATACCTTGATGCCAACTAACAAGAGGCACCCGAAAGGCCCGACACATCCGGGGACAACAACTATGGAAATTCCCCGAATGGCGGAGGTCTAGGCACATACCATCACGGTGGCGCCCAAGACTACATCCTCCTAGTGTCTACTAACTTGGTTCGTCCAACATAATGCATATAGGAGGTATTGAGGTGTATTTCAACCAAACATATTTCGATACCAACCACGGGTACAATATTACCATCCTAACCACATAAAGTCCAACACAAGACCCAAATGACAATCACACTCATCATGTAGATATAATATCACCAAAAAGGTATTCCAAGTAGAAATCTTCATGATATCAAGGTATACATACATTTAATCATGGCAAGATGTACATAACATATATCTATAAGAAAACCCCCAATACTTGAATATTTAAAGATGAACATTTGAGTAAATATAAAATGTTAACAAGTAAGAGATTAAGATGCGTATCTAGTTTTAACAAATGTTTAGTAAACTCACAATCTAGGTTTTTGAACCAAAACCTAAAAAATGGGAAACCCTAGCTTGAAGATGTGAGACTTGGAGATAAGAAGTTGAGCTTTATAAACCCTAGAAATCTTCCTTGAGATGAGTTAATGCAAGAAATCAAGATCCAACCACCAAGAGGGTTTGTATTTATGAGGGTTAGGGTTTGGTGAGAAATCAGTTTTGAGAGCTCCAAAATCGCCAAAAAGAAAAGAGGAATGAGAGAAATGAAATGAAATTCGGCCAAAAACTCATTTAAGTCAAACAGTCCGACCGCGATAGTGCCATTGGCTCCCCCCGACTCGCGGTACACTCTCTGCGAGAGTGACTTGTGATAGTGACAATGTCACTATCGTGTGGTCACAATCGCACCAGACCACAAACTCTCGGTACAACTCCCGCGAGAGTGACCTACGATAGTGACAGTGTCACTATCGCGTGGCACTCTCGCGCCACTCTCCCAAAAGCCCAAAAATTCAGTTTAAAACGATTACGAGCGTGAGGTTTAGACAGTTAAGATGATTAAACAATTCATTTAACATTATAACATAATAATGATGATCATACGCATATTAAGGACTCATATACTCAAATAAACACAATTAATGAAGTAAGGGAAACAATTACTCACCTTATAAATTTCCGGGTGTTACACAAACGGTCCCAAAATAACATTTTAAGATTCAAGGTTTGCGGAAGGCAACCTAATACACAACTGAGAATACAAGAATTAAAACTAAAATGGAGGTCTTCTATGATAAAGTGAGAGATTGAATATGTCAAGACCATACAAAGAAGGAGATTGTTCGTGATTGATGAAAATCGCCTTTGCTTATCCAAAGGGGCAGATCATTTATTTCTGAATCAAAGGGGGATCTTCAATGCCTATTCTTTTTGAAGATGATCTTGAATCCAAAGGGGAGGTTGTTAGTGCATAAATGTTGGATCTAAGATCATTTGGTTCAAAGTCAAAGCCTTCAAATGCAAAGGTCAAAGTCAAGCAAGTCAAAGTGTTTAGTTTAGTTGTATTTGTCTTTGTATTGTAACTAGGTATAAATACCTTTTTGTTAGTAGAATTCATTAAGCATTTTGAGAGAATTATGTCCAACTCCGGCTCACACCTTCTCCTTGCCCTCTGCCCGTCCTACTTCGCGCATGCCTGAAAAGGTTTTTAGTTTTGAAATAGAGAGGGTTAGACCAACGGTCTAGTGAGTCCCCCCCTCTAGTAACAGTTCGATCCCAATCAATCAAATAAAAGATTTATAATAAAATAAACCAATTCAGCTTGTGAACACATTCACATTTTCAACACACGTTTTAGCTCACACTACCGCCACCCAGAGGTGACAGCGTGTCTGGCTCACACTGCCTTACTTGGGACACCCCCCAATGACATGAACAAGACACCCCCCGACTTTGAGCATAATGCACTAGCAACAATGTATGCATACATTTCCACTAAATTAGTAACGGTAAAACATTTCTCACATTTAAACAAATCTCGCATGCAATAAATATGTCATCACCATCTTTAAAGCTTTAGTTAGAAAACTCACATGCATAAAATATAGCATCATCATCATAAGAGATTTTGGTTCAGAAAAACTCACCTGATAGCAAGGTCTCCCTCACGCTCCCTTACGCACGTTCCAACTCCTAAAACAGTTACCTAAAGAGATAAAAATAATTAAGTTCCGAAAGAAAACACTCCGACCAAAACTCTCCCTGGACAACCCTCGGGTCTCCCCCTTTTCCCTTCTCACTGCCGGCGATCGGCCAACTACCGGGGTCACCCGACTCCCGGGATCCCCGCCCGGGTTCTATCCCCTCGTCTCCCGGGTTCACAAACTTCCGGGCTCCCCCGACTCCCAAGGTCACGGCCTGGTTCCTTACCAAATCTCGACTGGTCGCACATCCCCGGGACCTCACGAAGACTGGGACTCCCGCAGTTCCTTCTCGTCTCCCGGGACGACGAGCAAACACCGGGCCACTCGTCTCCCGAGTTCGTTCGGTTAAGCAGTTCTCACCCAGTTACAGTGGGCGATTAAGGGTTTTAGAGCGAACCCCAAAAATCCCGAATCCCAAACAAACCCTTACTAAATATTATGCTTTGATTACTAAAATAGAGGATTATAACAACATTTCATCCTTAACCAAACTCATTATCAACTAATCCCATTCATACGATTCCCAAATAATTCAAAGGGATTTCCATCCATTTATTTACCCAAGAGATTAATCAATGAATAACCAGGTAACCACTAAGGCATAAGGTGAAAAGGAAGAATATTACCTTGATTGATTGATGCAGGATAAAACCCCAAGGACAAATGCCTCCCTTTGCTTTCTTCTCCAAGATCGCCCTCCCACTCCCTCTTTAAAACCTTCAGCCGCCGAACACAAAATGAAAGGAGGAAGAGAGGGTTAGGGTAAAAACTCTTCTTCCCTCTATTTCCAACTTGCCCCCTTCAACTTTCAGCTTGATGCTAAACTTCCACCCAACCTCCAACTTATTAACTTCTAACACGATCATTACATTATCCCACCCTCAATAGGATTCTATCCCCGAAATCCCATCGTTGAACAAACTGGGATATTGGGACCTCATATCCTCTTCTTTCTCCCTGTTACCTCTTGTCCCTTATGAAACTACCATTGCACCTTTACAAGGCGAATCTCTTTAGTCTTTTATTTCTTGACTTTGTGATCCAAAATGGCCACCGGTTCCTCTATAAAGCTTAACTTCTCATCCATGCGAACTTCGTCTAATGGTATCACCACATCGGCTTCAGCCAGACACTTCTTCAAATTCGATACATGGAATGTAGGGTGCACTCCTCGCAGATCCTCGGGTAAATCGAGTTTGTAAGCCACATCTCCAATACGCTCGCTGATCACAAAGGGTCCAACGAATCTTGCTTTCAACTTCCCTTTCTTCCCGAAACGGACTACTCCCTTCCAAGGTGAGACCTTAAGAATCACTTTGTCCCCCACTTGGAGTTCAATGGGTTTCCTCCTCTTATTCGCGTACATTTTCTGTCGATCTTGAGCTGTCCTTATCCTCTCCCTTATCAGATTCACCTTATCAGTTGTCACTTGCATTATTTCTGGACCTGCCAGCTGTCGTTCTCCCACCTTGTTCCAACGCAAGGGTGTTCTACATTTGCGTCCATATAAGGCTTTGAATGGTGCTGCTTGAATACTCACATGATAACTGTTGTTGTAGAAGAACTCTATCTACGGTAGATGAACTTCCCACGAGCCCTTAAAGTCAATCGCACATGCTTGAAGCATGTCTTCCAACGTTTGGATTGTTCTCTTGCTTTGCTCATCCGTTTAAGGATGATACGCGGTACTCAACTTGAGTTGCGAGCCCAACTCTCTTTGTAAACTTCTCCAAAACGATGACGTGAAACGGCCATATCGATCAGATACAATAGACGTCGGCACCCCATGCTTAGATATTATATCGTCTATGTACAATTTAGCCAACTTCTCTAACGGGTACGTCTCCTTGATCGGTAGGAAGTGAGCGGATTTCGTGAGCTGATCCACTATCACCTAAATGGCGTCGTGCCCCTTAGGTGACCGCGGAAGTCTAGTGACAAAATCCATCGCGATCTCGTCCCACTTCCATACCGGTATTTCCAACGACTAAAGCTCCCCGTACGGTCGCTAATGCTCCGCTTTCACCTTCAAGCAAGTCAGGCATTGCTCAACGAAGTATGCAATGTCTTTCTTCAATCCCAGCCACCAATTACATTGCTTCAGATCTCGTTACATTTTATTGGTTCCCGGGTGTATGGAATAACGAGACTTATGCGCTTCTTCCAACACTCTCTTTCGTAGATCACCCAATCTCGGAATCCACACACGGTCTTCAAAAGATCTCATTCCGCGACCGTCCATGGTTAACGCAGTTACAGTTCCGACAATCCTCTCACTCTTCAAATTTTCACCCTTGAGTGCTTCCTCTTGGAACTTCTTGACTTCCTCTAAGAAATCGGGTGTTGCTTCAACTCGAAAGGCCACGACTTTTGTTGCATCTACACGCTCCTTCCGAGTCAAGGCGTCGGCACCACATTGGCTTTACCCGGATGTTAAAAAATCTCGCAGTCATAATCGCTTAACAACTCCATCCATCTCCGATGCCTCATATTCAACTCTTTCTGGTTGAATAGGTGCTGAAGACTCTTGTGGTCTGTATAGATCCGATACTTAACCCCATACAGATAATGTCTCAAAATCTTCAAAGCGAAAACTACCGCTGCCAACTCCAGGTCATGTGTCAGGTAGTTCTTCTCATCCTCTTTTAATTGGCGAGATGCATAAGCAATCACTTTACCTTCTTGCATCAACACGCACCCTAAACCCAATTTAGAAGCATCGCTATAGATCACAAACCCTTCAGATCCGTTGGGTAGGGATAAGTTAGGTGCACTACTCAGGATTTCCTTCAACTTACCGAACGCATTCTCCTGAGCCTCTCCCCCCACAAACTTGACGTTTTTCCTTGTTAAAGCCGTTAACGGCGTAGCTATCCTCGAGAAATCCTGAATGAACTTTCGATAATAGCCCGCCAATCCTAGGAAACTCCTTACTTCCGACGGAGATTTCGGCGCTTCCCAACCTTTAATAGCCTCAATCTTCGTTGGATCAACCTTGATTCCGTCTTCCGACACCACGTGACCTAGGAATTGCACCTCCCTCAGCCAAAATTCACACTTCGAGAATTTGGCGTACAACTTCTCCCGCTTAAGCAACTCCAACATCGATCGTAGATGTGCCTCGTGCTCCCTCATGGATCATGAGTAAATTAATATGTCATCAATAAAGACGATTGCACACTTGTCCAAGAGTGGACTACACACTCTATTCATTAGATCCATGAATACTGCTGGAGCGTTAGTCAAACCAAAGGGCATGACTAAAAACTCATAATTTCCATACCTCGTACGAAAAAGCAGTCTTGGGCACATCCTCCTCTCTCACCTTTAGATGGTGATAGCCCGATCACAGGTCTATCTTTGAAAAGTAACTCGCTCCTTGCAATTGATCGAAAAGATCATCAATTCTGGGAGCGGGTACTTATTCTTGACTCTTACCTTGTTAAGCTCGCGATAGTCTATGCACATCCACATAGACCTATCCTTCTTCTTAACGAACAACATCGACGCTCCCCATGGTGAAGTGTTAGGACGAATAAACCCCTTGTCGAGCAGTTCTTGTAGTTGAGTCATCATCTCTTTCATCTCGGTCGGTGCCAAGCGGTAGGGTGCTCTTGCGATTGGTGCCGCTCCAGACACCAGATCTATTCGGAACTCTACTTGCCGATCTGGAGGCAAAATGGTCAAGTCTTCCGGAAACACCTCCGGGTATTCACTTACCATCGGAACCGACTCAAGCCCCTTCTTCTCCTTCTTAGCATCTAACACATACGCTAGGTACCCCGCACACCCCTTCACTAAGCACCGCCTAACCTTGACCATCTAGATCAAGCACGACTTCCTATCCCGACGACCGCCATAAATTACCACCTCCTCCTTATCAGACAACATTATACGAATCAACTTCTTATTGCATATTATATTGGCATCGTTAGACGCCAACCAGTCCATTCCCATTATGACGTTGAATTCCCCCATACCCATCGGGTATAGCCGTAACTGGAATAAATGATCGTCGATGTCAATTGTACACCCTTCATATACTTCCCCCACCAAGCCTCGACTATCATTGGTTACCTCTAATTCAAACCCATGGTTTATCTTCTTGGGTTTCACATGCAATTTATGAGCAAAGTTCGGTGACACAAACGAACGGTTTGCGCTCGAATCAAACAACACCTTAGCAAAAGTCGAGTATATAGGGAAAGTACCTGTCACCACATCCGATGTTTCCACCACCTCCTCCGCTGTCATGTTAAACGCCCTTGCTCTTGCTCAGGCAGGTTCCACCTTTCTTTCTCCTCTTTTCCCTACAAAATTTCCGACAACTCCCTTCTTCAGTTGTGGACAATCTGTTTTGATGTGGTCTGTAGAACCACACTGGTAACAAGTCCTCGATCCTTGACAGTCCCGAGCCATGTGAGCCGCCTTCCTACACTTAAAACAACCATCTTTGTCCATAAAACACTCCCCCTTATGCATCCGGTTACACTTGCTGCATGGCTTATTCTCAAACCTTGGTGTTGCCCGCTGCTCGGGTCTTGCAGACTTTGCTCTCTTAACATCACGTGTAGGTCCTTCCCACTTTCTCTTTTCAGTACTTCTTTCGGACATTTGACGATTCTTGTCCTTTTCCGTCATCTCCGCTGCATTAACGGCCGCCTGAAAGGTAGCAGGTTCTCTTGCAGCTGCCAACTCTCGAATGTTTCTCCTTTACCCAAACATATATCTGTCTATCCGCCGTTCCTCATTTGGCACGTATATCTCAGTAAAACGTGCCTTTTCCGGGAACTTAGTCGTATACTCTCTGATCGTCATCTCTCCCTGCTCCAAATTTAGGAATTCCTCTTCCAACTTCTTTACGACTCCTAATGGGCAAAACTTCCATTTGAATCTGGCGACAAAAGTTTCCCAAGCCATTCCGATCCCTTAGCCGCTTTCGAACCCTTACATCCGGTCTCAGTCTCACACTAAAACACGACATTGTCTCTCAGCATGGACAACGCGAACACTACCTTGTCCTCCTCAGCACACTTACTAGTGTTTAAGGCTAGCTCCATCTCCCCAATTCACTTGATCACTACAACCGGATCACATTCCCTTTTGATAACAGGGGCTTGCACGCAGCAAAGGACTTGTAGCTACATCCCTTCTCCATCGACGCCGTAACAGCTAAGACTGGAGTCGATTACGAGTGACTGCCCACCCCAGCCACCGGCGGTTCAGATATCTCAGACACGTCCTTCTCTTCAGTCTTCTCCTTACTTGCCGATGATTCTCTAGTCTGATGAGCCAATAAGACTTGTAGAGTTTTCTGTAACTTCCCCATTTCAGTGGCGAAGGTCTCTTGAGTTACAAATGCTTGCGTTTGACCCATACCTCGACTCTTCGAACGACCTCTTCCCCTCACGGTAGTTGAACTCTCTTGAAGATAAAGTTCTTGTTCAACTCCGACTTCCACAATTCTTTCTCGACATCCGACATGCGTCGTCTTACGCCTCTCAGCCCCCTCCTCGGGTTCTTTCACTTGGGTGACCGCTTTCTGAGTCGTCTTTCCTTTCCTCTTAGGTAGGCCACGACCGTTTCCTCGAGTGGCAGTCGGCTTAGGAGCGACTGCTGGTCTATCCACAATAACTTTGTTCACCGGTACTACTTCAACTACCGACGCAGATCTACTCCTTGTTACTCACTCAGACATGCTTACTGAAAAGACGGAAACACGCAACATTTAATCCAACAGGTCCAACGTAACAAGGTAAATTGAGCACACACATGTACCTGTAAATTTGCAATTACACTGGCCAGATGTAATTCCAAATTTACCTTACATGCTAGTCCTCACCACCTCATTACTCGACTCCCTACGGTCTTCCTATTTCTCAGTTGTGTTTCTACTCCTCCAGTTTAAGTCTAGGCCCGTCCGATCACCCAGATCCCTTAAACTAAGGCTCTGATACCAATTGTAACACCCCAAAACTTAAAGCAAGATAACATAAGCGAAATTAATATAATCATGCCAAACAGCCCCAAAATAACATTTAAAGATTCAAGGTTTGCGGAAGGCAACCTAATACACAATTGAGAATACAAGAATTAAAACTAAAATGGAGGTCTTCTAGTCCAACTCCGGCTCACACCTTCTCCTTTCCCTTATCTGCCCGTCCTACTTCACACCTGTCTGAAAAGGTGTTTAGTTTTGAAATAGCGAGGGTTAGACCAACGGTCTAGTGAGTCCCCCCTCTAGTAACAGTTCGAGCCCAAGCAATCAAATAAAGGATTTATAATAAAATAAACCAATTCAGCTTGTGAACACATTCACACTTTTAACACACGTTTTGACTCACCCTACTGCCACCCGGAGGTGACAGCGTGTCTGGCTCACACTGCCTTACTTGGGACCCCCCCAATGACATGAACGAGACACACCCCCCGGTATGGGCACAGGCGGGACATGCCCCCCCAACTTTGAGCATAACGCACTGGCAACAATGTATGCATACATTTCCACTAAATTAGTAACGGTAAAACATTTTTCGCATTTAAACAAACCTCACATGCAATAAATATGTCATCATCATCTTCAAAGCTTTAGTTAGAAAACTCACATGCATAAAATATAACATCATTATCATAAGAGATTTTGGTTCAGAAAAACTCACCTGATAGCAAGGACTCCCTCACGCCCCCTTACGCACGTTCCAACTCCTAAAACAGTTACCTAAAGAGATAAAAATAATTAAGTTCCGGAAGAAAACACTCTGACCGAAACTTTCCCTGGACAGCCCTCGGGTCTCCCCCTTTCCCTTCTCACTGCCCGCGATCGGCCAGCTACCGGGGTCGCCCGACTCCCGGGATCCCCGCCCGGGTTCCACCCCCCCGTCTCCCGGGTTCACAAACTTCCGGGCTCCCCCGACTCCCGGGGTCACGACCCGTTTCCTTATCAAATCTCGACTCTCGGGGCCGCACATCCCCGGGGTCTCACGACGACCGGGACTCCCCCGGTTCATTCCCGTCTCCCGGGACGACAAGCAACATCGAGCCACTCCTCTCCTGAGTTCGCCTGGTTAAGCAGTTCTCACCCAGTTACAGTGGGCGATTAAGGGTTTCAGAGCGAACCCCAAAAATCCCGAATCCCAAACAAAAGCTTACTAAACATTATGCTTTGATTACTAAAATAGAGGATTAGAACAACATCTCATCCTTAATCAAACTCATTATCAACTAATCCCATTCATACGATTTCCAAATAATTCAAAGGGATTTCCATCCATTTATTTACCCAAGAGCTTAATCAATGAATAACCAGGCAACCACTAAGGCATAAGGTGAAAAGGAAGAATATTACCTTGATTGATTGATGTAGGATAAAACCCCAAGGACAAATGCCCCCTTTGCTTTCTTCTCCAAGATCGCCTTCCCACTCCCTCTCTAAAACCTTCAGCCGCCGAACACAAAATGAAAGGAGGAAGAGAGGGTTAGGGTAAAAACCCTTCTTCCCTCTATTTCTAACTTGCCCCCTCCAACTTTCAGCTTGATGCTAAACTTCCACCCAACCTCCAACTTATTAACTTCTAACACGATCATTACAGAAAGGGAGAGAAAGGGAAGGAAAGTAAAAAAAACTCGTGTTCTCGAAAGTTTTTTTAGGAGATAGAGGGTAGGAAACGGAAGGAAAGAATTGATAACTTTCCTCCCAAACCTTTCCTCCCAAATGTGGGAGGAAAGGGAAGGAAATGAAAGAAAATAAATTTAAACCATTTAAAAATATTACTGAAATTATTAAAATTACAAAACTACCCAATCTTTCATTATAAAAAAATATATTTTTATAATGGTATATTTGTAAAAATGACATTTTTCCTTCCATTTCTCTCATGTTCAAAAACATGAAAAGCTTTTTTATTTCCTTTCAGTTCGAGAACACAAATAAAAAAATTATTTTCTTTTCCTTTCTTTTCTCTCCCTTTCTTTTTTATTTTATTTTATTTTATTTTCTCTCCAGATTAAAGAACACAACATTACCCTACCCTTTATAAACTAGATCTACCACTGATCTTCAATCAAATATGATTGATGTCAACCATCCGTTGACTTAATTACGTATCTTTATATGATTTTGAAGTAATTCTCGTACTTGGAAGAAGATGTCGAGAAAATTGAAGTACATATATACAAGTGCAGAGAGAATTCACTACAATTTTTATAAGACTAGAAAAAAAAGTATAGAACAAAAATCAAAACAGAAAGATAATTATATTGATGAAGATTCATTAAGTCATAAGTGAGGGACATTTTGACCCTTTCCCATATTCTTTCATTTATATGAATTGGGGTCGGACCATGGAATTGGAGGAGGTCGTCAAAGATGGTGGGTTAAAAACGTTTGTTTGAGTTCATGGTTTTCGCGGTTATTTCAGAAATGGTTAATTGTTCATTGTATTGTTTTCGAATTACATGGATGAGTGTCATAGCTCCTTTTTTCAAAAGGGACAGCAATAAATATTTTTAATTTAAAATATAAATTTATTAATTAATTTTACATCTATTGATTTTTGAAACTGATTTTATTATTCTAAACTAATTTACATGATTTATATAAAACATTTTTTTTATAAACTACTATATAATTATAGAAGTTTATTTGTAATTCTATATTCCTTGCTAATAAAGCCCGAATATCGATAGTCAAATACAAATATAGTGGAAAGTTCAAATAAAAAAGTTAAATATCGTGAAAAGATAAGAAGATAATGTTAAAGAAAGATTCATACGTGAATCATTGAGAAAATCCATTTGAAAATCCATACGTGAACATATATGAATAATTTGTAACGTAGATTCACCTATCCATCTTCAAATAGATTTTTTCGGTTTTCAGTGTATTCACTTATGAATCTTTTCTTAGTCTTCTTATTTATTTATTTATTTTTTGAACGACAAGTTAACACACGCACACGTTCCCGGGGTATCCGGGCTCCCACTTAAGGGTGCCACCCGACTAATCCCCGTCGATCACGACCCAGCCCAATTAAGGGTACCACTATGTGGCAGACTCATGATCATGGATGTCACAGGATGCTCACCACGGGGTTCGAACCTGGGTAGTTAGGGATACCATCCACTGACCCCTACGATGTTACCTTACCACTGGGCTACAACATGAAGGACCTTAGTCTTCTTATTTGAATCGGTCTCTATACACATGATCCTTCATCATCATCTTTTTTTTTTTAAAATATTTCTCACTTTTTTGTAAGGTATTTAAGATTCACGATGAAATTCTTGAAACAAATTGTATCTCGACTTTTTAAGTTTATATTTTCTATAAAGAAGTCTTTTACCATTTGCTAATTCATGGAAAGATACTAAACTCTATTTGATAATTATTTGAGAAGGAATCTCTGAGTACTATGACTAACTTGATCATAATGTTCAATATGAATACAATTACCAACTTGAAACATATGACTGGTTATAATGTGCATATTTTCTTGCTGGGTTGAGTTTTGATGAGAAGTGATCATCAACCGTTAGATGCACATCATGATGAGATGCACTGGACCAATCACCGTATCAAGCGTGATTCATGGGTGGGCTTGAGATTAAAAATGATAAAGAGTTGAGATCCACTTCTCATGCTTCTCACACGACCATTCGCCTTTGATTACTATGGTATAATTTTATTCGAAAAGATTTATCTGAGGTATTTTCTTAAGAACCTATTAATGAATATCCCACACTTTAATTTATGCTTTTAATGTTATACCTATTTTGTGTGTGTGTGTGTGTATGAGGTATCGAATATATTAACTTAAACATTTATTTTTTTAAAACTAAAACTTATGATTTAAAATAACAAAAGAATGATGATTAAATATCGACATCTTTATTTTTGGCTCTTTGTATGGGACCAAAGATGGGCTGTTCATTCATTAAGAAGGATATGTGAGCTGGGATGTCAGATGTGGATATCGTGACACAAAATGATTCGTAATTGACCGCACGTTTCAAAGAGGATAATTTTATACAACAAAAACTCTTTAAAAGTAAGTTTTTTATTTATAAAGTTATATTTTTTATTTATAAAATTATAATACATTTATTGATAAATGATAAATAATATACCATGTTTGTTTAATAGTATCAAATATAATGGAGTAATATGTTTGTCAAAAAAATATGTTTCTTAAAACAAAATATGTACATTTTAATGCAATTTATTATTTTTACAAAGAAATCTAATTAATTAACTCAAATAAACTCAATTAATCTAACGATTATTATCGCCATTTTTTAGAATCCTTTTTCATTGTCTTATCCTTCATAATTTCATATATACTTACGAAGTATGATGATGGATCAAAGATCTAAAAGTCGAAATTTGATTTGAAAAAAAGTCGATAAGATTTGAGTATATTTTATTCGCTTTTAACCTTCTTTAGGTGATCAAATTCAATCGCGTTTAGATATAAAACATCCAATATTTGTTCTAGTAAACTCACAACTCTATTTGTGTTGCATGTTGGATTTGAACGAGTCATATGAAAAACGAAGACTATCTTTAAAAGATTTATAAAAATTTTATTGCATTAATTTCACTATTGATATATACCACAAATTATTGTTTTGATATTTTTTTGATTTATTAGTCATAATAAATAATTGAGGTAAAAACAAAGGGTCTTGATCGGGGTTTTTCGGGCTTTGACCGAGTTTTTTTCGGCCTTGACCGGTTTTTTCCGAACTTTGACCAGGCTTTGGCCGGGGGCCTTAACTGAATCGGTTTTGAGCCTTTATCCGAACTTCTTTTTAACTGGCTAAGATCTGGTCCTAGGTTTAAAATTTTAGACTAAAACGGACTTTTATCTATAACCGATCCTTGAGTTGAACCTATTTTAACCGGTTCCTTTTCAGATTGATCATAGCTTCTTACCGATCCAAAATCAAATAATAGGTTGCTTGTACATCTCTAGCTTAAAATGAGATTTTTTTTTGCCATTATTATTTAGTAGAACCACATGGTCTCCCATATTAAACATCTAGCATATCATAGGTGTGGCCAAAGCTTATTTTACAACGCCACGTGACGTGATTAGTATTTTAATTTGTATGTTGTCAAAGTTTCTTTTTAAAAGGCCACGTGATTGATATTTTAAATTAGATTATAATTTTGTTAATTAAGTTTTAATTGTTTTTCTTAAACCGATGATTTTATTTTAACTAGTTTACTTGATTTATAGATTTCAATTAGTATAGGATTGCACAACATTACATAAAATTTGAGAATGTAATAACCAAGAAACCAAATACATAACACCGATTCAATTACAAATTAAACCGTAGACCAGATTCAAATGTTGGGCTAATAATTCACATTTAGTTCGTTAGCTAAACGATCCTAATTCATGGAAGTGAAAAAATTGGTTTAAATTGAACCAGTACCTATTTAATTTTTCGGCTTTACAATTTTATATTAAGTATTTGAGTTTTGAAAATCCTAGCATAATGGCATGACTCTTTACAAAAATCTATCTTACATGAAAATTTTGAACTTCCAAAACGTACTATATTAAGGTCTAGAGTTGAATTTAGGTTTTTATTGGTTTTGCTTCATGTGAGTTCCCTTATACAGTCGTCAAAGAATTAAATTTTTAAAGACCATAAAACTTGGACTTTATTATAAAATGATGAACTTATATTGAGGTATGGCATCTTAATTTTCTCTAATTGGTTTTAGATTTTTTAGTGTAAGGACCATTTGTGTAAAGTTTGAAATTTGTAAAGTCTTGGGTTATTAATCGAAAAATCAGATGTTGAGGGACTAGGTGGTAATTCGGAGTAAAATACTTAAAGGGACAAATCCCTAAATTCTTTTCCATTTTTGGGTTGGCATTGGAGGCGGCGATTAAGAGGCAGGGAGGCTAGGGTTCTTGAAGGAATCATTCGAGCAATTGGGTTCTCTGAAGGAAACCGTTCTTAAAAAGGTTAGTCATCAATTCTAATGATTCTTCTAATTGTCTCCTTCATCTTCTTTATTGGGTTTTGGATTTTGGGATTGTTGGTATATGATATTTGGGTTCTTAGGCTTAAAAATGGATTTGATCTTAGAATGGGGACGTAGATGATTGTGGTTGCTTTGGGGATGTTTACTTGCTATTAATCTATGTATCATATGGTTATAAGTTGGTTGTGATTAGGATTAATGCTTAAGTTACAATATAGTTTCCTTATGCCAATATTTGGAACTGGGTTTGAGATGTTCGTCATAATCGCAACAGGTACCGGGGGGATACCGGGCTAGGCCGTGACCCCGGGGGAGTCCCGGGCGAGCCAAGTACCGGGGAGATCCGGGTGGTACCGGGACCGGGGGAACCCGGGAAGGCACTTGACCCCGGGGGAGACTCGGGCGATGCCGAGACCGGGGGAAACCGAGAAGGCACTTGACCCCGGGGGAGACCCGGGCGATGCCGAGACCGGGGGAACCTGGGGCAGGGCCGTGACCCCGGGGGAGTCCCGGGCGAGCCGAACACCGGGGGAACCCAGGCGACTCCGAGACCGGGGAGGGTTTTTGAGCAGTGACTTCTTTTCTCTTGCCATTGCCAGTTAGTGATTACTCTTTATTTTTGGCTAATCAATTGTAGGGGATCAATATTAACCTAAGTGTGCAAATTCTCGAGCAGGTGAGTTTCTGACATTCTTTATTCCCTTTGAATTTTTTAAAAATGTTTGATTACTGAAAATGGGGTAAACGAAAGCATGTTAGTAACTGGTTGTCATTTTGTAATTCTTACCTGCGATATTATTTGCTTATCTCTATAATTGTATATATGCAATCTGAATTGTATATAATTGGGATGACTTGCTTGTGGATTGGGGATTGTAAAATTACGGTAATTCCTTGGAATATCATAAAAACCACGTGTGTGTGAAATTCGTTTTCTGCACATGTGGGATGGGGAGTCTGCTTGGGCTCCGATCGTGGTTGCGCATGAGGTAACGAAAAAGGAGTCACAACTGATCCTTGTGATTCCCGTTTTTGGGATGTGACATTGGACTTATCTTAATTTGCCATGAATTATTAAGCTTGTTGAATTTTAAATGTTTGTCAGAAATTTACTAGACCTTACGGTTTAACCTTCGTTTTCAATCATAAAAACCCTTTTTCAGGAAGAAATGCTTGAGGTGCTTCTAGTAAGGGAAAGGAGAAGGTGTAAGAGCAGAAGGTGGTCACGAGTGAAGACTTAGTTTATCTTAAAAGTCGCTTTAATTTAGAAATTCTCGGCTGTAGTCAAGACTTCCGTTGTTAAACCTCTAAATTGTTATTTGTGACCTTTCGTTTGGGATTTTGTTTATGTTATGTTTTGGCTTGAAATTTTTGGATATTACATTTGGTATCAGAGCCATAGTTTAAGGGATTTAGGTGACCGGATGGGCCCAAACTTAAACTGAGAACTTAGGAAACTCAACCGAGATATATGATGCCTTGGGAATTCCACTCTAGGAGCGATAATGATAAGGTAGTGAGGACTGTCATGTAAGGTAAATTTGGGGTTCCACCTGGCTAGTGTAATCGCAAATTTACAGGTACATGTATGTGCTTAAATAACCTTGTTAGGCTAGGTTATCTGAGAGTTATTTTTGTGGTCTTAGCAGTTTCGGCATGTCGGGAAGATCGTTGAGAAGCAGATCCGTACCGGCTGAGGAGTCAAACCCAGTCAACGAGACTCCTGTGGTTGAGTGGGCATAACCTCTAAGGCAACCCGTCGCCTGTGGTAGGGCTAGGGGGACGGGGAAAGAAGCAGGTGAGGACTACCCGAAAGGCTACCACCCAAGTGGAACCGGAAGTCAGGAATCGGGGGCGGGGGACGACTCAAACTACTCGACGGGCAAGAAGTGCGGGAATTCCTGTTGATAGAGAATTGTTGCAGCAAGAAAGTTCTACTTCAGTGAGAGGAATGGGTCAGTCGCGAGGTCAGGGTCGTGGACGTAATCAGGATTTTGTTACCCACGCGACCTTTGCTGCTGAAATGGGCAAATTGCAAGAGACTCTTCAAGCTATACTAGCTCAGAGGGATGGGGCAGTATCTGGCAGCAAAGACAGAACTGAGAGTAAGGCAGGATCTGAAATGTCCAACCCACCGGTCTCGAGAGAGGGTAGTCAATGTCAATCGACTACAATTGTAGTGAATGAGTCGGCTACAAAGGGGTGCAGCTACAAAGAATTTGCTACTTGCAAGCCTCCTAATTATAAAGAAGAATGTGATCCAGTGTTAGCTTTGAAATTGGTCAAGGGTATGGAGCTGGCGTTCGACACCAGCAAATGCGCAAGAGAGGATAAGGTGGTCTTTGCTCTGTCAATATTGAGAGATGAAGCTGTAATGTGGTGGGATGCGGAATCTGGAGGTTAGGGTTCATCGGCGGCCAAGGGCATGTCTTGGGAGACTTTTGTGAGTAAGTTCAAGGCATAATTCTGCCCTCTGGAGGCAGTCAAGAAGTTAGAAGAGGAGTTTCTGGGTCTGGAACAGAGGGAGATGACAGTTCGAGAATACACCTCGAAATTTATAGAAAAGTCCCGTTTCGCTGAGATTTATGTGTCGAGCGAGGAGAGGCGCGTGGAGCGATACATCTTTGGTTTGAGGAGTGACATACAAGAATTTGTCACGAACAAAGAACCAACTACTTTTCAAGCGGCAATCAACGCGACAGAAATGAGAGAGAATGAAAAGAACCGCCAAGCATCTGAAAAGGGAGTGAGAAACGGAAATGGGACGGTCCAGGAAATGATGGAAGAAAAGGGAAGGTGTTCAGATCAGATGTTAGAGGGGATCGTGGGGTAACTTCCAAGTCGTGTGGCAAGTGTCACCGGGTTCATCGGGGCGAATGTGTGTTGGACTCGAGGTCCTGTTATCGGTGTGGGGTGTCGGGTCATGTCGCGAAAGATTGCCCGAAAAGTAAGTCTTGTTTTCAATGTGGGTCACCTGACTATATACGGCCCGACTGCCCGCAACTGAAAGGGGGGGGTGCAGTATGGAGGAAGGCAGGGAAACAAGGGAGAGGAAAAAAGGCCAGAGCCGGCGCGTTCGAAGGGACGTGCCTTTCTTATGACGGCGGTGGAGGCGGAAGAAGTACCGGAGGTAGTGTCAGGTACATTTTTGGTGAACTCATTACTTACCAAAGTGTTATTTGATTCTAGGGCGGATCGTTCTTTTGTGTCCATTGATTTTATGAAATGCCTGAATGTGAAACCTAAATTTTTGGAGAGGGCGTTAGAGGTGGAAACGGACGATGATAATCGGGTGTTCATTAGAGAAGTCTTGGAGGGTTGTGTTATAGATATAGAAGGGAGTTTAGTACCCCTGCGATTGTATCCTATGGCAATGGGGGAATTTGACATAGTGCTGGGAATGGACTGGTTGGCCGAGAATAACGCCAACATAGTCCGTAATAAAAAGTTGATTCGCGTGCAATTACCGGGCAAGGGAACGGTAATCCTGTATGGGAGTCGTCGAAACAAAAGGGCTAGCCTTATGTCGATGCTTAAGACTGCTAAGTGTTTGAGGAAAGGGTGTGCAGGGCACTTGGCCTATGTAGTTGATGACAAAAAGGAGAAACGTGGGGTTGAGGACGTGAGGGTAGTGAGTGAGTATCCGGAGGTGTTCCCGGAGGACTTAACAACCTTACCCCCAGATCGCCAAGTGGAATTTCGTATAGACTTGGTGTCGGGTGTCGCGCTAATAACGCGTGCCCCTTACCGGTTGGCACCCTCGGAAATGAAAGAAATGATGTCTTAGTTGCAGGAACTGCTAGACAAAGGATTTGTGAGACCGAGTACCTCACCTTGGGGTGTACCGGTACTCTTTGTGAAGAAGAAAGACGGGACTATGTGAATGTGCATTGATTACTGTGAACTTAATAAGGTAACAGTTAAAAATAAGTATCCGCTTCCGAGGATAGATGACTTGTTCGATCAGTTAGAAGGAGATAGTTGCTTCTCCAAGATTGATCTAAGGTCGGGCTACCATCAGCTCAAAGTGAGAGAGGATGATATCCCGAAAACGGCTTTTCGAACAAGATATGGGCACTATGAGTTTTTGGTGATGCCTTTCGACCTAACCAACGCACCAACGACCTTTATGGACTTGATGAATAGAGTGTGTCAACCCTATTTGGATAAGTTCGTAATTGTATTCATAGATGACATCCTGATTTACTCGAAATCTGAGGAAGAACATGAGGAGCACCTGCGAGTCATTTTGGATTTGTTGAAGCGAGAGAAGCTTTATGCTAAATTTTCGAAAAGCGAGTTCTGGTTGAAAGAGGTTCAATTCCTTGGCCACGTAGTGTCCCGAGATGGGATCAAGGTACACCCATCTAAGATCGAGGCAATTCAAGATTGGGAGCAACCTAAAAACCCGTCAGAAGTGCGAAGTTTTCTGGGGTTGGCGGGGTATTATCGGAAATTCATCAAGGATTTCTCGCGCATCGCAACGTGGTTGACATCCCTCACGAAGAAAAATGTGAAGTTTGTCTGGGCGGAAGCACAAGAAGAAGCGTTCCAAAAGTTGAAGGTCATGCTGAGTAGTGCACCGATTTTGACCTTACCGGAGGGTTCTGATGATTTTGTAGTGTATAGTGATGCGTCGAGACTAGGATTGGGATGCGTCCTCATGCAGCGAGGAAAGGTGATAGCGTACGCGTCTCGTCAATTGAATGACCATGAGACACGCTATCCCACCCATGATCTGGAATTGGCAGCAGTGGTCTTTGCGTTGAAGATTTGGCGGCATTACCTGTATGGGACGAAGTGCCAGATCTTCACGGATCATAAGAGTCTTTGTCACCTCTTTGATAAAAAAGAGTTAAACATGCATCAAAGAAGGTGGATGGAATTATTGTTGGACTACGATTGTAAAATCGAATATTACCCTGGAAAGGCCAATGTGGTGGTCAATGCCCTGAGCCGAAAAGAGAGAGGCGAAACTACGAAAGTGGTGGACATGCGAACAGAAGTGTCGTCCAACCTGTTGGATGAGATAAAGAAGGCGCAAGCGAAGACGTTGTTGTTCGAAAATATTAAGAAGGAACGAATGCTCGGAATCGTGTCCGCCTTATCAGAAGATAGTCGAGGGTTGAAGTGCTTCAAAGGTAGAACTTGGGTTTCGAAATCGGGAGAGCTTAGGCGAGAAATTTTGGAAGAAGCGCATAAGTCAAGATATTCAATCCATCCCGGAACGAATAAGATGTATGGAGATTTGAGACAAGACTTCTGGTGGCCGGGTATGAAGAAGGATATAACTCACTTTGTAGAGCGTTGTCTTACATGTTTACAGGTAAAGGTGGAACACCAAAGGCCGTACGGGAAGTTGCAACCGCTGGAAATTCCAGTCTGGAAATGGGATCAAATCACTATGGACTTTGTGACCAAGCTGCCGAGGACCCCGAAGGGCTACGACGCGATTTAGGTAATTGTGGACCGATTGACGAAATCGACACACTTTCTACCCATTAAAGAGACGTATTCCTTAGAGAGGTTGGCGAAATTGTATATTGATGAAATTGTAACGCGTCACGGGGTGCCAATATCGATAGTTTCGGATCGGGACAGTCGTTTCACGTCAGCATTTTGGAAGAGCTTTCAGCGAGAGATTGGGTCACGCATAAAATTGAGTACAGCATACCACCCTCAGACCGATGGTCAGAGCGAGCGAACCATCCAGACGCTAGAGGACATTTTGAGAGCATGCGCTCTGGACTTTCGGGGTTCGTGGGAAAACCATCTACCCCTGATCGAGTTTGTGTACAACAATAGCTATCATGAAAACATCAAGGCGGCTCCCTATGAAGCTTTGTATGGGCGAAAATGTCGAACCCCCTTATGTTGGAATGAAGTCGGGGAAAGACAACTAGCGGGACCGGAGTTAGTGCAACTCACAGCGGACAAGATAGTTCAGGTGCGGGAAAATCTAAAGGTGGCTTGGGATCGACAAAAAAGATACGCGGACAAGCGGCGGAAAGACATAGAATTTCAAGTTGGGGACCACGTTATGCTCAAGGTGTCTCCCTGGAAGGGAGTGGTACATTTCGGAAAGAAAGGAAAGTTAAGCCCTCGATTTATCGGGCCATTTACGATAGTGGAACGCATTTGGGAGGTGGCGTATAAGCTTGAACTTCCTGAAGAATTGCGGGTCATTCATAATACGTTTCATGTCTCCAATTTATGAAAATGTCTAGCCGACGTGAGCATGGTGGTGCCAATGCAAGATGTGCAAATCGACGAACGTTTGAACTTTATAGAAGATCCTGAAGCTATCACCGACCGAAAGGTCAAGAAGTTGAGAAGTAAAGAGATTGGTTTGGTAAAAGTCCAATGGCGTTTTCATAAAGGACAAGATGCGAGGTTGAATCGGAAATGCTATCCAAGTATCCCCATTTGTTTGAAGATGAGATTCCGGGGGCGGAATCCTTTTAAGGAGGGGTGATTGTAAGGACCATTTGTGTAAAGTTTGAAATTTGTAAAGTCTTGGGTTATTAATTGAAAATTTAGAACTTGAGGGACTAGGTGGTAATTTGGAGAAAAATACTTAAAGGGAAAAATCCCTAAATTCTTTTCCATTTTTGGGCTGGAATTGGAGGCGGCGATTAAGAGGCAGAGAGGCTAGGGTTCTTGAAGGAATCATTGGAGCAAGTGGGTTCTCTAAAGGAAATCGTTCTTAAAAAGGTTAGTCATCAATTCTAATGATTCTTCTAATCGTCTACTTCATCTTCTTTATTTGGTTTTGTATTTTGGGATTGTTGGTATCTGATGTTTGAGTTCTTAGATTTAAAAATGGATTTGATCATAGAATGGGGACTTAGATGATTGTGGTTGCTTTGGGGATGTTTACTTGCTATTAATCTATGTATCATATGGTTATAAGTTGGTTGTGATTAGGATTAATGCTTAAGTTACGATATAGTTTCCTTACGCCAGAATTTGGAACTGGGTTTGAGATGTTCGTCGTAATCGCAACAGATACCAGGGGATACCGGGCTAGTTCGTGACCCCAGGGGAGTCCCGGGAGATCCAAGTACCAGGGAGACCCGGGTGGTACCGGGACTGGGGGTACCCGGGAAGGCACTTGACCCCGGGGGAGACCCAGGCGATGCCGAGACCGAGGGAAACCGGGAAGGCACTTGACCCCGGGGGAGACCCGGGCGATGCCGAGACCGGGGGAACCCGGGGCAGGGCCGTGACCACGTGGGAGTCCCGGGCGAGCCGAACACCGGGGGAACCTGGGCGACTCCGAGACCGGGGGAGACCAGGGAGGGTTTTTGAGCAGTGACTTCTTTTCTCTTGCCATTGCCAGTTAGTGATTACTCTTTCTTTTTTGCTAATCAATTATAGGGGATCAATATTAACCTAAGAGTGCAAATTCTTGAGCAGGTGAGTTTCTGACATCCTTTATTCCCTTTGAAATTTTTAGAAATGTTTGATTACTGAAAATGGGGTAAACGAAAGCATGTTATTAACTGATTGTCATTTTGTAATTCTTACCTGCGATATTATTTGCTTATCTCTATAATTGTATATAAGCAATTTGAATTGTATATAATTGGGATGTCTTACTTGTGGATTGGGGATTGTGAAATTACGGTAATTCCTTGGAATATCATAAAAACCACGTGTGTGTGAAATTCGTTTTCTACACATGTGGGATGGGGAGTCTGCTTGGGCCCCAAGATGAGAGGGGAGTCTGCTTGGGCTCCGAGACGAGAGGGGAGTCTGCTTGGGCCCCAATCGTGGTTGCGCATGAGGTAAAGAAAAAGGAGTCACAACTGATCCTTGTGATTCCTGTTTTTGGGATGTGACATTGGACTTATCTTAATTTGCCATGTATTATTAAGATTGTTGAATTTTAAATGTTTGTCAGAAATTCACTAGACTTTACGGTCTAACCTTCGCTTTCAATCATAAAAACCCCTTTTCAGGAAGAAACGTTTGTGGTGCTTCCAGTAAGTGAAAGGAGAAGGTGTAAGAGCAGAAGGTGGTCGCGAGTGAAGACTTAGTTTATCTTAAATGTCGCTTTAATTTAGAAATTCTCGGTTGTAGTCAAGACTTCCGTTGTTAAACCTCTAAATTGTTATTTGTGACCTTTCGTTTTGGATTTTGTTTATGTTATGTTTTGGCTTGAAATTTTTGGTTATTACATTTAGAATGAAATAGAACCGTAAATATTGCTACACCAAACCAAAGCGAACTGAAATAAAGAAACCGAAACCAACCAATCGATTTTTGTCCAATTATAACATATATTCTTACCTACGATGGTTTTAGGATTTTTGTCGAGCAGTTGCACCTTTAAGGCGGACCAAAGAGGTGTAAAGACGCGGTTTTGATACTGTTGAAAAGTCAACATCGTTTGACCTAGGGAAAAGTCAATTGTGTCGAATTGTAGAATAAATTTCATTTTTTCAAATAGAACCGATCTTTTTAACAAGAGTAAGACTACATTTTAGGCAGAAGCCCAATGTGTTTCCAGTCGTATTCCATCGTTTCGAGATATTTTTTTTTTCAGTTTTTCGTCGATTTTTTATGGATTTTTAGGTTTGTTGGTTGATTTTGAGGGACTTTTTCGGGTTATTATTGATGTCCTTTGTATTTTCTTAATATCATAGAGTAGCTCTCAAAATTTAGTGTGTTCACCTTTCATGTCCCGAAAAAAGTTCTAGTTACGAAAATCGGTTGAGTAGATACATAGATACATAGGACGCCCTTGGGTCCTTCATAGGTCTGCCACTATTTTAACTAACTAACTAACTAACTAACTAACTAACTATATATATATATATATATATATAGGACGGTAATCAAATGAGAACCAAAAAACAGATGTGAACCGTGAAAACCGATCTAAGTCGTTTAGTGATTTTAATCTATGGCCATTAATCACAATGGCATTTTTGTGATTTCTTTTAAATCTGCAACCATTTATTGAATAATGAGAAATTGAAAGGGACACTAACGTCATTTTTCAGATCTTACCAAATATTGCGTCTTCTTCTTATATGTGCTTGTAAAACTCCAAATTAACATGCCCAATCAAATCCATTCAAACCCTAATTCTCTTTCTTCTATATACCTCCTCTGATCAATCACTCAATTATCCTTTTCAATTCCTGTAACGCCCTAAAAACCAGAGTGAATTTAAAACGCGGAAACTGGACAAATAAGCCTCAACACTTGGTATAAACCTCCCAAAAAGGGGAAATGTACTTAACCTTTACAAACCTGAATACTGATATGGAATTCAACAACAAACTAATCTAAACATATCCTATCTAGATTACATCAGTTGTTAATCCAATATCACCAAAAGAATGGGACTTAAACAATTGCCCAACATCAATACTAGTCATCTCAAAATCCCCGAGACCAAGCTCGTCACTCAAGCCCTTGGCAACCCACCACTAATGGAAACCTGTTATACACATCATTTGAGAAAAAGTGTTAGGCTTAAAGCCTAGTGAGAGCATACAGTTTATAAATTTCAAGAGATATAAACAATTGTATCATAAGGAAATCTTTTCAATAAGGTTTAGTTTTCAAATGAAACCTTTGCCACAACCGGGCCTTTTCAATGTAAACTCATCATACGATGACAAAGATAACCAATTTTACCAAGGATTGTAGCGTAACACAAAGTAGGTCACAATCCGAGTTATGAGTCGAAACACTTGGAATCCATGGCCACGAACTACAAAGGTCTGTACTACGATGTGAGGGAGGGCCCCTGAGGAAACCAAATCAAAAATCGTTCACTAGGACTACACTATGACCCATGGCTAGTAACCGGTCTCACATAACCGTACCAAATGGCCCCCGAGGATTACATGCATCCATAGCTACAATTTAGGGAAAATATGATCCATGGCTAGTAATCGGTCTCACATAACCGTACCAAATGGCCCCCGAGGATCATATACATCCATTTACAAAAAGGGGAAAAGACATCCCAAATAATAAGTCGAATCAATACATAGGGATCCACTAGTAATGGTACAGACTCGTCACAACAACATATGTGACCAACCATAGATAGTCATATGGTATAAAATAACATTTATAAACAAAATGCATTTTCAAGTTTAACTTCTGGTAAGAATGAAAATCATCAAAATGAACTTTAAACATTCTTTCAAGTAACCCACATAAATGTGCAAGTAAAACCTCCTTTTACTTCAAATAAGGCGGAACCCATCATTTTAGTCAAAACTGATCGGGAACCCCGAAATCACCAAAAACTCAAGTTATGTCAAAATGTAGAGAACTTAAATCCATACCGTAGAAATACTTTGGATTTCAAAAATATAAGTTTTGACATGTATAAAGTTTAGAAAAAGGTAGTAGGAACTCACCAAACAGGTTTTAGAATAAAACCCGGAAAACCAGATATCGACCCCCTTGATAAGACGAAGCTTTCTACATCGAAACCCCGAGCAATGCACTTAATACTAGCAACTTACGGGAGCTTGAAGATCCAAAGAAAATAAAACTTAGAGAGAGAGAGATTTGAAGAGAGAGAGAGAAACTTGAGAGAATGAGATATTTGTGGCTGACAACCCTTAAGTCGGCCAGGGTCTTACGCGGGTTATGTCGCGACCTCAACTCGCGGCATAACTCGCCCGTGTCCAAAACCCCAATATCATCTAGTGGGTTACGCGGGTTGTGCCGCGACCTCAAGTCGCGGTGCAACTCGCGTGGTTCTTAAAACCCAAAACATCCAGTGGGTTACGCGGGTTGTGCCGCGACCTCCACTCGCGGTGCAACTTGCGTAGTTCACTATTTGTTTGCCCAAAGTTCTCAAAACTAAACTCGAACTTCAATTCAAATGTGGTGCTAACGACAACAACTTAACACAAGAATACAACGATATATATATATAATGAAAATCCAGGGTGTTACAATCCTCCCCAACATGGGAATGATTTCGTCCCCGAAATCCCAACTATACAAAAAGACGAGGATATCTTCACTTCATATCCTCTTCAGCTTCCCACGTCACATTTGCTCCCCGGTGATTCTTCCACTGCACCTTCACCAACGTGACTTCTTTGTGACGCAACTTCTTAGACTTTCTCTCTAAGATAGCGTCAGGCTCTTCTATACAACGGTTACCCTCATCTACTGTCAACTCGGAGAGAGGAATGACGCTTTCCTCTTCCGCCAAACACTTCCGAAGGTAACAAATATGATACGTGTTGTGTATTCTGCTCAATTCTAGCGGTAGTTCCAATTGGTAGGCTTGCAAACCCACCCGCTTGAGCACTTTGAAAGGTCCAAGGAAACGGGGACTCAACTTCCCACGCTTTCCGAACCATATAATGTCCTTCCACGGCGATACCTTAAGCAACACACGGTCGCCCACTTGGAATTCCATCGACCGCCTCTTCTTATCAGCATAACTCTTCTGCCGGTCCTGAGCCGCTTTCAATCTTTCACGAATGCTCTTGACCTTATCGGCCGTCTCTTGCACGATTTCAGGTCCGGCGAACTGCTTTTCTCCCGCTTCAAGCCAACATACGGGAGTTTGGCACTTTCGCCCGTACAATGCCTCAAAAGGTGCCATTCCAATACTCGAGTGGTAGCTATTGTTGTAAGCAAACTGCACCAAAGGTAAGTGAGAGTCCTAACTACCCCCGAAATCGATGACACAAGACCTCAACATGTCTTCCAACGTTTGGATCGTTCTCTCGCTTTGCCCGTCGGTTTGTGGATGGTAAGCCGTACTCAACTTAACTCGTGTACCAAGCTCTTTCTGAAACCCATTCCAAAAGTTCGAAGTGAACCGACTGTCGCGATCCGACACGATCGACAATGGTATACCGTGCCATGAGACCACTTCATCGATGTGCAGTTTTGCTAGCTTGTCCATCGGTAATGTCTCGCGCATGTCCAAGAAGTGAGCGCTCTTTGTCAATCTATCAACTATCACCCAAATGGTATCGTGACCTCGAAGAGTTTTAGGCAACTTCGTCACGAAATCCATGGTGATATGCTCCTACTTCCACTCGGGAATCTCTAGAGACTGAAGACTCCCATACGGTCGTTGATGTTCGGCCTTAACTTGCGAGCACGTGACACAACGCTCCATATAACGCGCCACATCAAGCTTCATTACCGGCCACCAATAACGAAACTTCAAGTCCCTGTACATCTTTTTACTTCCCGGATGAATGGAATACTTGGACTTGTGAGCATCCTCAAGCAATAGATCACGGGGACCCCCAACTTTGGGCACGCATACACGACCGCTAAACAGTTTCACCCCACGGCTATCTTCCGTTAAGAGCAAACGCTGTTTCGTCATGACTTCCTTCTTGAGATTTTCTTCCAACAAAGCTTCAACCTGCGATGTCTTGATCTTCTCAACAAGACTAGACACTAACTCGATTCTCGAAAGTGTAGCCCGAATACTTCCGCTATAGTCCTTCCGACTTAACGCATCGGCTACAACTTTAGCCTTACCGGGATGGTAGAGCAATTCACAATCGTAATCCTTGAGCAACTCGAGCCACCGCCTTTGCCTCATGTTCAACTCCTTTTGATCAAAGACGTATTTAAAACTCTTATGATCTGTGTAGAGCGTACACTTTGTGCCATAGAGGTAATGTCGCCAAAGCTTCAAGGCGAACACCACCGCTGCTAACTCCAAATCATGGGTAGGATAGTTCTTCTCGTGTATCTTAAGTTGCCTCGAGGCGTAAGCGATTACTTTGCCTCTTTGCATCAACACACATCCTAATCCCATCTTCGAAGCGTCGCTATAGACCACGAAGTCTTCTGACCCTTCTGGCAACGACAAGATTGGAGCTTCACACAACTTCTTTTGTAGAATTCGGAACGCCTTCTCTTGCGTTTCGGTCCAATCAAATTTCACATTCTTCCGAGTTAAAACTGTCAGGGAAGAAGCGATCTTCGAAAAGTCTTGAATGAATCTCCGGTAGTACCCCGCCAGACCCAAGAAACTGCGGATCTCGGTCGGACTCTTGGGAGGCTCCCAATTCATCATAGCTTCAATCTTGGAGGGGTCTACTTTCATTCCGTCTCGAGTGACAATATGACCCAAGAATTGCACTTCTTCAAGCCAAAAGTCGCATTTGGAAAACTTGGCGTACAATCTTTCTTTTCTCAACACATCAAGAACTTCACGTAGGTGTTGCTCGTGCTCTAACTCGCTCTTAGAGTACACAAGTATATCATCAATGAATACGATGACCGACTTGTCGAGGAAAGGTCGGCACACCCTATTCATCAAATCCATAAATACCGCTGGTGCGTTCGTTAGGCCAAAAGGCATTACAAGAAACTCATAATGGTCGTAACGCATTCTGAAAGCTGTCTTCAACACGTATTCTTCTCTTACCTTCACTTGGTGGTAACCCGAACGTAAGTCGATTTTGGAAAAACACCCCGCTCCTTGGAGTTGATCGAACAAGTCGTCAATCCTGGGAAGCGGATACTTGTTCTTTACTGTCGCTTTGTTCAACTCACGATAATCAATGCACATTCTCATTGTGCCATCCTTCTTTTTGACGAACAAGACCGGAGCTCCCCACGGCGACGAGCTCGGTCTTACGAATCCCTTCTCCAAAAGCTCTTGGGGTTGGGCCATCATCTCTTGCATCTCCGCTGGCGCTAACCGATAAGGGGCTCTAGCAACAGGAGCAGCTCCCGGTACGAGGTCAATCCGAAACTCTACTTGGCGATCGGGTGGTAACCCGGGCAAGTCGTCCGGAAAGACGTCTGGAAACTCACGCACAATCTTCACATCTTCAAGCTTTAACTTCTCTAGCTTGGCATCGATCATGTAGGCTAGGAAAGACGAGCATACTTTCACCAAACATCTGTGTGCTTTAGTCATGGTGATTATGGCCACATCTCCCTTCCTCTTCTCACCATAAATCACAACAACTTCGCCACTGGGACTGGGAAGTCGAATTAATTTCTTGGAACATACGAACTTGGCATGATTGTTCGCTAACCAATCCATTCCGACCACAACATCAAAACCCCCGATTAACATCGACAACAAATCGATTGCGAAATCTCTCTCTTCGATTCCTAGAGTACACTTCTTCAGAACATCACGGATCAGAACTTGACTACCATAGCAATCTTTGGACGGAACAACTCAGATATAAAAGAGAAATTGGCACCCGTATCGAATAAAACACGAGCATGTACTGAGTTTATAAGAAATGTACCCGATACCACATCAGCTGATGCCTTGGCCTCATCGTCCGTCATCTGAAACGCTCGACCCGGAACCCTAGGAGGGTTCTCCTTCTTTACCGCCGCGCTACCCGTCACAAGCTTTGGGCAATCTTTGGCGGTGTGATCAGGCTTCCCACACTTATAACACGTTTGAGAAGTGGTATTACAGTTACCGTGGTGCTTGGTTCGACACTTGTGGCACCATCTAGCTTCCTGCTGACTGTTGAAGCTTCGGTTTCCGACAAAAGGTCGGGATCTCTTGGGATGAGCAGAATTGCTCTCCCACTTTCTCTTATCAACTACTGCCCCAGCCTTCTCCGGTTTACCTCTCGCGTAAACTTCTTCCATAAACTGCGCCTCCTCAATAGTCTCCCGAAGGTTAGAAGCCTTCGAGTTTCGGACCATAGTCATCATGTCCGACGGTAGACCCTTCAGATAGGCCTTAATCTTCTCCTTCTCAGTTGAGGCCACATGCCCCACTAAACCCAGCTTTTCCATGAATTGACGGGTATATTCTCTCACCATCAGATTCCCTTTCTCCAGTGCTCGGAACTCAGTCTCGATCCTATCCATTGCTCTCTCATTACAGTATTCCTCCAATAATTTCACCTTGAACTCGCCCCAAGTCAGTTGGGCCAGAACAGTAGGAGAGAGAGTGGACTGGATAACATTCCACCACGTCAGCGCCGTATCCCTGAGCAGTTGCGTACCGAATATCACCCTTTGGTCATCCCCACACTCGGATGAACCGAAAGCCTTCTCGACCGCTCGGATCCATTTAACACATGCAACTGGGTCTTCGGAACCAGAGAACTCTGGTGGTCCGCAACCCAGAAAAGATTTGTAGGAACAACTCTTCCCACCTCTCGGAGCACCAGCAACCCTGTGCTCTTCAGTTATGACTCCGCTCCTAGAGCCCCCAGAGCCAGTCAACACATTCTCTTCCACTGCCCCATGCCTTCTGAGGCTCACGTCTCGGTCTTCCAACATTTTCTGAAAAACCTCTTGTTGTTTCTCCATGGCCGACGTCACCATTTGCATGACGCTGACCATCATATCAGCTTGAGGGCTAGCTAACTGAACAATGAAACCTTTGCCACAACCGGGCCTTTTCAATGTAAACTCATCATACGATGACAAAGATAACCAGTTTTACCAAGGATAGTAGCATAACACAAAGTAGGTCACAATCCGAGTTATGAGTCGAAACACTTGGAATCCATGGCCACAAACTACAAAGGTCCGTACTACGATGTGAGGGAGGGCCCCCGAGGAAACCAAATCAAAACTCGTTCACTAGGACTACACTATGTCCCATGGCTAGTAACCGGTCTCACATAACCATACCAAATGGCCCCCGAGGATCACATGCATCCATAGCTACAATTGAGGGAAATTATGATCCATGGCTAGTAACCGGTCTCACATAACTGTACCAAATGGCCCCCGAGGATCATATACATCCATTTACAAAAAGGGGGAAAGACATCCCAAATAATAAGTCGACTCAATACCTAGGGATCCACTAGTAATGGTACAGACTCGTCAGAACAACATATGTGACCAACCATAGATAGTCATATTGTATAAAATAACATTTATAAACAAAATGCATTTTCAAGTTTAACTTATGGTAAGAATGAAAATCATCAAAATGAACTTTAAACATTCTTTCAAGTAACCCACATAAATGTGCAAGTAAAACCTCCTTTTACTTCAAATAAGGCGGAACCCATCATTTTAGTCAAAACTGATCAGGAACCCCGAAATCACCAAAAACTCAAGTTATGTCAAAATGTAGAGAACTTAAATCCATACCGTAGAAATACTTTGGATTTCAAAAATATAAGTTTTGACATGTATAAAGTTTAGAAAAAGGTAGTAGGAACTCACCAAACAGGTTTTAGAATAAAACCCGGAAAACCAGATATCGACCCCCTTGATAAGACGAAGATTTCTACACCGAAACCCCGAGCAATGCACTTAATACTAGCAACTTACAGGAGCTTGAAGATCTAAAGAAAATAAAACTTAGAGAGAGAGAGAGATTTGAAGAGAGAGAGAGAGAGAAACTTGAGAGAATGAGATATTTGTGGCTGACAACCCTTAAGTCGGCCAGGGTCTTACGCGGGTTATGCCGCGACCTCAACTCGCGGCATAACTCGCCCGTGTCCAAAACCCCAATATCATCTAGTGGGTTACGCGGGTTGTGCCGCGACCTCAAGTCGCGGTGCAACTCGCGTGGTTCTTAAAACCCAAAACATCCAGTGGGTTACGTGGGTTGTGCCGCGACCTCCACTCGCGGTGCAACTCGCGTAGTTCACTGTTTGTTTGTCTAAAGTTCTCAAAACTAAACTTGAACTTCAATTCAAACGCGGTGATAACGACAACAACTTAACATAAGAATACAACGATATATATATAATGAAAATCCAGGGTGTTACAATTCCACTTCTCATTGTTTATATGAAGAGAGATTAAGATTTTGTGGTCAAATGATGAAATCGAATGACTTAATCAAGAAATAGAAGAGGTTGCAACGAAAGTTATCAATGATGGTGGTGATAGCAGTGGGTTGGTGGTCGGTGAAGATTGTGGCGACAAGAACAGATCGGAAGAGAATCGATAGGAACAGACGTAAGAACATCCGAATGCATATATCCGCCGCACACAGCTCCGGTAGCAACCAGCAAACCCAAGAAAATCTCCGCCGTGTTCACCTGAGTCCACTCATTCCATCTACCCAACAAAGCACTGCTGAAGAAGAAGGTAGCACGCAAGACGGTGGCTCAAGTAGCTTCAACACCGTTGGTCTCAGTGATGGTTCACCATCAATTTAGCCATCTGCAATAGTGATTTTGCTTAAAGTTTTGTTTCAAGCAATATAGGGTTTCGAGAGGTTAAATGGATTTGAATCGTATTTGATTTTCTTATTGTTACATTGTTTGGATGGATCCGTCGTTGATGATGAACGTAAGTGGTTTTCAGTCAGGTAATACGAGATTTGTAACGGTGGGGTTTTTAATCCCTACAACTGTGTTGATTCATGGGGTGAAAATAACATATAGAAAAAAAAGTTTTCTTTGATTTCATAAGGTGAAATGACATATAGCCGGAATTTGTGTTTGATTTCATGAGGTGAAATAGATTACTGATGAAAATTGTATTTAATTCATGTGGTGAAATGACATATATATGAATATTATGTTTTGATTTCATGAGGTGAAAGATCATATTTATGAAAATTTTATTTTTATTTCATGAGGTGAAATAGTATGTGTTTCATCTGATGAATCTTTGTTACAAAATGACGATTATGCCCTTTTCATATGGTAAAACAACTTTTAATTAAAACCATAGGATCTAAACCAAATTACGGCTTAGATTGGTTCTCACGGTTCTCAACTTTTTTTTTGGGTTCTCACATGATTTAACCCATATATATATATATAGAGGGAGGATCAAACGAGAATGATAACTATTTAAAAGAACACGAGAACTAACAAAATCATTAGTGATTTTACATTAACGAGCAAAAAAGCCACGCGGACCTGAAGCCGCGGCCAAAGTCCCTTTTTCATGTGTTAATGCAAAATCACTAATGATTTTGTTAGTTCTCGTGTTCTTTTAAATATGTATTGTTCTCGTTTGAACCCGACTCTACACAACTAATACATATATATATATATATATATATATATATATATATAGGGGCAGGTTCAAACGAGAAGCTAAACATTTTGCGAGAAGGCGAGAAGTGCTTAATCACATATGATACACAAACTTAATCATATATGATTAAACACATGTTATATTGGCAATACATAGATGTTTAATCATATATGATTAAACACACCTACAGGCCGTGCCATCATATATGATTAAACACTTCTCGCTTTCTCGCAAAATGTTTAACTTCTCGCATGATCCTTCCCCTTTCTCTTTCTATATATATATATATATAACGTTTCTATGAAAGTAACCTCCAAAGTTTTTTTCTTTGTCTAGTACTAGAAGCGTATTCGCGTAATGCAGCGAGATACATCATGATTTTAATGTTTTTTTTTGTTGATTTACGGTACGATTTTGGATGGTTTTGAGAGAGTGATAATGGTTTTTTTTATAAATTTGTTTAATTTAGACTTAATAATATAATGTTTTTTATATACAAAAATTAAGTATTTTGTTAGAATTCAATGATTATCTTATATATTTCAAATTCTTTATATTTAAATTGAGATGTTTATCATGTTTTGATTATGTTTATTAGTTAGTTATGAATTCAAACATATAACTTTAGAAATTTGTAATCGTGCATCATTACTTGTAATCTTGAATTTTAAGTAATGTGTATCAATAAACAGTACTTAATGCATAAAAACTTGTTTTTAAGAGTTTTTTCGATAGTTTAATAATAATGTAATTTATTTTAGATTTAATAATATAATGTTTTTTTAAATAAACATTAAATATTCTTTTAGAGTTTCTTAATTATATTTTAGAATTTTTATATTTAAAATTAGATTTTTATCCTATATTTAATTATGCAGGGGATTAATTTTAGGGATTGAAATGTGAAGTGATTTTAGGGGAGTTAAAATAGTTAAAGATAAGGATTGAAAGTTAATAAATATCATTAAATGTAGTACATAAAGCTTTAATGGTTGTTTTTAAGAGATTTTAAGTAATCTATATCTATACTATATTATAAAGCACGGATAAAAAACTCTTAAATACAAATTATTAGGCACAAGGTACCATCATTTTATGCAAGATTTTAAAAATATCTTAATTTACAAGTATCAAAGCAGAAGATACATATTACTACTGCAGACTTCTAACACCCACCAATTTAGTATGTGCAGGGTCTTTCTTTTATGCAGACCTTTCTATGTATCACTATTAATTAATATATTATATTACTATAATTTTGTTTTAATTATATTACTAAATATGTAATTGGTTATTTTTTCTAGATGTCATTAAAATATATAAGATAATCATTGAATTTTAACAAAATACTTAATTTTTTTATATAAAAAACATTATATTATTAAGCCTAAATTAAACAAATTTATAAAAAAAAATATTATCACTTTCTCAAAACCATCCAAAATGGTACTGTAAATCGACAAAAAATAAAATAAAATATTAAAATCGTGACGTATCTCGCTGTATTGCGCGAGTACGCTTCTAGTTATCATTAAATAACAGTACATTAAGTTTTAAAAATTATTTTTAAGAGTTTTTTATCTATGATTTATAATATAATATAGATTAATATTTTCATGTCAAAATAGTCATTAAGTAGTTGGGAATGTGTTCAAACATGTGACATCGTTTGACTTTTAAGAGTAAAAGTTATATAAAGTTTTAACACAATTATATTAGCATAGTTAGTTAGCTTTTGGTGTTTTAATTCAAAATAGTCATTAAGTCGTAGATTCAATTTCCTGAAATGCTAATTTCTCCTAAAAATTTTAAAATAAAAAGCTATGAGGAACTCAATATTAAAAGTTAGAAAACTAAAATTTTGTTAACAATGGGATTCGAACCCACATTTTTTTTGTAGAAAAAAGCTTTAATCAAATTTCCTTTGTAAGTGTAGTTTTTAGTTATATTAGAGGATCTTCAACAACATTGTTAAAATAGAAAATTTTGATTTTTTCTTTGCTATTCCTCTCCAACAGCTTTGCTAAAATAGAGAAAGATCAAAAAATCTCTAAATATAGAGAATTCTCTATAATCTCTAAATTGAAGAGATAAAATATTATTTTATTCAATCCAACCAATAAGATTCAATTTTTAACATTTTATTTTAAGTTTTTTTAAAAAGTGTATTGGAATGATAAATTATGGAATATTATAATAATATAAATAATGATTGATTCTCTAAAATAGAAAAACTGTTGGAGTTAGAAGAAAATGTTTTTAGAGATTTTGACTTTTCATTTTTTATTTTAGAAAAAATTTAGCAATGCTTTTAGAGATGCTGTTAGAGCACATAATGAAATATCATAGTGTCACTTTTTAAAAACATAATTTTTTTCTATTATAACAAAAACAACGATTGCAAATATTACCATATGCCACCTGTAAAAGTCTTAAGTCTACCTCTATGTAATATTGGTCCAATACCGCTTGTGCTCATAGGAAAAATGTGTGGAAAAAATTACTTATGTTTCTCGAAAAGAAAACAAAGAGGGACTTGGTTTATGAAACCCTCATAAAACTATGTTCGGACGTTTGTTTTGCATTGTCAAGGTAATTAATATATCCTTGTGTAAAATTCAAAATTTTGACCCTTTGATCTTGAAAAATCAAACTGTAATAATCTGTTAATTCATTATTCATATATATCATAAAACATAGAATTCATATAAAACAAACCATATTGGACTGTAGATTAGGTCCCAAACATCAAAATTATACAACTGATAAAAGTCACTACAAACTTTATGCTGAAGTAACATAAATACATGTACAAGATCTATTTAACAACGATCAAAAGCAACTTTCATATAAACTTCAAGTGACTTCATTAACATCAATCAAACAGGGAATCTCACAACTTTCCCTTTCCTTTATCATTCATACGCGCTTGTCCTGAGATACATATTTTTAAATATAAAATGAGGGTTAGACCATATGGTTTATAGAGTAAATCCCTGTACGTCATTTCCATAATCTCAAGAAACCAGTGGATATAAAAATCTATACTATATTATAAAACACGGATAAAAAACTCTTAAATACAAATTATTAGGCACAAAGTACCATCATTTTATATGCAAGATTTTAAAAATCTCTTAATTTACAAGTATCAAAACACAAGATACATATTACTACTGCAGACTTCTAACACCCACCAATTTGGTATGTGCAGGGTCTTCCTTTTATAGAGACATTTCCATGTATCACTATTAATTAATATATTATATTACTATAATTTTGTTTTAATTATATTATTAAATATGTAATTGGTTATTTTTTCTAGATGTCATTAAAATATATAAGATAATCATTAAATTCTAACAAAATACTTAATTTTTTATATAAAAAAAATTATATTATTAAGCCTAAATTAAAAAAATTTATAAAAAAAAATTATCACTTTCTCAAAACCATCCAAAATCGTACTGTAAATCGACAAAAAAATAAAATGAAACATTAAAATCGTGATTTATCTCGCTGCATTGCGCGAGTACGTTTATAGTATAGTTAAATCAATTTATTGATGAAATGACACAGTGGTTTAACATTTCCCCCCAGGTAACTAATCATATTAGTCGCCACAATTTAATCTCACACACCCCGATAAGATTTAAAATCAACATCGATTGTGACCTACCACGTGAAACACATTCGTGGACATTACACATATAACCCCCTGCTCGAACCATCACAGTCCTAACACACCAGGCTTCTGTGGTGAAAGTTGCTATATGCCTATATCTCAAGAATCAATAATTCAATCTCACGAATCAAATATCGCATCACGATAAACGAACATAGTTCAAAACTATCAATAAGATATAACATCGAAATGATAAACATTTAATATTATATGCATTTCAGTTCAAAAATGATTAAAAGAAAACTCACCTTGATTTGATAAACGAAGATACAAACTTTAACCGATACGGGAAACCGAAATCGAACGCGAATTTGAATTAAGTAAGCATGGTCACAATCTAAATGATTTAACCCACTCTAGCAAACTCTAAGGAGCCTAAACGATACCCACTTCATAACTTTTAACAAACTCTAAGGAGCCTAAACGATACCCCGAAAGATTCCAAAACCACACGAAAGAAAAACAACAAAACTACAAACAGTGAGTAAAACGACTTGCCACACGACTTAAGTCGCGGGCAAAGTTACGTTAGCCTTTGTGAGGTCTTCTTCGACCTGCACATCTCTGTCCCAACCAGACTCTTACCAAACTTCATAGTCTCAAACTTCGCCATAAAACCAACATGAAACAACTTTTGATCATAATAGAAACTTTTCAACCATAAATTATCAACCTAATCATATTAGGGAAGATTACCAACCTCACAAATTGTGAAATTTAAACACTCAAAGAAAACCTAAACGTAAAGAACATCAACTTAACTCAATCACTTGGAGATATAAGACAACTCAAAATCAAGAAAAAGAGTTTTCAGATGACAACTTTAAATAAACTACAGGTCTAAAAACCAAACTCATGGAATCACTTTCAACAAAATTTTCAAGGATAAAACCCAAAATCAAATACGTTAACCAACTACCAAACCAAACTATTATAAACTTCAGTAAAAGACATAAAAGAAATCACCTTGCCTTAAAACAAGAAATGTAACAACCAAGATTTTAACCCAAAAGCATAACATAACATAAATCTGATAATAAAGGTTTACATTCGCCAAAATAGAAATTTAAACAACGGAAGTCTTAACTACAACCGAGAGTTCTAAAAATTAAACGGTAAATGAACTGAACTAAGTCTTCACTCTAGCCCAGCAACAACTCTAAACTTTCTCCTTCCCTTTCCCAGAAGCATTACATGCACCTCTTCCTGAAAATGGGTTTCTAAGATTGAAAAATGAGGGTTAGACCGTAAGGTCTAGTGAAATCCTGACGAACGTTCCGATTTAATAACATTAACAGTTTCAACAATTTGTGATAAATAACAAACCATAAAATATAAATAATTACAACAGTTTAACAGAAGTCGACTTCCAAGATGCGTTTCAAGCGGGAAACACAATTATCAGTTGTGTCCCTATTTCTCATTACCATGTGCACATCCACGATCGGGGCCCAAGCAGACTCCCCGCTCACACCGGTGCCCAAGCAGACTCCCCGTCCACATGTGCGGGAAACGAATTCCACACACATTGGTGGTGTGAGATTTCCGTAGTCACCACAATTCCAACATTTCCCAAATTTATGTATTTAGCGCAGAAGTTCATATATAAATTTTAAAATAAGCAGTTAAACGTGCGAGAACATTTTACAACATAACATTAGTTAAGCACAGTTCTCATACATCCCAATTTCAGTTTAAAACATTTCAAAAGGTTAAAAGTTTGAGGAGTCAGAAACTCACCTGCTCGCGAAGGTGACCAACTTATCCTAATATCGAACTCTTACAAAAGATTAATGATCAAGAGAAAGAATCACTAAAAGGTACTTATCAGAAAAGAAGTTACAGGCCGAGAAAACGAACCAAGACCCCCCCGGTCCTCGGCGCCAACCGGGTCTCCCCCGGTCTCTGGTGTCGACCGACCTCCCCGGTCACCGGCACCGACCGGGTCTCCCTCGGCCCCCGGTGTCAACCCTTCCCCGGTCCCCCGTGCCGACCGGCCTCCCCGATCACTCGACCGGGGCCTCCCCCAGGGTTATACTTCGCCTGGGGTCCTCCGGTTCCCGATCCAAAAACCCCACTCTTGTATCATCGAAGGGAACAAATCCCCAATCCAAGCTCTAATTAACCTCAACCATTTTTCCACTAATAGGCAAAGGAATTAATGCTTAATTAACAGCAAACGTTTTCCAAAACTATACTCAATAATCTGATTAAAATCCCAATATCAAAACAAATAACCCTAATATCTATCATGAGACATCCCCAACCAATTCCAACACTTAAAAGAAGATGCAAACACAAACTAATGGGCAATAGAGATGGAGACTAACCTTTTGATGAAGATTCCTTGAGACTCCACTTGCCCCTAGGATCGATTCCTCCAACCTTTGCCTCGCTCCTTCGGTCGCCGCCCTCAAACCCAAGCACGGAATGAGAAAATTTTTAGGATTATCCTTTTTCCTTTAGCCTTTAATCCTCCAAATTACATAATAGTCCCTTAAGTTTCAAAAATTTCACCCATTAACCCAAGACTTTACAAAAATTAGATGTTTCTACAAATGGTCCTTACAACCTCCCCCCCCCCCTTAAAAGGATTTCGACCTCGGAATCTTTTCTTCGAACAAATGAGGATATTTGGCTTGCATTTCTGATTCAACCTACCAAGTAGCATCCTGTCCTTTATGAAAGCGCCATTGGACTTTCACCAACCCAATCTCTTTATTCCTTAACTTTCTGACCTTTCGATCAGTGATAGCTTCCCGCTCTTCTATAAAATTCAACCGTTCGTCGATCTGTACATCATGCATTGGCACCACCATATTCACGTCCGCTAGGCACTTTCTTAAATTGGAGACATGAAACGTATTGTGAATACTCCGCAATTCTTTGAGAAGCTCGAGCTTATACGTCACCTCCCCAATACGTTCCACTATTGCAAAGGGCCCAATAAAACGTGGGCTTAACTTTCCTTTCTTACCGAACCGTATTACTCCCTTCCATGGAGACACCTTGAGCAAAACTCGATCCCCGATCTGAAATTCTATGTCCTTTCGTCGTTTGTCTGTGTAGCTCTTTTGTCGATCCCGAGCCACTTTAGATTTTCTCGAATCTGAACTACCTTGTCTGCTGTGATTTGTACCAACTCCGGTCCTGCTAGCTGCCGCTCTCCGACTTCATTCCAACACAAGGGGATTCTGAATTTCCTTCCATACAAAGCTTTTTATGGGGTCGCCTTAATGCTGGCATGATAGCTGTTGTTATACGGAAATTCAATCAGAGGAAGATGATTTTCCTACGAACCCCGAAAGTCCAGGACACATGCTCTCAACATGTCTTCCAGTGTCTGGATGGTTCGTTCACTCTGACCGTCAGTCTGAGGGTGGTATGTTGTACTCAATTTCATACGTGACCCCATCTCTCGCTGGAAACTCTTCCAAAATGCTGACGTAAAACGACTGTCCCTATCCGAAATTATCGATAATGGTACTCCATGACGCGTTACAATTTCATCTATGTACAACTTTGCCAATCTCTCCAAGGAATAGGTCTCCTTTATGGGTAAAAAGTGCGCCAATTTCGTCAACCAGTCCACAATTACCCAGATAGCATCATAACCTTTCGGAGTCTTTGGCAGTTTGGTCACGAAGTCCATGGTGATTTGATCGCATTTCCAGACTGGGATTTCCAACGGTTGCAATTTTCCGTAAGGCCTTTGGTGTTCCACTTTCACTTGCAAACATGTAATACAATGCTCTACAAAGTGAGCTATATCCTTCTTCATGCCCGACCACCAAAAATTTGGTTTTAAATCTCCATACATTTTATTCGTTCCAGGATGGATCGAATATTTTGACTTATGCGTTTCCTACAAAATTTCCTACCTAAGCTCTCCCAATTTTGGAACCCAAGCTCTACCCTTGAAACACTTCAACCCCCGGCTATCTTCAGATAAGGCGGTTACGATTCCGAGCATTTGCTCATGCTTTAAATTTTCAGGCAACAATGCCTTCGTTTGCGCCTTCTTTATCTCGTCCATCAAGGCATCTGCCACCACGTTGGCCTTTCCCGGGTGATATTCGATTTTACAGTCGTAATCTAACAATAACTCCATCTACCTTCTTTGGCGCATGTTCATCTCTTTTTGATCAAAGAGGGGACATAGGCTCTTATGGTCCGTGAAGATCTGACACTTTGTCCCGTACAGGTAGTGCCGTCAAATCTTCAACGCAAACACCACTTCTGCCAATTCCAAGTCATGAATAGGATAGCGTATCGCGTGGTCTTTCAATTGACGCGACGCATAAGCTATCCCTTTACCTCGCTTCATTAGGACATATCCCAACCCTAACCTCGATACGTCACTATACACCACAAAGTCATCGGAACCCTCGGGTAAGGTTAAGACTGGTGCAGTACTCAGCATGACCTTCAACTTCTGGAACGCTTCATCTTGTGCTTCCGACCACGAAAACTTCACATTTTTCTTCGTGAGGGATGTCAATGGCGTTGCGATCCGCGAGAAATCCTTGATGAACTTCCGATAGTATCCTGCCAACCCTAAGAAACTTCTCACTTCCGACGGATTTTTCGGTTGTTCCCAGTATTGAATAACCTCTATCTTGGATGGGTCTACTTTAATTCCCTCCCGGGATACCACGTGCCCAAGAAATTGAACTTCCTTCAACCAAAATTCACACTTAGAGAATTTGGCAAAAAGTCTATATCGCTTCAGCAGTTCTAAAATGACACGCAAGTGCTCCTCATGCTCTTCCTCAGATTTTGTGTTGATCAGGATGTCGTCTATGAATATGATCACAAACTTATATAGGTAGGGTTGACACACCCTATTCATCAAGTCCATAAAACTTGCTGGCGCGTTGGTTAGGCCGAAAGGCATCACCAAAAATTCATAGTGCCCATACTTTGTTCGAAATGTCGTTTTTGGAATATCATCCTCTCTCACTTTAAGCTGATGGTAGCACGACCGCAAATCGATCTTGGAGAAATAGCTAGCTCCTTCCAACTGATCGAACAAATCATCTATCCTCGGAAGCGGATACTTATTTTTAACTGTTACTTTATTAAGCTCACGGTAATCAATGGACATCCGCATTGTACCGTCTTTCTTTGTCACAAAAAGTACCGGCGCACCCCAAGGTAAGGTACTCGGTCTCACGAACCCCTTGTCTAGCAGTTCTTGCAACTGAGACATCATTTCCTTCATTTCCGAAGGCGCTAACCGATATGGAGCACGCGCGATTGGTGCTGTAACGACTCGATTTCCAAAAATAACCACAATTACATGAAATCATTCAAATACGATTTGAAACGAATCGACTAAAATAATCTTCCTAGAATCACCTCAAATACAACGACGGTAAGAAATAATTCTAATCGCAATAATAAATTATAACCGGTAATTTAAATTCTTACAAATCTATAATCACCATAATCTTAACCAAAATAAACAACCCGATGAATTACTAGCGAACCGGTAAATGGAGACAACCTTCACCATAATAATTACCGCTTACCCTTTTTTCCCAGGTTAGCAATCCCAATATAAAAATTCACCTGAAATGTATATTTTTGAAAACAAAATTGAGGGTTAGACCATACTGTCTAGTGAGTAAATCTATGTCATATAAATAATTCAGTAAAATCACTTTGACATAATGCCTTAAATCATGTAGTCATAAAGTAGGCTCTCAGGCACTACGAACCAATTTTAAATAAATTGACACTCAGGCACAATATGTCACCCAGGTAACTAACCACAACAGTCGCTTTTCAAAATAATGCACACCCCAATAAGACCGAAGTCAATATCGGCAGTGGCTCACTACACGAAACATATCCTCGCGTATAAACACGCACACTCCGATAAGACCGCAATCAATATCGGCAGTGGCTCACCACGCGAAACATATTCGCGGGCCAAAAAGTTATATATAACCCCCCTGCGCGGACCATTACAGTCTCACACGCACACGAGCTTCTGTTGTGAAAGTCCCTTTATTCCCAATAATATATAATCACACCACATGTTTTTTAAAAATAAACAACATGTAATAAAACCGTATTACAGTTAACGGTAATAATTCAAACATATCAATCTGGTATGACATCAAAATAATAACCATTTTACAATATATACATTTCAGTTAAAAAATGGTTAAACGAAAACTCACCTCGGATACAATTATTTCACCCCAAGTCATAACGGTTAAAAGTTGCTCAAGCCGAACACCTTGAGAAAGATAACCCGAAAAATCTTCATAACTTCTCGTGTAATTGTTTTTCCTTTCCATCGCTTTCTCTCAAAGAAAAAATCCCTCTCCAAACACATATATAAAAAGGTGAAATATGTAAAAGCAAATTAAGAAAATGAAGAAGGCGGTTCACGAAAGAAGAGGATAAGTCCTCTCATAAATTGTCAAATTTACAAATTTGGTCCTTCAAGAATTGGTCAAATACCAAGAACTACCCTCAACAATTACTTTTGCCAAAATTAAGAAAAATAGGTTATTACAATCTTCCCTCCTTAATAGAATTCCGTCCCGAAATTCACTCAAGCAACAAATGAGGGTAACTAATTACTAGAACTAAATTTTAAAATTTGTATAACACATCAATGCCTTTAGGTAACCCCTTAAAGAACCTTTACATAACCAACCTCACATATTGAACCATCTTTGAAACTATAACACGAATACCACGCTTTCGCTGCGCAACTCTGATTAAACTTATAATAAAACATTTCACTTCCCAACTTAAATATTCAATACTCTGAATCTATAAAATATAATGAAGGACATACATTACTTGCTTTAACCATATCAGGACATACGTTTTTTTTTAAACGCGCCTAACTTTGGATTACACAAATACCAAAATAAACATAAACATCTTACTAAATATATTAGCCGCTAAAACACCGTCTTATCACAAGATCGTCCTTGTAATCCTCACTTGCAATTTACACCAAGAATTCCTTAACAATCGAACATTCTATTTTCAATAACACTCAATCACCAAGGAACTAGATCCCGACATTTAACACTGCACCCTTAGTAATTAAGGAATAATAACACATCAAAGCTAACCACTTTTTACAAAGCCTTTTTGAAAACTTAAAACAAACACTTTCAATATAAAACTTACTAAAAATTGCAAGCCTTAAATTCGATAACCCGAAATAATTTACCAAACTCCTTAGCTAGAAATTGCACCAAAGCTCTTCCTCATACTCTCGCACAGAGTAAATATACCCAAAAGCCAATTTTAAACATAAATATACAATTTCAATATCACCCAACAACTTTCTTACTTTTATCAAAACCACTTATTTTCAAAATACCACTTTCATTTTCCGACACTATCATAATATACCAATGATCACTTGTTACTTAAACAAACTTAAAATAAGATCAAACATCAAATCCACATATCCACTTGCTAGATTAAATTTAACCAAATGATTCCACCAAAATACATAATTAAGATACTCGACAACTTTACACACCCGATCATCACGAATAATACCAAATGCTCCAAAATACAACGTACTTATCGATTTTCAAACGGAATTAACTTAACCAATTGCATTCCTTTACACTTAAGGAATATATTTCAATTCAAAATCCTTAATCAAATACTGAACACTATCAACCAACCGAATCTTACATTTTCATCAATGTCCAAACGGAATAAAATAGACACATCCGTAATTATAATCCAATCAAACAAAACATAAGTTCTCCGTTTAGAAAGTCACTCGTTACCACCAAAGCCTTCAAATCTCAAAATAACAATAGCGTAACACCGTCTAAAAATCCATACATTTTTAACCGATCAATCTTATCACTTTTTAAATAACTCCGAAGAGACATCCCAAAGAGATTCACATAATCGTCTTTCCATCGAATCATACTTACAAATCGGTACAATAATTCTTAGATATTCACTTGCTAAAACTTTCTTCCCACCAACCAATAAACCAATAATAAAATAAAATTAAACCATAACGCGACTTAATTCTCTCAAATTTAGACGAATCACAAATACTTTCATTCACTTAGACCGCTTTTTTATACTAAGAAAAGTTCACAATCACCAAATTCTTATAATCTTTACCGATAAAATCAATAAATATTGTCTCTCAGTTTAAGTCTAGGCTATCAGCAACCTAGTTCACTTAAACTAATGCTCTGATACCATCTGTAACGACTCGATTTCCAAAAATAACCACAATTACATGAAATCATTCAAATACGATTTGAAACGAATCGACTAAAATAATCTTCCTAGAATCACCTCAAATACAACGACGGTAAGAAATAATTCTAATCGCAATAATAAATTATAACCGGTAATTTAAATTCTTACAAATCTATAATCACCATAATCTTAACCAAAATAAACAACCCGATGAATTACTAGCGAACCGGTAAATGGAGACAACCTTCACCATAATAATTACCGCTTACCCTTTTTTCCCAGGTTAGCAATCCCAATATAAAAATTCACCTGAAATGTATATTTTTGAAAACAAAATTGAGGGTTAGACCATACGGTCTAGTGAGTAAATCTATGTCATATAAATAATTCAGTAAAATCACTTTGACATAATGCCTTAAATCATGTAGTCATAAAGTAGGCTCTCAGGCACTACGAACCAATTTTAAATAAATTGACACTCAGGCACAATATCTCACCCAGGTAACTAACCACAACAGTCGCTTTTCAAAATAATGCACACCCCAATAAGACCGAAGTCAATATCGGCAGTGGCTCACTACACGAAACATATCCTCGCGTATAAACACGCACACTCCGATAAGACCGCAATCAATATCGGCAGTGGCTCACCACGCGAAACATATTCGTGGGCCAAAAAGTTATATATAACCCCCCTGCGCGGACCATTACAGTCTCACACGCACACGAGCTTCTGTTGTGAAAGTCCCTTTATTCCCAATAATATATAATCACACCACATGTTTTTTAAAAATAAACAACATGTAATAAAATCGTATTACAGTTAACGGTAATAATTCAAACATATCAATCTGGTATGACATCAAAATAATAACCATTTTACAATATATACATTTCAGTTAAAAAATGGTTAAACGAAAACTCACCTCGGATACAATTATTTCACCCCAAGTCATAACGGTTAAAAGTTGCTCAAGCCGAACACCTTGAGAAAGATAACCTTAAAAATCTTCATAATTTCTCGTGTAATTGTTTTTCCTTTCCATCGCTTTCTCTCAAAGAAAAAATCCCTCTCCAAACACATATATAAAAAGGTGAAATATGTAAAAGCAAATTAAGAAAATGAAGAAGGCGGTTCACGAAAGAAGAGGATAAGTCCTCTCATAAATTGTAAAATTTACAAATTTGGTCCTTCAAGAATTGGTCAAATACCAAGAACTACCCTCAACAATCACTTTTGCCAAAATTAAGAAAAATAGGTTATTACAGGTGCCGCCCCCGACACCAAGTCTATGCGAAATTCCACATGATGATCTGGGGTAAGGTAGTCAAGTCCTCCAGAAATACCTCCAGATACTCACTCACCACCCTTACGTCCCCAATCCAACGTTTCTCCTTTTTGGCATCAACTACATAAGACAAAAACCCCGCACACCCCTTCTTTAAACATTTGGCTGTCTTAATCATCGACATAAGACTAACCCTTTTATTTCTTCGACTCCCATACAAGATTACCGTTCCCTTGCCCGATATCTGTACTCGAATTAACTTACGTTGGCGTTATTTTCAGCCAACCAGTCCATTCCCAACATTATTTCGAATTCTCCCGTTGCCATCGGATATAACCGCAGAGGTATCAAGCTCCCTTCTATATCTATGACACAACCCTAGACAATTTCTCTAATAAACACCCGGTTATCATCGGCCGTTTCTACGTCTAACACCCTCTCTAAGCATTTGGGTTTCACATCCAGACATTTGAAGAATACAAGGGACACAAAGGAACGATCCACCCCCGAATCAAATAACACATTGGCAGATAATGAATTCACCAGAAATGTACCTGGCACAACTTTCGGTATTTCTTATGCCTCTACCGCCGTCATATGAAAAGTGCGTCCCTTCGCACGCACTGGCTCCGATATTTTCTCCTCCCCCTTGCTTCCCTGTTTTCCACCGTACTGCACCGCTCCACCCTTTTTCAGTTGTGGGCAATCTGGCCGTATATGGTCAGGCGACCCACATTGAAAACATGATCGATTCTTCGGACAATCCTTTGCAACATGACCTGACACCCCACATCGGTAGCAGGACCTTGAGTCATCCACACATTCACCCCGATGAACTCGATGACACTTACCACACGGTTTGGGCGTTACTCCACGATCCCCACGCCCATCAGATTTGAACATTTTCCCTTTCTTCCCATCTGCTCCCGGTCCGTCCCATTTCCGCTTCTCACTCATCCTCTCAGTCGCTTGACGGTTCTTTTCCTTCTCTCTCATCTCCGCTGCGTTAATTGCTAATTGAAAAGTAGTTGGTTCCTTCTCTCTCATCTCCGCTCCCGAATGTCACTCCTTAAACCAAAGATGTAACGTTCCACGCGCCTCTCCTCACTTGGCACATAAATCTCCGTGAAACGAGACTTTTCTATGAACTTTGAAGTGTATTCTCGAACGGTCATTTCCCTCTGCTCCAGACCTAGAAACTCTTCTTCCAGCTTTTTGACTGCCGCCAGAGGGCAGAATTGAGCCTTGAACTTGCTCACGAAAGTTCCCCAAGACATACCTTTGGCTGCCGACGAACCCTGCCCTCTAGTTTCCGCATCCCACCACATCACAGCTTCATCCCTCAACATAGACAATCCATAGACCACCTTATCCTCTCTCGCGCATTTGCTGGTGTCAAATGCCAACTCCACACCCTTAACCCACTTTAGCGCTAGAACTGGATCACATTCTCCTTTATAGGTAGGAGGCTTGCACGTAGCAAATTCTTTGTAACTGCACCCTTTAGCTGTCGACTCATTCACCACCAGTGTGGTCGATTGACGATGACTACCTTCTACCGAAATCGGTGGACTGGACATTTCGGTTCCTTCCTTAGTCTCAGATTTGTCTTTGTTTCCTGATGCCGACCCCTCCCGCTGAGCTAGAATAGCGTTCAAAGTCTCCTGTAACTTACCCATTTTCGCAGCAAAGGCCACGTGGGTAACAAAAGTTTGGTTACGTCCACGACCCCGACCTCGCGGTTGACCCCTTCCCTAACAGAAGTAGAACTCTCTTGCCGCGACATTTCTCTATTATCAGGAATTTCCGCGCTCCTTGCCCGCCGACCAGACTGAGTCATCCCGCGCCCCCAATTCACAACGTCCGATTCCACCTGAGTGGTAGCCTTTCGAGTCATCCTCATTCTCTTCTTTGCCCGTCCCCTGGCCCTTCCACGAGCGAACGATTGTCTTACCGGTGCAGCTCGCTCAATCGCCGGAGCCTCGATAACATGGTCAATCTCTTCAGCTGGCACTGATCTTCTTCTCAACGACCTCCCCGACATGACGAAACTGCTTAAACCATAAAAGAACCAAAACTTAGAAACCTAGCATGACAAGGTTATGCAAGCACATACATGTACCTGTAAATTTACGATTACACTGGCCAGGTGGAACCCCAAATTTACCTTACATGCGAGTCCTTTCTACCTTATCATTATCGCTCCTAGAGTGAAATTTCCCAGACATCCTATCTCTCGACTGAGTTTCCTAAGTTCTCAGTTTAAGTCTAGGCCCATCCGGTCACCTAAATCCCTTAAACTATGGCTCTGATACCAAATTTAACAACCAAGATTTTAACCCAAAAGCATAACATAACATAAATTTGATAACAAAGGTTTACATTCGCCAAAATATAAATTTAAACAACGAAGTCTTTACTACAACCGAGAGTTCTAAAAATTAAACGGTAAATGAACTGAACTAAGTCTCCATTCTATGTAACACCCCGAATTTTCGGTACATAAATTCTAGCGTTTAGACTTCTAACTTTGGTTATCGTTAAATCTGGTATTCTTGTGTCTAGCTTTTGTCGTTAGCACCGCGTTTTGTAGCAAGTTCGAGTATTTGGGTTTTGGTAGTGTTGGTAAGTCACAGGGACTTACCCGAGTTACACTGCGGCTTGCACAAGCCGCGTAATCCACTGTCCGTTTCCATTTCAGGAACACGGCCGACTTATGCCGCGACTTAAGGCCGCGACATAACCCGCGAGATCCCCTGGACGCCCAAATACGGGTTTCCTCATTTGGTTCTCATTTAATTTCTTCAACTACCTTCCCCAACTCTCTCTCAACCCTCATAACTTCCCCATCTGAAAATTAGGGTTTCCTCACCCAAATCTACATCATTTATTGCTAAGAAGTTGGAGTTTCAACCAAGGATTCGAGTTTTGGACTTTGAACCAAACCTCCATTGTCATCTTCTCCAAGGGTTTCAAGCTAGGGTTTGGGTTTTCTTCAAAAACCCACTTGGTGAGTTCATATTACCATTTTCTAAACTTTATGCATGTCAAAGCTTACATTTTGAACTCCTATATATCTCCATGGTTTTGGATTTATGTTTTCTACATTTTTGACCTAACTTGAGTTTTGAGAGATTTTAGGGTTCCCAATCATTTTCAACAAGAACAAAGGGTTCCATCTTATTTGAAGTAAAATGATGTTTTACTTGCACATTTATGTGAGTTACTTGAAAGAATGTATATAAACTCATTTTATGATTTTCATTTTTATTAGCAGTTAAACATGGAAATACATTTTGGAAATAAATGTTATTGAAAGCTATATGTTTAGCTTTGGTTAGTCACAAAAGAAATTGTGACAAGTCTAGAGTATTACTAGTGGATCCCTAGGTATTGAGTTGGCTTATATTATTGGGATTTCTATTCCCCTTTTTATAGCTATGGATGCATTTGACCCTCGGGGGCCTTTGGTACGGTTATGTGAGACCGGTTACTAGCCATTGATCACAATGTAGTCCTAGTGAACGAGTATGACTTGGTTTCCTCGGGGGCCCTCTCTAACATCTTAGTACGGACCGAAGTTGTTTGTGGCCATGGATTCCAAGTATTTAGCTCACAACTCGGATTGTGGCCTACTTTTGTGTTCCGCCACAGTCCTTGGTAAATCGGGTATCCCCCGTCATCGCAAGATGAATTTTCGGACCGAACGATCCTTATGTGACAAAGATTTCAATTGTAAACTAAACCTTCTTGAAAAGATTTACTTTCGATACAATTGTTTATATTTCTTGAAATTATAAACTGTATGTTCTCACTAGGCTTTAAGCCTAACACTTTTTCTCAAATGATATGTATAACAGGTTCCCTTAGCGGTGGGTTGCCAAGGTCGTGAGTGACGAGCATGGTCTTAGAGGCATTTTTGAGATGACTAGTATTTGATGTTGGGTATTTGTTTAAGTCCCATCTTTTGGTGATTTTGGGTTGACAACCGATGTAATCTAGATAGTCATGTTTAGATTAGTTTGTTGTTGATTTCCATATCCGTTCTCAGGTTTTTGTAAAGGCTTAGTACTTTTCCCATTTTTGGAAGGTTTATACCAAATACAAATGTCATATTGCCAAATTTCCAAATTTTAAATTACTCTAATTTTTAGGGTGTTACAAGTTGGTATCAGAGCCCTAGTTTAAGTGAACTAGGCATGAATGTAAGATTTCTAGACTTAGACTGAGTATGTTAAGCATTAATTCGTGAGTTTGGGTAGAACTTTTAAGATGGGATAGTCTTAGAGTCGACGGAAATTATGGTTATCAAGCGTTGTGGTGATGGTAATGAGAACCTTTATGTACTATATGTTCATAATCTCACTTAGCTAATGTTATTATGTGGATGTTTTACGTGAATGTGCTTGAAATGCCGTTACACTAAAAATTGGTGATATGGTAGTACGTTTTCCTTCGTGTTTTATTCTATCTTTCTTACTCTTTCTCGTGCTTGTGTTGCAGCCATTAGTTCTTATGAACACTCGCAGTCGTCAGTTAGGCGACAGAGACCTTCGCGATCTTAGTTCGCCCAATCAAAACCCGGTGGTATGGGTGCCGGCTGTCGTTCCTCTTGGTATGCCACTGATATTCACTGGGAAAGTAGAGCAAGTGCATCGAGTGGATTTGGCATCCACCAACCCAGTGATTCAAGAAGCAAACCCTCAAGCTGACATGATGGCTGACATCATGCAAATGGTGTCGTCAGCCATGGAGAAGCAGCAAGAGGAGTTCTTGAAGTTGTTAGAGGATCGCGATGCAAGCCTCAAGAGAAATGAGGCGATTGCTGAAAACATCGTAATAGGATCAGAACTGAGGAGCACAGGGTTGTTGGTGCTCCGAGAAGTGGGAAAAGTTGTTCCTACAAATCTTTTCTGGGTTGTGGACCACCAGAGTTCTCTGGTTCCGAAGACCCGGTTGCGTGTGTAAAGTGGATCCGAGCGGTTGAACAAGCCTTCGGTTCATCTGAGTGCAGAGATGACCAAAGGGTGAAGTTCGGTACTCAACTGCTCAGTGATACGGCGCTGACATGGTGGAATGTTATCCAGTCTACCCTCTCTCCTACTGTTTTGGCCCAACTGACTTGGGGAGAATTCAAGGTGAAGTTATTGGAAGAATACTGCAACGAGAGGGCCATGGATCGGATCGAGATGGAGTTCCGAGCGTTTGAGAAAGAGAACTTGACGGTGAGGGAGTATACCCGTCAATTCATGGAAAAGATGGGGTTAGTGGGGCATGTGGCCTCAACAGAGAAGGAGAAGATTAAGGCCTATCTGAAGGGTCTACCGTCGGACATGATGACCATGGTCCAAAATTCGAAGGCTTCCAACCTTCGTGAGACTATTGAGGAGGCACAGTTTATGGAGGAGGTTTACGCGAAGAGTAAACCGGAGAAAGCTGCGATGGTTGTGGAAAAGAGGAAGTGGGAGAGCAATTCTGCTCCTCCCAAGAGGACTCGACCTTTTGTCGGGAACCAAAACTTCAACAACCAAGAAGCTAGGTTGTGCCAGAGGTGCCGAATCAAGCATCATGGTAACTGTAACCCCACTCCGCGATTTTGCGGCAAGTGTGGTAAGAATGATCACATCGCCCGCGACTGTGCGATCTCAGGGATGGTCTGCTTCGAGTGCAAGGCACCAGGGCATATGAAAAGAGATTACCCGAAGCTCAAGTCGGGTAGCGCACCGGAAAAGAGAGAGAACCCATCTAGGGTTCCGGGTCGAGAGTTCCAGATGACGGCCGATGAGGCCAAGGCATCCGCTGATGTGGTATCGAGTACGTTTCTTCTTAATTTTGTACCTGCCCGTGTACTGTTCGATTCGGGTGCCAGTTTCTCTTTTATATCTGATTTGGTTCGTCAAAAGATTGATATGCCCACTAATAGTCTAGAGAATGCGTTAGTGGTAGAGATAGCAGATGGTAGTCAAGTTCTGATCCGCGATGTTCTGAGGAAGTGTACTCTCGGAATTGAAGGGAGAGATTTTCCGATCGATTTAATGTCGGTGATTATTGGGGGTTTTGATGTAGTGGTCGGCATGGATTGGTTAGCGAACAATCATGCCGAGATCGTATGTTCCAAGAAATTAATTCGACTTCCCAATCCCAATGGTGAATTTGTTATGATCTATGGTGAGAAGAGGAAAGGAGAAGTAGCAATAATCACCATGGCAAAGGCGCGCAAATGCTTGGTGAAAGGATGCTCGTCTTTCCTAGCCTACGTGATCGACTCCAAGATCGAGAAGTTAAAGCTTGAAGATGTGAAGATTGTGCGTGAGTTTCCCGATGTTTTTCCAGACGACTTGCCTGGGTTACCACCCGATCGTCAAGTGGAGTTTCGAATTGATCTCGTGCCGGGAGCGACTCCTATTGCTAGAGCTCCTTATCGGTTGGCACCATCGGAGATGCAAGAGATGATGGCACAACTCCAAGAGATTTTGGAGAAGGGTTTCATAAGACCAAGCTCGTCGCCTTAGGGAGCTCCGGTCTTGTTTGTCAAGAAGAAGGATGGCACAATGAGAATGTGCATCGACTACCGTGATTTAAATAAAGCAACGGTGAAGAATAAGTACCCGCTTCCAAGGATAGACGACTTGTTTGATCAACTCCAAGGGCGGGGTGTTTTTCCAAGATCGACTTACACTCGGGTTACCACCAGGTGAAGGTGAGAGAAGAAGACGTCTCGAAGATGGCCTTTAGAACGCGTTACGACCATTACAAATTCCTTATAATGCCGTTTGGCCTAACGAATGCACTGGCGGTGTTTATGGACTTGATGAATAGAGTGTGCCGACCATTCCTCGGCAAGTCGGTCATTGTATTCATTGATGACATACTCGTGTACTCCAAGAGTGAGTCAGAACACAAGCAACACCTACGCTAAGTTCTCGAAGTGTTGAGGAAAGAAAAATTGTACGACAAGTTTTCCTAATGCGACTTTTGGCTTGAAGATGTGTAATTCTTGGGTCACGTTGTCACTCGAGAAGGAGTGAAAGTGGACCCCTCCAAGATTGAAGCCATGATGAATTGGGAGCCTCCCAAGAGTCCGTCCGAGATCCGAAGTTTCTTGGGTCTGGCGGGGTATTACCGAAGATTTATTCAAGACTTTTCGAAGATCGCTTCTTCCTTGAAAGCTTTAACTCGGAAGAATGTGAAGTTCGATTGAACCGAAACGCAAGAGAAGGCGTTCCGGATTCTACAAAAGAAGTTGTGTGAAGCTCCAATTTTGTCGCTACCCGAAGGGTCGGAAGACTTCGTAGTCTATAGCGACGCTTCTAAAATGGGATTAGGATGCGTGTTGATGCAAAGAGTCAAGGTGATTGCTTACGCCTCGAGGCAACTTAAAGTTCACGAGAAGAACTATCCTACCCACGATTTGGAGCTAGCGGCGGTGGTGTTCGCCTTGAAGCTTTAGCGACATCACCTCTATGGCACGAAATGTACACTCTACATGGATCATAAGAGCCTGAAGTATGTCTTTGATATAAAAGATTTAAACATGAGGCAACGACGGTGGCTCGAGTTACTCAAGGATTATGATTGTGAGTTGCTTTACCATCCCGGTAAGGCGAATGTAGTGGCCGATGTGTTAAATCGGAAGGACTATAGCGGAAGTATTCGGGCTACCCTTTCGAGAATCGAGTTAGTGTCAAGTCTTGTCGAGAAGATCAAGACATCTCAAGTGGAAGCATTGTTGGAAGAGAACCTCAAGGATGAAATCATGACAAAGCAACGTTTGCTCTTAACGGAAGATAGCCGTGGAGTCAAACTGTTCAACGGTCGTGTATGGGTGCCCAAAGTTGGGGGTAATCGCGAGTTACTTCTTGAAGATGCGCATAAGTCCAAATATTCCATTCATCCGGGAAGTATAAATATGTACCGGGACTTGAAGTTTCATTATTGGTGGCTGGTAATGAAACTGGACGTGGCACGTTACATGGAGCGGTGTGTGACGTGCTTACAAGTGAAAGCTGAACATCAACGACTGTATGGGAGTCTTCAGTCCTTAGAAATTCCCGAGTGGAAGTGGGAACATATTACCATGGACTTCGTGATGAAGTTGCCTAAAACTCTTCGAGGTCGCGATACCATTTAGGTAATAGTCAATAGATTGACTAAAAGCGCTCACTTTCTGGCTATGCGCGATACCTTACCGATGGACAAGTTGGCAAAACTCTACATCGACGAAGTGGTCTCAAGGCATGGGGTGATCTTGTCGATCGTGTCGGATCGTGATAGTCGATTCACTTCGCATTTTTGGGATGGTTTTCAGAAGGATCTAGGTACACGAGTGAAATTGAGTACGACTTACCATTCGCAAACCGACGGTCAAAGCGAGAGAATGATCCAAACGCTGGAAGACATGTTGAGGTCTTGTGTCATCGATTTCAGGGGTAGTTGGGACTCTCACCTACCTTTGGTGGAGTTCGCGTACAACAATAGCTACCACTCGAGTATTGGGATGGCACCATTTGAGGCGTTGTACGGTCGGAAGTGCCAAACTCCTGTGTGTTGGCTTGAAGCAGGAGAGAAGCAATTCGCCGGACCTGAGATCGTGCAAGAGATGGCCGATAAGGTCAAAAGCATTTGGGAAAGATTGAAAGCGACTCAGGATCGGCAGAAGAGCTATGCCGACAAGAATAGGCGGCCGATGGAGATTCAAGTGGGCGACCGAGTGATGCTTAAGGCGTCGCCATGGAAGGGCATTATCAGGTTCGGAAAATGTGGGAAACTGAGTCCCCGTTTCCTTGGACCTTTCAAAGTGCTTAAACGTGTGGGTTTGCAAGCCTACTAATTGGAACCACCGCCGGAGTTGAGCAGAATCCACAACACATTCCATATATGTTACCTTCGAAAGTGTTTGGCGGAGGAAGGAAGTGTCATTCCTCTCTCCGAGCTAAGAGTGGACGAGGGTAACCGATGTGTAGAAGAGGCCGATGCTATCTTAGAGAGTAAGTCTAAGAAATTGTGTCACAAGGAGGTCACTATGCTCAAGGTGCAGTGGAAGCATCATCGGGGAGCCAATGTGACGTGGGAAGCGGAGGAGGATATGAAGCGAAGATATCCTCATCTTTTCGAGTAGTTGGGATTTCGGGACGAAATCATTCCCAAGTTGGGGAGGATTGTAACACCCCGAATTTTCGGTACGTAAATTCTAGCGTTTAGACTTCTAACTTTGGTTATCGTTAAATCTGGTATTCTTGTGTCTACCTTTTGTCGTTAGCACCGCGTTTTGTAGCAAGTTCGAGTATTTGGGTTTTGGTAGTGTTGGTAAGTCACAGGGACTTACGTGAGTTACACCGCGGCTTGCAAGCCACGGCACAAGCCGCGTAATCCACTGTCCGTTTCCATTTCAGGAACACGGGAGACTTATGCCGCGACTTAAGGCTGTGGCATAACCCGCGAGATCCCTGGGCGCCCAAATACGGGTTTCCTCCTTTGGTTCTAATTTAATTTCTTCAACTACCTTCCCCAACTCTCTTTCAACCCTCATAACTTCCCCATCCGAAAATTAGGGTTTCCTCATCCAAATCTACATCATTTATTGCTAAGAAGTTGGAGTTTCAACCAAGGATTCGAGTTTTGGACTTTGAACCAAACCTCCATTGTCATCTTCTCCAAGGGTTTCAAGCTAGGGTTTGGGTTTTCTTCAAAAACCCACTTGGTGAGTTCATATTACCATTTTCTAAACTTTATACATGTCAAAGCTTACATTTTGAACTCCTATATATCTCCATGGTTTTGGATTTATGTTTTCTACATTTTTGACCTAACTTGAGTTTTGAGAGATTTTAGGGTTCCCAATCATTTTCAACAAGAACAAAGGGTTCCATTTTATTTGAAGTAAAATGACGTTTTACTTGCACATTTATGTGAGTTACTTGAAAGAATGTATATAAACTCATTTTATGATTTTCATTCTTATCAGCAGTTAAACTTGGAAATACATTTTGGAAATAAATGTTATTGAAAGCAATATGTTTAGCTTTGGTTAGTCACAAAAGAAATTGTGACAAGCCAAGACTATTAATAGTGGATCCCTAGGTATTGAGTCGTTTTATATTATTGGGATGTTTATTCCCCTTTTTATATCTATGGATGCATTTGACCCTCGGGGGCCTTTGGTACGATTATGTGAGACCGGTTACTAGCCATGGATCACAATGTAGTCCTAGTGAACGAGTATGACTTGATTTCCTCAGGGGCCCTCCCTTACATCTTAGTACAAACCAAAGTTGTTCGTGGCCATGGATTCCAAGTATTTAGCTCACAACTCGGATTGTGGCCTACTTTTGTGTTCCGCCACAGTCCTTGGTAAGTCGGGTATCCCCCGTCATCGCAAGATGAATTTTCGGACCGAACAATCCTTATGTGACAAAGATTTCAATTGTAAACTAAACCTTCTTGAAAAGATTTACTTTCGATACAATTGTTTATATCTCTTGAAATTATAAACTGTATGTTCTCACTAGGCTTTAAGCCTAACATTTTTTTCTCAAATGATATGTATAACAGGTTCCCTTAGCGGTGGGTTGCCAAGGTCGTGAGTGACGAGCATGGTCTTAGAGGCATTTTTGAGATGACTAGTATTTGATGTTGGGCATTTGTTTAAGTCCCATATTTTGGTGATTTTGGGTTGACAACCGATGTAATCTAGATAGTCCTGTTTAGATTGGTTTGTTGTTGATTTCCATATCCGTTCTCAGGTTTTTGTAAAGGCTTAGTACTTTTCCCCTTTTTGGGAGGTTTATACCAAATACAAATGTTATATTGCCAAATTTCCGAATTTTAAATTACTCTAATTTTTAGGGTGTTACACTCTTGCCCAACAACAACTCTAAACTTTCTCCTTCCCTTTCCCAGAAGCATTACAAGCACCTCTTCCTGAAAATGGGTTTTTAAGATTGAAAAACGAGGGTTAGACCGTAAGGCCTAGTGAATTCCTGACGAACGTTCCGATTTAATAACATTAACAACTGCAACATTTTGTGATAAATAACAAACCATAAAATAAAAATAATTACAACAGTTTAACAGAAATCGACTTCCAAGATGCGTTTCAAGCGGGAAACAAAATGATCAGTTGTGTCCCTATTTCTCATTACCATGTGCACATCCACGATCGGGGCCCAAGCAGACTCCCGTCTCGTTTCGGGACCCAAGCAGACTCCCCGCTCACTCCGGGCCCCAAGCAGACTCCCCGTCCACATGTGCGGGAAACGAATTCTACACACATTGGTGGTGTGAGATTTCCGTAGTCACCACAATTCCAACACTTCCCAAATTTATGTATTTAGCGCAGAAGTTCATATATAAATTTTAAAATAAGCAGTTAAACTTGCGAGAACATTTTACAACATAACATTAGTTAAGCACAGTTCTCATACATCCCAATTTCAGTTTAAAACATTTCAAAAGGTTAAGATTTTGAGGAGTCAGAAACTCACCTGCTCGCGAAGGTGACCAACTTATCCTAATATCGAACTCCTACAAAAGATTAATGATCAAGAGAAAGAATAACTAAAAGGTACTTATCAGAAAAGAAGTTACAGGCCGAGAAAACGAACCAAGACCCCCCCCGGTGCCGACGCGGACCGGGTCTTCCCCGGCCCTCGGTGTCAACCCTTCCCCGGTCCCCGGTGCAGACCGACCTCCCCGGTCACCAGTGTCGACACTCGACCGGGGCCTCCCCCGGGGTTATACTTCGCCCGGGGTCCTCCGGTTCCCGGGCTGCGATTCCAGATCCAAAAACCCCACTCTCGTATCATTGAAGGAAACAAATCCCCAATCCAAGCTCTAATTAACCTCAACCATTTTTCCCCTAATATGCAAAGGATATAATGCTTAATTAACAGCAAACGTTTTCCAAAACTATACTCAATAATCTGATTAAAATCCCAATATCAAAACAAATAACCCTAACATCTATCATCAAACATCCCCAACCAATTCCAACACTTAAAAGAATATGCAAACACAAACTAATGGGTAATAGAGTTGGAGACTAACCTTTTGATGACGATTCCTTGAGACTCCACTTGCCCCTAGGATCGATTCCTTCAACCTTTGCCTCGCTCCTTCGGTCGCCGCCCTCAGACCCAAGCACAAAATGAGAAAAAATTTAGGGATTATCCCTTTTCCTTTAGCCTTTAATCCTCCAAATTACATAATAGTCCCTTAAGTTTCAAAAATTTCACCCATTAACCCAAGACTTTACAAAAATTAGATGTTTCTACAAATGATCCTTACAAGAAAAGACTAACTTCTAATCAAGAATCCTTACTTTGAAATCACCCTCGCGTCTCACTCTCATAACACACACATATAAAACCCTAAAATGGAAAGACTAGTCTGAAAGGAAACCAAAAAGGTGGCGGGTTTTATACCGACAATAGTTTCCCAACCAAACCATCAACTTAAGATAAATGGAACTGTGACTCCCCAAACTTTTCAATCTTAGGAAAAATCAAAATCTTAAGGGTATTACAACATCTCACCCGCAACAGAATGTCGTCCTGGAATTCAATCAGTTGAACGAATGAGGTATTTCGATCTCATTTCTAATTTTGGTTTCTAAATAGCATCTTGGCCTTTGTGATAACGCTAATGTACCTTAACTAAACCGATCTCTTTGTTTCTCAACCTCTTAACTTGGTAATCTATAATAGCTTCTGGTTCTCCGATGGAACTCAATTTCTCATCCACTTGAACTTCTGATAACGGTATTGCCTGTTCAACATTGACTAAGCATTTCCTCAAGTTGGATATGTGAAAAGTATTATGAATATTGCTTAATTCTGACGAAAGTTCCAACCATTAAGCTATCTCACCAACTCGATCAATGATCACAATCAGACTGATATAACTCGGGCTCAGTTTACCCCTTTTCCCAAAAACGAACTATTCCTTTCCATGGCGACACTTTTAACATCACACTATCACCAACCTGAAACTCAATCGATTTACGACGTTTGTTGGCGTAATTTTTTTGTTGATCCTGAGCCATCTTTAACTGTTCACTAATTTGATTGATCTTATCTGCAGTTAACTAAATGATTTTCGGTCCGGCTAACTGTTTCTCTCTCACTTTGTTCCAACACAAAGGCATTCTACATTTCTGACGTATAAAACCTCGAAGGGAGCCACTTGAATACTCGAGTGATAACTGCTACTGTAAACAAATTCAATTAAAGGTAAATGCCCTTCCCATGAACCACCAAAGTCGATAATACAAGCTCGTAACATGTCTTCGAGTGTTTGAATTGTTCGTTCACTCTGACCGTCAGTCTATGAGTGAAAATCAATACTCAAATTTATCTGTGATCTCATCCCTCTTTGAAAACTCTTCCAAAACATCAAGGTAAATCGACTGTCTCGGTCTGATATAATTGATAACGACAACACCGTGTCGAGTTACCACTTTATTGATATACAATTTGCTAACCTTTCCAACATATACGAATCTTTAATCGGTAAGAAATGAGCAGAATTTGACAGTCGATCAACAATAACCCAGATAGCATCAAACCTTTCGGTGTTCTCAGTAACTTCGTTACAAAATCCATTGTATCGTGATCCCATTTCTAAATTGGAATTTCTAAATTGTAACTTACCGTAGGGTCGTTGGTGTTCCATTTTAACCTGTAAACAAGTTAAACAACGTTCCATGTATCGTGCGATATCTTTTTTTAGACCATGCCACCAATATGACGAATCACAACACATTTTGTTAGTACCCGGATGAATAAACTAAGGAGACTGGTGAGCTTTTTTCAAGATTCTTTCTCGAATATCACCCATACGAGGTACCCAAATTTTTCCTTCAAAACACATCTACCCACGGCTGTCTTTGACTAAACATATGACATACCCACATTTTGTTCATGCTTTAAATTTTCTTCTTTGAAAACTTCGATCTCATATTTCGTTAATTCTTCAAATATGTTCGGTAAGAACTTGGCTTGTAATGCGATGACTTTGATTGTTCCACTCTTTTCTTTACGGCTCAAACCATCGATCGCCACATTTGTGTTCCCAGATTGATACATGATTTCACAATCGTAATCATTTACCAGTTCTAACCACCGTCGTTGTCGCATATTCAGTTACTTTTGATTAGACAAATGCTGGAGACTCGTATGATATGTAAAAATCTGACATTTGGTACCAAGCAAATAATATCTCTAACTCTTCAAAGCAAATACGACAGACACTAATTCTATATCGTGAGTGGGATATTATCTCTCGTGATCTTTCAGCTGACGAGAAGCATAAGCGATGACTTTACCTCGCTGCATCAAAACACAACCCAGTCCCAACTTTGAAACATCACTGTAAATCACAAAATCCTTTGAAGCGTCAGGCAAAGACATAATCGGCGCACTACATAGTCTTTCTTTCAATATTTGGAAGGCCTCGATTTGAACTTCTTTCCATTCAAACTTTCCATTCTTTTTCGTTAACATAGTTAAAGAAGTTGCAATATGAGGGAAATCCTAAATGAATTTGGATAATAACCTACTAAACCCAGAAAACTTATAAATTTAGTTGGTGTTCTCGATGGTTCCCACTTTTATATTGCTTCAATTTTTACTTATATAATAATTATTTTTAATCCTATTTTTTCTGTTAATAAACATATACTTTTTACTTAGATAATAATTATTTTTAATCCTTATTTTTGTTAATAGGATTTTATGATAATCTATTAATTTATTGAGTTAACAGCAATATAACAAAAAGGAGAATACAAAGAAAAATCTTATTAACCACTACATTAAAATGTTCCAACGACTTTAAGAATGTGGGCTTGGGCCTTGGCATCTTAGTTGATTAGACTATGGGCATGTTTGTTAGCAGCTTAATGAGTTTAATGAGACTCACAGCTTATTCGGTCAGCTATACATGATTGTTTGGTAGTGGCTTAATGATATAGAAAGTGATTTATTCAGTAAGCTTCTATGGGGGAGCTTTATGCAGAAAGTCAAGTTTTTTTACCAAACTTGGCCCTCCTAATTAAAAAACACACTCCTTCCATTTATGAAAAAACCCTTCCAAACAAAAACCTTCTCAATCTATACAAACAGATTAATCAACACAGACAACTTTATCCATACAGGACTTAATGAAAAACCAACCAAACAGCCCCTATATGTTATGTGTAAATCGTCAAAAGATAACACTTGTTATCCTTGACAACGTACTTTACTCTTTAAATTAATTTCTTATACTTTTTTTGATTTTAGATGAAGTCATTAGACATCAATTGTCAAAAATAGAGACAGGGACCAAAAGCGATGTGCAGTATGGAGAATGGGTAATTATGGACAGACGAGGAGTGGCAAGGAGGAGCGATGTTATTTGTGCGTGAGGGTTGAATGACGTAGGGTTTGAGAATATTGATTTAGTTTTTTATTGCTTTAAAACCTTCCTAGCATGTTACATATATTATTATTTTTTGTTAAAAGAATGTAGGTAACCAATTTTTAAAAGTTCAATAGTTTATTTATTCGAAAAAGAAAAAAATGACTTGATCATTCAAAATGAGAAAGTTAAGTGATTTTTTCATTCAAAAAAATAGTTCAAGTACTTAACCATTCAAAATGAGAGAGTTCGTTGGGTTTTAAAACTTTTCCGAATAATAATATCACTAGAAGCGTACTCGCGCATTGCACGAGATACATTACGATTTTAATGTTTCATTTTATTTTTTTTGTCGATTTACAGTACGATTTTGGATGGTTTTGAGAAAGTGATAATGTTTTTTTATAAATTTGTTCAATTTAGGCTTAATAATATAATGTTTTTTTATATAAAAAAGTTAAGTATTTTGTTATAATTCAGTGATTATCTTATATATTTTAATAACTTCTAGAAAAAATAACCAATTACATATTTAATAATATAATTAAAACAAAATTATCTATATCTATACTATATTATAGAGTACGGATAAAAAAACTATTAAATACAAATTATTAGGCACAAGGTACCATCATTTTATGCAAGATTTTAAAAATCTTTTAATTTACAAGTATCAAAGCACAAGATACATATTACTACTGCAGACTTCTAACACCCACTAATTTGGTATGTGCAGGGCACTCCTTTTATGCAGACCTTTCCATGTATCACTATTAATTAATATATTATATTACTATAATTTTTTTACTATATTATTAAATATGTAATTAGTTATTTTTTTAGATGTCATTAAAATATAATTAAAATAATCATTGAATTCTAACAAAATACTTAATTTTTTATATAAAAAACATTATATTATTAAGCCTAAATTAAACAAATTTATAAAAAAAATTATCATTTTCTCAAAACCATCCAAAATCGTACTGTAAATCGACAAAAAAAACAAATTATAAAATGAAATATTAAAATCATGATGTATCTCGCTGCATTGCGCGAGTACACTTCTAGTAATAATATAATATATTAATTAATAGTGATACATGGAAATTTCTGTATAAAAGGAAGACTCTGCATATACCAAATTGGTGGGTGTTAGAAGCCTGCAGTTTGTGCTTTGATACTTGTAAATTAAGAGATTTTTAAAATCTTGCATAAAATGACGGTACCTTGTACCTAATAATTTGTATTTAAGAGTTTTTATCCATGCTTTATAATATAGTATAGATAAGGGTTGTCATTAGTATAAGTTACAAATTTGTTTTATAATTTGTTTGTTCAATCATGTCATAGGTCTTTCTTATAAGAGTTGTCTTTCTTATACGCTAAAGGCCCTGTAAGATTTTGAATCGGATCCCATTCCAAACTCTCGTTTGCTTTTAAGAAAGCCCGGAATTGAAATAACAAAATTTCAATGAAACCCCACATACATGGGATTTCGAAAACCCATGGGGGTATTTTTGATATTTAATGAGATTTCATAAGGTTTATAATAATGTTTTAAAGTATTTTAAAAATATTCAATTTATAATAATCAATAAGGAAAGATAATTTAATTATTTTATAACTTATATAGATATAATGAAATTCAATTTCATTTCAAATTTATAAATGAACCACACTAAAGATTCTAACTTTTTATAATTTTATATCTATACTATATTATAAAGCACAAATAAAAAAACTCTTAAAAACAGTTATTAAAACTTAATGTACCGTTATTTAATGCTAATTACTTAAAAAACAACCATTAAATCTTTATGTAATACATTTAATGTTATTTATTAACTTTCAGTCCATATCTCTAACCAATTTAACTTCCCTAAAATCATTTTTCATTTTAATCCCCTAAAATCACTCCCCTGCATAATTAAATACATGATAAAAATCAAATTTTAAATATAAAAAATCTAAAATATAATTAAGAAAATATAACAGAATATTTAATGTTTATTTAAAAAAAAACATTATAGTATTAAATCTTAAATAAATTACATTATTATTAAAATATCGAAGAAATTTTTAAAAACAAGCTTTTATGCATTAAGTACTGTTTATTGATACACATTAATTAAAATTCAAGATTAAAAATAATGATGCATGAATATAAATTTCTAAAGCTATATGTTTGAATTCATAATAACTATTAAACATAATCAAAAGATTCAAAACAGAATAAAATCTCAATTTAAATATATAAAATTTAAAATATATAAGATAATCATTGAATTCTATTAAAATATTTAATTTTTTTATAAAAAATATTATATTATTAAGCCTAAATTAAACAAGTTTATAAAAAAATCATTATCACTCTCTCAAAACCATCCAAAATCGTACCGTAAATTGACAAAAATAAAATAAAACCTTAAAATCATGATGTATCTCGCTGCATTGCGCGAGTACGCTTCTAGTATTATAACGTACGGATAAAAAAACTCTTAAATACAAATTATTAGGCACAATGTACCATTATTTTATGCAAGATTTTAAAAATCTCTCAATTTACAAGTATCAAAGCACAAGATACATATTACTACTGCAGGATTCTAACATCCATCAATTTAGTATGTGAAGGGTTTTCCTTTTATGCAGACCTTTCCATGTATATCACTATTAATTAATATATTATATTACTATAATTTTGTTTTAATTATATTATTAAATGTGTAATTCGTTATTTTTTCTAGATCTTATTAAAATATATAAGATAATTATTGAATTCTAACAAAACACTTAATTTTTTTATATACAAAACATTATATTATTAAGCCTAAATTAAACAAATTTATAAAAAAAACATTATCACTTTCTCAAAACCATCCAAAATCGTACTGTAAATCGACAAAAAAATAAAACGAAACATTAAAATCGTGATATATCTCGCTGCATTACACGAGTACGCTTCTAGTCATTCTATAAAATCAAAATCCCTAAAAAATATCACGTCAAATCAGACACACCTAAAAGGATTTTGATTCCGATACGTTGTTTTATAGTTAAAATCGGACCAAGTTTTCGATTTTGGTCGCACATTTGTCATACGAGTTATAGATCCTTTAGTGGTTTTGAATATTTCTCTTTGGACCAAAAGTTGAAAGTAAGTTGATTGGTCAAAAATCACATATCTATACTATATTATAAAGCATGGATAAAAAACTCTTAAATATAAATTATTAGGCACAAGATACTATCATTTTATGTAGGATTTTAAAAATCTCTTAATTTACAAGTATCAAAGCACAAGATACATATTACTACTGCAGACTTCTAACACCCACCAATTTGGTATATGTGGGGTATTCCTTTTATGCAGACATTTCCATGTATCACTATTAATTAATATATTATATTACTATAATTTTTTTAATTATATTATTAAATATGTAATTGATTATTTTTTTTAGATGTCATTAAAATATAATTAAGATAATCATTGAATTCTAACAAAATACTTAATTTTTTATATAAAAAACATTATATTATTAAGCCTAAATTAAACATATTTATAAAAAAAACATTATCATTTTTCTTAAAACCATCCAAAATCGTACTGTAAATCGACAAAAAAACAAAAAAATAAAATAAAACATTAAAATCGTAATGTATCCTACTACATTGCACGAGTGCACTTCTAGTATTATATGGATTTGGGATAGGTATTAGGCATGCCTGTAAAACAAAAACAATATACCAACATACAAGTATTATATTAATTTTAATATAGTTTGTTGATTTTATAATTTAGGGTTAATTTTAAGACTTTTCTTATTTGACGGATAAAGAGGAAGAATGGTTTTATTAAGGAGAAAATTTGACAAAAACATTTTTGTTAATATGACTTATACTTCTACTTTTTTTTTATTTGAAAAACTAAAACAACTAAGCTTTCCAATTTTGAATGGTCAAGATCTCTAATAGATTCCCAAAAAGTTCTTCAAAATAAAAAGTTTAAAGTCAAAATCTTCAAAAAGTAAATTACATTTATCTTCAATTGATTCCTTATTTTGGAGAATCCAACATTGATTATAATATTAAAATATTATTTATCTATCTACATATTTATTTTCAAAGTTTCTTATTGGTTCTCTCACTTGATAATCATTTTTGGGTGTGATCTTCATATTTGGAGAAAAAAATCATTTTCTGATTTTCTCTCATACTTTCTCCATTTTGGAGATAGTTTTGGGGAAGATGTTGGAGCAAAATATTAGCTCAAAATCCCCATTGTCTACATGACTATATTTTCTCCATTTTGGAGAAGTTGTTGGAGGTGCTCTAACTATTTTTTTGAATTAAAAAATCATTGATTTTTCTCATCTTGATTGGTCAAGTCCCTGCTTTTTTTTCCCAATAAATAAATCATTGAACCTTCAAAAATTAGTTACCTAACATTCTTTTAATAAAAAAAACATACCCGTAACCGGCTATGAATGTTTTAAAGTAAAAAAAAAACTAAATCAGTTCACCATAACACCATTCCCAAACCCTATGTCATTCTAGCCTCACACACACACCAACATTTCTCCTCCTTTGCACTTCTCTTCGACCATTCATTGTATGTTCTCCATACCTCCCATCGTCGTTGGCTCTGCCATCGATCTCCTTCTATATGACGAGTGTTGAACCCGACAAATAATAATTTATTACCTCAAATTACAACGTAAATTGCAATAGTTGTAAGCAGGGTCGAATCCGCAGGGATTGACCGTGAAAAATTATTGACTTCTACGCTTTAGTAAAATAGGGGGGGTGGATTGAGATATTTTATACTAAGCATACAAATAGGTTAAAACGATAAGTAATAAAAATAAAGCTTCCAGCAATGAGTTATAATCCAATTAAAGTTCAGACTTGTGTATCATTGACTTCCCAAATACATTCTCTCGATCAATTCTAGATTGACCATAAGTGCTGATACGCATCTTACACTCTGTTTATCCTTATGATTAGACTATCATGAGAAGCTCAATGACAAGTCTCTAATTAGTTAAAACACCTCTAGTTACGAACTATAACACCCCCAAATCCACCATTGGGTAATGTCACATCTTTCATCCTAAATATTCCCTTATGTCGTCAAATATGACATTAGGATACAAGTCTTAACTTAAAGTAAATACAAGTCTCCAACATTAGTCCGTCCCATACCGGACTATGTTACATAAAAGCCAAATTACATAATAAGTTTGACAACTAACAAAGTATAAAAGAACATAATGATAAGGAATCTGTCTACGCCTTGCCCTTCCCCTTGTCCAAACCTGAACCACCGGCTCCTGAGATGCATACTAATAGTTAGCTAAAAAGTTAAGTGAGTTAATGATTTACGTGCACATAAATTCACACTCCATCAAGCATAAAAATATCAAGCACCAATGAAATAGTATGCATATTGTTTTCAGAAAACATTTGACACCAATGAGATCTCCTAAATCTCCTCACCGGGTAGGTCCGCTCTGTCACTGGCATTCCCTGGATCACACGACTCATACCCGTCCGGCACCCATTACGGGGTCGTGCCACCCCTAAACGTGACATATCGAGCCCGATCCCATACCCCATATCGGCACCTGAAATCAACTCCAAAAAATATAGCATGCTAAAATATTTAAACACCAATAAATAAATAGCATGCAATCTCCTACATAATAATTACGTATAGGGGTGTAAACGAGCCGAGTCGAGTAGTAGGTTAATCGAGCCGAGCTCAAAAATTAATATTAGGCTCGAGCTCGATTCACTTTTTCAATGTAGGACTCGAGCTCGATGCTCGTTTATGGGTTCGAACTCGCAATCAATTAAATCATTTATCGGCTTGAGCTCGATAATTTTAATATTTTTATTGTATGATTGACAAATATATGAGAATGTTTGGCTCGAAAAAGGGTATGCACGATTGGCTCGGCTCGGCTCGACTCGAAAAAATTTAATCGAGTTTTCGAACGAGCCGAGTCGAACATTGGTGTTATAAAGCTCGGTTCGTTTAGTTAAACAAATTCTATTTTGTGTTCGAGATTGGCTCGAGCTCGATAACAATTAAGCTCGAGCTCAAGTAACTAGTTCAAAGCTTGACTCGTTTACACCCTAATTACGTACATGAAAACGTTCACCCATAAACATGTACATAAAATATCTCCTCATGGCTAGCATATGTAACTCCAAATAAATAACACATTTATATAAATGATTTAATTAAATGATTTAACGTTCATTCTCCCCTTAGGAATGATTAATTAATAAATATTAATCAATGTCCTAATATTTCAATTACGACACCTCCGTAATTAAATAGATCCTCCGATAATCAATTATAGGATTTTCTAGAAAGTAATAATTAATTAAATCTCTAATCCTAAAAGAATTAATTATTTAATCCTTACACTTAATTAATTAATTTGGGCTCAACACATAATAATTATATGAGGCTCAACTAATTAATTAGTTTAGTCCAATACTATAAATGGACAAACCCAACACCAATCAGATTGACCCAATCAAAATTTAATTGAGCATGCCCAATCTCCCGGCCCAAACCCTTTTGGAAGGATTCGGCCCACTGATCATCCGGGTCGGTCTGACCGAACCGCCTGAACCGTGTCTGGACTGCCCGAACCATAACTGCCCCCACGTCCGAGCCGCCCGAACCGCGGTCGAACCGCCTGACCCGACATCGCATGACCAAATGCCAACATCGACGTTTTTGGCTCGTTTATCCGCCTTTTTACGCGATTCCTGTTGTGTTAAATCGCCATAACATAAATCCTCATCCAATGGCTAAAAAATCATCGAAACGATGCACAGTAGAGCCTAGAACTCACGATCAAAAGTCTCAGTTTTTACCGAAACTCTTCGTATCGTTTTTCCGACCAAAAGGACGGGCTCCAAGTCGATTTCACGACCCCAAAACTCCCAGAAAACGTAAAGAAAGTATAAAATACCAATTGTAAACTTTTACATGCGAAAACGAAAGGAAAAACTCATCGTAATCTGTCTCTCGAAAACACCGTAACGTTGCATGTTCGACCATCGTTTTCTCTTAAACTGCTCGACCGATTCGCTCTGCACCAATTCCGAACTTGCTCGAAATCCAGAGATGAAGAAAACGATATCAAATTTGCTATGTAACAACTCTAAATGAGAATCGTCTCATCATATATACCAACCACGACGGTTTGGGTGTAACCGCCCTCCTCCCCACGTTCCCATGCAATAACTTTGGGCACTTGGCACTATTGGTCCTTGAAGTTTACATTTACAACCCTTATCATTTCTTCCTCTTTTCACTTTTCACCTTTCACCTTTCACCTTTCACTTGTTTTTGGACTATTTTTTCCCCTCAACCTTTATTCTCTATTTATTTATTTATTTATTTTTTCTAGTGTTACAACTCTCCCCTCCTTTTAGGAATTCCCATCCCGGGAATTCACACCACATGAAAATAGTTGAGGGTATTTCACCCTCATCTCCTACTCGGGCTCCCAGGTCATTTATGATCCTTTATGAAATCTCCATTTAACTAGCACTAAGGTATAATTTTGCTCCTTAATTGTTTTGTTTTCCTGTCCAACACCTGGACTGGCTCTTCAATATAGTCGAGCTTATCGTTAAGCTCAACTTCTCCTAAATTAACCACGACTGAATCGTCAGCCAAATACTTCCTTAAATTTGACACGTGGAATGTGTTGTGCATACCTTTGAGCTTTTCTGGCAGCGTTAACCGATAAGCTACCGCTCCTATCCGTGCAATGACCTCAAACAGTCTAACATATCTTGGACTTAGCTTTCCCCTCTTTCCGAATCTTATGATTCCTTTCCATGGCGATATCTTTAGCATCACCTTATCTCCTACTTGGAACTCCAAAGGTCGACGCCTCTTATCCGCATAACTTTTCTGCCTGTCACACGCGATTTTCAACCTTTCATAGTTTCACGTATTCGCACTATCTTGTCTGAAGTCTGTTGGACTAACTCTAGTCCAGCCAACTGTCGTTCTCCGACGTCAGCCCAACACACTGGCGTCCTACATTTACGACCATACAAGGCCTCGAATGGTGCTGCCTTGATACTAGAGTGGCAGCTATCGTTATAAGCAAATTCTACCAATGGGAGATGGTTATCCCAACTTCCTCTAAAATCGATAGTGCAAGCCCTTAACATATCATCCAGAGTTTTTATCGTCCACTCACTTTGTCCATCAGTCTGAGGATGATATGCAGTGCACAAGTTGAGTCGAGTTCCCATTTATTGCTGAAAACTAGCCCAAAATATCGACGTGAACCTTGTATCCCTATCTGAGACAATCAATAGTGGCACTCCATGCCTTGAGACTATCTTATTGACATATAATTGCGTTAATATTTCTAGAGAATACTTTTTATTGATCGGTAGGAAGTGAGTGGACTTCGTGAGTCGGTCAACTATCACCCATATAGCATCATGCCCTTTCACCGTTTTAGGCAATTTAGTTACAAACTCCATCGTGATCATCTCCCATTTCCATATCGGAATCTCCATTTGTTGTAACATATTTGACGGCTTCTGATGTTCCATCTTCACCTGTAGGCATGTCATACATTTCTCCACATATTTTACTACCACCTTCTTCATACCAGGCCACCAGTAGCTCTCCTTTAAACTTTTATGCATCTTATCACTGCCTGGGTGCATAGTGCATTTGGCTTTGTGCGCTTCACCTAATACTATGTCCCTTAGATCTCCTTTGCAAGGAACCCAAATTCGATTTCCAAACCTATATACACCATCTAACCCGATGGTCAGTAGTTTGACCTGTCCGACCATCCTCTCCTTCTTGATGTTGTCCTCCAATAGGGCCTTCTTTTGAGGTACTCGTATTTGGTCAATCAAATCTACCTGAATATTCATCGACATGGCATGAACCTTAATCGGTTCGATCCTCTCCTTTCTACTTAGGGCATCGACAACCATGTTCGCCTTACCCAGGTGGTAACGAATCTCACAATCGTAATCTTCTAATAGCTCCATCTACCTTCTCTGCCTCATGTTTAGCTCCTTTTGATCGAAGAGATACTTCAAGCTCTTATGGTCCGTGTAAATCAGTCATTTCGTGCCATACAGGTAGCGCCTCCAAATTTTCATTGCAAAAGTCATTGCAGCTAACTCCATGTCGTGTGTTGGATACTTCTTTTCATGCTCCTTTAGTTGGCGTGAATCATAGGCAATAACCCTGCCTCTTTGCATCAATATGCACCTTAATCCTATTTTAAAAAGCATCATTGTACACAACGGAGTCCTATGTTCCCTCTGGTAAGGACAGTACTGGTGCACTACTCAACATTTTCTTAAGTGTTTGGAATGTTTCTTCTTGTTTCTGACCCCAATCAAACTTGGTTGTCTTTCTAGTCAAGGTCGTTAATGGCATCACTATCTTTAGGAAATCCTAGATGAATCTTCTGTAATAGCCTGCTAATCCCAGGAAACTTCGGATTTCTGATGCTGACTTAGGCGACTCCCAATCCATTGATGCCTCAATCTTGGCTGGATCTACCTTGATCCCCTTTCCGTTAACCACATGACCAATAAATTGCATCTCATAGCCAGAATTCACATTTTGAGAATTTGGCGTATAACTCTCCTTAGCCAATAGCTCGAGAATCGCTCTCAAATGTTGCTCATGCTCCTCGAATAGATAAGGATGTCGTCAATGAAGACTATGACAAACTTATCTAGGTAGGGTCAACAAACTCTGTTCATCAGATTCATGAATGTAGCTGGTGCATTCGTCAACCCAAATGGCATTACCAGAAACTCATAGTGCCCATAACAAGTTCTGAAAGCCGTTTTTAGTATATTCTCCTCTTGAACCTTCAGCTGGTGGTAACCAGATCTCAAATCAATCTTCGAGAAATAACTGGCTCCCTGAAGCTGATCAAATAAGTCATCGATCCTTGGTAATGGGTACCTATTCTTGACTGTGATCTTATTTAGCTCCCGGTAATCAATGCACATCCTCATCGTACCGTCTTTCTTCTTGACGAACAATATTCGTGCTCCCCAGGGTGACGAACTCGGTCGTATGAACCTCTTATCCAGCAACTCTTGGAGTTGCTTCATCTATTCTTGCATCTCCGTCGGAGCTAACCGATATGGTGTCTTTGCGATTGGTGTTGCGCCTGGCACCAGGTTAGTTCGGAATTCCACCTGACGTTCCGGTGGTATCTCTGGAAATTCCTCCAGGAACACTTCTGGGTATTCCCTTATTACCAGTGCATTTGATACCGTCTTCTCCTCCAACTGCGTGTCTATAGTATAGGCTAAGTAAGCTGTAATAACCGGGCTTAAAGCAAACAATATAAAAGTTGGGTAAGAAAGTAGAAAGGCCATATTAAGAAGGGGTCTATTGTAAAAAGTTGGGAAAAAGGGGTTTTAACCCTAGAGGTAATAGTGTTAGTGTGCGTGGCAGCTGAAAGTGTGGAGAAGGGTTCTTGGCAATTTTGGAGAGACCGAGAAGGAAAGAGAATTCTTCAAAGATTTCAAATGGGGTTTTGAGTTCACTTTGAGGTAAATCATCTTGTAACCTCAAACCTCTAATTCCTAAATGTTTATTTCAATAGTGGTTTGATTTGGGGGTCATGTTAAGAATCTGATGTTAGGGGTTTTGGGTTTGATAACTTGGGTGTTTAATGATGTTTGGATTAAGACTTGAAATTAATTATTCCTTGTAGTAATCGAGTTTTTGGAGAAATTCAGTTATCTGTTATCGATTAATTGAGGACTCGAGTCTGTGTGTAATCGCCATCTAATCGACCCAGGTTGGGGAACCGAATGACCTCGGTCGTTGGGACTCCGGTCAAGTTCAAACACCAGTCGAGAAAAAGGGAGAGACCCCGGTCGACATTAGGCACCGGTTGAGAAGGGGGAGACCCCGATCGACATTAGGTACCGGTCGAGAAGGGGGGAGGCCCCGGTCCTTTTTAACACCGGTCGACGCAGGTGGGGGGGGGGGAGACCCCGGTCTTGAGATCGCACCGGGCGGCCTTTGCAGGCCCTGGTCCCCGGGTTGCACTGTGGGCCGAAGCCCATTTCTTTTGGGAATCTTATTTTTTTATGTTAGGTTTGGGTTTAGAAAAGCTAGCCCATTTTTATTATTTTATGTCAAGGACTCATTTCATTATCTCAAGTATGAGTTTGGTGGGCTAAGTTTGGTTAGCGATTAGATGTCGTTGGGATTGGTGTTAAAGTCAAACTCGTATAAAATTGAAGAATTGGGAGTTCACTGGTCAATATTTCCTTTATAGGTTTCAGACCGAATTCTAAGAGTAGAGGCGAGAATTGAGCTAAGGACGCCAAGTGAGTTTTTCTGAACTAAACCTTTCTGGTATTGAAAGCATGTGAAGTTTAATTTTAAACTTTGATTTATTTACGATGGCATGATATTTATAAAATGATTTAAGTGTGTTATAAATCGTTGTTGTTTAAATGTATGCATACATTATATGTGGAGATTGTGACCTAAGTCGAGGAGTGTGGCCCGCCTACTCGTACCGGGGAGTGTGACCCGTTTATGCCATTGGGGGTGTGTCCCAAAATTAAGGCAGTGCGAGTTAGACACATCATCTTTGACGGTCGTGTGGTCAGTAGCGTGTTTTATCTTTATGTTCTTATGAATCTATTGATTTAAATTTGCTGGAAAGTTATTTTGTTGCTTATCTGTTAGAGGGGACTCACTAGACCTACATTCTAACCCTCGCTCTTTCAAAACTAAAACATCTTTTTAGGCAAGCGCGATTTAGGGAGATCGGCTAAGGGCAAAGAGAAGATGTAGCGGGCAGAAATAGAAGACCGTCATCTTAGACATTTATTAGTATTATCTCAGTTGTGTAGGTCGACTTTGAAAACCTTGAATTTAAAATTGTTAGTTTTGGGGCCTTTTTGGTGTGGATTTTTAATCTATTATTAAGATTTAAATTGTTACCTTGTTGTTTCTGGTTGGGTTGTTTCATAATCTATGCACCCCTTTTGAAGGCACTTTCTTGCCTTCAAGGTAGTGATCACTTTAGTGTCGTTTTTCTTTCGATCCCCGTAGACGTGAACCGCCTCTCCCTCTGGGTTCTGAATCTTAATCATCTTCTTATTACATACGATCTGGGCATGATTGTCAGATAACCAATCCATGCCTAGAATCACATCAAAACCTATCGACATGAGTCTAACAGGCAACTCCTTACCATCTATACAGATCGTGCAACCATCAATTATCTCTTCTACCTTAACTTGACCACCATCAACCGTTTCTACAGTGTAACTTTTCTCTAACCTACAGGCATCTTTGTTCAAGTAGTGGCGGCACAAAACTACCATTTGAACCTGAATCAAATAATACATGAGCATTTACATTGTTGATAGGGAACATACCTGACACGACGTCAGGAGTCTCCATATCCTCCTCCAATGTCATGTTGTACGCTCGACCACGTCCCGTGGGTACCTCCTTCCTTTTATCAGAACTATTTTCCGCACCTTCACCAGATGATTTCACACTGTTTAGTGCCCCTTTCTAAACCGTAGGGCACTCAAACCGTAGATGCCTTGTCTCGCCACACTTGTAACAAGTCTTCCCTTCTGGACATTCCTGCATCGTATTCCCTAGCTTTCCACACCTGTAGCAGGATATGCTCCTAGCCCATCACTCATCCCTATGCCTTCTCCCACATTTGCTACGTTGAGGAACTATGGTTTCTTCTCCCTTTATATTCACTATAGAAGAACTCACCTTTGCCTTCTTGACTATCTTACTCAAACCTTTCAACTTCTCTTACTATCTCTCATTTCACTTGTTGCCTTAGCATTATTCTCCTTGGCAACTAACGCCATCTCCACTGCTTGAACGAACGTCTTTGGGGGGTACATGTCAACATATTACTTTATCTCTATTCGGAGACCGTCTTTAAAACGATCTATCTTCCTCTGGTCTGACGCCACCTGGTGGCTTACAAACCTGGCCTTTCTTAAGAAGTCATTAACATACTCTTGGACTTAAGAGGACCCTTGCTCTAGTCTTAAGAATTCGGACTCCAATTTCTTCACCTCTGACTGGGTGCAATATTTCTCCATTATCAGATCCTTCATCTGTCCCCAAGTCACAGTGATCATCTCCTTGTTTCCTTTAATATCGCACTCCGTTTCCCACCAGTGATGTGCAAAATATACAAGGGTAGTGGCCGCATATGTCACCTTTTGATCCTCAGAACACTTGCATATCTTGAAGTAGCTATGCATTTTCTTTATCTAGTTCATTAAAGCTATTTCCCCCTCGACACCCTTAAACTCTTTCGAACGTGTGTTACTGAAGTCCTTAAAGTTGCATCCCTTCTTCTTTGTGGTTGGAACCACTACCTTATCCTTTCCATAGTTACTCACCTTAGTATTCTCTTGGTTGCTTGCTTCAGTATCTTTCTGGTCTCCTATCTTAGTATTTATTGGTTCAGTTTCCTCTTCTTCAGCCTGTTTCTTTAGCCTAGCCTCTAACATCGACTCTATCATACCAGGTAGGGTATTTTGTAGGATATGTGTCATCCTATCGGTCATCGTCTCCTTAGCCAGAAAGTTTCCACCTTTCCCTCCTCGTGTCCTCATACGTCCTCGGCCTGTCCTTGTGGCTGTACTAGCATGTACAGACGGGGTGGCACTAGAGCTAGCGATATGAACATCGTTGCGACTTCATCCCACCGATGGTACCACATCGTTGGCACCTTCTCCGATGAGTTCAATTCTCTTTGATCCTCTAGACACCATACTTATACAATAAGGCACCATTAGTCTCCATATTTTCTCCTATTCCATAGTCTTAATAGACATCATAAGCCAAGGTCACATGCTAAAAATAACAATATTTCCATTAACATAACCACCATATTAACCATACCATACAATGTCAGCTATAAATGCTTGACCTAAACTCCTAAAATATGGAGATACATCATAATGTATAACCGTATGTACTTATCTCTTAGCAATTACACGGGTATAAAATCCCAAAGAGATTTCTAGGTCTAAGACCATACCTCTCTCCATTACTAACAATACTCCTCTTACCGGACCATACATCTTTCCTTTACTAACAATGCTCGTCTTACCAGACCATAGTACTACGAGGCCGCACCTAAGTAGAACTGTTATTGATCTTTAACTTTCATCTTCCAAGATCTCTAGTTAAGCATGAATCTTACTTACAAAACTAGTAGATCATAGCCTCATAAAGGCACTTATCTTTCAACCTTAACCTTACATTTTAACATTTTCAAATAAAAATCAATATCAACTCATCTCCTTCCTTAAGCTCCTCTCCAATTGGTCATATGAAGATCATATACTCGTACTCCTTTCCATATCTCAACTTCTATTACACCGTTTTGTTTAAGCTTAGTCTATAAACATAATCTAATTCTCTTAAACTACAACTCTGATACCAACCTGTAACACCCCCAAATCCACCCTTGGGTAATATCGCATCTTTCATCCCAAATATGACATTAGGATACAATCAAATCACCATCACAACGGAAGTCTTAACTTAAAGTAAATACAAGTCTCCAACATTAGTTCGTTTGACAACTAGCAAAGCATAAAAGAACGTAATGATAAGGAATTTATCTACGCCTTGCCCTTCCCCTTATCCAAACCTGAACCACTGGCTCCTGAGATGCATACTAATAGTTAGCTAAAAAGTTAAGTGAGTTCATGGTTTACGTGCACATAAATACACAACCCATCAAGCATAAAAATATCAAGCACCAATGGAATAATATGTATATTGTTTTCAGAAAACATTTGACACCAATGAGATCTCCTAAATCTCCTCATCGGGTAGGTCTGCTCTGTCACTGGCATTCCCTGTGTTACACGACTCACACCTGTCCGGCACCCATTACGGGGTCGTACCACCCCTAAATGTGACATATTGAGCCTGATCCCATACCCCATATCGACACCTGAAATTAACTCCAAAAAATATAGCATGTTAAAATATTTAAACACCAATAAATAAATAGCATACAATTTCCTACATAATAATTATGTACATGGAAACGTTCATCCATAGACATGTACATAAAATATCTCCTCATGCATAACATATGTAACTCCAAATAAATAACATATTTATATACATGCAATATGCTCCCGTAAACATGCATATAAAAATATATATCATCATGTTCCACATATCTCCAAGCAATTATCATGGCAAAATAATTTATATTACATATGTATGCATCCTAGAAAAGTCTTATGAAAGACTCACCTGAAAGCGGGTGTGTCCAAACGATAAACTTCGCTTTAGTGACCTACACGACATGCACCAAAAATATTCTATCAACGACCTATTTTGCCAAAAGTCAACAAAAGTCAACTATGGTCAACCTTCGGTTAACCCCCGAGCATGTGGCTCATCGATGTCTTAAAACGTCCATTTACTCTTTCCATAATTTTATAAACTCCATTCCCTATTTTAAAACGTCTCAAATAATAATTTTGACTCCAAAACGACGCTTTAAAATCGAATTATTAAATCATTAAATTAATTAAATGATTTAACGTTCATTCTCCCCTTAGGAACGATTAATTAATAAGCATTAATTAATGTCCTAATAATTCAATTACGATAATTAATTAAATCTCTAACCTAAAATAATTAATTATTTAATCCTTACACTTTATTAATTAGTTTGGGCCAACACGTAATAGTTATATGAGGCTCAACTAATTAATTAGCTTAGTCTAATACAATAAAGGGACAAACCAACACCAAGTAGATTGGCCCAATCAAAATTTAATTGAGCAGACCTAATTTAGTTCTAGAGATAAGGCGCAACCAATTTGTAATTAAAATAGAAAAGAATATTGTTATAGACAAGGTTCTAAATGGCGTGAGGCATGACGTGACAGCGAGGTCAAACTTCAAGCCCTAGGAGCCAAGGCGAGGCCACGACGTTTTTAAAGCGTGACTATGACGGAAAATCTTTATCTATACTATATTATAAAGCATCTATTTTAATACTCTTAAAAACAAGTTATAAAGCATTTAGTACAGGTACTTAATGCTGAATTACTTAAATTTCAAGTTTAATGCATGTACGTACAACCACTTAAAACCATGTAAAACCACATCCACATCCAGTCTTTCATCCGGCTCCTGAAATCTCTCCCCTAACATCTATCCCTAAATTATTGATATTCAAACCCCCTTTTGTGCGGCAAATGCCAACTGGGGACGAGAAGGATAAAACCCAAGGTGATTCCTAATCAGGCAATCAGTGTCTCCTACTTTTCTTGCGTTTCTCCATTTTCAGTTGTGAATCTTCTATTCTGAATAATAAGGTGGAACGTTCACCGATTATCAGAAATTATTGAAGAATTTACTACTATGTGTGTTTCTAGGGCTAGTGTAGATCCCAGATACAGTGCAATCACAAACAATAGTAATCAATGAAGAACAATGAATGAATCACAACCTCTAGTCATATGATTGATATTCAATAAAGGTTTAGGTTTACAGAGAAAATATCTGATAAGCAAAAGTAAACCTATTGACTAGAATGATAATGAATACGTCTCTTCTAATCTCTCTCTAACCTAAAACTAGGTTAAACCAACTTTAAATATGAAACTCATAAGCCTAATGGGCTTGAGGCCCAATTACAATTCAACTTTCAATCAATTACAATTTGAACCCTTATAAATGATTTATACAACTTTCAACACAGTAGGACTTTCAGTCCTAACAATCTCCCCCTAAAGTTGAATAAGGCATTTTCATCTTGAAATCTTCAGGCTTGATCTTCTTTCCCCTTTTGAATCTTTGAAAAACTTTGGTGTTGTATGTCTTCATGTCTTTCAAGACTCCCCTTGAATAAAGCTCTTGGTCTTCATAGTTTCAACTTTGTAACCAGATTTAATGTACAATAGCCTCGACTGAACGCACTATTGAGCAGCTTTCAACTGTAGAAACTCAACACATTGGATCAGCACACAAGAAAGATAATGTGCGAGTTACGTGACTTTCCACGGTGCATCTTCAGTTTAATAACAAAGAATCTGTCTTTGAACCGCGAGTTGAATAGACTTTCAGCTCAAGAACTTGTAGAACCAATATGCTCGTAGGAGGTACAAACTTGTACAGACACCACATGATACGGGATAGAAGAACCAATAAAATATTTCCTGCTGCAATCTTTGAATCCAAAGGCTTTTCACCCTCAGATTTAAGATTTGACTTTGAAATTGAACTTTGTAAATCTCTCCCCCTTTTTGATGATTGTGAACATCATGATCATCAAAACTGTTCAATTTCAACACATTCTGTTAAACCCAGAACTAGTTGATAAACAATCACACAACACAATAAAGATCAAGAGATAATAAATCAGAATAACATACCACGATCCCTTGATTAATCAATGAAAACTTTGTGTGTTCTTGGTACCTTGTTGATGCGTACGATTACAATATTGCCTCCTCTCTATAGAATTATGAAAGTAATAATAAGGATTATGAGAGGATTAACCTAAAACCTAATTACTAAAAACTATTTATACTTAGGCGACTAATGCCTAATGGGCTTTTGGGCCCAGTTACAAATAACTATCAACTTATTACAATTTGAACCCTGAACTTTAATCTTGAATACAATTACTGATCCAACAATCTCCCCCTTTGGATTCAAGATTAAAAAAAAAATTATGGTAATTTGCTTCGGGTCTTCTCTTCTCTTGAAAACTTCAGATATAGTCTTCATCTTTCTCTTTCTTTAAATGAAGTGTCCTTCTGACGATCATCTTCAATCAGACTTTTGATAAATCGAATAAGTTCAGACACTCTGAATTCTTTGAAATCTTCAGTAGTTATATTCTCCCCCTTTTTGATAAGTGGTGAGAATCATCATCATCAAAACATAGCAAAAACAACCTCCCCCTTGTTTATACAGTCAGCAAGTAAGCACTGTCTTCATGTATAGATCACTGTGTGAAAATAAGAGCAGTCTGCCCAAATGGAAAGAGTGATTATTTCAATCTTTTCAGATTCAAATAAATGTGGTAACCCTGAATCAACAAATGACTCAGTTAAAATGCCTGTCAGTGACACAAAGTCACTGAGTAACACAAAGTTACTATATAAGGAGCTGGTTTTGATATTGACTCCCAGGACTTCCATTCAATCATCGAATAACACATAGTTATCTATGAACGTTCTGACAGAAAACAAATTTATGTGTGCTCGTGCATGTGTATGAAATAATTAAATACAGATGATTGCTTTTCAATTTAGGCTCAAAGTATGTAAACTTGTTGAGACAACAACAAATTATACAAAGACTCAATGTGCATGAGAAAGGGTTCGAAGGTGGGGCAACTTACCTTCTTTTTCAATATTAGTATCTTCCAAATGAAGAACCAATAGCATATGTACTGCTTCCCCAGAAAATGTGAATCATTCTCTTTTTGAGAAAAGAATAAGTAGCTGGTGGGGTTGTATGCAAGAGATGGCATGGGCTAGTTGCCTTTTCAATGTCATTCACGAAGAAATGTGAAACAACAGATAATGTGGTTGCCCGGCTCAGAAAGAAGTTTGGTGCAGAGTTTGATATTCTTTTACTCTGTTCTCTCACCCTCTTTCTTTTAATTCTCACTTCTAACCAATCTCTCTTTTCCATTTTACCTCTTCACATACCAACACTCAATCTTTTGACCCCTCTCCCCTCAATCACTCAGGGAATACTTCCTGGGTAGGAAACACTGTTATCGTGAATCCATGGAAGTTCTGTTAAGCTCACACACTAAATCCCATGTATTTTCCTAAAAGAACATATTGTTCAACAACCTTTTGTATATGTAAGCACAAAGGAATAAACATGAAGAATAAAAATGTTGGAGAAGTCAAAACATAAGATGTTTGACAATGCAATTCTCCCCTCAAACTAAAAATGGTTGGCAATTAAGCTCTTAGTCTATTAAGCTCCCCCTCAACTTATTATTTTTTTTTTTTAACAAATGAAGAAAATACTGAAGTGCGGGTTCTAATCAGATGTGATTAAAAGCCATTGTCACTTGAACAAACCTGCACATAGAAGAAATAATGGTAATCATTTGTAAAAATGATTCCTCTATTGTTAGCAACAGTTGGAGAATAAATATAGAAAACACAACATTAAGAGTCAGAATATTCCCCCTCGAATCATGAGCAAGGTTAAGAAGACATGTTCAACATACCAAGTTTGCTGATGAGAAACTGGAACCTCTTTTCATCCAACGACTTGGTGAAAAGATCAGCTAACTGGAAGTCAGTTTCAACAAGGGAAAAGTTCAAAAAAACCCAACGGACTTTAGGGTTTGGAGTGATTAAGTCCCTGGACAATTTTTTCGAACAAATAAATCATTAGACATTTCAAAACCTGTTAAATAAATCCTTGGACTTTGGGTAACCTGTTGAATATATCCTTATTACTTAAAAAATGTAATTTGCAATCTACATAGTAGGTAAAACTATAAATTAAAAAAAATGTCACATACTTTATCCGCCTACAAACTAAAAATGGGGAAACTAACTGAAATAAGTTAATCTCATCAACCAAGTTCATTTTTTAACCACTTTTCGGAGTTTTTTTTTTCTAAAATAGTTAAAGTTTGCGCATATTTTTTTTTCTATGTAAGGATTTTTTTTCCAAAAAATAAAATAAAAAACATCCGTACATAGAAAATTTTATGTATAAAGATTCACTTTCAACTTATAGTTTTAGAAAAAAAAATACACTTTGCATTCTTATAAAGTTATAATTAGTTATTTAATTTATTTTATATTAATTACTTATTCATTTTATATATTTATTATATTAACACACATAATCATATATCTATACTATATTATAAAAGCGTCTACAAAAAACTCTTAAAAACAATTGCTAAAGCTTAATGTACCGATTTTTAATCCTAATTAATTAAAATATGTCTTAAAACCAACTATTAAAGCTTTATGTACTGCATTTAATGTTATTTATTAACTTTAAATCTTTATCTCTAACCACTTTAACTCCCCTAAAACCACCTAAAACCACTCTCCACTTCAAAACCATAAATGGATAAAAGACCATAAATTGATAAAAAAACAAAAAAATAAAAGGAAACATTAAAATCGTGATGTATCTCGCTGCATTGCACGAGTACGATTCTAGTTAACTAAAATATATCAAAAAAATTAGTTTATTCTTTTATAAATTACACCATTATAGTCGTTTGGTCAATATGTTCACAATGAACTCAATATTGCTTTTGAATTTAATCTTATATTATTCAATATCATAAATACGTACGAATTATTTTTAATACTTATAGTTACAGATTAATCTTATATTATTAAATAAATAACCCTAAAAGGATAGAAAGTGTAAATATTAAATATAATTTGTACGTATTTATGATATTTAATAACATGAGATTAAATCCAAAAAATTTAAAATATTAGGCTCATTTTAAACGTATTGACGAGACAATTATAATGGTGTAATTTGAAAAAAAAAACATATTCTTTTTGATGTATTTTAGTTAATATACGTTTATGTGTGGTTAATATATTAAAGCATTAACTGAAATTAAAAAAACAGAAGATATAAAGTAAATTAAATAATAAATTATAAAGACGTCTTCTAATTTTTTCCCTTTTTTTTTGCCAAAAACAATTATTAAGGCAAAAAAAATTTTTGCGTAAACTTTGACTACTTTAAAAAAGAGATTTTGAAAAGTACTTAAAAAATGAATTTGGTTGATGAGATTGACTATTTTAGTTAATTTTTCAATTTTTTTAATCTATAGGGGAATAAAGTAGGTGACATCTTTTTTATTTTTTTTAGTTTGTAGGTTTATCTGTTATGTAGGTTGCAAATTACATTTTTAATTAATAAGGATGTATTTAACAGGTTTCGAAAAGTCCAAGGATTTATTTAGTGTGTTTTGAAATGTCTAAGGACTTATTTGTTCCAAAAAATTGTCCAATGACTTAATCACTCCAAACACTAAAGTCCATTGGGTTTTTTTGGACTTTTCCCTTTGAACAAAGTGCATTTCGATATCACCTTTTTCTACATGATCCTTGATGAAGTGATAGCGTACATCGATATGCTTGGTCTTCAAGTGCTGAACCGGGTTAGCAGTTATGGCGATTGCGCTCTTGGAATCACAATAAATAGGGATGCGCTTGTAGTTGTACCCAAAGTCCCTTAACTGTGTCTTCATCCAGAGGACTTGTGAACAACAGCTAGCAGCAGCTACATATTCAGCCTCAGCAGTAGATGTTGAAACACAGTTTTGTTTCTTTGAGGTCCAACTAACAAGTTTGTCACCTATAAATTGACATGATCCAGAGGTGCTTTTCCGGTCTAGCTTACATCCTGCATGATCAACATCTGTAAAGGCAGTTAGATCAAAACAAGAATTCTTTGGATACCAAAGGCCTAAATTAGGAGTGCCTTTGAGATATCTAAGGATTCGCTTAACAACAGTAAAGTGCAACTCTTTAGGATTAGACTGATATCTTGCACAAAAACATGTGGCAAACATTATATCTGGGCGACTGGCAGTCAGATAAAGTAAAGAACCAATCATGCTACGATACACCTTTTGATCAACAGGTTTACTAGAGGGATCTGTATCTAAGAGTGTACTAGTAGCTATTGGTGTTTTCATGACTGAGCTATCTCACATATTGAACTTTCTTAACATATCTTTTATATATTTAGCTTGATTAATGAAAATGCCTTCGGGTAATTGCTTTACTTGTAAACTAAGAAAGAAATTTAATTCACTCATCATCGACATTTCAAACTTTGTTTCCATGATTTTAGAAAAGTTCTTGCAAAATTTCTGATTTGTCGACCCAAATATTATGTCGTCAACATAAATCTGAATGAGAATCAAGTCCTCACCTTGCCTTTTAAGAAATAAGGTGGTATCAACCGTACCTTTCTTGAAACCAGAAGCTAAGAGAAATTTAGTGAGAGTTTCATACCAGGCTCGTGGTGCTTGTTTAAGACCATAAAGCGCTTTTTCTAACACATAGACATGATTAGAGTGATGAGGATCAATGAAACCTTCAGGTTGTGCCACGTAGACCTCCTCATGCAGAACGCCATTCGGGAAAGCTGACTTTACGTCCATTTGATAGACTGTAAAGTTTTTGTGCGCTGCATATGCCAAGAAGATTCTGATGGCTTCGATCCTTGCAACAGGGGCAAATGTTTCATCATAGTCAATGCCCTCCTGTTGACAGTACCCTTTGGCAACCAATCGAGCTTTGCTTCTCACAACTACTCCAGCCTCGTCTTTCTTGTTTCCGAATACCCACTTTGTTCCAATAACAGTTTTACCTTTAGGTAGTGGGATCAAGCGCCAAACCTTGTTCCGTTCGAATTGCAGAAACTCGTCTTGCATAGCAGAAATCCAGAAGGGATTACGTAGAGCTTCTGATGCTTTCTTTGGTTCTAAGGAACTAAGGAAGCTTGAAAACATGCAGAAATTTGCTGATGCAGACCGTGTCGTGACACCAGATTGTACGTCACCTATCACGTTATGCAGGGGATGATCCTTAGTCCAACGATGTGTGCTTGGTAAGGATTCAACTGTTTGTTGCATGTTTGATGCATTGTATTCATCATGCATGGCAGGTAGATCCACAGATGTACTCGGGACATCTTGTACAGGTGTTTCTGATACTGAGGTTTCTAGAATAGCAACTGAAGTACTCGTGACTTCATTTCCAGAAGAACTATCTGCAGAGACAGATTCAGCATTAGTAGATTAAGAAACTGACAGTTTAGTTGTACCTGATGGAGATGCAGTTTCAGTGACTTCTTCGGACGGTCCAGACATGTCTTCAGAAATAGTAGGGACCTCCGAGCTTGTTATTTATGTTGAGATGCCTTTGTCAAAATCTGCACAAATATCATCGAAGGCATCAATAAACAACAAATCTAACTCAAATGAAGTAGAGTTCGAGTTAGAAGAAGTGGATCCGTTAGAAGCTGGTTCTATTCTGGATTGAATAGAAGCTTTATTCTTAAGTCCGAGTTCTGAACTGTTATGTCTAGAAGTCCGTGTAGAATTCTCATCAAAGGAGACATTCATGCTTTCAACAACCGTCTTGGTTCGCAGAATGTAACACCTGCAACCAAAAACACAAAGGAATTTGATATTAGGTTTACGATTGTTGATTAACTCATATGCTGTTTTGTCAAAGCGTTTGACCACAATGGTATGATTATGAGTAAAGCATGTTGTTGCGACTGCCTCAACCCAAAGATACATGGGTAGATCCGAATAAGCAAGCATCGTACGAGCAACTTCAACAAGAGTGTGGTTCTTCCGTTCAACAATGCCATTCTTCAAGAAGTTATGTGAAATGCCCATAGAGATGAGATAACTCTGCAAGGTGTCATTCTTGAACTCCGTGCCGTTGTCACTGTGAAGAGTTCGGACTGGCAATTGAAGACGTACTTGAATGCGCTTTATGAAATCTATAATTAATTTTGGCGCATCTGACTTGTTGCGAAGAAACTCGAGCCATGTATACCTTGAATAATCATCTATCATTACTAAAACGTATTTCTTTCCGTTGATAGACGTTGTTCGCATTGGGCCACAAAGGTCCATATGAAGAAATTCCAGTGCAAATGAGGTTGATGATTCAGTTTTGGACTTGAATGAGCTTCGCTTCATTTTGCCCAACTCACATGCAGAACATAGTGAGTCTTTTTCGAACCTCATTTATAGTAGACCTTTGACCAGACCTTGTCTCTGTAGCTTAGCTATGGATCGGAAATTCTGATGAGACAAGCGGCGATGCCACGTCCACGGTTGCGCTTTAGATGCTTTGGCTAATAGGCATACTGGACGTGTGACAGACAGTGTAGGAAAATCTACATAATATAGATTTCCATAACGTTCAGCTTTGAAGACTTCGTAACCATCGGGATCCTCAAGATAGCAATGAGTTGTTGTGAAGCGAACTTGATATTTCATGTCACAGAAGTGACTGGTGCTAAACAGATTGTGATCAAGTCCTTCAACATATAACACCCTTTGAATCTTCACAACTCCATTATCGAGCATTCCATATCCTCTGAAGTGTCCTTCTACTTCAGAATTTGCAAACCTAACTGCTCTGGCAGGCTCCTCCACATAGTTATGCAAGAGGTGCTTGAATCCTGTCATGTGGCGTGAACATCCGGAATCTATCACCCACAATCGATAGGCCTGCAAAAGAAACAATTAGTTTTGCTTTGGTACCCATATTAAAATGGGTCCTTGGCTGTTAGCTTCAAGCAATTCAGGAAAATCAGCAGGTTTAACTTTGACTCTCCATTCATAACGGGGTTTTGGAACCCATTTCCAAACCATTTTAACATTTAATTCCTGAAAGTGCTTTTTAGATCTAGGATTGGCAACCTTAGCACGAAACACTTTGGGTTGCGTGGAAGAATTAGAATTAGAATTGGAATTAAGGTTCAGTTTAGCTTTTCTTTTATTCTTCTTGGACTTAGGAGTGGAGTAGTATTTGAAAGAATTATCCCAGCAGTGTTTGCAATATAGATTATTTCGAGCAAAATTCATAAACTTAGATTTATCGAAACAAATCTTACATTCATGTCCATCAAAAGAATTACTTTTCAAAATAACACTGTCTGAAATACAACTGTTTGTAACAAAAGATTCACTAGAAGTCAAGCTATCATGTTTATTCAAACTATCATCTTTATTCTTCTTACTCCTCCCAACTCCATTCCCTTTTATATCTGAAACAGAAACGGAAACCTTGTTAGTCTCTATCTTAGAAGGTGATTCTTTTCTAGAATTACTTGAAGTCTCACCCTTCTCAAAAATACTGGGTGGATATTCAGGACAATCAGAGTAAACAACTGAAGGTTTTGCAGGAGCATCAAATTCTGGATTAGTTCTTACCTTCCAGCTTGGATCATTGAACATCTGTTTATCATTTGAAACATTCTTAAATAAAGTAATTTTCAAATCATTGATCTCTGTGCAAAGCTCTTGATTTTCTTTCAAAGATTTTTCAAGTTTAAATTTGAGATCAAAGTTTTCATCTTCAACCTCATCAAGAGACTGTTGCAACAGATCAATTTGTTTCATCAAGTCAGATGCATGATCATTCTCAGAATTTGACTCCTTTGCAGTAGAAACAGGATCAGAATCTGAAGCATTCATCATTTCAGAAAACCTTTCCTCGGTCATGTTTTTAATAAACTCCATTTTATCATTTTTAGAACAAGAACCATTCGTGATGACAGTTTCTTCTTCAACCTCTTCAATAAGTAAAGGTTTAGAAGCAATGGGATTTGAGACTGATGGTATAGTTGATGGATCAACATCCGATTCATACTCATCATATTTGCATGCAGTCTCAGGTGGAACCGTGTCATTGCTGACTGATTCTTTTGAAGATGTGGTAAACAGTGAATCAAACTCAGTTAAATCGATCTTTCGAGTTTCATAGCTTTTGTTCAAATCACTGTATTTAAAACCAACTGATTTAAAAGAATTTTGAGAATCAGTTTCACAAGACTTGTCCTTCCCCATTTCTTCTCGACCTTTTGTCTCTGTAAAAGGTTTAGAAGTACTTTCTTCAACAAAGGTTGCACGAATGTTAGGAATGGGTCTGATTGCGGAGCCAAATTTATCAAAATTATATAAGTGCTCCGGTGCCTTTTTCAAAACATCGTTAGTTGGCACACCCAAACCTGGTTTAAGTTTATAAAACCTTTCATCTTGGAGTTTATTGGTCAATAGATTTAATGTCTGCTCAGTCTGACCTCGTTTCATATTAATATCCTCCAATTGCTTGATTTTAGTGAATGCTTCATTTCTTTCTTGAAAACAGACTTCAAATTTAATTTTGAACTCACCTTTTTCAGTAATGAGATTTACAAGATCCTTTTCTAAACCAGATATTTTTCTTTTTAAAGATTCCTTTTCAGCTTTTAAACCATCTTTTTCTTTTTCTTTTTCTTCCACAACAACTTTTAGCAAAGCGTTTTCATCACGAAAACTCAAAACTGATTGATGTGCGGAGCTAAGTTTACCTTTCAATAAATCAAATTCATCTTTCATATTATGTATTTGGGCCATCAAAGATTCAATAATTTCAGAATTATCACTTACCTCAGAGTTCTCATATTCGGAATGTGCCTCAGAAGCTTCATCGTCACCATCCAGTTTTGCCATGTAGGAAACTTGGGTGAAGTGCGCCTGCTCCTCGTCATCAGAACTTTGGAACAACCAGTTTTCTTCTTCAGCCATAAGCACCTTTCCTTCTTCAGCTTTCTTGGCAATGAGCGACTTCCTTGAGTAGTATTCTGAGTTCTTCACTTTCTTGAACTTGCAATCTCTGGAGAAGTGCCCAAATTTGCCACAGTTGTAGCATCTGCCTGGTTCATCCTTTTTTTCTTCTTTCTTCTCCTCTCTCTTTTATTCTCTTCTATCTTCCTTCCTGTCATCTTTCCTCTCTTCTCGTCTGTCCTCTCTTCTTCCATACCTTGGCTTGTATCGCATTTCAGACTTCTCTTTCTTGTGCCCTTCATACTTTGGCTTCGAGTAGTATTTTTTCTTGCCAAAGCTCTTCTTGAATTGCCGAGTTATCATGGTCAAGTTCTCAGAGAACCTCTGTATGTCATCATCAGAGTCAATCTCCAGTTCTTCATCACTTGAAGCAGAATCAGACTCAGTAACCTCAGTAACAAGTTCTTTATATACTTTCTTCTTTGACCTTGCAGAGGATACAGGACCTGAACTTGAACTTTTTCCTTTGCCAGCTATGAGAGCCACAGAATCTTTCAGATTATTAGACTCATTATTAATGGTTCTCACCTCATCCTCATGCTGAGAAAGAGTAGAGAAAATATCAGTGACGTTTTCCTGAGCCATGTTCTTTGACATCTGAAGGTTGATGGCAAAGTTCTTCTATTCAGGATTCAGGTTCTTGATGAACTTATAATTTATCTCTGAAGCTGATTTAGAGATATTGTTCCTCCGCAAGTCATTTAGAATGATGTTGTATCTGTTGTAGGTCTCTAGCAGCGTCTCTCCTTCCTTTGCGTGAAACCCCTCATAGGCATTTATGCATAGATTCTGCTTGGCTTGGATGGAGGCTTCACTTCCTTCAAACTGTCTTGATAATTCATCCCAAACTTCTTTATCAGAGCTCCGACTGTCTACACGGTTGTAGATGTCATTTGGAATTGCCATTGTTAGATAAATGAGAGCTTCTTCATCTACCTTGTACGTCTCTTTCTCCTTTTCACTGAAGTACTGGTACGGTTTTGGGACAAATCTATCAGGAATTTCTGGAGAGGTTTCAGTTTCTGCTTGACCAGGTACTCTGATCATTGGATTTACTGGACCATTGATGATTGATTCCATGTAGTCTCTGTTCTTGTGATTCAGAAACTGGATCATTCTCTTCTTCCATTGCTGATACTCATCATCCATGAGGACAGGAGGTTTGGACTGAGAGTCCATTGAAAGAAGCTGGTTCGACATCTTAGCTGTATGGTTAGAAATCAAACTTGTCTGTACCAAAACAATCAACTAGATGAGATCGTTAGAATCAAGTATAGGATAAAAACTACACTAAAAAATTTTCAGAAAAATAAATTTCCAAAAATAATTTAAATGCAATATTCGCAAACAGTATAAAGCACAAAGATATTCGCAAGATAGAGGCTGGCGCAAAGATACAACTGTGCGCTTAAAGGGATCTGGCACAAAAGTCTTAATTTGCGCGACTAGTGGGTCGCGCAAAAATGGAATTTGCGCTAGAAGAGGGTCGCGCAAAATGAGTTTTGCATTAATAGGCAGTGGCGCAAAGGTATGTTTGCGCGATGACCGGGAGGCGCAAACGTGGGATTTGCGCGAGCTGCGGGTGGCGCAAAACAAATGTTTGCGCAAATAGCTGTTGGCGCAAAAGAGTGATCGGGGTCTTTCTTGACCGGGGTCTTGAGGTCGACCGGTGTGTTGCACGACCGGAGACTTCGACCGGTAAGGTGCTTCGACCAGTAAAGTGCTTCGACCGGTATTGTGATAAGACCGGGACCGGATCGATGTCGACCAGACCAGAGTGTAACGACCGGTATGCTGTTGACCGGGGTGTATTCGACCGATACGCTGCGACCGGGACCGACCGGGATAGTGTGACCGGGATGTCCCGACCGGTGAAGTGTGTGGCGCAAAACTTTGTTTTGCGCGAATAGGGTCGACCGGTGTTCCGTCGACTTGAATATCGACCGGTATGCTCTTGAAGCTTTCAACCCAGAAAATAATAATCAACCCAGAAACCAATCGAGAACTCAAATTCAAATGCAAAAATCAGACTTTCTTACCCATAAACATATATCGATTGGAATGCAATCAAAATTAATGATTAAAAACCAACTTTTATGACTCAATTTGAAGAACACAGAAGACGATAGGTATAAGAAGTTGTCGAACCCAGAGTCCAAAAATCATCAAAAAACCAATCAATTGATGAATTTAAATGCAATTAAACACTTTGATGATGTTCAATAGCCTAAAACACACCTAATTAAATCGATATTATGCAGAAAAACACATTAATTCATGAACTCAATTTTCACACAGTGCGTAACGATGAACAGTAAAATCGATGAACAGATAACTGTTTGATCCAAAAACTTGATTCTTTAGGCTCTGATACCACTTGTTAAACCCAGAACTAGTTGATAAACAATCACACAACACAATAAAGATCAATAGATAATAAATCAGAATAACATACCACGATCCCTTGATTAATCAATGAAAACCTTGTGTGTTCTTGGTACCTTGTTGATGTGTACGATTACAATACTGCCTCCTCTCTATAGAATTATGAAAGTAATAATAAAGATTATGAGAGGATTAACCTAAAACCTAATTACTAAAAACTATTTATACCTAGGCGACTAATGCCTAATGGGCTTTTAGGCCCAGTTACAAATAACTATCAACTTATTACAATTTGAACCCTGAACTTTAATCTTGAATACAATTAGTGATCCAACACATTCTTTGATCTCTTCCTTTGTGATGAACTAACAATCTCCCCTTTATGATAATTTGACATTCTCCGCACTTTGATCTGAGTATCCGTCAATTCATGAAATATATATATCCGAATCTTTTCAAATTCAGATATAATAGGAATTGTAATCCTGAATCAACAAATGATACAATTAGTATGCCTGGAAGTAGCACAGAGCCACTTTGTACAACGGATGTACTTTGGAAAGGAGCTTTTGTGATATTCACTCCCCCAGGGCTTCCATTCAATCACTGAAAATCCACAAAGGAATTTTCTATGAATGTTATGACAAGAAAACTCATTCCATGTGTGTACGTGCAAGTGTAGAGAGATTGAAGCTACTTAGCTTTCTCAGGCTCAAAAATGTGTAAACTGTTGAGACAGTAACAGATATTACACGGACTCAATGTGCATGAAAGAGGTGCGAAGGTGGGGGCAACTTTCCTTCTTTTTCAATATCTAAATCTTCGAGTGGAGACTAGATAGCAGATATGCTGCGTCCCCAAAGAAAATGAAACATTTCTTTGTTAAGAAAGAAACGAGTGGTTGGTGGGGTAAAAACAAGAGTTGGCATGTGCTCACTGCCTGTTTCAATGATGGTCACCAAAGAATGTGAACCAATCAGTAGATATGGCTGTCCGACTTAGAAAGTGTTTGGTGCAGAGTTTTGATATTCTTTTAACTCTGTTCTCACACCCTCTTTCTTTTTGCCATTAAAGCTCTGTGTGTCCCAATATGCAATCATTCAATCAAGTAAACAAATAATCAACACAATAATGCAAACCTGATATTGATTAATCAAACGATTCAACGAGTTACAAGTTCTTGATATCGATCTCTCTCTCTGTTTCTCTCTTCACGGCGCACCACCACTAACACAGCCTCCTCTCAATAATGATATTATCTAATTAAGCTCATCTAATAACTACTCTTAACCTAATTAACATAAAACTAAAACTATTTTATACTTAGGCTAGATTAAGCCTAGTGGGCTTTCCAAGGCTTGGCCCAAATACACAAATAACTAAAATCTAAAGCCTAATAAAATAAATACGAAAACATACTTTGACTATTTATTACAAAAGGACCTTAGACTATTTTTTGAGACGACTTTATCAGCTTTAACTTCAGATTTCCATCTTCAGATAATTATGATCTTGAATCCAATAAATATGTGCTTTAACAATCTCCCCCTTTGGATCAAGACCATTCTTTAAGCTTAGAAAATGTAATCTTCCTCTTTGTCTTCAGAATGTAGCAATCTCCCCAATCGATGAGAATATCTCTTGGAAAGAAATTATCTCCAGTAAAGCATCTTCAAGAAAAATTCTTCATTTCAGCATATCTTCCATTTGTTATATCTTTCAGTTCTTGATTGACGCTTCTCCCCCTTTTTGATGAAAAGAGCAAAGAGTTCATCAAAACGTGTCTTCAAGAAATATCTTCCACCATTGATCTTGCAAACAGAACCACTGAGTATCCGTCAATTCATTAAGATGTTCATCCAGATCTTTGCAAATCTAGACAAATTAGAAAATGAAGTGTAACACCTGAATCAACAAATGAATCAGTTAAAATTGTCTGTCAGTAACACAAAGTCACTGTGTGTAACGAATACACAATATAAAGGAGATTTTATGATGTTCACTCCCCCAGGGCTTCCATTCAATCATCGAAACACCACAAAGGCAATTTCTATGAACGTTATGACAAAGAAACAAATTCTTTGTGTGTTCGTGCAAGTGATAGAAAGAAATAAATCATATGATGTTTGCTTATAAGGCTCAAAAAGTGTAAACCACTGAGACAACAGTTAGTTAAACACAGACTCAATGTGCATTAGTGAAGTGTGAAGGTGGGGCAGACTTCCTTCTTTTCAATATCCAGATTTTCCAAATGAAAATCAGATAGCATATGTGCTGCGTCCCCTTTGAAAATGAAACATTTTCTTGTTGAGAAGAAAATGAGTAGCTGGTGGGGTAATGTCAAGAGTTGGCATGGGCTAGTTGCCTGTTTCAATAATGTTCACCAAGAATTGTGAAGCATTAGAAATGTGGCTGCCCGGCTCAGAAAGTAGTTGGTGCAGAGTTTGTTATTCTTTTACTCTGATCTCTCACCCTCTTTCTTTTAATCTTTAAGCTCACAGCTAACCAAACTCTCTTTTGACATATTCTCTCATCACACATCCCACACTCATTTCTTTTGACTCCTCACATGCAATCACTAAAGGATGAACTTCTTGGGTAGGAAACCCTGGTTAACGTGAATCCATAGAAGTTCAGATAAATCCTAGCACACTGATCCCATGTTTTCCTATGAAGCATATGATGCTCAGGTGATTTAACTTGATTAGTTAAAGCTCAATGATGTAGCAGAAAACATTTAAAATCACACTTCCAATTCAAGAAATCTGTTTGAGAATCGGGAAGTGGTTTGAACATTTAAGAACATGTTTTCTTATGATTGAAAGTTGTCCTTCTTTCAACCATGAATGAGATGAAGAAAAGAAATTATACCTTTCGAGTACATTCTCACATCTCGCGAAGTCAAGCTTAAAGTCATAAAGATATGATCTTGTAAGCATCTCTCAATCTGCAAAAGTCTTAAGGTCTAGTCAAAGAAACTTTATTCACTGAAATGAAAATGACATAAAGCAGTAAAACACTTAGTGTACGAGTTCTGATCAGAAATAATCAGAAGTCATCACCTTTACTCCCCCTGAAATTATGCATTAGAAAAATTATAAGTGAAAAATATAATCATTGACTCCCCCTCAATATCATATTTGACAGATGCATAAAATTTCAGAAAAGTATGCACTCCCCCTTTGATGGTTGATTTCCTCATTGGAGTATTGGAGTACAATCTCTTATCAGCACAGGAGTAAGGTCTTTTGATCACTGAAGTACGAGTCCTAAACTGTTGTGTTTAGAAGTCAAACTTCGTTGAAGTACGGGTCCTAAGCTGATTTACTTAGAAGCCTTAGTTCTCTTACTCCCCCTTGACAGTTGGTGCCTACAACACAAATTCATCCTTTTTCTTTGGTATCCACTGGTATTTGGGTCCATGTTTGTTAGTTGCAGTTCTTGTGGGAATAACAGAGTAAGAACCATACCAGAAATGATCACTTGTTTTATGAACAAGATCATGTATACGACAGTAAGAACAATAGAATTGCTTACCTGACAACCTGATTAATTGATCTCTCGTGTAGATATGTTCAGGTTTACCTTTATGCGCATTGTTCTTTTTGGCTTTGGGTGTATGCACACATGATTTATTACCTTTCAGCTCATCTTCAACTGGTTTCTTCTTCCAGACAAGTTCCTCTTCTTTGTATCTCCTTCTTCTTTGATGTGTACCTGAACCATCTATATTGCTATCATAGAAAAGATTAGTTTTACGAATCTGATCAAAAGATTTAACTGGCCTTTGTGAAGAGACAGATTTCTGATTTGAACTTGATACAGACTTTTCAAGCACTTTAATCGTTGAAGCAAAGTTGTCTCTTTCTTTAACAAGCAGGTCAATCTTCTTCATGAATTCAGACTTCGTTTTCTGTTCTTTTAATGCATTTGCAGATAGTTCAGATAGCTTCTCAGTAAGCTTTTTGATCTCATCCTCAAATATGCTTCTTTCTTCTTCAAAGCCCTTCTCAGCATTGTTTCTCTGGCCAGAAATTTCCTTGAAGAATCCCACATTCTTCTGTTCAATCTCCTTCTTCTCCTTTACAAACTTTTCTATTTCCAAGGTTATTACTTTCTCAAACTCAGAAACTTTCTGAGAAAGCTTGATACACTTCAGCTCAACTGCTTTCTTTTCGTCTGCACATTTTCTCGAAAAATCTGAGAATTTCTTTACAAATGCTTTCTTTTCAATCTCAAACTCAGATCTTTCTTTGACCATCTTTTTATCCAGATCAGATATCTTCTTTTGAAGCTCAGCATTTGCACTCTCCAAATCAATAACTTTCTCATTGTTCTCAACAGAATCTAGTTTCTGGATTTGAGCATTCAAAGCATAAATCTTTTCTTTTAGTTCAGAGTTCTCAAATTCCAGAAACTTTACTCTTGAAGACAACTTTGGTCCTGTCTCAATCTTCTCAATATGTTCCCATAATATCTTTCCTGTAGCATTTTTACTGTCTAATGTAAAGAAAATATCTTTTGAAATCTATTTTGACATTCCTTTCATTAGGAAAGATCGAGCTAATCTGTCAGCTTCATGCCTTTTTCTTTGCTCGTCTGAGTACATATCAAGAGGTAATTTATACTATCTTTGTTCATCTTGACCATTTTGTCCAGCTACGGTGAGAAGTTTAGTTGGAGGTGTCATGATTCCTTCTTTCAAAGATTTTCTGATATAATCTCCCAAATCATTTCGATCGATGAAGTCTATGAACTGATTTTTCCATGCATCATACTCTCCTTTGAAGAGTAATGGTGGCTTCTCATCCGTACTGATTGAAGGAGCTTTGCTGGAAGTCATACTGATAGATATAAGATAAGAACTTGAAAAATGACCGTTAGTCAAGATAAAATCACACAATACTGACAATCTTAGAATGAAATTCAGAAAAATCTGATCACGAACAGAACTTTGTCCCCCTTCGCAGACTTAGCACGGGGGTCCTATTACAGTTTGCAAAAATCGACCGATATGCTGACCGGGGATGTGCTTCGACCGGATAGATGTGAAGACCGGTAAGTGAAAGGACCGATATTATGTTCGACCGGGAACTTGTAAAGTCCGGTCAAGTGATTTGACCGATATAGAGTTCGTCCGATATACTCTTAGACCGGTGTTACTCGACCGATATACCCTTAGACCGATAGTGTGTTGTGTGAGTACCGGTCGAATGTTAAGGACCGATATGTTCGACCGATATAATCTTCGACCGATAGAATGCAAGACCGGATGGATATTCGACCGACACTAAACAAGACCGATATGTTCGACCGATAAAATCTTAGACCGGGTGAACTGTGAGTGTATCGGTCGAATGCAATAGACCGATAGAAAAGAGTTCGACCGGAAGTGCAAAGACCGATATGTTCTTGAAGCAGTATCGACCCAGAAACCAAAATCAGTCCAGAAAACACTCGATACCACGAATTAAAGTACCAAACTTTGCCAATATGATCAATTTACCACCTAGAACAGATTACAATCAATTAATTTCAATAAAAACCACTTTAAGAACAAATTGATTGATGACACAGTGTCGACTTCGTGAACGAACCCAGAACAACAAATTCAACAAATTGATAATCAAAATCGATGCGATAATCAAATCAATCAATACCCAATCACTATAATAGGTAAAACAAACACAATCCAACCAATAATAACTTGAAAGAACAATCACACAATAAAAATTATGAATCTTTTGACAGAAAAAGCAGAACCGAAAACAAAAATTTTCAATTCAATCTGTCCTGCTCTGATACCAATTGTGTGTCCCAATATGCAATCATTCAATCAAGTAAACAAATAATCAACACAATAATGCAAACCTGATATTGATTAATCAAACGATTCAACGAGTTACAAGTTCTTGAAATCGATCTCTCTCTCTCTGTTTCTCTCTTCACGGCGCACCACCACCAACACAGCCTCCTCTCAATAATGATATTATCTAATTAAGCTCATCTAATAACCACTCTTAACCTAATTAACATAAAACTAAAACTATTTTATACTTAGGCTAGATTAAGCCTAGTGGGCTTTCCAAGGCTTGGCCCAAATACACAAATAACTAAAATCTAAAGCCTAATAAAATAAATACGAAAACATACTTTGACTATTTATTACAAAAGGACCCTAGACTATTTGTTGAGACGACTTTATCAGCTTTAACTTCAGATTTCCATCTTCAGATAATTATGATCTTGAATCCAATAAATACGTGCTTTAACAAGCTCACTTCTAACGAAACTCTCACTTACATGTTACCGCTCAGCACAATGAGAAAAACTCAATCGGATGAGTTATCTCCCCCACTCTTTGATTTAAGACCCATCACCCCTCAATCACTCAAGGATAACTTCCGGGGTAGGAAACATTGGTTAACGTGAATCCATGGAAGTTCTGTTTAAGTTCTCACACAAATCCCATGTAAGTCCTAAAAAGAATAGTTGCTCAACAGTTTAACTGAACAGTTAAGTACAAAATTTATGATAACATTGTCAAAATGTATGCTCATGAGATTTGAGCAATTGAACTTTGAAGATTTCTCAAAACAAAGATATTGAATTAATGAAATGAAATCAAGAGAATTGTTTTGAGAATCTGACAATGTATCAATCAGATCAAATAAAATGGTTAGGGTATCAAAGAACTGGATATTTTGTTTATAAGAACAAATATAAACAATTTAGCAATGAAAGCACAAATTTGGAAATGATGATTGATGCTCAAAAATATTTGAAAGCAAACAGAAGTATTACCATCGAAAAATTGGTTCGTTATGAGACATGGTAATAACAATTTCAAATGAAGTACTGAACCGGTGTGTATGAATACTTGACAGTATATTGAAAAGATAATACACAAGTATTTATCTTTGGAAACACACGGTCAGTTAAACATTAATGCTCAAAAATTGAAAAACATTTAAAATCACACTTCTAAATTCATAAAATCTTTTGAGAACCAGAAGTGGTTTGAACATTTCAGAAAACGTTTTTCATGTTCGAAAGTTGTTCTTCTTTCAAACAATCAGAGATATAGATCAGAAGATATTTACCTTTAAGTTCCCCTGGATATTTACAAAATATCCTTATCTGAACATTGAAGAACAGGTCCTGATCTGTTATAATCAGAAACCATAATCTTGACACTTAAGTCCGGGTTTTGAACTGTTTTGTTCAAAAGCCATAGTTCTTTGAGGTACGAGTCCTAGACTGTTTTGTCTAGAAGTCAATATGAAAAATAAACAAACATGTTACTCCCCCTCAAAAGTGGCATAACTCTTGATTGTAGTCATGTGACATGAATAATCTGAATTAAATCACACATGACATTCCTGCAAAACAGATTAAGAAGATTTTGGTTTTGGTATCCATGCTGTGATGGATCCTTGATGGTTAATTGCCTTAGCTTCTAAGCTATTAAACTGAGGATTGGGGATGCTATAAGTACTATACCAATTATTGACATACCTTAAATCCATAAAGTCACAATTTCCACAGTGAGTGCAACAGATCTTTGCTCGGTTTAGACTGATCAACTTTCCTGTAGAATAAACATAAGTAGGTGAATCAGTCTTGGAAATAGATAACTTTGTATCAACTACAGGAGAATCATGAGACTTGTTTCCTTCACTGCCTTCTGTAGTTGGTTTCTTTCTCCAAACCATCTTTACTTTCCTGTAGAAATGATTATCTGAAGAATCATTAAGCTCGCAATCAGAAAAAAACTGGAGTAGTAAGTATGTCTTTTGTTAGAGGTGTCGGTCTTTCTTTGTTTCTGTGAATGTCTTTTAGATTTTTTCTTTGAAGATTTGTTCACATAAACCTTTTGAGAGGAAGATGTCGAGCATTCGCCTTTATAAAATTTGACCGGTGCCTCACCAGTTAAATCCAAAAAATCAACATGACTTGGAAGTTTAGGATCAAAATCAATTTGGTTTAGCTGTCTGTCTGGACACACCTCAGAATTCAAAAAGGTTGAAAATTCCATTTCCTCATCAGAAGGACCCTTATCACTTGAAGGATTCAGGACATCGGAAGGATTTGTTTCTTTAAGGGGATCATAGGCGGAAGCATTTTGAAAATCAGAACGATGATCCGTTTCTAAAGATTGAGGCTCTTTTCCTTTGTTTGAAAATTTTGGTGACGAGTCACCCAAAAAGGCTTTACAGGAAGAGGTGTCCGAGGGTGGATAGGAATTTTCTGACAGATGGATTTTCTCAACTTGGAGAATTTCAGGCTTAGCTTGAGGCTCAGCTTTGTGAAGTCGCTCTTTCATCAGATTTGCTGCCAAAGCAGCCAGTTGTGAATTAAGCTTATTTATCTCTGTATGATAATATTCTTTTTCCTCCCTCGACCCAGTTTCCTGTTTATCGGAATTGAGACACTCAATTTGGGATAATAACTCTTGTTTTTCTTTTGAAACATGATCCTCTCCTATGCAAATGACTCTTCTAGCTGAACAATTTTCTTTTCTAAAATCAGAGGTGGAACATAGACTTTGTGGTCTATTGGTTCCTCCGCAGTTTGAACGGTGTTAGAATCCAGTTCAGCTTGAGTGTAGCTTCGAAAATAGTCATTTGATAGGAAACAGGGTTTTTCAGCTTTGTAAGATGCATTCAAAGAGTCATAAACAAAAGGAAGTTGCATTTTGGTAGAGTTCTTCCTTCTCAAATTATCCTGTTCCATATCCTCATCATCAAGTGGTTTGGTCCAATTGATTTTGTACTCTGGGTAGGTTTTGTCTATTCCAAAAAATTTGAACGCATATAAAGTAGGAACTTTGGTTAAGGCCTTTTTCAGATAACGTGGGTTATCGTAACCGATACCCGTGTCTGAATATTTGAATTCTTTTGGTGTAATTAGATTCAACGTTTGTTTAGATTGACCAATTTTATAAAGTTTCTGTTCAACATCCTTTAACTTAGTAGATAACCTTTTATTTTCATTTTTATAAGCCACACTTTTAGTTACAATATCAATTTTCTCATTTTCTGACATACGAAGCTTATAGGTAAGATCATCTACTTTGGTTTTTAACTCTTTTGATTCTTTTGAAAAACTCACACACTCTTCCTTTAGATTTGAAATTATGCACAAGTTGCCTGCAATTTCAATGCGTTGATTATCATATTTGTCAAGCAGTCTTTCAATTCTAGCTTCTAAACAAGAAACTTTCTCTTCTAACTCAGAATAAGTTGGATGAGACATTGTTGTTTGAAAAACTTGAAGTCTAGGGACTAAACTTGACAAAGTATGAAAAAATCAATGTGCAAGGACCAAAAGTGACAACGTGTGAAACTTGAAAGCTTAGGGGTCACAACTGACAATCGACCGAAACTATGAAGTACGAGGACTAAAAGTGACACAAACTAAAACTTAAAACTGCAAGGACTAAAAGTGACAAAAAATTAAATTTAAACTAGAAGGACCAAAAATGACATAAAATGAAATCTCTAACTAGAGGGACTAAAAGTGTAAAAATTAAAACTTCTAATGGACTTAACTGAAAACTAACTGAAAATGGACTAAAATGAAATAAAACTTAACTAAACTAACAAACTAACTGACACTAACTGGACTAACAGAAAATGGACCAAAATGTAAAGAATTTAACGACAAACTAACGGAATTCGTTAGTTACTATTCATCATCTTCTCCAACGAGACACACCTGCAAAACTCGAAAACGGTTAGAAATAATCAATGCAAAACAATCGTTAAAGCTCCCTGATCAGTCCTTAACAGATTAAAACTCAACCGGTCAACCCACGATCACAAACGACCCAACCGAAAACTTTTCGGAAAACGACCGAAAACTTAAAAAATCAGTATGGGTTAAAACTTTTCGACCAAAAATGATCGTTTATGTTCCCTTAAGCTCCCTCAACTGTTTAAATCCCAAAACAATCTCTCAAACTTTCGAACGAAGCAATCGAAGATTTTTCGGAAACCGAACGAGAATTTAAAAACTTGATATGGGTGAAAATTTTACGATAAAAAACGATCGTTTAAGCTTTGTAAACAACCCTTAATGATTTAAAAATGAAAAAGTTCGTCCACGGTCACTACCGAATCAACCGAAATAATTTCGAAAAACGATTTAAAATCTCAAAACTTGTTGTTTCTTGTCGTGAGATTCACAGGGCTGGTTCGATGGACACCGGGAGAGGCCGAGAACTCTAGACACCGGGAGACGCAAGGGATTATGCGGGGAAGGGACCGGTCGGGGACATACCGGTCTGGGAGGAACCGGGCCAAGAGGCACCGGTCGGAGAGGCACCGGTTGGGTAGATGGTCAAGATCCGGGAGATAGTTCACCCGAGCGATTACGGTCCGGTCGAGACACCGGGCGTTAGACACCGGTCAATTCAACACTATTGTTGCTCCGACCACCTGATATACTCACCGATCGAATTGGAAAAACTGCATCCACCTACTTCAATTATCCTCAATTAACAATTCTTAAATCCAATTGATGCCAAATTGACACCAAAACCACCGACCCATGACGTCTTTAGCACCAATTAAAAAAAAATTCATTAAAAAACACAAAAACAATCGAGGATGGTATTGCAGGGCACCGGGAGTTGGAAGGTAGACACCGGGAGAGGCAGTATCGGGGTTTGGCTAGGGACCGGGGGAGGCCGGGGTTTGCAAGGCCCCGGGCGCACGGAGACTAAGTACCGGGAGTTCACAAGTTGGTATGTACCGGTCAAGCAATTCACCGGTCAACAGCACCGGTCAAGGACACCGGTCGCAAAGCAACGGTTCGGTCGGATCCGGTTGCAGGGAAACAGTTAAGGTCCGGTCGAAGGCAAGGCCCCGGTCAAGGGTCCGATCGATAACAGATAAACACTTTACTTTTCGAATAAGCAGATTAACCAGATCAAATCGATAACAGATAATCGATAGATAAACTCTTTGATTCAACAGATAAACTCAAACACGATGATAACAGATAATCGACCGAACTTAAACATTTAATTCTGAAAATCGATAGAAATCAAACTCAACCCAGAAAATCAATCGACCACTTTATTTTCCAGAAAAAATTCAACTCAATCAGCTCAACCCAGAAATTTCGACCGAAAAGTAAAAAGAAAAAAAACTTGATGAACACAGATATTCAAATAAAAAACGATATGCAGAAAGTCAATTAGCAGTGCTCAGATTTGCAGATAAGAACATATGACAGATCTGTACTCGACCGAACTCAAAAACTTAACCCAGATAAAATCGATAAAGCAAACTAAGAACCCAGAAAAGTCAACCCAGATTAGTATTTCGATCACCGAGGAAAAAAAATAAAATAAGCAAATCAACACTACTCAGATAACTCAAATCAACACTTAATCACAAACAGATATCGATTTAACCAGAATAAGCGATTAAAGGGTTTTAGACAAACCTTTTTGGATCGTATCGAATAAAAATAAATTCGAACCTTTTTGATCGTATCGAATAAAAATAATTCGATCCTGCTCTGATACCAATTGTAGATCCCAGATACAGTGCAATCACAAACAATAGTAATCAATAAAGAACAATGAATGAATCACAACCTCTAGTCATATGATTGATATTCAATAAAGGTTTAGGTTTACAGAGAAAATATCTGATAAGCAAAAGTAAACCTATTGACTAGAATGATAATGAATACGTCTCTTCTAATCTCTCTCTAACCTAAAACTAGGTTAAACCAACTTTAAATATGAAACACATAAGCCTAATGGGCTTGAGGCCCAATTACAATTCAACTTTCAATCAATTACAATTTGAACCGTTATAAATGATTTATACAACTTTCAACACACTAGGACTTTCAGTCCTAACAGCTAGGGTTTTGCTTTATGAATAGTTTTTTTTTCAACTTGCACATATTTTAGAAAGCTAACTTTATTTCTCGTGGTTTATGTGAAAGTTTTCAAATGGTCTTCAATTATCAATACACAATGTAACACCCCGGAATTCTCAAGTAAACACCATAGGCCTTTTGATCGTTCACTCTATTCGTATGTCCGGTAGAATCACACTACTTTGAAAACATTCGTGTCTGTCGTGTTAAGACCGTCGTACCGTATGAATTTATGTGCCAAACGTACTTGTGTGTGTATGCATGTGCAAGCGTTAGTCAATCACATGAGCTTATTTAGTAGCGTACCAGGAGTAGTTTACACCTTTGTATGTGGCCTTAATTCGCGAGGAAGCACTGACTTGAGACTCTAGTAATCAAAAGAATTCAATAGAGGAATGAGCTTTGAGCTGTGGACTTTTGGCATCGATCAAACAACGCGTAGAGAGTCGGGGGCGACATTGCCCGACGACAATGCCACGGGCAAAGTCGCTGGGTCAATGTCGCTATTGGGGGTCAGGTTTATGTGTTTTGGTCGAAACATTCCAGAAGGCGGGGTATGGTGTGCAACTTTTGCCCCGACGACAATGCCATAGGCAAAGTCGCTAGGGCATTGTCACCCGCGGGGTTCGCAGTGTTCTGGTGAGGGCTGATTTAAGGACCAAACTCAATGATTTCTTTCAATTTTCAGCTAACCATCGATCCCTCTCTAGTATTGGCCGATTTTCTCCTTTCTTCTCTCATTCCCTCTTCATTAATTGCTATCAACAAAACCCTAGTTTAGTGCTCTAAAAGGGGTTGTTGAACTCAAGTTATTGCAAGTGTGGGTTATTAAAGCTTCAAGAAAGATTATAAAGGCTCTCCTATTCACTTATCCTTCTAGGGTTTTCACTTTACAAACCCTAGAATGTGAGTTCTTTTATAAACTCTACTATTTATACTTTACTTGCTTAACCAACCCTTTCTTGTTCTTAATCTACGCATTTATGTGGGTAAAATATAAAGATACCCTAATATTTGGGTTTGACCTAGTTGACTAGGGTTTTCTTGAAAATGTTCATGAGAAATATAAACTCTTACTATAATGATACTTGATATTTGGGTTGGTGAACTATGTAAAATGTGAAAATGGTTTGTTAATATGGAGTGTTATGTTAATCTAAACTTATGAAACCTTGTATGATGATTATGGAGCCTATATGTTGACGAGTGATATATGTATGAGTAAATATATAACTTGTGCATATTTAATCAGTATGTGATCACCTGATAAGAATGTGGATTCCTATTTCCTTGTGCACGAGGATATGGATATATGTTTATTTGGGACCTATTGTTATGGGTTGTTGTGGTTTACTAGCGAGTAGACAATAGGGGGTCGTGGGCCATTGAGGTGTAACTTGTCTAGATATGGATAGAAAATAATGTCCCGTAAGATCTTGAGGTGTAACTCGACGGAGTAGGCAATCAAGGCAATGATTATGGTTTGAGGTTGTGATGTCGTGATGGCATGGGAACTAGGACCGGGACATGAGGTGTAATCCATTAACATCATGGGTGACTCCACTCCCGTGTAAATGTCACCCTGATGGAAGCGGGTCTCCCCCGTATTTTCAAGAGTTATCTCTTGAGTGTTAATTCATGTTTGGGAATATTGTTTCAGGTGGAATAACAAATGGGAAGTAATGGAGTTCGGTAACACAAATATTACTTTATGATATTATGTTTGTGATTTGTATAATTTATGAGATCTCACTAGGCTTTGTCCTAACACTTGTTATGGTTGTTAATTTTCTCACAGATCCCACTCGTGGTGGAATCTAGGCTGTCGGGCTTGTCAACCGGGCACGTAGGAGATCTTGAAGTGCCGGTCTTTTGGGGATTCGTAGGAAGAGAGATTTTTGGTGGATTAGCAACACCCAAATTTAATCTAGTCGTAATTCATTCTAGATTAAGTAGGTTGTTGTATTGTGATATCTCTTACTCTTGCAACTACTTATGGTGCAAACTATCCCGACTTCATTGGGTTTTAGTTGTCATGAAACTTTGGGGTTTGTCCTTGTTATAAATTTATATTTACAGGGTGTTTTGGACCTCCGTATTTTAGACGTCATATTGCCGAAATTTTGAATTTTTATTTCGTCTAATTCTAGGATGTTACACACAAATCTAATTGGGTGTCTTAACACATGTTCTCTATTTTACAGGCTTTTAGGGACGACAAACTTAGAGCTTTCTACAAGTCGGAACCAATTCTTTAGCATGTAAGTTCTTTGTTAAGGCTTCTGAATTGTATATTATTATCTTTACTATCTTATTAAGAGTTTGGTAAAAAGAACTTTGTTCAACATTATTTCTTTACATTGCCTCAATCTTGTATCGCAAAGTGGTAGGTTTTGTAAGTTGCCTTGCAGTAAAAAGTCCTTTTTATGGGCCAATCCCTTTTGGTAAAATTGACTTACTCTGGGAATGGAAGAAGTCTTAAAAATTTCTTTTATTTGTGAATATTCTAATCTTCGACAATGTAATCTCTTATTCTAGGGGGAAGGGTCTAGAGGGGAAGGAATGCATAGTAAATCTTTTTATAGGCTACTTTGAGAATTGAACCAGTATTGGACACCAGTTGTTGCATTGATGAGTGGTTCTCGTGGACCGGTTATGTAAATGATTTGATGTAAATGTGGTTATGGAAACATAACTGCTGATCAGTAAACGATTCTTAGGGGCCGTTTACCAAAATGCTTACCGGGTAAGCCTTTACCAGTAAGGGAATTACTCTCACTTACCTTATCGTACAACAATTTCTGACCATCAAAATTGATTGTTGGTAAGCATCTTAAACCCGATAAATGCTTACCGGGTAAAAGTCATTTCTCTTACTTACCGGGTAAGACTCTAGATCTTTGTTATGGCTCTTACCGGGTAAGATTCTAGGTAGTTCCCATGCTCAATAAACAATGACCGTAGAGTAAGTGATACCGATAAGCTCTTACCCGGGTAAGTATTTAGTAAACGACCCATTAGTTAGTTTTGACAAAAGGCAAAAAATTAGCCATTTAAGGTATTGTTTGATGCACCTTGAGCCTTCAACAGATGTAGGTGGAACTCTCACTTAAGCAAAGTTGGCTACAATGTGATGCATATCTATAAGTAATACAAGGTCCAATGATCTCTGATTTATGAGAAATGCTTAATGTGCATCAAATTTTGACATCAACATACATTAGATATTATTTCAGCGATGTTTATAAGCTGGGTTAATGTGAATAGTAAGGTGCCTTTATTGAATGTGATCTATTGAAGTTGAAAATGAGGGATTTTTTGGAACCATATTACTTGCCATTTCATAGCTAAACAATCAAGGTACTTCAATCATTAAAAGAAACATTAGAATTGGTCCATTTGCTCATACTTTATTCATAATTATAGTTCATGTTCATTGTTCAAACTTCATTAATATTTAAATTTATTATATCGAATGTTCACATCCATTTTGCTTCATATCCAATTTACCCCTCTTAATCAAATTTGTGGTCTTGGTGCATCTCGAAGGAAGACCACCCATTTTTGTTGGAAAAAACTTGCTATGATGAACAAATCATAGGTAATAATATGAATACACTTGTTAATTGATTGATACTTGTAATTTTGTTCATACACTTTACAAAACATTGACCCTATTTATAAACACTGAAAAGGTGCCTCCGAACCATCGCGACTGTTCGAATGGTGGCGATTGAACCATTATGATGGTTAGCGGTGGCGGTTGGTGGCGGTTCCACAACAGCCCCAAACGACACATCCTTTCAATTTTCTACTAATTACAATCTGATCCCTAATATATTATAATTTACATATTTAATACTTTAAACTAAGTTTAGTTTAAATATCCAATACTCCCCCTTAAACTAAACTTTGGTTTAAGGTAGGTCTTCAACTTGCTTTTATCTTGCTCTTCACAGCAGTGTAGGTCCTTCGTCATCATTAATGAGATAAGACTCTTCTTGCTTGTCTTTATCGTGTTTCCACTTCGAACATTCCCTCGCAAAGTGACCGAAATCACCACATTCATAACATCTGAAAGTACTCTTGTCTTTAGTTCCTTGAATCGTACTTCTTCCACGTGTATTTGGACTATTCTCCCATTTTATGCTTTCCTTAGCTTCGTTGTTGAAATTTTTACCTCGCCCTTTACCAGGGCTTTGGTTGTTTGAACTTGCCATCAGAAGTTTGTCTTCATCATTTGCCTCTGGCATGTCTTGACTTTTGATTCGTTCTTCAAAGGCTGTTAATCTTCCAACGGCTTCTTCAAACGATATTTTGTCCAAATCTTGATATTGTTCAATAGTTGCCACGATCGGTAAAAACTTCTTTGGAACCGAATTGAGTAGTTTCCTCACAATTATCTTGCTTTCGAGTGTAGTTCCAAGATTTGTAAATATTGCCCTCATGTTGCTCAATTTGCTTGCAAAACTACTTACAGTTTCATTTTCTTTCATCTTTAAAGACTCTAGTTCACTCCTCAAAGTTTCGAGCGTGCCTTTTGAACTAAGTCTACTCCAATGAAACGAACTTTGATTGAGTCCCAAACTTCCTTTGTAGTCGAGCACTGTGCTACCTGCATTAGGACATCTTCGGGCAAAGTTTGAAAGATTATTGCCTTTGATGTATGTGCTTTCTTCTCATCCACCGCATTTTTAACATCAATTGTTTCCCACAGACCATGGGCCTTCAATATTGTTTCCATCAACAATGCCCACGTAGTGTAGTTTGTTTCAGTCAATTTTGGACATTGTAGTAAAACGTTTCCTTGCTCTCGAACTGATGTACTGCTTGATGCGTTATCATGTTTATCACCTGCTTTTCCTGTTATGCTTGCTTGCTTGCTTTTAACTTGCTTACTTCTTACAAATCATAACCGAGATGGTTTCTGGTTTTCTTGCTCTTGTGTTTGATTGAAAAATAAAAAATCTTACTTGTTACTGGCCAACTTGCTAACCAGGTTTTCTTGCTAAACTTGCTTAATATTGACCAACTTACTAATCAATATTGTATTTCCAGACCCACTTGCTAATCTGGCTCTTACTGCACGTATCTGACCTACTTGCTATTTTTCAATTAATTTGGGATTATAACCTTTTAATTTTTCAAAATCCCAGTACTTCTTCTTTCCCTTTAATTTTCCTTCCCCAAAATCGCTCCTTCAATCTGCGATTCTAATCGACCGCCCCTTGCACTTGTTCTTCTCTGTTTCTGTCCGAACCAGAAATCAACACTGGAGTTGTGATTTTTTGGTTCTAAATCTATATACAGAAATCACCCCTAACTTCCTTGATTTTATTCCGGTCCTGGAGTGCCAAAATTGAAGCCTATGCTTTGATACCAATTGTTGGAAAAAACTTGCTATGATGAACAAATCACAGGTAATAATATGAATACACTTGTTAATTGATTGATACTTGTAATTTTGTTCATACACTTTACAAAACATTGACCCTATTTATAAACACTGAAAAGGTGCCTCCAAACCATCGCGACTGTTCGAATGGTGGCGATTGAACCATTGTGATGGTTGGCGGTGGCGGTTCCACAACAGCCCCAAACGACACATCCTTTCAATTTTCTACTAATTACAATCTGATCCCTAATCTATTATAATTTACATATTTAATACTTTAAACTAAGTTTAGTTTAAATATCCAATAATTTTGAGAAAAGCAGACAACAAAAGAATAAAATAGGAAAACTATCACCCTTAACTTTCATAACCTATTTCAAGTAGATCGCTTTACAGTTGAGAGCATGGTCCATATCCAACAAAATGGATATATGATCATTTATATAGTGCCAGCACTAAACTATATCTTTTGGTTTGGTAAATTTAGTCTTTTTTGTGATTTTCTTCATGTCTACTTTGGTGTTTTATATTTTCTATTTTATGTTATTTTTGTTGGAACAATATCAACATATTTTGTTGAATACATGTTTATTCAGGAAGAAGACAAAGCAAGATTGGTACAAGAACACGATTACAATTAAAGCATATTAACAATTTGTTCATCAACCAAAGAAAAAGAAACTAGCACAGTAATCCTTCATCCTCTACCATCAATCGATGAGATTATCAAAAAGCTCTGATCAATTGTTATTATGGAGAAATTGCATCACACATCAGACTAAACATAATTGAAAGTAGACAAGCTGGAGAGAGAACAAAAAAGGGGAACCACAATCCAGATCTATTGGCATCTCTCAGTACGCTGTTCACTTTCTATACTGATAATACCACTCCGGATTAGGTAACCTCCAATCATATTTCGAGAAATGTTCTCTATTCATAAATCGTGACTTCCTCCTTGCTTCTGATGTCGCCCTGCAAATCGTGAAAGAGTTTATTCTATAGAAACATGAAAGAGTTTATTCCACCATATTTCGATTATACTTCTCAACCACCACATTTGTTTGATTGAACCACTAGGTATGTATTATATGATCAATTAAGTTTGATTTTCATAATGTATTTATGGTTTTAGTCTGCTGCGATCAGGATATCTGAAACATGTTATGTCTTAATTTGGTTGGATCATTTGATTCCATGCTTTAGCATATATACAAATTCCATAGGTTTCTGCTTTGTACCTTCCTGAAAAATGTTTTTCCTTGACCTCAAATTTGTTATTCTTTATGTGACAAGCTAGGTATGATGATAGGAGTTTACCTATATATACTGTGCAACCAGAAATATGAAAATAGGATTTTTTTAAAAGATAATCATCTTCCAACCAGTAGTTTAGGGTGGAAAAATAAAAAATTGAAAGGCCTAGACTTAGTAAATATGCTTTCTGTTTCTGAAGTGACACCTTAATTATTTGATGAAAAGTTATCTGCATGGCAGGAGGTTTTGACACACATATGGATCATCTTGAAGATTTTATTACCAATCCTGAGCTTGATCTTGACTCCGTTGAAGTTGCACTACTATTATTTTGTTTGGTTGGATAAAGGTACACTATACATTTGCTATTGGTTAACGGATGCTAAAGGGGATTCATTAGGGGAGATGTGGCTGATGGTGATGGGTTTCCTGATGATGCAAGGTAAAAGGATCCAACTACTATTGCAATTCATGTTAGTCGGATTTTACATTTTATTTATTTTTTTCAACTATAGATTTGAATAGACTAGAATTGAATGTTATATGTGTTTTTTAGACAATTTGTACTTGTAATTCTTGCTTATATTTATCCGGATTTTTAATCCCGCTGCTTTGTGCGGTTCACAACTAGTATCTTATAAGTTATTATACATATAAACATATATTTTCTACTATTACTCAATTAGTCAATGATATTAAATAATTTGAATTAAGTTATACATTAAAAACTAACAAGTATGACATTAGAAAAAGTAAGAAAAATCAAATATTAAGTTACAAAAACTGCGTTGTAGGTTATAACATGCCACATGCTTAATGTGACGTGAGACACCCTTAAGCTACAACATGTCACAACGTCTATTGCAACAAGTTTTTTGAAGACTGTCCAAAACAATACATTTTTGTTACTGAGAAATATATTGGTAGTCACGGGTCGTTTGATTCGAATAAAATTTGGAATAGATGTATTCTTAAAACCTAGATTTGTTTATTTGGAAATGGTAACCATTCAAGTTTCAGTTATTATCTTTTATAAAAAGGGCAACATTAAAATAATTTTTATATATATACATTATTGATTTGTATTTGTATTTGTATTTATATTTTAATTTAATATTTTAATATCTATATTCTTAATAAATTAAGAGCTTTTAGAAATAAAATGTCAAATGCTTTATAAAATAATATAGATTATGATAATTAAGTTATATATATAGGATTGAAATAGATAGATGATAAATTTCTTTTAGGGGGTCGGGTTTGGTGGAATGATTTTGAGGGATTTGGATTTAAGGATTTGGAATAGAAAGAATTTGGAATCTTTAGTGTGTCTTGTTTGTATAGGATTTGAAATGAAATTAAATTTCATTTTTAATAAATTAAGTTTTGGAAACAAATAATGAATAATTATAAAAAATTTAAATTACCTTTTTATTAACTGATTATTAATAAAACAAATGTTTTCAACATATTTTATTAAATTATCACACACAAATCTTACGAAATCATCACACGAAATACCAACAACCGTCATGGGATTTCTAAACATATATCATGTTTGTAGGATTTCAATGAAATTCTACCAAACAACATTTCAAACCAAATATGGAATTGGAATGGAAATGAATTTCAAATTCTTCCAAATCCTATTGAATCCTACAAACCAAACGAGATTGTATGTGATGGAATTTATTGAACCTGTTAGAATTAAATTTTTCTTTCGATTTGCAAACCATAAAGACCAAGAGACTCTAGTCAAATGAAGCTATAATTCCAATTCTCTTGAATTCCGTCAATTTTTGATGAATCATTTATGAACAAAATCATTTTAAAATAATAAAATTGTAAGTTCATATCGTTAGGGCAAATTAGAAGTGTACTCGCGCAATGCCGCTAGATACATCACGATTTTAATGTTTCGTTTTATTTTCTATTTTTTGTCGATTTACATTACGATTTTGGTTGGTTGTGAGAGATTGATAATGATTTTTTTATATAAATTTGTTTAATTTAGACTTAATAATATAAATGTATTTTATTTTGGTTTAATAATATAATTTTTTTTATAAAATATTCTGTTAGATTTTTTTAATTATATTTTATATTTTTATATTTAAAATTTGATTTTTATTATATATTTAATTATGCTGAGAGTTATTTTAGGGGAGTTATATTTAATTATGTTGAGAGTTATTTTAGGGGAGTTAAAGTGAGAAATGATTTTAGGAGAGTTAAAATAGTTAGAGATAATGATTGAAAATTAATAAATAACATTAAGTGTAGTACATACTGCTTTAGTGGTTGTTTTTAAAGTAATTAGCATTAAATAGCTGTACATTAAGCTTTAAGATTTGTTTTTAAGAGTTTTTTATGTCATATTTATAATATAGTATAGATATAGATAGATAGATAGATATCAAGTAGACAAGGGAGAGGCGGTCGGAGCCCGGATGGGAAGAGAGAAGTAGTATATTATATTAGTATCTTTTCTTTTAATCAAATGATTTTTTTTAATGTTCTCATATACAAGGAATGTAATTTGATAATACCAAATCAAATGTTTGGTAAATAGAAAGTCAAGATTTTGTGATTTGTTGAAATTCTTTTTGTAAAATTTGGTGAGAAATTTTTTTGTGTTGAGCCTTTATGGATATATAGTGAATATATGCGTCTTTAATTTTTTTTCCAAAAATGAAATAAACACTTTCTAAATCCTTATAGTTTCTCGTCTATAAAAGAAGCAAACACCTTCTCGAGCATCATAACATCTATCTCTATCATCCAAAAATCATGAATATGAGAGACATAATTCTTTTGTTCGTTGGAATGGTCGTTTTCACAACACCATCCATTGCTAGAGTCATTTCGACATCTCCAATTGTTGATATCAACGAAGATATAGTTCTTCAAAATGAAGATCTTCAAGAAATACACGTCACTCTAGCAAACTTGGGACTAGGCATAAATGGTGAAGATGTGTCTCTATTTGAGGGTTTGATTCCACCATCAGATGCACCAACATCTTCTCCGATCCCAGAACCCTCACATAACCACAAACACCATCACCATCACCGTCACCGTCACCGTCACAAAGATCATCATCACAAACATGAGCACGAGCATCATCACCATCATTCACATAGTCCACATCATAAACCACATGCATTGCCACCGTACATTCCAACATCAACACCTGCAGAGGTACCAACACCAGAATCTGCCAAGATATAGATGAGATAATTGTGAACATGAGTGAGCTTGATTTATCAAGTTGTACTACAAAATTTTCTTATATATGAAATATAAATGATGGTATTTGTGTTGTTTGGATGACAAAAATAGATATCTTGTGTTTTATGATTTGTTGTCCTTTTACATTTATACTCAATACTATTATGAGAATACAAGTTAATGAAACATCGAAATATTATGAACATAATACACATAAAATGTTCTATCACAAATATAAAAGACAAAAAAGGTTAATCGAATAATGAGAGATTTGTTATAAGCGGGAACATACAAATAATTCCTTACCAAAAAAAAGATACAAATAATGTGAATATGTGAATGTGTGCATTTGTGTGTATATGTGCATGTGTATATGTGAATGTGTGCATTTGTGCACATGTGAATTTGAATTAAAAAAACGTATTAAGCAGTTAAAACGTCTATGTTAATCGATATCTTCTTTGATATTAAAAAAATATTTTAAATAAAATAGATTTCGAAAATCAAGATAAACATAAATTTTATCTTCTTCGGTTCCTGAAAAACACATATGGTCTTCATTTTGTGTTATGAAAAGTCAAATGCAGGTTTGATAAATTTTATGTTTGGTATTGATCCATTAACTTATTAAGAAAATGTAAGTACAATATAATATAATTAGATAACTACCAAAATCAAAAATGATAAAATTATGGAAACTATTTAATCAATATTCTAATTATTAAAATACCAAAAATATTATTTACAAAATTACTATGCATGAAATGGACATAAATCTTTGGTGGAATTTGAATGGTTAAGATTTGGTTAACACGTTTAACACTAATGGAATGGTTAACAAAAGAATGAGGCTCTATATATATGCGGGTGGTTTATTTTGCAAAACAAGCGATTCGTACTAACCATACAAACTGTCGATTTGATTGTTTAATTTAATGAAATTCTTTAATATAGGGTGATTTAAGAAAATGACCTTAAATGAGTTTTTAATTAAATGCATGACCTTCTGACCTATTCAAGAAAAATGGGTTTATACTCATGAGAAGGTCATGGATTTAATTAAAATCTCATTTAAGGTTATTTACCTAAAAATCTCTTTAATGTAAGTGTTTAATATGATGAAATTGTTTCATATAATTTTTTTAATGAAATTGTTTCATATATTTATGTTAATATTGTAAAAATGGAATTGTTTCATGTCAGTATTTCTCATTTTTTACATGAAAAAATATATATATAAAACAATTTCATCAATAGAATTAAGAATTGAGTAAATTACACCATTGGTCCCTGTGGTTTGCTCATAATTTGGATATGGTCCCTATTTTGAAATAAGTATACTAGCGTCTCTGTGGTTTGCATTTTGTTACGAGTTGGGTCCCTCATACTAATGTTGTCAAATGTGTTTGGTTAAGTTAAGAGTAAATAGTTCATTTTATTTATTAGTTAAAGAGTAAATTACAAATTTCGTCCCTATGGTTATTAAAAATTTTGGATTGGGTCCCTCAAAATAATTGATTACAGCCATAGTCATCGTGGTTTTATTTTTGTTTCGGATTAGGTCCCTTGTCTTAACTTCACTAACAGATAATTTGTTAAGTCAAGGTTAATATCGTCTTTATACAATTTTATTTTATTTTATTTTATTTTTTTAAAATTATTATTATTATATTTAGTAGTATATATTTTATATAGAGAGAGACATATCGTCCCTATCATTGCCTACCCCCACCCCAAAAGCCGGTGATCGCCGACTTCTCCCTTTCCGGCTTCTCCGATCGCAAAAGCCACCCACAAAACCAGTTTTCCGTTATTAAATCCCGCCAGAAACCAGAGAGAAAATGATTTGTCTATTACAGATCCCACGAAACAAAAACACTTTTACCTTCAACAAAAATGTAATGATCGTGCATATATACCGATGGAATCGACCCAACTATTCAACAATCGTCGTGACTTGATAATCCGACATGTCACCTCCAACCGCCACCACATCCTCCATCGTTTGCCGCTGTTTCACACACTTTATAAACCCCAACGCCACCACCGAACACTCATCATCTGGGCATCTATTCATCTTTCTATATACCATCCACGTACAACTTTTCTTGAATTTCAGGAAATGGCGGCCAGGAAAGACAAGCACGTCATGATTAATGATGAAGGTGAAAATGATGCTGGTGGTGCAAGCAAGCGGAGGAGGAATGAAGTTATGAATGGAGTGTCATTTACTTCAATCGATCTGGAAGTACTCTCTCCTTCTGAAGAAGAAATTCCGGTCGAGGCAGCAAATGATGATGACGATGATGTTTTATCTTCTTTAATATCACAACAAAACTTACTAATCAACCACAAACAAGGGGTTCCCTTTGTGATCCTAGACCGAACCAACTGCATTGCATCTCTTTGGCATAACAAAACTTACGATCGACTCATACTCCATCTCCCCAAATAGTTTTTCTAGCTACCCTATTTCCCATTCCCACCAGATTTTCCAGAATATCCCTAAAAAATATAAGTTTATCGACTATCTTGAATCCTATGCCAACAAATTTGAGATTAGCCATAAGTTCAATGATTCTATTCAATCGGCTAAATATGACGAGATTTGTGGGCTTTGGCGGGTTAGGACGACGGTAGTGGATAACGGTGACGGTGAGGTTGAGTACATATGTCGGTGGCTGGTGGTGGCCATAGGTGTAACACCCGTAATTTTCGGTAAGTAAAGGTCACCAAGACGTTTTTACAACTTGGAAATGGTAGGATTTATGTTGGGAAAGCATTATTTAAAGTCCCTAAGAGTATCGGGAGTGCTGGCGTTGGAAAAGTCGGGTTTCTGGGGTTAGAAAGGGTCCGACTACAATGCCCGGCGACTATGACAATGTCATAGTCGCACAAGTTGGAACCCCCACGGTACACTTGTTGCGACTATGACACACGACAATGACCGTGTTATAGTCGCGTGTCAATGTAGCATAAAGTGTGCGACTATGACACGCAACAATGACCGTGTCATAGTTTCGTGTCATTGTCGCACCAGGGGGAGATGTTGTTGTCAAAAATGATTTTCAGCTCATTTCCTCATTACTCACTTCCCATTTCTTCCCAAACTCTCTCTAGAGCAAACCTAAACCGTATTTGGTGATTTTGGGTCATCTTTGGCTCAAATCTTTGGGTATTATGGTGGTGAACCATCATCAAGTTAAGGATTGGAAGCTAGGATCAAGAGCCTCCATCTTCAGCTTCAACCTCAAGCTTCATTTTGGGTTTTTCTAGGTTTTTACCAAAACCCAAGTGGTAAGTTCATCCTCCTAGTTTCTAAACTTTGTTATAAGTTATAAATGCTTCATTAATGATTTCCTAGTGATTGGTTTCTCAAATTTCGGATTTGATGATTTTGGAGAAATTAGGTCAAAAATTAGTGTTTTGGCCAAATTGGAGATTTTGATGTAAAATGTTTGGGGATCGATTCTAAAGGGTTGAATATGTATACTTACAGTTGGAAAATTGTGAATCTAGGTTTTGGGGAGTTTTGGCTTGAAAATTCAAATTCCTTCAAAGGAACTCAAGTTGGGGAAAATCTAGATTTAGCCTAAATCTATCAAGGTGAGTTCAAGTTGATTTGTGAAAACGTTGTACATGCCAAAATGTCCATTTTAAAGTATTTATGTGTTTTATATGAAATTATCAACTGTTGGGTTATTTGGTAACTTGTGATTAATTGAAATGTTTAACTTTATAAACTTTGTAAATCACCCATATTTAGGACTTTTGGACATCTTGGTAAATAAGTCATAAATGGGAGTATTTAAATAATTTTTGCATAAATGGAGATTTCTTGGTAAAAATACATTTTTGTGTTTGTTGGAAATATGCATGGCTCGTGTTATGAGACGTTTTAAAAAGAGGTCAATGGTATAACCTTGTTTGGAAAATGATCCGTCTTATTTTAAGTTGTGTTGGAGTTTGGTCGTGTACTTTGGAGCACGGGTTTACATAAACATTGGTCAAGTGTGTTTTAGTGCATTTATTTGCTTTTGACAATGAGTCATTGGGTTGTTTGAGCCTGTGGCTCGATATTTGATTTCGATTGGGTTTTGGGGACATTTGTCCAATTTTGAAGCTCAACGTAGAGCTTTGGTCATAAGATTTACATATTTTGAGTACGTGTGTCATTCAATTGGGGTCATGTAATGTTTTATCCCTGTCTGCTATGGATCCATGAGCACTTTAACCACTTTGTACGATGATGGAACGATTAGTTTTCCACATTGCGGCACGTTAGGCATCAGATGTGGTGTAAGTCCTTCGTGCAAGTATCTATGGGTGTAACGCTGAAAGATGTCGAGCTTAATAATTTAATTATTTTTTCCGATGGTGGAACGCTAGTTTTCCCCATTGCGACGCGGTTAGGCATCAGCGGTATGGTGTAAGTCTTCCGTGCAAGTATGTATGGGTGTACGTTGAAAGATGCCGAGCTCGATACTTTATATTGATATGACCATGTAAATGGTGTTAATAACATAATATGTGGCTTACTTTGTGTCCGTCACATTATATGGAATTGGGTCTCCCCCGTCACCGAAAGGTGTTGTTTTCGGTCTGGGTTTTTATACGTATGTTTTCGGTGATGTCTTTTATGTGTGGATTATTGTCCATAATTTTTATGTGTTGAATATTTTGCCCCACCATTGTTTTGGGTGTTTCGGGATATGAAATGTTATTCATGTTTTCATAAATTGGAAGTCGATTCTACTCTCGTTTTAAGTGAGTTTAGAGATGCATCATTTTATAAAGGATGTTTGTATTGCGTTGTTTATCTTTAAATATGCATATTATTGGATTACGAGTTTGTTTGCATTTTCTTTTAAGTGAATCATTTTGAAAGATTATGATTTAAGTTGTATTCCTTTCTTTTAACAATATATTTATCCATGTTGTAAAACTCTTGAACTCACTAGGCGTTAGCCTAACCTTTTTTTTTCTATTTGTCGGCATGTGCAACAGGTCCCGGTTGAGAATAGTTCTAGTCACCCAGTGAAGAGAGAATTACTAGTTGTGTACCCGAGGAGTGAATAGCTTGAAGAAGTCTTCCGCATAAGGTTGGGGAGCGCAACTCATATTTGAGTTAAGTAACACCCCACTTCAATATAGTCCTTGTATATTATTGGAGTTTGTATGTGTTGAGGTTGATTATTGAATTCTATATTTGAGGCGTATTGAGTTTTGATTTGTAGGAAGATGTGTCGTCTTTATTGGATGTTATATCGAAATTTTTATTAGTTGCTTTTACCAAATTTGAGGGTGTTACAAGTTGGTATCAGAGCTTAAGTGAATTAGGTCTTGATTTTGGATGCCTAGACTCAAACTATCATACTTTTAAGTGATTGAAAGTGAAATTGCACAATTAGGCACTTTAAGATAGGATATTTTGAGGTTGATAGAGTCGCTAGAAACGGGAAACTCGTCAAGGGTAGCAAGGATGACCATGTACGGTACGTTCACAATTGCACCTGGCTAGTGTTATGGTGAACCTACATGTTACATGTGTATGTTTGAACTGCCTTGGTGTGATGACCGTTGGGGTAGTGAAGAAATTTCTAAGCGAGTACCCGATAGAAGATTTGATGTTTATAGTATTGTCATTTGGTGTGATGGATAAGCATGATAAATACATTAAGCTGACCATTTTGGGTCGGGGTTATTGGTTGGTTTAGAACCATCGACTTAGGGAATCGACATTATTTGAGGAGAAATTGTAAGGTGAACCGATGAAATCTTCGATGATTGCCTTAAGATGTTTGAACATTCGGATGATGATAGTGTGATTGGAAATTGGGAAGCGTGGTTTCGAGACGTTGAGTGCCGACCAAACTCATGCACGAAATTTATTTCTAAAATGAATTGCATCAATTATTTCTCATGTTTCCAAAAAGCATCATACAAAGTCTTGGAAAAATGCTTAGCACACATGAGATTTTAAATCATGATTTTAAACATGCATAAAAATTAGTTGATTGCATGAGGTTGCAAACTTTGTTGAGACTTTTTTTACTCTCATTGTTGTCCAACGCTATTTCGGATATTGCGATGTGCGTATTTTGATGTTGTCTAAGGTCTTGGACGAGTAACTGCAATTTATGACTTTAACTTTGGATCTCCTCCACGTATGTTAAGATTTTGGACGAATAGTCACCTTCCATCATTTTGGTGATTGAGTTTCTTGGGAATATTCTTTCGTACGAATTCTGTAACACCCTAAAAATTCGGGTAATTTTAAAAATTGAAATTTCGGCAATATAACATTTGTATTTGGAGCTAACCACCCAAAAAGGGTAAAAATGTACGCGTTTACAAAACCTGTATAAGATGCATGGGAAATCGACAACAAACTAATCTAAACCATTTCTATCTAGATTACATAGGTTGTCAACCTAACTCCAAAAAATAATAAATTGTTTTAAACGCCAAAACTCCAAATTATCTATCATCCAAAAATGCCCTCAAGAAACCACGCTTTTCACTCAACCCCTTGACAACCCTCCGCTAAGGGAACCTGTTATACACATCATTTAAGAAAAAGTGTTAGGCTTAAAGCCTAGTGAGAACATACAGTTTATATGAAAGTTAGTAAGAAGGATTGAATACAACATAAGTAAACCGTTTTCCCCAACCGTCTTTGTAAATAATTTGATAACCACATAATGACCATACGGTCCAAACTACATCTTGCGATGATGGGAAAACCCGATTTCCAAGGATTTGGGCGAAACACAAAGTAAGCCACTTTCCAAGTTATTGAGCTCAACATACTAGGATCAAGGCCACGAACACGCCGGCTCGTACTAAGATGTGGGGGAGGGCACCCAATGATCCCTTGTCATGCTCATTCGCTAAGATTTACATTTACGACCCACGGCTAGTATCCGGTCTCACATAACCGTACCAAGTTGCCATCCTAGGGCCCAATGTCTCGACTAGCTATATACTGGAGTTACCGCCAAATAATAACTTGACTCTATACCTATGGATCCACTAATAATAGTATAGACTTGTCACATTTACATTTGTGACCAACTATAATCAAACATATAGTTCATAACACCATTTATTTCTCAAATCATAATTTCATGGTTAACTGCTGATAAGAAATACAAAGCCCAAACATGAATCATAAGGCCATCTTCTCATTTCCAAACATGTTTCCTTACCAAGTAAACCTTTCAAGTGTAAAAACCATTTTAATGAAATATGGATTTCCTCAAGATTAAACCATTTATTCCCTTTTTACAAAATAACCCTTTCACCCAAATACCCATAATATGCTTAAAACATAATCATGGCTAAAATGCCATAGGTTGAACATTTACTCATCAAAATATGAAAACATCCATATTTATAGTTCCAAGACATGGAATCCTTTTTTATTTTACAAAATGGTATGAAACCTAATTAAAATCTTCAAAATACCAAGTTAGGTCAAAATCTCACCAACAATGAAAATGTAAACAAGGAGATATTTATAAGTCAAAAATGCATTTTGATGTGTATAAAGTTTAATAAAAAGGAAGTATGAACTCACAATGGGTTTATTCTAAACCCTAGCAAATTTCTAGATGGAGAGATCTTGAGCTTGAGAACTTGAAAGCTTCACACCAACACTTGATAACCTAGATTGAGCATTAAAGAATCTTAGGCTTTCAATATCTAGGAATAAATGAAGAGAGATGAGAGGAAACTCACCTAGGGCTCCAAAATCGCCCAAAATAGCCCCACACTAGCTCCACACTTGCAATAAATGAGAAATGGATCAATTGGGTCGTTTTTATACCCAAATGCCCCCGACCGCGACCTTTCCTGCGAGAGTGACACTTGTCACAATCGCGGGGCACTATCGCCCGTGTCTAACCACCCGCGGTACCATCCCAGCGATAGTGACACTTGTCACTATCGCGGTCACTATTGCGCCATATGTACCGCGACTCAATCCTCCCCCCCCCCCCCCCCCCCCCCCCGCGATTATGGGGAAGAAAATTAGAGGAAATAACGTACCAAAAATCCGGGTGTTACAATCCTCCCCAACTTGGAAATGATTTCGTCCCCGAAATCCCAACTACTCAAACAGATGAGGATACCTTCTCTTCATATCCTCCTCGGCTTCCCACGTCACATTGGTACCCCGATGATGCTTCCATTGTACCTTGACCATAGTGACTTCCTTGTGGAGAAGTTTCTTTGACTTCTTCTCCAGAATAGCGTCGGGTTCTTCAACACAACAGTTACTTTCGTCCTCTCTAATTTTGGAAAGAGAGATAACGCTTTCCACTTCCGCCAAGCACTTCCGAAGGTAACATATATGGAATGTGTTGTGGATCCCGTTCATTTCTGGAGAAAGTTCCAACTGGTAAGCCTGCAATCCCACACGCTTAAGCACTTTAAAAGGTCCAAGGAAACAGGAAATCAACTTCCCGCATTTTCCGAACCGGATTAGGCACTTCCATGGTGACACCTTTAACATCACACGGTCTCCCACTTGGAATTCCATTGGTCGTCTCTTCTTATCGGCATAGCTCTTTTGCCGATCTTGAGCCGCTTTCAACCTTTCCCGAATGTCCTTGACCTTATCGGCCGTCTCTTGCACGATTTCAGGTCCGGAGAATTGCTTCTCTCCCGCTTCAAGCCAACACACGGGAGTTCTGCACTTCCGCCCGTACAAGGCCTCAAACGAAGCCATTCCGATACTCGAGTGGTAGCTATTACTATACGCAAACTCCACCAAAGGTAAGTGGGAGTCCCAACTACCCCCGAAGTCGATAACGCAAAACCTTAGCATGTCTTCAAGCGTTTGGATCGTTCTCTCGCTTTGACCGTCGGTTTGAGGATGGTAAGCCGTACTCAACTTCACGCGCGTATCGAGTTCCTTCTGCAAGCCATCCCAAAAGTTGGAAGTGAATAGACTGTCACGATCCGATACAATAGACAAAGGCACCCCATGCCTCGAACCACTTCATCGATGTAAAGCTTTGCTAACTTGTCCATCGGTAGTGTCTCACGCATGGCCAAGAAATGAGCGCTCTTGGTTAGCCGATCTACTATCACCCATATGGTATCGTGACCTCGCAGAGTTTTAGGCAACTTAGTCACGAAGTCCATGGTAATGTGTTCCTATTTCCACTTGGGGATCTCCAAGGACTGAAGACTCCCATACGGTCGTTGATGTTTGACCTTCACCTGTAAGCATGTCACACAACGCTCCACGTAACGTACTACATCAAGCTTCATCACCGACCACCAATAATGTAACTTCAAGTCCCGATACATCTTTGTACTTCCCGGATGAATGGAATACTTGGACTTGTGAGCATCCTCAAGAAGAAGTTTCCGATTGCCCCCAACCTTGGGCACCCACACACGACCGTTGAACAATTTAACTCCACGACTATCTTCCGTTAAGAGCAAACGTTGCTTTGTCATGACTTCTTCCTTAAGATTTTCTTCCAATAACGCTTCCACTTGAGAGGTCTTGATCTTCTCAATAAGACTTGACACTAACTCGATTCTCAAAAGGGTAGCCCGAATACTTCCGCTATAGTCCTTCCGACTTAACGCATCGGCCACCACCTTCGCCTTACCGGGATGGTAAAGCAACTTACAATCGTAGTCATTGAGTAACTTGAGCTACCGCCTTTGACTCATGTTCAACTCTTTTTGATCAAAAACGTACTTCAAACTTTTATGATCCGTGTAGAGAGTACATTTTGTGCCGTACAGGTAGTGTCGCCAAAGTTTCAAAGCTAACACCACCGCCGCCAACTCCAGATCATGGGTAGGATAGTTCTTTTCGTGAATCTTGAGTTGTCTCAATGCGTACGTGATTACCTTGCCTCTTTGCATCAACACGTAACCCAACCCCATCTTTGAAGCATCGCTATAAACCACGAAGTCTTCCGATCCTTCGGGTAACGATAAAATCAGGGTCTCACATAACCTCTTTTGTAAGGTCCGGGACGCCTTCTCTTGCGTTTCGGTCCAAATGAACTTCACATTCTTTCTAGTCAAGGCCGTCAAGGAAGAAGCGATATTCGAAAAGTCTTGGATGAATCTCCGATAATAGCCCGCCAAACCCAAGAAGCTTCGGATTTCAGACGGACTCTTGGGAGGTTCCCAATTCATCATTGCTTCAATCTTGGAGGAGTCTACTTTCACTCCGTCTCGAGTGACAACATGACCCAAGAATTGAACCTCTTCAAGCCAAAAGTAGCACTTGGAAAATTTGGCATACAACCTTTCTTTTCTCAACACTTCTAGAACTTCGCGTAGGCGTTTCTCGTGTTCTGACTCGTTCCTGGAATACACGAGTATGTCATCAATGAATACAATGACCAACTTGTCGAGGAATGGTCGGCACAATCTATTCATCAAATCCATGAACACCGGTGGTGCGTTAGTTAGACCAAACAGCATCACCAGGAATTCGTAATGGCCGTAACGCTTTCTAAAAGTTGCCTTCGAAACATATTCTTCTCTCACCTTCACTTGGTGATATCCCGAGCGCAAATCGATCTTCGAGAAAGAACCCGCTCCTTGGAGCTGGTCGAATAAGTCGTCGATCCTCAGGAGCGGATACTTATTCTTCACCGTAGCCTTATTCAGTTCACGATAATTGATGCACATTCTCATTGTGTCATACTTCTTCTTGACAAACAAGACCGGAGCTCCCCAAGGCGACGAGCTCGGTCTTATAAATCCGTTCACTAGGAGTTCTTGGAGTTGATCCATCATTTATTGCATCTTCGATGGCGCCAACCGGTAAGGAGTTCGCGTAATTAGAGCCGCCCCCGGTATCAGATCTTTCCGGAACTCCACTTGACGATCGGGTGGTAGACCGGGAAAATCGTCCGGGAAGACATCGGGGAATTCGCGCACCACCTTTATGTCCTCGAGCTTCTTCTTCTCGAGCTTTGCGTCGATCACATAAGCTAGAAAGGATGAACATCCTTTCACCAAACACTTTCACGCTTTATCCATGGTGATAACCGCCACATCACATTTCCTTCTTTCTCCATAAACTAACACCGTCTTGTTGTTCGGCATATGGAGTGGGATTAGTTTCTTAGAGCATATGATTTTGGCATGATTGTCCGCCAACCAGTCCATGCTGACCACTACGTCGACCCACCAATGACCATTGGCATCAAATTGATTAAGAACTCCTTCCTCTCAATACCAAGAGTACAATCCCTCAAGACGTCACGGATTAACACCTGACTACCATTAGCTATCTCGACCAATAAAGCATTCTATAGACTTTTAGTGGGCATGGAAATCTTTTCACGAAACGAATCAGATATGAAAGAGAAACTGGCACCCGAATCAAATAGCACACGAGCAGGTACGGAGTTTAGGAGAAACGTACCCGATACTACGTCAGCGGATGCCTTGGCATCATCGGCCGTCATCTGGAAAGCTCGACTAGGAACTCTGGGAGGGTTCTCTTTCTTCTCTGGGTCACTCCCCGTCTTTCACTTCAGACAATCCTTTCGAAAATGGCCCGGCATCTTGCACTCAAAACAGATGATTCCCTTGATCGAACAATCTTTGGTAAGATGGTCGGTCTTACCGCACTTGACACAAGCGGTGAAATTAGGGTTATAGTTGCCATGGTGCTTGCTTCAGCACCTATGGCACCACCGTGCCTCTTGACGGTTGTTGAAATTCTGGTTCCCAATGAAAGGTCGATTCTTCCTAGGAGGTACAAAATTGCTTTCCCATTTTCTCTTATCCCCGACCACCACCGCTTTCTCCGCCTTGCTCCTCGTAAAGATCTCTTCCATGAACTGAGCTTCCTCAATCGTCTCGCAAAGATTAGAAGCTTTGCAGTTGTGGACCATAGACAACATGTCTGCCGGTAGGCCATTGAGGTAAGCCTTTATCTTTTCTTTCTCCGTTGGGGCCACATGCCCCACCAATCCAAGCTTCTCCATAAACTGACGGGTGTACTCCCTCACTGTTAAGTTTCCTTTTACTAGAGACCGAAACTCAGCTTCAATGCGGTCCATAGTTCTTTCGCTGCAGAATTCTTCCAAGATTTTCTTCTTAAACTCGGCCCAAGACAACTGAGCCAAAACGGTAGGAAAGAGTGTGGACTGGGTGACATTCCACCATGTGAGTGCCATATCTCTAAGCAACTGGGTACCAAACCTCACTCTCTGGTCGTCCCCACACTCAGATGAGCCAAAAGCCTGCTCGACAGCTTGAATCCACTTCGCACACACTATCGGGTCGTCGGAACCGGAGAATTCTGGTGGTCCGCAACCCAGAAAGGATTTATAGGAGCAACTCCTTCCACTTTTCTGAGCACCCACAACTCTGTGCTCTTCCGTTCTGATCCCCTGACCGGTACCACCATAACCAACCACAATGTTCTCAGCAACCGCCTCATTTCTCTTGAGATTGGCATCCCGGTCTTCTAACAACTTTAGAAACGCTTCCTGTTGCTTCTCCATAGCCGATGACACCATCTGCATAATGCTGGCCATCATGTCGGCTTGAGGGTTTACCTCTTGTAAAACCGGGTTCGTGGATGCCAACTCCACTCTTGGCACTTGTTCCACTTCTCCCGTGAATATAGGTGGCATACCCGGAGGAACGACGGTCGCTTCCCTAACTACTAGATTCCGCTCGGGCGATCTATCTTCATGTGCATTCCCATCAGCTAAAGGTCGACTGCGAGTTCACCATACTAGAATAATGGCTGCCACACAAGCACGAGAAGGAGTAAGAAGGAGATTAACTGAAGTAAGCACGAAAAAAATGCACTACTACGTCTACCAATTGTCATAAGATTAGCAAACCAAGTACACTCATGTAAAATATCCTCACAATAACATTAGCTAAGTGAGATTATGAACATATAACACATAAGGGGGAAGCTTTGGGCGCATGAGGAGCATCCCAGACTCTGAGTCGGCTTTCGGGTTGGCTCGGGTCCAGGTCTCCAGGCAACCAGTCTATGGGTTGCGGGTTCGGTCCTTGGGTCGGGCTTAGTCGGCGCCTGGATAGGTCCAGTCCAAAGGGTTGGGCCGGGTCGCCACAGATTAGTCGGTGCTGCCCTCGGATGCTCGGATACCGCGGGAATGTGTGTTTGTGTTATCTGTCGTTCAAAAAAAAAAGGGTTCTTGTTACCATCATCACAACGCTTGATGAACATAACTTCCGTCGACTTTAAGACTAACCCATCTTAGAAGTTCTACCCAACTCACAAATCATTGCCTAACATACTCATTCTAAGTCTAGACATCTTACATTCATGCCTAGTTCACTTAAATCTGGTTCTGATACCAACTTGTAACACCCTAAAAATTCGGGTAATTTTAAAAATTGAAATTTTGGCAATATAACATTTGTATTTGGAGCTAACCACCCAAAAAGGGTAAAAGTGTACGCGTTTACAAAACCTGTATAAGATGCATGAGAAATCGACAACAAACTAATCTAAACCATTTCTATCTAGATTACATAGGTTGTCAACCCAATTCCAAAAAATAATAAATTGTTTTAAACGCCAAAACTCCAAATTATCTATCATCCAAAAATGCCCTCAAGAGACCACGCTCTTCACTCAACCCCTTGACAACCCGCCGCTAAGGGAACCTGTTAGGTCTGATTTTATAGTAATCATTGTATTTATAGGGCTTGGTCAAATACTGTGTTTAGTGCTTATCTGTCTTGTATCTGACCAAGGGTATTTAAGTCCCTTTGGTCTTGGTTTGTTGTAAGAAACACACGCATATTGAATACATTTTAATACTTTGCGCTTCCAAGTCTCTCTCTCTCTACTTTCTCTCTCTAAGAATCAGTGATCTTGGACTCTCAGAACCTGTTATACACATCATTTAAGAAAAAGTGTTAGGCTTAAAGCCTAGTGAGAACATACAGTTTATATGAAAGTTAGTAAGAAGAATTGAATACAACATAAGTAAACCGTTTTCGCCAACCGTCTTTGTAAATAATTTAATAACCACATGTTAGAGCATAAATATGTTGGATACAAGATCAAGAAGACTGAAGGTCAAAGTTCAAGAAAGTCAAAGCTGAAGAAAGTCAACTTTCTTCAAAGTCAAAGTCTTTTGTAATAAAAGTCAATGTATTTTGTATTTGTTTCCTTGTTTTAGTTGTAGGTATAAATAGTTTATTTTCCTTTGTAATTAGTAGGTGTATCAAAGTGAAATACCGAACTTAGTAAGTTTAGAGAAAGAAATATCTGAGAAAGAGAGAGAGTTCGTTAGAGAGAGATTGTAGAGAGAGAAAGTGTAATATTGAAATTGAATTGAAATCAAACAGGTAATTGTTTGTGATTTCTTGTTTTGTTTGATTAATCTTGAATAGAAACTAGAATCTGGGATTAACAATTGGTATCAGAGCAGATCCAAATCTAAAATCAAGAAAATTAGAATGTTCGACACTTTGTTCTTCATGTTCAGATCTGTTTTTGAGGATTAGTGTATTTTTCGAGTTGTTTTTGATAAGATTTTGTTAGAATAGTGTAATCGATCAAGTTTGTATAGAAAGATTTGTCAATTGCACTGTAATCAATTCAAATTTTCGATTTTTTGTGGTTTTTCTGTTCACGAGTTCTTGACACTGTATGTGTATCAAATTTGTATCGTTTGCGTATTTGATCGAATTTTTTGTGTTAGTTTTGTGTTCGAATTAGTTAGACGAGTGAATTGTCGAAGTATAGTGTTGATAGTCTAGGTCTAAATGAGTTTTTGGTGCGATTTTGTTCGATTTTAGAGGTTTGCGGGTCATTCATCAAGTTTGCGGGTTATTCATCAAGTTTGCGTTTCATTCAACAAAGTTTGCGCATGATTCATTGAAAAAGTTCAGAAACGAGAAGTTAAGGTTTGCATTTCTTTTGAGAAACGAGAAGTTAAGGTTTGCGTTCCTTCAAGAATCGAGAAGTTAAAGTTTGCGTTTTCTTTGAGAAACGAGAAGTGGGTTTTGCGGGTTGAAAGACAAACGCAAAGTAAAAGTGGTTGAGCTCAGAGACAAGTTGTGATTTGCGTTTGTATCTAGAAACGCAAAGTGTATCTTGCGTTTGTAACGAGAAACGCAAAGTGTGGTTTGCGCTTGCAACTAGAAACGCAAAGTGTATCTTGCGTTTGTAACGAGAAACGCAAAGTGTGGTTTGCGCTTGCAACTAGAAACGCGAAGTGTATCTTGCGTCTGCAACGTGAAACGCAAAGTTCATCATTTTTAGTCTTAGACGCAAAGTTTGAATCTGAGTTTGCTTCTTGACACGCAAATTGTACTTTGATCAAGTAAAAGTGAAACGCAAAAGTAAAGCAAAGTTCAAGTTTGCGTTCCCTGTGTAAAACGCAAAGTTCAGGATTGCGTTCCCTGTGAGAAGCGTAAAGTAGAAGTTTGCGTTCCCTGAGTGACACGCAAAGTAAGGGTTTGCGTTTCCCTCTTGAACCGCAAAGTAAGGGTTTGCGTTTCCCTCTTGAACCGCAAAGTAAGTGTTTGCGTTTCCCACTTGAACCGCAAAGTAAAGGTTTGCGCATCATACTTGGAACGCAAAGTAAAAGTTTGCGCATCGCACTTGAAGCGCAAAGTGTGGAGGACTTAGACAACGATCAGTTTCTAGTTTCTTGATTGTTTTCAAGTTTTCTGTATTTTCTTGATTGTTTCATTTGGACTAACGATCAGTTTCTAGTTTCTTATTGCATATATTTTTCAAACAGGTTTAAACAAGATGACTTCCAAAGATGCTCTTTCCATTGGCACTGACGTCAAGCCTCCTGTTCTGTTCAAAGGAGAGTACGAACAGTGGAAAGACAGATTTCTTGATTTTATAGACAGACATGCAAATGGAGAGAATATTATGCTGTCAATCACAGAAGGTCCTATGGTACCAATCACGGTTCAGATACCTGATGATGACTCGTCTGATAGTGAAGATGGTACTGAGGAAAGAGATCAAAAGATGAAAACAGTGGTAGTGGATATCTCTCAATATTCTGAAGAACAAAAAAGTCGATACAAAGTAGATAAACAAGCAAGATCCTTACTTCTTCAAAGTATCCCGAATGACATCTACATCAAAATAGACAGCTACAAGGGAAATGCTAAGAAGATGTGGGATCAGTTGCAGAAAATGATGATGGGATCCAAGGTCGGGAATCAGATGAAAGTGGCTATTGCATCAACAGTTATGAGGAATTCAAAGCCAAAGAGAATGAAAGCTTAGAAGATACTTATGAACGGTTTGTCTTGCTTCTGAATTAGTTGTCTAAGAATAAGGTGAAAAAGAAGCAACTTGAGAACAATGTCAAATTCCTGAGCATCCTACAACCAGAATGGAAGAAGCATACACGTAGGATGAAACAGATGAAGGATCTGAATGACATACCGTTACATGAGGTATATGAGACTCTGAGGCAAAATGAGGAAGAAGTGGAAGAGAAAAGAGCTGAGAAAAAGAAGGCTGAAAAGGTTCCTGATCCGATTGCATTGGTAGCCGGAGAGAAAAAGAAAGAAAAGAAAAAGAAGAAGAAAAAGAAGAAAGTGATTACCAGTTCTGAGTCTGAATCTGAATCAGATAGTGATGATGGAGAAAGCCTCAAACAGGCTATGTTGTTATTGACCCGTGCATTCCAGAAAAAGTTTTACAAGAAGCCGGGATCTAACTCACAGAGGTACTCTTCATCAAGTCCCAAGAATCATGAGCACCGAGAAATGGTGGAAGGAAGGAGATATGAAGAGAACAGATATGTTGAGAAGAAACCTGATGAAAGGAAGAAGTTCATGAATGACTACACTATTCCAGAAAAGCTAGCAAGTGATCCAGTTAAATGCTACAACTGTGGCAAGATTGGTCATTTTGCAAAAAATGTAGAAAGCCTAAAGTTCGCAACTCTCAGTATTATCAGAACAAGCTGTTATTAGCCAAACAACAAGAAGCAGGCATCGCTTTAATGGCTGAATACGAATTTTGGCTAGATCATTCAGAAGGTGAAGAGGAAGAGAAGGAAGAAACTGCTCATCTCTGTCTCATGGGCAAGGAAGTAAAGTATGATGAGTCCGATGATGAGACATCTGATGAGGTATTAAACTTAACTGAAAAAGATTTTGTAACCAAAATGGAAGCTATGATGGTTGAGCTTAATGATCTTCAAGTAAATCTGAAGAAAGAAAAAGACAGAGTTGCTAAAAGAAACAATAAGATATTTGAACTCAATAAATCGGTTATTGGGAACAAAAATCTGATTGATTCTTTACGCAAGTCTGTTTCTGATTCTAAAATTCAAGTAGATTATTTTGAAAAGAAGATTTCTAATTTTGAAGTTAAAATTTCTAAGTATGAGTTTGAAAAGAAAGAATCTGCACTAACTGTTCATAAACTGCAGGTTGAGAACAAGCTTTTGAATAAGAAGGTAAATGGTCTGGAAGCCAAACTTTATGCAAGAGGACAAACAGATCAAACCATTTTTCTTAATGCACCTGATGAAGAGGCTGATGTTAAGGAAAAATGGGGACTTGGTTTTAAAAACCCCCATTACTTAAAGAAAGCCATCAGAAAACAACCAGCATTATATAACTTTGATTTTCTTGCATGTGCTGGTAAACATACTAATTTAAAGAAGTTGAGGCCAAAGAAACTGAAAATAGAAAGAATGTAAAGAAAATGCAACTACCATTTAACTATGCAAAGTTAAATGATAGTTATCTTTTAGAAACACCAAAAGTTCTTTCAAACGATTATTTTGCTAGTTATTCTGTTTCTGAGATGAAGGAAAAACCTGCTATTGCAAAGGTTTATGTTCCTCCACTCATTCTTGAAAGCAAAATAGTTGAGTTGGAAAATGTTTTATCTGATGAAAAACTTTTGGTTGATATTCAACAAAGTGTATTTTCTACTGTATTAAAGAACACGGTTTTTCAATCTACATCTACAAAGTGTTCTAAAGTTTCTAAGGCACGTCAAACTTCATCTGATAATTTTGATGACTTATTTGAGTCTGCAAATGATTTTCTTAATTCTGATGGTGGGTGCATAGAAGAAATTGATATGTTTGACTTCAATGCTTCTCTTCCTGATCATTCTACTTGTCTTATAAATGAAAAGGTGTTACCAAGTGTTCTTAAAACTGCTAAATCATCAACTAAGGTTGGTGAATCGGTTTCTGTAACTGCTGATTATTATTCTCAAGGTAAGAAACATAAGAAACAGCGATTACAGAAACAGAAACACACTGGTACATAAAAATAAAACTCAGTCTCAGAAATCTGCTTTTCCTAATAGATCTAAATCTTTTGTTTCAGATGTAAGCAAGAAAAGGTCGAAAGCTCGAACTGAATGGCGACCAAAAAGGAAGGATGATGAGATAGCTGAATCAGTTTCTGATAATTCTTGTACTAGATCAGTTAGTAGTGATAATGATGTAATTGATCAACTTGCTTCACATAAACAAAACCTTGTAACTTCTTACAAGCGATATTCAATAAATCAATTGATTCAATTATCTCCTATTTCTACTACATCTTATCATTATCGGAGAAATGATTTTGCTTATTCTCATAATTCTTCTGATTGGTTCGGATCTTATCATGTGTATTCTTCAAGATCAAATATTTTTAAAGGTTTTCAAAAGAACAGAGGGTCCATTTTCAAATGGATACCAAAATCTTGTACTAATCTGTTAGGGCCCGTTTTTAAATGGGTACCTAAATCTATTGTCTCCTGATTTCTCTTGCAGACCCAGCATATGTGGTACTTGGACAGTGGATGTTCCAAGCATATGACTGGGCAAAAAGCTTTATTGTCTAACTATACAGAGAAATTCAGTGGAAATGTCAGATTTGGAAACGATCAGCTTTCACCTATCTTAGGATATGGTGACATCATTCAAGACAACATAACGATAAGTAAGGTGAGTTATGTCGAAGGCTTAGGGCACAACTTGTTCAGCATTGGTCAATTTTGTGATAAAGGGTTAGAGGTCAACTTCAAAGCTAAGAGATGTTCGGTTCGTACGGAAGATGGCAATGAACTCTTAGTCGGAAATCGAAAGACAAACCTCTATACCATTAATCTTTCAAAGGTACAGAATGACAATCAAGTTTGCTTGATGACAAAGGCTTCATTGCAGCAAAGTTGGCTCTGGCACAGACGTTTATCTCACTTGAACTTTCGTTATATCAATAAGCTGGTTAGTGGGAAATTGGTAAAAGGACTTCCTGAGCTGAAATACGAGAAAGAACACTTATGTGCTGCATGTGAGAAGGGTAAGATGAAGAGAGCTCCGCATAAACCGAAGCCTGAACCAAGCACTAGTTCTCCTTTAGAATTGTTACATATGGATTTGTGTGGTCCAATGAGAACTCAAAGTTTGGGTGGAAAGAAATACGTGTTGGTTATTGTGGACGATTACTCAAGATACATGTGGGTCAAATTTCTTCGATAAAAAGATGAGACGCCCGAAGTTCTCATTACTTTCTTAAAGATGACCCAGGTGAAAATGCAGCGACAAGTCAAGTTTCTTCGAACTGACAACGACACAGAATTCAAGAACAAGATTGTTGATGAATATCTCGAATCGGTCGGGATATCACATCAGTACTCTGTTGCTCGTACGCCTGAACAAAATGGAGTAGTCGAAAGGCGAAATCGGACGCTAGTCGAGGCCGCTCGGACTATGCTTATCCAATCGTTCTTATCTCTATTCTTGTGGGCAGAAGTTGTGTCGACTGCATGCCATACTCAAAATCGATCCATGATACACCGCCGTTTTCAAAAGACTCCATATGAGCTGATTAACAACAGAACACCAAAAATCAAGTACTTTCACATATTTGGGTGTAAATGTTTTGTGCTTAACGACAGAGAGAGTCTGAATAAATTCAGTGCTAAGGTGGACGAGGGTATCTTCATTGGTTATTCTTCAACATCGGCAGCATATCGTGTTTATCTGAAAAAGTCAAAGACAGTTGTCGAAAGCGTTAATGTAACATTCGATGAAGATATGGCTTCTGAACAACTCAGTTCAGAACCCGTGATCACTGGAGTATTAGCTTCTGGGCAAATCAGTCCAGAACCTGCTTCTACAGCCAATAATTCGAATAATGATTCTACATCTATTTCACATTTAACTGATTTAGATTTGTTATTTGAATTCTTTTATGATGAGTTTCTAGGATCTAATATACCTAAATCTGCTATGACTGATAGGTCTGAAGACACAAGTTGCAATCATCCAGTCACTGAAGATGTCATAACTGAACAAGAATCCCCCGTTCAGTTAGAAACTCACATTCCTACAATTACTCCTACAGTTGAAGATGTACAAGTAACTGCTGAGCCAGAAGTAACTGTTTCAGTTGGATGTGATTTCATGTCTACTCAACAGCCAGAGTCTGCTGTTCCAACTGATGCTTCTGCACCTGAAACTTCAATTGCAAACCCCCCTCCTGTTATTCAAACTGAAGATTCTGATAGTGGATTTCTAGATGATGATCATGTTAAATCAGTATCTACTCCACTCCCTCATGAGCATCGCTGGACCAAAGATCATCCATTACATCAAGTAATTGGAGATCTCAACAAGCCTGTACAAACTAGGTCAGCGACTCTTAATCAATGTATGCATGACTCATTTCTTAGTAAGATTGAGCCAACGCGAGTATCAGAGGCTCTTGCTGATTCGGACTGGGTATCTGCTATGCAAGAAGAAATCAATCAGTTTGAATCCCTAAAGGTTTGGAGATTAGTTCCAAAACTAGAAGGTAAAACAGTGATAGGAACTAAATGGGTATTCAAGAATAAAAAGGATGAAGATGGTATCGTCATAAGAAACAAAGCTAGACTTGTTGCCAAAGGTTACCGGCAAGAGGAAGGCATAGACTACGATGAGACGTATGCTCCAGTAGCGCGTATAGAAGCAATCCGCATGTTTCTAGTCTACGCAGCTCATAAGAATTTCACAGTCTTTCAAATGGATGTGAAAACAGCATTTCTGAATGGCATTCTTAAAGAGGAAGTGTACGTGTCTCAACCATAAGGGTTCGTCAATCCAGATAAGCCAGATCATGTCTACATATTGGACAAAGCCCTGTATGGTTTAAAACAAGCCCCTCGAGCATGGTATGACGTTTTATCTAAATTCTTGGTCAAGTCCGGTTTTTCTAAAGGTAAGGTTGATACTACTTTATTCATCAAAAAGGAAAAAGCTGATATTATTCTTATTCAAATATATGTTGATGATATAATATTTGGTTCTACTAATCCAAAATTTTGCAAAAACTTTTCTAACCTCATGGTGTCACGTTTTCAAATGAGTATGATGGGAGAGATGAATTTCTTTCTCGGATTACAAGTTAAGTAGTTTTCTACGGGGATTTTCATTAACCAATCTAAGTACATTTTGGATATTCTTCGGAAGTACAAAATGGAAAATTATAAACCAATTGGAACCCCGATGGCACCAGGTACTAAGATTAACACTGATCCTTCGGGTAAAAGTGTTGATGTTAGGACTTATAGAGGTATGATAGGATCGTTAATGTATCTTACATCAAGTAGGCCAGATATTATGTTTTCAACATGCTTATGTTCTAGATATCAGTCTGCTCCTAAAGAATCCCATTTGGCTGCTGTCAAAAGGATTTTTAGATATCTGAAGGGGACTGCAGATCTTGGTCTGTGGTATCCTAAGGATACTGGTTTTCAACTGACTGCCTACTCAGATGCAGATCATGCAAGTTGCATGTTGGACAGAAAGAGTACTTCTGGTCATGTTCAATTTCTTGGAGACAAGCTCGTTAGCTGGGCATCAAAGAAACAATTATGCGTTTCCACATCGACTGCTGAAGCAGAGTACGTAGCTGCTGCCAGTTGCTGCTCTCAAGTCTTGTGGATGCGAACATAGCTAAGAGACTATGGATTCAAGTTCGACAAAATTCCAATATATTGTGACTCGAAGAGTGCAATTGCCATTTCTGCTAATCCTGTCCAGCATACGAAAACCAAACACATTGACGTCAGGTATCATTTTATTAAAGATAATGTCGAAAAAGGAACAATTGAACTTTATTTTGTAAAAACAGATTATCAACTTGCAGATTTATTTACCAAACCATTAGATGAAAAGAGATTTAATTTTCTTGTCTCTAAGCTTGGTATGTTAAATCTTAAGACGTAATCGGTTGTTACCTAATAAAGTTACGTATTGTTATTTTTCATCATTTTTATTTATCATTATGTTTGAAGGATATCTGCACTTTAAATGTTTGCTCATGATCTCAGGTGGAGTAAGAGAAGATTTTAGATGATCTACATTCATTTGAGGGGGAGCATAACTAATTTATGCATTTTACTTAAATGACAAATTTTTTTTTTTGTGATGCATGATTTTAGGGGGAGCATATAAGCCAAGTCAAAAGGAGTAAGACTATGATTTCTGATTATTTCAAATCAGAACTCGTTCTTTAATCGTTTTACTGTTTTATGTTCTTTTATTTTTTTTCTCTCGAATAAATTTTGACTAGACTTTGAGACTTATGCAGGATGAGAGAGGATGACACGATCATATCTTTATGACTTACAGCGTGATTTTATGAGAATTAAGATTGAGCGAGAAGGTAAATTTCTTATCTTAATCTCAAATGTATCTGAAAGAAGGACAACTTTCAGATATTGAAAACATGTTCTGAAATGTTCAAACCACTTCCCGATTCTTAAACAGATTTTATAATTTGGAAGTGTGATTTTAAATATTTTTATTTTATTTTTGTGCTTCATTGATAAACAAACCGTGTGTTATCCAAAGATTAATACTTGTGTATTGTCTTTTCTATATACTTTCAAGTATTCACACACATCGGTTTGACTTTGTTCAAAATAATCTTACCATGTCTCATATTGTAACCAATTTTTTCGATGGTAAGACACCCCGCTTGTACTTCAAAGAATTTTGAGCGTTATTTCATTTCGAAGCGTTCATTTCAAGAATGTCTATATTTTTTGTTTCGTATAGACACATATCCATTATTCTTGACCATAAACCTTAATTGCTATATCATTTCATTTCTGATCATTTTCATACAATGTCAGATTTTCAAACAAGTCTTTTGCATTCATGTTCATTCATTCAGTATACTTGTTTGAAAATACTTCAATGTCTAAAAATGCTCAAATCTTCATGATTATATTTTCTGAGCATACATTCGTCTGACATTTGTATATGAGCTTTAACTGATAAAGTTAAATCATTTTGAGCAACATTATGCTTTCATAGGATTACATGGGTTCTTTGTGCTAGGATTTAACTGAACTTCTATGGAATCACGTTAAACAGTGATTTCTACCAAGAAGTTAATCCATAGAGATTGAGTGTGAGGAGTCAAAAAGAAATGAGTGTGGGTTGTGTGATGAGGTAAAATGTAAAGGAGAGTTTGGTTAGTAGTGAGCTTAATGATTAAAAGAAAGAGGGTGAGAGATCAGAGTAAAAGAATATCAAACTCTACACCAACTACTTTATGAGTCGGGCAGCCACATTACTAGAGTTTCACAAATCTTTGGTGAACGTTATTGAAACAGGCAACTAACCCATGCCAACTCTTGCTAAAACCCCACCAGCCACTCATTTTCTTCTAAAAAAGAAAGTGTTTCATATTTCAAAGGGGACGCAGCTTATAATCTATCTGATTTTCATTTGGAAAATCTGGATATTGAAAAAGAAGGAAGTCTGCCCCACCTTCGTACTTCAATCATGCACATTGAGTCTGTGTTTATCTACTGTTGTCTCAGTGGTTTACACAACTTTGAGCCTTATTGAAAAGCAATCATCGTGCTTAATTCTTTCTACACATGCACGAACACACAAGGAATTTGTTTTTTGTCATAACATTCATAGAAATTGCCTTTGTGGTGTTTCGATGATTGGATGGAAGCCCTGGGGGAGTGAACATCAAAAAGCTCCTTTATATTGTGTATTCGTTACAAACAGTGACTTTGTGTTACTGACATGCATTTTAACTGATTCATTTGTTGATTCAGGGGTTACATGTTCTTATTTTGTCTGGATTTGAAAAGATCTGGATGATTACTTGGTTATGGATCACAGAATCAGAGGCTCTTGGACAGATCAGAATGGTCAAAGACATTTCTTGGGAGAAAAGTTTTGATGATATAGATGCTCAAATCATCAAAAAGGGGGAGATGATATCAAGAAATGTTAAAGTTTTGTAGTTTGGAGGAGATGGTATCAAGAAATGATAAAGTTTTGAGAGAAGATTTTTCGAAATGTCTTAGTCAGAAGATTCAAAGTAAAGATTCGAAGAAGATCAAAGAATTTCTGAAGATTTGAGGAAATTTGCTTTGAAGATTATTTGCTAAAGCAATCCGAGCTGATTCTGTAGATAATTTCTTTCCAAAATCTGAAAGTGTGTTGTGAATGTTTTGGGGAGATTGTTAATCGTTTGAAGACAGTTTTGTAAAGAATACCGTCAAAGAAAAAGGGGAGATTGTACTGACAGAGCTTAAAGTGAAGACTGATTTGCTAGATCTTTCAAACAGTGATCTTGAATCCAAAGGGGGAGATTGTTAGAGCATAAATATGTTGGATACAAGATCAAGAAGACTGAAGGTCAAAGTTCAAGAAAGTCAAAGCTGAAGAAAGTCAACTTTCTTCAAAGTCAAAGTCTTTTGTAATAAAAGTCAATGTATTTTGTATTTGTTCCCTTGTTTTAGTTGTAGGTATAAATAGTTTATTTTCCTTTGTAATTAGTAGGTGTATCAAAGTGAAATACCGAACTCAATAAGTTTAGAGAGAGAAATATCTGAGAAAGAGAGAGAGTTCGTTAGAGAGAGATTGTAGAGAGAGAAAGTGTAATATTGAAATTGAATTGAAATCAAACAGGTAATTGTTTGTGATTTCTTGTTTTGTTTGATTAATCTTGAATAGAAACTACAATCTGGGATTAACACCACATAATGACCATACGGTCCAAACTACATCTTGCGATGACGGGAAAACCCGATTTCCAAGGATTGGGGTGAAACACAAAGTAAGCCATTTTCCAAGTTATTGAGCTCACCATACTAAGATCAAGGCCACGAACACGCCGGCTCGTACTAAGATGTGGGGGAGGGAACCCAATGATCCCTAGTCATGCTCATTCGCTAGGATTTACGTTTACGACCCACGACTAGTATCCGGTCCTACATAACCGTACCAAGTTGCCACCCTAGGGCCCAATGTCTCGACTAGCTACATACGGGAGTTACCCCCAAATAATAAGTCGACTCTATACCTATGGATCCACTAGTAATAGTCTAGACTTGTCACAATTACATTTATGACCAACTATAATCAAACATATAGTTCATAACACCATTTATTTCTCAAATCATAATTTCATGGTTAACTGCTGATAAGAAATACAAGGCCCAAACATGAATCATAAGACCATCTTCTCATTTCCAAATATGTTTCCTTATCAAGTAAACCTTTCAAGTGTAAAAACCATTTTAATGAAATATGGATTTCCTCAAGATTAAACCATTTAATCCCTTTTTACAAAATAACCCTTTCACCCAAATACCCATAATATGCTTAAAACATAATCATGGCTAAAATGCCATAGGTTGAACATTTACTCATCAAAATATGAAAACATCTATATTTATAGTTCCAAGACATGGAATACTTCTTTATTTTACAAAATGGTAAGAACCCTAAAAATCTCCAAAATACCAAGTTAGGTTAAAATCTCACCAACAATGAAAATGTAAACAAGGAGATATTTAGAAGTCAAAAATGCATTTTGATGTGTATAAAGTTTAATAAAAATGATTTATGAACTCACAATAGGTTTATTCTAAACCCTAGCAAATTTCTAGATGGAGAGACCTTGAGCATGAGAACTTGAAAGCTTCACACCAACACTTGATAACCTAGATTGAGCATTAAAGAATCTTAGGCTTCTAATATCTAGGAATAAATGAAGAGAGATGAGAGGAAACTCACCTAGGGCGCCAAAATTGCCCAAAATAGCCTCACACTAGCTCCACACTTGCAATAAATGAGAAAAGGATCAGTTAGGTTGTTTTTATACCCAAATGCCCCTGACCGCGACCTTTCCTGCGAGAGTGACACTTGTCACAACCGCGGGGCACTATCGCCCGCGTCTAACCACACGCGGTACCATCCCAGCGATAGTGCCCTGCGATAGTGACACTTGTCACTATCGCGGTCACTATCGCGCCATATGTATCGCGACTCAATCCTCCCCCCTCCCCCCGCGATTATGCCGCGGCGATAGTGACACTGTCACTATCGCGTGACACTGTTGCGTGAACCCTTCGGCCTCCAAAAATTCGATTTCCGAGCATCGACACATACGAGGTCAATGCCCAAAGTCGAAGATACTCACACTAAGGGTTTCATAACAAAAGGAGAGAAGTAAGGGGAAGAAAATTAGAGGAAATAACGTACCGAAAATCCGGATGTTACAAATTCTGTTGAATTTTATCGAGTATTATTTTACGACGTTTTCAACGCGTGAGTGAACTTTGAAATGCGTCAATTTTGATTTTGTTGCATGTAAATTTATGAGTTATTGAGCGTCATGTCTTATGTAAGTTTTGTTGAAAAGTGTCCCTTTATATCACATTGCGACAAAAGGGAAACTCTTGGAATCATGACATTTTTAGTCGTAACTTCGTCTTATATTCTTTTTATTATTATTATTTTTGGGGAACGAAGATTTTGGCACCGCTTAATTTTTGTGTCATTAAGTTTTATGAAAAATTTAGTTGGGTCTTATGGAGTTCCATTTTACGACATTTTGCGTCGCGTAGATGAATTTTGAAACGTGTATACTGAATTATTGTGTGTGTTAACTTTCGGGTTGTTTAGCTTTATTGTCTCCTGCAAGTTTTGCACATTTCGTTCGCAACCGTAAGAGACGTCTTGAGAATTTGGGTATCGCATTATTGCACTTTTACGTTTTACACATATATATTTCGTCGTACCCTATTTAGCATCTGAATAGATTTATACTTTGGTGTGAGTAAGTGCGTGAGGGATCTATGATGGTTCGTGTTGAACTTTTGTTTTATACCTTCTCCGGTTGTTAATTTTACTCTTATTATTTCACGCAATACGTTATACTGGATTACTGATATGCATGGTTGTATCCACTATTTTGGGACAAAGACATTTTATTCGTGCGACCGAAAGTTTGAAATCGCACGAAATTATTTTACATTTGACCAAATCGCCTGCATCTGCCGTTTTACTAAGTTTTGGGAATAAACTAATATATGTGGGTTTTGTTGGAAATTTTATTTCATGTCATTTATGGATAAAAAGGGAAATTTGGATCTTGAAATTGTGAAGTTTTTCTTTTGGGGAGTTTGTACAAGCATAGGTTTCGCATTGTATTGGTGCAGAAAATTATTTTCGTACACGACATAGATTAATGCATATTAGGACAATAGTAGTCCATTTTGAAAAGTTGTTGCGCCCTTCTTTTCTTGTCATTATTAGCGTGAGTACTGATCAAATGCTTTTCAAAATAGTTTTATGTGGGTGGCATTTGTTACCACTTTGCATAACTACCGAGCAAGCGGTAGTGAATTTTTACACATACGATTAATTGTTATAAGGATTTTGCGTTTGAAAGTCTTATAAAATTTCAATTGGCATACTTGTTGAGTACTATAGTTGAAAAGCCTTGAACTCATTAGAACTATAGATTTAAACCCTCTTGAGAAATAAGTTATGATAAGAGACTAGAGACGCCCTTGGGAATCGAAAATGCGAATGATCCGAATGGCTAGCCGTTTTGGATGGTGGATTTTTAACCTCATGAAGTCTGATCAGGTATGACTATTTAAGATGATGGATTTTTATTATTAACTCAGTTATGCAAGTGGTGATCTTTCTCTTTCAGTAAGTTTCGGGTTAAAACCTTGTGTGAGTATTTGCGTATGGGTGGATTTGATTTGATGGGTTGCTTGTTCGCTCGACATCCTGTTATGTGTTGGTGGTGTATCACCTTAATGATCCATGATGAATAAAGGAAATATTGTGGTTCGTTGTTAGAGATGTAAGAGTGGAACTTTGGTGCCATGGTAGGTGTCAACTTTAAATTCAACAATACAAATCTGGAAAGAAATATTCAGCGGTACCCCACGTTTGCGGTATAGTCGTTTTGAGGATAGGTGTCGACATTCGATTCAAGGACAATGACCGTTGGGGTGCTTCAGAACGTACCCAATGAATCATGTGTGTTTGCAATTTAAGCGGTAACTTTAAGGATGTTAGATGTTTGTGATTAAGTATCAATGATCAATATTTCTTGATATGGTAAAGGTTTATATCGACCATTATGATTAATGTTTAAGTATAGTTTGGAGTTGTGCAATCACCGAATTTGAATAAACCGACCCATAGAGAATGTTTTGGCACGTCCCTGGAAGGATGGCTCTACCAATAACAAGGGCGAATGATTAAGGGATTATGGGGATTCTTCGGGTCGGGTGTTGATCATCGGAATACGGATCCAGAATCGTGTTGAACTGGTATGGATTTTCAGAGAGAGGTTGAGGTCATAAACTACCCTCGGGATAGTACGTGTCACCCAAGGTTAGGAGACAACCGCAGTCTTGTAGTTAGAAGCTACGTTAGTAAGTTAAGCGTTCATTCGGATATAAGTGTAATGTGCCCAAGGGGACATTTGTCGTGAGTATCAGCATAATGTTTATCATGGTTGTTTTGGCAAGTAGATTAGGGACAACCTAATATGCGGACAATGTTAAATAGGAATCTAGATTTCGAGGTAGAAATCTCTTTTAAGGTTGAGAGGATTCTAACACCAGTAATTTTTGGTAAGTAAAGGTCACCCAGACGTTTTTACAACTTGGAAATTGTGGGATTTATGATGGGAAAACTTTATTTAAAGTCCCTAAGAGTATCGGGAGTGTTGGCGTTGGAAAAGTCGAGTTTCGGGGCTTGGAAAGGGTCCGACTACAATGCCCGACAACTATGACAATGTCATAGTCGCACGGTCAGTCGCACAAGTTGGAACGCCCATGGTACACTTGGTGCGACTATTACACGCGACAATGACCGTGTCATAGTCGCACCAGGGGGAGATGTTGCTGTCAAAAATGATTTTCAACTCATTTCCTCATTACTCACTTCCCATTTCTTCACAAACTCTCTCTACAGCAAACCTAAACCGTATTTGGTGATTTTGGGTCATCTTTGGCTTAAATATTTGGGTATTATGGAGGTGAACCATTGTAACACCCGTGATTTCGGTAATCAATGGTCACCCGGATGTTTTTGCGACTTGTAAATGTCGGGATTATATTGGGATGATGCTACCAAAAGCCCCTTAGCTTATTGGGAGTGTTGCGTATCGGAAGAAATCGAATTTTGGGGTTTGGGGTGTCCCGGCGAAAGTGACAGCGAGAGTGCCCGGCGAAAGTGACATGTGTCACAATCGTTGGGCATACTCACCGTCGGGGTCCAGACCTCATTAAACCCATTTTTCTCACTTTTCTCATTCATTCCTTAACCCATTCTCTTCTAAAAACTCTCTCAACCGAACCTCACCCTCCTCACCCTCTCATATGAACCCTAATCCATTTTTGGGAGTTTTTCCTCTAAAATCTTGTACCCTCTCATCATCTATACTTGTAACTTCAACCCCTTGAGCAAGATTCAAGTGTTCATCACCATTTCTTGAAGATTTCTAAGTTTGAGGGGTTTTGCTCAAAAACCTAAATGTAAGTTCATTCCCTTCGTTTCTAAGCTTCTTTATGAGTTATAATCACTCCATGGATGATTTCCTAGTATTATGTTTCTCCAATTTCGATTTGGAAGATTTTGGAGGAGTTAGGTCAAAATTAAGGTTTTAACCAAAATGGAGATTTTGATGTCATGTGTTTGGGGATCGATTCTAAATGGTTGAATGTGATTATTAATTATGGGTGAAATTTGTGTATCTAGGTTTATGGAGGTTTCGACCTTGAAAATTCAAGTTTCTTCAAAGGAGCTCAAAGTGGGGTAAAATCTAGATTTAGCCTAAATCTAGCGAGGTGAGTTCAAGTCGATTTGTGAAAACGGTGTACATGCCAAAATGGTTATTTTAAAGTGCTTTGTGCTTTACATGAAATTTGTTAACTGCTGATAAGTTTTGGTTATTTGGAAGTGTTTAACTTTATAAACTTATATAACATGCATTCTTAGTCATTTTGATAAATAAATCATGTTGACATGTGTCTTTGACAATTTTATATAAATGGAGTTTATTTGACGTAATTGTCATTTTTGAATACTTGATCTTATATACCCGTTTTGGGGAGAATGCATATCATTGTGTCATGAGGTATTTTGGAAATATAAGGGTATGAGTTCATTTGAAAAATGGTTTGCCTCAACCAACTTTGTGTTTTGGGTAAATCAAACTTTTAGTCATTGAGTTGCATGACCGTTAGTTAAAAAAAAATTATTGTTTACACCGACATTTATTGTTCGATAAAGCAATTTTGTTGAGCTCTGGCTCGGTTTGACTAAAATGAGTATTGGGGACAATTGCCCGGTTTAATAGCCCGTCGTGGAGTTGTGAGTATGATTTCGCTTAATGCGTATCATTTGATAATTACATGTTTTGAGTGCGTTGGTCATTCGATTGGAGTCATGTAATGTTTTAGACTATAATGCAGTGGATCCATAGGTATATGGGTCGGTCTTTATTATTTAAAGAAAATGGGCTATTATTTATATGTTGGCACCATAATTAGTCATGGGATTTCGAGGATAATACGGTGAGGGCTCGTGGAGTCCAATACCCGGACCTGCATCCGTGATGTAATTTCTGAGTCTGTTTTTATGGGACAGTTATTTCCCATTTGTAGCTAGTTGAGACTTGGACCCTAGGGTGGCAACTTGGTACAGTTATGTGGGACCGGATACTAGTCGTGGGTCGTAAATGTAAATCCTAGCGAATGAGCATGATTAGGAATCATTGGGTGCCCTCCCCCACATCTTAGTACGATCCGGCGTGTTGTGACCTTGATCCTAGTATGGTGAGCTCAATAACTCGAAATGCGGCCTACTTTTGTGTTCCGCCACTAGCCATGGAATTCGGGGCTCCCCCATCACCTAAAGGTGTTGTTTTGGGTATTTAGTTTTATTCTTGTTTTCGGTGACGTTTTGAGTTTGGGGTTATTCCCCACGTTATAATTTTGGAGGCTTGAGTTTACTCTTATTTCGGTCATTTGATTTATAAAGTTTTATTCAGATTTCAACGTTTGAGCATTTACCATTATTCACGTCTTGAGTAAGCGTTGGGTTGCATTAACTCACAAAAGAATGTTTTGTCGTTGAGGTGTCCATCTACAAAATGCATATTATTGGTAAATGAGTCGTTCTCTTATTCTAAAGTAATTTAATTTAAAGAATCATGATTATAAGTTACAATATTTCCATTTTACGATTTCCTTTATGATCATGATATAAAACTCTTGAACTCACTAGGCGTTAGCCTAACCTTTTTATTTGTCGACATGTGCATTAGGTTCCATTTCGGGATTAGTTCTAGCGTCTCTGTGGGAGATGAGTGCTAGTCGTGTGCTCGAAGAGGTGATTAGCTTGGTGAAGCCTTTCGCACTTATATTGGAGATAGCGATTGTTATTGGGTTATAGTAACACCCGACTTTAGTTAGTCTTTATGTAAGACTTTAATTATTTGTTGATGGTTCATCCTAGAAACTAGTACAAAATGGTCTTTAGTGACGGTTAAGAACTGTTACCATAGGTATACGGTAACGGTTTTCATGGACATAAAAATTGTCACCTTACCTGCCGTCACTTTTGATACACTTTTGGTTACGTTTAAAAAACGTTACGAAATCACATAAAAAACGTTACAATAACTTAAAAAACCGTCACTTTAGGTTTATAAAAAATTAATGTTTTTCCTCAAACCGTCACCGTAGCATGCCATATAGTGACGTTATATTTTCAAAACCCTCATAATAGCATGATATATAGTGATATTTCTTTGTTAAAACTGTTACGATAGCATGACATAGAATGACATTTATAAGTCAAAATCGTCACTGTAAGATGACATACAATAACCTTTAATTGTTAAAATTGTCACGGTAGCATGACAAACAGTGACGTTTAATTTTCAAAACCATCACCATAACATGACATATGGTGAGCTTTATTTTTCAAAATCGTCACTACAATATGACATACGGTGACGTTTATTATTCAAAACCATAACTATAACATAACATACGGTGGCGTTTATTTTTCAAAACCGTCACCGTAGAATAATATACAACGACGTTTATTAGTTAAAGTCGTCACTTAAGCATGATATACAGTGACATTTATTTATCAAAACTGTCATTGTAGCATGACATACGATGACATTTATTTATCAAAAATGTCACTATAACATGACATATGGTGACGTTTTTATTTTTAAAATCGTCAACTTTTCATGACATGGTGACGTTTATTTTCCAAAACCATCACTGTAGAAGTTCATATGTTGACGTTTATTTGTTAAAACTATCACTGTAGAAGTTCATATGGTGACGTTTTATAAAAACTTGTTCATAAAGGCCAATAACACCTGTGCAAAAACCATTACAAAACACTACTGTATCATAAATCCATAAACTAAATTCAACTTTAGTTATCCCAATACAAAACCATTACAAAACATTACTGTATCATAAATCCAATAACTAAATTCAACTTTAGTTATCCCAATACAAAACAAACTAAACGGCAGAGGGAGGGGGGGAGCGGAGGAACTTCCAAACTTCCTCACCAAGGCTTCAAACTGTTCCAATCTCTCCTCCAATGCTTTCCTTGCTTCTCTTCTCTGTCTTGTCTCGCATCCTCCTCCATTTTGAGTCTCGCTTCTCTTTCTTGTCGTACCTCCTCTTTAAGCGCATACAACTTGAATTCAACATTTGAAATAGTTCCACATGTTATCATATGATGTGGAAGAAGCAAGTCAATTGTTTGGACTCACCCATACTGAAATAGTTCCAGAATCCTCCACGAAATGTGTCATAACCTGACTGAGTGAGATTAAAAACATTTTAGAGCATATGAATATCGACATACAAAAGAATCTGATAGTTATAGACAAAGTGCATTATACACAGGCAAGCAAAACATACAAACCATTTAATTAGCTTGCTTTAAGGCATGAAGTTCTAGTTTTAAAATGTAATGATGTAGAAGATGATGGTATGATGATATGAACAATAAAGCATGGGAATTATAAAATATGAGAATTTCATGAAGCACAAGTTATTGGAATTTTGTCAGGGAATTTGATCCCACGTGGGTATGTATGTGCAAGATCTTTATTATGCCTCCTAAGTTGGGATGTTACTATATATATATATATATATATATAGCCTTAGGTTCATTTGAGAAATGGTAAATGTATATATATATATATTAACAAATGAAACATTTCTTTCTAGCGGGAACTCATATTTCACAAAAGAACCTAAGGAGTATTTTACATGATGGTTATCCATCACATTACTTTTCCTTTGATAAATAAACTTAAGACCTCAATAACAACAAACAAAAGTGACCATCTTATTGGTCTGTCTGTTTCTCCTTAAAAGAGAGATAAATGTGTATTTTATCTCCCTACATATGGAATAGCCAAGAGCCTAGATAAGGAAAGAACTGAATCAAGCATCCTTCAAACAATTCCATCATATAATAAAACGTAAACAAACAGAAATAGGAAGGATACATACGAGTAGCGGAGGTGGCTGTATTCGAGTTTTTATGCCCTTGTCCGCCACTAAATTTACTTTGCATCCAATTGAAGAACTGCAGCCATAAACATATCACAAAATTTAACTTCATAAGAAACCATATGTAGTATATTATGCACAGAAAACACATCATTTTACCTTCATTTTGATAAGAGGGGCAGCAGGTGGTGGGGGTCGCGGCGGCAGTGGTGGTGGTTATTATAGAAAGTCTTGAGTGCACAATACCAGTTGCTTTCTGCAGCTACGAACTAAAACTGATTTGTCTTATTATTCCATCAGTTTCATATAAACACTAAAAGCAGAACTTCTCTATCTGTCCCATTGAGTATCAATAGGTGTTTAGTTTCAACTTCAAATAGAAATTTGTGCACTTCTCCACAAGCTTTTGCTAATCAACTAAGCTTTCTTGTAACATGTGCTACAAACAGAATAAATCGTTCGACTAATCGGCTTAGCATTAACATCTATATTTTGTTTCCAAAACTGTGAAAACCATAAAAATTGAAAATCATGCATGTTACCTTGAATTTTCGTTGCAGGTAGGCAAATTCCTGATGCGGCTGCGCTTTCTACCTGAAGGAAGCTAGGATTTGAAACATGACGGCCACCGATCCCACGACATCGGATCAATCACGCAGCCTCCGCATATCCACCGGCCGATAACGTCTACCTGCTGCACACCATCCATGGTCGCACAGTCAAAATGGAAACCGTTCTAGCAATAATGACCAAACAACGATAGTGAAGAAACATTTGCAATAAGATAACATTTGAAAACTAATTGACCCATGAAGGTTGGTGATTATTAATTTGGTGATTATGATTCTGGGGGAAAAAGAGAGAGACTTACTGACTGGAATTGAGAGGTATTCCCAATTGACCCAAATTGATAAACAACTTCATTTCTTCTCATGTTCTTGGAATTGAATGACACAAATAGCAATGCAGACAACATCTAATTAACAGAAGTGATAACTCCCTCATTTTAACATGAAAACAAAATCTACTTAATCACTGAACATCCCACCAAAATTCAAACCATACTCAATTCATAGGTGTTCCCAATTGACCCCAATTATGAAAAACAACTTCATTTCATCTCATGTTCTTGTAATCGAATCACACAAATTAACATGAAAACAAAACCTAATTTAATCTCAGAACAACATCCCACCAAAATTTTAAACCATACTTAATTCATCGACACACACACACAAGTGCACTGACTTTCAGAAATCGACTTTCAGAAATCGAATTTCAGGGATATGTTTTACTGACTTTCAGAAATCGACACACACACACAAGTGCACTGACTTTCAGAAATCGATTTTTCAAATCTGTATGCCCAAATCGTTTTTGAGAAATCAAAATATATACATCGAACCAGAGAATACGAGAGAGATACCTATAGACAACTCGATCCAGCGAGAGCGACGTGAGCGAGAGCGAGAGCGCCGGTGAGAGACAGCGAGAGCGATGTGAGAGACAGCGAGAGCGACGTTGACGGGAGAGAGAGCTCGGTGGACAGGGAGAGCGACGAGAGGGAGAGCGACGAGAGAGAGAGAGAGAGAGAGAGAGAGAGAGAGAGAGGCGTGAGTTTTTTTAGGTTTATTTCTCCTTTGTCTTGTTTTCTCAATTAGAGAGGGAAATCCAAATTTTCATTTTCCTACCCTTTCTTTTCAAAAAATTAGAGAGGGAAATAAAAGCAAAGTTTTAAAAACCAATAATTTAATGTCCACAAGTTAAAACATTAAAAATACACATAACAAAAAATTTACATCAATCCAAAAACATTAAAAAAACACATAACAACAAATTTTTCATCAATCCAAAAACATAAAAAATACAAATATAAGAAATTGCTTTTTTTAATCGGGTCAACCCGGGTTTTTACCGGTTCAATTAGACCGGTTCAACCGGTTCGATCAAAAAAATGACGGTTCAATCCGGGTCGTAATTTCCCAAAAACCCGATCGTAATTGACCCGGTCTCTTCACCGGTTCCCGGTTCAACCGTTAAAACTCAAGTGTGTATGTTAAAGCCCAACTGTGTATGTTAAAGCCCCAATTGGATTCGTTAAAGCCCAACTGGATCTATTAAAGTCTAACTTGATCCGTTAAAACCCACCTGGATACGTTAAAGCCCAACAATATCCATTAAAGCCATACTGGATCAGTTAAAGCCCAACTGTACCCATTAAAGCCAAACTGGATCCATTGAAGCCCAACTAGAAATGTTAAAGCCCAACCGGATCCATTAAAGCCCAATTGGATTCATTAAAACCCAACTGGATACGTTAAAGCCCAACCGTATCCATTAAAGCCATACTTGATCAATTAAAGCCCAACCAGGTACATTAAAGCCCAACTGGATCCGTTGAAGCCCAACTAGGAACGTTAAAGCCCAACTGGATCCGTTAAAGCCAACTGAATACGTTAAAGCCAACTCGATCCATTAAAGCTCAACCGGATCCATTAAAGCCCAACGAGGTACATTAAAGCCCAACTATGTAGTTAAAGCCCAACTAAATCCCTTAATGATCAAATGTATCCATTAAAGTCAAACTGGGTACGTTAAAGCACAACTGGATCCATTAAAGCCCAACCGGATCCGTTAAAGCTTGACTGGATCCTTTAAAGACTGATTGGATCTTTTAAAGACTAACTGGATCCTTTAAATACTAACTGGATCTGTTAAAGTCCAACAGGGTACGTCAAAGCCCAACTAGGTATGTTAAAACCCAACTATATCCGTTAAAGCCCACCGGAAACAATTAAAGCCCAACTGTACCAATTAAAGCCATACTGGATCAGTTAAATCCTAACTGTACCCATTAAAGCCAAACTGGATCCATTAAAGCCCAACTATAAACGTTATAGCCCAACCGGATCCGTTAAAGCCCAACCGGATCCATTAAAGCCCAATTGGATTCGTTAAAACTCAACTGGATACGTTAAAGCCCTACCGTATCCATTCAAGCCATACTTGATCAATTAAAGCCCAACTGGATCCGTTGAAGCCCAACTAGGAACGTTAAAGCCCAACTGGATCCGTTAAAGCCAACTGAATACGTTAAAGCCAACTCGATCCATTAAAGCTCAACCGGATCCATTAAAGCCCAACGAGGTACATTAAAGCCCAACTGTGTAGTTAAAGCCCAACTAAATCCCTTAATGATCAAATGTATCCATTAAAGTCAAACTGGGTACATTAAAGCACAACTGGATCCATTAAAGCCCAACTGGATCCGTTAAAGCCCAACTGTGTACGTTAAAGCCCAACCGTATCCATTAAAGCTCGACTGGATCCTTTAAAGACTGATTGGATCTTTTAAAGACTAACTGGATCCTTTAAATACTAACTGGATCTGTTAAAGTCCAACAGGGTACGTCAAAGCCCAACTAGGTATGTTAAAACCCAACTATATCCGTTAAAGCCCACCGGAAACAGTTAAAGCCCAATTGTACCAATTAAAGCCATACTGGATCAGTTAAAGCCCAATTGTACCAATAACAATCCATTAAAGCTACCAAAAGGGTGTTAGCCTAGTGGTAAGGCATGTGGACTAGCTAGTAGCGGTCTCATGTTTGAACCCTGGGGGACGCATCCTGGAGGTACGGGGGCTTCGACCCCGGGCTGCATGTTTTAGCAGTCGGGCTTCGGCCCATATTGCCAGGGATTAGTCTGGGCCCAATGTGGTCTGGGATACCCTCTCCAAAAAAACAATCCATTAAAGCTCAATTGGATCCATTAAGCCCAACCGGATCCGTTAAAACCCAACCCGATCCATTAAAGCTCAACTAGGTACGTTAAAGCCCAATTGTGTACGTTAAAGCCCAACTTGATCCGTTAAAACCCAATCGGATCCATTAAAGCCCAACTGGGTACGTTAAAGCACAACTGAATCCATTAAATCCAACAACATCCATTAAAGCCCAACTGGATCCATTAAAGCTCAACTGGATCCATTAAGCCCAACCGGATCCGTTAAAACCCAACTCGATCCATTAAAGCTCAACTAGGTACGTTAAAGCCCAATTGTGTACGTTAAAGCCCAACATGATCCGTTAAAGCCCAACCGGATCCATTAAAGCCCAACTGGGTATGTTAAAGCACAACTAGATCCATTAAAGACAATTGGATCCATTAAAGCCAACAACATCCATTAAAGCCCAACTGGATCCATTAAGGCCAGCTGGATCTTTTAAAGCCCAACTAGATCCAACCGGATCCATTAAAGCCCAATTGGGTACGTTAAAGCACAAGTAGATCCATTAAAGCTCAACCAGGTACGTTAAAGCCCAACCGTTTCCATTAAAGCTCAACTATACCCATTAAAGCCCACTGGGTACTTTAAAGCCCAACCGGATCCATTAAAAACCAACTGGGAACGGTAAAGACCAACTGGGTACGTTAAAGCTCAACTGGGTACGTCAAAGCCCAACTGGATCCATTGAAGCCCAACAGGGAACGTTAAAGTACAACAGGGAACGTTAAAGCCCAACCGGATCTATTAATTAGTTATTATTATTTAAAATTATTATTAATTAATTAATATAATAAGTGTATAAAATAATAAAAATTACAAAAAACAAAAAGGAAAAAAGACATATATAGGGACGAAAATTGCAATTTACTCTACAACTAATAAGACAAAAAACGAAAAAAAAATAAGCTAAAATGACCAAAATACCCTTAAACTAACTAACTTTATTAACTAAAGTTAATCAGATGGAACAAAAGTGAAACAAAATGGTAACCATAATGACCAAAACTTTAATTAGTTTTAAAAATGGACCAAACTTGATAGTAAGTGGCAACCATAAGAACTAAAAATGTAATTTACTCTATATTTTATTATAATTTTTAGAGGAAATTGTAATTTTGTCCCCGTGGTTTGTTGTTTTTGCCACTTTTAGTCCCTATAAAATTTTTATTACAAGAAAAACCTTGTGGTATACAAAAGTGCTCGGTTTTGGTCCTTGAGGAGTTACACCGTTAGGTTGCCTCCGTTAAAACCACCCATGTGACTTGCACACGAGGGCATATTAGTCTTTTTACAAACCACAAACCACAAGGACCAAAATTGCAATTTACACTTTTATTACTATACCATTTATTTAAAACATAATTATTATATTATATATTTAATAAATAAGTGTCATTTGATTTAAAAATAACTTATTTAATAAAATGACAAAATTTTAATTAATTAATAATTTGTTTACATTTCGTCGACCAAAATTATAATAAAATAATTTGTTTTTTGGTTTTTATCAAGTTTCACTTTTAATAGAAAATAAATTATCCAACAAAAATAAATTAAACGCATGAAGTTTTTTATAAGAATTATGTTAAGAAATAATATTTGAAGAGGAGGATCGATCAAAATTGTAATTTTCTCTATTCTTATTATATAATTAATGTTATAATCTCAAAAATAGAAAATCTTTTGTTGATGTACTATAACTTTTATGTTTCATAACAATCAACATATATGACATGACATATGATGACATTTATTATCCAAAATGGTCACCATTCCATTATGCTCATTGGACCTTATTGTATTCAAAATCGCCAACATAACATGACATATGGTAACGTTTATTATACAAAACCGTCATCGTAGCACGACGTATGTTGATGTTTATTATTCAAACTATTACTATAGAATGACACGTGGTGACGTTTATTGTACAAAACTATCACCGTAATATGACATATGGTGACGTTTATTATACAAAACTATCACTGTAACATGACATACAGTGACATTTATTTTTCAAAACCGTTACCATAGAATGACATACGGTGACACAATCAAAATTGTCACCATAGCATGATATATGGTGACGTAAATTATTCAAAACCATCAATGTAGCTTGAGATATGGTGACGTAAATGTTTTAATACCGTTACCATAGCATGACATATGATGACGAAATTTTTTCAAAAGCCATGGCCAAAACCTAACTTTTGGTGACGAGAATTCTGCAAAACGTTGCCATTGAACTTGATGACTTTTGGAAACGATTTTCAAATAAACGTTGCTATACATAATTTTATTTTGTAACGGTTTTTTAAAAAACATATTTTGTAACGGTTTTTGCAACGGATTTTAAAAACCGTCACAACATAAAGAAACGGTTTTTCGAAACCGTCATAAATTGTTACCATAGAGGACCCTTTAGTAATGTTTTTGTCTAAAACGTTGTTTTTTTTTCTAGGTTGTTGGTAATGCTAACGTTTATTTTGTAAAACCGTTACTAAAAGAATTCTCAAATTTTTTTGCGACTTTCCGTAACGGTTTTTTACCAAATCGTTACAAACCTGTTTTCTCAAAACCGTCACAAAAAGCCATTTTTGTACTAAATGTATTTCAATTATGGACTTGTAATTATCTTTTAAGGTATTGTTAAAAATTTTAAATTAGTCGCTCTTTCCAAATTTGAGGGTATTATGAAACATCATCAAGTTAAGGATTGGAAGTTAGGATCAAGAGCCTCCATCTTCAGCTTCAACCTCAAGCTTCATTTTGGGTTTTTCTAGGGTTTTACCAAAATCCAAGTGGTAAGTTCATCCTCCAAGTTTCTAAACTTTGTTATAAGTTATAAATGCTTCATTGATGATTTCTTAGTGATTGGTTTCTCAAATTTCGGATTTGATGATTTTGGAGAAATTAGGTCAAAAATTAGGGTTTTGGCCAAATTGGAGATTTTGATGTAAAATGTTTGGGGGTCGATTCTAAAGGGTTGAATATGTATACTTACGGTTGGAAATTTGTGACTCTAGGTTTTTGGGAGTTTTGGCTTGAAGATTCAAATTCCTTCAAAGGAACTCAAGTTGGGGAAAATCTAGATTTAGCCTAAATCTAGCAAGGTGAGTTCAAGTTGATTTGTGAAAACGTTGTATATGCCAAAATGTCCATTTAAAAGTATTTATGTGTTTTACATTAAATTATCAGCTGTTGGGTTATTTGGTAACTTGTGATTAATTGAAATGTTTAGCTTTATAAACTTTGTAAAACACCCATATTTGGGACTTTTGGACATCTTGATAAATAAGTCATAAATGAGAGTGTTTAAATAATTTATTGCATAAATGGAGATTTCTTGATAAAAATACATTTTTGTGTTTGTTGGAAATATGCATGGCTCGTGTTATGAGACGTTTTAAAAGGAGGTCAATGGTATAACTTTGTTGGAAAATGGTCCGTCTTATTTTAAGTTGTGTTGGAGTTTGGTCGTGTACTTTGGAGCACGGGTTTGCATAAACGTTGTTCGAGTGCGTTTTAGTGCATTTATTTGCTTTTGACAACGAGTCCTTGGGTTGTTTGAGCCTGTGGCTCGGTATTTGATTTCGATTGGGTTTTGGGGACATTTGTCCAATTTTGATAGCTCAACGTAGAGCATTCGTCATAAGATTCACATATTTTGAGTGCGTGTGTCATTCAATTGGGGTCATGTAATATTTTAGCCCTGTCTGCTATGGATCCATGAGCACTTCAACCACTTTGTCCGATGATGGAACGATTAGTTTTCCATATTGCGATACGTTAGGCATCGGATGTGGTGTAAGTCCTTCGTGCAAATATCTATGTGTACACGCTGAAAGAAGTCGAGCTCGATACTTTAATTATTTTTTCCGATGGTGGAATGTTAGTTTTCCCCATTGCGGTGCGGTTAGGCATTAACGGTACGGTGTAAGCCTCCGTGCAAGTATGTATGGGTGTACGTTGAAAGATGTCGAGCTCGATACTTTATACCGATATGACCATGTAAATTGTGTTAATAACATAATGTGTGGCTTTCTTTGTGTCTGTCACATTATATGGAATTGGGTCTCCACCGTCACCGAAAGGTGTTATTTTCGGTCTAGGTTTTTATACGTATGTTTTCAGTGATGTCTTTTATGTGTGGATTGTTTCCATAATTTTTATGTGTGGAATATTGTGCCCTACCCGTGTTTTGGGTGTTTCGGGATATGAAATGTTATTCATATTTTCATAAATTCGAAGTCGATTCTACTCTCGTTTTAAGTGAGTTTAGGGATGCATCATTTTATAAAGGATGTTTGTATTGCGGTGTTTATCTTTGAAAATGCAAATTATTGGAAAACGAGTTTGTTTCCATTTTCTTTTAAGTGAATCATTTTGAAAGATTATGATTTAAGTTGTATTCCTTTCTTTTAACAATATATTTATCCATGTCGTAAAACTCTTGAACTCACTAGGCGTTAGCCTAACCTTTTTTTCTATTTGTCGGCATATGCAACAGGTCCCGACATGAATAGTTCTAGTCACCCAGTGAAGAGATAAATACTAGTTGTGGACCCGGGGAGTGAATAGCTTGAAGAAGTCTTCCGCATAGGGTTGGAGAGAGCAACTCATATTTGGGTTAAGTAACACCCGACTTCAATATAGTCCTTGTATATTATTGGAGTTTGTATTTGTTGAGGTTGATTATCAAATTCTATATTTGAGGCATATTGAGTTTTGATTTGTAGGAAGATGTGTCGTCTTTATTGGATGTTATATCGAAATTTTTATTAGTTGCTCTTACCAAATTTGAGGGTGTTACAACAGGGGAGAATGCGGAGAAGGTAGTGCCGGAATTTGATGGGTTAGATGAGTTTGATGGCACCGTCAGGCATGTTTGTGATTTCCGGTCCGATGAGGTTTTTGACGGAAAACGAGTCTTGGTTGGCGGTTGTGGAAACTCCGACTTGGAAGTCTCTCTTGATCTTTGCCACAATAATGCTCTTCCGTCCATGGTGGTTCGAAGCTCGGTAAGTTACACGTTTCATTCGAATTTCAAAACCAACCTAATTATTCACTTTCAGAATCATTAACTAGATTCATATCCTAATTAATTGTAATGGGGGTTTTGATACATATGTCAGATGAAGCAGATGGAAGTGAGCGTGGAGGAATTATGGCGTAGAAACATGTCAGAAGAAGTAAAAAAAAGAAGGAGATGGAAGGGTGACTGAAAAAGAAAGAAGAAGGAGGTGCGTCGTTTAATAAAAAAAATGAATTAAAAAAAGGTTTTTTAAATGACAGAAATGCCCCTCATGCGGGAAGCACGTGAGGGGTTTTAACGACTCAACATTAACGGGGTTAAATCGAGGGACCTGATCCGAAACAAAATTGAAACCACGATGATCTAATCTGTAATTAATTTGTTAGAGGGACCCAATCCAAAATTTCAGAGAACCACATGGCCAAATTCGTAATTTACTCTTAGTTAAAAACAATTTTTAAGAAACCAATCATTTAGTACCCATTCAACTTTACCCCCTTCCCTCCTAGCCGTCCCCACCCCTACCTCCCCTTCCCTCCTTCTTCTTCCCTCACCTGCAACTTCCAACCTTTTCTCCCCCACCCTTTGAAACCCATATGCACATATATATAGAGACACACACAAAGATATATATATATATATATATATATATATATATATATATATATATGTGTGTGTGTGTGTGTGTGTGTATGACTATGGGTTTTCTAAAATGTGTGTAATTGTGTGTATATATATATATATGTATACTATTACACCAAATATCTTAAACATAACGCTTGAAGCATGTAGTACAAGACTTTAAAGCATTAAAATAAAAAAAAACTCTTATTACAATATTTAATGCATGATGTACAAACACTCATAGCCGATAAATGTCCTTTTCTTTATCTTATCCATGAAGCCATAGATACAAACACGGAACACCAACCATACGCCATACCTTCTTCAGGACAGCCATACCCAGAACCATTTTTTCTGCCTATTCACTTCAGATGTCATACCTTATGTATTCTTACACTTTAGGTATTCTTACAATGCTTCCTTCTCCTTCCATCTCTTCTACTAAATCCATTACTTTAGCAGGCTCGTTCCTGACATTTTATAGGCCAATGGGCGAGATGTAAAAATGGGCCATCGATAACTACGAAATTATTTTCAATATATTTTTTATACCATCAAAAATAACATTTAATTCAAGAAATACTAATAATTCATATAAAATCGTTTTTCCCGGTATTCCTAGCGTGTGATCAATCAATAATTATTTTTAAACTAATATTATCTACCATATCATTTTTATATAATATCGTCAATCAGTTCCATCATCAAAGGCATCTTATGGTATACCTTTAATATGTAGATTGAAATCATTTGACGTCACTATGTTCACCATTCGGAATAACACTTAAAGTAAATCAATATAAATTAGTTGATATTCCACATGTTACCTTATGTTAATGTTTTTCATAATTGTTAAGTCCAAATATTGTATCCAAGATTTAATTAGGAAGTCAAAGTTGGAAGTCAACAATGTCAAAGTCTTGTAAAAGTCAAAGCTAGTTTTGTTTCCTTTGTAGTTAAGTTTTAGTTTAAGCTTTAGGTATAAATAGAGTTTGCTTTGTATTCTTTAGAGAGGAACAAAATTGTAAATCAGATTAGTGAGATATATGACAAGAGCTTTCAAGATTAACTCTCTCTCTCTAGCTTTCTCTCTCTAGAATCTTTAGATCTTGAGGTTACAATTGGTATCAGAGCAGGTTAGATTTTGAGAGATTTGAGAGTAGAGTACTAAATTTCGTGTTAATCAGATCAATCGATTTTCTAATTCGTCAGATTTTTTTTTTAAGAAAATAGTTTTCTGGACATTTTTTCTAGATCTATGTCGATTTTCTGAACGATTTTCAGTGAATTTGGATTCAATTGCTTCGGAATTCAGTGTAGAACATGTTTTGTTCTTGATTCGTGCAAAGATTTGATCATTCTGTTATCGAATTTGTCATTTTTGTAATTTCCAGAAAAGTTCTCGAGTTCTCTGTTCTTCTCGAATTCTTGCTGAATTTGGATGTTTGATCTATATTTGGATTAGTTTTGGTTTTTGAACCTGTTTCTAAGTGAATTCCGTGAGAGTGTTTTGAGGAATTTTGGTCTTATGTGATTTTCTTCGTTCGTAAACTGGACAGAATCGATTTTCGGTTCATTCATAAGAGTTTTCGGTTCATTCATAAGAGTTTTCGGTTCATTCTTCAAGTTTTTCGGTTCATTCATCTGGATTTTGTTCTTTTCGGCTAAGGGTTTTCGATCTTATCAGAATCACACTTAGTTTTCGGTTTCTTCTTCAACCGAGAAGCTAGGTTTTCGGTCCCCTCTATAACCGAAAGGTTTGGTATTTGGTTTCTTCAATAACCGAGAAGCTAGGTTTTCGGTCTCCTATATAACCGAAAAAGGTGGTTTTCGGTCCTTTATAGCTTTGCGTTCCAGGCAACACACGCAAACCTCTTTCTCTTAAAAAAAAAAAAAAAAAAAAAAAAAAAAAAAAAAAAAAAGTATTGTTCAAATTTCAATTTTCACGAAATATGTTTTTTAATATTTCAATTTGATCTGATTTTTGATTTTCTGATAATATTTCAATTCGGTTCTTATTTTCTTCAGCCGAAAATATCTCTGCTACTATTCAGCATGCCTCTTCAATCACTAGTTTATAAGAATGAGTTGATGATGTCTCTCGGGACAGATACACGTCTCCCTGTGTTTATCAATGAGAATGAGTATTCTCAATGGAGAGATCGATTTATTAATTTTCTTGAGAGAAAACAAAATGGGGATTACATGGTTCGAGCTTTAACCAATCCTCCTTTTGAGAGACCTGTCAAGATCATTCCAGCCACTGCTAATACTGAACAATCCACAATACTAAAGCCAGTTGATGAGTACAATGAAGAAGAATCTTTAAAGTACAACGGAGAAAGAATTGCTAAGTCTAATCTCATTCTTGCATTGCCAAATCACATATACAATCGTGTAGATTGTTACAAGAACAATCTAATGCTCATGTGGACTCATTTGGAGAAAATCATGCTTGGCTCAGTGGTTAAGAAAACTATAATTCAGCAGACAGTCTCTGTTGAGAGCAATGAGCAGAAAGTTAAGAAATTGGAATCTGAGAACTTTGAGCTTAAAAGGAATTTATCTGATTTGGAAAAACAGCTTGTTGCAAACAAAGCTGAGTTTGAAAGTGAAAAGAAAATATTTTCCAAAAAGTTCTCAGATTTTTCCAAGAAATGCTATGAAGAGAAGAAGTCGTTTGAGCTTAAACGCATAAAACTTTCTCAACAAATCTCTGATTTTGAGAAAGTACTGATTTTAGAAAGAGAGAAGTTTGAAAAAGAGAAAAAGGCCATAGAACAAAAGAATGTAGGATTTTTTAAAGAATTATCTGGCCAGAGAACAGATTCAGAAAAAGAGTTTGAACGTTTAATCTTTGAGAATGAAATTAAGAAACTGACTTCAAAATTGTCTGAACTGTCTGCTACAGGGCTGAAAGAGCAAAAGACGAAGTCTGAATTCAAGACAAAGATTGATCTGCTTGAGAAAGAAAGATACATCTTTGCGTCAAAGATCAAAGAGCTTGAAAAATCTGTTTCAAGTTCAAATCATAAATATGTCTCTTCAAAAAGGTCAATCAATTCATTCAATCAGATTCGTCGCACTAACTTGTTCTTTGATGAATATTTAGATGGTTCAGATTATTATCCAAGGAGAAAAAGTTTTAAGAACGAGAAACTGGTCTGGATGAAGAAATCAGTCAAAGATGACAAGACTGATGAGCTGAAAGAGAAGAATTCATGTGTACATGTACACAAAGCAAAGAAGAACAAAACACCCAATGGTAAGAAATATTATTGTTCTATTTGTTGTACACATGATCATTTTCATAAAACAAATGACCATTTCTGGTATGGTTCTTACTCTGTGTCCCCCACACGCACTGCAACTAACATTTCTGGACCCAAATATCAGTGGGTACCAAAACCGAAACTTGAATCTGTGTTGCAGGCACCTCAATCCAAGGGGGAGTAAGAAAGAAAATGGTTCTTGAGTAAATCAGCTCAAGACCCGGACTTCAATTTCATAATGGCTTCTAAGCACAACAGCTTAGGACCCGTATTTCAACGATCAAAAAGACCTTACTCCTGTATGCTTGCATCCGATGGATATTGATGGTCTCCGTCCCAAGTGAATTGATCTGATCTCTATCCTAAATTTTTTCTTTGCTAAATTTTTCTGATATTGATGGTCTAACAATTCTAAGGGAGTGTTTGATCTCTATCCTGTGTTAACTGACATATTTCAGATGCTTAATTTAAGGGGGAGTAAAGGTGATGACTTCTGATTACTTCAGATCAAAACTCATTCTATAATCGTTTTACTGCTTTTTGTCCTTTTATTTTTGAATAAATAATATGAATAAAGTGGCTTCTGATCACATGACAGATTAGGACCCGTTCATCAATGATCAAAGAAGGATATTATGCTAATATCCAGGGGGAGCTAAAAAAAAAAAAAAGACATAAATCATATTATCATGATTTGAGGGGGAACCGAAAAGGTAAAAATCTTCTGATCCTAGATCTCTGATTGTTTGAAAGAAGGACAACTTTCAAACATGAAAAACAATTTCTGAAATGTTCAAACCACTTCTTATTCTCAAAACGATTTCATGAATTTAGAAGTGTGATTTTTAAATGTTTTTCAATTTTTGCGTTTTATTGTTTAACTGAACGTGTGTTTCCAAAGATCAATACTTGTGTATTATCTTGTCCATATACTGTCAAGTATTCACACACAACGGTTCAGTATTTTATTTGAAATTGTTATTACCATGTCTCAAATTCAAACAATTTTTCGATGGTAATACCCCCGTTTATATTTTTTCATATTTTTCGATGTTTGAAATTCAAAGTTGATGAGCATCATTCATTTTTTTCATATTTGTGCTTTCATTGATAAATTGTTTATATTTGTTCATATAAACAAAATATCCAATTCTTTGATACCCTAACCATTTGATTTGATCTGATTGATTCATTGTTAGATTCTCAAAACAATTCTCTTGACTTCATATTCATTCATTCAATATCCTTGTTTTGAGAAATCTTCAAAGAACAAATGCTCAAATTTCATTCATATTTTTCAATGAGCATACATACTCTGACATATGATTTCTTGTGCTTTACATGTCAAGAAAATCATTGACCAACATGTACTTTTAGGAACATGGGATTCAGTGTGAGTGCTTAATAGATCTTCCATGGATTCACGATAACCAGTGTTTCCTACCCCGGAAGAAATCCTTTGAGTGATTGAGGGGAGAGGGGTCTAAAAAGAATTGAGTGTGGGAATGAGCAGAGGTAAAATGGAAATGAGAGACTGGTTAGATGTGAGCTTATATGTTTAAAAGAAAGAGGGTGTGAGAACAGAGTTAAAAGAATATCAGAAATCTGCACCAAACATCTTTCTGAGTCGGGCAGCCACATTACTGATTGGTTCACATTTCTTTGGTGACCATCATTGAAATAGGCAAATAGCCCATGCCATCTCTTGTATACAACCCCATCAGCTACTCATTCTTTTCTTAAAAAGAGAATGTTTCACATTTTCTGGGGAAGCAGCACATAATCTATCGGATCTTCTCTTGGAAGAATACTGATATTGAAAAAGAAGGAAAGTTGCCCCACCTTCGACCCTTTCTCATGCACATTAAGTCCATGTACAATCATTGCTGTCTCAGTGATTTACATACTTTGAGCCTTTATGAAACACAATCATTGTGCTAAATTCTTTCATACACAAGCACGAGCACACAGAAAATTTGTTTTTCTGTCAGAACATTCATAGATAAACCTTGTGTTTTTCGATGATTGAATGGAAGTCCTGGGGAGTCAACATCAAACCAACTCCTTAAATTGTACATTCGTTGTACACATTAACTTTGTGTTACTGACAGGCACTTCTAACTGTTTCATTTGTTGAATCAGGGTTACACGCTCATTATGTCTGAATTTGCAAAGATTCGGATATATACTGTTCATGATTCGGCTCTTCAGATCAAAGTTCGCCAATTATCAAAAGGGAGATTGTTTGTTGATCACAAAGGGGGAAATCAAAGCTTATGCCGAAATTGATGTAATTTTGATGATATTGATGCTCACATCATCAAAAAGGGGGAGAATTATTCAAAGATCAATTTCAAGAGTTCAAGTTCAAAGTTCATGTCAGAATTTCAATTTGCTTCCGCTGTTGTTTTCAAAGTTCAAGTCTGATAAAGAATGTTCAAAGTCAAATCAAGATGATTCGTGAAAGTTTGTTTCTTCCGAAGTCGATTCAGTGATCAAAGTGATGAAGATACAATTTTGATTGAAGACGAAAGATTTTTCAGAAATGAAGATTCATGTTTCAAAGATGTTTTAAGTTTTCAATGTTTCATGTTCAAGGCATGTTGACTTTCCAAAGCTTCAAAGTTTAAAAAGACTTTCCAAGTTTCTTCAAAAGCTGCAAAAGAGCAAAGTTTTTGAAAGCTTCAAGAGACAAAAGATGAAGAATCAAGAGTTGAAGTTCTGCATCAAATTTTTATTAAATCTTGAATACAAGGGGGGAGATTGTTAAGTCCAAATATTGTATCCAAGATTTAATTAGGAAGTCAAAGTTGGAAGTCAACAATGTCAAAGTCTTGTAAAAGTCAAAGCTAGTTTTGTTTCCTTTGTAGTTAAGTTTTAGTTTAAGCTTTAGGTATAAATAGAGTTTGCTTTGTATTCTTTAGAGAGGAACAAAATTGTAAATCAGATTAGTGAGATATATGACATGAGCTTTCAAGATTAACTCTCTCTCTCTAGCTTTCTCTCTCTAGAATCTTTAGATCTTGAGGTTACAATAATCATGTTAAACTTTTAGCGGAGCCGCCCCTGGTGGAGGGCGGGTCGGGCGTACGCCCAAGGCCCAAAAGAAATAGGTCCCCAATTTTTTTAGCATATACTATATATTAGTAGTTAAAAGACAAAAAAAAAATTAGCATATACTATATATTGGGTCTTATTATATACTAATTTTTTTGTCTTATAACTACTAATATATAGTATATGCTAAAAAAATTGGTCCTCTATTTCCTTTTGGGCCCTCGGCATACGCCTGACCCGCCCTCCCTAGGGACGGCCCTATAATTTAGGTATTCTTACACTGCTTTTTTTTCTTCAATTTTGTTAGTTCTTTTTGTTGAATTCATGGTGTTCTGTTAACAGGTCTACGAAGAAATTCGTTCAAGGTTAATGCAATTGCAACCAAATACAAGCCCACCATAGTAATTTATTTCAGATTGTTGTTATGCTATAATCTATACAGCCTGACATTTCTTGAATTCGATCTATTCCGATAGGTTTTTATAGTTCTATAACTCCTTGGTTTTTTTTTTATTCTACTTCTTTAGTGGACTTGTCAATTCTTTTTGTTTTTCAACTTTTATCAATTTTAAGCTCCTAACTTTGTGCTCGTAGGTTAAGCCAAAAGCTGATAGAGTGTTAATTCGTTTGAGGTAATTCATTTTGCATTGGTTGTATATTTTTTTTATCTATATGCTCCATGGTCTATTTATCTGGAAAACAACTTATATTTTACAACATCGTCTCTGAATTTATGGGGTTTTGCTTGTCACAAAAAAGTTGAAGTTTTTTTTTTTATTTTTAATAGTCTGTGGTCATGTTACTTCTTGATGCTTGGACTAATCGAGTTATGTTAACTGCTTCACGCCATGTTGCATATATATCAAGGGTATGGGTTCAGAGTTCTCCATTGAAAATTGAATTAAAGCATATATGGAAACCTTACTCAAGGAACAATACAACAATATGCAATAATGTACAACAACAAATCTATCAAGAGGAAATCTGGATGTGCCTTCACATCTAAGACAACAACGTTATCATGGAAGTCCAAAACAAACAGAGGGATGTATAGATCCAAGAGTAAGACTCATTAGCCAAGAGTTAACATCATGCTTTATATTATGTTACACTATATACTACAGTAGTTAATGCACATGGTTAGTATAAATAAGATGGTGAGGGCCTAAAATGGGCATCCTATTTTGGTAAACATTTGGGCGTGAGTTTTGTGGAGAGCATCTAGCCTCTTGAAAGCCAGAAAACCCTTTTGTTAATCATTCGATCGTGAGCAATAAAATTCAATCTTACACTGACCTTACTATCCTCCCAATGTTATTCTCTCTCAACCATTTCTATCTCAAAAGATTTATTTCAAATTTGGAATTTCAAAATACTAGGTTTCAGGGGTGTTTGGTTCACAAAATGATTTATGAAGGAATGGAATATGTCAAAGAAATTGGAATCTGGGAGGAATTGGAATGGAATGTTATCAGGTTTGACCAAGTGTTTGGTTGATAGGGATGGAATGTAATCAGTCAAATGAATTGGAATATGTCTGTTTGCAAAGGAATTGGAATGGAGTTCTGAAAAATGACAAAAATACTCTTTCTTTGATTTTTTATAATTAACAGCATTAGGTAAAAAAAATGGATATTCATAATATTGTGTGGGACTGGGAGAGAATTCAATCATCTCGATCTACCCTAATTGTAACCTTATTATGGTGAGTTCTTCTTCTTTCAATTCTTCTTTTAAAACAGATACAACGTGAACACTTTTCATTATCAAACTATTCTGGATTTAAAATAAATACTTTACAAAAGTTAGGGATAAAACCCATAAATCATCATTTATTTTATGGATTAAATATCCAAGAAAGAACACTAGATATAGATATGACTTGTAATAAAGTAATGATACCATTATTATCTAAAAAAGATATACAAAATAAATTAGTAAAAATTAAACCTGAAGTTAGAAATACTTTAGGATGGATACATATAGTAACAATACAAATAATAATAAAATTAACCTTTAAAGAAGGAATACATTCTCCTATAGAATTAGCTATAATGGATAATAGGATACTAAATAGAGAAGAAGCTTGTTTAGGCATTCTTAAAGGAAATTTACAATACGGAAAATTAAAGTTTAATATTTATTTGAGAATTTCCTATCATCTACAAGATAAAGATTTTGATAAGACATTAAGCTTAATACAAGATTTTAAAAGAAGATATTTCTTCAAACAACATAATAGACCATATTCGATAACATATGCTATTTCTTATGCAATATCAAATACCCATCATTCAGATTGTTTTAGTATAAAAACGCTATAGATTTTCCTTTATTATTTAATGAAGTTTGTCAAATACAGGTCCTAATCTACCAAAAATAGAGGAAATAGATTCTCAATCAATAAGTTTAGATTTCAAGATAAACCTTTATTAACATCCAATACTATAATATCAAGAACATGAGTAATTAGTCAACCTTTAAAAAGATTATCAAATTCGGATAGATTTAATCCTATAATAATAGCCAAAGAAGATAATTTAAAAAATTATAAAATCATTGGTGAATACTTTGATGGAATAAAGTTTTCCCCAATAAATATAGTAATAGATACAAGAGCAAATGGTAATTATATAAACCATAAAATATGTAATCAATTACAAAAATACAGATTAGATGAGCCTCATCAATATACCAATTTTAATGGAGAACTTCATGAGATAAGTGAAGCAGTATAAACTATACTCCGATTTGGACAAGAAATAATCCCTTTAGGATTATTAATAGAAAATGAAGGAGAGAATGATATAGTAGAGATTATGTTAGGATTAACATCTTTAGAAAATGTTAGAACTTATCATATAACCTCTTATGGGTTAAAAATAACATATAATGGAAACATAATATATATACCAAAATGACGAGTCCTTATAGTATATATATTCTTGTAGGAATAACTTATAAAGGTTATAAAGCAGAATACGCTGCTTATATAGACAGTGGTGCGGGGATATGTATATGCAAACCAGATTGTTATCCTAAAGTAGGGGTGTACAAAAAACTGTCAACCCGCGAAATTTGCTCAACCCAAACCGCTAACAACCCAATTAAACTCAACCCACCCAACCGTCAAACCGCCCACCCGCCAACCCGCAAATTAAGAGGGTTGAAATTGGGTTACGCTTTGTTCAACCCGCCAACCCGCCGTTAATATATAACTTTTATAAAATTATATATATATATATATATATATATAGAGAGAGAGAGAGAGAGAGAGTTGGGTTCAAACGAGAACAATACCTATTTAAAAGAACACGCGAACTAACAAAATCATTAGTGATTTTACATTAACACACGAAAAAAGGATTTTGGCCGCGGCTTCAGGTCCGCGTGACTTTTTTGCACATTAATGTAAAATCACTAATGATTTTGTTAGTTCTCGTGTTCTTTTAAATAGTTATTGTTCTCGTTTGATCCTCCCTCTATATATATAATACAAGAATAAAAAACAACTAGCCTATTTAGACAAATTTATAGCCCAAAATATATATATATATATATATATATATATATATATATATATATATAAAATACATTTACTTAACCGAACAAAATGAATGAACACGAACGGTAAAAGAATGGAATTTTTTGTGTTCATGTTCGTTCGTTAAGAAAATGTGTTTGTTCGTGTTAATTTACATTTGTTCGTTAAGATGCTAAATGAACGTAAACAGGCGAACATAAACGAACGAACACAAAGAACAAAAATCAACATCATTAATCATAATTTCGTTCCGAAATAATATAACAAAATTAAAAACCGGGTAAATTTAGGAATGATAAAAAAGGAATTCTAAAATTTTAATATAATTAACGATTTTACATATTAATATATATATATTTATATATATAAACAAACATAAATAAACAGACATTAACGAACGTAAATGAACGAACGAGCTCATTGTTCATGTTCATTCATTTAACTAAACAAACAAAAAAATGTATATATTCATGTTCGATCAATTCTTAAATAAACGAATATAAACGAAATTCTCCCCGAACGATTCGCTAAACGTTTGTATATTCTTATTAGTATTTATCGTATTTTATTCTACAATTTTATGTCAACTACTAACCCGCCCACCCCTCATAACCCGCATGGGTTGGGTTATACTTTTAAATGGGTTGCGTTGGGTTGAGTTTTTCCAAACAACCATAATTGGGTTAAGTTGTAAAAATATCGCAAACTGCCCAACCCAACCCGCGTACACCCCTATCCTAAAGAATATCATCAACATTTAAGACTTCATAGAGCAAGAGAAATATCTAAAGATATACTCATATTAGATAAAGGAATCCAAGAACCAATAATATTAATAGGTAACAACTTCTTACAAAGATTTAATAAGGTAATCTTCTATATAATTTCTTTTAAAATTATATTTAAGACACCTTGTCATCATGTAATAGTAATAAATAGATTAAAACGAGCATATTGCAAAACCTTGCCAATTATCTTTAAAAAACGCACAGCTCAACGTGGTGATATAGGATATACTACAAAACCGATTTTCCCCAAAGGAACCCCATTATTAAAATACCAAACAAAAGACACAATTTTAGATTACCAAGTAAATCTAAGGAAACTTGACTCAGATATTGAAAATATAAAACAAATACTAAAATAATGTTATACGGAAAACCCGTTACAATTTTGGGATAAAAACCAAATTACTGCCAAATTAGAAATGAAGGATAAAGAAAAGGAAATTAGAGTCAAACCCATGAGATATAACCCTGAAGATCAAAATGAATTTAAAATACAGATTAAAGAATTACTTGATCTCAGATTAATTAGAGTTAGTCATAGCCCTCACAGCTCACGTGCATTTATGGTAAGAAAACATGCAGAAATGGCTAGAGGAAAAGCTAGGATGATAATAAATTATAAAAAGCTAAACGATAACACTATATATGATGGATACTTTTTACCCCATAAAGAAAGCTTAATAAATTGGACAACAAATAAAAAGATATTTTCAAATTTTGATTGTAAAGTGGATTTTGGCAAATAAAAATGCATCCTGGTAGTATATCATATACAACATTTTCTACTCCTCAAAGTCAATATGAATGGCTTGTAACGCCATTTGGATTAAAAAATGCTCCTCAGATATTCCAAAGAAAAATGGACAATATTTTTAAAGATTATGAATTTATCTTTGTATATGTTGACGATGTTTTAATATTGTCCAATGACATAGAATCACATTTAAAACATCTACACATATTTATTGATTTATGTATAAAAATGGGTTAGCCCTATCTGGAAAAAAAAACCAAGCTACTACAAGAGCAAATAGAGTTTCTAGGAATGAAAATTGATGGTAAAGGAATAGAACTTCAAAGCCACATCTTAGAAAAAATCAATTCATTCCCTGATAAGCTAACAGATAAAAAACAAGTTGAATTTTTTTTAGGAATACTTAATTATGCTTCTGATTTTATAAAAATTTAACGGCATTAAGAAAACATTTTCAGGATTTACTTAAGAAAAATATAATTTTTAGCTTTGATAAAAGCCTCAAAAATCAAGAAAAATAAAAGATTACTGTAAACTATTACCCAAGTTACAATTACCAAAGGAAAATGATAATTTAATTCTTGAAACTGGTGATTCTGAAAATTACTGGAGTGGAGTCCTTAAGAAAATAGATTATAATGCAGAACAAGAAAAAATTGGAGAAAACATTTGTAAGTATTGTTCTAGTGCATTTACAGATACACAAACTAGATATCATATAAATGAAAAAGAATTATTGGCCGTAGTAAAAAGTAAGTAAAAAGCTGTCAAAATTTTTATTACTTTTTACTGCCAAAAACCTTTCTACTAAGGACTGATAATACCCAGGTAAAAGCATTTATCAAAAATAATTTACCCTCTAAACCTGAGTATAAAAGATTGATCAGATGGCAAACTCTTTTGTCTGAATATAATTTTGATATTAAAATTATTAATAATCTGATAAATATATCTTAGCAGATTTCTTAACCAGAGATGACAATGATGACTGAGGAGATAAGAAAGTTCCTCTCCATTATGGATAAAGAGATAGAGACAATCAAAGATATTGTCTCAGATATTATTGATATTGCCAATCTTCCAGGCAATACATTAGAAGTTAGAGATTTACAGCAGTCGTGATAATAAAAAAATGGAATACAAAATTGTAAAAATGATAGTTTCAAAATTAAAAGTTTAATAAAAGAAGAATTTGATAAAATGGATATCCTTTCTTCATTAAAAGAACAAATGATAGATAAACCTCTTGAAGATGAAGGTCAAAGAACAATAGAGGAATCTTTGTCTTTTATACCCCATTCAGAAAAAAAAAACGATTTTTAAAGTTCCTACTTTTCTTGATGACGATCGACTTCTCAGAGGTAAATCAAATTCTTCATTCCTTCATCTCTCTTTCCACCGTAACCATCAAGCTCTCTTTCTTATTCGATGGTATTAAGTCTCTAAATTGAATCCAATTCTATATTCTTACCTTTCTTAGAGTTTTTCTTGGTTAATATTGAAACATGAAATCGGTGGTATTAAGTCTCTAATTGAGAATTGGCTCTCCAACATGTTTTGTTTACTAGACTGCCATACATTATCCCATATGTACTTTAATACCGTACATATTTGTGTTATATATATTATTGTGACTTGTCATTAGAAAGATTATAATAAGTCTATCATAGTTGTGTATTTTTGTAGGTTGCTACATTTGGAGCCACTTTGGCCAAACATCGCAATTCATCAATTGTAAAATCGAAAGATATGTTAGGATCTATTACTTGGAGCCACCTGTTAGGATACACAAACCCATACATAAACTATTTACTGTTAAACTTTTTTGTATATGTGAACTTCTAATGAAGCTTGATACACAAACCCAAACATAGACATGTTAGGATCTATTACTTGTTTATTCTTATAATATTTGAACTTGACATTTAATTAAGATTTACATTCTTGAGCTTAGCAGACAAATTATGGAACTTTCGTTATAAATCGTTATTTCCTGTCATTTCATTGATGTACAGACATGCACGTTCCATCTTATGAACCCTTTGTGGTCAAGAAAGCATTCAACCATTTCTTACAGTTATGGTTTAATTGGTCTTGCAATTTGTAGAAATTCAACTGCATGACATTTTTTATTACCATATCCAATTGGTGAATCTAATTTATGCGAGAGTTGTCAAAGTCATTTAGGGGGTTGTTTACCGGTAAACGCTTACCGGTAATAGTCAACACTTTCACCTAACTTATCAGGTAAGATTTTAATCCATTAAAACGACATCGTACCGGTAATAGTCAACACTTTCACCTAATTACTTATTGTAACACCCTAAAATCCGGGAAATTTTGAAAATTGAAAATTCGGCAATATAAAATTTGCATTTGGGACAAACCACCCAAAAAGGGTAAAAGAGTATGCGTTTACAAAACCTGTATAAGATGCATGGGAAAATCGACAACAAACTAATCTAAACCATTTCTATCTAGATTACATAGGTTGTCAACCCACTACCAAAAATATGAATAAATTGTTTTAAACGCCATGACCCCAATATATCTATCATCCAAAAATGCCCTCAAAAGAACACACTCTTCACTCAACCCCTTGACGTCCCGTCGCTAAGGGAACTGTTATACACATCATTTGAGAAAAAGTGTTAGGCTTAAAGCCTAGTGAGAACATACAGTTTATATGAAAGTTAGTAAGAAGAATTAAATGCAACATAAGTAAACCGCTTTCGCTAACCGTCTTTGTAAATAAATTGATAACCACATAATGACCATGCGGTCCACACTACATCTTGCGATGATGGAAAAAACCGATTTCCAATGATTGGGGCGAAACACAAAGTAAGCTACTTTCCAAGTTATTGAGCTCACCATACTAGTATCAAGGCCACGAACACGCCGGCTCGTACTAAGATATGGGGGAGGGCACCCAATGATCCTTAGTCATGCTCATTCGCTAGGATTTACATTTACGACCCACAGCTAGTATCCGGTCCCACATAACCGTACCAAGTTGCCACCCTAGGGCCCAATGTCTCAACTAGCTACATCTGGGAATTACCCCCAAATAATAAGTCAACTCTAAATATATGGATCCACTAGTAATAGTCTAGACTTGTCACAATTACATTTGTGACCAACTATAATCAAACATATAGTTCATATCATCATTATTTCCCAAATCACATTTTATGGTTAACTGCTGATAAGAAATACAAAGCCTAAACATAAATCACAAGGCTATCTTCTCATTTTTCAAATGTATTTCCTTACCAAGTAAACACTACAAGTGTAAAAACCATTTAAAGGTATCATGGATTTCCTCGACACTAAACCATTTATTTCGTTTTTTTCAAGATAATACTTTCAACCAAAAATACCCTTAATATGTTTAAAACATAAACTTGACTAAGAAGCCATAAGTTGAACATTTACTTCATCAAAATATGAAACCAACCATATTTGTAGTTCTAAGACATGGGTTATTTCTTTATTTTACAAAATGGTAAGAAACCCTAGAAATCCCCAAAATACCAAGTTAGGTCAAAATCTCATCAACAATGAAAATGTGAACAAGGAGATATCTAGAAGTCAAAAATGCATTTTGATGTGTATAAAGTTTGATAAAAAGGAAGTATGAACTCACAATGGGTTTATTCCAAACCCTAGAAATTTCTAGTTGGAGAGATCTAACACTTGAGAACTTTGAGATCTTCACAATAAACACTTGACCACCTAGAATGAGGAGTAAATGATCTTAGGATAACATTATCTAGGAATAAATGAAGAGAGAGGTGAGGAAAAACTCACCTAGGGCACCCAAAATCGCTCCCAAAATCGCCCTACTAGCTCCATACTTGCAATAAATGAGAAATGGATCAGTTGGGTCGTTTTTATACTTCCAAACCCCGACCGCGACCTTGCCCGGTGATAGTGACATATGTCACTATCGCGGGGCACTATCTCCTACTACAACCCACTTGCGGTACGTTTCCAGCGATAGTGCCCTGCGATAGTGACACTTGTCACTATCGCGGTCACAATCGCGAGGGTTGTACCGCGACTCCAACACTCACCGCGATTGTGCCTCGGCGATAGTGACACTGTCACCATCGAGTGGCATTGTCGCCGAAAGCCTTCCCGACCTTCGAAAATCGATTTCTAAGCATTGGTAGCTACAAGGCCAATACCCGAAGTTGAAGGTAAACTCCCCAAGGGTTCCATACCAAAAGAAGGAAAATATGGAAAGGAAAATCAAGGAAAATAACCTACCGAAAAACCCGGGTGTTACACTTATCACCATTAAAACGACATCGTATGCAACATTTTTATCCGGTAAGTGCTTACCGAGTAAGAGTCGTCACTCTCACTTACCAGATAGGATTCTCAGTCCTTGTTATGTTCATTGGATAAGGTAAAGTGAACGGGTAAGCACTTACTAAATAAGTGTTTAGTAAACGGCCTCTTACTCACTCCAATGAACCATTCTTACAAGTTAAAATGTTGATTTTGAAATTATTTTTGTTCCACATTTAACATGTTAGTGAAAGTGCTTCATTCCTTTTCCATAGAGCTATATAGCTTCTTCCGTTTCCTGAGCTACCAAAACATAAAGACTTATAATGAAGGGTATGTTCCTTATTGTCCCTGTTGTATTTGCCACAACTGAAATTTACTATAACTCTCTTTTTTGTTGAAATTTTTTGATCTTGCTATAAGCCTATAACTCTTATTTAGTTGAAGGTTGTTATCAATTTATGTCAACAAATTTCTTTCTCTAAGAATACTTTGCTATTTCATTTTGGTGTATTAATCACGAGATCTTGATATATATATATATATATATAGAGAGAGAGAGAGAGAGAGGTGAGTTCAAACAAAACAACATGTATTTAAGAAAACACGAAAATAGTTGAGTACATACAAAATCATATATGATTCACGCGACTATGCGCGCAACCTTTGAGTCGCGGCTGACATCGCCCGCGTCCGAATTTTTCGAGTAGTGCAAAATCACATATGATTTTGTACACGGTCTGTTGTTTTTTGCTATTTTCATGTTTTCTTAAATAGTTAGCGTTCTCGTTTGAACCTTCCTCTATATGTGTGTGTATATATATATATAGGGGTGGTTTTAGGTGGAAACCTACATTAGATTGGAAACTTTGTAAACCATCTAGATATCATTAATCTTAGTAATCAATGGTCAAGATTCATTTGACTTAAATATGGTAATAAATGAATTAATTTATTAATGAAAATTAATAATAATAGGCTAAAAGGGCAAAAGTGTCTTTTGCTTTTTTTGTTTCAATTTTGGTAACAAAATGAAATCCGTTGAATAAGGAAACTTTTTAAACTTGTTGTTTCTTTATATAACTCTCTTGCACCTTAAAACATAATGATCAATAGACCTAATTTAGGGTTCTTTTTATATATCTATGCTTAATTAATTAAGAGGATTATTAGAAAGTTGGTGAAGGGATGGAGTGATGAAAAGGTATACACACACATTATTGATGAAACCTATTTTTGTTGATGAAATCGAATTTTGATGAAACATTTGTGTGCATTGTTTGGAATCTAATGAAAGCCATGAAACAAATTGGTTCATGAGTTTCAACATTGTTTCATCAAACACGTATTTGATGAAACACGTTTCGATATTGTTTCATCTATAACAAATTCATCATGTGTAAATGTGTTTCATCTATTGGTTCATGAGTTTCAACATTGTTTGATGAAACACGTGTTTGATGAAACACGTGTTTGATGAAACACGTATTGGTTCATGAGTTTCAACATTGTTTCATCAAACACGTGTTTCATCTATCGAGAATCTTATCAGAATCATTACTAGGAATTTCATCAACCGAACGAATAAAATACGATAAAAATGTTTCATCGTTGTCGAGTAGATCTAGAACATGAATTTCGTTAGCCGAAACACCATCAAACATGTTACCCTTCATTGCTCCATATGGTTAATTTTTTACACTCCAATTAAAAAAACCATACAAATATATGAAAATAACTCTCTTCGAAATATTGATGAAAGGGAAATCAAATAAAAAAAATATTTTGCCTTAATTATTCCAAAGCACAATGAAACTGACATTCGGATTCTATGTGAATATTTTAAATTAATTGGAATAAAAAATTGAATACTTTAAATTAAAAGGAATTAATTGGATCACAAAAGTAAATACTTTCAATTAATATAGGATCAATAATACGATATATAAAATGCATTAAAATTGAAATAGGTTTAATATTATAATAATAATAATTACCATATATATTACAAAATTAGGTAAAAGACTAGAATACCCTTATCAATTAAAAAAAAGTAAAAATGGAAATTCATTAATTGGTCAATAGTGCTTTCCAAAGTTTCCAGTGTATACTACAAGAAAAATGACCTTTAAATAAGGTTTTATATTGTACTTGAAAGTCCTAAAAGCTTCTCTAAAGGCTTTAGAGAAGCTTTTCGCTTCCGTCAAAATAAAAGTTTTAGGGAATGATTTGGAAGCGTATTCAATTTATTTACTTTTAGAGACATTTTGTTGAGGCTTTAGATACGCTTTAAAAGCTTCTCTAAAGGTTAGCCAATTTCTCCTCAAAAGCTTCACTAAAAGTATCTTTTAGTGACGCTTTTCAACTATTTGCGACGGTTTATTAAAGTAACTAAAAGATACTTTTGAGAAGGTATATTGAAAACCTTCTCTAAAACTCTTGGTTTTAGTAACACTTTTCAAAACCTTCTCTAAATGTGTCATTTAGATACACTTTTAAAACATCAATTTCTTCTCTAAATGTATCCTTTAGATACACTTTTAAAACATCAAATCCTTCTCTAAAGGTACCCTTTAGATACACTTTTAAAACAACAAATCCTTCTCTAAAGGTACCCTTTAGATACACTTTTAAAACATCAAATCATTCTCTAAAGGTAACCTTTAGATACACTTTGAAAGCATCACATCCTTCTCTAAAGGTACCATACACTTGTAGAACATCAAATCATTCTCTAAAGGTACCCTTTAGATACACTTTTAAAGCATCAAATCCTTCTCTAAAGGTACCCTTCAGATACACTTTTAAAGCATAAATTCCTTCTCTAAAGGTACCCTTTAGATACATTTTTAAAGCATCAATTCCTTCTCTAAATGGCCCCTCGGTTTTAACAGCGGTGGAACAGTCGAGGCATGGGTTGTTCGATGTGAAGCGGACAAATCCGTTACTTGTAGGTGGAAGGCGTGGACGACTGACATTATCGGGTAGACACATGGAAAAGGCGATGGCTACTCGTGGAATATTGCACAATCCCAGTGGCGAGTTTTGCAAACTTGTGGAGTATTGCGTCGAAAGGCTACTGCGGGTCAACCATGGAAGCTCGCGGAGTGGTTTTATCGGTTAACCAATCGGGTTTTTGCGGTCTTTCGGCTCTTGTGCTTGTTTGCTTCTCGCAAACTTCACTGCTGGTGGATGTTTCTTGTAGTTGGTTATCTAGATCGACATCTTTTGAATTGGTTTGATTGGCGGTGTTTTGTTGGACTATGCCTGGTTCGTTCTGTTATTATACTTTGGTAAATTGTAATTGGTTGGTATGGTAATATATGCGTTTTTTGTTGTCGTTCAAAAAAAAATTCCTTCTCTAAATGGGTTATATACAAATATATAAATTTCATCCATATTTCACCTATATATTTATATATAATTATATAATTATAATGAAATAATTAATAATAGTATGTCAAGAATTTTATAAAAATTCCCAAAACAATGAAATTTCATAGATTTGTTCTATCTCAATTCATTCGAAAAAACATGGATAAAATATCCCAAAACAACCTAGAGTTCAATCTCAATTCTTACATAAATCCAAATCTATCCAAAATCATATTATAATGTCTACCGATCTCGAGTCTCGGAACCATGGTCTTGAACATTTTGTGATGCTGCAAAAGTCGGAAGTGGTTGACCAGACACGATCGAGCTCACCATTTGACGCAACTCCGCCATTTCACCCTTCATATGTGAGAGCTCGGATCGAGTTGAAGCAAGCTTGGATTGAGTTGAAGAAAGCTCGGATTTAGTTGAAGCAAGATCGGATTCTTTTGAGGCAAGTCTAGCAGACATCTCAGCGTGACTCAATTGACCAGAAGAGTCGGTGCTATATCGCGAATTCGTAGAGTCGCTCCTAGTACTCGAGACCCTAGACCATCCCCTAATATATGTCGATCGTTTACCTAGGACTTGTTGCATAATCTCTAGATCGTCGGGGGGGGGGGGTTCAGTTGATCCAGTATGTTTCTTAATCTGTACCATATTATCCTACAAACAAGAAAAATGAGTATATGTATGCATCTTAGTAATTCACAAAAAGATAAAGACATGCAAAATAATTGGTTTTATGTAACTTACATATGAATCGCGGGCGTAGTCATTAACCCAACCATCTTTTTCTCTGTAATGCAATTTCCGAAACGTCTCTATCTCCCCATTAGAAGGATCGTTCGATCCTCTATTTCACAAATGGTGATTTGGAGTGCTCACCATACCATTTAAAGCAACATATTTCCGTTTCTCCCTATTCTCGGAATTTTTCCTTGACATATCCTACAAATATATTCAAATTTATAATTAGAAATCAAATTTATATTCTCAGAATTGTTCCTCTGCACCAGTTTGTGTGGTAAGTCTGATATAGTTGTGATGCCTATTTTTCAATATGAGATGTTAAAGAAACCTTGTTCTTTCATTCAAACGTTGTTCCATGACAAATATCTGCACTCTGCACTCTGTTTGCTAAGAACAAATAGAAGTAAATGTGGTTTACAACATTCTTAAACTTAATTGAATAATGAGTCAATCTATGTTATGTAGGAACATCTCTAGTCATGAACCTGTTCAGATGTCGATTTACCCGTAAAGTAAGCATTTCATATTCTTTATGAGCAGGTATAACCACTGCATCGTTTGATAGATTGTCAATCAATTTTATTACACCTGTCAGTTGCATCTTAGTAATTGGAAAGAGAATATGTGTTGACAGATATATATTGTTGTTTACTTTCTGAGTTCTAAGATTTTCCCTTTACATCTGAAATATGTGTCACTTAGGGGTTGTTTTGTTTCCAACCATAGATGGAGAATTTCTGGCTGAAGAATCATTGTGCAGTGAGTCGGTACATTGGGGTTGTCTGAAATATGACCATTTGAATATGTGTAATAATAGTTATAACCAGGGCATAAATCATAGTTTTTCACAAGAAAAGTCAAAGATGCAACATCAACAAGCTTTTTATCCTAAACGGTCATGGATAGGCTAAATATGAAATCAAACAGAAATTATGAAGAGGTGAATCCGCTAGTTGTAGGTCATGAAACTATAAACGAATGGAACATTTTAATCTAATCAATTACCACGTCCTCATCGCAATGGCATTTCAAGAAATGCTCCTGTAGCTTTGTAGCTTTGCTCTATGGTTTTTAAAAGATCGGCCCATTTGAAAGTCAATAACATCAACCACGGTCTTCGAAGACAAGTCAACATCAAAATTCATCTACAAAATAAATACATGAAGACAGGTCGAAGACAAGAATGACACAAATTTGTTAATGATAATGAACAAGAATGGCACAAAATTAGAAACATAATATTTGGTTATCTTACCAAAATCCTCTCGCGAAGACCAACCTTGACAGATTTAGGGACCTTCCTCCAATCCATGTATTCAAAGGGACACTCCTTACGACATATTATGCCGCATTAGTTGTTAAACTTCTTAGAGTTTGGCCCAATAGCTTGCCTAAACTCCTCGCAGAACTCTACGGTCAACCTAACTCCTCCCATTAGCTTTCTAACTTTTTTTACAATCTCTCCTCGAGTAGGACCACGTTTGTTACTTTTCAAAGACGATGAGGCACCATTTGATTTTGAGGTGTTTGCAGAGGTGGTAGCCATAATATTTCAAATCTGATATGTATATATATGAAAGGTATTTAGACTTCAATTACCTAGTTCAATAAATCACAAATCTATTATTGAAGGTTACAAGGTGAGTCATGTTTCATAAAGATAACAAGCATCAATTCATTTAGGAGTCTCACATTCAGGCATGTAATTTATTAGCAGTTGGTACATGTGTATGCTTTCTTCTTTCTGGACTATTATGTAACTGGGGAAGGTATGATATGTGCAAGTCTTGTCATGGGCTATAACAACTGGAACTAATATGTAACTCTCTCTTGTCCTCTCACTTGCTCAAGGTAACATTTGATTGATAATAAAATTCGTGAAATATATCTGTTAGTTTATGTCAGTTATATAATTAACCAGAGACAACATCACGGTAGGCTGAGCAACTGAATAATCAGTAAATATCCAGATTATGCCACAATTGAATTTGAAAAGGATCATATCATCAACGACTACCTGCAAATGGATCAATGTTTATGATGTGCCTGATTCCCGTCTGTAGCTGTAAATAAAAACAGAATTAACCCTTTCTGTTAGTAAATTCTAAGTTATATGAAGGTTGCTTTGCTGATCCAAACTAAAAGGAAAATGAATAGGGATAATTTCTCATCAACAGAATAACCCTAATTATTAGTTCTATGAACTCATTAAATAATGGGGACAAGATAAATGTTTTGGGAGCCAACTGATTTTTGGTCTTGCTGACTATCAAAGCAGTTGTGAAGTAGATGAACAGGGCAAGGTACACGCCATTTCACCATATAGGAGATGAAGGGTCAGATTATCGAAAGCAACAAGAATAAATAAATAAATAAAAGAGTGAATTGTGGATTTGGTCCCTGTGTTTTGATAATTTTTTTGACTATGGTCCCTATACTATGTTTATTGTGGATTTGGTCCTTGTGGTATTTAATTTGTTTTGGCCATCGTCCCTCTGACAAACACCTCCGTTAACTCTGTTAACTCAAGGACCATTTTAGCCATTTTGCTTAACTTTTGTTCTCTTTTCCTATAAAAAAGTAAAAACAATAATTTATACACACACACACACACACATATATATATATATAACGATAACAAAATAAATAAAATAAGACATTATTGTATGATTTGATTTGTTTAAGTTAAAAATCAATTATATTAAATTCGATTTAATTTTATGGTTTTAGTATTTTTACCTATTTGGGTATGAAAACCTAGCTAAAATTTATATAGGGATTTGTTCAAATTTAAGTTACAAAGATAATAGTATATATGAAATTGCCATTTAGTTATAATTTAAATAGTTGATTTTAAGTTTTTGAATGAAAGCAATATGGAAAACGGAACCCCTAATTTTTGGATGATAAAATTGGAGTTCATTTTCTTAGTGGTTTTCAATGATTTTGGTGTTAAAATATCGATAATAAGTTTATTTATTGCAATGATAGAAAAAGAACAATACAATTAAATCATTCTTAACATAATAATTTTTTTTAATTTAAACAAATTAAATCATAAAACCATGTCTTATTTTATTTGCTCTAAATTAAAAAAAAAAAGATATAGTTTTATGATTTAATTTGTTTAAATTAAAATTTTAATAACATTTAAACAATAAAACTCTATCTTTTTCCACAACTACAATAAAACAATAAAATTAAATCGTATTTAACATAATTAATTGTTTAAAAATTTTAAACAAATCAAATCATACAATAATATCTTATTTTATTTATTTTGATATATATATATATGTGTGTGTGTGTAAAATATTGTTTTTACATTTTTATAGAAAAAAGACAAAAGTTATGCAAAATGGCTAAAATGGTTCTTGATTTAACAAAGTTAACGGAAGTGTTAGTCAGAGGGACCATGGTCAAAACAAATTGAATACCATAAGGACCAAATCCACAATAAACATAGTATAAGGACCCTAGTCAAAAAAAATTATCAAAACACAAGACCAAATCCACAATTCACTCTAAATAAAATTAAAGCAAGAACCAACAGCAAACCAATGTTTTAAAACCCAGTTTTTTGGTTGACCCGGTGTGGTGACCGGGTCACGGTTCAACCGGTCCAACCGGGTGGTTGACCCGGTTTCAAGAAATTCTATGTAATTTTCATTTTCCTACACACACACACACACACACACACACACATATATATATATATATATATATATATATATATATATATATATATATAAAACCAAGAATTTGATGTCCACAAGTTAAAACATTAAAAATACACATAATAAGAAGTTTTACATCAATCCAAAAATATTAAAAAAAAACACATAACAAGTTTTACATCAATCCAAATATATCAAAACGAAACATAACGTTCATAGCAAATCATGGATCTTAAGACATTGGAGTGTTAAATGCATCAAGCTCACGATCGCTTAGTAATTGAAATTCACTCTCAACTTCATGGTCATCAACAACAACGTCAATTTCTACAATATCAAATAAAAAAAATATTAATGTCACGTAAAAAGCTAATAGTAAACTAACTACACCAAATTAATATATATAGAGAAATAAAAAAATGTCACCTTGCGTTTGAGAAGCCGGTTCGTGCTCTTGCTCATCAAGCATATTTTCTAAGTCATTGTAATCAAGTTCTCCTTCCGGCTCTTCTTTCACCACCCAAAAGTCCGTCTTATCAATGCATTCGTAATCAATAAGATCATAAGACCTCTTCTCAACCTTAAGTCTACAAAAATATTCACAAAGAAAATAAAATATTACTTGTAAAAATAAAATGACATTGCTATTATTAAATGTTTTACTACAATATAGCGTACCTATTTTGTAAACGCAAGTTGTAATGAACAAATACAAGATCATTTAGCCTTTGATGTTCCAACCTATTCCTCCTTTTCGTGTGAATCCTCTCAAAGACACTCCAATTTCGTTCGCAACCGGAAGAAGATGCGGTTTGACTTAATATTCTAATAGCAAACCTTTGCAATATCGGAGTATCTCCGCCAAATAACTTCCACCACTCATCAATAAAATAAATGGTTAGCAAATAATATATTTAATAATAATGTTTAAAAGTTAAATACCTAAATGTTACCTGGACGAGTAATAGTACGAGAAGCAACGACACTAGATCTACCGAAAGTGCCTTCACTGTCACGAAACTTGCCTAAGGACATTGTAAGATCCAAAACGTCTCTACCGGAAAAATTCTTCTCAACCATATCAAGAACACCTTGAAACACCTCTCTCTTATAACAAAGATTCTCACGATCATACTGAAAAGCTGGATTAAACCAATAAGTCGCACAATGAATACTTTTTCTTAACATCCTATCCCAACGACGATCAATTATGTCAGTATAAGGCTTGTATAATTCTTTCTTCTTTTTAAACAATTCCTTAACCCCTTTCCTTGCCTGATGCATTCCCTCATAAACATAACCCATTACAGGTTTTTCATCCGAATCACATAACCGCAAAAGCCTTAACAAATGAGTCATCACTTTCACCGTAATCAAACAATTCCTCCAAAAATTTTCGTTCAAGACAATTTGTTTACATTCAACCGCATTTCCCACTTTCAACATCTTCTTAAACTCATTAGATATGACCATTGCTTGTAAATCGGCTTTATGGTCATACAAACTTTTCAATGCAATGAACACGGTACCAAAACGAGTAGCACCTGGACGGATGATTTCTGTCAAACCTTGTCTTTTTCTTAACCAATTCAAGGGCCACTTATGATTATAAATAAAAACAGTAACCTTAGATACAAGAGTGACCAAACTTTTAACGTTGTCCAATTCTGAAACATCATTTAACACAAGATTAAGACAATGTGCGGCACATAGAGACCAAGTAATAGAAGTATATCTTTCACATAACTTAGTACCGGCAAGTTTGTAGTTAGCATCATCGTCAGTAACAATTTAAACCACATTATTTTCTCTTACCATTTCAACAATCTCAGCAAACAAATTACACAAATTTGAAGCATTGCTCTCTATATCGGATGCATCAACAAATTTAAGAAATGATATCCCTTTCGGACAATAAACTAAGAAATTAATCAAATGTCATTGCTAATATCTCTCCACCCATCACTCATAATCGTGCAACCACTTTCAATCCGTTGACTTCTATACGAATCAATTAACAGAGAAACAGACTTATTTGCATATGTCAATAAATTGACCCTCAAAGCATGATAATTAGGTGCTTTGTAACCATGACCAATACTCGCTATTTTATCTACCATATGTTGTGTAACACCCCGATTTTCGAAAGGTATCAGTTCAAGTTTATGCGGAAACCGATATATTAAGGAAAAATAAGATATTTTATTTTGGAATTGAATCCTAGATTTTATAGTCTTGATGGATAAAGGATTCAATTACGAGTCCAACGGCTCTTTCTGAAGCAAAATCGGAGCTATAACGAATAAGTTATGACCAAATCGGTATTTAACCAAATAAGAAGAAGAAGCAAGTTGTTGGGCTGGGTGGGGCGCACGGCCTGTGCGTCCTCCTTCAGTAAAAGCGCACGGGTCGTGCGTGAGGGGCAGAAGCCCAGATTCGGGGTTAAATGAGTTTTTCCCAAATCTCATTCATTTCTCATCTTATTCATTTCAAGCATTCTCTCCCAAACCCTCCCTCTTCACCTACTTCTTCTAAGGTTCTTTCAACCACTAAATCATCACCATTCATTGCTAGAGTTAAGAACATCATCCAAGGTTTCGGTTTGGAAGATTCATCACCATCTCCATCTTCATCTTCTTCAAGTATCCAAAAGCTTGATTTTGGGGTTTTCGTCTCCTACCTTATATTTTCTAGATTTTGGGTTGATAAGAGTATTAAATCATCATAGAAGGTTCTTCCAAGTGATTTCATTGAAGCATCCTTCAAGATCTTCACCTTCTCCAAGTGTTCAAGTCTAAGTTTTTGGGTTTTCTTCTAAAAACCTACTTGGTGAGTTCCTACTATCATTTTACAAACTTTATACATATCAAAGGTTACATTTTGAACTCCTATATATCTCCATGGTTTTGGATCTAAGTTTATGGCATTTTGACCTAACTTGAGTTTTTGGGATATTTTAGGGTTCCTAATCATTTTCTTGAAATATAAAGGGTTTGATCTTATTGAAAGTAAAATGGAGATTTACTTGCACATTTATGTGATTTACCGGAATGAATGTATATAAATCTCATTTTGTGGTTTCATTCTTATCAGCAGTTAAACTTGAAAAAGGCATTTTGGTTATAAATGTTTTTGGAAGCTATACGTTTAGCTTTGGTTAGTCACACATGTTATTGTGACAAGTTTAGACTATTACTAGTGGATCCCTAGGTTTTGAGTCGACTTATATTATTGGGATGTCTTTTTCCCCATTTTGTAGCTATGGATGCATTTGATCCTCGGGGGCCTTTATGGTACGGTTATGTGAGACCGGTTACTAGTCATGGATAAAATGTAGTCCTAGTGAACGAGTATGACTTGGTTTCCTCGGGGGCCCTCCCTCACATCTTAGTACGTTCCGAAGTGTTCGTGGCCATGGATTCCAAGTATTTAGCTCACAACTCGGGTTGTGGCCTACTTTTGTGTTCCGTCACCACCCTTGGTAAATCGGGTATCCCCCGTCATCGCGAGATGAACTTTTGGACCGATTGTCCTTTCTTGATAAAGATCTTCTTTGTGAACTAAAATTCTTGAAAAGATTTACTTATGTTACAATTGTTTCTATCTCTTGAAATCTATAAACTGTATGTTCTCACTAGGCTTTAAGCCTAACAATTTTTCTTAAATGGTATGTATAACAGGTTCCCTTAGCGGTGGGGTGTTATGGTCGTGAGTGACGAGCATGTCTTAGAGGCATTTTTTTGAGATGACTTGTAGTCGTTGTTGGGCATTGTTTAAGTCCCATCTTTTGGTGATTTTGGATCGACAACCGATGTAATCTAGATAGATGTATTTATATTAGTTTGTTGTTGATTTCCATATCCGTTCTCAGGTTTTGTAAAGGTTTAGTACTATACCCCTTTTTGGGAGTTTTATACCAAGTGCGAAGTCTTATTGCCTATATTTCCGAAGTTTTATTTCACTCTGATTTTTAGGGTGTTATAAGTTGGTATCAGAGCTCTAGTTTAAGTGAACTAGGCATGAATGTAAGTTGTCTAGACTTAGACTGAGTATGTTAGGCAATGATTGCGAGATGGGTAGAATTTCTAAGATGGGTTAGTCTTAGAGTCGACGGAAACTATGGTTATTAAGCGTTGTGGCGATGGTAACGAGAACCTTTATGTATTATATGTTCATAATCTCAAGTAGCTAATGTTATTATGAGGATATTTATACGTGATGGTGCTTGAAGTGCCATTACTGTGACAATTGGTAATGTAGTGGTACGTTCTCTTGTGCTTGGTTTACTAATGTTATGATATTTGGTAGATGTAGTAGTACGTATCCTTCATGTTCAATTCTGTTAATCTCCTCCTTATTCATTCTCGTGCTTACGTGAACTGCCTTGGTATGGCGACCATAGGGGAGGTAAGAAAGTTTCTGAATGGGTAACTGTTAGAAAAGTTAATGATTTTATTATTCGTTACTTGGAGTGACGGTAAGTATGGTGATCGCATTAAGTGGTCAGTTTTGGGTCGGATTAAAACCATAGACTTTTTGAATCGATGTATTCGAGGAGAAATTGTGAAGTGAACCTATGAAGTCCGTGATCTTTTCCTTAAGATGTTGAGCATCTGGAGGACAATAGTTTAACTAGAGAAATCAAGGAGCATGAGTTCAAGCTGATTTGTGAAAACGGTGTACATGCCAAAATGTCTATTTTAAAGTGTTTGCATTTTTATGTGAAAATTGTTAATTGCTAATCATTTGATAAGTTTTGGTTAATTGGAAGTATTCAACTTTATGAACTTATAAAACACCCACTTTTAGGATTTTAAGCATTTTGATGAATAAATCATATAATTTGGGTATTTAAACGATTTATTGCATGGAGCATATTTTGAGTATAAATGCATTTTATTGGGGGTCATGAGATGATTTGAAAGGATAAATGGTATAAACCCACTTGGAAAATGTTTTGTTCCAATCTAAATCATGTTGGAGTTATTCGTGTGTGTTGAAGCATGGGTTGCATTATTTCGGGTCATTTACTTTTGAATTAAGTTTATGATTTTCAACGTTGGGTCTTTGGATTTTGTTGGGTCTTGGGGACACTTGTCCTGTTTTGATAGCTCATTGTAGAGTGCCTGGTTATGATTTGTATTTATTGCATCGTATTGGGAATTTCATATTTTGGAATGCGTTAGTTCATTCGTTTTGAGTCTGAGATTATTCTCTTATGCTATAATCTAAGAAACTTGAGTTTATTTATATTTTGATGTTTATTTTATAAAGCTTACTCAAATTTCATTATTCGAGCATTACCAGTATTCTCATTTTGAATAAGTGTGGGATTTCATTATTCCATAAAAGAATATTTTGAGTTGAGGCATCCATTTATAAAATGCATATTAGCAGTAAATGAGTTGTTCTCTTATTTTGTTAAATGAATCATTTTGATATATTCCTTTGACGATGTAATACATAAATGGAGGTCATTTATATAATTGCCCATTTGGTGCATACGATTTTATAAACCGTTGGAAAATGCATGTCATTGAACTATGGGTCGTTTTGGAAGAATGAAGAGAAAGAGTTCCTTTGGAAAACATTTTGTTTCAACCAATGAGAAGTTTTTGGTTAATTACTTTTTTTTGGGTCATAGTAGTTGCATAATTATTGGTCAAACGTATTTCGATGCCTCTACTGGCTTTCATTGGGTATTTATGTAAATTGTTGGGTCGTTGGCTCGGTTTTAACTAAATGGGGTCTTGAGGAAATTGGTCCGGTTTAAAAACAGTGGTATTGTTTCCCTTTGAGTTTAGTGGGAGCAGTTCAGTTGCACATATCATGTATGCATACTTTATTGGAAATTTCCGTCATGGTATTTCAGCCAATGTTTTAGAACGATAAGAGCATGTTTATAATTGTCTTTGAACTCGAAACCGACATAAATTATTTCATGTTTTAACCAGGTGCATTCGCATATCAATCTGCTAGCTTTGTGAAATAAACGGTCGCATGCAAGTTTTGTTGTGAAATCTTATTTCGTACCGCATTGTGAATAAAAGAGAGAAAACTTTAAGAGTTCGATATTATGAGCATATTGTCTTGGGTTTTGGAAACATTTTATTTATACAGTTTGGAATTAAACTAAATTACTCTTGCAGTTGCTCAAATAGCATGCATATGTCTTTACTAAATTCTGGGAAATGATCGGACGTATATAGGTCTTGTTGGAAATTTTATCTTCCGACGTCGGGTGTTAAAGTGAAAGATTTTAAAGTTGAAATCGTGAAACCCTCTTTTGGGAGTTGTACAAACTGTTATTGCACATGTTATAGGACGGAAAGTTATTTTCATATGCATGACATAAATTGATGCATACTAAGACCCTGGTAGTCCGTTTGAAAATTTTGTTACGGATCTTTCGTTATCGTTTTATTAGCATAAGCACTGATCAAATGAGTTTTGAAAATGGTTTTATATGTGTGGTATTGGTGATCAATTTTGAAACCTATCGAATGCATGATAGTGTATTTTCACCGCACGTTTAATTGTTGTGAAACTTATGTATTTGAGAGTTTTATAAATTTCAAATTGGCATAGTAGTGTGAAAAACCTTGAACTCATTGGGCTATAGGTGTAGGCCCCCTCGTGTTAGAAGTCGATATTAAGGATTAAAAGAGTCCTCGGAGTTTGAGGCGTTAGTCATGTACTTTCTCCCAGTTAGTTAAGTAACGATCTTTATACTTCGTTAAACCTACGGATTAAAATCATGTTCGGTTGTTTGGGTATGGTTGGTTTTGGATTTGTGAGATTTTGGTACGACGGCATGCTATGTGACGGTAGTGTACTATATGGTTGGGTATTTGTGAGTTATGATGATGTTATGGTTGACTGGTAAGGATGTTGGATTTGGGTGATTACTTCCAAGAGTAGGTGTCAACTTTGATTCAACATTGTTAATCGGGAATGAAATGTTTGTTAGTATACCCACATTTGCAGAATGGTCATTCTGAGGTTAGGTGTCGACACTCTATTTTGAGGACAATGATTGTTGGTGTGCTTCAGTGTACTTCTGTTAGATATAGTGTGTCTGCAGATCAAGCGGTAACATTAAGGAAATTAGATGTGGTTGATTAAGAATCAATCATTGGTGTGTTGATAGTTGTCAAGACTTTCGTTGATTTGGCAATCGATGCTTGAGCGCATGGCGGGAGTTGTGTAACCTAGGAGTTTGGGGTTAAGCGGCTATCGGTAGAGCGTAATGGTATGTTTCTGGTGGAAATACAATGTTTGGGTCTATGGAAGTGTGGGAGCTCATGCAGACTTTGTGTCTGGGTCAGTTTTGAGGAACGAAATTTGAGGTTGCGATGGTGCGGACCAAACTATTCGTTAGGAAATTTCGTCAAAGGACAATAGCTATTTGGTAGTTATGTTTATTGGCGACATTTGGTGAGAATGTCGAAGTAGACTTTAAAGTATAAATCAATTATTGAAGAGACCTTGATGCGTCGTATTTAGAGGTATCGAAGGGAATTGTTGGCCTTGGAGTATTTTCGGTGGAAAGGACTTGATAAGATCGTAAATTTCTTTCGGAATATCATGAGCAATTAAGGTTGGGAGACAACCGAGATTTAGCGATTAAGAAGCTGATTAATCAATAGTTGGATCGTTTCTACAGAATTTGCTGTGTTAGTAAAAAAAAAAGAAAAAAAAGCAAGAAAAGAGTGTAATGTGTTTCAATGAAGGGCTATTAGAGGTGTGTAAGGTCAATTTCACTCTGGGGTACCATTGGTGAGAGTGGTTAGCTTAGAGTCGTAAGTTATCTTGAGGTGTTATGTTCGATTTAAGGTTGGAAGGCAACCGAAAATTTATTGATGGGGAAAATGAATTGATAAGGACTCGATGCTCTTTACGTCATCGGAAAGGTGCATTGAACCTTATAATTTGAGTTCATCGCGGCTTGTTATGTGGAATTCAGTGGCAACGCCAACGGGATGTAATTGGAATCGAATATGAGGTGAAGTTTAGTGAAAGCATTCCTTTTAGGATAGGAAACCAATCGATCTTTACAAGTATGATGTTGGGTGCTTGGTGGTTCCAGATTTCGAGGACGAAATTTCTTTTAAGGTTGGGAGGATTGTAACACCCCGATTTTCGAAAGGTATCAGTTCAAGTTTATGCGGAAACCGATATATTAAGGAAAAATAAGATGTTTTATTTTGGAATTGAATCCTAGATTTTATAGTCTTGATGTATAAAGGATTCTATTACGAGTCCAACGACTCTTTCCGAAGCAAAATCGGAGCTATAACGAATAAGTTATGACCAAATCGGTATTTAACCAAATAAGAAGAAGAAGCAAGTTGTTGGGCCCGTGCGCCCTCCTTCAGTAAAAGCGCACGGGTCGTGCGTGAGGGGCAGAAGCACAGATTCGGGGTTAAATGAGTTTTTCCCAAATCTCATTCATTTCTCATCTTATTCATTTCAAGCATTCTCTCCCAAACCCTCCCTCTTCACCTACTTCTTCTAAGGTTCTTTCAACCACTAAATCATCACCATTCATTGCTAGAGTTAAGAACATCATCCAAGGTTTCGGTTTGGAAGATTCATCACCATCTCCATCTTCATCTTCTTCAAGTATCCAAAAGCTTGATTTTGGGGTTTTCGTCTCCTACCTTATATTTTCTAGATTTGGGTTGATAAGAGTATTAAATCATCATAGAAGGTTCTTCCAAGTGATTTCATTGAAGCATCCTTCAAGATATTCATCTTCTCCAAGTGTTCAAGTCTAAGTTTTTGGGTTTTCTTCTAAAAACCTACTTGGTGAGTTCCTACTATCATTTTACAAACTTTATACATATCAAAGGTTACATTTTTTGAACTCCTATATATCTCCATGGTTTTGGATCTATGTTTATGGCATTTTGACCTAACTTGAGTTTTTGGGATATTTTAGGGTTCCTAATCATTTTCTTGAAATATAAAGGGTTTGATCTTATTGAAAGTAAAATGGAGATTTACTTGCACATTTATGTGATTTACCAGAATGAATGTATATAAATCTCATTTTGTGGTTTCATTCTTATCAACAGTTAAACTTGAAAAAGGCATTTTGGTTATAAATGTTTTTGGAAGCTATACGTTTAGCTTTGGTTAGTCACACATGTTATTGTGACAAGTTTAGACTATTACTAGTGGATCCCTAGGTTTTGAGTCGACTTATATTATTGGGATGTCTTTTTCCCCATTTTGTAGCTATGGATGCATTTGATCCTCGGGGGCCTTTATGGTACGGTTATGTGAGACCGGTTACTAGTCATGGATAAAATGTAGTCCTAGTGAACGAGTATGACTTGGTTTCCTCGGGGGCCCTCCCTCACATCTTAGTACGTTCCGAAGTGTTCGTGGCCATGGATTCCAAGTATTTAGCTCACAACTCGGGTTGTGGCCTACTTTTGTGTTCCGTCACCACCCTTGGTAAATCGGGTATCCCCCGTCATCGCGAGATGAACTTTTGGACCGATTGTCCTTTCTTGATAAATATCTTCTTTGTGAACTAAAATTCTTGAAAAGATTTACTTATGTTACAATTGTTTCTATCTCTTGAAATCTATAAACTGTATGTTCTCACTAGGCTTTAAGCCTAACACTTTTTCTTAAATGATATGTATAACAGGTTCCCTTAGCGGTGGGGTGTCATGGTCGTGAGTGACGAGCATGTCTTAGAGGCATTTTTTTAGATGACTTGTAGTCATTGTTGGGCATTGTTTAAGTCCCATATTTTGGTGATTTTGGATCGACAACCGATGTAATCTAGATAGATGTATTTAGATTAGTTTGTTGTTAATTTCCATATCCGTTCTCAGGTTTTGTAAAGGTGTAGTACTATACCCCTTTTTGGGAGTTTTATACCAAGTGCGAAGTCTTATTGCCTATATTTCCGAAGATTTATTTCACTCTGATTTTTAGGGTGTTACATGTTGAAAATAAGGAGAGTTGCAAGCATTGATAGGTACACATGCATCGTAGAACCACATAGCAATAGCTAAATCAACATCATGTAGTTTTTCCTTACTTTGCATGGCAAATTTAATAGTGGGTTGAGAAGGATCATTTATACCTTTTGTAAAAAAGGGATGAAGACTTGATGTAGCTTTCCTTTTTCCCGCTTTAACAGATCGTGCTTTGACATTTCGTGGTTGTGTGTCCTCCGTATCGTCATCCGAGATAGTAATACCACCACTATCCTTAGCCGCTTTATCCTTCTCCGCTTCTATCTCTTTCAAAATACCTTGCATAATAAAACGAACTTTCGGAGTTACCTTTTTACAAGATACAACCTCACCGGGCAAGATGTTTCTTAAATCTATTTATCCCACCACCTTTGAATATTCTTTGACAAAAATTACATATGTATGTTGTGCTTCCGTTTTCCTCACCGACTAAAGTTGCATAATCCCATCCTTTATCCGTCTTCCTTCTTACATTTGATTGAACAGAAGAAGAATGAGATTGAGATTGAGATTGAGATTCAGATTGTGCTCCCATCGGTTGTTTGTCTCTAGGTTCCATATGGACCTGAAAATGTCCATTGACCATTTAAAACAAAAATATTAATGAATACATTGAGCTACCATTTGAAGTAGACTGGATGCACTTGTGCATATAGGAAATTATGTTGATTTTTTTTAGTTTTTTATGCACAAGTGCATATCAAGTGGTAGACACATAGACACATATGGTAGGAATCGAAGAACCATTAACACATTTCTATTAAAGTTTAAACAACCATTAAGGCATTAACCCACTTATTAAAGTTTAAACTTTAAACAACCATTAACAACATGTATGTGGACCGATTGAACAACCATTAAAGAAGGGATCGATTGTGGAATCGATTAAAGTTTTAAACTTTAAACTTTAAACAACCATTAACAACCTGTATGTGGACTGATTGAGGACTGATTGAACAACCATTAAACAAGTCTAGATATATTAATGATATATAGATAATGTAATGGAGTGATTCCTAAAATAAACACATAAACATGAATATGGCAGAATCAAAGATTGACACCCAATAACTAAAACCCATAAATAAATAATAATGGTCTATACGAAATCCACCAAATTGAACAATAAGCAAGTAGGTAATGATGATGAAACCTCAATCAGAAGCTAAAACAAATTGTAACAAAGATAGAAACGAAACCCTAATCGAAGAAGATGAAGAAGGCTTACCCAAACGAAACCCTAATCGAACAATAGCAACTGCAGATGGAATCGATTCGTCGATTGAAGATCGAAGACGGAATGGACTGTCGATTGAAGATCGAAGATGGAATCGATTGTCTCTGTCGATGAAGGCGTTGTGTATGGATCGTATTGGAAATAACCTAGCCGCTTGTGAAAACTGAAAAGTCAAATTAAATTAGAAGTCTAACGGGTCTTTAACGGGTAGATAACGGGTCAATCACACCGGTTCAACCGGTTTTCTCAAAAACCCGGCGGTTCAATCCGGTCCTTAAATCCCCAAAAACCCGGTCCTAGTTGACCCGGTCCCTCGACCGGTTCCCGGTTCAACTGGTTGAACCAGCCGGGTCGACCCGGGTTTTAAAACATTGCAGCAAACAAGGGTGGCAAATATGATTTTCTAATTCATGTTGGCATTTTTTGATTGTTTGTTTGTGATAAGGGTTGGTTGGGACTTGTGCCATTTTCTGATGAATTTATCTAAGGATCATGGTTGGAGGTGTTGGATTGATTTATGGAGTTGGAGGGAACAAAATCTGATATGGATTTGATGCAATATAGTGCAGCCTCTGATCATGTGCACAGAGGTCTTGTGAATTTGCTGGAGCATAAGTAGCAGAACCAAGTGCCTTTAACAGAACCCTGATGAGTTGCTTCTGTGAATTAAGCCAATCAACATAGTGCTTGAACACTCCCCAACGTTCATTGAACTATCATTTCCTATTTTCTGAACCAATCACCGTAACTGCTTCTATCTGCAGATTCTGGACAGAGCATCTCTGTGTACAACCAGAGCCTCTGGAAAGACCTCAAGATGCTTTCCATCATCCTTGGCTCTCATACTCCTTGATATTTTCTCCTCAAGGTCTGTGACATCAAGCTCAACCTCTGTGTGCTTTTTAATTGCTTCTGTACGCTGCTTCACCAAATTATGTCATTAGACCTATTAGAGCTTTTCATAGCAGCCTCCACCATTTAATTTCCATTTTTATACAAAATACCATAGCCGCAGGATTCTGCATTTCAACAAAAAAAAAAAAACAATAGAGAATTTGTATCCTGCACATCTACGTATATTAGCATGAAGAATCCTTGCCCAGCACAGTTCCCTAAGCTTGTAAGATTAACCCAAAAAATGGATAAGTAGTTTCACTAGCTAGTCCAGGGAAAGTCTACTAAAAGCTCTCTTTATCATAAATAAATATAAAGATAAAGGGAACCTTTTGGAAAGGCAAATTTATGACAACCACCAAACTCATGAGTAGTCATGATAACACCTTCAGTTAGAATCAACACTTGAAGTAATATGAATCTCCTAACAATTCCAATCTCTCGTCAAGAAAAGAAAAAATGGTATGTGTGATGATAACATTAATGGTTGTGGTTGATATATTCTTTTTGGCTACTTATAAAACTTTTAGAGGTTCTCAAATGGAGTAAACGTTCGTTGAAAGAGTAATAATTTACGATTTGTGACAAGGGTGCAATACAGAAAAACATTAAACAAATCAACTTTCATGATACAACCAAAGAGAGAGACCCCTTATGCATGTATCATGTATAGATCTGTGTTTAATCGTAGCAGCTCGTTTCAAATGAGGAGTCGTTTTAACAAAAGGGATAGGGAAGATGCATGTTGATTGATGTTTACGTGTAGAAAGCAAAATGTTTGGATCATTCAACTGTAGCATTTTGGATACAAGAGAATCACGTAACTTGTTCTTGTTCTCTTTCTCGCTTCCGTTGAGTCATGTGTCTATCAAAATCGGTAGTAGAGTTATTAAGTTGGTTGTTATTATGGTAAGTATAGGAGGATGAAATACGAAGTGTGGAAAACATTAAAGCTAATTTCGTTTCTGTGAGCAATTTGCATAAAAAGAAATAACTGTTTCAAGAATGCAGAAATCCCTACCAATAAAGGATTTTCACACATCTTTCAAAGTTATAGAAGGACAGTCAGAGGAATCACAATCATCTTTAGCAAAATCCACAATCAGTACCAAATGTTTCAAGAGTGGATATCAAGTACAGATAATAATTAACAGGAAAAGTAAAATATCAGATTAAGAGTAGAGTACCAAGATATTTGATTTATCAAGTCGCAGAACGGTCATGTATACAAGGATTAGCAAGCGTCATTAAAAGAAACAAGTATTTCAATAGGATAGAAGTTATGCAACCATAATTCCCTTGAATGGGCAATTGAGCAACACCTTCAAAGGTATAAAAGAAATCACTAGTTTCAATAAGGAAACCTATTGTTCATGTTATTAGCAAGACATATATGATATATATTAAGAGCAACAAATCCTTTTTCTGGAAAACACAAAGGTCAGCATGGTAAAAATGCAAATGTTGAGGTGCATTTTTGCCTCGCAATGATTAACAAGATTTGAAGTTGAAGATATCTAGAAGAAAATTGGTTGACACTTGACACCAATTGGGGTAGAAACGACGATTGAGATGGTCCGATTACAACTGGAGTATAACCTTTAGATGCACAAGTGATAAAGAGAGAAGTGTACCAAGAGGAGAGCATTAGAAGAGCTATGGCTAAGCCAAAAGTTAACGTGAGAAGCGTGAAGTGGTTATCAGCTGTCGGATTAGAAAATGGATACACATTAGGATGAGATGCACCAAGATAAGATGTATTGAGATGCACCGGATCAATTCTCTTCTAAGCCGCAATTCATGGAAAAACATGAGAATAAAAGTGATCAAAGGTCCACTTCTCATGCTTCTCACGTTAGTCTCAACTTCTCACACGATCATTCGTCTATATATATATATATATATGTTTGTTGGTTATTACATGTTTGGTCCTTACGATTAAAATGACCAAAATGTTCTCTTAGTTAAACTATTTAACAAAAAAATCTAATGGAGTTAGTGACAAGGACCCGATATATTATATATTGCATACCGTATGGATATAATCTATATGTAATTTACTCATAACTTTATATATTTATCATATTAACACTAGAAGCGTACTCGCGCAATGCAGCGAGATACATCACGATTTTAGTGTTTCATTTTATTTTTTGTTTTTTTATTGATTTACAGTACGATTTTAGATGGTTTTGAGAAAGTGATAATGTTTTTTTTATAAATTTGTTTAATTTAGGCTTAATAATATAATGTTTTTTATATATAAAAAAATTAAGTATTTTATTAGAATTCAATAATTATCTTATATATTTTAATGACATCTAGAAAAAATAATCAATTACATATTTAATAGGGAATTTAATTAAAATGCCCTTTATTGAAAAATCAGTACCCAATATACCCCAAATCTTGTTATTTTTGCCAAAATACCCCCTATGTCCGCGTTAAAACGCGGACATAGTGCATTTGGTCCGCGTATGGCTTGAAACGAGGGCTTGGTCCGCGTTTTTCACTGTTACACGTGGACTTGGTCCGCGTTTTTCACTGTTACACGCGGACTTGGTCCGCGTTTTTCACTGTTACACGCGGACTTGGTCCGCGTTTTTCACTGTTACACGCGGCCTTGGTCCTCGTTTTTCACTGTTACACGCGGACTTGGTCCTCATTTCAAGCCATAAGCGGACCAAATGCACTATGTCCGCGTTTTTTCAAAAACGCGGACCAAAAACGAGGACATAGGGGGTATTTTGGCAAAAATAACAAGATTTGGGGCATATTGGGTACTGATTTTTCAATAAAGGGCATTTTAATTAAATTCCCTTATTTAATAATATAATTAAAACAAATTTATAGTAATATAATATATTAATTAATATTGATACATGGAAAGGTCTGCATAAAATGAAGGTTCTGCACATACCAAATTGGTGGGTGTAGAAACCTTCAGTAGTAATATGTATCTTGTGTTTTGAAACATGTAAATTAAGAGATTTTTAAAATCTTGCATAAAATGATGGTACCTTGTGCCTAATAATTTGTATTTAATAGTTTTTTATCCGTGCTTTATAATATAGTATAGATATAGATACACATTAATGTATTAACAAAAATATATTTAAAAGATATGTATTTTTTTTTACAAATTATAATTAGAATGGTCTCGTTAATACTCTTAAAATTATTCCATTATTAAACTTTATAAAACTAACTATATTATTGAATATTATAAATACATAACTTCTTTATAAATGATTTTTAATACTTTTATTTTATACTCATGTAATTATTTAATTTGTTTACATCCTTTTTTTCATTTAGTTTTATTACAATAATATACATATTAATTGATAATCGAAAATGCATAAAAAACATATTTTTACAAACTATGCCATTCGAAAAATCTCATCAATATCTATAAAAATGATTACAATATTTAATATTTTAGAATTAATTATAGTGTCGTAACGTTGTTAAATATCATAATCATATACTTTTGATGTTAATTTTAAAAATATTTGATATTGATAACTTAAAGGTATTAACGAGACTTTTTTAATTGCACAATTTATTTAAAAAATACGTATTTTAATTAATACATTATTAATTAATAATAGTACATAAATAATTCATTAACATAATACGGTTTAAAATAAAAACTGAAAATGAAAGGGAATTGAAAGATAAATACCAAAATAAAATTGAAGGTAAAAACCATATAGAGCAAAAGGGTTAAAAATTAAATATAAAAAATCAAATGACTGGTTATACATTGTACTTTTTGTTTTTTTTAGTCTAGTAGAGAGTATAAATAAAATCACTCATATAAATAGGTATTAAAATACTACCAAATTAAATTTTTGGTAAGAAAATCAACATTTTCAAATGTTTTGGTGTTTTTTCATAAAATTTAATGAGAAAATATTTGCTTTGACCATTTATGGATGGTGAGTAAACATGGCTTGTTATTTACATAAATGAAAAGATACTTGTTTTTAAGGTTTTTTAGTCTATAAAAGAAGTAAACAAATCTTCAAACATCATAACATCTATCTTTAACATCCACAAATCATGAATACTAGAAATATGTTCCTTTTGTTCATTGCAATGGTGGTTCTCACAACACCATCCATTGCTAGAGTCATTCTAACATCACCGGTTGTTGATAGCAACAAAGATATTGTTCTTCATGATGAAGATCTTCAAGAAATTTATGTCAATCTGCTGAACTTGGAACAAGGCATAAGCGGTGAATTTGTGCCCTTTTCAATTCCACCATCAAATGCACCAACATCAGCTTCGATCCCAGAATCCTCACATAAGCACAAACACCATCACCACCACCATCACCATCACCATCACCATCACCATCACCATCACCATCATGAGCAACATCACAAGCATAAGCACGAAGATCGTCATCATCACAAGCACGAGCATAAAGAGCATCATCATCACCATTCACATAGTCCACAGGCATTGCCACCATACTCTCCAATATCTGCTCCCACACTGGCACCAACCCAAGAATCTGTATAAAACATGGATGAGATAACTATAACATGAGTGAGCTCTATAATCAAGTTGTCTTACATAATTACCTTATATGAAATATAAGTGATGGTATTTATGTTGCATCTATGGTGTTTTTTCTTTTGCATTGTGACTTGTTATACTTTTGATACACATTCTACTCTTTTTTTCCACTTTTTCGTACATGGCGACTGGCAAGTGCTTGAAGACGAAATAAAACAAAAATACCAATTAAGATTATAAAAAGACCCCATAGATATAGGTAGGAATATACAAATGTAGTTAACTTTATCCTATGAATTTGAATGTTGTCCAACTCTTATCTTATTAACTAATGGTTGATTTTTGAAATATTGGTATTTTTTTCTTGAATACCAGAGATATGTTTCTTTCGTTCGTTGTAATGTTGGTGCTCAAAACACGATCTATTTCTAGAGTCATCCTGACAACATCACCGTTTGTTGATAAACAACGATATAGCTCTTCAAGAAATTTATGATAATCTAACGAATTTGGGAATTGACATAAATGGTGAAGATGTGCCTCTATTTGAGAGTTCCATTCCACCAACAGATGTACTAGCATTTGCTCAATTCCAAGAAACCGCAAATAAGCACAAACATTATCACCATCACGAGCATAAAAGGCACCACCACCACGAGCATCGTCACCAGCACGAAGAGCATCATTATCAATATTCACATATCAACATCATCAACCACATGCATTGCCACCGTATGTTCCCACATCAGCACTTTCGCCTATACCAACACTATAATCTGGCGAGATATAGATTTATTAATTGTGAACATAAGTCGGCTCTATTATTCATCAAGTTCTACTGCAAAATTTTCTTATATATATGTGAAATATAAGTGATGGTATGTTAGGGGTGCTTAATTAAAAACCGGGGCAAACTGACCAACCCTACCAAACCAACCCAACCCAACACAACACAAAATAATCTAACCCAAAGCAACCCTATGTCTAATCGAGTTGTAAAATCTTTAAACCGTAGTAGGTATTGGGTTAGAATTGGGTTATAGTCATTTGAACCCAACCCAACTAGATGAATTGGATATCATTTTATTTTTTGGATTTAATATGATTGTTAAGTCCTTATTAATATGTACATTAGACGATTACACTGTCACGTACCCTCTTGATATATATATATATATTTTTTTTCATTTACTCGTGTTTTTATGTGTGTTAAACCATAACCAGCCACCTTTATTTTCCGTCGAGAACCTATCGATTGACCTGTTATATGTTTGTGTGTGTAAAACCATAGACTACCACTTTCAGCTTTTATCAAGACGGATCGAGAACCCATCAATAATATCGACATCGATTGACAACCGATCGGGACTGATCGACAACAATCGATTGACTTGGTTTGTGGTTGTGTTAAAATCATAATATAACATATTCATTTTTCATCAAGACCGATTAAAAATTTATTGATTAAAAAGAAATAAGAATGTATCTTGAAGTAGAATTTTATAGGATAAATTATAAAAATGAATTTAGAAAGAAAAAAAGTGGGACGGTTAAGTGACCGGTTAAATCGGGCCCTATTGGTTATGAATTTTCAGCCAAGCACAGGATCGAAACCGGGACAGTTAAGGCCCTGATTGAGACCGATTAAGGCCCGAATTTTGGCCATCTGTATGTGTGTATATGATTATGTCTAATCCTTTTATTTAGGTATAGTAATGATAGTTGAAGTTCATTTTTTTACGAAGTTGACCGTAAACTAATATAAACTATAAGTTGTATCTTTGTTCTTTTACTTTATGATACGAGTCCAGTTAATGCAGAGGAGTTGACAGAAGTTGGGCCGATACCCAGGTAGAAGGACGATTGTTCGACCCTCCCGTTACCGTGACTAGAAGGATCGGGTTCCACAACAAAACGGATCTTCAAGACCCGGTCTTGGAGACGGTTAACAAAGCTAGAAGGTGTGGAATAAGTCATGGGATGTCTTTAATTTTAGCTAGTTATTAGCATGCATGTTTTCCTGATTCGTAGGCTAGTGGTAGCATTATCTTTTAGTAGCTTTTTCTTTCTTTTTAGTTGCTATAAATATTGTACGACTGAGTTTGGAAAAGAGATGATCAGAAAATTGCCTCAAAACTCTCTCTTCTTGATCTTATTCTGTGGAGATTGATCATCTCGAAATAGATCATATCAATTGGTGCTTTCATTGTCCTCATGCCTCCTAAACGCGATCCACCCTCTCTCGAAGAATCCATGGCTGCCATGGCAGACAGCCTCTCTAAGTTACTTTCCGGCCAATCCGAGTTAACCAAACTCCTCGCTAATCAACCTGCTTCCATTAACAAACTCGACCACCTCACCACCTCTTTATCTGCTGTCGTGACCAAACTCGAGAAACGCCCCATCGATGGGTTCGATAACCCCCCTCCTCCTCCACTGGGTGACCATCGCTCTACCCTTAAACCACCGAAAATCCATCTCCCCAACTTTGACGGTTCCAACCCTCTTGATTGGATTTTTCAAGCCACCCACTACTTCCAATACTACTCGATTCCACTCGAACAACGCATTTCTCTTGCCGCTTTCTATCTTCAAGGCGAAGCGCTCAGTTGGTATAAGTACCTTCACAACAATCGCCTCCTCACCACATGGGACGAATTCGCTCGGGCCTTAGAACTTCGTTTCGGCCCATCCATATACGAAAATCATCAAGCTACCCTTTTCAAATTGCGTCAAACTTCCACTGTCGCCTCTTATCAAGCCGGATTTGAACGCTTAAGCAACTGTGTTGTGGGTCTCTCTGTTGAAGCCTCCTTAAACTGTTTCATATCCGGCCTCCGTCGCGACATTCAAGCCGAATAATCTCTCCATAATCCTCGTACTCTAAACCAATCCATCGGTTTGGCAAAACTTATCGAAGATAAACTTCTCGCCAGTCGCTCCCGATCCTTTCCCGATAACCGCCCCGTTCTTTTCCCTACACATTCTTCTCTTCCACATTCCCGTTCGTCCCCATCCTCTCCGCCCTTACTCTCTGCACCCCTACGCCAACCGGTTTCCCTCCCAATCAAACGTCTCACCCCTGACGAGATGCAAAAGCGGGGCGCAGCTGGCCTTTGTTTCCGTTGCAACGAAAAATACCAACCTGGTTATCGTTGCAATCCCCCTAAATTTCTCCTATTGGACTCCACGTCCGACACTGTGGTGTTTGATCCTACTGATTCCATACCTTCTCCTCTACCCGATGATCCATCTCCCCACGAACTTCTCTCTTCCGACATCACTCTATTCCAACTTCTTTCCCCTTCGCTCGAACCCGAATATTTAGCCCTCTCGCCCGCTGCCTACATGGGATTTTCATCGCCCAAATCCCTTCGCATCCACGGACACATTGACGGACATCGTGTCTCCATCTTGGTAGACTCGGGAAGCACTCATAATATCATCCAAGCTCGCATCGCTTCTGCCCTTCATCTTCCTGTTGACACCAGCCCTTCCTTTCCCGTCATGGTTGGCAATGGGACACTTATCTATTGCTCTGGTCGTTGCTCCAACGTCCGTATCCGATTCGCCAACACTGAATTTTGTCTCTCCTTCTTTGTTTTGCCTATCGAGTGTACTGACCTTGTCTTGGGTATGGACTGGCTCAGTTCGTTAGGCCCGATTGTCGCTGACTTCTCCATTCCCCAACTCTCCTTTCATCACAACGACTCCCAAGTTTGCCTGACCGGTGAACCCCTTGCCACTCCAACCACCCCTAGCACCCTCTCTTCCATGTTACGTAAAGACTCTGTTGCTTCCATGTTTGCCTTGTTCTTCCTTCCTCCCCTTACCAACGACACCTCTTCCCCCACCTCTACTCCGCCATATACTGCCCTCCAAAGTACGACTCTATTTTCAAGTTGCCAACTTCTTTACCCCCCTCTCGTCCTCACGACCACCATATACCCTTGAAACACGGTTCGGACCCGGTCAATGTCCGTCCGTATCGCTATCCGTACTACCAAAAATCGGTCATGTCTGACCTTATCTCCACCATGCTCCGCGACGGTCTTATCAAGCCTAGTACCAGTCCCTTTTCCTCCCTGGTGTTACTTGTCCGAAAAAAATATGGTTCTTGGCGGTTTTGCGTGGACTACCGCGCCTTAAACGCCATCACCATTCGCGACCGGTTTCCCATCCCTACGGTCGACGAACTTCTCGACGAGCTACATGGTGCCCGTATTTTTTCGAAAATAGATCTTCGTGCCGGATTCCACCAAATTCGTGTCACCCCCGAGGATACCCACAAGACAGCCTTCCGCACTTTCGAGGGCCACTACGAATTTCTGGTTATGCCTTTCGGCTTGACCAACGCTCCCTCCACATTTCTAGCGGCCATGAATGATCTTTTCCGTGATTGCCTCCGACGTTTTGTTTTGGTCTTTTTCGATGATATCTTGATCTATAGCTCGTCTCATGAGGCTCATTTCGGTCATCTCGCCCACGTCATTGCCACTCTTGCAGCACATAATTACTTTACTAATCGTTCGAAATGCGTATTTGGGGTAGACCGCATTCAATATTTGGGACATGTCATATCGGCAGAAGGTGTGGCTGTCGATACTGACAAAATTTCTGCGATTCTGGATTGGCCTCAACCTCAGTCTGTTACAAGCCTTCGCGGGTTCTTGGGGCTCAAGGGGTATTACCGTCATTTCGTCCGTTATTATGCGTCTATCGCTGCTCCCCTAACTGAATTATTGCAAAAAAATTAGTTTGTTTGGGGAACGGAAGCCACCACAACTTTCCATCAGCTAAAACAAGCTATGGTTTCATTACCCGTTCTGGCCTTACCAGACTTTTCTCAACGGTTTGACGTTACGACCGATGCGTCCGGTACCGGCATTGGCGCCATCCTCTCTCAATCTGATCATCATGTGGCATTTTTCAGCAAGAAATTGGGGCCTCGCATGCAGACTGCCTCTACATATGTCCGAGAGCTTTACGCCATCACCGAGGCAGTCAAGAAATGGCGACAATACTTACTTGGCCGCCCATTTCGCATTTTTACTGACCAAAAAAGTTTACACCATTTTCTTACGCAGGTCATTCAAACTCCCGAGCAACAAAAGTGGGCATCTAAACTTATGGGGTATGACTACGAGATCTTTTATAAGCCAGGACACGAGAACCGTGTCGCCGATGCTTTAAGTCGCCAAGGGGAGGCCATTTTGATGGCTATTTCACAGCCTGTTTTTCCGTGGTTAGCGGAGGTACGCCAATATTTTAAAGTTGACCCCCAAGGCTCCACTTTTCTACAGCAGGTTCTGACGGAACCTAACTCATTCCCGGACTTCCGAATACATGATGGTCTCGTCTACTTTCGTGGCCGAATTATGATTCCGCCTAATACTGAGCTCCGACGGAAGCTTATCAGCGAGTTTCACACTACACCCACGGGTGGACATTCTGGCATCCACGCTACGTTCATCCGTCTTGCTGCTTCATTTTATTGGGAACATATGCGACGGGATGTGACTACCTTCATTCGTTCTTGCTCCACATGTCAACAAGTTAAGTCACCCACACACAAACCTTATGGGCTTTTGCAACCGTTACCAATTGCAGGTCGCATTTGGGATGACTTGTCCATGGACTTCATCACGGGTCTTCCGCTCTCTGACGGAAAGACGTCAATTTGGGTTATCGTCGATCGTCTTACCAAGTTTGCTCACTTCCTCCCCTTACCGTCTCACTACGCAGCGGTCAGTTTGGCTCGATTGTTTTTGACGCAGATTTACCGTCTTCATAGACTTCCCAAATCGATCGTATCGGATCGTGACCCCGTCTTTCTTAGCCACTTTTGGAAGGAGCTTTTTGCTCGGTTGGGCACTCGTTTGCTTCACTCTAGCGCCTACCACCCTCAGACGGATGGACAAACGGAGGTCGTGAACCGGTGCCTCGAAAGCTATTTACGATGTGTTGTCGGGGAAGAACCCAAGCTTTGGAGCCGCTACCTCTACCTTGTGGAATATTGGTACAACACTAGTCACCATAGTGCTATCAATATGACTCCATTCCATGCCCTTTATGGACGACCCCCACCGACAATTCCATCCTACATACTTGGTACATCTTCTGTCCCGTCCATTGACGAGACATTGGCCGAACATCAACGTATTCTTTCTTCCTTGAAGGCTTCCCTGCTTCGTGCCCTCCAACGTATGCGGGACCATGCCAATCAACACCGGACCGACAAAGAATTTGCCATTGGAGATTGGGTTTTCCTCCGCCTTCAGCTCTATAGGCAGCTTACTGTCCAACGGCGCTCTGCCATGAAACTGGCACGTCGTTTTTACGGACCATTCCAAGTCATCTCGCGAGTTGGTCGTGTTGCCTACCGTTTGGATTTACCGTCCGGATCCATAATCCATCCCGTCTTTCATGTTTCGCTTCTAAAACCGTACTATGGAGATCCCCCATCTGGCCCGGGTACCTTGCCACTCACTAATGATGAGGATCTACCGGTGTGTCGCCCTCTTGCTATTTTGGATGAGCGAGTTATTCATCGTGATGGACACCTGATTCAACAAGTTCTAGTGCACTGGGAGGGTTTTGATCTTGCCGAAGCCACTTGGGAAGACCGTGTGTGTCTTACCGCTAGTTTTTCGTCTCCTACTTCCAGCCTTGCGGACAAGGCTGTTGTCCCACCCGGAGGTATTGATACGAGTCCAGTTGATGCAGAGGAGTTGACAGAAGTTGGGCCGATACCCAGGCCTAGAAGGACGATTGTTCGACCCGCCCGTTACCGTGACTAGAAGGATCGGGTTCCACAACAAAATGGATCTTCAAGACCCGGTCTTGGAGACGTTTAACAAAGCTAGAAGGTGTGGAATAAGTCATGGGATGTCTTTAATTTTTGCTAGTTATTAGCATGCATGTTTTCCTTATTCGTAGGCTAGTGGTAGCATTATCTTTTAGTAGCTTTTTCTTTCTTTTTAGTTGCTATAAATATTGTACGACTGAGTTTGGAAAAGAGATGATCAGAAAATTGCCTCAAAACTCTCTCTTCTTGATCTTATTCTGTGGAGATTGATCATCTCGAAATAGATCGTATCACTTTACTTTTACCTAGATCGATTTACACTTCCAACTGTCTTAGATGACTTTGATAGTGGCAATTATTTTGGCTCTCGTGGTATCTGAATCTGGAAACCAATCAAAATGTGTCTCTCAGTCTTAGTTTTATTTATTTATTTATGTACAAATGTGTAGGTTCGGAAAGAGGGAATAATTTCAGGAGTTAACACATAAAGTTGGAAGAGAGTGGATGCATGATCGGCAATTCTATATATTATGATTATTCTCTTATGTGTCATATGTTGACATGGATGGGGGGTTTCAAAGTATCCTACATGATGAATAACTCGTGACTGGTAGGAATTTGTCATAATCGCCCTAATCTAATCATTTGTTACATGATGTGACCATTGTTATGGAAGTTATAATCTCGTGGCTTACATCGTTTCACAAGTCTTGCAGAACATGATGTTCTAACCCGACTTCAAAATCTTTTATGTTCATTCAAAAAGTTAAATGACAAAGACTTCAAAACCCTTTACATCCACAGTTCAAATTCACTTCTCACCTTTAACTCAACTTCTCACACGATCCTTCGTCTATGTATATATTAGTGTTGGTCCCGTGCATTGCACGAAAGGATAAATTTTTTGTTGGAATATTGAACCGAGTTAAAATGAAACGTAATTTATGTATTAACAGTTAATGAAATACAATGTAAAAAACGAATGTATTTTCATAAATGGTTAACTTGCATATATTCTTAATCGTTTGTTGTTATGAGTTTGTGCAATAATATTGGGAATAGTTTTGTATTATATTATTTAAAACTCAAACGACATGTCTCACAACATATTTATCTGACTATTGACTTCAAGACCTCTTAGTATTAATCGATAAAAATAAAGATATGTATATATATCTTATTCCCCTACTTCGAAAAATATGATTGTGGGTTTTGAAAAATATAAACAAATCATCAGTAAATAAAATAAAATATAAAAAAGTAGTTTTTCAAAGAAACAAAAACATAGTGGAATACCCGACCGTTCGTCTTCTTCTTGTACTCGAATGATACATAGAGAAGCTATATATATTTACAGTGAATGTAGAGAATATTTTAAAATCTTTTATTTTCATTTTCGATTTTACATTTAAATGTAAATATATTAAAAATATGGAAGAATATTTTTATATCTACATCATTTCTATTTTATTTTCTTTACACTTGGTTAATTTGGAAAGTATTGCGGAATATTTTTATTTTAAAGAATACGATAATTTATTAGTGTATCTCGTTATTTTTTATTTTTTATTCATATCAACTTTCTTTTTTCTTCTTTTAATGCTCGTGAAAAAAAAATACGTGTAGATTTTATATTATGCTAATATAAAATACGTGTAGATTTTATAGAATAAAATAGATTTTATATTAGCAAAAAAAATACGGAAGAAAAAAGAGTTTATATTACATCTCATTATGTAAAAAGATTTTATAAAATAAAATATGGAAAAAGGTTTTATAAAATAAAATATGGAAAAATCATTATGAGATGTAATATAAAAAAAATACGGAAGAAAAAAGATTTTATATTACATCTCATTAAAATAGATTTAAATGTAAAAGATACATTTAAAATAGATTATATGCTAATATAAAATCTATTTTATAAAATCCTCCACCAAAAAAAACAAATAGTTATATTAATAAATGAGTATTCATTCCACAAATAGATGATTATGTGATATACTGTGCTTGTAAAGGTTGTACCAAAACATTAAGAAATTGTAAATTAAGTAATTGGCTTTAATTAGTTGTAACGTGTGCTTAAAATGTTGTAATTAAGAGTTTTTTATGTCGTTTTTATAATATAGTATATATATATATATATATATATATAGAGAGAGAGAGAGAGAGAGAGAGAGGCTCATTCATTTGCTAACCACGACATTGGTGTTAACCGTGCTAACCGATCTCATCCGTTGATTGTTAACATCTATGGTCCACAATAAATCAGATTTTCAATTTAATTATTAAAATTTAGACGGTTTGGAAATTTTTTTGCATATGAGCACAAGGGTAAAAAAGTAAAAAAAAAATCATATATAAGGAAACACCACATGTTACCAAAAAAGAAGGAGAGAAATTAGGGATTACCCCAAAATTGATTGAGAGTAAAATCAATTGACTGCTTAATCTTTCTATCTCTTCTCATCGCTCTCTCTCTCCACCATCACCTTCCTTCTCTTTCGAACAACCACCATCGCCAGTCGCCGGAAAATCGTCTGCCGCCGGAAAACGTGGGGTTACAGTTGATCGGAGAGACGCTACAACTGATAACCACTTACAAAACTGAGAACCCGAAACCGTTTATTGACACACGGGTGGCAATATATGGAAGCATGTTCACTACCGAAGTTCGATTTTGGGGTTTCATATCTCCACCCCCCCTCTCTCTCTCTTCGACCCCCTTGGTGAAACCCCGTTCTCTACCGAAGTTCGATTTTGGGGTTCCAGATCTGAAGTTCGATTTGGGGTTGAACAAATCTAAAGTTCGATTTTGAAACCATTGTTTTTAAAATCTATCAGAGTTCGAACAGAGTGAAACAATGTGCATAAGTGCACATAAGCCTCTAAATGTAATAATTAATATTTGCACTTGTGCACATTCTGCAATTATGCACCGTCTGCACTTCTGCACAATGATAGTTTTGCACATATGCACACTCTGCATGGTATGCACTTCTGTACAGTCAAAATAATGTACTTTTGATTTTCTATGCTTATCAACATTCTGAACTTCTGCACAGTATGCACTTCTGCATATCTGCACTTTGTGCACTTTGTGCACTTATGCATAGTTTATGTGCATTTTGCACTTATGCACTTGTGCACGGTTTATGTGCACTTCTACACATTATGCAGTAAATTATAGACAAAAATCATGTATCTTCTTCAGAATTTAAAAAAATTATTGTCAAAAAAAGAATTACAAAAAAAGAATTAAATAACTAAGAAAATAAGAAAATAAAATAATTAAGATTCCATGATTAAATATGAAAGAAATAAGGAAAGAAAATAGGAATATGAATATTAATATAAAATACCAATTTTATCCTTTTATTCATTATGAGGCGTGTACATCTACCAAAAAGAATACTCAAATTTGATTGGCTAATAATTGGTTAGCATGGTTAACACCAATGTGTTGGTTAGCAAAAGAAGGGGACCCTATATATATATATATATATATATAGGGTTGAGTTCTGATGAGAAGTTGAGGTTAACGTGAGAAACATGAAGTGGTTATCAACCGTCGGATGAGAAATAGATACAAATTAGGATGAGATGCACCGATATAAGATGCACTGAGATGCATCAGATCAATTCTCTTCTAAGCCGCAATTCATGGAAGGCATGAGAATAAAAGTGATCAACGGTTCAGATCCACTTCTCACACTAGCCTCAACTTCTCACACGATCATTCGCCTATATATATATATATATATATATATATATATATATATATATATATATATATATATATATATATATATATATATAGGGGAGCGATCTTTTGAAAACCACTCTTATAATACAAACTTTGAACACCATTTTCAACCAATGAGAGAATTTCTTTTTAATTTTTAATTTATTTAAATTATAAGGGCAAGTAAGTCTTTTTCTATTTAATCCGTATATATATGATAGTTTTATTGAGCGGTTATTTTTGGATAACTTTAAATGTGAATCGGTTAATTATGGTATTTATTTAATTTTTTAAAAAGTATCCCACATTAATGTGTTTTTAACTAAAATTATTTTTTTAATATAAATTTCGTCGGTCTGTATTTTCGAGGGTTCTTCTTCTTCTTCTTCGTCGGTGGAGTAATGGGAAATTCGCATGATGAAGTAGTTCCATTTAATGATGAAATACGGTTTCATCTAGATGATGAAATACGTTTTAGAGCTTTCATGATGAAGAGCTTTCATTTGCATGGTTTCAATACGGTTTCATTACGATTCACTATGGTTGCAATAAGGTTTCATCTAGATGATGAAATACGTTTTAGAGCTTTCATTGGAGGCGAAACTGTTTTATTATGTTTCAATATGGTTTTAATAAGGGCGGTTACATCCTGGGGGGATTCTACTCGGGTTCGAATCCAAGGGGAGTCAATTTGAGGGCATGAGGAGTACCCAGTCCTTGGGCCGGTCCAGTCGTTGACTGGGCAGCCCAGTCTTAGACTGTGGTTGGGCTCTAGGTTCAGCGTAAGCTGGGCCGGGACAGCGGCGGATTAGTGGGCTGCCCGTGGATGCCCGATACCGCCGGGGAGGTGTGCGTGCGTGTGTTCGTGGTAGTCGTTCATTGGTTCGATGCCGCTATGCCTTCCAAAAAAAATATGGTTTTAATAAGGTTTCACTATGTTTCACAATGTTTCACAATGTTTCACAATGGTTTCAATAAAGTTTCACTATGTTTCACAATGGTTTCAATAAAGTTTCACTATGGCTTCCTTACTGTTTCACTATATCAATGATGAAACAAGGTTTTATTATGTTATACTATTTTTTCAATAATATATTGATAATTTTATAATATATTAAAAAAGAATTTATAATAAAATAAATTGGTTTCCTTTTATAAAAAAAGAAACATCCAATTTCCTTATTTGAATTTGGAATGTACCATTATGCCCTTTCGTCCTATTTTTATTAATTTATTATATTAAATTAATTAATTTATTAACATAAATAACTCAAATTAATCTCAACCCTTGATTGATGATATCAATGACATTTACAAGGGTTGCAAAGTTTGCATCATAAGAGGGGTTTGCAAATGAAACCACCTCTCTCTCTCTCTCTCTATCTATCTATATATATATATATATATATATATAGTATTTATAATACAAGGGTAATTTAATTTGCAACCCATGAAAATCTTACAACTCATGCAACCCACTTCTTAACCGTTGGATTAATAATTGACGGTTACAATACATGTGGGTCTAATATTTTCAATTAAAAAAATCAAAAAAATAAAAACAAAATAACCGTTTATCATGAATCCAACGGTTAAGATGTGGGTTGCATGGATTGTAAGATTTACATGAGTTGTAAATTATCTTTGGCCTTATAATATGTTACAAACATGTTACAAACATATATAAATCAAATGAAAACCACAAATATGTTACAAACATGTGAGAACCAATATAAAAATATTTTTTCACACGATATATTTTTACCAAATGCTTGGATTTAATATATTTCTTCCCATATATTTGTTTCATAATATGATAGTTTTACATGTATTTGTTTCACCACATGAATATTTTTTACCTGTATTTTTCATTTCACTAGGTGAATCAAATTTTATTTTTCACGTGTAATCTTTTCACAAGGTGAACAAAAACATATATGAAACAATATTTTAAATCATAGGTTTTGATGAAAAAAAAATCATGTAAAAAAATATTTTTATATTGGTTCTCAAGGGTTTGTAACATATTTTTGGTTTTCATTTGATTATCGGCCTATATATAATAGACGGAGGTTTAAGGGAAAACCTTAAAAAAACGGAAAACTGAAGAACACTCTGGTAGGCATTCATCTGGACGGTATGCACTTGTGCATACAAATAAATTATGTTGTTTTTTGGTTTTTATGCACAAGTGCATTATGCACTTGTGCATATACACCAATGCATGTTACAAATTACATGTATGCACAAGTGCATACCGTCCAGATGAAGGACTACCAAGGTGTTCCTTAGTTTTTCGTTTTTTTGAGGTTTTCCCCTGAACCTGACCCTATATATATATATATATATATATATGATACCAAAGAGAAAGAGGGTATATAGAAAAATCTTAACTAAAAAATTCTTCCATACACAATCTTATAAGGGGCTGCAACGCAGTTACTAGTGTATAAAATACACTAAGTCTGGGCCTCAGCGAGGTTAAGGTATAGACTGGGAGATCTTGATCGTATTGTGCCAAGTTCCACTAGCTATTCCTTCTCAGGGAGATGGGAGATTTTCGTCATTATAAGGAAAATCATCAGTCCAACCAGAATAAGACCAGTTATCTCCTTTATAGGTTTGAACGGCTCTAAACTTATCTTCATTACTAATTTCAGAATTAAACCAAATATTTTCATAAAAATTATTAATATTTTTAAAAACTTTTCCAACGATTATATATTTAACATCAGAGGTAAACAAATCGGAAGCTAATAGATATGTAAGATTCCTTTTTAAATGTTCTTCACTAGATATTTCATAATGAGTATAACAAAAACACTTACAAGTACAATTACAAATATCCTGATGGATTTTAGACAAAGGATGAGGACAAGGTCTTTGCATTGAAATTTAAACAAGATGATATTCAAAGGGTAATAATAAAGGATTTCTTTAATGGAGGAAAAGGGATTAGAAAACCAATTTTTCAGAGGTTGTTAAAAATTCATAATAAATAAATAAATGTAGGTATTATCTTATAATCAAAATTTAAAGAGATAGGATCTTGGTTTTGGATTATCATAATACCCATTTTTATCACTCTGTTATCACTTTTTAAAAACATTTCTTAAGAAATTCCGAGAAAACTTTGTTTAAAAACTTTCTTTCGAGAAACTCACCTTTTTGGACTAATTCGTACTTTTTTCCCCTAAAACGCCTATCCACGGCTAACAGCGGGTACTGCTTCCGAAGTTAAACATCCTTACGTCTTTTGTTTCAAAAAGATTGTTTTAAATTTTCTAAGAATTAATAAAGACAATTTTTTAAAATTACAACTAAGACAATTCTTAGAGGTTTGGCTCATTGCGTGACAGTTATACCTCTGCCATGTAGGTATGAACTAACAGCGACAAAATATCTTTATGATAAAATTTTCAAGATCATATCTTCATAAATAAAGATTAAAAGATAATAACAATATTTAAGTATTTAACATAAATTTCACAACATGAATTGGCTTTCTAAGCCTAAGGGCTTTAGCCTGCCATACAGAAATATAAACAAACTAACCTTGTATTATACAAACGATGATTACAAAGCTTCAAACTTCTACGGATTTACAAGAAAAACTCTTAACTTATCTCTCTACTTTCTCACTCTTATTTTTCTAAGTTGAGAATATAGCATACTGGAAGGGATGCTCAAAGCATAAACCAAAGATACATATTTATAGCAACATAAAGTAAAAGTAACTTGTAACCGGAGGCTATGACCGGATAAAAGCCACTAGATAGGACAAACTTCTTTTTAAAAGTAGGAGCATCTTTAGCCGAAAGTAATTGAGATGGGTCCTACCACTTGTCATATTTTTCAAAGATTTTCTAGAAGGACAAATATCAGCCGTTCAAACATTTTTCAATTACAGCTGTAGAGGACAGGTGTAAGATTCGGCCAATCAATCTTTCATTTTGTCTCTTTGTGCATGTCTGATCAAATCTTTGAGTTTTCTGTTTTTGTAGAAAGCCACCCTATCATCATCATAAGCTTCAAAACCATCTTTGGAGAATCTCAAAAATGAATAACATGAAACTGCAACTGGAATATAGATCTTGATAGTAGGTGTTTCTCCAAACAAAGAATAGTCTTCAGATAACAAGATTTCAGAGTTCCAAAAGAAGTCTGAAAAATGTACATAATAGAACCATAGCTTCACATCATCCACAGTTTGACCACTAATAAATTGCCATTGTGAATTATGAGGCAACAATTCTTTACTCCAGTCTGAAGAGAAAGACTTTGATAATATCTTGATAGCTGAACAACTAGGTTCAGGTTCAGATTTCCAGAAGTTTGGTGGAGAAGCAAATATATCCACTGAGATGATAGAAGTATCATCATATCTTTTGATAATTGAAATGGCTTGTTTAACCCTTTCAGGAAGCCAATCTATTTGCTTGATCTCAAAAAGGATTAGTCCGCAAAGTAATCCATATTTGAAAAGATCATGAAAACTGATTTTTTCATTTCGAAACATTTGTTCTGAAGCGATTGTGAGATCGATCTGAACAGTTCTAAAATATCTTTTCATTTGATTTTTTGGAACTGGAATTTCTTCCAGTTGAACTGAGAATCCTTGAATAGGTGATCGTGATATTACCATCAGCCATTCTTGTAATTTCAGGAATGTTTGAAAGTTGATGTCAGAGAGATCAACTAGTTCTTTCAAAGAAGAAAAACATTCAAGATTTGGTATAAGCAAATCTTGAGTATTAAGATCTTCTGAATTTAGCATTTTACTTTTGCCTTTCATCTGTGAGGATGAAGAAGATGTCAATAATTTTAGATCTAAAGGGAGTCCTGAATCGGAGTCCGATTTTTCATCCTTGGAAAGATGACAGTTCTTTAAAGCAGGGTCCAAATAATAATTGAAGCCAACTTTATCATGAGTAGCTTGGATGCATTCAGAAAAACTTTGAAAGCCTTTCCAAAAAGATTGAAAGGGTTTCTGATTTTCTATTTTTGCAGCAATATCTGTCCAGTTTTTGTAAATTCCCTTATGAGGTCCATTCATAAGAAGATAACAATAAAATCTTTTTGGACATTGCCTTAGATTATTAAAATTCTGAGCAACCGAGTTAATTATAAAAATTTTCTCATTGGTTTGGTCAGAAGTAGTTTTTAGATTCCAAATAGAGTCACAAATTGAAGCTTCTTCATTTGTAAGTCTAGATCTCAGATTAAAAAGGAATTGCTTATCACAGGGATAAGTAGGAATAAACTGTCTACCAACTTGTAGCATATCACCAGTTTCTAGGATATTCTCCTTCTTGACTACTTTTGATTTAGGCATCCTGCAAAATTAAGAAAGAGGATTAAATCTAGAGAGTAAATCAGGAATAACATTTGTTTTTCCTTTGATATGTTCTAAGTTAAACTTGATCCCTTTGCCAATAATGTATTCATTTAATTTCAACCATCTATTGGACAAAAGTTTTGATTCCTTTTTCATATCAGCAAACTTTACTAATGCTTCACAGTCAGTTCTGAGTGTGATCTCTTTCTTTCCTGCTAGAAAGAGTGCAAAAGATTCACAGGAATTGATAACAGCTAAGACTTCAAAGTCTAAAGATGTTAACCTTCCTTTTTCTTTGTAAATACCAGATGCATATCTACAAAGATGTTCTTCATGAATAGAGGAGTATTTAGAGGGTCTTTTTAAAAGAATTCCTCCCCATCCATGTTCAGATCCATCTGTTTGGATAACAAGGTAGTCAGAATCTAGCGGCAAACTCATTTCTGGAAGATTCGTAACTAGCTGTTTCAGTTTTTGAACAAGTTTAATATCTTCAGAATTAAAATTCCTTGTTCCTTTTGCTGAAGTTTTGTTGTATAAAGGTCCAGTATATTTAGAAAGATCCTTGATGAAAGGTCTAGCATAATTTAGAGAACCCAAAAAACCTTGAAGTTGTTTTAAGTTTTCTAACTTATCTGGGTATTCAAGAATTTTTCTCGAAATATGAGGCTGGAGCTTTATCTTTCCCTTTCCTATTTCTACACCAAGAAATTCAATATGTTCTCTTAAAAGTTGCATTTTCTTGAGAGAAATAACCATTCCTTCTTTTTCAAAGAATTTAAAAACAGTATACAAGTGTGCATAGTGTTCATTTTTATCTTTTGAAAAAACCAAAACATCATCAATGTAAACACATGTAAAATTAGATAAATGCATAAAACAATTATCCATTTTTCTTTGAAAAATCTGAGGGGCATTCTTCAATCCAAAAGGCATAACCTTCCATTCAAAGTGTCCTTCACTACATGTAAATGATGTCCAGGGAATAGAGTCAGGGTGCATCTTTATTTGCCAAAATCCAGATTTTAAATCAAATTTTGAAAACCATTTGGCACCTTGGATTTTGTTAAGCAAAATTTCTTTTGTTGGAATACAATAGCCATCAATATGGGTATTGTCATTCAATCTTTTATAGTTAAAAACCATTCGTGATTGACCACGTTTTCTTTCAGATTCTTTCTGAACTATAAAAGCTGCAGTTCTATGCTTAGAAGTGCTTCTTGTAATTACTCCTAACTTGAGTAATTGGGAAATATGCATCTTGAACTCATCAATAGTCCAATTATCATATTTGGGCATTCCCGTCTTAATTACCAAGTCTGGATTAATTATCTCAAGTTTACAAAAGATTTGATTTCTATCCCAAAACTTGGTTGGGATTTCTCCAATAATTTCAGTCTTTTGTAAATGATCCACCATATTTAAAATATCTTCATAAGTAAAATATTTACTTATAAGTTTTTGGTTTATAATATGGGGTTTTATCAAATTGTATGATAAGTCTAAAAAGGAATAACCTTTATAAGAGTCATCATTTTCTATTTTCCAAAGTTCTTCAAAATCTGGAAAATCATTTAAAGTCTTGTTAAGACTAAGTGATGTCAGTTTTTTGTACCACTAGGTTTTTTGCAAGAACAGTTTTCAGGGGTACAAATAATCCTAGGGTTTTGCAATTCTTCATTTTCTTTTTCTTCACTACTACTTCCACCATGCTTTCGAGCGTACTCTGATATTATGGGTGTAAGGGTAGTATTTTGAGAAAAAAGGACATAATCATTACATATAGTGAATGATCTTCCTTTGGCTAGTAAAAAATTTAATCCAAGGATTAAACTTATACCATGCAAGTCTTTTAAAGAATCAACCCAACAGACATCTAATGAATATACATCTGACCAATCTTGGCAATTTGTTTGAAATTGAACAAGAAGATTTTTGAAAAAATGATTGGTAGAATGTATAGTTCCTGAAAAAGTTACAGACTTTAAAGGCTTCTGTGCTTTCACCAGTTTACTAAGTAATTCTGGAGTAAGTATAGAAGAGTCTAAAGTTGTTTGAGTTGCTCCTGTATCTATAAAAGCAGGGAGTTGAAACTTCGTGCCTTTGATATTAAGGAGGACTAAAACAAAAATGTTTTTTAAGACTTTTTTGTTGCAAATTATGGGTATAACAGGAGTTATAGCCATACAGGAAGTTGATGGTTCATTGATCTGAATTCCCTTATTTTTTGGAGGTTTCCAAGTAAAAGGAGGGAAATCTTTGTCAAACTCTTTTTGAGAAAAATTTTGAAAATTGATTTCGAGATTTTCAATACGATTTTCAAGAGTATGAATTCGATCATCAAGTATAGTTAGTCTATCAGTCTTCTGTTTGGGAGCATTATATTCTGGCAGAACATAATCATAAACTGAAGATAAACAAGAATAACATACTTCAATTCTACATAACTCACATCTAGAACGCTTCTCAAGAGAAGGGTACCAGAGACAATTGTAACACTTAGTGTTAGTGTTGCCTGTATGGAGTTTCCATTTGTGTGTGCAATCTAAAACTTCAAAGTTCACAAAGTTGAAGTTTTCAAATAACTCAGCATCTCCTTCAGAAATTCCTAAATTCATAAAGGAATTATGGTAACCATATTTCTGTTGAAGTGGAGTTTGTGATGGTGCAAGCTCATTCACAAATGAATAATCACTTTGTTGTTGGATATCCTGCATATCTTCTATGCTAACAATAGAATATATATCAGAGTTAGTTGAGACATCAGAAGTTATGTCAACTAAGTCTTCATTAGTGCAGTTTATCAGATCAACTTTTTGATTAAAAAGGGTTTTCTTTCCAGGGCATTTACTAGATAAATGGCCTTCCTTTCCACAAGCATAGCAAGTGAAATTGCTATAGTTCTTATTATCTTTGTATTTTCTCACATGTTTCTGTTTGTTCAGGGTAGGTTTCCTAGCACTGGACTTTCTAAGATAATAAGCTTTCCTTGGTGTTGCCTTCTTATGATAAACTGGTTTCTTCCTAACAGTTTTACCATAAGTCTGAGGAGTATAGATAGAGGAACAGAATCCTGTATCCTTTTTCTTTAACTCTCTCTGGGTTTGGATCATGGAACATTTAGCTTTAAGGTGATCTATGATAACCTTTGCTCTAACTGTTGCATTATTCCATTGGGCATCAACACCAGGCTGTTCTTGTTTCCACTTAAGCTCAATCTCTCTTCCTAGCTCTCCTGGAAGTTTAGTAAAAATTCTGTTGCAAATATTAGCATCATAATAATTACCAGAAATAGCAGCTAAGTGAACAAAATCATTCAAGAAGAAAACAATCTTCTTCCAATCATGTAACTGAAGCTGTTCTAAATCACGAAGGGCTTCACTTTGTTTTATCATAAGACCAGATAAAGTATCTCCACCATTAATAATTCTAAGAATTACTGAGGTGAAATTCCTTATGTTATTTCCTTGAGCAACTAGTTGTGCAAGTGGTTCAGGGAAATGTTTCTTCCAGTCTTCCCATGCAGCAAGTGCAGTTGGTCCAAGATAATTTTCTGCAATTGAGATCATTACCTCAGAGTTTATATCTTTTTCAAGATATTTTGAAGTGTAATCACGGTGCACTTCTTGAGACCAGGTTTCTAGGTATGAGTTCCATAACTGAGGGTGAATATCAGTGAGGTTTAACAAAGGTGCAGATTGCCAAGTGAAAGTGGGATCAGTTGGTATCCTTCTTCCTTTATTAACATAGCTATGGACTGGTTCATTGTAACCTGTAGCTTGGTTTCTAGGCGGTCTACCTGTTTCATAACTCATGGTTTCTAAATGTCCAGGTGCAGGGCCAGTAACAGTAGATCCTTCTGCTTCATTCATAAGAGTAAAATTTATGGAATCTACAGAATCTGATAAGAAAGAGTCTAAAAGATTTTCATCTTTAGGAGTCATTCTTATATTCTTCAAATCATCTTGATAGATAATTTGTGAATCATCAAGTTGTCCTTGTTTTTTAAGGAGAACTTCCATTTGTTCAAGATCATGAGGACTAAGAGTATAATCAAATAATTCTTTGGGGTAAAGAATTTTATGATCACAGTCATTCCATCCTGTTGGTTTTATGTCCTTGATCTGAATTTGGCTTGATTCAGGAGAAGTATATTTAACCAAAAAAGGTTTAATATCATTGGGGTTACTAGAATCAAAGTACTTAGAGTCTTGTTCTAGGGTATCCCATTCATCTTCTAACTCAATGTTCATAAAACTAGTGGAAAATCTATGCAGATCTTCATCAGTAGTTTCTTTTTCTTCATCATTCAATCCAGAGGATGAAGCATTGTCAGTGTAATTTCTAAATCTCAAAGATTTAGATCCACTCGAATTAATGTAAGTGACATAACTGGTGGGAGTGATGGTAGTAGGTTCTCTATGAAATGGAATAGTCCATTCATTACCTGCAATAGTCTGAGAATCAATCTGGGTTGGAGGTATCATTTGTATTCCTCTAGAAGACACAGTCTGAATTATTGAATCAATATCAACATTATACTGACTTCCAGTAGATCCAGTTAACCTTCCAAGAAATATTATTTCTATGGCCAGATTTCTACCAATAAAACTTTCATAACCAAGTGTTTGAACCTGTAAAGTGATATGTCTACATAAATCATTCACACTTAATGAAAAGTTTTGGGGGGCAATATAAGCAACGCCTATATTGTTGTTCAAGTCTATTTCCATGGTTCCTATTATAGCTTGATCAAGATTAGAAAATCTATTGTCAATCAAAACTACAAGGGATTTTGTTCCTAAACCAGTTCTATGGAGTCCTTTAACTGCAATAGTCAAGAGTCCAAAATGTAAAGTGGTTTGGTTTGTATTTCTTAATCTAAAGCTAGCTTCTCTAGTCATCAGATTAAGGGTAACAACTCTTCCTTGAGGAACAGAAAGATTTTGTAAACTGTGGTGTCTAAAGAGACCAGTGTTTCTTTCCAAAATCCCAGTAGCATATAATCTGGTGGGATTAAAGGCTTCTAGTTGATTATTGTTAAGAAGTTGTTCACTTCTGTCAACATTAATCATATCTTCAAGTCTAGAATTAGATCTTGAGGATCTCCTAGAGAAAAGTCTTCCTAGAGTACTGAAATGTAATCTAGTGTCTTGTCCAACCAATTGAGCTCTGTTATCAACAGATTCATTTTCTTGTAAAGTTCTAGAACGTCCAAGAAAAGGGGTTCTACTTGCCATTACTTTTGTAAACAAGAAAATTGGTTTTAACTTTGGGGTCACCTCTCTTTTCAAAAGTTGTAGTAAGTTTTGAAAATTGATCAGCAAGCTTATCAATATCAGAAGATTTTGGGATTTCTTTTAAAGAAATTCTATCAATCTTGTGATGAAGAGCAACTAAAAGAGCAATAATTGTATTGTTTTGAGAAACAAGCAATTTGTTTGAATCAGAAATGATAGCACTTGTATCACTATATCCTGGAGATTTGTATAAAGAATTATCACAAAAACTTGAAGCTTCTTCAAGGATTTTTCCTTCAAACTTAAAGTTCATTTAATTGAGAATCAACTTCTCAATTTGTTTTAAATGAAGTTTAATTTTTTCAAACTGCTCTTGAAAATTTTCAAAAACTTTATCTTTTGAAATAGAATCTTTTGGATTTAAGTCTTTCTGACTTATGACCAATAAATTGTATTTCTTTTCAAAACAAACAAGTTTTTCTTCAAACAAAGAAAAAGTTGTTTTAAGGTATTCTAATTTGTTTTCCAAATCATGAATAGCTTTGTTTTTCTTGATCATAGAATCATGAATAGATTTCCAGAGACTGGTGTTCTTATTCTGATTATATTCAAGATTTTTCCCAAGATTAACAATTAAATCTACAATACCGTTAAGCTGACTGTTTTCACTGTGAAAGAGATGTTTGTTTGTTTCTTTGAAAAAGAAACATTTAAAACGATGCTCATCAGATGAAACAATAGTTCTACTAATATGAGATATTTCTAGATTTAAATATTCTATACTATTCATAAAAACTAAAAATAAATAAATAATTACAAGCAAACTAAAAACAAATAAATAATTACAAGCTCTGATACCAAAGAGAAAGAGGGTATATAGAAAAATCTTAACTAAAAAATTCTTCCATACACAATCTTATAAGGGGCTGCAACGCAGTTACTAGTGTATAAAATACACTAAGTCTGGGCCTCAGCGAGGTTAAGGTATAGACTGGGAGATCTTGATCGTATTGTGCCAAGTTCCACTAGCTATAGTTTGCTTGTAATTATTTATTTGTTTTTAGTTTTTATGAATAGTATAGAATATTTAAATCTAGAAATATGTCATGTTAGTAGAACTATTGTTTCATCTGATGAGCATCGTTTTAAATGTTTCTTTTTCAAAGAAACAAACAAACATCTCTTTCACAGTGAAAACAGTCAGCTTAACGGTATTGTAGATTTAATTGTTAATCTTGGGAAAAATCTTGAATATAATCAGAATAAGAACACCAGTCTCTGGAAATCTATTCATGATTCTATGATCAAGAAAAACAAAGCTATTCATGATTTGGAAAACAAATTAGAATACCTTAAAACAACTTTTTCTTTGTTTGAAGAAAAACTTGTTTGTTTTGAAAAGAAATACAATTTATTGGTCATAAGTCAGAAAGACTTAAATCCAAAAGATTCTATTTCAAAAGATAAAGTTTTTGAAAATTTTCAAGAGCAGTTTGAAAAAATTAAACTTCATTTAAAACAAATTGAGAAGTTGATTCTCAATTAAATGAACTTTAAGTTTGAAGGAAAAATCCTTGAAGAAGCTTCAAGTTTTTGTGATAATTCTTTATACAAATCTCCAGGATATAGTGATACAAGTGCTATCATTTCTGATTCAAACAAATTGCTTGTTTCTCAAAACAATACAATTATTGCTCTTTTAGTTGCTCTTCATCACAAGATTGATAGAATTTCATTAAAAGAAATCCCAAAATCTTCTGATATTGATAAGCTTGCTGATCAATTTTCAAAACTTACTACAACTTTTGAAAAGAGAGGTGACCCCAAAGTTAAAACCAATTTTCTTGTTTACAAAAGTAATGGCAAGTAGAACCCCTTTTCTTGGACGTTCTAGAACTTTACAAGAAAATGAATCTGTTGATAACAGAGCTCAATTGGTTGGACAAGACACTAGATTACATTTCAGTACTCTAGGAAGACTTTTCTCTAGGAGATCCTCAAGATCTAATTCTAGACATGAAGATATGATTAATGTTGACAGAAGTGAACAACTTCTTAACAATAATCAACTAGAAGCCTTTAATCCCACCAGATTATATGCTACTTGGATTTTGGAAAGAAACACTGGTCTCTTTAGACACCACAGTTTACAAAATCTTTCTGTTCCTCAAGGAAGAGTTGTTACCCTTAATCTGATGACTAGAGAAGCTAGCTTTAGATTAAGAAATGCAAACCAAACCACTTTACATTTTGGACTCTTGACTATTGCAGTTAAAGGACTCCATAGAACTGGTTTAGGAACAAAATCCCTTGTAGTTTTGATTGACAATAGATTTTCTAATCTTGATCAAGCTATAATAGGAACCATGGAAATAGACTTGAACAACAATCACCACAAGAAATAGGTGTTTTAGCAACGACTTTTGTCGTCGCTAAAAGTCAATTTATCGTCAGAAATGGCTTATAGAGACGACATGTTGTCGCAATAGCTTGTTGCTGAAACACTTTGTCGCGAAAGGCCCGTCGCTGAAATTCACTTTTCTAGTAGTGAATATAGGCGTTGCTTATATTGCCCCCCAAAACTTTTCATTAAGTGTGAATGATTTCTGTAGACATATCACTTTACAGGTTCAAACACTTGGTTATGAAAGTTTTATTGGTAGAAATCTGGCCATAGAAATAATATTTCTTGGAAGGTTAACTGGATCTACTGGAAGTCAGTATAATGTTGATATTGATTCAATAATTCAGACTGTGTCTTCTAGAGGAATACAAATGATACCTCCAACCCAGATTGATTCTCAGACTATTGCAGGTAATGAATGGACTATTCCATTTCATAGAGAACCTACTACCATCACTCCCACCAGTTATGTCACTTACACTAATTCGAGTGAATCTAAATCTTTGAGATTTAGAAATTACACTGACAATGCTTCATCCTCTGGATTGAATGATGAAGAAAAAGAAACTACTGATGAAGATCTGCATAGATTTTCCACTAGTTTTATGAACATTGAGTTAGAAGATGAATGGGATACCCTAGAACAAGACTCTAAGTACTTTGATTCTAGTAACCCCAATGATATTAAACCTTTTTTGGTTAAATATACTTCTCCTGAATCAAGCCAAATTCAGATCAAGGACATAAAACCAACAGGATGGAATGACTGTGATCATAAAATTCTTTACCCCAAAGAATTATTTGATTATACTCTTAGTCCTCATGATCTTGAACAAATGGAAGTTCTCCTTAAAAAACAAGGACAACTTGATGATTCACAAATTATCTATCAAGATGATTTGAAGAATATAAGAATGACTCCTAAAGATGAAAATCTTTTAGACTCTTTGTTATCAGATTCTGTAGATTCCATAAACTTTACTCTTATGAATGAAGCAGAAGGATCTACTGTTACTGGCCCTGCACCTGGACATTTAGAAACCATGAGTTATGAAACAGGTAGACCGCCTAGAAACCAAGCTACAGGTTACAATGAACCAGTCCATAGCTATGTTAATAAAGGAAGAAGGATACCAACTGATCCCACTTTCACTTGGCAATCTGCACCTTTGTTAAACCTCACTGATATTCACCCTCAGTTATGGAACTCATACCTAGAAACCTGGTCTCAAGAAGTGCACCGTGATTACACTTCAAAATATCTTGAAAAAGATATAAACTCTGAGGTAATGATCTCAATTGCAGAAAATTATCTTGGACCAACTGCACTTGCTGCATGGGAAGACTGGAAGAAACATTTCCCTGAACCACTTGCACAACTAGTTGCTCAAGGAAATAACATAAGGAATTTCACCTCAGTAATTCTTAGAATTATTAATGGTGGAGATACTTTATCTGGTCTTATGATAAACAAAGTGAAGCCCTTCGTGATTTAGAACAGCTTCAGTTACATGATTGGAAGAAGATTGTTTTCTTCTTGAATGATTTTGTTCACTTAGCTGCTATTTCTGGTAATTATTATGATGCTAATATTTGCAACAGAATTTTTACTAAACTTCCAGGAGAGTTAGGAAGAGAGATTGAGCTTAAGTGGAAACAAGAACAGCCTGGTGTTGATGCCCAATGGAATAATGCAACAGTTAGAGCAAAGGTTATCATAGATCACCTTAAAGCTAAATGTTCCATGATCCAAACCCAGAGAGAGTTAAAGAAAAAGGATACAGGATTCTGTTCCTCTATCTATACTCCTCAGACTTATGGTAAAACTGTTAGGAAGAAACCAGTTTATCATAAGAAGGCAACACCAAGGAAAGCTTATTATCTTAGAAAGTCCAGTGCTAGGAAACCTACCCTGAACAAACAGAAACATGTGAGAAAATACAAAGATAATAAGAACTATAGCAATTTCACTTGCTATGCTTGTGGAAAGGAAAGCCATTTATCTAGTAAATGCCCTGGAAAGAAAACCCTTTTTAATCAAAAAGTTGATCTGATAAACTGCACTAATGAAGACTTAGTTGACATAACTTCTGATGTCTCAACTAACTCTGATATCTATTCTATTGTTAGCATAGAAGATATGCAGGATATCCAACAACAAAGTGATTATTCATTTGTGAATGAGCTTGCACCATCACAAACTCCACTTCAACAGAAATATGGTTACCATAATTCCTTTATGAATTTAGGAATTTCTGAAGGAGATGCTGAGTTATTTGAAAACTTCAACTTTGTGAACTTTGAAGTTTTAGATTGCACACACAAATGGAAACTCCATACAGGCAACACTAACACTAAGTGTTACAATTGTCTCTGGTACCCTTCTCTTGAGAAGCGTTCTAGATGTGAGTTATGTAGAATTGAAGTATGTTATTCTTTTTATCTTCAGTTTATGATTATGTTCTACCAGAATATAATGCTCCCAAACAGAAGACTGATAGACTAACTATACTTGATGATCGAATTCATACTCTTGAAAATCGTATTGAAAATCTCGAAATCAATTTTCAAAATTTTTCTCAAAAAGAGTTTGACAAAGATTTCCCTCCTTTTACTTGGAAACCTCCAAAAAAATAAGGGAATTCAGATCAATGAACCATCAACTTCCTGTATGGCTATAACTCCTGTTATACCCATAATTTGCAACAAAAAAGTCTTAAAAAACATTTTTGTTTTAGTCCTCCTTAATATCAAATGCACGAAGTTTCAACTCCCTGCTTTTATAGATACAGGAGCAACTCAAACAACTTTAGACTCTTCTATACTTACTCCAGAATTACTTAGTAAACTGGTGAAAGCACAGAAGCCTTTAAAGTCTGTAACTTTTTCAGGAACTATACATTCTACCAATCATTTTTTCAAAAATCTTCTTGTTCAATTTCAAACAAATTGCCAAGATTGGTCAGATGTATATTCATTAGATGTCTGTTGGGTTGATTCTTTAAAAGACTTGCATGGTATAAGTTTAATCCTTGGATTAAATTTTTTACTAGCCAAAGGAAGATCATTCACTATATGTAATGATTATGTCCTTTTTTCTCAAAATACTACCCTTACACCCATAATATCAGAGTACGCTCGAAAGCATGGTGGAAGTAGTAGTGAAGAAAAAGAAAATGAAGAATTGCAAAACCCTAGGATTATTTGTACCCCTGAAAACTGTTCTTGCAAAAAACCTAGTGGTACAAAAAACTGACATCACTTAGTCTTAACAAGACTTTAAATGATTTTCCAGATTTTGAAGAACTTTGGAAAATAGAAAATGATGACTCTTATAAAGGTTATTCCTTTTTAGACTTATCATACAATTTGATAAAACCCCATATTATAAACCAAAAACTTATAAGTAAATCTTTTACTTATGAAGATATTTTAAATATGGTGGATCATTTACAAAAGACTGAAATTATTGGAGAAATCCCAACCAAGTTTTGGGATAGAAATCAAATCTTTTGTAAACTTGAGATAATTAATCCAGACTTGGTAATTAAGACGGGAATGCCCAAATATGATAATTGGACTATTGATGAGTTCAAGATGCATATTTCCCAATTACTCAAGTTAGGAGTAATTACAAGAAGCACTTCTAAGCATAGAACTGCAGCTTTTATAGTTCAGAAAGAATCTGAAAGAAAACGTGGTCAATCACGAATGGTTTTTAACTATAAAAGATTGAATGACAATACCCATATTGATGGCTATTGTATTCCAACAAAAGAAATTTTGCTTAACAAAATCCAAGGTGCCAAATGGTTTTCAAAATTTGATTTAAAATCTGGATTTTGGCAAATAAAGATGCACCCTGACTCTATTCCCTGGACATCATTTACATGTAGTGAAGGACACTTTGAATGGAAGGTTATGCCTTTTGGATTGAAGAATGCCCCTCAGATTTTTCAAAGAAAAATGGATAATTGTTTTATGCATTTATCTAATTTTACATGTGTTTACATTGATGATGTTTTGGTTTTTTCAAAAGATAAAAATGAACACTATGCACACTTGTATACTGTTTTTAAATTCTTTGAAAAAGAAGGAATGGTTATTTCTCTCAAGAAAATGCAACTTTTAAGAGAACATATTGAAACTTCGTGCCTTTGATATTAAGGAGGACTAAAACAAAAATGTTTTTTAAGACTTTTTTGTTGCAAATTATGGGTATAACAGGAGTTATAGCCATACAGGAAGTTGATGGTTCATTGATCTGAATTCCCTTATTTTTTGGAGGTTTCCAAGTAAAAGGAGGGAAATCTTTGTCAAACTCTTTTTGAGAAAAATTTTGAAAATTGATTTCGAGATTTTCAATACGATTTTCAAGAGTATGAATTCGATCATCAAGTATAGTTAGTCTATCAGTCTTCTGTTTGGGAGCATTATATTATGGCAAAACATAATCATAAACTGAAGATAAACAAGAATAACATACTTCAATTCTACATAACTCACATCTAGAACGCTTCTCAAGAGAAGGGTACCAGAGACAATTGTAACACTTAGTGTTAGTGTTGCCTGTATGGAGTTTCCATTTGTGTGTGCTATCTAAAACTTCAAAGTTCACAAAGTTGAAGTTTTCAAATAACTCAGCATCTCCTTCAGAAATTCCTAAATTCATAAAGGAATTATGGTAACCATATTTCTGTTGAAGTGGAGTTTGTGATGGTGCAAGCTCATTCACAAATGAATAATCACTTTGTTGTTGGATATCCTGCATATCTTCTATGCTAACAATAGAATAGATATCAGAGTTAGTTGAGACATCAGAAGTTATGTCAACTAGGTCTTCATTAGTGCAGTTTATCAGATCAACTTTTTGATTAAAAAGGGTTTTCTTTCCAGGGCATTTACTAGATAAATGGCCTTCCTTTCCACAAGCATAGCAAGTGAAATTGCTATAGTTCTTATTATCTTTGTATTTTCTCACATGTTTCTGTTTGTTCAGGGTAGGTTTCCTAGCACTGGACTTTCTAAGATAATAAGCTTTCCTTGGTGTTGCCTTCTTATGATAAACTGGTTTCTTCCTAACAGTTTTACCATAAGTCTGAGGAGTATAGATAGAGGAACAGAATCCTGTATCCTTTTTCTTTAACTCTCTCTGGGTTTGGATCATGGAACATTTAGCTTTAAGGTGATCTATGATAACCTTTGCTCTAACTGTTGCATTATTCCATTGGGCATCAACACCAGGCTGTTCTTGTTTCCACTTAAGCTCAATCTCTCTTCCTAGCTCTCCTGGAAGTTTAGTAAAAATTCTGTTGCAAATATTAGCATCATAATAATTACCAGAAATAGCAGCTAAGTGAACAAAATCATTCAAGAAGAAAACAATCTTCTTCCAATCATGTAACTGAAGCTGTTCTAAATCACGAAGGGCTTCACTTTGTTTTATCATAAGACCAGATAAAGTATCTCCACCATTAATAATTCTAATAATTACTGAGGTGAAATTCCTTATGTTATTTCCTTGAGCAACTAGTTGTGCAAGTGGTTCAGGGAAATGTTTCTTCCAGTCTTCCCATGCAGCAAGTGCAGTTGGTCCAAGATAATTTTCTGCAATTGAGATCATTACCTCAGAGTTTATATCTTTTTCAAGATATTTTGAAGTGTAATCACGGTGCACTTCTTGAGACCAGGTTTCTAGGTATGAGTTCCATAACTGAGGGTGAATATCAGTGAGGTTTAACAAAGGTGCAGATTGCCAAGTGAAAGTGGGATCAGTTGGTATCCTTCTTCCTTTATTAACATAGCTATGGACTGGTTCATTGTAACCTGTAGCTTGGTTTCTAGGCGGTCTACCTGTTTCATAACTCATGGTTTCTAAATGTCCAGGTGCAAGGCCAGTAACAGTAGATCCTTCTGCTTCATTCATAAGAGTAAAGTTTATGGAAACTACAGAATCTGATAACAAAGAGTCTAAAAGATTTTCATCTTTAGGAGTCATTCTTATATTCTTCAAATCATCTTGATAGATAATTTGTGAATCATCAAGTTGTCCTTGTTTTTTAAGGAGAACTTCCATTTGTTCAAGATCATGAGGACTAAGAGTATAATCAAATAATTCTTTGGGGTAAAGAATTTTATGATCACAGTCATTCCATCCTGTTGGTTTTATGTCCTTGATCTGAACTTGGCTTGATTCAGGAGAAGTATATTTAACCAAAAAAGGTTTAATATCATTGGGGTTACTAGAATCAAAGTACTTAGAGTCTTGTTCTAGGGTATCCCATTCATCTTCTAACTCAATGTTCATAAAACTAGTGGAAAATCTATGCAGATCTTCATCAGTAGTTTCTTTTTCTTCATCATTCAATCCAGAGGATGAAGCATTGTCAGTGTAATTTCTAAATCTTAAAGATTTAGATCCACTCGAATTAGTGTAAGTGACATAACTGGTGGGAGTGATGGTAGTAGGTTCTCTATGAAATGGAATAGTCCATTCATTACCTGCAATAGTCTGAGAATCAATCTGGGTTGGAGGTATCATTTGTATTCCTCTAGAAGACACAGTCTGAATTATTGAATCAATATCAACATTATACTGACTTCCAGTAGATCCAGTTAACCTTCCAAGAAATATTATTTCTATGGCCAGATTTCTACCAATAAAACTTTCATAACCAAGTGTTTGAACCTGTAAAGTGATATGTCTACAGAAATCATTCACACTTAATGAAAAGTTTTGGGGGGCAATATAAGCAACGCCTATATTGTTGTTCAAGTCTATTTCCATGGTTCCTATTATAGCTTGATCAAGATTAGAAAATCTATTGTCAATCAAAACTACAAGGGCTTTTGTTCCTAAACCAGTTCTATGGAGTCCTTTAACTGAAATAGTCAAGAGTCCAAAATGTAAAGTGGTTTGGTTTGCATTTCTTAATCTAAAGCTAGCTTCTCTAGTCATTAGATTAAGGGTAACAACTCTTCCTTGAGGAACAGAAAGATTTTGTAAACTGTGGTGTCTAAAGAGACCAGTGTTTCTTTCCAAAATCCCAGTAGCATATAATCTGGTGGGATTAAAGGCTTCTAGTTGATTATTGTTAAGAAGTTGTTCACTTCTGTCAACATTAATCATATCTTCAAGTCTAGAATTAGATCTTGAGGATCTCCTAGAGAAAAGTCTTCCTAGAGTACTGAAATGTAATCTAGTGTCTTGTCCAACCAATTGAGCTCTGTTATCAACAGATTCATTTTCTTGTAAAGTTCTAGAACGTCCAAGAAAAGGGGTTCTACTTGCCATTACTTTTGTAAACAAGAAAATTGGTTTTAACTTTGGGGTCACCTCTCTTTTCAAAAGTTGTAGTAAGTTTTGAAAATTGATCAGCAAGCTTATCAATATCACAAGATTGATAGAATTTCTTTATATATATATATATATATATATATATATATATATATATATATATATATTATGTTTGTTGGTTATTACATGTTTGGTCCTTACGATTAAAATTGTAACAGCCCAAAAACTCAAACCAAACATAGCATAATATAAACTAAAATCCAAGATTTACAATCACGAATCCAAAAGTTTAAACAGCGGAAGTCTTTACTACAACCGAGAGTTACTGAAATTAAACAGTAATAGAACTAAACTAATTCTTCGCTCTAGGCTGGCAACAACTCTACACCTTCTCCTTTCCTTTCCCTGGAGCAATACGGTCACCTTTCCCTGAAAATGGGTTTTTAAGTTTGAAAACGAGGGTTAGACCGTAAGGTCTAGTGAACTTCTGACAAACATCCAACAGTAAATTAACACCCTGATATAACAATTTATAATAAGCCACGAGCCCAAAAGCAACACCATAATCAATTATTTTAAATAAAAGTCAGGTTCAAAACCGCATGTCCAATCAGGAACACAATGATCAGTTGTGTTCCAAGGTCCAGTCATCAAGTGCACATCTACGAAGAATCAATTATATAAATTCATACTAACAAATATATTGCGAGCACATTCGTTTTAAAATGTAACGTCAATCAATAACAACATCTCATGCAACCTATTTTCAGTTTAAAAGAAAACGTTTAAACAGGTTTATAAGTTTTGAGGTATCAGAAACTCACCTGGCGTCCCTTAGCTCGCATCTCGCGTCTACTTCTATGATTCGGTCCGAGACCTATAAAATAAGGTATTGCCCGAGGAATTCTCGATACTTCTTAATTAACAAAGATAGCACTAAACTCACAATCTCTACGGTCTCTCACTAATAAGAAAACCTGACTCGCTAAAATCCCAAGACAATATTTTAAAACATCCTAACTTAACCCAACAGAAATGGGCCAGACCCCTCAATGAAGCCCAACACCAAAACAAACTAACTTAAATCTCAAATAACTTGATTAGAAAAAATTTGGGCTTCGGCCCACTCATCAACCGAGGACCGGAGCGAGGGTCGACCGGTGCCCTCCTTCCTTGACCGGGGTCCCTTTTTGACCGGGGTCCCTCCTTGACCGGGGTCCCTCCTTGACCGGGGTCAAAGTCCAGCAGCCGACCATTGCGGCAAAGCGACCAGTGTGACTAAGGACCGGTGTCTAACTCCCTTTTGTGGCGACCGGTGCCAACGATCGGTGTCTACCTCGAGGACCGGGGTCATCGATCGATATCCTTACGAGGAACATCGCCGAACTCTCCATATCCAGAAACACCGGTTACAGACTACATCCCGACATCGATGAACAAATTTAACCAATACCCAAATCAAAGCAGGAAACAAATAACTAATAACTCCATTAACTAGAATAATTACAACATACAGACTCAATCCAAGAACCCAAATTTCAGGGAACTATCCAAGATTACTCAACCCACTAAAAGATTTTGAAATAATAAACTAATCTCTTAATGAGTGAGAGAACAGGATTAGATTCTTACCTTAGAATTTGAAGAACACCCAATCTCGACTTCCTTTGCTCCCTATTGATCGAATCGCCGTTCTCTCCTTTCTTCTTTCCAAATTTATCGGCCGCCAACACACTACCCAAATTCTAGGGTTAAAACCCCTTTTTGACAATAATTCGCTTAACCCCCTCCAACTTTGGTCTTTGATTTATAGCACCCAAGTCTCCATTTAATAAATAAATATCCGGTTATTACAATCTTCCCTCCTTAAAAGAATTCCGTCCCCGGAATTCCATCGTTAAACAGACTAGGGTATTGGGACCTCATATCTGCTTCCCTTTCCCATGTTGCCTCTTGTCCTTTGAGAAATTTCCACTGCACTTTCACCAACTTAATTTCCTTATTCCTTAATCTCTTTACTTTACGATCTACAATCGCCATGTTTCCTCGATATAGCTTATCTTCTCATCTATTTGGACATCCTCCAAAAGCATAACGACATCCCTTCTGCTAAACTTTTCTTCAGATTAGATACATGGAAAACGGGGTGCACATCTCGCAGATCCATGGGTAATTCCAATATATATAAGCTACCTCCCCAACACGCTCCATGAGAGCAACGACCCAACAAATCTAGGTCTTAACTTCCATGTCTTTCTGAATCGGGTCACACTCTTCCAATGCGAGACTGGTAACCTTACATTTGTCCCCGCTTTAGACTAGTGACTCATAATCCTCAATCTAGTAAAAAAAAAAAATAGTACCACTCGATTATCCAAGCCATTCTGATCAATACATAGTCGTACATAACCATCAAATTTACCCCACAAATACATCCACTTCCTTAACCGATATAATTTTGCCGGAGTCATACCACGACAACATGCATTAGTGACTAAGTACTCACCCAACTTTCCAACATAATACGCCGTCCACTGTAGTCATCACCAACATCTCACAGCCACGAGTTTCTTCATCATGCAACTTGCCATTGCAAGCAACCCCTCTTAGTACAACATAAGTCCAACGCAGAAGAACCTTCTTTTACGACCCACATTAATCTCAACTCCTCGGCATTATCCAAATCTTACACGCTAAAATACCTCGTTCCAACGTCATCACTTCAACTTCTCACATATTGGTAGAAACTTCCACAATTCCAAAACCCTCGTAAACCACCAGTTCCAAGTCAAATAATACGGCGCATACCTCCCTTTTCCCATTGCATCCACAATCACTTAACCAGAAGCGCAATAAAACCCAGCTTCACCCGCTCAACATAGAGCAGATAAACTCATACAAACTATTCCAATTAGTTTAACACTGAACAACTGTCTCACTTGGAATACCCTTTCATGCGTTATCAAAAGTAACATTATGGTCCTTCGTTCCGAGCACTATATTCCACCACCTCTACCTTCCTCCTTGAAGACTTCAAACCCACTTCTAACAACCGACTCACTGATTAGAGGCATGAACATTTGGGCCAGCCGCACGACTTTTATTTTCAACACTTAAACCGCACCGAAACGCCATCTTCTCACTCTCATACCCCCGCTAGGGATTTATAAACTTGCTAACAGTAGAATCTGAAAACATACCTCCACATTTTGTGCCACTTGCCGAACTTCTTACTCTCCGATTTTCCACCTTTTCAACGTGATATCTTCACTCTCAACTCGCTGCAAGAAACCCTGCTCACCCAACATTGCTTACTTTATTCCTTGATGATTCCCAAACGTATCGATTCACATTTACATTACTTGCTTGGTCAACCGACTTTCCACAATTCTTACGCGAGGTAATCAACCCAACCCTTCCAAAGTATTACCCACTACTCGAAAGCGCCGCACAATTCTCGCTCTCCAAACAGGATTACCCAATCTGCTAGAATCCATTCACCCTAAAGAATACTTCAATATACCCACGGATTTCCTATCTACTACACAACCCCCTGAATTAAGAAGTTCGCCGCTTTCATCAATCATTCTAGGGATGTAAGATAATCTCGCCCCAAAACTTGCCGAAAACCAGAACACACAGTTCCTCTCTTTGATAACCGCCAACCATCACTTGAAAATTATTCTCAACTTAGCACTACCCCAATAACCAAACATTCGCCTAAATTAAACAAATTTATAAAAAAAACATTATCACTTTCTCAAAACCATCCAAAATCGTTCTGTAAATCGACAAAAAAACAAAAAATAAATGAAACATTAAAATCGTGATGTATCTCGCTGCATTGCGCGAGTACGCTTCTAGTAGTACATAAATAATTCATTAACATAATACGGTTTAAAGTAAAAACTGAAAATGAAAGGGAAATGAAAGATAAATACGAAAATAAAGTTGAAAGGTAAAAACCATATAGAGCAAAAGGGTTAAAAATTAAATATAAAAAATCAAATGACTGGTTATACATTGTACTTTTTGTTTTTTTAGTCTAGTAGAGAGTATAAAAAAAAGCACTCATATAAATAGGTATTAAAATACTACCAAATTAAATTTTTGGTAAGAAAATCAACATTTTCAAATGTTTTGATGTTTTTTCATAAAATTTAATGAGAAAATATTTGCTTTGACCATTTATGGATGGTGAGTAAACATGGCTTGACGTATTTACATAAATGAAAAGATACTTGTTTTTAAGGTTTTTCAGTCTATAAAAGAAGTAAAGAACTCTTCAAACATCATAGCATCTATCTTTAACATCCACAAATCATGAATACTAGAAATATGTTTCTTTTGTTCGTTGCAATGGTGGTTCTCACAACACCATCCATTGCTAGAGTCATTCTGACATCACCGGTTGTTGATAGCAACAAAGATATAGTTCTTCATGATGAAGATCTTCAAGAAATTTATGCCAATCTGCTGAACTTGGAAAAAGGCATAAGCGGTGACTTTGTGCCTTTTTCAATTCCACCATCAAATGCACCAACATCAGCTCCGATCCCCGAATCCTCACATAAGCACAAACACCATCACCACCATCATCACCACCACGAGCACCATCACAAGCATAAGCACGAAGATTGTCATCATCACAAGCACGATCATAAAGAGCATCATCATCACCATTCACATAGTCCACAGGCATTGCCACCATACTCTCCAATATATGCTCCCACTCTGGCACCGACCCAAGAATTTGTATAAAACATGGATGAGATAACTATAACATGAGTGAGCTCTATAATCAAGTTGTATTACATAATTACATTATATGAAATATAAGTGATGGTATTTATGTTGCATCTATGATGTTTTTTCTTTTGCGTTATGACTTGTTATCCTTTTGATACACATTCTACTCTTTTTTTCCACTTTTTCGTACATGGCAACTGGCAAGTGCTTGAAGAGGAAATAAAAAAAAATACCAATTAAGATTATAAAAAGACCCCATAGATATAGGTAGGAATATACAAATGTAGTTAATTTTATCCTTTGAATTTGAATGTTGTCCAACTCTTATCTTAATAACTAATGGCTGATTTTTGAAATATTGGTATTTTTTTCTTGAATACCAGAGATATGTTTCTTTCGTTCGTTGTAATGTTGGTGCTCAAAACACGGATCTATTTCTAGAGTCATCCTGACAACATCACCGTTTGTTGATAAACAACGATATAGCTCTTCAAGAAATTTATGATAATCTAACGAATTTGGGAATTGACATAAATGGTGAAGATGTGCCTCTATTTGAGAGTTCCATTCCACCAGTAGATGTACTAGCATTTGCTCGAATCCTAGAAATCGCAAATAGGCACAAACATTATCACCATCAGGAGCATAAAAGGCACCACCACCACGAGCATCGTCACCAGCATGAAGAGCATCATTATCAATATTCACATATCAACATCATCAACCACATGCATTGCCACTGTATGTTCCCACATCAGCACTTTCGCCGATACCAACACTAGAATCTGGCGAGATATAGATTTGTTAATTGTGAACAAAAATCAGCTCTATTATTCATCAAGGTGTACTGCAAAGTTTTCTTGTATGTGAAATATAAGTGATGGTATTTGTGTTAGGGGTGCTTAAAAACCGGGGCAAACTGACCAACCCTACCAAACCAACCAAACCCAACACAAAATAATCCAACCCAAAGCAACCCTATGTCTAATCGAGTTGTAAAATCTTCAAACCGTAGGTATCGGGTTAGAATTGGGTTATAGTCATTTGAACCCAACCCAACTTGATGAATTGGATATCATTTTATTTTTTGGATTTAATATGATTGTTAAGTTCTTATTAATATGTACATTAGACGATTACACTGTCACGTACCCTCTTGATATATATATATATATATTTTTTCATTTACTCGTGTTTTTATGTGTGTTAAACCATAACCAGTCACCTTTATTTTCCGTCGAGAACCTATCGATTGATCTGTTATATGTTCGAGAACCCATCAATAACATCAACATCGATTGACAACCAATCGGGACTGATCGACACCAATCGAGACTACTCAAAAACCCATCATCAATCGATCGACACCAATCGATTGACTTGGTTTGTGGTTGTGTTAAAATCATAATATAACATATTCATTTTTCATCAAGACCGATTAAAAATTTATTGATTAATAAGAAATAAGAATGTATCTTGAAGTAGAATTTTATAGGATAAATTATAAAAATGAATTTAGAAAGAAAAAAAGTGGGACGGTTAAGAGACCGGTTAAATCGGGCCCTATTGGTTTTGAATTTTCAGCCAAGCACAGGATCGAAACCGGGACAGTTAAGGCCCTGTCCGAGACCGATTAAGGCCCGAATTTTGGCCATCTCTATGTGTGTATATGATTATGTCTAATCCTTTTATTTAGGTATAGTAATGATAGTTGAAGTTCATTTTTTTAGGAAGTTGACCGTAAACTAATATAAACTATAAGTTGTATCTTTGGTCTTTTACTTTACTTTTACCTAGATCGATTTACACTTCCAACTGTCTTAGATGACTTTGATAGTGGCAATTATTTTGGCTCTCATGGTATCTGAATCTGGAAACCAATCAAAATGTGTCTCTCAGTCTTAGTTTTATTTATTTATGTACAAATGTGTAGGTTCGGAAAGAGGGAATAATTTCAGGAGTTAACACATAAAGTTGGAAGAGAGTGGATGCATGATCGGCAATTCTATATATTATGATTATTCTCTTATGTGTCATATGTTGACATGGATGGGGGGTTTCAAAGTATCCTACATGATGAATAACTCGTGACTGGTAGGAATTTGTCATAATCGCCCTAATCTAATCATTTGTTACATGATGTGACCATTGTTATGGAAGTTATAATCTCGTGGCTTACATCGTTTCACAAGTCTTGCAGAACATGATGTTCTAACCCGACTTCAAAATCTTTTATGTTCATTCAAAAAGTTAAATGACAAAGACTTCAAAACCCTTTACATCCACAGTTCAAATCCACTTCTCACCTTTAACTCAACTTCTCACACGATCCTTCGTCTATGTATATATTAGTGTTGGTCCCGTGCATTGCATATATATATATAGGGGTGTAAATGATTCGAGTCGAGTTCGAGTATCATTATACTCGACTCAACTCGTTAGTATATCGAGTCGAGCTCGAGTTCGAGTCGAGCCTATTCGAGTCGAGTGTTGACCGAGTTTTGACCGAGTCAATCTCAAGTGAGTCGATCTCGAGTAGCTCGCGAGTTGTCTCGTCTCATTTACACCCTACATAGGCTCAAGCCATTTAGCAAAGGCAAAAGATGTAAAACAAGGGAGGAGAAATATATATATATAGTGGAGTTCAAAGCATTGAGTTTTATATCCCACCAATATGGGATGGATTAGATACACCATCAAGAGTTTACCGATGTCTTTTACACAATTTTCCAAAAAAAAATAAAAAAACTTGAGTTTATTATTATTATTATTATTATCAATTAAATTAAAATAATATTACTAATTATTTTTATTATTTTGCTTATCGAGTATCTCACGAGCTTATCGAGTATCTCACGAGCTTATCGAGTCGAGTATCAGGTCGCTCGACTCGACTCGTTAGTATATCGAGTCGAGCTCGAGTTCAAGTCGAGCTTATTCGATTCGAGTGTTGACCGAGTTTTTGACCGAGTTTTTGACCGAGTTGATCTCGAGTAGCTCGCGAGTTGTCTCGTCTCATTTACACATTAGGATGAGATGCACTGAGATGCACCCGGATCAATTCTCTTCTAAGCCGTAATTGTTAGTAATTTCCCTCTATATGTATTTAATAATACATATAAAATTACACTAATGTAAAACTAAAACCAATCAACAAATGATTAGGATAATTCAAATACAAAGGGAATCGACAGAAAAAACGTAAGCGAATAAACCGTATATTTAAACGATGCTGAGGCTCATGTTGAACACGATTCCCTTAAACAGATTTGTCGTCTGTTCCCAGGGTACAACAGCGTAAGCAGTGTGTACTGCCGGATATTACCACTTTGCCTGAAAAACGCTGGAGAGAAACCGTATGCAGAGAGGATTAGAGAGAATATGTATCGTTCGGTATATCGGGTCTCGTGTTTCGTCTCGTGAGGAATGAACCCGGACTCCCTTTATATACTCGATATCGAAACCGACAACTTAATATGAAATTAATCAATAATTAAAATGAATTTTAATTATCATTAATCATATTAATCTTCTACATGAATGAGTATTTCAGGAGTTACAAACCGGATCAGTAATAGTGCGTGTCGCGACTTGCCACGCGGGTAAACTCGCGAAACAACCCGCGTGGTTCACTGTTTATCGTCCTCGTACAGAACCTGGCGCGACTTATGGCGCGGGTAAACCCGCGACCTAACTCGCGAAATACACTGGTTCAAAACAAAATTTTCGCAAAAACCAAGTTGCGCAAGATTTCGTGTCCGCAGGTCGCGCCCACGCACAAGTTCGTCAATTTTAGCCTACGAAAGCCACAATCGGCACCCCCCCTGCGCGCGGGTAGGTGATGGAGTAAAACCAAACAAAGAGCTTGTAAGCTCCTTCCACATCTAAGGTTATAAACCTCATAAAATTTGGTCGTCCTTCCTATGTGGGACAAGTTCCGACATCCACTTGGTTTTGCCAATTTTCATCCCAAACACTCAACTTTGAGCATCGATATCTCATTCACACATATTCCGTTTTGGACACATAATATATCGTTTCGAAGCTCTCATATAGGAGAACACAAACCCACAAAGAGTTAGATATATACTATACATATACATGTATTTAATTGTGTCCAAAGTTAGTAAAAACTCATATTTTTACTAAATTTTCCAACAGTAATTCATGGAACGGCATGAGAATAAAAGTGATCAACGGTTCAGATCCACTTCTCACACTAGCCTCAACTTCTCACACGATCATTCACCTATATATATATATATATAGTATTTAATTATAATATAGGGGTAGTTTAATTTGCAACCCATGAAAATCTTACAACTCATGCAACTCACTTCTTAACCGTTGGATTAATGATCGACGGTTACAATAATGTGGGTCTAATATTTTCAATTAAAAAAATCAAAAAAATAAAAACAAAATAACCGTTTATCATGAATCCAACGGTTAAAATGTGGGTTGCATGGATTGTAAGATTTACATGAGTTGTACATTATTCTTGGCCTTATAATATATATATATATATATATATATAGAGAGAGAGAGAGAGAGAGAGAGAGAAAGAGAGAGAGAGGGAGGATCATGCGAGAACCAAACTAATTTGCGAGAAGACGAGAAGGAATGTGGGCACATAATTTATTAATTAAAAAAACCATAAAAAAAAGTAAAAAATAGTTTTAGAAATTAGGATAATTATCATTTTAAATTGGATAAATCCTTAAAATTTTTATTATATCTTTTAGATTTATTTATTTTGTAATTTCAATTATTTATTAATTTTTTTTCTAAATATACTTTTAATAAAAAAATTCATAATAAAAAAATATCATTATATGAATATTTATGCATATCACATATCATATTATTACATGTGATAATTATATATATATATATATATATATATATATTAGTTAATCATATGTGATTATGTATACTTCTATTTATAGATCTTTTTGTGATATAAATATTATCACATGTGATAATTGTATATATTTTAGTTAATCATATGTGATTATGTATATTTATATTTATAGATCTTTTTGTGATGTAAAATATTACATGTGATACTTGTATATATTTTAGTTAATCATATGTGATTATGTATATTTATATTTATAGATCTTTTTGTGATGTAAATATTATCACATGTGATTATGCGTTATTTATATTCAGACATATATTATCATATGTGATATTTACAAAAATCCACCTAGTGGGATCATATGTGATACATAATAATATATTACATGTTAAACGAAGTTAATCACATGTGATTCAAAACGTAAATCTTAAAAATATAGAAAAAAATGGTGAAATAAATAATGAATTAGTTATGAATATCACATGTGATATTTGATGAAAATTATGATTTTATCTAGAAAATAATAATATAAATTTGATAAAAAAAATTATGAATTTATTAAAATTAAAAAATAAATAAATTTAAAAGATATTATGAGATTTTTAAAGATTTATCCAATTCAAATTGTAATTATCCTAATTTTTAAAAAAATAATTTATTTATGCTATTTTTTAATTAATAAATTATGTGGTTTTTATTCCTTCTCGTTTGAACTTGCCCACATATATATATATATATATATAAATTATATGTTTGTTGGTTATTACATGTTTGGTCCTTACGATTAAAATGACCAAAATGTTCTTTCAGTTAAACTATTTAACAGAAAAATCTAATGGAGTTAGTGACAAGGACGCAATACGTTATAAATTGCATACCATATGGATATAATCCATAGATATTTCAAATTAGGGACCCAAAATATTAAAACACATAAACCATATGGACCAAATATGTAATTTACTCATAACTTTATATTTTTATCATATTAACATACATATATTAATGTATTAACAAAAATATATTTAAAAGATATGTATTTCTTTTACAAATTATAATTAGAATGGTCTCGTTAATACCGTTAAAATTATTCCATTATTAAACTTTACTAGAAGCGTACTCGCACAATGCAGCGAGATACATCACGATTTTAATGTTTCATTTTATTTTTTTGTCGATTTACAGTACGATTTTGGATGGTTTTGAGAAAACGATAATGTTTTTTATAAATTTGTTTAATTTAGGCTTAAATAATGTTTTTTATATAAAAAATTAAGTATTTTGTTAAATTCAATGATTATCTTATATGAAAAAATAACCAATTGCATATTTAATAATATAATTAAAACAAAATTATAGTAATATAATATATTAATTAATAGTGATACATGGAAAGGTCTGCATAAAAGGAAGGTCCTGTACATACCAAATTGGTGGGTGTTAGAAGTCTGCAATAGTAATATGTATCTTGTGCTTTGATACTTGTAAATTAAGAGATTTTTAAAATTTTGCATAAAATGATGGTATCTTGTGCCTAATAATTTGTATTTAAGAGTTTTTTATCCGTGCTTTATAGATAAAACTAACTATATTATTGAATATTATAAATACGTAACTTCTTTATAAATGATTTTTAATACTTGTATTTTATACTCATGTAATTATTTAATTTGTTTACATCCTTTTTTCCATATAGTTTTATTACAATAATATCAATGTTCTAAAAAACTTGCTGCACAGCCGCCGCCATGGCGCGCCATGGCACCAAGGCTTGTGTCTCACGCCACGTTAAGCTCGTGGCACGCCATGGCCTAATGCACAATTTCGTAATGCTATATTTGATTTTTCTTTATGTTTTTAATGTGTTATTTGCAATTTTTTTTAATATATACCATAATTTAGCTTGTTTATTATTATTGACTCATTGAGTAACACTACAAAACATATGTTTTTATATGTAATGATATATATGAATTAGAAAAATGATGACGCCATAAGTCACGCCTTGAAAAACGTCATGGCTTCGCCGTGGCTCCTAAGGCTTGAGGCTTGGCCTCGCCACCACGCCACGCCTCACGCCATTTAGAACCTTGAATAATATGCATATTAATTGATAATCGAAAATGCATAAAAACATATTTTTACAAACTATGCCATTCGAAAAGTCTCATCAATATCTATAAAAATGATTACAATATTTAGGGGGTGTTTGAGATTGCTTATTAAAACTGCTTATTAACTTATTGCATTTTCAAACAACAAATAAGTTGTTTTTAGTGTTTGGATTGGAAAAAAGAAAAAAAAAACTTATGACTTTTCCACCCCGCTAATAAGCAGTTTTTGATAAGTTACTCTCAACTGACTTATTTGAAACTCCTTATTAACTTATTTAACTAAATTACATATTTGCCCTTCTTTCTATAAATTAATAATCACTATACAAATAAACATAAGTTAATAAGCACTTTTACAAATAAACATAAGTTATTTTAAATAAGAAATCCCAAACAACCCCTTAATATTAATTTTAGAATTAATTGTTAAATATCATAATCATATACTTTTGATGTTAATTTTAATAATATTTGATACTGATATCTTGCATTTTAAAGGTATTAACGAGACTTTTTTAATTGTACAATTTATTTAAAAAAATACGTATTTTAATTAATACATTATTAATTAATAATAGTACATAAATAATTCATTAACATAATACGATTTAAAGTAAAAACTGAAAATGAAAGGGAATCTATATCTATATATCTATATAAAACAGAAACATGGAAAGCTGACGTGGCTTCTCTAGGATTCAGGGATCACATTTTTCTTTTTTTCTCAATTAAGCATTTTTTTCCTCCTTCATTTTAAAGATTAATATGTTTTAAAATTAATCTAAAACCCCTTTGTCTTCTCCGTCTGGTATGCCCTTTCCCTCTTCTTCTCCGTTTCTCAATCCCTCAATCTTCAACTTGGTTTTTTTTCTCTGCATCTCCATATGCGGGTTGTCGATTGCTGGTATGTCCTCCTCTCTTCTTCTCCATTCCTTGCCTACGATTGTTTTTTCACAAGCGCCTACTCTATCTTTTCTCTTAATTTATTGCTTATCTTCCTTTGTTTTAAACTAATCATCTCCCCATATTGGAATGTCTTCTCTTTTTCTCTCCATCTCTGGGTTTCTTTTACTTCTTTTTCTCGATCATCTACTTACTGGTTTAGGGACGAGGGATTCACATTCTATTTGGGTTATGGGGATGTTGACGATAACCTTAGATTCACAACATACGTGGTATGCCTTCTCTTTTTCCTCTCAATCTATAGGGTTTTTTTTTTACTTTTACTTTCTCGATCTCCATCTATTGTTACATAGTGTACTAGAGTATACACGTTATAATGCTAACTAGAGTAAATTAGTGTTGAATTTTATGTGATTGTATGCTTCATCTTACTTTTATATATTCTTATGAATTTTCTTATCCAGATTTGCTTAAACTGCTATAAGACGTTTTTTAGCACATCTTTGGTTTCTTGGATTTAAAATCTTGTGTTTCTGTTTTGCATGTTTGGTGGTACTTTTTCACATGTGGTTATTAATTTATGTTTTTCCTACTGTATTTTTGCTCCTACCAGGTACTTGGTTGAGTTGGTTGAGAATGGAGAATGTTGTATTTTGTGGTTGACAGCAACCGATGGATTCACAACATTGGGTCGTTTGCTTCTTAGGTTTTACGACAACCACATATAGGAACCATGTGAGTTTTTGTTTCTTTTTAGATCAAAAATCCGCAAGAATCCATCCTTCCTTTTTTCTCAAATTAGGCGTTTTTTCCTCAAGAATTGGATCAACTCCAAAGTCCAAACCCTTTGTCTCCCGGTAGTCTGGTACACCTCTTCCTATTCTGACGTTCTCTTTTCTTCTTTTTTTTTTAACACCAGACCCTTCGTCTCCTGCCGTTCTCTTTTCTCTATCTCTCAATTTCAATCTACCCATCTCTCAGTCTTAGGTTTTTAACCAATGTCTATTTTGTCTCCATCTGCTCTTCGGCGTAGGGATCGGGAGATTCACATATGTGGGTTTCACTGCAACCACATACATGAACAAGTTGTCGGATGTTGTTTCGATTCATGTCGTTTCGTTAAATGACCGTCTATATTGATTTCTTATATTTTTTCTGCGAGAGCAGGTATGTATATTGACTTAAATCTGTTTTAAATGTGTTTTTTATGTACAATATACTTCAAAATATGTCTTATCTACTAATCTTGATTTCTTATAGTTATTTCATTTCACAGATTGGAGTTTGTTCATTTGATTTTGATGAATCATGGAGGGGACAAGTTATCAAGAGTATGAATTGAATAACATGTATTTGCTTGATAGATGTTTGCATTTGATATTTGTTTTCTAAAATTGACATAAAACTAACAATATAGCTTTGTTATAGCTTTGTTTTGTGTTCTAAGAACTGATCGTGTATGCAGATCTATGCTTTAAACTATACATGCATAGATAAATGGTAAAATTTGCCCTCCTTCCCAAATTATGCTCAATAGGTCTATCTTTTTAAAGTGTAATTCAATACACTGAATTAGTTTGGATCATTTGCAAGTGGCTTTTGTTCTATGTATGTAAGGTATATATATCTTTGCCCAATTTGATAATCTTTTAGTTGAGATACATGTGTTGGCTCACAAACAACTTTTCGGAGCTGAGTTTGTCAACAAAAAAGACAACAACTACCGTTTTTTGTTTTCTGTGTTATCTAAATGGACTGCAAATAGTTAATCACTAGACACACACATAGGATAAACTGATAACAATACTAATAGGGAGAGCATCAATAATGAATCAAAAACGAAAACCGGTGTGGATCAATCCTCATCGAGAGGGGGTTTCCGTTTGGTTACTTTAGCGGTGACAAAGAGAAGTAGGATCATCAAGATACAACTTCAGTCTTAAACGAATTTTTACCGTTTGTAGGCTTTTTTTAACTTTTATCTTCTACAGTTTTTTTATGTTTTCATACACTTATGTTTTTTTTCCCAGAGCATTTGAGCAACCATCATCTAAAAGCTTTCAATTGAGAGACAAAAAAACGAGACAATCTTCGTTTTTCTAGAAGATGATATCATCTCTGTCGGGTTGGTTGTACCTCTGTTTTCTTTCATTGTTTTGGGTTCTTTAAGTTCAATTTATTCCACTTTTGATATGTTTTAATACGAGATCCATGGAAGAATCCGACATCAACGAGAGGCTGCTCGGTTTTACGTTCGGTAACTTCAATGGTGAGAGAGCAGGTCACAACCATGGATCTGAAAGGCATTTTTACGGTTTATTGACCTAGGTTTTTTTTATGTTTTATTCACTACATTTTCTACGCTTTAAACTTTGGTGTTTTTCTTTTCCTGAGAGTATTTTCCTAGAGCATATCAGCATCGTAGCAACCATCATTTAGAGGCCTTCAGGTATATTTTCTTTCATGTTCTATTGTCATCCCCATGTGAAGGATACGTATGAAGAAAAATGTATGTTGGTCACTCGATGCTTCTAAATCTATCAAACTTAATGTAAAGCTAATTTCACTTCAATATTAATTTGTTGGTTGTAAGATTTCTTTGTCTTTTTGGGTTTGTTATGTTGTGTTTTCTCATCCTCTACCTTTTATTTACTTACTTTAGGACAATGAATTGGAGCTTTGATTCAAATCTTATTGTTGAATTTAAGCTACTAATTTCCCACTTCTGTTTGGCTCCGTAGCACATTGGTTTTGTTTTGTGTAATATTCTTTTTTGCCTAATTTAGTTATCTTTTTTTGTTGTTGAGATACATGTGTGTTGAACGTTACTAACAGTTGCTGTAACGAAGCTGATGTTGAGGTTGTCTTATTTAGTTCAAAATTTCTGAGTTTTAGTTGTTCCTTACCATATATTTATTTTTTATGTTGTTGTTGAAGTGTAACATAAATGGATGCTAAATATTCTTTCATTTGCAAAAGAGCATTTGAGGATAGTTGGGTTGTGCTTTTCCAAGTAGATGGTCCACTTTTAATCCTTATATTGATGGATTGAAATTAATAGATAAAATAGAATATTGGTCTTATTGGTTTTAAATTGACGGAGCTCTTGGCATTGCTTTATTTTTCTCTCCTTTCCTCGGCGAGTTCCGACCCTTTTGTTCAAAATTTCTTCGTTCATACCGAACCGCTTGCCGAATCAAATCGTGGAAGAAGGCAGGCTGAAGCGGAGGAGCAGAAAATGCAACACAAGGGGCGAACCAAAGGCTTACAAAACTCTTACAATCACACTAAAATTCTCTCCTCTAAAATCCTCATCTCACACCCTTTTGTCGGAGATGAGCAGTTCAATGCCAAATATGGTGATCACTTTGACAAAAAATCATTTTGCCAATTTTTATGCCGGTTTGTTGGATTGATTTAGCCGGTAAAACTCTACTTTTGCTGACGGGGTGAAGATGCTAAACGTGAGGATCCGTTGTTGGTACCACACCGGGACAATTTGGTTACATTTCACCTTTAACTTTACGTAATGCTTGCAAATGTAATTAAAAACTACATAAATTGCATTTTCATATATAAAGCTAATCAATTAAAATAATTTATATCTAAAATACTTTCAATACATTCATTACATTTTATTAGTTATTAATTAATGAATTATGTTTAACCTGAACTTGCTTGCAAGCCTTCTAACTATATATTTTTTTCTCACCGCGCAACGCGCGGTCTCTGACACTAGTTGAAAGATAAATACCAAAATAAAGTTGAAAGGTAAAAACCATATAGAGCAAAAGGGTTAAAAATTAAATATAAAAAATCAAATGACTGGTTATACATTGTACTTTTTGTTTTTTTAGCCTAGTAGAGAGTAGTGATGGCCAAAATCGGGCTCGGGCCGGGCCAAAACGGGCTTCGGGCCTCTACAGTAAAAACGCAAACCGGGTTGATCGGGTTTCGGGCCGGGCCGGGCCGGGTTTCACCCGAAAACGTGTGGCCTGGTTAGGCTTGGGTTAAACCGATTCACCCAAAACCGGGCTAGGCCGGGCCCAAAACCGGGCTGGATCGGGCGTTCGATTTTTTTTATTTTTTTTAATAATTTCTTTATATAATAATTAATTACTAAACTTTAAAAAATAAAAATTGGATTGGATCACTAAAATACACTTTAAAAATACGTTTTATTTATTATAAATCTCTAAAATACACTTCAAAAATACATTTTATTTATAATTTTAAGTTATAAACTTACAATACATAAATTCTAAGAACCCGAAGGTCCCGCTCCCAAAGTCCCACTCTCACCCCATCCCCATGGATTGTAATTGTATGGATTGTATGGATTATACTCTGGATTGTAGTCTTCAAGAGTTCCGTACTTTTCCAGTCGATCAACAGTCGTATTATCATCAAGGTGGTCGATGTCTGGTTCTTCTTCTTCATCGTCGTAACGTGAGACGCCACCGGCACTACTAGCATCGTCCTCGGTTACGGTTCCCGACGTACTTAGTCCTTCGTCCACTTCTTTTTCGGCTAAATTTAATTCCATATCGTCTATATCCGCCTCCAGGCTTGTTTCATGTTGAATTCTTTGTTGGTTATCCAAGTAATCCTTCAAACATATGCAGCACTCTACCGACTCCGGGGTTAATCTTGACCGACGCTCCGATATGATCTTGCCACTAAGAGAAAAGGCAGACTCCGAAGCTACGGTACTAGCTTGGATTGTTAGTATATCAAGGGCAATAGATGCCAAAACCGGGTATTGAGGTTGTTTACCTTTCCACCGTTCTAATAAATCTAGTGATTCAACATCGTTGACGGTTGTGGAGGATGCTGCTATAAAATTAGTATGTATGTACATATTAAATTCACTCAAATTATCCCCCATCAAATCTAGATTTTTTATTAGATTCATTTAAAACCGAGTTCATTAAATTTGCCATTAAGTCGGACCGGTTTCGCCCACGAGAACTAGAACTAGAACCCGGTGAAAACATTTGAGTTGTAGGGGTTTGTTGGCTTCATCCCCCATAATTAATTCTATAAATATCAAATAATTGATGAAAATCACTATTAAATTGTAGTATGTGATTCCTTGAAAAAGAAGAATTTGTAGCCGTATCCAAACCAAACGCTACACATATTGATTGTATTAAAACTTCGACACCCGTAACATTTAAATACGGGTTTAATGCCGCGGCACAAAGAAAACTGAAGGGGATCTCTTTAAAATATTTTAACAATTTTGCTTTCATTGGTGCTACCACGTTTTGAAAGTTGAAATGTTCTTCGTATTGAGAAATTTTACTTGCCAAAATATATATTTGATTTAAAAGTAAAGGGTTTGTTGGATAATAAATACCAGATAACAGAGTTGTTGCAGTTTTGAAATCGCCCAAAATATCATGTAAGCCTTCAAGCATTTGCCAATCATGTAAAGATATCATGTTATCCGGGTATTGAATGTTATAAAATTCTTGAATATATAGTCTTTGTCTTAATAAATTATCCATCATTTTGTAAGTCGAATTCCATCGAATCGGCATATCGTGTGCCGGTCCCAAAGCTTTAAAACCGACATCTTTGCAATATTTATTATATGTTTGTTGCATTTTTTTACCTTTTGTGAAAATCCGGCGTACCATAAGCCTAAACTTAGTTAAAGAATGTTTACATACTACTAAGCCGTCTTGAACGGCTAGATTTATTATGTGTGCGCAACAACGTGTATGAAATAATTTTTCATTTAAAATAGGGGATAAAGCCAACTTTAATTTGTCCACACATAACGTATTATTACTAGCATTATCAAACGAAATACTAATAACCTTATTAGTTAAATTATAATATTCAATATTTCTCATAATTATACTAAATTGACGCTCACCCGAATGTGGCCAACCAAAGTGCTCAAATGTGATTACACGTTTGCATAATTGCCACAATTGCGGCACAATCCAATGTGTCGTTATGCATATATAAGATTGTGGAAATCCGAATGGTGCGCTCCATATATCACACGTTAAAGAAATGTTGTTGGATAATGATAAAAACATTTGTCGCGTATCTTTTTTGGCCTTTTTCCAAAGTTTTATAGCATCACGTCTAAGAGTTTGACAACTTACCGAACCCACGTAGCGTGGTTGGAGCGAGAGTTTGATCATGTTCGTAATGTGAGGATTGTCGAAATGTCCGAACGGCAACCCCACTTGAATGACACATTTCATTTGCATTTCTCGGGCCAACGCGGCATCATACGACCATAATTGACCGGAATTGTCAAGTATGGGTTGATTTAGATCGTCACCCGATTTCAACTTCTTGCACAAAGACTCGTGGTGGCGCTTTAACGTGGTATTTGCGGCCTCCGCAAGGAGATCTACACACCATTTGCATTGCGCTTTTTTTGTACCATCGGGGAGCATCACCATGTTGTAATGGTTCCAAATCGGTGCTTTTTGTTCATGCTCGGCAATAACTTCGTATAATTTTGCTCGGCCATTTTGACAGTAGAGATTTGAGACTTGAGAGTAGAGACTAGAGAGTAGAGAACTAGAGATATTAGACTAGAACTTGCGAGAAACGAATATAGCGAGAGCCGATAAATGAGAATTGTATGCGTTTTTTGCGTTTTGTAAGTTGGTGTCACTATCCATAACCAACACAAGTATTTATATGGGTTTGGAGGGGTAAAAAACACAAAAAAACAGTCAAAAAATGCATACAAACGGCTAGAAACGGCTAGAAACAACTAGTTTTTTTAAAATGTGAAAATCGGGCTGGGCCGGGCAAAAACCGGGCCGTGAACCGGTTTCGGGCCGAGTCGGGTCAGGCCGCCAAATACTCCAAAAACCCAAACCGGTCTAGGTTTTTGGACTGCAAACCGGTTTGACACCGGGCCGAGCCGAGTTTTCAGTCGGGTCGGGCTCGGTTACTCGATCGGGCCGGGCCGGGTCGGGCCCATTTGCCAATCACTAGTAGAGAGTATAAATAAAATCACTCATATAAATAGGTATTAAAATACTACCAAATTAAATTTTTGGTAAGAAAATAAACATTTTCAAATGTTTTGATGTTTTTTCATAAAATTTAATGAGAAAATATTTGCTTTGACCATTTATGGATGGTGAGTAAACATGGCTTGACGTATTTACATAAAAGAAAAGATACTTGTTTTTAAGGTTTTTCGGTCTATAAAAGAAGTAAACAACTCTTCAAACATCATGGCATCTATCTTTAACATCCACAAATCATGAATACTAGAAATATGTTTCTTTTGTTCGTTGCAATGGTGGTTCTCACAACACCATCCATTGCTAGAGTCATTTTGACATCACCGGTTGTTGATAGCAACAAAGATATAGTTCTTCAGGATGAAGATTTTCAAGAAATTTATGCCAATCTGCTGAACTTGGAACAAGGCATAAGCGGTGATTTTGTGCCTTTTTCAATTCCACCATCAAATGCACCAACATCAACTCCGATCCCCGAATCCTCACATAAGCACAAACACCATCACCACCATCATCACCATCATGAGCAACATCACAAGCATAATCACGAAGATCGTCATCATCACAAGCACGAGCATAAAGAGCATCATCATCACCATTCACATAGTCCACAGGCATTGCCACCATACTCTCCAATATCTGCTCCCACACTGGCACCAACCCAAGAATCTATATAAAACATGGATGAGATAACTATAACATGAGTGAGCTCTATAATCAAGTTGTATTACATAATTACCTTATATGAAATATAAGTGATGGTATTTATGTTACATCTATGGTGTTTTTTCTTTTGCGTTGTGACTTGTTATACCTGTGATATACATTCTACTCTTTTTTTCCACTTTTTCGTACATGGCAACTGGCAAGTGCTTGAAGAGGAAATAAAACAAAAATACCAATTAAGATTATAAAAAGACCCCATAGATATAGGTAGGAATATACAAATGTAGTTAACTTTATCCTATGAATTTGAATATTGTCCAACTCTTATCTTATTAACTAATGGCTGATTTTTGAAATATTGGTATTTTTTTACAAGAGATGTGTTTCTTTTGTTCGTTGTAATGTTGGTGCTCAAAACACGATCTATTTCTAGAGTCATCCTGACAACATCACCGTTTGTTGATAAGCAACGATATAACTCTTCAAGAAATTTATGATAATCTAACGAATTTGGGAATTGACATAAATGGTGAAGATGTGCCTTTATTTGAGAGTTCCATTCCACCAGCAGATGTACTAGCATTTGTTCGAATCCTAGAAACCGCAAATAGGCACAAACATTATCACCATCACGAGCACAAAAGGCACCACCTCCACGAGCATCGTCACCGACACAAAGAGCATCATTATCAATATTCACATATCAACATCATCAACCACATGCATTGCCACCGTATGTTCCCACATGAGCACTTTTGCTGATACTAAGACTAGAATCTGGCGAGATATAGATTTGTTAATTGTGAACATAAGTCAGCTCTATTCATCAAGTTGTACTGCAAAATTTTCTTATATGTGAAATATAAGTGATGGTATTTGTCTTAGGGGTGCTTAAAAACCGGGGCAAACTGACCAACCCTACCAAACCAACCCAACCCAACACAAAATAACCCAACCCAAAGCAACCCTATGTCTAATCGAGTTGTAAAATCTTCAAACCGTAGGTATTGGGTTAGAATTGGGTTATAGTCATTTGAACCCAACCCAACTAGATGAACTGGATATCATTTTATTTTTTGGATTTAATATGATTGTTAAGTCCTTATTAATATGTACATTAGACGATTACACTGTCACGTACCCTCTTGATATATATATATATATATATATATATATATATATATATTTTCATTTACTCGTGTTTTTACGTGTGTTAAACCATAACCAACAACCTTTATTTTCCGCCAAGAACCTATCGATTGATCTGTTATATGTTTGTGTGTATAAATCCATAGGCTACCACTTTCAGCTTTTATCGAGACGAATCGAGAACCCATCGAGACCAATCAAGAACACATCGACATCGATTGACAACCAATCGGGACCGATCGACACCAATCGAGACTACTCAAAAACCCATCCATTGACTTGGTTTGTGGTTGTGTTAAAATCATAATATAACATATTCATTTTTCATCAAGACCGATTGAAAACTTATTGATTAATTTATTGTGTGTTTGTTTCTATAAAACCATAAGCTACCCCTTTTAACTTTTATCGAGATGGATCGGGAAATCTATCGAGACGAATCAGGAACTCATCAAGAAAAAGAAAGAAAACCTAGAGTATGTAGAGTTGAAACTGTTGTATGTTCATGATAAATAATACGTATATGCATTATGAATGTCATGGTGAAAATTAATATTTATGATAAATATCATATTAATATAAATACTAGAGAGTTGTTGTATAATGTGATCATTCATAAATATTAATGATGAATGAATGATGAATAATGTGTATATTAATGATGAATGTTATAGTGAAAATGTATATTCATGACGAATATCATACTGATGTATGAATGTTGAAAAGTTGTTGTTTACACGTGAACATATATAAATATTCATGATGAATAATATGTATATTCATGATAAATTTTATAGTGAAAATGTATATTCATGACCAATAATATCATATTGATGTATGAATGTTGAAAAGTTGGTGTATACACATGAACATATATAAGTACTCATGGTGAATAATATTTATATTCATGATGAATAGTATGTATATTCATGATGAATGTTATAATGAAAATGTATATTAATGATGAATGTCATAGTGATATATGAACACTGAAGATTTATTGAACACTGAAGATTTATACTAAGTTGTATATTCATGATGAATATCATACCAATGTATGAATATTAAAGAATTGTTATGAACATATGAACGTACAAAAGTATTCATGATGAATATCACACACAGATATATATATCAGTTCACGTAAAAAACGGTAAAAAAAACTATATTGAGATGGATGTCAAAGCGAAAAGAATGAAATGCTCGTTTTTTTGATGTAATTTGTTTGATTAAAAGATTAGTTATTTTTAAGATAATTTAGTTTATAAATTAAGGGGATAAAAAGCTTTTAATTAAAAAAGAAAATAAAAGGCCAAATATGGTAGACGTGTATTCAAACTTCCATTTTTGTCCCTAATCACTTATCAATTACCATATTATGTTTTAACCATTTTATGACACTCATCTTGATATAGTTTTTTTTCCCGTTTTTAACCGCTTTTTACGTGAAATGTTATATATGTGTTATATTTATGCACGTTCATATGTTTATAACAACTCTTTAATATTCATCTATTAGTATGATATTGATCGTGAATATACAACTTAGTATAACATTCATCATGAATAATTATTTACTTTCATGTATATTCAACAAATCTTCAGTATTCATAAATCACTATGACATTCATCATTAATATACATTTTTACTATAAGATTAATCATGAATATTTATATATGTTCACGTGTATACAACAACATTTCAACATTCATACATCATTATTATATTCATGATGAATATACATTTTCACTATAACATTCACCATGAATATATATACACTATTAATCATGAATATACATATTATTGATCATTAATATTTATATATGATCACGTATTACAATAGCCCTCTATATATCATAAATATTAATTTTTCACCATAATATTCATCATACACACACACACACACACACATATATATATATATATATATATTATTCATCACACATATACATATTATTCATCATGAATATACTACAGTTTCAACTTTACATACTCTATTTTTCTTTCTTCTTCTTTATTGGATTATCATTGATCTCGATGAGTTCCCAATTCGTCTCGATAGATATCCCGATCCCTCTCAATAAAATTTAAAGTGGTAGGTTATGGTTTAACATAAACAAACACACAATAAAATAATCAATAGGTTCTAAATCAATCTCGATGAAAAATAAAGGTGTTAGGTTATGATTTTGAAACACAACCACACACCAAGTCAATGGATGGGTTCTTCATTAGTCTTGATTTCGATCGGTCGCGATGGGTTCTCGATCGATCTCGACGTGTTCTTGATTCGTCTTGATGGGTGTTGGGTTACAGTGATAAAGAACGCGGTGCCTTACAACGTTGAAGAAAGTGTCGAAAAAATAGATGTCAAGTTACGGACTTATGGTGTCGAGCTGTTGTACACACTTGAACGTACATAAATATTCATACCGAATATAACACATATATAGCATTTCACATAAAAAACGGTTAAAACAAAAAAAAATAACTATATCGAGATGGATGTCATATCGAAGAGCCCGAAAATCTCGTTTTTTATGTAATTTGTTTGATTAAAATATTAATAATTTTTAAAATAATTTATTTTAAACTTTAAAGGCGTATAAGTTTTTAATTAAATAAGAAAATAAAAAGTCAAATAAGGTAAGTGTGTGATTGAAATTAACTTCTTTTTTACCCCTAATCACCTTAATTAATAATATTAATTAAAAACTCTATTAAATATTAGTTGTTGGATCAATAGAGATGGAGGTCCGAAATTAGTCCTCATGTTCAAAATGAAAATAGAGTTTGCAATTGAACTTTCCTCTCTCTCTCTCTCTATATATATATATATATATACACACACACACACATATATATAGAGTCGGGTTCAAATGAAAACAATATCTATTTAAAAGAACAGGAGAACTAACAAAATCATTAGTGATTTTACATTAACACACGAAAAAAGGACTTTGGCCGCGGCTTCAGGTCCGCATGGCTTTTTTGCGCGTTAATATAAAATCACTAATGATTTTTTTAGTTATCGTGTTCTTTTAAATAGTTACTGTTCTCATTTGATCCTCCCTCCCTCTCTCTCTCTCTCTCTCTCTCTATATATATATATATATATATATATAGGGTCCCCTTCATTTGCTAACCACCGCATTGGTGCTAACCGTACTAACCAAATTTCGACCAATCAGAAGCTTTCATTTGTTTATGTTAATCGATCAAGGCTATTAAATATCGAAGGGCATAATTGGAATTCTATAAAATCACCCAATTTAATGCATACCATATTTTAAGGAGGTTTTAAATTTGGTATTTATCTAAACAATAAATGTAGTAATTCAAATTTAAAGTTTGATTTGCATGTGTTTATATGGAAGTTACCTTTTTCCTTAATTTTAGCATTTGATATATTTCTCACGCCATAGCCAATTTCACCAATTTGGTTTTTTTTTGTTTTACTAAGATTCAAAATGAACAACTATAGACAATATACAGAAACACTGTGCACATATATGCACATATGCATATGTGCACTATCCAAATTGACCAGAAGTTACTTTAAAATTAGCAAATCATCAATGCACATGTGCACACATAAGACATGCACATACTCACAATTCAAACATGCACATATGCCAATAAAAAGTGTACACATGCATTATGCACATCCCAAAAATTCGAGATGCACAACCATAGCCAATATACATAAATCCTATGTGCAAGTATGCACATATATGCATATAATATTTTTCTACAATCCACATGCATATATGCACTATATTCAAGTATGCACATATGCACTATTTTTCGTGTTCGCCAGTTGTTTGCAAGTATGCTCATATGTTTATATACCAAATTTTCAAAAGGCACCACCATAGCAAATATACATAAACATTGTGTTAAACCTCGATAGTCCACACTTCTTGAATATTCGCTCATTGAGTTTGCGAACTGCAACAATGTGTTAAAAATCTCAATGTTTTCCCCCTTCATATAAACCCTAGTTTTCCAAAAAATTTACCTCTTTGCAATCGATTCCCGCCTTCAAACCACGATTGAGATGTTGATTCCGAGCTTTACGATTATCGTGTATATGGCAAATATTTTTCCTGATCTCCTCCTGATTAATCGCGATGTCGATGATGTTGATTTCATCAAGAAAGTATCGAATGAAGGGTTCTGTTCGATGAAGCTGATTTGGGGGGGATAAAATCCCTAAATTTTTGGTCTATTTAGTTTACAGCGCGTGTTACCAAACTAAAAATAAATGTAGCCGGACAAAATTACCCTTCTGCATACATGCATATAATTTTTATAAAGCAATTTTCATATTTTAATTTAATAAAAAATCAATTAATTGTGGACCATTGATCTAATCAATCTACGGGTGAGATTGGTTAGCACGGTTAGCACCAATGCGGTGCGGTGGTTAACAAATGAAGGGGTCCTTATATATATATATATATATATATATATATATATATATATATATATATATATATATATATATATATATATATATATATATATATATATTCATTTGCTAACCACCGCATTTATATATATATATATATATATATATATATAAGGTTCCTTTCATTTGCTAACCACCGCATTGGTGCTAACCGTACTAACCAAATTTCGACCAATCAGAAGATTTCATTTGTTTATGTTAATCGATCAAGGCTATTAAATATCGAATGGCATAATTGGAATTCTATAAAATCGCCCAATTTAATGCATACCATATTTTAAGGAGGTTTTAAATTTGGTATTTATCTAAACAATAAATGTATTAATTCAAATTTAAAGTTTGATTTGCATGTGTTTATATGGAAGTTATCTTTTTCCTTAATTTTAGCATTTGATATATTTCTCACGCCATAGCCAATTTCACCAAATTTTTTTTTTTTTTTTTGTTTTACTAAGATTCAAAATGAACAACTATAGACAATATACAGAAACACTGTGCACATGTATGCACGTATGCATATGTGCACTATCCAAATTGACCAGAAGTTACTTTAAAATTAGCAAATCATCAATGCACATGTGCACACATAAGACATGTACATACTCACAATTCAAACATGCACATATGCCAATAAAAAGTGTATACATGCATTATGCACATCCCAAAAATTCGAGATGCACAACCATAGCCAATATACATAAATCCTATGTGCAAGTATGCACATATATGCATATAATATTTTTCTACAATCCACATCCACATATGCACTATATTCAAGTATGCACATATGCACTATTTTTCGTGTTCGCTAATTGTTTGCAAGTATACCCATATGTTTACACACCAAATTTTCAAAAGGCACCACCATAGCAAATATACATAAACATTGTGTTAAACCTCGATAGTCCACACTTCTTGAATATTCGCTCATTGAGTTTGTGAACTGCAACAATGTGTTAAAAATCTTAATGTTTTCCCCCTTCATATAAACCCTAGTTTTTTCAAAAAATTTACCTCTTTGCAATCGATTCCCGCCTTCAACATTCATCTTTGCGCCTTCAAACCACGATTGAGATTTTGATTCTGAGCTTTACGATTATCGTGTATATGGAAAATATTTTTCCTGATCTCCTCCTGATTAATCGCGATGTCGATGATGTTGATTTCATCAAGAAAGTGTCGAATGAAGGGTTATGTTCGATGAAGCTGATTTGGGGGGGATAAAATCCCTAAATTTTTGGTCTATTTAGTTTACAGCGCGTGTTACCAAACTAAAAATAAATGTAGTCGGACAAAATTACCCTTCTGCATACATGCATATTATTTTTATAAAGCATTTTTCATATTTTAATTTAATAGAAAATCAATTAATTGTGGACCATTGATCTAATCAATCTACGGGTGAGATTGGTTAGCACGGTTAGCACCAAAGCGGTGGTTAGCAAATGAATGAGACTCTCTCTCTCTATATATATATATAGAGAGAGAGAGAGAGAGGAGGGTTCATATGAGGAGGGGACCAAATTAAAAAAATAAAGGGATGCATCTTAGCCCTTCTTTTATTAGATCAATGGCTGTGATTAAAAGATGACAAAAAATTAAAAAATAAATAAATAATAAATGAAATATACCTGAGATGAACACGGGATAAATAAATGTAGGGGCAAAATTGGAAAAGTCACTAAAAAAATAAACGTGATATTTGAATTTGAAACCAGGGGATCAATATCATCCCTACCAAATAGGAGAAACCCAGGAAGTAAAATCGCTCCCAAAATCTTCAATCGCTCCCAAAACCTTCAACCAGAAATCGGAATATTTTGAAGATCAATACACACAATCAGTTCAAACGAGGTCGAGAATCTGAAAATAAAGAAGATTCCGATAACACATTTAATGGATTCGACAGGTTTGAGATTTTATTGCATGTTTGATTTTAGGGTTTTAAATGGATTCGACAGGTATGATGAAATTTTTTGTTTCTTTATTGTTGAAGAACAACGAAAAAGTAATAGAATAAAAAGGAAATCGAAGATTGGAGGTTCCAAAAACGATGAAGGAGAAGAGATAAATCACGAAGAAGGTACATATGATTAAACTTACTGAATCATATGTGATTAGAGTTGTTTCTTTTTAAATATAACAATTATTTTGGATTAAGATTGTGAATACATTCAAAAAGTTAAAGTTGAATCATATGTGATTTACTAAGAGTGTTATATTGTTTGATGGTGGAAAATTTTCATATCACTTAGTTATTAATCATATGTGATGTATAATATGATATCTCTTAGTAAATCATATGTGATTAAGAAACATATCTCATAGTAAATCATATGTGATCATTGTTATATTCTTTAAGGAACACCTAGTAAATCATATTTCTAGTAAATCATATTTCTAGTAAATCATATGTGATTAAGAAACATATCTCTTAGTAAATCATATGTGATCTATAAGGATTGTTATATTCTTTAACAATCTGATGTAATATGTGATCTATAAGGATTGTTATATTCTTTAACAATTTGATATAACTTAGTTATTAATCATATGTGATCTTGTTTTACAATATATGATGAAATGTTGTTAGCAACACCTAGTAAATCATAAACATATCTCTTAGTAAATCATATGTGATCTATAAGAACTGTTATATTGTTTAACAATCTGACGTCACTTAGTTATTAATCATATGTGATCTTGTTTTACAATCTGATAGTATATGATGAAATGTTGTTAGGAACACCTAGTAAATCATATGTAATTAAGAAAAAATTTTGATATCTCTTAGTAAATCATATGTGATCTACAAGAATTCAATTAGAACATTTTGATGACTTGAGACATGAATATTGCAATCTGTGATATGTAAATCATATATGATTTACCATTTCTTATGTACTAACTGTATTCCAATTTGGACAGGATCTTCATCGGTAGCAAAAAGAAAAAGAGAAAAGACAGTTGAACGTGAGGAAAATGAAAAACAAGGAAAAAGGAGAAAGTTGATAAAGAAGAAACAACCAACACAAGCCAAAAGCATACGGTTGAGGACAACACCGTACCCACTGTTCAATGCTATTAGGTCACTTTCAGATACACAAGAAACATGTGTTAGGGAAATGGGTTTTGGTGGGATGATTGGAATGAAGTTGGATGGAATACCATCCAACCTAGGACTGTATGTAGCATTGAACTTTGATGAAGAAAACATGACAATCAAGACAGCAAAAGGGACAATAACAATAAATGAAGAGTCAGTAAGAGACATGATTGGAGCACCGATGGTCCTATAAAGTATGAAGAGTGCGAAGTGAATGATGTTGGTGCTTCAATCAAGGGTGAATGGTTGAAGCAGTTCGATAAAGAAATTATAAGACCAACCGAGGTAAGCAAGAAAATAGTCTCATCAGAGGATGCAGACTGGAACTTTATGGTGAATTTCATTGTTCTCTTTTGCAATACAATGGGAAGTTGCAAATACAATGGAACTTGCGACCTAAATGTGTTATATCGACTGACAAAGGAAACAAAGTTCCAAGATATAAACTGGTGTGAATACATCGTTACCCGTTTAAGGTATTGCAAGAACAGTTGGAGTGGTCGGGATGAAAAAGAGTTCTTTTGTGGTCCAATGACAACACTTGTGGTAAGTTTTATAGATATATAATTATGGTTTGTATTCTTTTTTGCAACTGATAACATTGTTTAAAATTTATTTGTAGCTGATGTACGTGGACAACATTAAGTGTGTTATACCACATGTCATAAGAGTTAGACCTGCAATCAAAGCATGGTCATCTGAGTTGTTAAAGATGAGAGTGGAAGCAGAGGTTGAATTGGGAGGACTAGGAGTGGGGGATTTTGCTGAACCATATGATGAAAACCAAGCAAATGAAGATGAGGTTGACATGACAGATGTAGTACCTCCATCACCAGTGAAAATTGAGGTACATACATGTACATAATTATAAACACATATCATAGTAGATACTTTGTGTTATTGTAATTATGCATGCTTCACAAATCATATGTGATCATCTGTGGTAGTTTTAATAATCATATGTGATTAAACAAAATTGCATTCATCTATATAGTATTTCAAATTTTGATAGTGTTAAAATCATATGTGATTTAAAGTTGATAGTGTTGAAATCATATGTGATTTAAAGCATAAGCATATACTAGTATGGGTTTGGTTTTTATGGTAATCTGATATTGGGAATTGATAGTGTTAAAATCATATGTGATTTAAAGTTGATAGTGTTGAAATCATATGTGATTTAAAGCATAAGCATATACTAGTATGGGTTTGGTTTTTATGTTATTAACAACATGATATTGGGAATGTTTTAATAGGAATATCTGAGTTTCTAGGACAATACCTACAACCAACTGATGTCCTTGAAAACAAAATTCAACACAACTTTGGATAAGGCCTGTTTGAAATTCCCGGAAGAAGCGACTCTTGATGATTGGAGAATAAAACAACTTGATTTCGTGCTTATTGAACAACAAATTCCTGAAACTCAACAGTGGAATGTACAAGTTAATGAAGAAGGTGGTGAAGGAGGGAATGAAGGGGGTGGGGAAGGTGGATTAGAAGAAGGGAATGAAGAAGGTGGGGAAACTGGAATAGAAGAAGACAATGTAGCAGAGAACATTGATCATCTTATAGCAAAGTTAAGCATGGACATTCCAGAGACTACAACAGAAGGTGAGGAACATAACTTTGAGAGTTTTACACTAATTTTGCAACATACAAATGTTAATGACTCATGTGATTTCTTATTTGTAGGAAAAACAGGGGGAAAAGAAGCATCTGCAGTAATATTATCACAACCAAGTTTCAGCCTTGGTTTAACACAATTATTCGATGAAGATATTCAAAAGACAGGAGAGACAGGGGAAAAAGAAGCATCTGCAGTAATATTATCACAACCAAGTTTCAGCCTTGGTTTAACACAATTATTCGGTGAAGATATACAAAATACGGGAGAGGTTGTGACAGAGAAGGTTGTGGCAGAAAAGGTTGTGGCGGAAAAGGTTGTGGCGGAAAAGGCTGTGACAGAGAAGGTTGTGACGGGAGAAGCTGTTACATAACAACAAAAGAAACGGGAGCCTTCTAAAGAGAAGTTGATAGTAAAGTTGAAGGTGAATAAAGAGAAGATGAAAGAGGCAGAAAAAGAATATATAACACCATATCCAATTCATGGGGGAAGACGTGAGATAAAGGCTGCACTGCCAATGTGCTCCCCATATTTGGACAGAAAGGTGGACGCAAATGCAGCAGTAACAAAAGATGAAAAAATGGTGGCTGGTTGGATGTTTGCCATGCAAGGGGACAAGATGTAAGTGAAACATAAATTCGTTTAGTTATTAATAAAGTTAAACGTGCACACTCAATTGCTTTAATCACATATGATTAATAGTAACACACCAGTATTGGTACATAAATATTGTTGTTAGAATATGTGTTTCAATGAAAGATCATATGTGATGTAGTATTTATATGTTATGTTAGGATTGTACATGTGGTTAGAATCTGGGTTGCAGTAAGAAATCATATGTGATTTAATACTTGTACATATGCTTATATATAACTAATCATATGTGATTTGATGCATGAATATTGTTGTTAGGAACAAATTATGATTATGTATATCTAATCATATATGATTTAATACATGTAAAGATTGTACATGTGGTTAGATTTGATAAATGAATATTGTTGTTAGGAACAGACTATTATTATGTATATCTAATCATATATGATTTAATACATGGTTATCTTCAAATTGTAAGGGATATCATTTTCAAGACTATTACCGGAGGACAGGCACTAAAATAGTTTTTGAAAGCATGGCACCAGAAACTATCATGAATGCTTCTGTTATTGATTTATGGTCAATAATCCTCAACAATGAAGAGCAATTCAGAAGCAACTCATCACCACATCGGTTATTCTTTACAACAACAACAATGGTACGTACGACTACAATTATCAACTAAATTAAGATTATTTAGAAAATATTACAAACATGAATATGTGGGTTTAAATATGTAGACAGAAGAAATGCTACAAATGTAGAAGGAGAATATAATGGCAGCATTTAAATCAAGTATGGAGGCTTCCATGACAAACATGAGTGAAATGTCTTCTCTCAGAAATGTTGATATGGTATGCATAACTGAAGTATCATTAAAATCTTATGTTAGTTGGGTAAATTTGGTACAATGATGTTTAGATATGCTAACTAAGTACGTATATTTTTTTCCACAACTTTTCTTTCCAATGAAAAAGTCAACACATTTCTACTTGATAGTTTTCAACCTAAAAGTTCCAAGCTTTGTAATACTGGATAATAGCTCAACGGATATGCCAAATGATGTTAAATATGGCGAGGTTCCAAATGTATTGGTAAGAATAAAACGTTAGAAAAACTAATGTAGAAGTATAAAATAAAAGATTTGATAACTTATATATTATATTTCATGTATTGCAGAAAAAAACATTGGTGGAATATTTGAAGCTGGTGAAACATCCTCGAGTGAACAGCATGACAAAAGTGAAACCAAATAGATACAGAATGAAGTGCAGAACAAAAGACAACTTCATTGACTGTGGAGTTTTTGTAATGAGGCACATGGAAACATACAAAGGTGAGACAGTTGGCAAGTATGATTGTGGACTTGATAGAGAGTATGGAGCACAAGATAGCCAACTACACAAATTGAGGAAGAAATACCTGTGCAAGATACTGATGTCAAGCATGAACACTTTGAAGTACAAAGTGATAAGCCAGTCCACATCATTCTCAAAAATAGATGTTAAGATAACAAAGAAGTTGATTCAAGACGCAGCGAAAAGAAAGGAAGAACGGTTGGCGTAGGTGTTAGTTGAGAGTATAACATTTGGGAGGTTTAGTTTGTGTTGGAAAACTTGTGTTGATACTATAGTATTTTGTTCAATGCTTTTGATAGCTGAATGATATATGTGAATTCTGATGTTTGTTTGGGATATTTCTAGTATGAATATGACACATATGTGATCTTGTTTTATTTGGAATGTTGCTAGTAATATGACTTAGTTAAACATTTTGATCATTTATGATGAAACATTTTCATATCACTTAGTTATTAATCATATGTGATCTATAAGGAGGGTTATATTGTTAAACAATATGATATGTCTTAGTAAATCATATGTGATCTATAAGAACTGTTATATTCTTTAACAATCTGATGTCACTTAGTTATTAATCACATGTGATATATAAAGACAGTTATATTGTTTTACAATCTGATATTATATGATGAATTTTTGTTAGTATCACTTAATAAGTCATATGTGATATAGAAAGACTGTAACATTGTCTTATAACTATGATTTAGAATAGAATTCCATATCACTGGTAGTTAATCATATGAGATTTATAATAGAATTCCAACCCATATATAATCACATATGATTTTGTTAAGATGCATAGCACTCATGCATTATAACCAACTTTTATTATATAAAATCATATGTGATTTTTGAGGTCTTTCTTTTTTAATATGTTTTATACAACTTCCAACGATTTTACATACTGATCCTAACATAACCTTAAAGTTAAAATTGTAAATAACGTAAAGCGAATATTATTTAAAGCAAACAATAACCAACATAAGCGTTTAAATTGTCTAAATCATGTTTAATCAATAATACGAGTAAAATAACCAATCTACTCAATAATTCCTTTCTTTCTTGGACAATTGCGAGAGTCGTGGTTTGTAAGTTCACCACACCCTCTACACTTCCTCTTGTGTCGAGCATTTTTGATAGCTCTCTCACCAGCACCAATCAAGCGCTTACCAATCCCACATCCTTTGTTTCTCATACCTCCAGATGCACGTATTTCAATGGTCGTAGGCTTCGAGACACCCAACAATTTCTCAAATTCAGCATCCTTGTTAACCTTACCATATATTGAAGGTATGTTAGGGGCAACTTCATCCTTGATGGATCTAACTTTTTCTAAAAACAACGCAAGTTTGTCATTATCGGCATAAATGCTATTGAGTATTTGATCAAACTCAGACTGGATATCATTAATCAACTTGTCAGATTGCTCGTTGCTTCCAGCATGGAGACGGCGAGTTCGGAGAACATCCATGGGGATAACACCTCTCATCCATCTCCTACTAATATACGCGTAGGTATCTCATCAACATCAATGTTGAATAATACATTGAATATGTGGCAACAGAGGATGCCAAAATACTCGAAATGTTGACAGGAACATGACAATGATCCATCATCTATCAATTGTACAACCTATAAAGCAAAAATCACATATGATTAATGATTAGTGTGACTGTTAGCATAAGCAAAAATCACATATGATTAATGATTAGTATGACTGTTAACATAAGCAAAAATCACAGATGATTAATGATTAGTATACCTTAAACTCTGCTTTCATTTTAAACATTTCATCCTTTTCCCTTATTGTGAATACTTGGCGCCCATTCTCAATAACAACATTCCATTGAGCACAATAACGATCTCCTTTAACTATTTGCTTTTGAACATCAAAAAAGACAGTCTTCGTATAAATCATGGCAGCGTGTCTTTCAATCAACCTTAGAGTCTTGAAATTATGGATAGAAATATTGGTCTCGTGCTCATCAGTACGTTGTCTGTTTCTTTGACTGTCCATTGCAGAATCATGAGATAGGATAAAAGTCAACAGATCATTCCCATGGTGTGAAAAACTCTTAAAAAATGAATTCAAACTCTCAGACCGCGATGTCGTCTTCATTAAACCACACATAGGAAGATCTTGGAAGTATCCAGGAATCCATTTAGACCGAATACTAAACACCTCTGATAGCCATGGGTGACCTTCCATATTAAATTCATCCATCAATGCATTCCATTTAAGTTCAAACTCTTGTGGACCCAAATACACACTCCAAACAAGCTTCAAAAGACGTTCCCTGAAATCCGTGTTAACTAGCAGGTCTGTGCTAACCTGAATAAATCATACATGGTCACTCAAAACATGAAGTCAATGAATCACTCAAAACATGAAGTCAATGAAATAAAGGCTAGTAATTATAAAATAAATAAGTCGAATGAAAAGAAAAAAAATCAAATAATTTGTACCCTATTTGGCAACTTATTCATTATGTGCCACATACAAAATCTATGTTTTGATTCATTCCAAACGATTGGAAACGCCTCTCTAATAGCATCATCTTGATCAGTTAAGACAAGCTTTGGTTGAGTACCATGAACTTTTAAAAATGCTTCCAGTAACCAAGTGTATGATATGGAAGTTTTTCATCCCACAAAATGCCAGAACCAACAACAACCGAACTATTGTTGTTATCAGTAGCAAGAAATGGTACAAATACCATACAATGCCTGCAAAAGTAAATATATAAAGTAACACATTCAAACAAAGAACATAACAGGTGAAAATAAACAACAAAAACTTACTTGTTTGAACGATACGTGGCATCAAATGATATAACATGACCAAATTCTGAATAGTTAAACCTCGAGAGTTCATCAGCCCAAAATAGACCTTGAAGTTTTTCTTCGCATACTTTAAACTCAAAAGCAAAGTTCGTCCCATTTACCACACGCTCATTGAACATGTTTACTACCATCTGAACATCGCCATCACCAACAAAAGTATCAAAATCTCTCTTAAAATTCTTATAGTCGCTCCTACTACAACCAACTTCCTCATAACCACCCTTCAAACAGACTTGTATTCTATGTGCTTTGGATGCCCCAATATTTGCCCTTGCTGCACGATGTACAAGCCTTTTATCTGAAAACTTCATTTGCCTTCTATTTCGAGATAGCATTCTATCACTCTCATCTAACAAATTATGATTATGATTGGGATGGAAATAGTAAAGCTTAAACTGTGACGTACCATTAACCCTATGAAATCTAACTTGTGCTTTGCAACCAGTTACTTTGAAGTTAGAGTTACGAAGTACCTTTCGTTTTTCACCAACATCCATGCTATCAACAGAACGTTTGTTAGGAACACCGGATCGATGACATACCAAATATTTCAACCTGACAGATTTGTCTTTAAAGGTGTGTTATGTAGATCGCCTTATATCAAAGCCAACATAATCTGCGTATTTCCTATACATATCGATGCACTCACCAATGGTTTGAAACATTGAACCAACAACCGGTTTAACTCCTTCCGGGACATTTGGTATGACATTTATTGATGCACTATATTTATCTTTCTTTGATACATTCAAGGTTCCAATTTTGCCCAACATCTCAGTCTCAGAGACTGCATAAAAGATAAATTCTATGTCATATGAAGAACATAATCATATGTGATCAGACATGGAAAATGTAAAAATCATTAGAAAATCACAAACAACATAAACTGGTTCTTTGTCATATGAAGAACATAATCATATGTGATCATACATGGAAGATGTAAAAATCATAACTCTTGCAAACAATATCAACTGGTTCTCTGCCATATGGAGAACATAATCATATGTGATCATACATGCAAAATTTATAAAATCATAACTCTAACAAGCAACATCAACTGGATCTCTCTCATATGAAGAACATAATCATATGTGATCATAGAGGCAAAATTTTAAAATAATAACTCTAACAAACAACTGGAGAGTAAGATATTAGCCTATAACTAAAGAACATATGATTTGATTTCAAATAAACAAAAGTAAAAAAAAACAATTACAACAATGAACCTAATAACTTAAAATCAAAACAATCAAATAAAATAACAAATAAAATCAATAACAAAAAACTAAAATGCACATTACCAGCAACATCCTCCATTAATGTATGATCAATTGAATGCTCGCTGTCACTGGAAATAGGTAAATTTGACCTAGAAGCTTGTTTAGATGAATCAATGGCAAAATCAGAACTCTCGCTTGAAATAGGTAATTCTGACCTAATAGCTTCTTTTGATGAATCATTAGCAGAATCAAAATTGCTTTTATGTGATAATTGAGACGTAATTGGGATTTCGAAAACATTACACTGTTTTGATGGAGCAATTGAGGAATATGAATTAATTTCCCCTCTGTTTTCTTCGATAACTTCATCTGGAACTTCGACTCTGGGACTTTCAATGGGACGATCCATCAAGAAGACACCAATCGATATGAAGAAGATATGATAATTCATGGAAAGCCTCAAAACAGAGAAGAAGTTCATAATGCTGGAGTTGAGAGTTCGTTGATATGAAGATTCATGGGTATAATTTCCAAAATAAAGAGGTAATAGCTCAAATGACACAAATACCCTTTCCTAAAATAAAAAAGGAATTTTAATTTGATTGGCTGAGAATGCTCCTCTTATTTTCTTAAATTGTTACTATTCTCACATGAACCATCCTCTCTCTCTCTCTCTCTCTCTTTATATATATATATATATACTTTAAATGAATGGGACTCTATATATAGATATACTTTAAATGAATGGGACTATATATATATATATATATATATATCATGGATCTTAAATTAAAAATAATGAAAGTCGCATTTTTATATAATGTATTTAAATAAAATATTGATTATACTTTAAATACTTTAATTTTTAAAAATCAGTAATCTAATTTTTATTTAAATTATAAAGTGGGTAAAAATTTAAAACATGAGTGAATTAGTGATTTAGTTGTTTGGATTAATAATTAGATTATACAAAGGTTTCAAAATGACTCTCTTTGTTGTAGGATAAGTGTGTTATCGTCTAAATGATGTGACGATAGAGATAGAGATAAATATATCATCAAAACGGAAATATATCCTAGTTATCTACTTGTAACTCATCTCCTATTTAAAAGACTTATGATTAATGAGAATTACAGATTTTCTCTCTTTATTCTATTGTTGTTTTGTTTTGTTTTTCTTTTAACACGTTATCAACACGTTGTTCGTTGCCTACCTTCGTCAATCATTGCCTACCAGGTACACAATTTATTTTGTATTTTGCATTATACTAAACTAAATGAATTTATTTGTTGCATATTCACGGTTTAACGTTTACATCTCTCGCATAATAATTATATAAAATACTTGACTTTATATATCTTATTATTATTTTGAATACAGATTGATAGCAAATTCATATGCTATTCTAATCATTCAAAAAGAATATAAATTATTACCTCTACTTTTGTTACATGAATTAGTAAATTAATTATGATAATATATATATATATATATATGATATTTCGTTTAATATTAATTCTCACATTTGGATATATTTAGTTGCTATAGAAAAAGATATTAACTATTAATTAAAGTTGTACTTATAATTTGTTTTATATATATTTGTTAACATTATTTAATTATTTCGAGATTTACTGTTATAATCTTTTTATACTAGGTTGATTATTGATTAGGATTATTATTGACATTTGACCAAAAAATATTATTTATTTGTTTCATCGAAAATTTATTTATTTATTGTAGTATTAGGTTCTTATATTTCATTGATTTTGATTCAACATATTTTGGTTTCATATGGGCATGATATCTTTTATCGATATGATAGTATTTATCGTTTTGAACTGTAATTATTATTTATTAATGTTTATCTAGTTAGTTTACAATATTCATATATTTAAATGTTTAATATAAATGTTCATCTTAATATTCATATATTTATGGGCTGTTTGTTTACCTCTTAATGGTTCCATTAAGAGGCAACCTCTGAATCGTTAAGAGGTGAATCCTATTTGGCAGAAAAAAGGTTGCCTCTTAATAGTTCAAAAACCCTCTGAATCATTTTGTATCATGGGTCTCCCTTAACCATTAAGCGCCCTGATTTCATTTTGAACAATTACCAAACAACCATATTTCATATTGCACTATATGATAAGAGCCTCTTAATCATTTTGAACCCTTAATCATTCTGCACCAAACCATTCAGGAACTATCAAACAGCCCCTTAGATGCTTATCCAATTAGTTTATAATATCAATCATTTATTATTTATTTATGTTAATATTTAAATGTTCATTTTAATTATAATTCATAATCTTATAATTATTTTTTGGAAGTTACACTTCCAACCCCCATAACTTTTGTTATTTTGCCAAAAGCTCCAAAACTAGCATGAAAATGTTAAAATAATGTTCAAATGTTTATTTTGATTGCGAGTTCCTACTCATAATTTTAAACTATATATTTAGTTTTTGGAAGTTACATTTCCAACCCCATATATTTTGGTCTTTACCAAAAACTCCAAATATACTATTAAGATGTTAAAAGTTTGAAGTTGGCTTTATGTCAAAACA